>OZ034806.1:2307853-3598644 GCA_964028335.1 Altica lythri | reverse complement strand
AACAATAAATGTGAATAACTACAAATTTGAAGTTGAGAAATTCACTTATTTAGGAACGATTTTTACAAGAGTGCCAAATGTTAAAGAAGAAATAACAGTAAGAATAAATAAGGGAAATAAATGCCTAATCATCTGTTAAAATCCAAACTTGTATCAATGAAGCTAAAAATACATCTTTATAAAACTATAATAAGGCCAATAGTTACGTACGCCTGTGAAACATGGATACATAGAAAGACAGATATTGAACAGTTACAGGTATGGGAAAGGAAGGTGTTAAGAAACATGTTTGGTGGAAAGCAGGTAAACGGAGAATCAAAGAGAAGAACAAATCAGAAGTTAGGAGATTTGTATAATGAGCCCAGTATAACAGCGGTAGTAAAGGCGTAAAGAATTAGGTGCATGGGACATATTCAAAGAATGACACAAGGAAGGATACCGAAGGTCATATTAGAGAGAAGTATTGGAGGAAAAAAAAGAGAGATAGACCCAAAGACAGATGGAAGAAAGAGGTGTTAAATGATTTGGATGCATTGGGAATCACAAACTGGAAAGAGGAAAGTCTGGACAGAAAGAAATGGGCGACCATCACATGAAAAACCTTGGGCCAACTAGGCCTGTAGAGTTACATATATATTAATACAGATTATAACACTGCACTTTTTAAGTGGTTTCAAAATTTATACAGTGGCCATATGTTCAGTGTCAGTCCATCTTCTGAGCGACTTGTTGAGGTTAGTACTCCAGAAATCATAGAAAAAATCCATAATATTGTGATGGATGCCATAAGAATAAAAGTACGTGAGATTGCTAATGCAGTGGACGTGGACATCTCGAATAAAGAGGTACTTACATAAAATTTTGTATTAACATTTGAACATGCAAGATAGGTGCTGCGATTACTCACGTTTGACCAAAAATGAAATCGTATAAAATGTTGCAAAGGAGAATCAGCAAAACATTTTGTCTCTTTAGATAAAATATGCATACCCCAGTACACTTCTGAGACCAAAGTACAATCTAAACAATAAGTTAACAAGGAAAAAAAGATAAAGATGATTCCTTGGACTGGAAGGATTATGGCGACTGATCTTTTGGGATTCGCAAGAAATCTGTAAAAGATACAACTATCACAGGTGTACCTATACTCTTTATCGTTATTGGACCATTTAGAAACCGAGAACTGCCCAAGATTGGCTCACAAAAAAGTCTTTTTATATTCCGACAACGCTCCAACTCATGCATCAGCAGTTGTGGTCTGAAAATTAATGGAAATAGCATTCCAATTCGATTTATATCCCCCTATTCTCCAGACTATCTATATGCATTTAGGTATATGCAATATACATATAGAAAAAAAAAGTAATTTTACTACCTCTTCAATGTGCTTGGAAACTCAGCATTTGTGTTGACTTTTAAAAGCCATTTTTTTCTCTTTGCCCAATTACTTTTCCTACGTGGGTTTAGGTGTTGGCATTTTTTGAAAAAAACAAAGCTTATATTATCCACTTTAAAATTGTTTTTGGTAAAAGTTTCTAAGACTTATAGTTACTGAGATATGACACTTTAAATTTGGATACTCTCAATATGTTACGTTAGGCTTTAAATGTATTTTTTATTGTTCTTGTCCCATAACTTTTTCCCAGGTGGGTTTAGGTATAGACATTGTTTCACAAAAAATAAAGTTTATATTATGACCTTTAAAATGGTTTTTCTTAAAAGTCTCTATTCTTCTTATCAACTTTTACTGTTTATATTTTCATACACATAACCTTTTTGTTTTTGTCCCATAACTTTTTTCCAGTTGGATTTAGGTATAGGTATTGTCTTACAAAAAATAAAATTTATATTATCACCTTTAAAATGGTTCTTCTTAAAAGTTTTTACGATTTATAGTAAGTTTGATATGATTTTTTAAATTTGACTACTTTTAGCATTTTATATCAACTTTTACTGTTTTTATTTTCATACGTTGTCCGATAACTTTTTTACATATTAACATAATATAAATTTCTTCATCCATACTGAGTTTTTATTGTTCTTGCTAAATAAACAGTTTTTTTCTGGTGTTGAATAGTAAAAATAAATAAATACGTGTACACCAGATGTTAAGGAATGAGTAAGAGTCTTCCAAGGGAGTTAAAAACTAGTTGGTATACCTACACAAATCTGCGTACAAAATAAGAAAATATGAATAAATAGTTTTTATAAGAGAATTAAAAACAACAAAAATATGGGAGAAAAGTAAATAAAAGTTTGATATTAAATGACACAATTAATTTTTTTTCAATATTGGCACAACTGAATAAACAAAAAATTAAAACATTATCTAATTTAGAAATTTGGATGAAAAATCTAACAAAAACACAAAATTCGGTATGAAATAATAGTGACCTTGAAGATCATGAATTTATTCACGAATTCCCAGAGCAATTATTAATAGTGAGGTTTTATATTTATAGCACTTTTAAAATTTAGAAACAAGACAGATATAAGATGAGGTAGAACTTAATAAGGAAGATTATTTGTCAAATCGACAATGTAAACTTTTTTTGTATCCTTTCCAGAATTATCCGTAGCCAAACGGTTCAAAGCGCTGTCGGCTATAGAAAGAGATTTAATTGTATTATGTATAGCATTTCTATTTAACAAGTTTATAAATAAGTTTTTTAATTTTAAAGCAAATTTCGATAGATAACACTGATGCAGGGCGCCAAACTGAAAAATTAATATAAGTAAATAAATGCACATTTTTTTGTTGTTTTTGTCCATAACTTTTTTTCAGATGGGTTTAGGCAGATGCATTGTTTTACAAAAAACAAAGATTATATTACGCACTTTAAAATGGTTGTTGTTAAAAGGCTCTACGATTAATAGTAAGTGAGATATGATTTTTTAAATTCGGCTATTCTTAGCATTTTTTTATCAACTTTTACTGGATTTATTTTCATATTTTGTCCTATAACTTTTTTCTGTAAGGATTTAGGTATATACACAATATATACAGAAAAAAGGTAATTTTACTACCATTCTAATGATGTTTAGTAGGAGTCTGTAGCTTACATATAAATCGAAATCTGATGTTTGAAATTTTGAAACTCTCAGCATTTTATGTTAAGTTTTAAATGCATTTTAAGTTGTTTTTGTCCTATAACTTTTTTCCTAGTAACTTAAGGCATAGACATTGTTTCACAAAAAACAAAGCTTATATTATGACTTATGACCTTTAAAATGGTTAATGTCAAAACTTTCTATGATTTATAGTAACTGAGATGTGAATTTTTTAATTTGACTAATCTTGACATTTTTTATCAACATTTACTGGTTTTATTTTCATATTTGGACCTCCTATAAATTTTTTCTGGAGGCATTTACGTAGGTATATACACACTACATATGGCCAAAAAGGTAATTTAACTATCTTTTAAATGGTGTTTGTTAAAAATCTATAGCATACAAATTAACCGAGATATGACATTTTAAAGTTGGAAACTCTCAACATTTTATGTTAAGTCTTAAACGCATTTTTTGTTGTTTTTGTCTCATAACTTTTTTTCAGGTGGGTTTAGGTATAGGCAAAAATAAAGCTTATATTATTACATTTAAAACAGTTTTTGTTAAAAGTCTCTAGGATTTATAGTAACTGCGATATGTTAATTTAAATTTGGTTACTCTTAACATGTGTTATCAACTTTTACCGGTTTTATTTTCATATTTTGTCCTATAACTTTTTTCCAGGTTGGTATGGGTATAGACACTGTTTTACAAAAAATAAAGTTTATATTTTGACTTTTAAAATGGTTTTTGTTAAAACTATCTACGATTAATAGCAAATGAGATATGATTTTTTAAATTTGACTACTCTCAACATTTTATGCTAATTTTTAAATGTACTTTTCGTTGTTCTTGTCTCATAACTATATTCCAGGTTGGTTTAGGTATATAGATTGTTTTACAAAAAATAAAGTTTATATTTTTAACTTTAAAATGGTTTTTGTTAAAAGTTTCTACGATGTATAGTTACTGAGATATGATTTTTTTAATTTAGCTACTCTCAACATTTTATGCTAAATTTTAAATGTATTTTTTGTTGTTTTTGTGTCATAACTTTTTTCCACGTTTTTTTAGGTATAGACAGTGCTTAACAAAAAATACAGTTTATATTACGACCTTTAAAATGGCCCTTCTTAAAAGTCTCTACGACTTATAGTAACTCAGATATGATTTTTTAAATTTGGCTACTCTCAACATTTTATGTTAAATTTTAAATGTATTTTTTGTTGTTTTTGTCTCATAACTTTTTTCCAAGTTATTTTAGGTATAGACAGTGTTTAACAAAAAATACAGTTTATATTACGACCTTTAAAATGGTTCTTCTTAAATGTCTCTACGATTTATAGTAACTGAGATATGATTTTTTTAATTTGGCTACTCTCAACATTTTATGTTAAGTAAGTAATGTATTTTTTGTTGTTTTTGTCTCATAACTTTTTTCCAGGGGGCTTTAGGTATAGACAATGTTAAACAAAAATAAAGTTTATATTTTGACCTTTAAAATGCCTTTTGTTAAAAGTTTTTACGATGTATAGTTACTGAGATAGGATTTTTTTAATTTGGCTACTCTGAACATTTTACATTAAGTTTTAAATGTATATTTTGTTGCTTTTGTCTCATAACTTTTTTCCAGGTGGGTTTCAGCATATGCGTTGTCTACCAAAAATTAAGTTTATAATTTCATCTTTAAAACTGTTTTTGTTAAAAGTTTCTACGATTTATAGTAACTGAGGTATGATTTTTTTAATTTAGCTACTCTCAACAATTTATGTTAAGTTTTAAATGTACTTTTTGTTGTTCTTGTCTCATAACTTATTTCCAGGATGGTTAAGGTATAGACATTGTTTTACAAAAAATAAAGTTTATATTTTAATCTTTAAAATGGTTTTTGTTAAAAGTCTCTACGATTTATAGTAACGGAGATATGATTTTTTTAATTTGGCTACTCTCAACATTTTATGTTAAGTTTTAAATGTATTTTTTGTTGTTTTTGCCTCATAACTGTTTTCCACGTTGGTTTAGGTATAGATATAGATACAAAAAGATACAAAAAACAAAGTTTATATTTTGACCTTTAAAATGGTTTTTGTTAAAAGTTTCTACGCCGTATAGTTACTGAGATATGATTTTTTTAATTTGTCTACTCCAAACATTTGCTTACAATCTAGCATGCCTGATTCGGGACCGCTACGATTTTATGAGGAGAAAGAATTGTATATATATATATATATATACCAATCAATCATTTAAATTTATTACAAAATATTAGAGATAAGAAAACTGGTTTCCAATTCTTTCTCCTCATAAAATCGTATATATATATATATATATATATATATATATATATATATATATATATATATATATATATATATATATATATATATAAAGTGTTAGAAATTTCTAACCGACACCATTTCAGTTCAAAACTGAAATTATTACCTACTTTTGATAGTAAGGCACTAGATACTTTATGTATCATCTTTGGATATATATATATATATATATATATATATATATATATATATATATATATATATATATAAATTCTTTTTTTATACTTTATTTATATAGGTTTGACGTACCCTGTATATTAGAAAAAGAAATACATCAATTCACATTTAAATGTATACTAAAAAGTGTTAAAACGTACCGGAAAATCTAGAAGGTTAATCAAACAGTCCTCTTCCCATAACCAGCAACTTTTTAACAAAAACCAAAAAACAACTTACGAAAAAATTAAAAGAAAAACAAAACGAAAACTAAACTGACCTTTTCGTAAAAAAACCAAAACCTCTCCGTTCCATATCAAATCATAGAACAAAAAATAAAAAAAAGTTCCATATAAAAACAGCACATATACACACACAAACACTTTCGTCAACGTTAAAAAAAATCCACACTTAAAAAAAAATCTACATCAACACCGCTCTACAAAACTAACCGAACTACTGCCTGCGCAGTGCGCTTCCTTCACGAAAATTTACTGGTCTTCCTTCGTTCGACCAATCCGAACCAATCTAGCCCTTCCCTAGCTATCATTGGTTGCCTGCGGAAAATGGCGCCGTCGGGAGAAGTGGGGAACCGGGCGATAAATGAAAAAGTTTAAAGTCGATGGTAGGAGACGGTCTGCCATGCTATTTTCAAGGATTTCAAACTTAATCATGGCGAATCACGCAGAAGGCTGTGGTGTTTTCTATTGGCAACTGAGGATATGCCATGGCGACTTGATATTGCTAAACGGGGGAACAAGGGGAGATCAGGTTCGCGATAAGATAAGGATGGTATGTGAGGGTCTTATGATGGTTTAACTTGTATAGGTATTGGCGTGTTTCTGTGCTATTGAATTGTAATGGAATTACGTGATTTGGTTTTGTTTAGATATGGAGTTTTGTTGTTTTTTCTAACCCAACTTACCCCTACTATGATTTGTTTCTTCTATAAGCTGTTTATCTATAGCACTTTTGGTTGTTATAAATAAATTTATAAATTTGGAATTTCCTATTTCTTTTTCGATAGACGTAGATATATCACCTTTTTGCTGGATTTTCCAATTATGTTTTTGCACCACTTCGTGATTTTTTGATTTTACAGTTATATTGGCGTATTTCTGTAGTATTCAATTGGAATGGAATGACGTGATAGGATTTTGTTTAGATTTGGAATTTGGTGTTTTTTTACCCAACTTACCCCCACTTTGATTTGTTTCTTTTTCATAAGCAGTTTCACTATAGCTTTTATTGGTGGTTATTGTAAATAAATTTACAAATTTGAAATTTCCCATTTCTTTTTTCGATATATTTCCCATTTTTGCTGGATTTTCATATTTTTCCAATGTTTTTTCCGCCACTTCGTCATTTTTTGATTTTGGACTTGTATTGTTTATGAAATTTTGTTTTTTTTACTCAACTTACCCCCACTATGATTTGTTTCTTCTATAAGCAGTATCCCTATAGCTCTTTTGATTGTTATAAATAAAATTAATAAATTTGGAATTTCCTATTTCTTCCTTTTTTTTTCAACCTTTTTCCCATTTTTCCGTAATTTTCCTATTTTTCCAATGTTTTTTGCGCCACTTCGTCATTTTTTCATTTTGCACTTGTATTGGCATTGGCATTGGCGTGTTTCTGTAGTATTCAAGTGGAATGGAATTACGTGATAGGATTCTGTTAAGATATGGAGTTTTGTTTTACCCAACTTACCCCCACTATGATTTGTTTCTTGTATAAGCAGTTTCCCTATAACTTTTTTTGATTAAGTTTCTTTTTTATTTCTTTATTCCATATTTTGTCAATTCTATCATTATCACGTTCTCGTGTTTCCCTATCGAAGTCTATTGTCTGTCTATGAAGATTTTTTTACTCATTTTTTTTGTATAGGTAGGTATCCAATTTCCACATTTAGAGCTATTCTCTTGGTTATATGGGGGTTGATTCAGCTACTTGGATAAGTATCCAAACTGATAGATTTGCTATTGAAAGTTCATGGGGTGAAAATACGGGCTCCTACAAAACATATCAGAAGACTTTTACAAAAAATGAAAATATCTTCTAATACTTTTTCGAAACCGATTGGGTCATAGAGCCTTCACACTCTATCAGTAAAACTGCCTTCTTTGCTTTTTTCATTGAAGTCAAAGCCTTCAATCTCGACCAGTAAAACTGAATTCCATCCATTATTCATTGAAGAGAGAGCCTTCACACACTCTTAGTAAAATTGTCTTCTATCCATTTTTCATTGAAGACAGAGCCTTCACACTTAATCAGTTAAACTGCCTTCATATTAGAGACACTTATAAACTCTTCAGACATTTCCACTGACTTTTTAGATTTCCTGTACAATCTTTACCTACTTTTTTAACTTCTTGCAAAGCAACCAGAAGCTATGTAAGGATAACTTTATAGAAGGTTGGTTTTCTATTACAGCACAAAAAAATCTCGTGATAAGACGTTGAAAGAGTCTCCAGAATTTGTAGGTACAGCTTCACATAGTTTTTGAATTTCTTCTAGAGCTTCAGGGAAAAGATCAGATACCTGAATTTGTATCTCTATAAGAAGAACTTGATGGTAGCCACCAAAAACAGGTACCTAATGACTTACAGAATTTGTACATACTTGACGTGCAAAATCTCGTGATAAGACAATGTAAGAGTCTCCAGAAACGTCTTCCTCTATTTCTTAATAAATTTCTTGTACCATGTTCCAGACCGTTTTTAAATAGTTTCACATAGCTCTTGAACTTCTTCCAGAGATTCAGTAAGAACTTCAGATACGTATAATTGTGTCTCTTCAAGAAGAACTCGATGGTAAGCAGCCATGAAACGCAAGAACCCAATTATATACTGAATTCATAAATTCAATGCAAACAAACTACATTAAATCTCCTGATAACACGTTATAGAAGTATATAGAAACTTTTTCAACTTCTTCACCTACGTCTTAATTTTCCTGTGCCATGTTTCAGAAAGTTTTTGAACAGATTCACATAGTTATTTAGCTTCTTGTAGACCTTTAGAGAGTATTTCTTCAAGAAGCACTCGATGGAAGTTAGCCATCAAACACAAGAATCCAATGGTATAGATATAGATAATTCCATCTAAAAAATAATCCATCTACAGACTCATCGCACAAAAATACACGAAATTTCGTGATAAGACGTTAAAAAAGTCTTCAGAAACTTTTTGAACAGCACCATCTACATCTACTTCCTAAACTTTATTTACGTTGTTTTAAAGACTTTTTAAATAGGTTTTCATAGTTCTTGAACTCCTTGTAGAGATTCAGGAAGAATTTCAGATACCTATAATTGTGTCTCTTCAAGAAGAACTCGATGAAAGTTAGCCATCAAACACAAGAATCCAATGGTATAGGTAATTCCATCTAAGAAATAATCCATCTACATACTCATGGCGCAAAAATACACGAAAGCTCGTAATAAGACGTTGAAAAAGTCTTTAGGAACTTTTTGAACAGCTCCATCTACTTCCTAAACTTAATTAACGTTGTTTCAAAGACTTTTTAAACAAGTTTTCATAGCTCTTGAACTCCTTGTAGAGATTCAGGAGGAACTTCAGATACCTATAATTGTGCCTCTTCAAGAAGAACTCGATGGAAGTTAGCCATCAAACACAAGAATCCAATGCTATGGATAATTCCATCTAGAGATATTCAGTCTACACACTCATCGAGCAAAAATACACGAAACCTCGTGATAAAAAAAGACTTCAGGAACTTTTTGAACAGTTCCACCTTCCACCTACTTCCTAAACTTCATTTACGTTGTGTCAAATACTTATTAAACAAGTTTTCATAGCTCTTGAACTCCTTGTAGAGATTCAGGAAGAACTTCAGATACCTATAATTGTGTCTCTTCAAGAAGAACTCGATGGAAGTTAGCCATCAAAAACAAGAATCCAATGGTATAGATAATTCCATCTAAGAGATATTCAGTCTACACACTCATCGCGCAAAAATACACGAAAACTCGTGATAAGACGTTAAAAAAGTCTTCAGGAACTTTTTGAACAGCTCCATCTACTTCCTAAACTTAATTTACGTTGTTTCAAAGACTTTTTAAACAAGTTTTCATAGCTCTTGAACTCCTTGTAGAGATTCAGGAAGAACTTCAGATACCTATAATTTTGTCTCTTCTTAATGGAAGTTAGCCATCAAACACAAGAATCCAATGCTATAGATAATTCCATCTAGAGATATTCAGTCTACACACTCATCGAGCAAAAATACACGAAACCTCGTGATAAAACGTTGAAAAAGTCTTCAGAAACTTTTTGAACAGCTCCATCAGGAAGAACTTCAGTTACATATAATTGTGTCTCTTCAAGAAGAACTCGATGGTAGTTAGCCATCAAACCTGTTTTATCGTTTATTTCTCAATTTTTCACATTTTTATAAATTTATTATAAAGGCTTCACAATCAAGAGTGACATTGTTTGTCGTATGATGTTTAACTTGTATTTCTTTTACTCAACTTTTCCTCCCTGTGATTTCTTTTTTCTATATTTAGTTTCCCTATTTAAAGCTTTTTTCTTGGTTACCTACATGGGGGTTGATTCAGCTACTTGAATAAGTAAACTGATAAATTTGCTATTCAAAGTTGATGAGGTGGAAATACGAGTTCGAATAAAAAACCCGACGACTTTTACAAAAAATGATAAAATCCTCTCGATTTCTACTTTTGCGACTTGCTGCGTAAATGCTCACAAAGCCTCCATTCTCAATAACTTCTATCTATTTTTCGTTACAGGCACTAAGAGACTCTTCAGGCATTTTCACTCAATTTTTAGATTTCCTGTACAATCTCTACTTACTTTTTTAACTTCTTGTAGAGCCTTCAGAAGCTCTGCAAGGATGGAAGATAGCCATCGAAATCAAAAATTCGATGTTGTACGCAAATATGCACATTTATTTGTGGCTACTTTGAGGTGCTCTTCAGATATGTATCTCTTCAAGAAGAACTCGATGGAAGTTAGCCATCAAACACAAGAATTCAATGGTATAGATAATCTCATCTAAGAGATATTTAGTCTACACACTCATCGCGGAAAAATACATGAAAACTCATGATAAGACGTTGAAAAAGTCTTCAGGAACTTTTTGAACAGCTCCATCTACTTCCTAAACTTCATTTAAGTTCTTTCAAAGACTTTTTAAACACGTTTTCATAGTCCTTGAACTTCTTGTAAAGATTCAGGAGAACTTCAGATACCTATAATTTTGTCTCTTCAAGAAGAACTCGATGGTAAGCAGCCATCAAACGCAAGAACCCAATTCTATACTGAATTCAATGCAAAAAACTACATGAAATCTCGTGATAACACATTAAAGAAGTCTCCAGAAACTTTTTCAACATCTTCACCTACGTTTTAAATTTCTTGTGCCATGCCAACTTTCACATAGTTATTTAACTTCTTGTAGACCTTTAGACAGAACCTATATATGTATCTCTTCGAGAAGAACTCGATGGAAGTTAGCTATCAAACACAAGAATCCAATTGTATAGATAATTCCATCAAAGAAATAAACCATCTACACACTCATTGCTCAAAAATACACGAAACCTCGTGATAAGACGTTGAAAAAGTCTTCAGGAATTTTTGAACAGCTTCATCTACTTCCTAAACTTCGTTTACGTTGTTTTAAAGACTTTTTAAACACTGTTTAGGGTGAACTGTAGTTATCTATATTTGTATCTTTTCAAGAAGAACTCGATGGTAGCCATCCAACGCACGAACCCACGTTTACATCTACTTCCTAAATTATATTTACCTTGTTCCAGACCCTTTTTAAACAGTTTCACACAGTTCTTGAACTTCTTGTAAAGCTTTAGAGAAAACTTCAGATACCTATCAGAAGAACTCGATGGTAGCTAGCCATCAAACGCAAGAAATTGAAGAAATATGCGTTTTCCAGACTTGGATCGCAATTTATGGAAACTCTAAACATCCTTAAGACATGCACAAACTAGTAAAGGGAACCAAGATCCTAGAGTGGCTGACATGAACCAATGGAAACTTAACTGCAGTGTTATTTTAGAAAAAAAAAACAAGGCAAATTATGAAGGTGACCAATAAAGAACTTCACATAGTTCTTGAACTTCTTGGAGAGCTTCAGGGAAAAATTTAGATACCTACATCTATATCTCTTCAAAAAGACCTTGATGGTAGTCACCAATGACTTCAGAATTCCTGAATAATACATATTCGCAACGCGAAATCTCGTAATAAGACGTTGGAAGAGTCTCCAGAGACTTTTTCGACGTCTTTAGATACCTGTATCTCTACTCTTCAAGAAGAACTTGATGGTAGGTACCCATCAAACGCAAGAACCCAATGATACATAGAATTCAGTGCAAGAAAATACATGAAATCTCCTGATAACACGTTGAAAAAGTCTTCAGGAACTTTTTCGATGGAGACTCAAAACATCCTTAAGACGTGCACAAACTATTAAAGGGTACCAAGATCCCAGAGTGGCTGACATGAACCAATGGAAGCTTAACTGCGTGACCAATAGAACTACTTTAAACTGGTAAGAGAAAAACAAAACCCAACTTTGAACCAAAGGAAAATCTAAATAATCCACAGTAAACTACTGCAATTATTTAGAAATCTGTAACAGAAAACACGATAAAATCCAAATTTTTGTCGTTTTTATTAGTACACGAATAAATCTTAAAAAATGCATAAATTCCATACATCAAAACACTCAAAACCAACTTTACTGATCTCCCCTACACATACGATGATAAATAACCAAAACAACCAAAACGGAAAAAATTCAGTTTGGATAAGTTAAAAAAAGTTATATTAAAGTAACCACAAAGGAATTGACGAGATGTCAGATATGCTACGAGTTCTTTTTGTTTTTTTTTCCTTCAATATACGAACTTTCTATGATGCTGTATATGCGTTCGACGTTTTTCCTGCAAGTTTTTCTTTTGTACGGATATCCAATGATTGACAGTAACATTGTGTTATCTGTTTTCTACACTCCTCCTAGATGGATTATTGTTTATTTTCTTAATCAGTATATTGGTTATTTGTGCAGAGAAAAATACGTTTCTTTTGTAAATACAATTACAATAGAGTTTCAGGATTTATGGGAATGTGTTCTAATTTAACACTAGACTCAAAATCTTGGCTACTACTAGTATTTGGAGACTTTAATTTTCCTCACATAAACTGGAAAAAGCTAACGGTATCTAATATACATAAAGTCAAGCAAGAATTTTTTGAAAGTTACCCATGTGGGAACCTCCAGAGTTGAACGACTGGGTCTATCCTGGTTCATTACTGGAAAGTCCAGCTTTAGAAGATTGATATTTAAGCCTGGGCCAACAAAGATATGTTATATAGAATGACCAAAGAAGGGGAGCCCAGTCTTGGGTCAAAACTGAGCAACTTATAGCCTTTGCTGATCCAATAATTATCCCAACAGGGGCCAACAAAGGTATGTCATATAGAATGGCCAAAGAAGAGGAGCCCAGTCTTGGGTAAAACTGAGCAACCTAGCATTTGCTGATCCAATAATTGTCCCAGCAGGGGCCAACAAAGGTATGCCATAGAATAGCCAAAGAAAGGGAGCCTAGTCTTGGGTTAACACTGGGCAACCTAGCCTTTGCCGATCCAATGATTATCCCACGCTTGTACCAACATTGGTTTGCCATAGAATGGCCAAACTTGCTTTATGTGTAAAATAAATTGATAAAAACTCCAAAGATTCGTTTACAGAAAAAAAAGTTACTGGAAGATCATTGTAATAAGTGTATTCAAGCTGAGAGACATTTTATTGAATACAAAAGCCAATTTCATTAAAAATCACACATTTTTCATTTGTGCTATTTTACTATATTTCATAATAACAAAACTAAAAACAACTAACCTCATTCTCATTACACTTTTAATTAAATTAAATTAAACTTTTACATAAATTACCACTTTTTTGATAAAATTATTGCCCATGAACAATTTACATAACAATAATATCAACCAGAAAGCAAATTTATCAGTGTGACCGGTCTGATTTGCATCGAAACGTGACTGGTCTTATTAAATTAACGATAATATCGTAATTTTTAACGCCATAATCACTGATTTAAAAAAAACTCCTAAATGCATTAAGAATTATCAACGGAATTGCTACACAATTTTTTTTGTTACACCTGTAGCAAAGCTGGATTTACCGTGTACTACAGGGTGATTTCAAAAAGTACCTTCTATACCTACTATGATTCTGTATACAAACAGTTATTATTATTCTATGAAATCAAAGAAAATGTAGTTGAAATTAAGTAAGAATTGCTCGTTTAAAAATACAAGATATAAAATGCGCCACCGTACGGTGGCGTCATAGTACTTAATTAACTAAGAATTGCTCGTTTAAATTTACGAGATATCAACTGCGCTATCTTGAGGTAGCATTATAGTACTTATTTAATTTAGTTTCTCCTTTTTCTATTTATAGTTTACAAATGTGAATAGTAGTTGTAAATTCTGAAAAATGTGCAAAATCGTAAAATATTGTTGAATATCATAAAAAAAAGTTAAAAATGGTAGGATTTTTGAAAAATTTACGAAAATCGAAAACACAAACCAAAAAGTGATTAAATGGTGTCAAAAATGGGACGAAATTTTAAAAAAAATTAAAAAAAAGAGAAAACCAGAAAAATATGAAAAATTAGTAAAATTGGAGAAAATGAATATCCAAAATAAAAAAATTAAAAAGTAAACAACAGATTTAACGAAAAAATTGGAAAAGAAGAAAAAAATTCAAAAATAATGGCAAAAAAGGAAAAATCATAAAATTAGAAAAAAATGTACGTACAAAATCAAATATATAAAAATTAAAAAAAAAACGATAAATAAAGTAAAATGAAAAATAACCAAAAAAAAAATATTTATAAAATAAAAAAAAATTGAGAAAACTGCAAAAAAAGGAAAAATGTAAAAAATAAAGAAGGGGGCGATCACAAAAACCTGAAAAATAAAAAAAAGTGTTTCAAACAAGAACAAGTTTAAAATGAAAAATAAAAAAATACCACATAAATTGTAAAAAAAAGTAAAAACAAGGAAATAGACACAAAATATAATAAAAACAGCAAAACCAAAAAAAAAAACATAGAAATCATTCGAAAAGAGGACGAAAAACCTTAAAATAAGAAAAAACGAAAAACGATAAAAAAAAACTCTTAAAAAATTTAAAAAAAAGTAGTAAATCGAAAAAATGGGAAAAAACCAGGAATCATTGAAAAAAACGATATAATTGAAAAATAGAATTAATAAATGTAAAAAAAAGGAGAAAAAATAAAATATATGGAATAATAGGAAAAAAAAACAAAAATTATAATAAAAAAATTCGAAAAGAGGTTGACCTTAAAGGCCATCCTTGCAACTTCCCGCTAGTTTTAACCGCAAAGCTATAGTTACGTGACGTATTTTGACGTTTTTGACTTTTTTTGAAATGTTTAAAAAGCCATAACTTTTTAACGTCTTATTCGATTTTGATGTTCAAGATGGCATTCGACGCAGTTTTTTGAGACCTAAAAACGTTACCCAGAGTGCAAAATCGGTTAGTCAAAAAATCTCTAAGTTATTGAAAAAAAAACACTTTTTTTGAAATTTTTCGACAACGATATCTCACGAACGAATCAACCGATTTTAATTTGCAAAACGGCATTTGACGTGGCTTTTTAAGCTTAAGAGCTGATTAGGTTATGAAATTGATCAATGCAATAGCCAAAAAGATATGCCCAAAAAACATCATTTTTACCAATTGTTTTTTTCGGTTATTTTGAAATTTCTCGAAATCTACCAGCTCGAATCGGTTCAAACTTACAAGGAATCTAAGTTAGATGGAACTCTTTGGAATGCTTTTTATTTCATTCCAATCGGTCAAGCCGTTCAAAAGTTATAAGAGGTTTACATACATCCACACACACACACACACATCCACACGTACATACAGACATACAGACACCCTCGTAAAAATAGTCAGGGGAGGTTCCTAAGACCTCAAAACGTTGAGATCCGATGAAAACTCGATTTTCGAAAAACGGGGTGAAACCAATAACTTCCCGATTTTAAAAAAAAATTTAATTTTTTTTAGCGGGAAGTTAAAAAATTGTAAATAAAAAAATACAACAAAAAAATGTAAAAACCTGAAAAAAGACAAAAAACATGATAAAATCAACAAAATAAATAAATGAAAATCAATTTAAAAAACAAAAAAATCGTAAAATCGGGAAAAACCATCTTAAAAAAATGAAAAAATGGGTAAAGATGAATACAAATAGCAAAAATTGAATAAAAAAAATAATAAATAAAAATCACAAAAATCATTAAAAAAGAAAAATGTAAGAAAGTAAAAAAGGGAAAGATCAGAAAAAACAAAAAATATTGAAAACAAGATAAAGAAAAAAAAATGGTTACAAACGAGAAACAAAAGTAAAATAAAAAATAATACCTAGAAAATATCACAAAAAATTGTAAATAAAAAAAAATAGAGATAAAATTAATAAAAACATGAAAATCAATCGAAAAAACGAGGGACAATCTTAAAAATTGGAAAAAAATTGAAAATCGGGAAAAAACTCTCTTAAAAAATTTAAAAAATGAATAAAAAAAGCAAAAATTGAAATAAAATAATAAATAAATAAAAATCGAAAAAATTATAAATAAATAAAAAAAAGGAGAGATCAGAAAAACATGTAACGATTGTTTCGTTGGTTTTCGAACATTCCGTCCGGACTATAAATATTTTTAATTTATCCATTGTTATCGCGTTGATTCGAGAGGGGATAGGTAATTGGGAAGGACAGAATGGGTCACGTCGTGAGTTTGTGATTTTATTTCGTTCACTTTATCGACGAATTTGAAGAAATTCAGAGCTTTTCCGACTATATTTACCCTTCTGTTTCTGGTGAGTAACATTTTGCCTTGGTTTTAATATAATTAGTTAAAGATAATCCAAAATGCGGTGAATATAATATCTTATGTATTTTTACTAACATTTAAATTTCCGAATGCAATCGCTATTGTTCAAGGTCAGCTTTTGTGGTATTTTAATATTTTTACTTGAAAGGTAATTAATTTTTTCTCTAAATTAGGATAGACGTATAGCGATTGTGTTTGAAAATTATTACTTGAAAGCCGGAGTTTTGATTCCAATTTTATTAATCGGGTTATTGTCAACTAGAAGAAGGTCATATTAAGAACCAACAAAATTCCTATCAGAAATTACGCAGTTAGACGTCATTCAGTTGAAGCCGACGCCATTTTGCAGTTCCGTTCCACGTCGATTCAAAACCCGACAAAAAGTCCTTAGAGGGGCATTCCATCCCGTTGGCTGTTCCGTTTCCACGACGTTAGAAAATCCGACAAGAAGTCTTAGAGGGATATTCCATTCCTTTTGCTGTTCCGTTCCACGTCGACAGAAAATCTGACTAGAAGTCCTTGGGGAGTATTCCCTTCCGACAGCTCTTTCGTTCCACGACGTGTGAGATTCCGACAAGAAGTTCCTAGAGGGGTATTCCATTCCGTTGCTGTTCCGATTCCACGTCGTAGGAAAATTAACAAGAAGTTCCTACAGGGGAATTCCATTCCGTTGCTGTTCCGTTTCCTCGTCGTTAGAAAAGCCGACAAGAAGTCCCTACAGGGGAATTCTATTCCGTTTTGCTGTTCCGTTTCCACGTCGTATGAAAATCCGTCTACAATTCCCTAGAAAGGTACCCCATCCTTCCTACTGCTCCGCTTCACTGGATCAAAACTCCGTCAGAAGCCATCGGAACCAAACCAATATAAGAGAAATAATTAATTAAATATTTTTTAATTAAATTACTAATCTCTTTTAAAGTAATAAACCATTTTAAACTGATCTTTCGAATTTTATTTGTGTGTCTGTACTTGGCGCCCTTCAATTAATGTTTGGAGAGAATCTAGTGGAACACAGAAGGAAGCCACGACATACGGGAGCTAGCCTAGGGTACTTTTAAGGTTACAAACTTTAAAAATTGAAAACAAGATAAAGAGAAAAAAATGGTTATAAACGAGAAACAAAAGTAAAATGAAAAATAATACCAAGAAAATACAACGAAAAAACAAAAAATATAAAAATATGATCAAATTGACAAAAAAATATGAAAGTCAATAAAAAAATCTTTCTAAGTAAAAAAATCTTGAATAAGAAAAGATCATAAAGGAATTATAAGTATTAAGACCAAATTACAGCTTGCTAATGAATAATTTAAATATTTAATCAAAGAATATACAAACATTGCAGGTGCATATAACAACAACAACTTTTATCTAAAAAAATTTTTTTCTGAAACGTATACTTTTAATATATTCAATTAATATAAATTTACTGATGCGCCTGGTTTACCAAGGGCCATTTTTTTGGTTTTTAAATAAAAAAAAAATGAGTAAATTTTCTTAATTGTGGTTTTTCACAATTTTGAAAAATCGAAATATATTTTTATTTATTTATTTCTTTATTCGGGGATCTTTTTGCCACTAAAACAAACTTATAAAAAATATAAATCAATATTATGAAAATGACCCTTGCTTGTTGATCTTGATAGATATGTCAAATTTGTCAAGGGTCGTCTTTTAAAACTGAAAATGCCTAACAAAAATGAAAATAATTTGTTTAAAAATAATTCTTCTGAGCTTTCGACAACCAGATCGGTTGTCGTTTTCAAAGATAAAAATTTTTTTACTATACACTTCTTTATGCGTTGTGATTTTAAAATTTTTTGATTTGTTTTTTTGGTAACTATAGATATATAGATTATTAACTTATTCTTTTTTTAAGGTGGCTAGCCAAGATCTAGATAAATCCAAAGTAAAATTTGAAATACATTCATTTGGATTTAATAAAATGTGTGCTGTTTCTTTTAATTTTCTTTTTATAGAATTTTCTTCTTTACATAAAATTTTTGTTTCAGTCCATTTTATTTTGTGATTTAGAAAATTAAAAGCATGTTCACAAATTTTAGATTTATCTATATCTCCTTTTTTAAGATAATTTTTGTGTTCATTGAGGCGAACTTCAAGAGGTCTTCCTGATTCCCCAATGTAGACTTTGCCACAATCACATGGTATACTATATACACAATTTTTTTGTTTTTTGATCTAAATTAACCGGTTTTGTTTTGGATAAAATTGATCTAATTGTATTATTTGTTTGAAAAATTGTCCTTATATTAAAAGCATTATCAATTTTTTGAATTTTTTCAGAAATACCTTTTATATATGGAATTTTTGTTATTTTTAAATTTTGTGTATGGTCAATTTGGTTATCCAATCTCTGAGGGTTTTCAATTTTATTAAAAGTTGATTTAATTAATTTTTCGGGATACCCATTATTCATTAAAACTGTTTTTATTGTTTCTTTTTCGTCTTTTAAAGAAGCAATATTTGAACATACTATTTTAGCTCTGTCATATAAACTTTTTATAATTCCTTTTTTAACCGTCATACTGTGATTGGAATTAAAATTCAAATATCTGTTAGTATGTGTTTTTTTACGAAAAATGTTAGTATTAATTAAATAATCGGTTTCCTTCGTAATTAATATATCAAGAAATGGTAATTTCTCATCTTTTTCAATTTCAATAGTAAATTTAATAGATGGTACTTTATTGTTAATATTTTCAAGAAATCTGTCTAATAAATTGAGATTGTAAGGCCAAATTGCAAAAACATCATCTACATATCTCCACCATATTTTTGGTTTAAAATATGATGTTTCAATAAAATTCTTTTCAAAAAATTCCATATAAATATTACTTAATATTGGTGAAAGACAACTTCCCATTGCCATTCCTGTTTTTTGTTTATAAAAATTATTTTTATATTGAAAATAAGTTGATTCGATACACATAGTTAACAATTCCATAATGGTATCTATGGATAAATTCGTTCTTTGATTTAAGCTATTATCATTTTCTAATAATTGTTTGACAATTTGTAACGTTTTATCAACAGGTACGTTTGTAAAAAGGCTTACAACATCAAAACTTACCATAAGATGATTTTTATTTATATTAATATTTGATAATTTTTCTAAAAAATGTTTATTGTTTTTAATGAATGAGTCAGTGTTATTAGATAAAGGATTGATGATATTGAGTAAAAATTTTGATAATTTACTGAAAGGAGAATTGATTGAACTTACAATTGGACGGAGTGGTATTCCTTCTTTATGAATTTTAGGTAAACCATAAAAATGAGGTGGTTTACTATAATGTGGAGTTAGTTGTCTTCTTTGTAAGTCATTCAATTCGTTTTTATGTTTAAAAAGAGATTTATATATTTTATTTTCTAACGATTTTGTTATGTCGTTATTAATTTTGGTATAAGTTGGGTCTTCCAGTAAATTCTCTAATTTCATCTCATAATCATTTGTATTTAAGATAACTGTAGCATTTCCTTTATCAGCTGGTAAAATTTTTATTTCATCATATTTTTTTAAAGAATTTAGAGCCTTAAATTCATATGATGATAGATTTTGTTTTATTTTAATATCTTTTTCTAAAAAAAGAATAAGTTAATAATCTATATATCTATAGTTACCAAAAAAACAAATCAAAAAATTTTAAAATCACAACGCATAAAGAAGTGTATAGTAAAAAAATTTTTATCTTTGAAAACGACAACCGATCTGGTTGTCGAAAGCTCAGAAGAATTATTTTTAAACAAATTATTTTCATTTTTGTTAGGCATTTTCAGTTTTAAAAGACGACCCTTGACAAATTTGACATATCTATCAAGATCAACAAGCAAGGGTCATTTTCATAATATTGATTTATATTTTTTATAAGTTTGTTTTAGTGGCAAAAAGATCCCCGAATAAAGAAATAAATAGACATTATTATGCCACAAAGAAGCTATCGAGAATATTTAAATATATTTTTATTTCTAAAATCACAAATGCGGTTTTTTGGATTTAATTTGAAATTAATTTTTTATTCAAAATCTTTTTTCAAATTTTAACAACTTTAAAAAACAAGTAAAATTCGATTTTAGAAAATTATCAAAAAAAACGAAGTATCGATATCTCAAAAACCAAAAAAGATAACAAAATGTTTTTTACCTATTATTTATAAACTTAATTGAAAAAAAAAAACAAAAACAAAATCTACTTATGCATTGTCACTGGCGATTTAAAAATGCAGAGAAATCGATGAAATTTTGAGAATCGGTTCTTGAAAGCATTTTACGAATCTTTGATATTTTCAGAATTTTTCACCGCTCACTTTTTTTTTCAAAACAATATAAAAAATCACAATTTAATACAGAGTTTTGTAGGGCGGGCAATTGGAATGTGCACAAAGTCACCAAAAAATGCAGAAAAAACTATGATATTTTTTTTATACATAGACTATTATACTTATATTAAAATATATTAAAACCAGCAAACTTTACCGCGCGGTTTTGTAAAACAGTTGCAATCCTGAATTCTTATACATTGCGTATATGGAAGCATGACCCTTATCCCGCACATAGCCAGTGACACAGAGATTTTTTAAAAAATTTAAAAAAACAATGAAAATATCTCAAAATTTTACAAAAGATGCATATTTTTGACAAAAAAAGCGAAATTTAAAAAAAATACACAAAAAAGCATTCTTTAACAAAAATGCGCGATTTTTCACAAAAAAGTGTGATTTTTAGAAAAAAAGGCATTTTTTTAAATATTTACCAAAAATTGGGATATCAAGTTGTTTTTTTATAAGAATAATAAATAATGTTTTGAGAAATTTAATGCAATTTAAATTTTTGCAAAATTTTAAACATTCAGTGAATTATGGCAATTTTTCGAAAGAATACTCTAGTTTTTTTTTGTGTTTTGATATCTCAAAAACCAAAAAAGATATTAAAATGTAAATTTTTGCATTTTAATCCAAATTTTGTCTCGATACAGAAACGTTTTGATTTTTCCAAAATCAACCAAAAAAATGATTTTTTTTAAATTTCCAAGATTCTCAAAAAAAAACCGATATCGATATCTCAAACACCAAAAAAGTTACGAAAACGCGGCTTGTTTACTAATTTTTCACTGATTGAAAATAAATTTAAATTCTGCAGATTTGAAATAATAATCAATAAATCTGTAGAACAATCAAAGTCTGTAGATTTGAAATGATAATCCGTAGATCAAGTAAAATATCCGAAAATATATACGGAAAAATCCGTAAAGCTTGCATGACTGACTGTCGCTCCGTTTTACGAATTTTCGATAAAGTCACGTGTACTGACGAAAGTTTAACATTTTTTAACCATCACAAAAACTGCAGAATGAGCTGAAGAAGTTTTTACTTTAAAAATCGCGGAGTGCCGTTAAATGATTGGGGGGAAAATGCACCCTTTCATTTTTTTATATATCTTGAAAAAAAAGCCAAATTTTAATAAAGTAGAAAAGTTCTTTTAAAGAATACAATTTCCCTTAAAAGAGATAGGTATATTATGATGATAAATAAAAATATTAATCCGTTAAATTGTTAAAAGAAAAATTTAAATTGATTTATCTTTTTGAAGTTACACTTCTATTCGTACACCCTGTAGAAAAAGATTGTGTAGAGTTAAATGGGAAAAATGATTACACATGTAATGGTGTGAGTAAGAGAGAGACAGAAACACTTATAAGGTATATTGGTCGGTAAAAACAAAGACGAACTATTTACCACCTGTTATTAGTCATAACTATGAGTCCTTTGAATACCGTTTCAATAATCAGTACATTAAAAAGGGATAGATATACAAAAAACAGTCTGAACTAATGTATGAATATCATAGTGACGGACTACATGATTATTTGACAGATTATTTTATAATTCTGTCACGTAAGTGAAGTAAAGTTTAGCATTTTATATTAATAATACTGAAACACGTATGGGGGCTTTTTACACAAATTATTTACAAAATTGTTAAGATACACTAAACTCTGCTGGATAACGTCTAACTACTTGACAATACAATAAACTCTTGTGAATACTTGAACTTGAACTGACGTTAACTGCCCATGCATCCCCTTATCTACAACATTATTTAATCTAGTCAGTGTGTTTAGAAGTTTCTAGAATTTTCTAGAAACATTATTTAAAATGGTCAGTTGATTTTTTTACAAACTTCTAAAAATCAACTGTCAACAACAATCTTTCAAATTAAGGTCCCTTCCTTTACGGTTATCCCGTTACACTGCCCCCTCCTTAGATTCATTCCTCCTGGAATGTTATTTCCTACATCGGAATCCCGCACACTCCCTGAGCCAGCCAAACCATCTTCTTGGAGTTGCTGCGCATCTCCACTGTGGTTTCCCTGGTAAGGCGCCAAACGATCATGATGGACCACGACGGGTTTCCCTCTGGGAATTTTCACGATCCGATAAATGACATCGTTAATCTTCTTCTTGATGGTGTAAGGACCTTCCCAGTTCTTTTGTAATTTGGGACAAATACCTCGACGCCGTCGGGGGTTATAGAGCCAGACTAAATCTCCAACTTGGTAACTCTTTTCCATTGTCCGTGTGTCATAGTACCTCTTCATCCGATCACTAGATAATTGTAGTTTTCCACGCACCAGGTTGTGTATATTTTCCATTCGATTCTGAAGGTCGGCGACATATTGTTCACGTGCCATTTCTTCACCAGGTTTACAACCAAACACCAAGTCACATGGTAGCCTCATTTCTCTACCGAACAGGACCTTCGCAGGCGTTTGGCCAGTTGATTCGTTGATGGCCGATCGAATTGCCATTAGAAATAGTGGAATATGTCGATCCCAATCCCTCTGACAATCTGACACCACTTTTGACAGATAGTTGGTTATAGTCCGGTTCATTCGTTCCACCATTCCATCAGACTGAGGGTGCATCGCTGTGGTTCTCGTTTTGTGGATGCCTAATCTTTGGCAAACTTCTTGAAACAGCTTGCTCTCAAAATTTCTTCCTTGGTCTGAATGTAATTCTAATGGTACCCCAAATCGGCTTACGAATTCTTCAACCAATATATCTGCTAAAGTGGTAGCTTCCTGATTGGGAACTGCATATGCTTCAACCCGTTTAGTGAAGTAGTCCATTACAACAAAGATGTACTTGTTTCCTACATCGGTCTGTGGACGTGGCCCCAATACATCTACTGCGATTCTTTTAAAAGGACTTCCAACCAGGTATTGCTGCATTTCCGCCTTCGGTTTTCGATGCGGACCGTTACTGGCAGCACATGTAGTGCATTTACGACACCAATCTTTAACATCATTAGTGCAATTTACCCAGTAAAATCTATCTCGGATCTTTTGCAGCGTTTTCGTGATACCCAGATGTCCTCCAGAACTATCATTATGCATCTGTTTTAAAATTTCCGGTACAGCATTTCTTGAGACCACTATTTGTTTCCTTGTTTCTGTGCCCTCGAAATTTTCTACAAGTCTTTTAACGAGCCCTCCGTCCAAAATTAAAGAGTTCCATTGGGACCAGTATGCTTTTAAAGCAGGAGAGGATGAGGATATCTCTCTCCACAACGGACGACGGTCCATTCTCTTCCACTCCCTAATCTTTCTCAGAACGGGATCGTTTTCTTGTTGCTCCTCCAGCATAGAGCTCTCGTCTTCTGGCACAACCTTAACTAAGGCAAGTTTTTCCTCGTTCTGCTTCATACGGGTACAATGGGGGCAATCAGGTCGACATGGTCTTCTGGAAAGTGCATCAGCATTACGATGTCTGGTTCCAGGTCTGTGCTCGATTTCAACATCATATTCCTGCAGTTTTTCGAGCCATCTTGCTATCTGTCCTTCTGGGTTCCTAAAGCTAAGTAGCCACTTTAAACTAGCATGGTCTGTTCTGATCAGGAATTTTCTGCCATACAAATATTTATAAAAGTGTTCGACGGATTTTACAACTGCTAACAGTTCCCTCCGAGTTACACAGTAGTTCTTTTCAGCTTTCGATAAAGTTTTGCTGAAGTAACCAACCACTCTTTCCTTACCGTCTTGTAGCTGTGACAAGACGGCTCCAATTCCCACATTGCTGGCGTCGGTGTCCAGAATAAGCTTACCATCAGGAAGTGGATAAGCAAGAACAGGTGCTGACGTAAGCTGTTTCTTCAATATTTCAAACGCCTTTTGACATTCCTGATCCCAACAGAAGGACTTATCTTGTACTGTCAAACGTGTCAAGGGTTTGGCGATGTCTCCAAAATTCTTGACATATCGTCGGTAATAGGAACAAAGACCCAAAAAACTCCGGAGCTGATGTTTGTCGATAGGGATTGGCAATTCCTGAACGGCTTGTATCTTAGCGAGGTCAACAGCAACGCCATCCTTGCTTACGTTATGTCCTAAATAGTTGACCTGTCTCTGGAACAAGTGGCATTTCTTAACATTCAATGTTAGATTAGCGTTCTGTAATCTTTTAAAAACTTCTTCCAGGTTAGATAAATGTTCCTTAAAGGTCTTACCCATTATGATGATGTCGTCTAGATAAACTAGACAAGTTTCCCATGACAAACCCCGCAGGATGTTCTCCATTAGTCGTTTAAACGTCGCAGGAGCATTACAGAGGCCAAATGGAAGGACCGTGAATTGCCATAACCCTGATCCACTGGTAAAGGCAGTCTTTTCTTTGTCTGCAGGATTCATTTTAACTTGCCAGTATCCGCTTTTAAGGTCCAAGGTAGAAAACAGAGTAGAACCCGCCAAAGCGTCGAGGGCATCATCAATCCTTGGCAGAGGATAACTGTCCTTAGTGACATCATTTAGCTTTTGATAGTCGACACAAAACCGCATTGATCCGTCTTTCTTTCTCACTAATACCACAGGAGAAGCCCACGGACTACTGGATAGTTCGACTATGCCATTTTGAATCATTTCTTTAAGGGCTCTGTCTGCTTCTTCCTTTTTAACTTGAGGCATCCTTCGGGGTACCTGTCGAATCGGACGTGCATCACCAGTGTCAATTCTATGTTGTACAACATCAGTTCTTCCCAGTTTACTTTTAGAACCAAATACAGGTTTATACCGGTAAAGTAGATCTCTTACCTGTTTCTTTTCTAATTTTGACAAAGAGGGGTCTAATTTTGTCATTAATTGTTCAATTTCGTTGGTCTCATCTGTTTCCGTAACATTGATCTTGTGAATTATGGCCATTACCGGTTCTAAACTTCCCATTTCCGTGTCCTTTCGGAGAAGAACTGGATGATCGTTTAAGTTAATAACTCGGATGGGTACCTCTTTGGCGGATCTAACAAGAGTCTTACCCAGAAGGAGTCCTTTTCCCAATTCATGGTCATGGTTCTTCGGCTCTATCATGGCTGGGGCACCATCTGGCTCCAGTCCATCCAACCGCGCTGTGACGACACATTCGCAGCTTGCCGGAAGTTCGATATCATCGATTAGCTTAATCGAGGCATTGTCAACTTGTTTTCGGTGCAGGAATATTTCTTCATTACCAGTACGAAGGATACGTTGGCGAAGATCCAAATGAAAACCACAGTGGAGCATAATATCCATGCCCAGAACAACATCTTCATCAACGTCAGCCACCAGCACTGAGTGAACAAGAGAGGTTGAACCAAACTGTAGCGTCACATGTATCTCACCGTAAACTCTAGCAGAATCTCCGGTAGCGGTACGCAGTCTCCAACTGGTAGGCCACATCTTCTTTCGCATAATGATGGTTGGTCGAACTATAGTTTTCGTAGCTCCAGTGTCTACCAGCATGCTAAAGTTCTTCCCATCAATGAGGCCATCTACATATAAGCTGTCCACGTGATGTCGCAGAGTTGCCAATTTAATGGTGTGAGGGGCTTCGGGAATGTTTGGGGTCGATTTCGCCCTTCAGGAGTCGACCCGTTCTAGTTTTCCTGCTGCTGGGGTACTTCAGCAGAAGATTTTTTTTTTTTGGGGGCAAGTATTTCTTATATGGCCTAGTTCTCCGCAGTTCCAGCATCTCACTTGGCGCCTTCTTTTTGGAGATAACTTCATTAATCTCTCTACTACTGCTTCAACGTCGCTAACGGAATGAACGGCATGGTCGTAGTTAC
The DNA here is from genome assembly GCA_964028335.1 of Altica lythri. Taxonomy (NCBI): domain Eukaryota; kingdom Metazoa; phylum Arthropoda; class Insecta; order Coleoptera; family Chrysomelidae; genus Altica; species Altica lythri. The sequence goes on along the minus strand of OZ034806.1, from coordinate 3,572,034 downwards.
TAGTGATTTCCCTTAGTCGAGCAACTCCACGTGAGACCTCCGTCGCCGCCTCAAACTCCAGGGCAATGGTCAAGGCGTCCACAAGAGTCTTCGGCCGCGGCAACCGTACAGCGCGCTGCAACTCGACGTCTCGAAGACCATCGGTGAAGGTTTGGACTGCTAGGCACTCCAGGAAATCCTCCGCTGCATTTGAATACGCAAGTCGTACTATTCTTGCTACATCCGCTACAAATTCCTGGATAGTTTCTCCATTTTTCTGTTTTCGGCTCTTTAACTGCATTCGGTACATCGGTTGTAGATGAGTTTGACCATAACGCATCTCTATAGACGATTCACCAATAACTCGAAGTTGTCAGCTTCATCCGGCGTCAATGATTGCAAGACGTCTAAAGCTTCGCCTCGCAGAGCTACGGTTAGGGATAATGCTTTCTCCTGGGATGACCATCCATTAGCTCTGGCTGCTGCGTTGAATTGTTTCAGGTAATTTAGCCGTCGAAGGTCAGGGGTTTCATCGTCGTTCGTACATGGGTCGTCTCCTCGCTTCTTTGTCGTTCGACGTCTGCGTGGCAGGTTTCCATCCTTCTTGCATCTCCGTCGCCGTGGTGGATGGTTTGGTTTCGGCGGCTAGCTTCCTGTTCTTGTTGAAGCTTCCTTATCTCGGACTGCATTTGCTGGTTGATCTGGTTTTGCTCGTCTCGCAAGTTGGACACTTGCTGATTTTGTTCGTCTCGCAAGCTGGACACTTGCTGATTTTGTTCGTCACGAAGAGTGTACATTTCGGAGCGCAAATGCGATATTTGCTGGGAGAAGGAACTGGATAACTCTTCTGGTAGGGTAGACATCCGTTGTGACAGCTGGGACATATCTTCGCGCTAGCTCTTCATATGACTGGAAAGCTCCTCTTGCTGGCTCTTCATCTGACTGGATAGCTCCTCTTGCTGGCTCGTCATTCGTCCTGATAGCTCCTCGTGCAGCCGGGAAAGTTGTTGAGTTTGTTCTTCTTGTTGGCTCGTCATTCGTTGGGACAGCTGGGACATAACTTCGCGCTGGCTCTTCATCTGACTGGATAGCTCCTCTTGCTGGCTCGTCATTCGTTGGGACAGCTGGGACATGTCTTCGCGCTAGCTCTTCATCTGACTGGATAGCTCCTCATGTTGCCGGGAAAGTTGTTGAGCTTGTTCTTCTTGCAGCCGGGAAAGTTGTTGAGTTAGTTCAGAATTTGCTTTTTGAACTGGGTCTTCGAACTCCACAGCGTCAGGGTCCAAATTAAAATTTACGTAGTATTCACGGAGCCTTCTCAACAATACGGATTTGCTCCCAGTAGTTTCCAACTCTACTTCTTCAAGTTTTCTTCTGAGCTCAGCCACCAATAGTTCATTTATCTTTTTTCCAGGCATTTTTGTATCTTCACCCCACACCTGACACCAATTTGAAACACGTATGGGGGCTTTTTACACAATTTATTTACAAAATTGTTAAGATACACTAAACTCTGCTGGATAACGTCTAACTACTTGACAATACAATGAACTCTTGTGAATACTTGAACTTGAACTGACGTTAACTGCCCATGCATCCCCTTATATACAACATTATTTAATCTAGTCAGTGTGTTTAGAAGTTTCTAGAATTTTTTAGAAACATTATTTAAAATGGTCAGTTGATTTTTTTACAAACTTCTAAAAATCAACTGTCAACACTAATCTTTCAAATTAAGGTCCCTTCCTTTACGGTTATCCCGTTACAATACTATTCAGTAATGAGTATTGTATTGTAGTCTAAAGTACCGTCACATGGTTGCAGTATATTCTGCTCTATGCTTTTAAGGTTGTTGGCTACATAAACAGAGTTTTTACGAATAGTCGAGGAAATAAACTAAAACCTCTGAATTCTGTAACGTTAGATGGATTGGAATGCGTTTTTTTGCATTGAATTCGTTAAAGTATTAGGAAATTTGTCGCTATATTTTATTATGTAAAAAATTCGAAAAGTGCATTCCGAACAGACAATAGAGAGAAAACTTACAATTCGGTAAGTATTGCTGAAAATGGGTTCAATTTATAAACTCGGGGTTTTTGGGGTCGCTGTAGACGAATATCACGATTTCGAAAGTCTCGGCGGCACTTGGTGTCTAGGGTATTTACCTCTTCTCCTAGGGTTTAATGTAAATTCTGTACGGAATCAGTGCACACATGGTACTCGGTGGTTTTTTGAGTCGCTAAATACGATTATAATAATGACGATGGTCTTGGAAACACCTAGTGCATAAGATGGACCTCGTCTCCAGGAATATTATGCAAATTAGATACAAAAAGAGTGTGCACTTGGTTTTTGTGGAGGTTTTTGAGGTCGCTAACTACGAATATCATATAATGATTTTGCTAAATTATTCGCATACAAATTTATGAATCCGGGTGTGTGCATAGAAGTATAACTTCTGCCGGCAGTCCCACTGACTGCCACACCCATTTTTGTGTCTATAACCCTTTGGGTTCAAGACTGGTATAGGGATTAAATATATTTGTATACTTTCTAAAAAATTTCAAAAGGTTTAGGGATTTTTTCAAACCAAAAAAAGAATATAAAATTTGCTTGAAAATGTTGGGTTCTTATCGTGTGTTGGGTAGACTTTAACTGGGCACCGTCCCTTCAAGGCAATAAAAGTAGATACTTCAATTGAGCACTTATACCTGGTTTAATAAATCTTCTTAATCCTTTAATCCTAATAATGATAAGTTAGTAAAAATTGATTTTATTTGTAAGAGTGCATTTGCAACTAATGTTTTTTTATAAATATTTTGAAGAAAATTAAATAAAATAAAATTTTGATTTACATAACATATATTAAACTTATATATGTCGCAGCCTTTTAGTGTAATCAGCCGTTTCATGAAAAGTCTGGTCTTTTCATGAAACGCTGCCAAACACTGAAACGAAAAACTGTTACGCTAAAAGGCTTAATATTTTAGACGTTACATGAAACGTCAGCGTGTTTTGGCCTCTTGATGAAAACGAACAAAATTACTCCAAGTGGCTGACTTTACTGGACTTTTCATGTAACGCTCCGAATCTACTTTGCATTTGATGTAATAAAATAAGTATTGTATCACCTAAAAATGGCGACGGCAGGTTGTTCCAGTTCCAGTGTTATACAATACACTCAATTCTATAAGAAATTAGAAGACTTTTATTTAAAAAAACCACTTCGAAAGCCTTACTCAAAGCAGAAGATTGACGATGTCACAGAGGAAATTTTAGCGGCTAAGCAAAAACTGTAAGTAATTATTTGTTAAACCCAATTATTAATTTTCAGGTTATAAGTATAAATGAACGGGATTCCCCGAGTTTCTCGTTGACCCGCAATTTGTAAACTATGCGTTAATTCATGCTGTTCTCAAAACATATTCCTGCTGTAAAATGTAAACAGGCGAACCGGTGTTATTTTTTGGTCCCTAATACATACATACATACATACATACCATACATACATACATACATACATACATACATACATACATACATACATACATACATACATACATACATACATACATACATACATACATACATACATACATACATACATACATACATACATACATACATACATACATACATACATACATACATACATACATACATACATACATACATACATACATACATACATACATACATACATACATACATACATACATACATACATACATACATACATACATACATACATACATACATACATACATACATACATACATACATACATACATACATACATACATACATACATACATACATACATACATACATACATACATACATACATACATACATACATACATACATACATACATACATACATACATACATACATACATACATACATACATACATACATACATACATACATAGACATTTATTTAAAAACTTTAAAAATTATGACAAAAAAAACTGAGATTAAATTTATATTTGCAAACTTTTGATTTGACCCTATATATCTCGAAAAGTATTAGTTTTTTTAAAAAAACTCAGGAATACTTTTTTGTGTAGCATTAAATTCTACATCAAAAAACCTCAAAAAATTCTATTTTAATTTAAAAGTTTAAAAGTTATTACAGAAAAACTTAGATCAAATTTATATTTACAAATTTTTTGTTTGACCCCGTATATCTCCAAAACTGTTAGTTTTTTCTAAAAAAATTAAGAATACTTTTTTGTGTAGAATGAAATTCTACATCAAAAAACATTCAAAAATTTTATTTTAACTAAAAACTTTAAAAGTTATAACAGAAAAACTGAGATCAAATTTATATTTACAAACTTTTTGTTTGACCCTGTATATCTCAAAAAGTATCAGTTGTTTTGAAAAAACTCAGGAATACTTTTTTGTGTAATAATAAATTCTACATCAAAAAACCTCAAAAAATTCTATTTTAATTTAAAAGTTTAAAAGTTATAACAGAAAAACTTAGATCAAATTTATATTTACAAACTTTTTGTTTGACTCCGTATATCTCGAAAAATGTTAGTTTTTTCTAAAAAGCTTAAGAATACTGTTTTGTGTAAAATTGAATTCTACATTAAAAAACATTAAAAACTTTAAAAGTTATAACAGAAAAACTGAGATCAAATTTATATTTACAAACTTTTTGTTTGACCCTGTATATCTCGAAAAGTATTAGTTTTTTTAAAAAAACTCAAAATTACTTTTTTGTGTGATATTAAATTCTTCATCACAAGACATCAAAAAATCTATTCTTAATTAAAAACTTTAAAAGTTATAACAGAAAAACTGAGATCAAATTTATATTTACACACTTTTTATTTGACCCCGTATATCTCGAAAAGTATAAGTTTTTTTGAAAAAACTTAAAAATACTTTTTTATAAAGTAATAAATTCTACATCAAAAAACATCAAAAAATCTTATTTTTATTTTAAACTTTAAAAGTTATAACGGAAAAACTGATATCAAATTTATATTTACAAACTTTTTGTTTGACCCTATATATCTCAAAAAATATCAGTTTTTTTGAAAAAAATCAAGTATACTTTTTCGTGCAAAATTAAATTCTACATCAAAATACATTAAAAAATCTTATTTTTATTAAAAAATTTAAAAGTTATGACAGAAAAACTGAGATCAAATTTATATTTACAAACTTTTTGTTTGACCCTATATATCTCAAAAAGTATTAGTTTTTTTGAAAAAACTCAGGAATACTTTTTGGTGTAAAATTAAATTCTACATCAAAAAACATCAAAAAATCTTATTTTTATTTTAAACTTTAAAAGTTATAACGGAAAAACTGATATCAAATTTATATTTACAAACTTTTTGTTTGACCCTATATATCTCAAAAAATATCAGTTTTTTTGAAAAAAATCAAGAATACTTTTTCGTGCAAAATTAAATTTTACATCAAAATACATTAAAAAATCTTATTTTTATTAAAAACTTTAAAAGTTGTGACAGAAAAACTGAGATCAAATTTATATTTACAAACTTTTTGTTTGACCCTACTATATATCTCAAAAAGTATTAGTTTTTTTGAAAAAACTCAGGAATACTTTTTGGTGTAAAATTAAATTCTACATCAAAAACCATTAAAAAATCTTATTTTAATTAAAAACTTTAAAAGTTATTACAGAAAAACTGATATCAAATTTATATTTACAAACTTTTGGTTTGACCCTATATATCTCGAAAAGTATTAGTTTTTTTGAATAAACTTAGGAATACTTTTTTGTGTAAAATTAAATTCTACATCAAAAAACATTAAAAGATCTTATTTTAATTAAAACTTTTAAAATTACAACAGAAAAACTGAGATCAAATTTATATTTACAAACTTTTTGTTTGACCCTATATATCTCAAAAAGTATCAGTTTTTTTGAAAAAAATCAAGAATACTTTTTTGTGCAAAATTTAATTCTACATCAAAAAGCATGAAAAATTCTTATTTTTATTAAAAACTTTAAAGTTATGACAGAAAAACTGAGATTAAATTTATATTTACAAACTTTTTGTTTGACCCTTTATATCTCGAACAGTATCGGTTTTTTTAAAAAAACTCAGTAATACTTTTTTGTGTAGAATTAAATTCGACATCAAAAAACATCAAAAAATTTCATTTCAAGTAAAAACTTTAAAAGTTATAACAGAAAAACTGATATCAAATTTATATTTACAAACTTTTTGTTTGACCCTATATATCACAAAAAGTATCAGTTTTTTTAAAAAAAATTAAAAATACTTTTTTGTGTAGAATTATATTCTACATCAAAAAACATTAAAAAATTTTATTTTAATTAAAAACTTTAAAAGTTATAACAGAAAAACTGATATCAAATTTATATTTACAAACTTTTTGTTTGACCCTATATATCTCAAAAAGTATCAGTTTTTTTGAAAAAAAATCAGGAATACTTTTTTGTGCAAAATTTAATTCTACATCAAAATACATTAAAAAATCTTATTTTTATTAAAAACTTTAAAAGTTATAACAGAAAAACTGATATCAAATTTATATTTACAAACTTTTGGTTTGACCCTATATATCTCAAAAAGTATTAGTTTTTTTGAATAAACTTAGGAATACTTTTTTGTGTAAAATTAAATTCTACATCAAAAAACTTTAAAAGATCTTATTTTAATTAAAACTTTAAAAATTACAACAGAAAAACTGAGATCAAATTTATATTTACAAACTTTTTGTTTGACCCTATATATCTCAAAAAATATCAGTTTTTTTGAAAAAAATCAAGAATACTTTTTCGTGCAAAATTAAATTCTACATCAAAATACGTTAAAAAATCTTATTTTTATTAAAAACTTTAAAAGTTGTGACAGAAAAACTGAGATCAAATTTATATTTACAAACTTTTTGTTTGACCCTATATATCTCAAAAAGTATTAGTTTTTTTGAAAAAACTCAGGAATACTTTTTGGTGTAAAATTAAATTCTACATCAAAAACCATTAAAAAATCTTATTTTAATTAAAAACTTTAAAAGTTATTACAGAAAAACTGATATCAAATTTATATTTACAAACTTTTGGTTTGACCCTATATATCTCGAAAAGTATTAGTTTTTTTGAATAAACTTAGGAATACTTTTTTGTGTAAAATTAAATTCTACATCAAAAAACATTAAAAGATCTTATTTTAATTAAATCTTTTAAAATTACAACAGAAAAACTGAGATCAAATTTATATTTACAAACTTTTGGTTTGACCCTATATATCTCGAAAAGTATTAGTTTTTTTGAATAAACTTAGGAATACTTTTTTGTGTAAAATTAAATTCTACATCAAAAAACATTAAAAGATCTTATTTTAATTAAATCTTTTAAAATTACAACAGAAAAACTGAGATCAAATTTATATTTACAAACTTTTTGTTTGACCCTATATATCTCAAAAAGTATCAGTTTTTTTGAAAAAAATCAAGAATACTTTTTTGTGCAAAATTTAATTCTACATCAAAAAGCATGAAAAATTCTTATTTTTATTAAAAACTTTAAAGTTATGACAGAAAAACTGAGATTAAATTTATATTTACAAACTTTTTGTTTGACCCTTTATATCTCGAACAGTATCGGTTTTTTTAAAAAAACTCAGTAATACTTTTTTGTGTAGAATTAAATTCGACATCAAAAAACATCAAAAAATTTCATTTCAAGTAAAAACTTTAAAAGTTATAACAGAAAAACTGATATCAAATTTATATTTACAAACTTTTTGTTTGACCCTATATATCTCAAAAAGTATCAGTTTTTTTGAAAAAAAATCAGGAATACTTTTTTGTGCAAAATTTAATTCTACATCAAAAAGCATCAAAAAATCTTATTTTTATTAAAAACTTTAAAAGTTATAACAGAAAAACTGATATCAAATTTATATTAACAAACTTTTGGTTTGACCCTATATATCTCAAAAAGTATTAGTTTTTTTGAATAAACTTAAAAATACTTTTTTGTGTAAAATTAAATTCTACATCAAAAAACATTAAAAGATCTTATTTTAATTAAAACTTTAAAAATTACAACAGAAAAACTGAGATCAAATTTATATTTACAAACTTTTTGTTTGACCCTATATATCTCAAAAAATATCAGTTTTTTTGAAAAAAATCAAGAATACTTTTTCGTGCAAAATTAAATTCTACATCAAAATACATTAAAAAATCTTATTTTTATTAAAAACTTTAAAAGTTGTGACAGAAAAACTGAGATCAAATTTATATTTACAAACTTTTTGTTTGACCCTATATATCTCAAAAAGTATTAGTTTTTTTGAAAAAACTCAGAGATACTTTTTGGTGTAAAATTAAATTCTACATCAAAAACCATTAAAAAATCTTATTTTAATTAAAAACTTTAAAAGTTATTACAGAAAAACTGATATCAAATTTATATTTACAAACTTTTGGTTTGACCCTATATATCTCGAAAAGTATTAGTTTTTTTGAATAAACTTAGGAATACTTTTTTGTGTAAAATTAAATTCTACATCAAAAAACATTAAAAGATCTTATTTTAATTAAATCTTTTAAAATTACAACAGAAAAACTGAGATCAAATTTATATTTACAAACTTTTTGTTTGACCCTATATATCTCAAAAAGTATCAGTTTTTTTGAAAAAAATCAAGAATACTTTTTTGTGCAAAATTTAATTCTACATCAAAAAGCATGAAAAATTCTTATTTTTATTAAAAACTTTAAAGTTATGACAGAAAAACTGAGATTAAATTTATATTTACAAACTTTTTGTTTGACCCTTTATATCTCGAACAGTATCGGTTTTTTTAAAAAAACTCAGTAATACTTTTTTGTGTAGAATTAAATTCGACATCAAAAAACATCAAAAAATTTCATTTCAAGTAAAAACTTTAAAAGTTATAACAGAAAAACTGATATCAAATTTATATTTACAAACTTTTTGTTTGACCCTATATATCACAAAAAGTATCAGTTTTTTTAAAAAAAATTAAGAATACTTTTTTGTGTAGAATTATATTCTACATCAAAAAACATTAAAAAATTTTATTTTAATTAAAAACTTTAAAAGTTATAACAGAAAAACTGATATCAAATTTATATTTACAAACTTTTTGTTTGACCCTATATATCTCAAAAAGTATCAGTTTTTTTGAAAAAAAATCAGGAATACTTTTTTGTGCAAAATTTAATTCTACATCAAAAAGCATCAAAAAATCTTATTTTTATTAAAAACTTTAAAAGTTATAACAGAAAAACTGATATCAAATTTATATTTACAAACTTTTGGTTTGACCCTATATATCTCGAAAAGTATTAGTTTTTTTGAATAAACTTAGGAATACTTTTTTGTGTAAAATTAAATTCTACATCAAAAAACATTAAAAGATCTTATTTTAATTAAAACTTTAAAAATTACAACAGAAAAACTGAGATCAAATTTATATTTACAAACTTTTTGTTTGACCCTATATATCTCAAAAAGTATCAGTTTTTTTGAAAAAAATTAAGAATACTTTTTTATGCAAAATTTAATTCTACATCAAAAAGCATGAAAAAATCTTATTTTTATTAAAAACTTTAAAGTTATGACAGAAAAACTGAGATTAAATTTATATTTACAAACTTTTTGTTTGACCCTTTATATCTCGAACAGTATCAGTTTTTTAAAAAAAACTCAGAAATACTTTTTTGTGTAGAATTAAATTCTACATCAAAAAACATTAAAAAATTTTATTTTAATTAAAAACTTTAAAAGTTATAACAGAAAAACTGATATCAAATTTATATTTACAAACTTTTTGTTTCACCCTGTACATCTCGAAGAGTATCAGTTTTATTAAGAAAACTTTGAAACACTTTTTTATGTAGAATTAAATTTTACATCAAGAAACATCAAAAAAATGTCCTTTTAATTATAAACTTTAAAAGTTAAGACAAAAAAACTGAGATCAAATTTATATTTACAAACTTTTTGTTTGACCCTATATATCTCAAAAAGTATCAGTTTTTTTGAAAAAAATCAGGAATACTTTTTTGTGCAAAATTTAATTCTACATCAAAAAGCTTCAAAAAATCTTATTTTTATTAAAAACTTTAAAAGTTATGACAGAAAAACTGAGATTAAATTTATATTTACAAACTTTTTGTTTGACCCCGTATATCTCGAAAACTATCAGTTTTTTCTAAAAAAAGTTAACAATTCTTTTTTGAGTAAAATTAAATTCCACATCAAAAAACATTTAAAAATCTTATTTAATTAAAAACTTTAAAAGTTATAACAGAAAAACTGAGATCAAATTTATATTTACAAACTTTTTGTTTGACCCTATATATCTCAAAAAGTATCAGTTTTTTAAAAAAAAATCACGAATACTTTTTTGTGCAAAATTTAATTCTACATCAAAAAGCATCAAAAAATCTTATTTTTATTAAAAACTTTAAAATTTATGACAGAAAAACTGAGATTAAATTTATATTTACAAACTTTTTGTTTGACCCTTTATATCTCGAACAGTATCAGTTTTTTTAAAAAAACTTAGGAAAACTTTTTTATGTAGAATTAAATTCTACATTACAAAACATCAAAAAATTTCATTTCAAGTAAAAACTTTAAAAGTTATAACAGAAAAACTGATATCAAATTTATATTTACAAACTTTTTGTTTGACCCTATATATCTCAAAAAGTATCAGTTTTTTTAAAAAATTAAGAATACTTTTTTGTGTAGAATTATATTCTACATCAAAATGCATTAAAAAAATTTATTTTAATTAAAAACTTTAAAAGTTATAACAGAAAAACTGAGATCAAATTTATATTTACAAACTTTTTGTTTGACCCTGTATATCTCAAAAAGTATTAGTTTTTTTAAAAAAACTCAAAAATACTTTTTTGTGTGATATTAAATTCTACATCACAAAACATCAAAAAATCTTATTTTTATTAAAAACTTTAAAAGTTATGACAGAAAAACTGAGATCAAATTTATATTTACAAACTGTTTGTTTGACCCTATATATCTCAAAAAATATCAGTTTTTTTGAAAAAAATTAGGAATACTTTTTCGTGTAAAATTTAATTCTACATCAAAAAGCTTCAAAAAATCTTATCTTTATTAAAAACCTTAAAAGTTATGACAGAAAAACTTAGATTAAATTTATATTTACAAACTTTTTGTTTGACCCCGTATATCTCGAAAACTATCAGTTTTTTCTAAAAAAAGTTAACAATTCTTTTTTGTGTAAAATTAAATTCCACATCAAAAAACATTTAAAAATCTTATTTAATTAAAAACTTTAAAAGTTATAACAGAAAAACTAAGATCAAATTTATATTTACAAACTTTTTGTTTGACCCCGTATATCTCGAAAACTATCAGTTTTTTCTAAAAACGTTAGGAATACTTTTTTGTGTAAAATTAAATTCTACATCAAAATAAATCAAAAAATCTTATTATTATTAAAAACTTTAAAAGTTATGACAGAAAAACTGAGATTAAATTTATATTTACAAACTTTTTGTTTGACCCTATATATCTCAAAAAGTATTAGTTTTTTTGAAAAAACTCAGGAATACTTTTTTGTGTAGAATTAAATTCTCCATCAAAAACCATCAAAAAATCCTATTTTCTTTAAAAACTTTAAAAGTTATAACAGAAAAACTGAGATCAAATTTATATTTACAAACTTTTTGTTTGACCCTGTATATCTCACAAAGTATCAGTTTTTGTGACAAAAATCAGGAATACTTTTTTGTGCAAAGATAAATTGTACATCAAAATACATCAAAAAATCTTATTTTTATTAAAAACTTTAAAAAGTTATGACAGAAAAAATGAGATCAAATTTATATTTACAAACTTTTTGTTTGACCCTATATATCTCAAAAAGTATTAGTTTTTTTGAAAAAACTCAGGGATACGTTTTAGTGTAAAATTAAATTCTACATCAAAAAACATTAAAAAATTTCATTTTAATTAAAAGCTTTTAAAGTTATAATAGAAAAACTGAAATCAAATTTATATTTACAACTTAGGAATACTTTTTTGTGTAAGATTAAATTCTACATAAAAAAACATTAAAAAATCTCATTTTAATTAAAAACTTTAAAAGTTATGACAGAAAAACTGATATTAAATTTATATTTACAAACTTTTTGTTTGACCCTGTATATCTCGAAAAGTATTAGTTTTTTTAAAAAAACTTAAAAATACTTTTTTATGTAAAATTAAATTTTACAACAAAAAACATCAAAAAATCTTATTTTAATTAAAAACTTTAAAAGTTATAACAGAAAAACTGAGATCACATTTATATTTACAAACTTTTTGTTTGACCCTGTATATCTCGAAAAGTATTAGTTTTTTTGAAAAAACTCACGAATACTTTTTTGTGTGATATTATATTCTACATCACAAAACATAAAAAAATCTATTTTTAATTAAAAACTTTAAAAGTTAGAACAGAAAAACTGAGATCAAATTTATATTTACAAACTTTTTGTTTGACCCCGTATATCTCGAAAACAATCAGTTTTTTCTAAAAACGTTAAGAATACTTTTTTATGTAAAATTAAAATCCACAACAAAATACAACAAAAAATCTTATTTTTATTAAAAACTTTAAAAGTTATGACAGAAAAACTGAGATCAAATTTATATTAACAAACTTTTTGTTTGACCCTGTATATCTCACAAAGTATCAGTTTTTTTGACAAAAATCAAGAATACTTTTTTGTACAAAGATAAATTGTACATCAAAATCTTATTTTAATTCAAAACTTTAAAAGTTATAACAGAAAAAGTGATATCAAATTTATATTTACAAACTTTTTGTTTGACCCTGTATATCTCGAAGAGTATCAGTTTCTTTAAAAAAACTTTGAAATACTTTTTTATGTAGAATTAAATTTTACATCAAAAAATCTTCTTTTAATTAAAAACTTTAACAGTTAAGACAAAAAAACTGAGATCAAATTTATATTTACAAACTTTTGGTTTGACCCTATATATCTCGAAAAGTATTAGTTTTTTTGAATAAACTTAGTAATACGTTTTTGTGTAAAATTAAATTCCAGATCAAAAAACATTAAAAAATCTCATTTTAATTAAAAACTTTAAAAGTTATAACAGAAAAACTGAGATCAAATTTATATTTACAAACTTTTTGTTTGACCCTATATATCTCAAAAAGTATTAGTTTTTTTGAAAAAACTCGGGAATACTTTTTTGTGTAGAATTAAATTCTCCATCAAAAAATCTTCTTTTAATTAAAAACTTTAACGGCTAAGACAAAAAAACTGAGATCAAATTTATATTTACAAACTTTTTGTTTGACCCGGTATATCTCGAAAACTGTCAGTTTTTTCTAAAAAAGTTAGTAATACTTTTTTGTGTAAAAGTAAATTCCACATCAAAAAAAATTAAAAAATCTCACTTTAATTAAAAACTTTAACAGTTAAGACAAAAAAACTGAGATCAAATTTATATTTACAAACTTTTGGTTTGACCCTATATATCTCGAAAAGTATTAGTTTTTTTGAATAAACTTAGGTATAATTTTTTGTGTAAAATTAAATTCTACATAAAAGAACATTAAAAAATCTTATTTTAATTAAAAACTTTAAAAGTTATGACAGAAAAACTGAGACCAAATTTATATTTACAAACTTTTGGTTTGACACTATATATCTCGAACAGTATTAGTTTTTTTAAAAAAATTCTGGTATACTTTTTTGTGTAAAATTAAATTCTACATTAAAAAACATTAAAAACTTTTATTTTAATTAAAAACTTTAAAAGTTCTAACAGCAAAACTGAGATCAAATTTATATTTACAAACTTTTTGTTTGACCCTATATATCTCGAAAAGTATCAGTTTTTTCCAAAAAACTCAAAAATACTTTTTTGTGTAAAATTAAATTCGTTATGAAAAAACATTAAAAAATCTTATTTTGTCTAAAAACTTTAAAAGTTATAACAGAAAAACTGAGGTCAAATTTATATTTACAAACTTTTTGTTTGACCCTATATATCTCGAAAAGTATTATTTTTTTAAAAAAACTCACCAATACTTTTTTGTGTGATATTAAATTCTTCATCACAAAACATCAAAAAATCTATTTTTAATTAAAAACTTTAAAAGTTATAACATAAAAACTGAGATCAAATTTATATTTACAAACTTTTTGTTTGACCCCGTATATCTCGAAAACTAATAGTTTTTTCTAAAAACGTTAGGAATATTTTTTTGTGTAAAATTAAATTCCACATCAAAAAACATTAAAAAATCTCATTTTAATTAAAAACTTTAAAAGTTATAACAGAAAAACTGAGATCAAATTTATATTTACAAACTTTTTTTTGACCCCGTATATCTCGAAAACTATTAGTTTTTTCTAAAAACGTTAGGAATACGTTTTTGTGTAAAATTAAATTCCACATCAAAAAACATTAAAAAAATCTGATTTTAATTAAAAACTTTAAAAGTTATTACAGAAAAACTGATATTAAATTTATATTTACAAACTTTTTGTTTGACCCTGTATATCTCGAAAGGTATTAGCTTTTAAAAAAAAAAAATTAAAAATACTTTTTTATGTAGAATTAAATTTTACAACAAAAAACATCAAAAAAACTTATTTTAATTAAAAACTTTAAAAGTTATAACAGAAAAACTGAGATCACATTTATATTTACAAACTTTTTGTTTGACCCTGTATATCTCGAAAAGTATTAGTTTTTTTGAAAAAACTCACAAATACTTTTTTGTGTGATATTTAATTCTACATCACAAAACATAAAACAATCTATTTTTAATTAAAAACTTTAAAAGTTATAACAGAAAAACTGAGATCAAATTTATATTTACAAACTTTTTGTTTGACCCCGTATATCTCGAAAACTATCAGTTTTTTCTAAAAACGTTAAGAATACTTTTTTGTGTAAAATTAAATTCTACATCAAAATAAATCAAAAAATCTTATTTTTATTAAAAACTTTAAAAGTTATGACAGAAAAACTAAGATTAAATTTATATTTACAAACTTTTTGTTTGACCCTATATATCTCAAAAAGTATTAGTTTTTTTGAAAAAACTCAGGAATACTTTTTTGTGTAGAATTAAATTCTCCATCAAAAACCATCAAAAAATCCTATTTTCTTTAAAAACTTTAAAAGTTATAACAGAAAAACTGAGATCAAATTTATATTTACAAACTTTTTGTTTGACCCTGTATATCTCACAAAGTATCAGTTTTTGTGACAAAAATCAGGAATACTTTTTTGTGCAAAGATAAATTGTACATCAAAATACATCAAAAAATCTTATTTTTATTAAAAACTTTAAAAAGTTATGACAGAAAAAATGAGATCAAATTTATATTTACAAACTTTTTGTTTGACCCTATATATCTCAAAAAGTATTAGTTTTTTTGAAAAAACTCAGGGATACGTTTTAGTGTAAAATTAAATTCCACATCAAAAAACATCAAAAAATTTCATTTTAATTAAAAGCTTTTAAAGTTATAATAGAAAAACTGAAATCAAATTTATATTTACAAACTTTTTGTTTGACCCCGTATATCTCGAAAACTGTTAGTTTTTTCTAAAAAACTTAGGAATACTTTTTTGTGTAAGATTAAATTCTACATCAAAAAACATTAAAAAATCTCATTTTAATTATAAACTTTAAAAGTTATGACAGAAAAACTGATATTAAATTTATATTTACAAACTTTTTGTTTGACCCTGTATATCTCGAAAAGTATTAGTTTTTTTAAAAAAACTTAAAAATACTTTTTTATGTAAAATTAAATTTTACAACAAAAAACATCAAAAAATCTTATTTTAATTAAAAACTTTAAAAGTTATAACAGAAAAACTGAGATCACATTTATATTTACAAACTTTTTGTTTGACCCTGTATATCTCGAAAAGTATTAGTTTTTTTGAAAAAACTCACGAATACTTTTTTGTGTGATATTATATTCTACATCACAAAACATAAAAAAATCTATTTTTAATTAAAAACTTTAAAAGTTAGAACAGAAAAACTGAGATCAAATTTATATTTACAAACTTTTTGTTTGACCCCGTATATCTCGAAAACTATCAGTTTTTTCTAAAAACGTTAAAAATACTTTTTTGTGTAAAATTAAATTCTACATCAAAATACATCAAAAAATCTTATTTTTATTAAAAACTTTAAAAGTTATGACAGAAAAACTGAGATCAAATTTATATTTACAAACTTTTTGTTTGACCCTATATATCTCACAAAGTATCAGTTTTTTTGACAAAAATCAAGAATACTTTTTTGTGCAAAGATAAATTGTACATCAAAATCTTATTTTAATTCAAAACTTTAAAAGTTATAACAGAAAAACTGATATCAAATTTATATTTACAAACTTTTTGTTTGACCCTGTATATCTCGAAGAGTATCAGTTTCTTTAAAAAAACTTTGAAATACTTTTTTATGTAGAATTAAATTTTACATCAAAAAATCTTCTTTTAATTAAAAACTTTAAAAGTTATAACAGAAAAACTGAGATCAAATTTATATTTACAAACTTTTTGTTTGACCCCGTATATCTCGAAAACTATTAGTTTTTTCTAAAAACGTTAAGAATACTTTTTTGTGTAAAATTAATTTCCACATCAAAAAACATTAAAAAAATCTCATTTTAATTAAAAACTTTAAAGTTATAACAGAAAAACTGAGATCTAATTTATATTTACAAACTTTTTGTTTGACCCTGTATATCTCGAAAAGTATCCGTTTTATGAAAAAACTCATAAATACTTTTTTGTGTAAAATTAAACTCTACATAAAAGAACATTAAAAAATCTTATTTTATTTAAAAACTTTAAAAGTTATAGCAGAAAAACTGAGATCAAATTTATATTTACAAACTTTTTGTTTGACCCTATATATCTCAAAATGAATCAGTTTTTTTGAAAAAAATCAGGAATACTTTTTTGTGCAAAATTAAATTCTACATTTAAAAGAATTAAAAAATCTTGTTTTTATTAAAAACTTTAAAAGTTATGACAGAAAAACTGAGATCAAATTTATATTTGCAAACTTTTTGTTTGACCCTATATATCTCGAAAAGTATCAGTTTTTTTTAAAAAAATCAAGAATACTTTTTTGTGCAAAATTAAATTCTACATCAAAAGGCTTTGAAAAATCTTATCTTTATTAAAAACCCTAAAAGTTATGACAGAAAAACTGAGATCAAATTTATATTTACAAACTTTTTGTTTGACCCTATATATCTCGAAAAGTATTAGTTTTTTTAAAAAAAATCAAGAATACTTTTTTGTGCAGAATTAAATTGTACATCAAAATACATCAAAAAATCTTATTTTTATTGAAAAGTTTAAAAGTTATGACAGAAAAACTGAGATCAAATTTATATTTACAAACTTTTTGTTTGACCCTATATATCTCGAAAAGTATCAGTTTTTTCTAAAAAACTCAGGAATACTTTTTTGTGTAAAATTAAATTCTACATAAAAGAACATCAAATTATTTAATTTTAAATAAAAGTTTTAAAAGTTATAACCGAAAAACTGAGATCAAATTTATATTTACAAACTTTTTGTTTGACCCTGTATATCTCAAAAAGTATCAGTTTTTTTTTAAAATAATCAAGAATACTTTTTTGTGCAAAATTAAATTCTACATCAAAAGGCTTTGAAAAATCTTATCTTTATTAAAAACCCTAAAAGTTATGACAGAAAAACTGAGATCAAATTTATATTTACAAACTTTTTGTTTGACCCTATATATCTCGAAAAGTATTAGTTTTTTTGAAAAAAATCAAGAATACTTTTTTGTGCAGAATTAAATTGTACATCAAAATACATCAAAAAATCTTATTTTTATTGAAAAGTTTAAAAGTTATGACAGAAAAACTGAGATAAAATTTATATTTACAAACTTTTGGTTTGACCCTATATATCTCGAAAAGTATTAGTTTTTTTGAATAAACTTAGGAATACTTTTTTGTGTAAAATTAAATTCTACATCAAAAAACATTAAAAGATCTTATTTTAATTAAATCTTTTAAAATTACAACAGAAAAACTGAGATCAAATTTATATTTACAAACTTTTTGTTTGACCCTATATATCTCAAAAAGTATCAGTTTTTTTGAAAAAAATCAAGAATACTTTTTTGTGCAAAATTTAATTCTACATCAAAAAGCATGAAAAATTCTTATTTTTATTAAAAACTTTAAAGTTATGACAGAAAAACTGAGATTAAATTTATATTTACAAACTTTTTGTTTGACCCTGTATATCTCAAAAAGTATCCGTTTTATGAAAAAACTCACAAATAATTTTTTGTGTAAAATTAAATTCTACATAAAAGACCATTAAAAAATCTTATTTTAATTAAAAACTTTAAAAGTTATGACAGAAAAACTGAGATCAAATTTATATTTACAAACCTTTGGTTTACACTATATATCTCGAAAAGTATTAGTTTTTTTTTATACTTTTTTGTGTAAAATTAAATTCTACATCAAAAAACATCAAAAAATCTTATTTTATTTACAAATTTTAAAAGTTATAATAGAAAAACTGAGATCAAATTTATATTTACAAACTTTTTGTTTGACCCTGTATATCTCAAAAAGTATCAGTTTTTTTAAAAAAAATCAGGAATACTTTTTTTTGCAAAATTAAATAGTACATCAAAATACATCAAAAAATCTTATTTTTATTAAAAACTTTAAAAGTTATGACAGAAAAACTGAGATCAAATTTATATTTACAAACTTTTTGTTTGACCCTATATATCTCAAAAAGTATTAGTTTTTTTGAAAAAACTCAGGAATACTTTTTTATGTAGAATTAAATTCTCCATCAAAAAACATCAAAAAATCCTATTTTATTTAAAAACTTTAAAAGTTATAACAGAAAAACTGAGATCAAATTTATATTTACAAACTTTTTGTTTGACCCTGTATATCTCACAAAGTATCAGTTTTTTTGACAAAAATCAAGAATACTTTTTTGTGCAAAGATAAATTGTACATCAAAATTTATTTTAATTCAAAACTTTAAAAGTTATAACAGAAAAACTGATATCAAATTTATATTTACAAACTTTTTGTTTGACCCTGTATATCTCGAAGAGTATCAGTTTCTTTAAAAAAACTTTGGAATACTTTTTTATGTAGAATTAAATTTTACATCAAAAAATCTTCTTTTAATTAAAAACTTTAACAGTTAAGACAAAAAAACTGAGATCAAATTTATATTTACAAACTTTTGGTTTGACCCTATATATCTCGAAAAGTATTAGTTTTTTTAAATAAACTTAGTAATACTTTTTTGTGTAAAATTAAATTCCACATCAAAAAACATTTAAAAATCTCATTTTGATTAAAAACTTTAAAAGTTATAACAGAAAAACTGAGATCAAATTTATATTTGCAAACTTTTTGTTTGACCCTATATATCTCGAAAAGTATCAGTTTTTTCTAAAAAACTCAGAAATACTTTTTTGTGTAAAATTAAATTCTACAAAAAAAAACATCAAATCATTTAATTTTAAATAAAAGTTTTAAAAGTTATAACCGAAAAACTGAGATCAAATTTATATTTACAAACTTTTTGTTTGACCCTGTATATCTCAAAAAGTATCAGTTTTTTTTTAAAAAATCAAGAATACTTTTTTGACCAAAATTAAATTCAAGATCAAAAGGCATTAAAAAATCTTATCTTTATTAAAAACCCTAAAAGTTATGACAGAAAAACTGAGATCAAATTTATATTTACAAACTTTTTGTTTGACCCTATATATCTCGAAAAGTATTAGTTTTTTTGAAAAAAATCAAGAATACTTTTTTGTGCAGAATTAAATTGTTTATCAAAATACATCAAAAAATCTTATTTTTATTAAAAAGTTTAAAAGTTATGACAGAAAAACTGAGATCAAATTTATATTTACAAACTTTTTGTTTGACCCTATATATCTCGAAAAGTATCAGTTTTTTCTAAAAACCTTAGGAATACTTTTTTGTGAACAATTAAATTCTATATAAAACAACATCAAATCATTTAATTTTAAATAAAAATTTTAAAAGTTATAACCGAAAAACTGAGATCAAATTTATATTTACAAACTTTTTGTTTGACCCTGTATATCTCACAAAGTATCAGTTTTTTGAAAAAAATCAACATTACTTTTTTGTGCAAAATTAAATTGTACATCAAAATACATCAAAAAATCTTATTTTTATTAAAAACTTTAAAAGTTATGACAGAAAAACTGAGATCAAATTTATATTTGCAAACTTTTTGTTTGACCCTATATATCTCGAAAAGTATCAGTTTATTCTAAAAAACTTAGGAATACTTTTTTGTGAACAATTAAATTCTATATAAAACAACATCAAATCATTTAATTTTAAATAAAAATTTTAAAAGTTATAACCGAAAAACTGAGATCAAATTTATATTTATAAACTTTTTGTTTGACCCTGTATATCTCAAAAAGTATCAGTTTTTTGAAAAAAATCAACATTACTTTTTTGTGCAAAATTAAATTGTACATCAAAATACATCAAAAAATCTTATTTTTATTAAAAACTTTAAAAGTTATGACAGAAAAACTGAGATCAAATTTATATTTACAAACTTTTGGTTTGACCCTGTATATCTCGAAAGTATCCGCTTTATAAAAAACTCATAAATACTGTTTTGTGTAAAATTAAATTCTACATAAAAGAAAATCAAAAAATCTTATTTTATTTAAAGACTTTAAAAGTTATAACAGAAAAACTGAGATCAAATTTATATTTACAAACTTTTTGTTTGACCCTGTATATCTCAAAAAGTATAAGTTTATTAAAAAAAAATCAAGAATACTTTTTTGTGCAAAATTAAATTCTACATCAAAAAGCATCAAAAAATCTTATTTTTATCAAAAACTTTAAAAGTTATGACAGAAAAACTGAGATTAAATTTATATTTACAAACTTTTTGTTTGACCCTGTATATCTCAAAAAGTATCCGTTTTATGAAAAAACTCAAATAATTTTTTGTGTAAAATTAAATTCTACATAAAAGACCATTAAAAAATCTTATTTTAATTAAAAACTTTAAAAGTTATGACAGAAAAACTGAGATCAAATTTATATTTACAAACTTTTGGTTTTACACTATATATCTCGAAAAGTATTAGTTTTTTTAAAAAAACTCTAGTATACTTTTTTGTGTAAAATTAAATTCTACATCAAAAAACATCAAAAAATCTTATTTTATTTACAAATTTTAAAAGTTATAATAGAAAAACTGAGATCAAATTTATATTTACAAACTTTTTGTTTGACCCTGTATATCTCAAAAAGTATCAGTTTTTTGAAAAAAAATCAAGAATACTTTTTTGTGCAAAATTAAATAGTACATCAAAATACATTAAAAAATGTTACTTTTATTAAAAACTTGAAAAGTTATGACAGAAAAACTGAGATCAAATTTATATTTACAAACTGTTTTTTTGAAAAAATTTTTTGTGTAAAATTAAATTCTACATCAAAAAACATTAAAAAATCTTATTTTGTTTAAAAACTTTTAAAGTTATAACAGAAAAACTGAGATCAAATTTATATTTACAAACTTTTTGTTTGACCCTGTATATCTCGAAAAGTATCCGCTTTATGATAAACTCATAAATAATGTTTTGTGTAAAATTAAATTCTACATAAAAGAACGTCAAAAAATCTTATTTTATTTAAAAACGTTAAATGTTATAACAGAAAAACTGACGTCAAATTTATATTTACAAACTTTTTGTTTGACCCTATATATCTCGAAAAGTATCAGTTTTTTCTTAAAAATTCATGAATACTTTTTTGTGTAAAATTAAATTCTACATCAAAAAACATTAAAGAATCTCATTTTGTTTAAAAACTTTAAAAGTTATAACAGAAAAACTGAGATCAAATTTATATTAATAAACTTTTTGTTCGACCCTGTATATCTCGAAAAGTATCCGTTTTATGAAAAAACTCATAAATATTTTTTTGTGTAAAATTAAATTCTACATAACAGAACATCAAAAAAACTCATTTTAATTAAAAACTTTAAAAGTTAGGACAGAAAAACTGAGATCAAATTTATATTTACAAACTTTTGGTTTGACCCTATATATCTCGAAAAGTATCAGTTGTTTTGAAAAAACTTAAGAATACTTTTTTGTGTAATAATAAATTCTACATCACAAAACCTCAAAAAATTCTATTTTAATATAAAAGTTTAAAAGTTATAACAGAAAAACTGAGAGCAAATTTATATTTACAAACTTTTTGTTTGACCCTGTTTATCTCAAAAAGTATCAGTTGTTTTGAAAAAACTCAAGAATACTTTTTTGTGTAATATTAAATTCTACATCAAAAAGCATCAAAAAATCTCATTTTAATTAAAAACTTTAAAAGTTATAACAGAAAAACTGAAATCAAATTTATATTTACAAACTTTTTGTTTGACCCCGTATATCTCGAAAACGATTAGTTTTTTCTGAAAAACTTATGAATACTTTTTTGTGTCAAATTAAATTCTACATCAAAAAACATTAAAAAATCTTATTTTAATCAAAAACTTTAAAAGTTATAACAGAAAAACTGAGAGCAAATTTATATTAATAAACTTTTTGTTTGACCCTGTATATCTCGAAAAGTATCTGTTTTATGAAAAAACTCATAAATATTTTTTTGTGTAAAATTAAATTCTACATAACAGAACATCAAAAAATCTCATTTTAATTAAAAACTTTAAAAGTTATGACAGAAAAACTGAGATCAAATTTATATTTACAAACTTTTGGTTTGACCCTATATATCTCGAAAAGTATCAGTTGTTTTGAAAAAACTCAAGAATACTTTTTTGTGTAATAATAAATTCTACATCACAAAACCTCAAAAAATTCTATTTTAATATAAAAGTTTAAAAGTTATAACAGAAAAACTTAGATCAAATTTATATTTACAAACTTTTTGTTTGACCCTGTATATCTCGAAAATTATTAGGTTTCTTTTGAAAAAACTCAGGAATACTTTTTTGTGTAATAATAAATTCTACATCAAAAAACATCAAAAAATCTTGTTTTAATTTAAAACTTTAAAAGTTATAACAGAAAAACTGGGATCAAATTTATATTTACAAACTTTTTGTTTGACCCTGTATATCTTGAAAATTATTAGGTTTTTTTTGAAAAAACTCAGGAATACTTTTTTGTGTAATATTAAATTCTACATAAAAAAACATCAAAAAATCTCATTCTAATTAAAAACTTTTAAAGTTATAACAGAAAAACTGAAATCAAATTTATATTTGAAAACTTTTTGTTTGACCCCCTATATCTCGAACACTGTTAGCTTTTTCTAAAAAACTTAAAAATACTTTTTTGTGTAAGATTAAATTCTACATCAAAAAATATAAAAAAATCTCATTTTAATTAAAACCTTTAAAAGTTATGACAGAAAAACTGATATTAAATTTATATTTACAAACTTTTTGTTTGACCCTGTATGTCTCGAAAAGTATTAGTTTTTTTGGAAAAACTTGAAAATACTTTTTTATGTAAAATTAAATTTTACAACAAAAAACATCAAAAAATCTATTTTTAATTAAAAACATTAAAAGTTATAACAGAAAAACTGAGATCAAATTTATATTTACAAACTTTTTGTTTGACCCCGTATATCTCGAAAAGTATCAGTTTTTTCTAAAAACGTTAAGAATACTTTTTTGTGTAAAATTAAATTCCACATCAAAAAACATTAAAAATTATCATTTTAATTAAAAACTTTAAAAGTTATAACAGAAAAACTGAGATCAAATTTATATTTTCAAACTTTTTATTTGACCCTGTATATCTCGAAAAGTATAAGTTTTTTTGAAAAAAACTTGGGAATACTTTTTTTATGTGATAATAAATTCTACATCAAAATACATCAAAAAATACTATTTTTGTTTGACCCTATATATCTCAAAAAGTATCAGTTTTTTTGAAAAAACTCAATAATACTTTTTGGTTTAAAATTAAATTCTACATCAAAAAACATCAAAAAATCTTATTTTATTTAAAAACTTTAAAAGTTATAACAGAAAAACTGAGATCAAATTTATATTTACAAACTTTTTGTTTGACCCTGTATATCTCAATAAGTATCAGTTTTTTTGACAAAAATCAGGAATACTTTTTTGTACAAAATTAAATTGTACATCAAAATACATCAAAAAATCTTATTTTTATTAAAAACTTTAAAAGTTATGACAGAAAAACTGAGATTAAATTTATATTTACAAACTTTTTGTTTGACCCTATATATCTCAAAAAGTATCACCTGTTTTGAAAAAACTCAGGAATACTTTTTTGTGTAATAATAAATTCTACATCAAAAAACATCAAAAAATCTTGTTTTAATTTAAAACTTTAAAAGTTATAACAGAAAAACTGAGATCAAATTTATATTTACAAACTTTTTGTTTGACCCTGTATATCTCGAAAAGTATTAGTTTTTTTGAAAAAACTTGAAAATACTTTCTTATGTAAAATTAAATTTTACAACAAAAAACATCAAAAAATCTTATTTTAATTAAAAACTTTAAAAGTTATAACAGAAAAACTGAGATCAAATTTATATTTACAAACTTTTTGTTTGACCCTGTATATCTCGAAAAGTATTAGTTTTTTTAAAAAAACTCACAAATAATTTTTTGTGTGATATTAAATTCTACATCACAACACATCAAAAAATCTATTTTTAATTAAAAACTTTAAAAGTTATAACAGAAAAACTGAGATCAAATTTATATTTACAAACTTTTTGTTTGACCCCGTATATCTCGAAAACTATCAGTTTTTTCTAAAAACGTTAAGAATACTTTTTTGTGTAAAATTAAATTCCATATCAAAAAACATTAAAAAATCTCATTTTAATTAAAAACTTTAAAAGTTATAACAGAAAAACTGAGATCAAATTTATATTTACAAACTTTTTGTTTGACCCTGTATATCTCGAAAAGTATAAGTTTTTTTGAAAAAACTTGGGAATACTTTTTTATGTAATAATAAATTCTACATCAAAATACATCAAAAAATCCTATTTTTGTTTGACCCTATATATCTCAAAAAGTATCAGTTTTTTTGAAAAAACTCAGGAATACTTTTTGGTGTAAAATTAAATTGTACATCAAAAAACATCAAAAAATCTTATTTTATTTAAATACTTTAAAAGTTATAACAGAAAAACTGAGATCAAATTTATATTTACAAACTTTTTGTTTGACCCTGTATATCTCAAAAAGTATCAGTTTTTTTGACAAAAATCAGGAATACATACTTTCTTGTGCAAAATTAAATTGTACATCAAAATACATCAAAAAATTGGAAAAGAGGTTGAACTTAAAGGCCATCCTTGCAACTTCCCGCTAGTTTTAACCGCAAAGCTATAGTAACGTGACGTATTTTGACGTTTTTGACTTTTTTTGAAATGTTTAAAAAGCCATAACTTTTTAACGCCTTATTCGATTTTGATGTTCAAGATGGCATTCGACGCAGTTTTTTGAGACCTAAAAACGTTACCGAGAGTGCAAAATCGGTTAGTCAAAAAATCTCTAAGTTATTGAAAAAAAAACACTTTTTTTGAAAATTTTCGACAACGATATCTCACGAACAAATCAACCGATTTTAATTTGCAAAACGGCATTCGACGTGGCTTTTTAAGCTTGAGAGCTGATTAGGTTATGAAATTGATCGATGCAATAGCCAAAAAGATATGCCCAAAAAACATCATTTTTACCAATTGTTTTTTTCGGTTATTTTAAAATTTCTCGAAATCTACCGGCTCGAATCGGTTCAAACTTCCAGGGAATCTAAGTTAGATGGAACTCTTTGGAATGCTTTTTATTTGATTCCGATCGGTCAAGCCGTTCAAAAGTTATAAGAGGTTTACATACATCCACACACACACACACACACACACACACACACACACACATCCACACGTACATACAGACATACAGACACCCTCGTAAAAATAGTCAGGGGAGGTTCCTAAGACCTCAAAACGTTGAGATCCAATGAAAACTCGATTTTCGAAAAACGGGGTGAAACCAATAACTTCCCGATTTTAAAATTTTTTTTAATTTTTTTAGCGGGAAGTTAAAAATCTTATTTTAATTAAAAACTTTAAAAGTTATAACAGAAAAACTGATATCAAATTTATATTTACAAACTTTTTGTTTGACCCTATATATCTCAAAAAGTATCAGTTTTTTTAAAAAAAATCAAAAATACTTTTTAGTGCAAAATTAAATTCTAAATCAAAAAGCATCAAAAAATCTTATTTTTATTAAAAACTTTAAAAGTTATAACAGAAAAAATGAGATTAAATTTATATTTACAAACTTTATGTTTGACCCTCGTATTTCTAGAAAAGTATTAAATTTTATTGAAAAAACTCAGGAATAATTTTTTGTGTAATATTACATTCTAAAAAACATCAAAAAATCTTATTTTAATTAAAAACTTTAAAAGTTATGACAGAAAAACTGAGATCAAATTTATATTTACAAACTTTTTGTTTGACCCTGTATATCTCGAAAATTATTAGGTTTTTTTTTTGAAAAAACTCGGGAATACTTTTTTGTGTAATATTAAATTCTACATAAAAAAACATCAAAAAATCTCATTTTAATTAAAAACTTTTAAAGTTATAACAGAAAACCTGAGATCAAGTTTATATTTACAAACTTTTTGTTTGACCCTGTATATCTCAAAAATTATCACTTGTTTTGAAAAAACTTAGAAATACTTTTTTGTGTAATAATAAATTCTACATCAAAAAACATTAAAAAATCTTGATTTAATTAAAAATTTTAAAAGTTATAACCGAAAAACTGAGATCAAATTTATATTTACAAACTTTTTGTTTGTTTGTATATCTCGAAAATTATTAGGTTTTTTTTTGAAAAAACTCAGGAATACTTTTTTGTGTAATATTAAATTCTACATAAAAAAACATCAAAAAAGCTCATTTTAATTAAAAACTTTTAAAGTTATAACAGAAAAACTGAAATCAAATTTATATTTACAAACTTTTTGTTTGACCCCGTATATCTCGAAAAGTGTTAGCTTTTTCTAAAAAACTTAAAAATATTTTTTTGTGTAAGATTAAATTCTACATCAAAAAACATTAAAAAATCTCATTTTAATTAAAAACTTTAAAAGTTATGACAGAAAAACTGATATTAAATTTATATTTACAAACTTTTTGTTTGTATCTCGAAAAGTATTAGTTTTTTTGAAAAAACTTGAAAATACTTTTTTATGTAAAATTAAATTTTACAACAAAAAACATCAAAAAATCTTATTTTAATTAAAAACTTTAAAAGTTATAACAGAAAAACTGAGATCAAATTTATATTTACAAACTTTTTGTTTGACCCTGTATATCTCGAAAAGTATTAGTTTTTTTTAAAAAACTCACGAATAATTTTTTGTGTGATATTAAATTCTACATCACAACACATCAAAAAATCTATTTTTAATTAAAAACTTTAAAAGTTATAACAGAAAAACTGAGTTCAAATTTATATTTACAAACAGTTTTTGAAGTAAAACTTCTTTAGCGAGACTAGGAGTAAAAAAGTTATTCTAACGGACGTGACGTCATTCTAATAACAGAAACCGGAAACAAAACCTAATACTGACACGATTTTGCATGGGCGCCGGCAGCAGGGTGCAAGAGCGTGCGCTTGCACCCCCCTGCTATGAAAGAAAATACCTGAATTTACCAGAAAATTATATATTTTTTTAATTTTTTTATTAAATTATTGTTTGAATAAAAACTAAAGGCATCGCGGTTGCTGTCCAAATCATTCTACATTCTATATATATATTAGATCATAATAGTGTGTAGATGCAGATGCACCCCCTGAAAATAATCCTGGCGGCGCTCATGAGATTTTGCCTCCTATATTAAATAAAATTAAATCTGTAATTGTATGAATTGACAGCTGATCATCTTGTCAATCGAAATACATTGCTTTATATAAATAGTTTTTTGTGTATAAAGTGTTTGTATTAAATATGAATAAACAATGTGGATTTATTAATGAAGAAAGTGATGAAAAAATATTGATTGAAAATGAGTGAATAGGTAGGTACTCTATATGCATAAATTTTATTTTTGGTGTGTAATTACACTATTTATACCTAATTATTTATACCTATTATTTATACCTAGCTATTTTCGTTTTATAGACTTAAAGAGCTAAAAAGAAAAAGAAATTGTGAACGTCAAAGGGGATATTATAAGCGCCAGAAAGATTTGAAGAAAAATGACAAAAATGAAAAAATGACGAGACAGCCACATTCATTATGATTTGATTAAGTAAGTTTATATACATACATACATATTATGATAGTAAATAATTGTTTATACGGAATCTTTACGTTGAGTAAAGAAGCATGTTGCACGTTTTTGTTCATAAAATAATAATATTCAAAATATTTTAACACTTTCTTATACTTATTTTAGGTTTGGTTAGGTAGCCATAAATGCCATAAAACCACTAGTCAGGATGGCTGATCTTTTACCAGCAATAACAGATCCTTCGTAGACGTGAAGGAAACAAACTTAACTCAGGATTTTAAATTTTATGAAATATGCTATAAAATGCTACAAAATGAAATGGTTATCTAACTATCAAAGGCTCTTGTGTTGTATTACAATAAGGTAGATACAGCTACAAAATCACACATTCTAAACGTAACGTGTGTATATTTTCAATATTGTTTACATATTATTGAAGCAAAACTTCTTTAGGCACGACTAGGGGTAGATTCTAACGGAAGATTCTGATGGAAGTAACTGTATAATTTCAGCTATGGGAGGAGTTTAAATTTCCGAAATTTATTTATGAAATTTTCAAACGGTTTCAAATACATTAATGGTATTTATAGACTAAAATCTATGTTTCACATTTTAGTTATCATAAACCTATTATTTCATATATAAAAAAAATAATGATAACTTTCAAATTCCTATTTCTAATGAATAATATAAATATAACATCTCATTTTTTTTGTAAAGTATATAGGCAATAAATATGATTGAATTGTAATTAAATATTTATTTTCCGATACGTACGTCAACAAGTTTTACTTCAATCGCGCGTAAAGGTTACACGCACACTCTATTTTTTTGTCTTAAATTTTAAAGTTTTTAGAATTTAATATTACACAAAAAATTATTCCTGAGTTTTTTCAAAAGAATTTAATACTTTTCGAGAAATACAGGGTCAAACATAAAGTTTGTAAATATAAATTTAATCTCAGTTTTTCTGTCATAACTTTTAAAGTTTTTAATAAAAATAAATATAGTTTAAAAAAACTAAAAAACACGCTTTTATAAAGCATGTTTCTGAAAAACATCGAACTAAAAAGTTAAAAATAATTTTCAAAATAAAATTAAAACAAAAATAAATGAAAAATACTAGTATTATTGTGAGAAAAGCGTGGGCGCTTGACATTTGAAAAATATGGTATGCAGCGCCCACGCTTTTTTTTTTTTTTTTTTTTTTTATTTCAACAAAGTAACCCTGCATCAACTGCTACGAGTTATTAGCAGGGGAGACACCACATACAAACAAAACGAAATACAATTAAATTTTATGATAAAGGTTAATGTCTTTAAGAAATTTCAGTACACGGCCGATGTTCCATGATAAGGTGAGGTCCAAGAATTCGCTTAGTTGGTTTTTTCTTCTTTCCTTATTATAATAAGGACATTCTATAATAATATGTTTGACAGTAAATTGGGTGGTGGTGCAATTGTGACATATAGGTGGATTTTCATTTTTCAAGAGGTATTGATGAGTTAGAAGGGTGTGTCCTATACGGAGGCGATTTATAACTACTTGATCCTTTCTTGACTTTGGCATCTCTAGTTTCTTGCTGATTTGTGGCATAATTTCTTTGAGTTTATTATTCGGCGTTTCTTCCCATAGGGCCTGCCATTTTTCAAGAATATGTTCTTTTATAGTTGTATTGTGATCTGAACTAGGACATTTATTGAGTATTCCAACTCCATCTTTGGTAGTCGCTTCCATGGCTACTGAGTCTACTATTTCATTACCTTTAATACCGATATGTGAGGGTACCCAAATAAATATAACTTTCTTGCCTTGTTGTTGAAGATGGAAAAGTTCTTCTCTTATTTGCTTCATTATTACATGAGATGGGTACAGCTGTTTTAGGCCTATCAAAGCGCTTAGTGAGTCAGTAATAATTTGAAAGGAGGTTTCTTTGACTTCGCTGCACTGTTTAAGGGCTTCCAGTATGGCTGTAGTTTCTCCGGTAAATATGCTACAATATATAGGTATGCGTATTTGGAATTGTTCGTTATCGGTAATAAAGGCTGCAGCATGCCCATGCGGAGTTTTGGAAGCATCGGAAAAAATTTGATAAGAGGGTGGGTATTTGGAAATAAGTTCATTGTAGGAGTTCAAAATAATGAAGGGATTGGTAGAGGATTTTTGGTATCTTCTTAGAGATGTATTTATTTCCGGTGTTTTGATTAGCCAAGGGGAAATATTTGGCTTTGTTGTCTCAGACTGGTTGAGCTGCTCAAAAGGGAATCCACAACGTTTTAATCTTTCTCTCAGAGGTAGATTTTTTAGTGGTTTTCCGTCGTATATTGTGTTTGCGTTATTATTATTATTATTAAATATGATTGGGAAGGTAATATTGTCAGGATTTTCTGAAACTCTTGCTGCATATCTTAAGGATAGAAATTCTCGTCTCAGATTTAAGGGAGGTTCGTTAGCTAATACTTGAAGGCTGACTATAGGACTGGTTCTGAAAGCCCCTAAGACCAGTCTTAGAGACGATGTTTGTATATTATTTAAAGTTTTAAGCAATGTCTTGTTGGCGGTGTCATAGCAGATAGAACCATAATCTATTTTACTTCTAATTAATGTTTTGTAGAGGCTCAGTAAAATGGACGTGTCAGCTCCCCAAGTGCTGTTAGTAAGAAATTTAAGAATATTGATACGAGACTGACAAGATTTTTGCAGTTGAGAGATATGTGGTTTCCAACTTAATTTATCATCATAAATCAATCCTAGAAAAGTTGTTTTATCCACTTTTTTAATTAATTTTTGATTTAAGGTAAGATTAACTGGATTCGTGTACTTCTGCTTACTAAAGACCATCAATTTTGTTTTTTCACTGGAAAAGAGGAAACCTGTTTGAAGAGACCAGTTTTCCAGTGCATTTAAAAAAGTTTGTAGTATCTGTGCAGCTAGTAATACATTTCTGCTTGTTATAAATATAATTAGGTCATCTGCATATAGTGTGGCTTTTATAGGTGATTTCATTTGTTTCAAAACACTGTTGATGGCGATTAAAAATAGTGTTGGGCTAAGTATAGACCCTTGTGGTGTTCCATTTTCAAGTATTCTAGGAGTAGATGTACATCCGTTTATTCTAACTTGTATTGTTCTATTATTTAGGAAATTTTTGATAAATGCCAACATATGGCCCTGGATCCCCGACGTTTCTAGTGTTTTTATGATATAGTGTCTCCATGCAGTATCAAACGCTCTGTTTATATCAAAGAAAATAGCAATAAGTTTTTGGTTCTGTAAAAATGCTTCATGTATTTCAGAATCCAGAGCAACGAGATTATCTGTGGTAGATCTTTTTTTTCTAAATCCGCTTTGGTGTGGAATTAAAATTTTTTCCTTCTCTAGGTACCAAGTTATTCTAAAATTTAAGATTTTTTCCAATAATTTACATATGTTGCATGTAAGGGAAATTGGGCGGTAGGATCTGGGATCATCTTTTGGTTTATTTGTTTTAAGGATAGGTATCACTATTGCGTTGGACCAGAGATCAGGAAAATATTGTTTTTGGAAAATATTGTTAAATAGATTTAGTAAGATCAATTTGCCTTTGTAGGGAAGGTTTTGAAGAAAAATAGATGGAATATTATCTGGTCCAGGAGCAGTGTTTTTTAAAGTGGAGAGGCAGAATTCGAGTTCTTCTAGTTCTATTGGTTGGTTTAAGTGGTTATTGGAGTAGGAAATGCGAAGAGGGGATAATTCGGCTGTTTTTTTATGCTCGAGAAAGATTGGGTTTAGATTTTGGTTGCTTGAGTTACTTTCATACGCGTCTGCTAAAATTTCCGATATCTGTTGCTTACATGTTACATAATTGTTATTCAGGGATAGAGTACTTATGGTTTTTAAATTACTTTTACCTTGTATTTTTCTAATTTTTTCCCAGATTATATCTGTAGGAGTTGACGGATTTATTGAAGCAACATATTTAGACCAGGTTTCTTTCTTGCTTTTCTTGATAAGGTAGCGGCTTCTTGATTGAAGATTTTTAAATATAAGAAGATTGTCGGTTGTTTTATTTCTTTTCAATATATTAAAAGCGTTTTTAGTTGCTGCTAATGCTTGAGCAATATCAGCGTTCCACCAGGGCATAGGTTGTCTGTGACATGATTTGGTTTTTCCAATGGCAATATTTGCTGCTTTTATGATTATTTTGTTTAAGTTTTCGATGTCTTCGTTTATTTTATTTGTTAGGCTAAAGTTCTGAATTCCACTGTCAATTTCGTTTTGGTATCTTTCCCAATTTGCAGTATTTGTTTTCCATGTTTGATATATTGGTGTTGATGGTGTTTTATTTTCTGGCATAGATATTTTAATTGGAAAATGGTCACTACCGTGTATGTTCTCCACCACTTCCCACCGTAGAAGATGTGAAAGTGATGGAGAACACAATGACAGGTCAATAGCAGATAATGTGCCATTATAAGCGTTAATTCTGGTTGGTTCTCCTGTGTTCATAAGTATTAAGTTGGTATTGTTAATTAGATTAAGGAGTAAATTTCCACATTTGTCTGTTTTAATGCTACCCCAAGCTAAATTATGGCAGTTCATATCGCCTAAGATAATTTTAGGTGATGGTATTTGATTTATAAGATCATTTAGTTGTTGTATGTCTATATCGCTTGGATGTGGAAGGTATATATTACATATATTAATTTTTTTCTGGTAAATAATTGTAACTGCTACTGCTTCTAAATTCGTATTTAATACTATCTCAGTTGCTTGTACATTATTTCTAGTTAGTATCGCTACTCCGCCACTGGAATGCTCCGTTACTCTATTTTTTCACAATAATACTAGTACTTTTCATTTATTTTTGTTTTAATTTTATTTTGAAAATTATTTTTAACTTTTTAGTTCGATGTTTTTCAGAAACATGCTTTATAAAAGCGTGTTTTTTAGTTTTTTTAAACTATATTTATTTTTTACTTTTTAGTCCAATTTATTTTATTTCAATAGATTCGTTAATTTGCTGTGACGATTACAAGACCCTTACTCAATCATTATTCGTTTATTTAGTTGGAAATGCTTTGAAAGCGTGTTTTTTTGATTTCTCAAATTATATTTATTGTATTCGTATTGTTTTTAGAAATTGGAAAAAAATTACTATTGTGAAATCTAAAGAATTGTTAGATTAATTCTAAGACAATTTCATTCATATCGTTTATAATTAAACGTATTGTTTATTACCCACTCCCGGCACGGGGATGTAGTGACTAAAAATAACGATATGGGACTCACCCGAGGCAGCAGCCGCGGAGTGGAGAGTTAGAAACAAACAAACATACATACATACATACATACATACAGGTGAAGTTAATTAATAATAATAAAAAGCGTGTTAAAAACGATAACTTTTCGAGATATTCACAAAATAGTGTTTATTTCAAAAACTGTCAATGTGACAGCTGTCATAATTTGACAGTTGATGTAAAATTTAATTCCAAACAAAAAAGTATTCCTGTGTTTTTTCAAAAAAACGATAACTTTTCGAGATATTTACAAAATAGTGTTTATTTTGAAAACTGTCAATATGACAGCTGTCATAATTTGACAGTTGATGTAAAAATTAATTCTAAACAAAAAAGTATTCCTGTGTTTTTTCAAAAAAACGATAACTTTTCGAGATATAATTATATAACGGAGTGGAGAGTTACAAACAAACATACATACGTACATACAGGTGAAGTTAATAAAAGCGTGTTAATAAGATTTTTTGATGCTTTTTGATGTAGAATTTAATTTTGCACACAAAACTATTCTTGATTTTTTTCAAAAAAACTGATAATTTTTGAGATATATAGGGTCAAACAAAAAGTTTGTAAATATAAATTTGATCTCAGTTTTTCTGTTGTAATTTTTAAAGTTTTAATTAAAATAAGATCTTTTAATGTTTTTTCATGTAGAATTTAATTTTACACAAAAAAGTATTTCTAATTTTATTCAAAAAAACTAATACTTTTCGAGATATATAGGGTCAAACCAAAAGTTTGTAAATAAAAATTTGATATCAGTTTTGCTGTTATAACTTTTAAAGTTTTTAAATAAAATAAGATTTTTTATTGTTTTTTAATGTAGAATTTAATTTTACACGAAAAAGTATTCTTGATTTTTTTCAAAAAAACTGATAATTTTTGAGATATATAGGGTCAAACAAAAAGTTTGTAAATATAAATTTGATATCAGTTTTTCTGTTATAACTTTTAAAGTTTTTAATTGAAATAAAATTTTCTGATATTTTTTAATGTAGAATTTAATTTTACACAAAAATGTATTCTTAAGTTTTTTCACAAAAACTACTACATTTCGAGATATATAGGGTCAGACAAAAAGTTTGTAAATATAAATTTGATCTCAGTTTTTCTGTTATAACTTTTAAAGTTTTTAATTAAAAATAGATTTTTTGATGTTTTGTGATGTAAAATTTAATATCACACAAAAAAGTATTTCTGAGTTTTTTCAAAAAAACTAATACTTTTCGAGATAAACAGGGTCAAACAAAAAGTTTGTAAATATGAATTTGATCTCAGTTTTTCTGTTATAACTTTTAAAGCTTTAAATAAAAATAAGATTTTTTAAAGTATTTTGATGTAGAATTTAATTTTGCACGAAAAAGTATTTTTGATTTTTCCAAAAAAAACTGATACTTTTTGAGATATACAGGGTCAAACCAAAAGTTTGTAAATATAAATTTGATCTGTTTTTCTGTCATAACTTTTAAAGTTTTTAATTAAAATAAGATTTTTTGATGTTTTTTAATGTAGAATGTAATATTACACAAAAAATTATTCCTGAGTTTTTTCAAAAAAAAACTAATACTTTTCGAGAAATACGAGGGTCAAACAGAAAGTTTGTAAATATAAATTTAATCTCAGTTTTTCTGTCATAACTTTTAAAGCTTTTAATAAAAATAAGATTTTTTGATGCTTTTTGATGTAGAATTTAATTTTGCACAAAAAAGTATTTTTGATTTTTTTCAAACAAACTGATACTTTTTGAGATATATATGATTTATTATTGGAACATGATGAACTGTATTGTCTCGGCGATATGAATCTTAATTTATTGGTCAATACCGCTGTTGTTGATCAATATTTAACTATTTTGAAGGGGTTGAGCTTGAAGCAGATCATAGATAGATCTACTCGTGTTACTGGAACATCGTCTTCGCTGATTGATCACATCTTATGCTCGGAGGAATCATTGCTCATCGACTATGGTGAGTAGTATAGGTAGCGGGTTCGTGAGACCGATTGGTAAGCATGCCATCGAGTTCATGCAGCGTGCCTAAGAAGAAGAGGGTGTGGCCGAAGAATCGACAATGACCGGAAGGTGTTGTCACATGTCCTCAACTCACCTCAACTCACCTTAACTCACCTCAACTCACCTTAACTCACCTCAACTCACCTTAACTTACCTGTAATTTACCTGTCAGTTTACCCTACCTTAACCACCCTTTGGTTTTAGTGCCCAAATAGAACTTAGAATAATTTTGTATGAGAATAAGTGTAGAAAAAAAATTCTGTGTGATGGCTGTTGTGGTATTC
The DNA here is from genome assembly GCA_964028335.1 of Altica lythri. Taxonomy (NCBI): domain Eukaryota; kingdom Metazoa; phylum Arthropoda; class Insecta; order Coleoptera; family Chrysomelidae; genus Altica; species Altica lythri. The sequence goes on along the minus strand of OZ034806.1, from coordinate 3,536,048 downwards.
GAACCCACAAACCCATGTGTATAAATTTGACACCTTAACCAACACGGCTATCAACTGACTTGCAAAAGAAAGTTGAAATGTGTAAGACAAACAGCTCCGTTTACGTCACATACGGTTGTTGGTAAGTAAGCAGAGGCGTACTGTCAATTTTTAGATATTAAGCAGAGTCGTACTAACAATGAGCCGAGACTAGCCTCGCCTCATGAAATCTTTTTACGATAATATAACTAATTAAACATGAGTTAAATTAAACTAATTGTGTTGTTGTCGTGTAATGGGAAACAACTTTAGTAAACCCTTATACTCTGAAGATATGGGAAAGAAAAAAGTTGTAAAAAAACATGAAATTTTTCAAACAATTGGAGCATGGCAGAATCTTACATCACTGGAATACGTTAGAACCCAACACTCGCAATCACACATTGGAGTACCGTTAGCATCACATTCTTCAGATAGCCGATACACACCCTATGATGGTCCAAGGGATAGAAATGAACAGAATAGACATGAATAATTGAAAAAATTGTATTTAAAAAATCTATAAAAGTTAAGGAACAGCATTATAAATTTAGTGAATAAGGTATAGTGTTATTAGTTGCTATAAACAAATTGATTTGACAAGAACAAGAAGAAAACGATAAAATTTCAAAATATGGCTATTCCAGTAAAATTTAATTGTACTAAATGTAAAGGTGAAACAGAGATGCCAAATACTTTATGTATTGAGTGTGCAACACAAAAATACTTCAATAGTTTGGGAGTAAAGCATGCTGTTCCTTCAGAAATTCATAGAAAATAATATTTGATGACTCATCAGTTTAGTATAAAAAGAATGTTTTTGTTAGATTTCAGTTATTAGTGATTTATCATTTTAACAGTTATAATGTCTCAATTATTAAAACTCTTTTTTATTTTGAAGATAGTGGTATTTTATCTACTAATGTTCTATATGTTAATACAACCTATAAAACAGAACCTGGATTATTTATGGTATTAGAAGTAGAAAAAAATTCAATGACTTTAAACGAATATCAAGCATTTTATTCAAGAAATCCAGTTCCATTATTTTCTACTGTAAACTGTTTAGATGAAATAGTTGGTGTTTATCCATGTGGCTATACAATAGGATCACACAAGAAATTTTATCCAATTGTTCCATATAAAAGCAAATTGATTTGTGGTCATCACAACCTGGAGCAATTTAACAAGTCTATTTCATATAAAGATTTTTGGTGGAAATTAGCACAAGACTTTTATGAAAATACTACTTTTGTTCTTCATAATGTTAATGTTAATGGTTATAAATTGCTACAAGAAATTTGTTTTGTATATCTTTCAAAATAAAATAAAAAATGTATTATAATCATTTTGGTTTTATTTCAAATTACAATTATTTTTCTAATCTAATACAATAAATTGATCAAACATTTTTCTATAACGTCCTTTGTTTATGTTAAAGTCTTTAAAAATTGATAAAAACCCAAAAGGATTCTTCCAACACATTGAACACATATCTTTAAATTGGTTAAAATCCATATCAGTTCCAATGTGGTCATTGTAAATATGTTTTAAATGCAAGTCATCTTGTTTGAAAATAATTAGGACGTTCAGGTTGTCACGGATAAGGTGCTTAGGTACTTTGGCATATGATTGACTAAGATAAAAGGGTTCTACTTGTAAGTGTCGTCCCATTCTAAAATATTCTCTGATTACATTTTGATTTTCACAGCTCACATCATCAAAAATAAAATTGAATTAGGTTTAGCTTCAGACGGATGCATAACATTTTCACTTCCAGTAAATGTATAAAATCCAATTCCTTTAATAGGTTTTAATAATGACTCTAAATATTGATACTTTGGTTGCATTAAAGATTTGGAATATACATATACATTTTCAAATTTTAATCCATTTGAATGTTCTAATAAGTTTACCATGACATTGGTTTTTCCACAATTTTTCCACAAGGTCCTACTATTATACACCTTATTGTAGATGGAAATAATTTCCCATGTTTTGGAACCGTAAATTGATTTGACTCTTCAAATATATTATTTTCTATTTGAAAATCTGTATCTTGTTTCACAATTTTCATTATTTTTGTTACACTTCTTTTAAATAAATGAACAACTCAACTATTTATCATTACTTTATATGAGAAATAAAACTCAAATTTTTAAAATATTTTTTTATTTTTTATTTTTTACAATATGTATGCCAAAAATATAAATTAAATACATTTTCTAAAGCACATGACACTTTATTAAAATTATGGTGATTATCACATTTATGGGAACGGAAAATCTTTTTCATTTCATCATCAGTTAGGATATTGTAATCATGGAAATTATCTTCAACATTGATTATGTGATTGTGCATAAACTTTTCCAAGTAATTTTTTATGGTGTTATTTTTTACCAAGATTATTCCATCTACTATATAACTTTGAAAAAATTTAGATATTTCTTCATATTTTATCTCATCTTGTTGATTCCATGAAGACCAATCCAAATCACATTCGTTTTTAAATTTTAATACATTTGTATTTAACATATCTTGTGAAATGGGTAAAGTCACCAATTTGTGAACATAGTCTTCAATTGAAGTATTTAAAATTGCAACTTCTCTACATAAAAAGGTATTTTCATTGGGAAATGTAAATCCCTGTACATCAACAATGAACACCATTTTTTTTTCTTTTTTTTTTGTTTAAGATGTTTATGATTGTGGTTAATACTTTATACTAAATTATACTTATTCACTACAATATATATATATATATATATATATATATATATATATATATATATATATACATATATATATATATATATATATATATATATATATATATATATATATATATATATATAATGATGAAGATATTGGGTTTAGCAGCAATACAAAAAGTGTACTCTTATAAGTTTATTGCCAAGCTTTCGATTATGATTATAATCATCTTCAGGGCGCTACAATACTTTATGTTATAATATGGACTATAAAATATGTAAATATAATTTTTTACTTACAACTTGTTGAGATTATTTTGTAAAAGATGTTAATTTAATATTATATTTATGTAGTAGATTTTGAAAAAAATTATAACAACGACAAACTTTTTTTATAAATATCAAAAAACTGCACCACTAAGCCTTTTTAAAAATTAATTTGATTTAATTCAGAAATGACTGGATGTATTACTGTCATTTTGAATTTTCACTTAGAACTGTCCTATGAAACCGAAATTAGGTTTTGAAATTTATACGAAACAAGATCGTAGGTCCATTAAGGGTATTTGACATAAAATCGTATTAAAACCGTTATTAAATTTTATAATAAAATTAAAAGTTAATATATTTGTAAAAAATTATTAAAAATTAAAAATTTTTATTTAAAAATTATTTTATTACCAACACCAAGTAATAAAATAATTTTTAAATAAAAATTTTTAATTTTTAATAATTTTTTACAAATATATTAACTTTTAATTTTATTATAAAATTTAATAACGGTTTTAATACGATTTTATGTCAAATACCCTTAATGGACCTACGATCTTGTTTCGTATAAATTTCAAAACCTAATTTCGCTTTCATAGGACAGTTCTAAGTGAAAATTCAAAATGACAGTAATACATCCAGTCATTTCTGAATTAAATCAAATTAATTTTTAAAAAGGCTTAGTGGTGCAGTTTTTTGATATTTATAAAAAAAGTTTGTCGTGGTTATAATTTTTTTCAAAATCTACTACATAAATATAATATTAAATTAACATCTTTTACAAAATAATCTCAACAAGTTGTAAGTAAAAAATTATATTTACATATTTTATAGTCCATATTATAACATAAAGTATTGTAGCGCCCTGAAGATGATTATAATCATAATCGAAAGCTTGGCAATAAACTTATAAGAGTACACTTTTTGTATTGCTGCTAAACCCAATATCTTCATCATTTTATTATATAACAATCAGCAAAGACTTTCTTGGAGTTTATATATATATATATATATATATATATATATATATATATATTGTCACATACGATGAGAGGGCAGTTTTGCCCTACATATTAATTTATTAGTTTATATTTTAATGTATTGTTTTGTATTACATTTTACCAGGTCAAAGTCATTGCGTTAGATCTCCACACGTGTTTAAATAGTTTAATTTTTATTCTCACGTAGAATATGAATTGACTATAAAAGCAAGTTGTTGAGGTCGGACACGGGGAGTTCGGAGTCTGAGTTTGTCTGTAAGGGTCACCCTCTGGGGTGTCCCTAACACAGACCCTTGGGTCTGGGCCGTTGTGACTCTTGACTTATTTTCGTGAGTAAGTGTGACATGCCACCATGTAGGTTATTTGGTAAGATTAGTTAAGATCATTGTATTTAGTTAGTCATTATTCATATTTTAATTATTCATTGTTATTGCTTGTTTCTTTGTTAATATATTTGTTGTTTGTTTCCTGTTGTTTATCTCATCTTCCCCTTGGTTAGTTTTTTGCCTTCAGCAGGATACCTAACCAGGGGGTGGATAACCACGACCTGGGTGGGAAGTGCCTTCAGTAAGCTACCCCTCATCCCGAAAACTTTAAGGCACATTCTCCCTCTATCCCCCCAGGCGTGACATGGTGGAGGCGCCATATAATCACGTTTACCATCTACCTTTTATCAAGTATTGTCGTCAGTTAGAGTTGGAGTTTTTTCAGCCCTTTTAAATTAGTTGCTGGCACTGTGGGGGTTAGACATTACCCTCATTGACTGCCTTGGATGTCTGCAAGGTACTACGACAGGGGCCCATGAAGGTCCACGTGGATTATCTACCCCGCTCGGCTTTTCAGTAAGTTTTGGGGTGATCTACAGTTCACGTGGTGGCTCCAAGCTATCAGTGATCCTTGATGTGAACTTTGGATGTAAGTGTCGGCCTCCTTGTGTCTCGACCAAATCTACAAAATATAGAAGATAAAATTAGTGACTAATAGTAAGTATTACATAACTAAAATTTTTCCTTTTCTTAATAAATATAACAACAATACTATTTTATTTTAGGTATCAATCTCGTGCTACATTTCCATTTAAATCATACAAGTTTACTAATCGTTTCCTAGGAACCACTACATATTTCCAATTATATAAAATCCTTGAAGAGGAATAAAATAAAACGTGTAACTTTCAACATCTTTAACCAAGGTAATTTTTTTTCTCTCATTGTATTACTTAATCCCCCCAGGCGTGACATGGTGGAGGTGCCGTTGGTCGATCCCTTAGAACTGATTCTTCCTAATCAGTTTAATTTTAAATATTTGTAGCAATTTTTTTTATAGCATTTTTTGCCTCATGTCACTGATGTGACATGGTAGAGGTACCATTGGCTGTTCCTGTGAACTGTTTCTTCCTAAACAGTTCCATCTGTAAATTTCGATGCTTTTTTAATGCAAATATTTTTCCCCATGGCCCAGTTTAATTTTAACTATTCGTAGCCATTTTTTATAGCATTTTTCTTGCCACATGTTACTGACGTACAGTGTGTTCTTTTACACAATGTTGAGATACTTTTATCTAAATTTATCTTGAAGAGTATGAAGATTGTTTTCTTTTTGTTTTATGGAACTTTTAGGTGTGTATACTATTATTTGAGATTTGCCGGTGAAATAATAATTGTTGTTTTAGAATAATGACCTAAGTGCAGAATTAGCAGTTTTTGTGTATAAGTTGAATATGAGGTATTTATGTAGGTCAATTATTATGTGTGGTTTTTTTTTTCACGGTCAATCGTATTAAGTTTCAGAAATGTATACAATATGTATTGTTGATAAACAAAAACCGTCTTCAAGTGAATTTATTATAATTTTCCAATTGTTTCTAGTGTCTTAGTTGAAGTAATAAATATTCGTCAATGTACCCCATTCGTATCTACGTTATAATCTATGAAACTTTGCGAAAAAATTAAATTAAAATTTTCTTTAATTTTAGTTTTTGTTGTATGTGTATATAGGGTACAGATATGGTCATGTAAATGTTTTATTTTATTTCTTTGTCAGCATTTAATTCCGAAATAACAAAACTGCGCACACAGCAATAATTCAAGTTCAGATTATTGACATTGAACCTTTGTTTTTAAACTTCTTATTATTTATTTTAATGGTAACAGATTTCAATTGTCATTAATTCAATTAGGTAAAATATTCTTCATTGCTTTTCTGGTATTTTTCTAATAATATGTTGTAAATTAGGAAACAGATACCAAATATTCGGTAAAGTAATCTTTTTTAAACGTTATTAGAAATAAAGGTGGCATGTCAAAAGTAAGTAAGAGTACATCGGACCAGAAACTCCGAGACTCCAACATAAAATCATTGTTTCTACACGTAGTATTGTAGGGAGAAACAAAGGATTTTTTTATATTGTTTATTAATAAGTAGATATTATAATTTATAGCAATTATAGTAGTTTATTTAAAACACATTTTTTTATATAGTAAATGATTCTATCCAGTTATTAATATTTTTCATTGTTTTAGCTTTTACCACCGTTTAGTGTCTTTTTTTAATATAGATAAATTTTTTTGTATATTTTAGTGTCAGGATTGTACAGGAAGGTCTAGAAAGAAGCGGAAGGGAATCCAGTAATGTTGTTTTTTAAGGTTTTAAATATTTTTGTTGTGATTGACATTTTTGTTTGGCTTTATCAAGTAGTAAACAAGCTTCAACAAGTGCTATAGTAATGAGATGAGTTTAACAGGAAACTAGGGAGAGGAGAGGTTTCACTGAATGGCCTAGAAACCTTACCTGGCCCGAAAGTTTCAAGAGTATTAAATAGATGTTTAGTATAGGGATAAAAACCCTAGGCATCCAATGGTGTAATTTATGCGGTGTTTAGTACAGGGTATAAGACCTTGGGCACCCGATGGGATAATATATGAGATGTTTAGTATAGGGATAAAAACCCTAGGCATCCAATGGTGTAATTTATAAGGTGTTTAGTACAGGGTAAGACCTTGGGCACCTAAAGGTATAATTATTATTATTTTTTTTTTATTTTCGTAGTTAAAGGTAAATAGCTTGTACATAAAGTCAAATAAAATTTAAACTTATTGTTAATGTTAATGTTAAAGTAATGATTCCCTCATGCCCTTTCTAGGCAAATTACAGTAATTAGTTAATTTCAATAGTATTTGTTTTTGTATGTTTTAGGACAGAGGTATTGTTTTAATGTTTAAATGTTTAACGTTGTCCCCACATCTACTCAACGAAGACGCAATCCAGGAGATGCTTGCTCGGTACCAGAATTCTAGAGAGAAAGGGTCCTTCATCCTGAGTATGGTATCGGTCTTGTCTCAACAAGTAAGGAAGGTCTCTGTCGAGGTATGGAAATAGTTAGCGTCGATACTCCTATCGCAATAATAGCAGATCTTCCCAATGGATGGTAGCCATAAGTGGGAAGACTGTCGTTGTATGGTTTAAATGTATTAAAGGCGAATGAAGTAATGGAGTACTGTCTGATGTTGACCATGGGCCTCGAAAGATGGAGAAATGGATAATGGTTGGTTTCTAAAGTAGTTGCAGACAGACCAACATACCAAAAAGGGATCCGTCTAGCCAGCGGTGGACCTGGCGGTTTCTAGACGAGGGCAAGACAGGACATTCTCCGAGAAGAGCGGATTCTGTTAGAAGTGTGGCGGATTATTAATTTTGTAAAACTCAGTCCTATACATACACCCCTGTAAGCCAGAGCCAAGCAAAGCCAGGGGCTGGCTTTAAGGGAAGGGGGGCATGTCACATACGATGAGAGGGCAGTTTTGCCCTACATATTAATTTATTAGTTTATATTTTAATGTATTGTTTTGTATTACATTTTACCAGGTCAAAGTCATTGCGTTAGATCTCCACACGTGTTTAAATAGTTTAATTTTTATTCTCACGTAGAATATGAATTGACTATAAAAGCAAGTTGTTGAGGTCGGACACGGGGAGTTCGGAGTCTGAGTTTGTCTGTAAGGGTCACCCTCTGGGGTGTCCCTAACACAGACCCTTGGGTCTGGGCCGTTGTGACTCTTGACTTATTTTCGTGAGTAAGTGTGACATGCCACCATGTAGGTTATTTGGTAAGATTAGTTAAGATCATTGTATTTAGTTAGTCATTATTCATATTTTAATTATTCATTGTTATTGCTTGTTTCTTTGTTAATATATTTGTTGTTTGTTTCCTGTTGTTTATCTCATCTTCCCCTTGGTTAGTTTTTTGCCTTCAGCAGGATACCTAACCAGGGGGTGGATAACCACGACCTGGGTGGGAAGTGCCTTCAGTAAGCTACCCCTCATCCCGAAAACTTTAAGGCACATTCTCCCTCTATCCCCCCAGGCGTGACAATATATATATATATATATATATATATATATATATATTATATTTTTAATACCCCCTCTACACATATTTTTTATCAATCCAAGAGTTGTGAGAAGAATCAAATCCTAACCATTTAACAAACACTTTATTTTTTCTTCTTTTTAATATTTTTTCTACCAGATAAACATCAGGGTGTTTAACTTTTTGTAATTGTTCAGCGTAAAATCCACCCAAAATATCTCGATTTTTGTAATCTTTTAGTAAATAGGTTAATGGATTGGATAACTTTATTTCACGTATCGTAAATATTTCAGTGGACCAGTTGGGTAGATATCCTTTATCAAACACACCTCTAATTTTTGAAATTCGAACATGATCACCAATTTTAAATTTTTGACTCGATAAATCTACACGTTTTAGATTGTTGTAAGCTGTATTTAATAGATATTCTTCATGTTTTAATGTAACATCTATAGGTTTCATACCGGTAGTTCGATGTTTTTTATAATTATACTTCCTTACAATATTAGGTAGAATATTGACCCATTTGTATGTTCCATTAAAACTAAATTCCTTCCACAACATAGATTTCAAAGTTCGAATAACTCTTTCAGCAATAGCAGCCTTTTTCTCTGTATACACATTGTAATGGTTAACATTGAATTTTTTTAATAGGTTTTTCATTGAAACATTGAAAAATTCAGTACCCATATCAGTTTGTAGATTTTTTGGTGTTTGTTGTTTGAATACTTGTTCTATTGCTTTAGAAACTTCTACACCAGATTTATCTTTAAGTGGAATGGCCCATAGGTATTTTGAAAAACAATTAATTACCACAAGAATATACTTGTAACCTTTATCCGAGTATTTCTGCATATCGGCGAGATCAGCTTGAAATAAGTCAGTTAACGATTTTAGTATTATTCTACGTCGCTTAAAGTTAATTCTCAGTGGTTTGTGTATTTCTTTAACAATTGGTTTAACAGTTGACATTTTATCACTTTGTCTCTATAATACCGGCTTCTGCAAGTTCCTCAACAATAGAATTTATTTCATTCACATGACCCGTATGTCCAGCTAGTTGTGAAGCATGTAGTAAACGTAATCGTTTAACTAACTCATTTGGATCGTCCCAGTACACATAATCTATTTTATTATTGGTCACCTCCATCAACAATCCTTTACCGTGATAAATCGGTGCAATTATTCTTTTATATTTACTTCCCCTATTACCTAAAATCTGTTGAGATTGATCATAATTTTTGCGGTAGACATTTGTTGCTAGTACTATTTTTTTATAATTATCTAAATCAAAGTTTGTAAAATCACCAGGATTTTTTTTAAATAATAATTCATATAGACCGGGAGTCCCTATATATCTTTTGTTTTGTACATGTATATCACTACCCTCAATAAATAGTTGAGAATTACCAATCATCAACTTTTCAGTAGTTGGATCAAGACGTACACCGTTTAGTTGGTCATATTCATTATTTTCATCTTCATGCAAACCTTTAATATATTTTCTTGGTAATGCATGATACTGACTCAAATATTCTTCAAATGCTTCTTGACTAATATCTGATAGCGGTTGTTGTTGTTCTTCTTTCTCCTCCTCATCCTCCTCCTCCTCATCTTTAATTTCAAAAACTTCATCTTGCTCTTCATTTTTGTTTAATTTAATATTTTTTAAAATAGCTTGTTTTAATTCCCTTATTTCCTTGTTATCAATTTCTAATTCATCTCTATTACTACTATCACTATTATTACTAACAGCAGTCTCCATTGTTGTTTGCTCTTTGTTAATGTTAGAACTCGTAGGAACTAATTTACTTTCAATGTTTTTTAAATGTTTAGTTATCGGTATAAACAAATTTTCTTGTTGAACTTCACCCTGCTTTGATAGTTTTAATTTATTTTTTACGTTTCTTCGCTTAATAATAAGCCGTTTCTTTAACTCTTTATTAAACATGTCTATCGGTCTATGAGAACAGCTTATAACTGTTTCTTGAACCGCTTTGAACCGCTTTTTGAACCGCTCTGAACCGCTTTTAAACCGCTCTAAACCGCTTTTGAACCGCTATGAACCGCTTTTAATTGATTATGTACTTAGTTAAAAATATTTAATAGGTAAAAATTAATTAAGTTGAATATTTTATTTTAGAGTTACCTCGTAACTTGTTTTATTTATTATCAGTCTTCTTGATGACCTTTATGATCTTTTAAATAACAACCAAGAGATAAAGTTTAAAACATATATTTCATTTAACAAAGAATTAACAAATATAATTTAATATAATTTAATATAATTTAATATTAATACATTTTTACAACGTTTGTTAATGGATTGTAATTTATAATTCTATCATGTAAAATTAGACAAAATGCTGTTGTATTGGTAGGTATATTTTTGTCAGTTTCAAATTCCAATCTTATATCCACACCACCAGTTTTAATCGATTCGTTTTGACGACTACAATCGATTACACATATTGTAGCCAAATCATGAAATTTTGTTATAGTTAGACATGGATCAGCAGAAGATTTATAATAGTAGGATTGTTGAAATTGAAAATACATTTCGTATAATATAGCAAATTGGTTTTTATCAAAATTTAAATTTAAATTATCATATGGGTACATCTCAGACTTTCGAAAATATTTAATATTTACTAGATTACAATGATCAAAACGACTCATATTTTTCTCAACATCATTTTTTTTATTTGCTTGAAGACCAAATAAAATAAAGCGAGGTTTTTCCAGTTGATTTGACGATTTCACATTCCAAGCATGTTTCATTGTTTGTTGTAATAATGGATATTCATGCAATTCCCCACTGCGAAAAGCCATTTCTAGGTTACGTCCATTTTCTATATATTTCAACAATCGAAGTTTCTCAGTATCTGATACTTGAACATGAGGAATTTTCCATAGGATTTTTGTTAATTGTATTTTTGGTTTTTCGGTTGCTTTTGAGCTCACTACAGCATTAATGTCAGATGAACTTCTAATAAGAACCAACTCTTGACGTATATTAATTATAATCTTTTTAAAGTCTTCACAAAATCCCAATTTTCAGAGGTAGACAAACATTAAAATTTCCTTTTTCATCTGTAATTTTTGGTGTAGCTGTTGCATTCCAACATACACTATTATATCTGTTGCAATCGTTTGGTATAAATGATACGTAACCTTTCATGGTTGAAGTTATTCCAGGATTACGAACTCTATCTATGACATATCCTCCAATTTCATATCGAATTTCATCAAATAAATATGCAATACCATTGTTTATGAAATCCATAGTTGTACTATATTTATCATCAGCATCCGTTAAACATCCCTCCAGATACAGAAAACTCTCACAAGGTAACGTATATATATCCTGGGTTTGTATTGGTATACGAATCTCATCAGAATTATTGAATGTGGTATATGCATATGGTGGATGACTGTGTAGTTCACAATTAACAACAGAATTGTCTATTAATACATGATCACCAATATTTAAAATATTAAAACTCATTTTTGTTTTAACTTAAAACCCAATGAAATTAAAAATAATCGATTTTCAGATGTTAACGGTTTAAGGCGTCTGGTGTGACTGCTGTTAGTTTGTTGTGTAACACCTGTACTTATATTTGAAATATTATAAAGAAACACCATTTTATAATTTTTTTAAATGTAACCTAACTGTGATCATCTCTTTCTTGAAATTGACCAGATTTCCATCCTGATCCACTATTTTAATAAAAATTTCCGTAATGTTTTTTGTATTGACAGGTAAGTAGATAACGTTTCTTGGAATTTCCACAATTTTATAACCTGGAGGTACATTTGGATAAAATACATGTATCAGATGATCTTGGTTGTTATTATTATAGAAATTTGTAACCAAATTACAAACAATACAAATCGAATTTACTTTATTTATATTTACAGGAAAGTCTGATATATGTGTTTTCAAAGGACCAAGTTTCTTCTTTTCGAATCCTAATAAGGAGGCTATTGTGTTTGGTTTCTCGAAATGAATAATTTTATTGCTTTTTACTTCTGATTTTAATGTATTATTATTTGTTCTCATTATCAAAACTGTATCTTCTTCTAAATCACTTTCAAGAACGTCACTTTTAATTGTTGTTGGTTTACCTTTTTTGTTATTCTATTACTTTTTATGGTTTCTTGTGTTGATTCTTTTCTATCTTCTATTTCAACAAGTCGTTGTTGTATATACCTATAGTAATATCATCAACTTCATAAGAACCGGTTGGAATTTCAATTTTGTGTTTACCAATATAAAACATATTATTCATATTATCAACATTTGGAATTGTATTGTAAGTGACAAAGTCTATTAGTCCTATTACATACTCATTTTCTTCATCTAAAATAATTGGTGGATATATTTTTGTTGATAATATTGAATCTCTATTAGATAAGACAAATGTATAGGACATTTCGTTCTATCAAAGGTTTACTATAGAATGAATACAGAAATACTTTTTAATTCATTTATTTACCTTGCAAAAAATGTAAACATAAATGACCACAATTATAGGTATTGTAAAATTGGTAAACATTATAATTATATAAAATATTACAAAATCCATTTGAATTAAAGTATTTTATCACTTCCTTGGGAGGTCTAAGGTTACCATAACTATCGAAAAAAACAACACTTGTGTTATATTTCTTATATGCTGTCCAGTGGCTTCCAGGACCGTCTTTATCATCCAAATTAATAATACCACTTTCATAGGTTCGAATTTTTTTCGGTAAAAAGTTTCTCATAAATACACCTCGAAAATATGAAATATTCCATAATTTTGCATATTTTTCTAAATCTATATTGGTTAAAGGACGCTGTGGTAGTAGTTTTTTGGATGATTTAAATTTACTCATAAAAAAAGACCCATTCCACTTTTATATGGTTTTAAATATAATCCTTTACCCATTGCTATCGATTCCATTGATTTGTTGTGACGTTGTTCTTCTTCGAATTTTTTTTGAGCGTTTTTAGCATCGATTACAGTTTTTGCTACACCTGCGGCACCACCAGATAATGCCCCAAGTGCACTTAAGGCAGCGAAAATTGGAATCAAAGGTAGAATTCCACCTGTTTTTGGAACAGGAATTACACGTGGTTTTGAGATTTTTTTGTATGATTTTGCTGCATTTATAGCTAACTTAATAGCATTACCTATAGTCTTTGGTTGAGATTTTAACAATTGTTTTTTAATTTTTCCAATAATTGATTTAAAACATACAGTTGTGGTTTTCTTTTTTAAATTTTTCCTTCGCTTACGGTTGGTTTGTTTTTTTCTCGAAGCCATATTGTTCCTCTAGAATGTTTCACAGTAAGCTAATTTTAATTTTAAAGAACATGTGTTTATAAAATAAAAGAGGGTATATCAAAAAAATATTTATTGTAAATTATAAATAATTATATGTACATATTAATTAATAAATTTTTGGTCGTTTTTCATGTTGACCATCATCATCATCATCATCATCATTATCACTGAGTTTTCGTTTGTTGTTTTTATTAGTTGTGTTAATCTCTAAAGGTTCAATTAAATCCATTTTTGTTTTTTTATGTAATATATCGTTTGTTATATCGTTTAGTTTTCTTTTTGCTTGTTTTTGAGGTCTAAGTTGAGTATTTAAATTAATTGGATCCACTTCCATATTTTCAATTACTCTTCGTTCCATTTCTCGATTTAAATTCTCATTCATTTGCTGTTTGCGATTTAGGACTCTTTTCTTTTTTTGAGAATTTTTGTTTTTCTTTGGGTTAGTTTTAACGTTGTTCTTAAGTGTTAATAAACAATAATTTATACCAGTTGAAACTTTTTCCAAATTACTTCGTACTTTTTCCAATTCTTTACAACATCTCTTTATTGCTGAACGGTATTCTACGACTCTTAAACCTAATCCCAATTTGACTTTAGCTTTCATTGTCCCAGCAACTCCAAGTGCTGCCATTTTTTCACCAAATGCTGCATTTTTTGACAGAAACTGTTGCATAGCTTTATCAGCTAAAATTTTATCGGCAATATGTCGTTTATTTAAATCTTTTTCTTTTGAATAAGCAATATCATGTTCTTTACAAGCCTCATCTAAACCATTAATACCAGTATCACCTTTAGCCAGTCTCTTTTGTACTTTTGTACCTGGTCCGCAAAACTTATAACCAGGGAGATGCATTTCAAACGGTAATTTATTTATAACGGAGTTGAGCATTTTGTAGAACTTGCTTTGTTAATAGTTGAACAACAACTACAAGTAAAATACTTGAGAACCAAATTCAAAAGAGATCTTTTCCTTCCCTTTTCTTCTAAAAATCCTCTACAATTGCATTGACAATAACAGTAATTATTACACTTTCTACAAGCAAGTCCGTCTACCTCATCAAATTTTAACCTATTGAAACACTTATATTTACAACAATATGTAGCGTCTGTCATGGTTTTTTGTAAACTAATAATATTTCAAGATTAAATTATAATTTTAAATAAAGCAAACGATATTATACAAAATAATTTATTGGACACAATTAGAGTTGGGTTAAAATATCATTAAAGTTAATACTACTTTGTACTTTTTTTGATGTCGACGGACCATTATCGTTGTTATCATCTTCGTCTTCATCATCATCATTGTCATCCTCAATTGCTAGAGGTTCCATGTACTTACGCTTACCCACAAGCCTTTTCTCCTCTAGCTCTACATCCTCCTCGTCCAATAAATTGTAATTGTACCTTCGTACAACTTTTTCTAATTCCTTAAATTCTTCCTCATTATCAATTTTCGCTCTCATATATCGAATTGGAAGATTCCCAAATTTTCTTTTTAACGTTTGGGTCCTTGGTGAATAAGTTAAGGAAATCATTACCTTGTCCCCTTTAACTGTCATCTGTTTTACTCCATATCTAAAATTTGTAAATAATGAAATAATATTAATAATAATAATACATGAATAAATTCATAAATATGAAAGAATATATAAAATAACCAAAATTAAAAGACAAAAAAATAATAAAAAATAAAATAAAAAATAAAATAAACAAAATTAAAAGACAAAAAAAATACAAAATACAAAGAAAAAAAAATAAATAAAAAAAATAAAATACAAAACATCATACTTACTGAAAAATTTGCTTCATAACCAATAGAGCTGTTTTCGCTGGAAAGTGTACTTTGTCTTTGGTAATCACTATTAAAGTTGATGGTACTGTTGCCATTTTGGAACTGTCTAATTGTGTTAAATTAATGAGATGTATTTATACATGAAAAAATGCATATTCAACAAAATATTGAACGTCATCAAATACGTATTGAAATACATACATACATACATACTACATAAAATGCAGAAATTGCAAATTTTGCTTAACAACAGATTTTAATTCAATAAGATCACGTGTATGGCAACAAGATTACACAAGTAACTAGAAAATTGCAATTTGGATGATATCTATGTTGCTAGGTTAAATTTATCTTTATGACATATAACATGATGCGGAAAACGCAGAATTGCAATTTCTGCAAAAACAAGTCTTATCATTTGGTATAAATATGGCTCTGAGAGAATTTGTTAAACATCTTTAAAGTAACAGTGAAACGTTCAAGTAAGACCAGTACAACGATGAATTCTTCAAACAAGACTATTGACTCCATGTCCGATGAGTGGGTGAGGCGAATTGAATTGGTGAGTAGATTAGTTAAGTCTAAGAAAGATTTACAAAACCACATTAAACAATTGAAAAAACCAATTTTATTGTTAAAAAGATGTTTAAAACATGAACTAAGTTGTGTTTCAAATTATTTAAGAATTGAATCAAATTTATCTATTTTGAAAACTTACCTTGAAAGTTTTAAGAATAGATTAAATTTAAGATTTAAATCTTCACGAAAAGAATTAATGTGGCAAAATGTAGAGTCATGTTTTAATGGACGAATTACAACTGGAAATATAATAAATTTAAAATTTAAAGACCCAAAATTGTTTTTACAAAAGGCATTTAGAAGTTTTTCCATTCAAGTTAGAAAAAATTTACAAAATTTACAAAATTCTTTTATTTTTTACGCAATTTTTATTAAACCACAAAATGGAGAAACTTCTGTCAAACATTTTACCAGCAAAAGTGAAATTATTGACAATAACACAAATTTAAAAGATTGGTTTAAATATATTGTACAGACAAAATTTTGGTAAAATTTGAAGAATTTCAAAAAAGAGATAGCGGTTGGGCCCTGTTAAAAATTTTACATTTAAAAGTGAATATAAATAAATATAATCCTTTACAAGGACGTATTTCTACTTTTGTTGATTTACCTGATTTTGTAAAGAATACAAAAAGTGTAATTAACATTAGAAATTCTGATCAATTTTGTTTTCTCTGGTCAATTGTAGCAGCTTTACACCCAGCCAAAATTTCTAAGAACGTTTCGAGAACTTTATCCTATCCACATTTTAGTAAAATTTTAAAGTATGAAAATAGTAAATTTCCAATTGACATAAAAGATATTCCAAAATTTGAAAATTTAAATTCACTTGCAATTAATGTTTTTACTATAAGCAAAAAGAATGAAATTTTACCATTGTTGCTAAGTAAAACTAATTTTTCTCCTCGTATTAATCTACTTATTATAACTTGTAATGATAAAGACTATTGTGATGATAAAAATGTTGACAATTATAATTATTATAAGAATCGAATCTTTCACTTTGCTTACATTAAAAATTTATCAAAGTTAGTAAACAGGCAAATAGGTAATATTAAAAATCGTAAATTCTTTTGTGATCGATGCTTAAATCACTTTATTAGTCATAGCAGTATGCAGAATCATTTGAATGATTGTCGTCAAATGACTGAATGTAAAATAGTTTTACCTAATGAAACCAACAAAATTATGAAATTTAAAAATTTTAAACATAAAGAACCTGTACCCTTTGTTGTGTATGCAGATTTGGAAAGTATTCTTTAAAAAAATAATCTTGACAATAATGAACAGTGTAAATCAGTGAGATATATTCACACAAACATAAAACGTTTAGTATTGCATATTATTTCAAATCAAGCATTGATGATTCTATGTCTTATTTTAAACATTACACTGGTCGTGATTGTCAAGTGTGGTTTGTAAAAGAATTGGAACAAATTGCTAAAAAACTAAATTCTTTAAATGTATTTCAAAAACATCGTAAATTACTTCCTTTAACTGCTGATGAAAAAAGAAAATTTAATTTGACCTCTATTTGTCATATTTGTTCTAAACCAATTAATACAACAGATAAAGTAAGGGATCATTGTCACATGACTGGAAATTTTAGAGGTGCTGCACACAAAATGTGTAACATTTACTATCAAAATTCTCATACAATACCTGTAGTTTTTCATAACTTATCCGGTTATGATAGTCATTTTATAATTAAAGCACTTAGTTCAGAAATAAAAGGTAATATAAGTTTACTTCCATTAAATAAAGAGAGATACATTTCCTTTACAAAATATATTGAAAATACAAAGATTAATTTTAGATTTATTGATTCCTTTAGGTTTTTTCCAGATAAACTTGATAAGTTATCTCCTTATTTAGATGACAGTCAAAAAGTCATTACAAAGAAATATTATAACGATTCTACTAAATTTAAATTAGCAACAAGAAAAGGTGTCTTTCCTTATGAATATTTGGATAGTTTTAAAAAATTACAGGACACTTGTCTTCCCTCAAAAGACATGTTTTACAACCAAATCAATAATGAGGGAATAAGTGATGATGATTATGCACATGCATGTAATGTTTGGAACACTTTTGGATCACAAATTTAAAAGAATACTCAGAATTATATTTAAAGACTGATGTACTACTTTTAACCGACATATTTGAAAATTTTAGAGCAATGTGTATAAAAACATACAAACTGGACAGTCTTCATTATTTTACATTACCAGGGTTGGCATTTGATGCTATGTTAAAAATAACTGACGTTGAATTGGAATTACTAACTGACATTGAAATGGTTTTGTTTTTTCAAAAAGCAATTAGAGGTGGTATTTTACAGTGTTCTAATCGGTATGCAGAAGCTAATAATGAATATATGGAAAATGAATATAAACCAGATAAAGAAACATCTTATTTAATGTATTTTGATATAAATAATTTGTATGGTACAGCTATGTGTAATTTTTTACCATATGGAGGTTTTGAGTGGATACCTCCCTGTGAAATTTATAACGAAAATATAATGGATTGTCCTGATGACAGTGATTATGGATACATTCTTGAAGTGGATTTAGAATATCCAAAGGAAATGTTTCAATCTCATAAGGATTTACCACTTTGCCCTGAACATATAATTCCTCCAATTTCTAATTCTAATCTTCCAAAATTATTAACTAGATTATATGATAAACAAAAATATGTCATTCATTACAAAAATTTAAAACAAGCTATTCAGTTAGGATTAAAATTAAATAAAATTCATCGATGTTTAAAATTTAGACAGTCCCAATGGTTAAAAAAGTACATTGATTTAAACGTTGAATTAAGAAAACAAAGTGTAAACGAATTTGAAAAAAATTTATATAAATTATTCATTAATGCTCCTTATGGAAAAACTATAGAAAATGTAATGAAATATAAAGATATCAAATTAGTGAATAGATGGTCAGGACGTTACGGGCCAAACTATTATATTACTCAACCAAATTTCCATAGTTGTACAATTTTCGACGAAAATACCATCATAATTGAAATGAATAAACAAAAAGTTAATTTTAACCAACCAATTTTTATAGGTATGTGTATTCTAGATATTTCTTAAACATTTTTATATGACTTTCACTATAATTATATTAAACAAAAATTTCAGGATTCAGCAAAATTATTATATACTGACACTGACAGTTTAATTTATCAGTTCTTTAATCATGACATTTACGAACATATTAAAAAAGACATACATAAATTTGATACATCAGATTACAATGAAGACAATGTGAACAATATACCCTTAGGAAATAAAAAAGTTTTGGGTTTAATGAAGGATGAAGATAAAGGTCAAATAATGACTCATTTTATTGGATTACGATCAAAAATGTATTCCATAAAAATAAATTGCAATCAAATTATTAAAAAAGCAAAGGGAATTAAAAAAAGCAGCATGAAAAGAAATAAATTACGATGACTATTTTGCCAGTTTATTTAATAAAACTACAATTAAAGTAATTCAAAATTCCATTGTTTCCAAAAAACATGATGTATACACTTTGTCTCAAAGAAAAGTGGCATTGAGTCCTTATGATGACAAGAGAATGGTTGATTATATCAACACAGATACGTTACCATGGGGATTCAATGACAAATGATTTAAACATCTTTTGTTATTGATTGTTATTGTTTTGTAAATTTTTTTTTGACCTAACTAATTTACTACTACGTCTGTTGAGAATTCATTAAAAAACGTAAAGTAAGGCAATATGAACTAAATTTGGACAAAAAAAAATATTTTTTTAATTTTTTATAGATTAAAACAAAACAAGAACAAAAATGGTATCCAATCTTTAAGAATAAAATTCGTTTTAAAAAGTTACCAACTGTTACTAAAAAACGAATAATACCCACGACATTACTTGAATATATTTACAATCAAAAAACGTATGGAACAATATGGTGTAGCTCTTGTAAAAAACATTTTTGCTTCTGTAAAATATCTGTAGATATTCACCTAAATCCAAATTCACTTTACTGCAACGAAACAATGCATCCTGATTCTTAAACTCATCTCTATAGAAATATTTCACAGACAGAAGTAAGAAATAAATAAAGAAAGAAAGAAATGCAGTTAACATTTATCTAACAGTAAAATTTTGTTTAAGTCATGTTTTAATTTACCAATTCCTTCGAGGGAAACTCTACTTAATATCAAAAGAGAAATAATTACCAACTATATATACACTTGGAATAATGTTTATCAAGCCCAACTTTTTTCCCAGAAGATTGGATAATCATGGAGGAAGAATACCAATATGCCTTACTTGTTGATGAGTACACACAATATTATTGGACATGGATCAAATGGAATATATTTTATGATATTAATATATTTAAATATTATTCTTTATAAAAAAATAGTTTAAAAAAATATTTAGAGATTTTATTAATATTAATTTATAATTTTATACATTTCATTATTTATTGAAAAAAAAATAAAATAAAACATATTTGATTCCAATAGATATTTTATTTACTTTAATCAAAATAATTTTCAAATTTAGGCGAGGCTAGGCTCGGCTCATTGTTAGTACGACTCTGCTTAATATCTAAAAATCGACAGTACGCCTCTGCTTACTTACCAACAACCGTATGTGACGTAGACGGAGCTGTTTGTCTTACACATTTCAACTTTCTTTTGCAAGTCAGTTGATAGCCGTGTTGGTTAAGGCGTCAAATTTATACACATGAGTTCGTGGGTTCGAATACCACAACAGCCATCACACAGAATTTTTTTTCTACACTTATTCTCATACAAAATTATTCTAAGTTCTATTTGGGCACTAACACCAAAGGGTGGTTACGGTAGGGTAAACTGACAGGTAAATTACAGGTGAGTTAAGGTGAGTTGAGGTGAGTTAAGGTGAGTTGAGGTGAGTTAAGGTGAGTTGAGGTGAGTTAAGGTGAGTTGAGGTGAGTTGAGGACATGTGACAACACCTTCCGGTCATTGTCGGTTCTTCGGCCACACCCGCTTCTTCTTAGGCACGCTGCATGAACTCGATGGCATGCTTACTAAT
Source organism: Altica lythri (assembly GCA_964028335.1). Lineage (NCBI taxonomy): Eukaryota > Metazoa > Arthropoda > Insecta > Coleoptera > Chrysomelidae > Altica > Altica lythri. Next base: position 3,514,899 of record OZ034806.1, on the reverse strand, counting down.
CGGTCTCAGGAACCCGCTACCTATACTACTATGGTGAAACTGATTTTCATGAATTAAGTGATCATTGCTTAGTCTACGTTATTTTAGATATTTTTCCAAACCGGCCCGCTAACCATTGTGGTCACTATCGTAATCTATCAGGCATTGATAATGATAAAATCAAACAAGATGTTTTGTCTATACCGTGGCATCTTATGTATAGAATGAACAATATCGAAGATAGTAAAGGAGCTAGGCCGGTTCGAGCGCAAAATCGATCATTTTTACATGTAAATCTCCATAAAAAAATCTAAGGTCGATTCTGGTCATTTTTGTATCTTTTTCATACTGCGGATGCGCGACTTACAATCTTAATTTACACTATTTAGAGTATTAAAAGTACGTGTTAAGAACTACTAAAGGCGCATTAGGGCTATAACGATTTAACGGTGTTATGGAAAAGAGTGAGAATACTGTTTAAAAGTCTGTATTCAAAGTGCCATATGACATTTTTTGTGTTGAATGCATTTCGGTGTGAGATGTATTTTTGGTTGCATAGGTAGAGTAGGATTTATGGAAGAGGTTTCAGGATAAATGGGATGCTGCAGTTAACGGATCATAAAAGATTTCTTTATTTAACGAATACGGTAGAAACTAATAAATAGACTTCTTAATGTGAATAACGAGCTAAGAAATCATCTTAAAATTTATATGGAGAGGGTTAATAAAACCAATAATTTATTTAAAAACATATATTAAACAGTTAAAAATTTAAAATTACATGTTAACAAATCTTCTAGTAGATAAACCCACTTGCCGTCCTTAGAATTCTTCAATATCAATCTTAAATTATTAGATAATAAAATCTAATCGACATCCATTGCTTGTTCCGTTATAGAGTAATGACCCCAGGGCAAAGTATCGTAGGTACCTGGCACTAGATATCTTTTGTCATCATCAGAGCTGAGAGCGATTTTCTGTTGTTCTAGAGAAAAAACATGATGCTGCTTGGATCGTATTAGGTGCTGTATAGCAGTCTTCGCTTTAGCTGTTTCTAAACATTCAATGTAGTCATCAAAAGTAATTTTTGTCTTTACAACGGACATCTTCACCCCCTTAGCCTTTTTAGTTACCCCATAATTTAATAGGATTAGAGCAATTTCATCATCATCATAGTATTCATCTTGTAATTTGTTTTTTAGGGTTTGCAGCTCATCTTCTGAAGTTGCAATTTTGTGCTGTATAGTTTGGATCTCAACCCAACAAAATCAGTCATAATCCGCCCGTTGTTTTCATCCTTCATCATACCCAAAACTTTCTTATTCACCTGAGGTATTCCATATGTATTATCTCGGGGATAGTCTGATGTATCAAAGTATTGATGGCAATCATTTTTCATAAGGTTATATGGATCTTTTCCCAATATTTCCACCCCTATACTATCTGTATCGGTATAGAAAGCTGTGCAGTCTTCTCCAAATCTGTTAAGCAGATAATCGTAATAAAAGCTATATATAGTGGTTTTTGCTAGGTCTAGAATGGATTGGCCTACATATATAGGCTTATTAAGATAAATTTGTAATTTATACATCTCCACGGCAACCAAGTTTTCATTAAATATCGTACTGTTCTTAAATTCAGGCTTGCTTATGTAAGATTGGGCTCCATATCGACCTTCCCATTCCGTCAGAAGTTTTACATCAACCCTTTTTCTAACATTTTCCAGCATTGTTCATTAATTTAAATAGATTCTTTTCAAAATCGTTCTTGGCAGCTGTTCGAAGAGCAGTGTTTAGATCAATATACGGTTTTAACCATGGAGACTGCTTGAATTTTAATACTCTATGTATTTTCGTAATCTTTAATCCATGAGCTATAGCTTGTTTAAGAGCTTGGTAATGAATGACATATTTGGTTTTATTATTTAGCGTTGCCATCAATTTAGTAATTTCTTACGCTGATGTTGGGGGTCTCATTGTTTTAGTATTGATATGTTCAGGACAAAACGGTAAGTCTTTATGTTTATCATATAGATATTTAGGATATTCAAGGTCAACTTCCAGCATTTAACCATAGTCATTATCATTAGCAATAGTATTTACATCGATGTTTGTATCTACCCATTCAAACCCGCCATATGGTAAATACTGTGACATCGCCCATCCATATTGATTGTTAACATCGAAGTACATCAGATAGCTTTCAGATTTTTGTGGATTGTAATTAGGCATATATTTGTTGTTTGCATGAGCTCTTCTTTTAGAGCAAACTTGACTAAGACCTCCACGTATTCCGCGTTCAACAAATACAAACATATCAGGATCAGTCAGTAACTCTAGTTCTTGACCAGTATATTTTAACATAGCATCCCAAGTAAATCCAGGTAGCGTGAAATAGTGTGCTGGATCTAGTTCATACGTTTTAATACAGCTTATTCTAAACTGCTCAAAAACATCCGCTAGAAGCAATATGTCAGTTTTCATGTACAAATCAACATAATCTCCTAGAGTATGACAGTTAAACATATTCCAGACTGCTTGAGCTCTTTTATATAAACGTTTGGGGCAAGGCTTATCTTCTAATTTATTATAAAAAGCATCTTGAGGTGGTAAACAAGATTCATTGAAGCGATCAAAACTATCAATGTAATCATATGGCATTACTCCTTTCTTTGTCAATAAATTAAATTGTTCTTCCGGTGTATTATGAAACTGTGATTTAAGATTTGGAAATTCAGTTAAATAAGATGATAACTTATCTAGAGAAGAGGCCATAAACCGAAAACTGTCTATAAATCTAAAGTTTATTCGAGATTCATCAACATGCTTTGTGAAAGAAATATATTTTTCTTTAGTGAGAGGCAACAAGTCTACATTTCCCTTCATGCGAGTAGCGATATCTTTTATCACGAAATGTGCATCATAACCACTCAAATTGTAAAAGATTACCGGGATTGTGTGAGTGTCTTTGTAATTAACATTAAAGTCATTATGTGCAGCCCCGCGGTAATTATTTTCAGATATTAAGTGAAAATGATCACGAACTTTCGTTTCTCTAGGTAAGAAAGGCTTTTCACAAATGTGACAATGCTTGGCCGATTGAAACTCCCTTTCCTGGTCATCGGTCATTTTTATAGGATATGGACAAAGAAATACGGTTGAAACATCCTCAGCAAGCTGATTCATCTCATCAGCGAACCACTGCATGCAATCAGATCCTCTATATGATCGATAGAAAGAGAGAGAAGCATCGTATGAACATTTGAAAAAATATCCAACAGCTGCAGGGATGTGTTCTTGGTATGTGGTCTTTTCCGCGCACGGTCTTAGAACACTCTCTAGATCAGCATATACAGCGAAGGGGGCTTTTATTTTGTTTTGAAATTTTTTGAATTTGAGCATCTTTTTATTCTCTGCAGGCATCCTAATAGCAGTATCATTCTTTTTTATACAGTCTTCAACATGTTTAGCAAGTTTACTGTCTGAACTAAAGTAATGTAAACATCTATCACAAAAATATTTTCTATGGTTCTTCTGACTTAGGATAAAAGTCTAGAAAGATTTTTTATCCAAACATAATGATATCTAGTTGGATTAGAATAATCGTCTTGAATAAGAAGTAAGTTTACGTGCTTATCTTTCTTTGCAGATGTCAGGTATGTAGGAAGAAATTTACAGAAATATTATTTTGTTTTTCAAAGTTTGTAATCTGCTTGATAGTCATGGGAAACTGAATACCTTTAAGTTTTAATACCTCTGAATAATGTGGGTATTTATTTGTTCTTTGAGGATCTTTGTCAACAGGATACAAAGCTGATGTAACAGCCCATGCAAAGCAGGCTTGGTCATCATTTTTACCATTAATGCAGGCTTCCTTTCTTTTAATTTGAGGTGGAAGTTCAATATATGATGATCCAAGTTGCGGAACAAATTTATTAATATTTACGCCCAAGTTGACTATTCGTTTCAAGGCCCATCTACTGTCACGCTCCTGGAATTCTTCTAGGTCTTTTAGAATAAGTTTTGTTACATTATCATTAAATCATGTATCTATATTTGTTGTTCGGTAGATTGGTGAGTTAGCAGTAGTGAAATATTTATTTTCATTAAGGATCTTCTCGCCTTTAGATATTTCAAATTCACCACAAAAGACCATGTTAACTTTTACTGAATCATCTATCTTCAGAGCGTTTTGAATTCTTCGTTTGAACAGTGCTTTACAGTCTAGCAGAAAGGCTACTGGATCTTTATGTTTAAGATTGTTTATGACTCCTGTTCGAATTCTTGAATTAAATGCAGAGGATATATCATCCCAATGGACCCTATGTTTTGCGGTAGGTTTTGTTGATTGAAGACCTGCACCCTTTTTCTGTTGGAATTTAAATTGGGCTCGCAACGATTTTACTTCTCGAAGTTGGGCTTCTAATTTCTGGTTCTCTCCAACTGATATGGCATATGTTAAAGCATTACGAATTTTTCTTGTAGCTTTTGTACATTTTATAATACCTTCTCTAGCTCGCTGCTCATCATAACTAGAGGTTATTAACCCTAAAAGGGTTGCAATATATGTGATAAGTTGAATTTTCATATTAGCAATTATTCTTTAAAGACGCACGTCTGATCACTAAGACTGACTAGTTCAGAATGAATCGTGAAGACTTTGTTTTTTAATTTTATGAATTCGAAAGTGGGCGTGGCTTAAAATCTCCAAGAAAGGGATTTTCTTTAAGAAAAAAAATATAAGCTAACTAGAGATTAATACCAAAAAATAAGCAAGTGGAAAACAATTTCCGAAAAGTTTAAGTAGAAATTTAAAATCAGAATGTACCAAAATTACACAGGAAAAAATATAAAATTAATTTTTAATCGTAGTAAAAACCGAACACTGGATTTCAATAACTAAGTAAGTAAAAATTGTAGTTATATTTTATTTTGAGAGTTCGATAACACCCAAAACAATTATGTTGCTCTTACTCACGTCTGATCACTAAGACTGACTAGTTCAGAATGAATCGCGAAGACTTTGTTTTTAATTTTATAAATTCGGAAGGGGGCGTGGCTTAAAATTTTCAAAGAAAAAAAATGGAAAAGTAGTTTAAATATGATTAATTTAAAACAACTGTCCACAATTTCCAAAAAATTTACGAAAACACGGTTGATATCTAAATTCGGAATATACTAAAATTACACAGCAAAATATAAAATTAATTTTTAACATATTAAAGAAGGAACACAGGATCTTAAAAATCGTCGTTATACTTTTATTTTTGGGAGGCCAGTGGTTCTTTAATAGCCGACAGGCAACAATTTCCTCTGATCATACTCATAAGAACATACTGAAAACGCTATACGTACTTAACTCAATAGGTGACAACTCGTTTTGTAAGCGAGAATTACAGACACCCTAAGTTTATAGTACTTCTCCCTTCGTAAAGGTAACTGAAGCGTATCAGTGCAGGAAAAAGTTGACCACCATTTATACCCGAAGGAACCTCCGATATCTTCTTACTAAATAATTTATAACCTTTGAAGGTCCCTCGAAATTCACAGGCACTACTCAGGAGGCTCGACGTATGTAAGTAAGATATCTAGACATTGATGATAAGAAACGTCAGCAGCTCCTTAGTAATACTTCACAAGAGGCCATAGGTGGTTCTTTAATAGCCGACAGGCGACAATTTTCCCTGATCATGTTTTATTTTAAACATACAAAAATACTATACGTACTTAACTCATTAGGTGACAACTCGTTTTGTAAGCGAGAATTACAGACACCCTGAGTTTACAGTACTTCTCCCACAGTGTAGTACCTGTCGTATTTCTGTGCGGAAAAAAGTCGACCACCCTTTTTATACCCGAAGGAACCTCCGATATCTTCTTACTAACTAATTTATAACCTTTAAAGGTCCTTCGAAATTCATAGGCACTACTCAGGAGGCTCGAGGTAAGTAAGTAAGATATACGTTACATTTGTTGAGGAGCTGAAACCTCAGTACTAACTTCTCACACGGCGGTTTGCTGTAATCCACAATCCGCTGGTTGGGGGTGGAATAATCAAATTGGTATTATTACACTATAATTTATTACTTTATACAATCTTTTACCACTATTACTATAACTTTGTTTGTTTACGAACTTAATTACGATTGTCACTTTCACTACACTTTAAATACTAATGTTACAATAGTTTATGTGTTTGTGTTGCTGAATATGTCACTTCTGAACACGTACCAACAGCGAAACAAGAAGCGAGAGAACTTAGCGAATATTACGCGATGAGGAGATATGAGCGGCAAGAGAGCTGAGAGAACTATCACTTTGCGAGAGAGCGGTGAGTACAGAGTGATAAGAGAACTGAGCTGCGAGAGAACTTTTTGAGACTTCCGAGCAGAGAGAAAGCTGTGAGTGTACTACCTCTTCGGATATCGGGAATTACAATATTATAACCTGATTATAAAACGGAGCGGTTTGGTTTTCAGAAAGGATGGTTATACCAAGAATTTTACTATTATCTTTTATGATGGGGAAAGTAGAAGTCGGGTACTTTGATTTTACTTTTTATGATAGGGAAAGTAACAGATGGGGTTTTTTGGGTACATTTTATAGAGTAGTGCGTGCCTAATTGAAAGAGATAGGGATTTCTAAACTGTTACTTTTATTGAAGAGAGAATTGAGAGGCATTGTCATAGTCACGTCCTGTTCATAAAATATATAACTATTGTTGTGAATGTTTTCACAACATACTGCCCCACGTTGAAGTCTTCGACTTCAAGAAAATAGTAAAGTATAAGAAGAATTAGTTGAACGAGTGGTGATAGAGAAAACTGAGAGAAAGGGAACCAAGAATATTTGAAGTTGAGGGAATTCTATAAAGAAGGTTTGGAACAATTATCAAAGGTATAAGAAGAGATTGACATAAGAGGAGAAGAAGAAAATATAATGTCTAGTTTATATTATGATCTGGAAGAGGGCAGATTTTAGAAATTGATCTTGTCACTATACCATTTGAAGTCAACAATTTGGCGACTCTGACCTTGCCATCGGGCCCTGGGTGTACTTGAACCACCCTAGCTCAAGGCCATAATAGAGGAGGTGTATTGTCTTCCTTAAGCAACACTAAATCATTTTCTTGCAAATTTTTGCTTGGGTATAACCATTTTGGGCGGTTTTGGAGGCGATTTAAGTAGTCCACAGACCAACGTTTCCAAAACGTCTGTTGAATTTGGGAGATTCTTTGATAGATGTTGAGTTTGTTCTCTGGGATATCAAACAACTCTTTTTCAGGGTAAGCCGTTAGACTTTTTCCAATTAAAAAATGTCCAGGAGTAAGGCATTGAAGATCTAGGGGATCTGAAGAGAGGGCAGACAGTGGCCTCGAATTTAGGACAGCTTCAATCTGGCTAAGAACTGTGGTGAATTCCTCAAATGTGAAATTGGCATTGCCTACCATTCGCACAATGTGATTTTTTGCACTTTTTATGGCAGCTTCCCAAATTCCTCCCCAATGTGGTGATCTGGGTGGAATAAATTTCCACTGGACTTCGTTTTCAGCTAAGTAATCTTTGATGCTGGGAAAGTCACTGGAGTTTTTGAAAAAGGTATTAAGTTCTTTGAGCTGATTTTTAGCTCCTGTAAAATTGGTGGCGTTGTCACTGTAAATAACTGAGGGGTTTCCACGACGAGAAATAAAGCGTTTTAGGGACATAAGGAATGCATCAGTTGAAAGACTTGATATTAGCTCTAAATGTATGGCTTTGGTGACCATGCAAATAAATAGACCTAGATAACACTTTAATATTGGTGCTTTTCTTAATCGAGATGACCTAATAAAAAATGGACCACCAAAATCAATTCCTACCTTCTGAAACGGTCGCGAGATGGTAACTCGATCAATCGGTAAGTTAGCCATTTGTTGTTGAGCTTGAGTTGCTCGAAATCGGAAGCAAACCAGACAACTCCGTATCACTCTTTTTACGTCCCTTAGACCATTCAAGGGCCAATATTTCAACCTAAAGTTCGATAGTACCGTTTGAGCGCCTGCGTGACCTAATCTCTGGTGTTCGTTGGCTAACATGAGTGTCACAACATGATTCCGAGATGGGAGTAAGACCGGGTGTTTTTGGTCAAAGGATACATCTGCATTTTCCAACCGACCACCTACTCTAATTAATCCCTCCGCGTCTACAAAGGGGGTGAGAGACCTCAATCGGCGGTTGCTGCAGATTTGATGGGCTAGAATTTCAACTTTGTCTTTAGAAAAGTATTCTTTTTGGAGGTGTTTAACTACAAATTTTTGAGCAGCATCGAGTTCGCAGACTGACAATGAGTCAAGAGTTTTTTCGGACTTATTTCTTGAATTATTGATATATCGAAACACATATGCGATAGTGCGACGCAGTTTAAGGAAGTTCGAATGTTTGGAAAAGACGTTCGTCCAAAAGGTGTTTGAATTGGTTTGGGAAATGAGAGTACACGCTACTTTGCGTTCTTCAGGAACATTGGAGTGATCGATAAACGAATCGCTAGGGGTTTCAATTATTACAGGGGAAGTGTTTAAAAAATTGGGTCCAGAAACCCAAGTACCTGAGTCTATTAACTCTTGAGAGAAAACTCCGCGAGACAAAGGGTCTGCAGGATTGTCGGCATAATTTATGTGTTTCCACTGGTATGTTTCAGTACGTTCTTGTATTTGTGAAACTCTATTCGCAACGAAAGTTGTCCAACGGTTTGGATTATGTTTTAACCAACAAAGAGCTATCTGAGAATCTGACCATAAGGTTACAGAACTAATGTTTAACTTTTCGTTATAAATATGAACTATTTTTTGAGTTAACTTGGCTAAAAGTAGCATTGCACAGAGTTCGAGACGGGGTAGAGTAACAGATTTAATAGGCGCGACTTTAGATTTAGCGGAGATTAGGGCACAATATACCCGTTCGTCAGAGTAAATGGATCGCAGGTATATACAAGCACCATAGGCACGCATGCTTGCATCCGCAAATCCATGAATTTCGATGCGTTTAATAGGTTTCGTTAAGAAAAGGTGCCTAGGAATTGTTAAATTTTTAAGTAAGCGAAGATGATCGACAAAGTCTTCCCATTTTCGTAGAATTGATTCATCAACTACTGCCGAGTCCCAATCTAGTTTTGTCAACCACAACTCTTGCATTAGAATTTTTCCTTTGACAATTACTGGGTTTACAAGTCCTAACGGATCAAAACATTGAGCTAGTGTAGAGAGAATTTTTCTTTTGGACGGAAGGGAATCAAAAGTAAGATTAGGAAGCGAAATAATTAGAAGATCTTTTAAAGGTTGCCATTTTAGGCCTAACACTTTACTTGGAGACTCATCCAAGTTTAATTCGTATTCACGCGTTTCGGAGTCCGAGCGAGAAGCAGAGATGGAGTGTAGAAAATCTTTAGAGTTTAAGCACCATTTGTGCAAGTTGAAACCAGCACTACCGAGTAAACTAACTAATTCTAAATGCATTTGTTGTAATTCAGATAAATTATTAGAGCCACAAAGAATATCATCAACATAGCACTGTGATATAAGTGCATCAGAAGCTAGGGGGTGAGAACTTTGGCCTGAGAGAGCAAGATCCTTAATTACCCGAGTTGCAGCGAAGGGAGCGAAGTTAGTGCCATATGTGACTGTTTGAAGTTCTAAACATTGAAAATCATCATTAGGATTGTTACGCCAAAGAATGTTCTGAAGAATTCGGTGTTCTGGCTTGACAAGTATTTGCCTATACATTTTTTCAATGTCACATGTAACCACAAACTTAAACATACGAAATCTGCATAATATATCATACAAATCGGGTTGAACCTGATACCCTTTTAGTGTTATATCATTGAGTGATATACCTGAAGAAGTTTTGCATGAGGCGTCGAATACCACCCGGAGTTTAGTGGTAAGACTTTCCTGGCGGATGACGCATAAATGGGGAATAAAATATTTTACCTTATCTTGAAGGTTTCTAGTTGTAAACGGAACACGTGTTCCATGACCTAAGGAGAGGTATTCATCAATAAACTGTTTGTACTTTTGAAACAAGGAGGGATCTTTTTGAAATCTTTTTTCAAGTGTAAGAAAACGCTTTTGAGCAATTCTTAATGAGTCACCCAATTTATTGGATTCGTTGGGAGTACGTAAAGGGAAATCAATTTGATATCTACCGTTTTCTAACCTTTTTGTAGTTGAGGTAAAAATCGCTTCCGAGAGCTGCTCATCGGAGGTATACGGAGATGTCTGATTTACTTCTTCAAGTTTCCAGAATTTCTCGAGTGTTCTGTTAATTTCAGAATCAGAATTTTGAACCAACAGGGATACGTTATTCTCAACGTGTTGCAAATCAGTGCAGAGCGCTGTTGAGGAGTATCGAGGTGGGATATAACGAGAGGGAACTTTACCAGCAATAACCCAGCCTAGATGTGTGTTCAACAGTGCGGGGAGTCCTTTGCCTAAACTGTGAAAGCCTGGACAAAGCAACGTGTAAAATAAATCTGCACCAATAAGGATATCAATATCAGACGGAATGAAATAACTAGGGTCAGCTAACTCGTTAGAAATTTCGTCGGGGATTTTTAGATGATGACTAACATCGATGCTTACTTGAGGAAGTTTGGAGGTGATCTTATCAAGCACAGCGCATGATACTAAAAATCGATTGCGTGAATTAATTTTTGAGTGAATAAAGATATCCAACATTTTATTTGAAATTATATTATTTTGTGAAATCCCAGATACATTTAATGTGTTAATATAAGGAGTCTCCTGCAATTGATTCACTAGCCTTTGCGTAATGAAGGAACTTTGACTTCCATTGTCTAGCAATGCCTTTGTATTGATAATGCGGCCGTGTTTTGTAAATAGAGTGATTTGAGCAGTGGCTAGAAGAACATGAGGTTTATTCATAGCTACGGTGGATAAAGTAAGAGACTGTCCTGGGTTCGAAGTAGACGGCGGATTGCCCATATTGGAGGCATTAGATGACGAAGGTTCTTCATTTAAGAACGAACTTGTTTGTGCAGACTCGTAATGAGAGTCATTAAGTCTAGGGGGATTTCTGGAGATATTTGAAGAGGTATGCAAAATTGAATGATGTTTTTGATTACAAATGGAACATCGCTGAGATGATTTACAGTTTTGAACTAAATGCCTGGTACCTAAACAATTTAGGCAAAGTCTTTTAGTTTTAGTGAATTTTTCCTTTTGCGGATGAGGAAGATTTATGAATTTTGAACAAGAGTAAATTCGATGACCAGAAGTGTTACAAAAGATACAGTTAGAAGGGGGAATGTTACTTTGTGAATGTAGTGATACTTTATTATTATTCTTCTGCGGGCGTGTATCAGAAGTTGACAAGTTTTCCATTGCTACACATCGTCTTTCCAAAAATTCAAAAAACTCTGCCACTTTTGGCAAATCACCAGTTTTACGTTCAAGTTCAAATGCGCGTTTTAAGCCAAAATCTAACTTTTTAGTGAAAATATGAATTAATAAATATTCGTGAATATCATTAACGCTTAAATTTAATTTCTTTAAACATTCCAGATTCTTTTTGAGTGTGGCAATGTATTCGCGCAACACAGAAGAAGTACATTTAGCTAATGGAGTATTATCCAAAATAATTTTGAAGTGACTATTAACAACACAAGTTAAATTTTCATAGCGTTTTTTTAATATTTCAATAGCGATATCGAAGTTGCTATTAGTCACTTCAAACGAATCAATTAATCTTAAAGCTTCCCCTTTCAGGGACAACTTCAAGTAAATAAATTTTTGAATATCACTTAAGCTACTGTTATTAATTATAAGAGCTGTAAAAAGTTCAAAATACGATTTCCAGTTGGAAATTTGTCCATCAAAAGGCGTTATGTCTATTTCTGGTAACTTTACACCAGGAGTGTTTACATACTGTGTCATCTTTGGAGTAGAGGAATTTTTATTAATACGTTCACGTAGTGCTGATACAACTGAACAATACTGTTCTTCGATAATAATTCTATCTTCAGAGTCTTCTGGATCTAAGTCTTCAATATCATCCTGCGATTTTGAATACTTATCAAATGCGTTTCGAAGCATTTCTTCCTTGGTACGAAATACTTCTAGATTAACTTCAGTGATTTGGCTTTCCAACAACCACTTTTCTATGCGAGTGATTTGTGCCTTTGCATGCTTCCTGTCTTTTTTACATTTTGTTAACGACTCCATTTTGGTGACAAGGAGAGAGTGCAGTGTAATTCAAGTTGTAGTGTTAGTTTGTAATAAAAGGAACAGACTTACAGGTTTTTGATGATTTTTTCCAGTGAAATCCGGCTCGAAGGACCATATGTTGAGGAGCTGATAACCTCAGTACCAACTTCTCACACGGCGGTTTGCTGTAATCCACAATCCGCTGGTTGGGGGTGGAATAATCAAATTGGTATTATTACACTATAATTTATTACTTTATATATATATATATATATATATATAATCAAAAACCTTATTTACCAGTAGGTGTAAGGTATGTATTTACAATTATTTATAAATAAATTTTGCCCATTGCTTTTTGTTCTTTGCAAGGTTCTTTCCTTCTATCCAAGTTTTCCCTCTTCTGCTTAAGTTGTCCGCTATAACTTCATCCCAGCTTTTCTGTGGTCTTCCCCTGGGCCGTTTCGTGATCCTTTTTGCTTGCCAAATTCTTTTTGTTTGTCTATTGTCTCCCATTCTTATGATGTGTCCGAACCATTTCATTTGTTGTCTTTCTATTGTGTTAATTATAGGTTCAACTTCCAGTTCGCTTCTTATAGTGTCATTGCGTACTTTATCCATTATAGTGACTCCTTTGATAGCTCTCAGGTATTTCATCTCCATTGCCTGGATTTTCCCTTTTTGTTGTTTTGTTAACACCCAGCTTTCACATCCATAGGTTAACGTTGGTCTGTATATTGTTTTGTAAACATTTAGTTTTGTTTTTCTAGACACTTCTCTTTTTCTTATGAAAGTTCTGTTTAGCGCGTGGAATAATTTTGCTGTATTTTCTATTCTTTTATTTATTTCCGCTTCGTGTGTTCCATTCTTTTGAAATTGTATTCCAAGGTACTTAAAGATATCAATATTTTCGATGTTGGAATTATTGACTGTTATTGTTGTTGCTGTGTCTAATTTGCCTATCGTCATAATTTTTGTTTTTTGTGTATTTATTCTTAAGTTTCTTTTTGTCAGCGATGTATTCCACAAATTAATATTAAACTGTAAGTCGTTTTCGTTTTTTGCAAATATTATTAAGTCATCTGCAAAAGCGCATTCCGATATGTATACTGGTTGCATGTTTCTGTATCCCACTAGTAATTTTTTAACTTTTGTTTTAACCTCTTTTATTACATCATCCAGTATGATGTTGAATAGAGTTGGACTTAATACACCCCCTTGTCTCAGACCTTCTCTTGTTTGGAATTCTTCGGATTCTAGGTTTTTCGATCTGACGTAGTTTCGTGTATTTTTGTAGAGGCTTCTTATGTTATCTATTAGTTTGCTGTTAACTCCTCGTCTTTTCAGGCTTGCCCATACTATATTTCTAGGTACGCTGTCAAACGCCTTCTGAAGATCTACAAATGCTACGTGTAAGTTATCGTTTCTGTTTTTCTCTATAAGTTGTTTAAGCGTGAATATATGATCTTGCACCCCTCTTCCTTTTGGAAATCCGCTTTGCGATTCTTCAAGTTGTGGTTCCGTTATTAATTTTAGTTTATTATCCAGCAATCTTTCATATACCTTGGAAGCGATACTGAGCAACGTTATACCTCTGTAATTGTTACAGTTCTTGGTATCCCCGTTCTTATGTAAGGGTACTATTACACCTATTTCCCAATCTCTAGGTATGCATCTTTCTTTTGCTGCTTGATTAAAAATGTTTGTTAAAACTTTGATACCATTACTACCTAGGTTTAGCAACATTTCAGGTGTAATTTTGTCGTGGCCTGCTGCCTTTCCTCTTTTCAGCATGTTTACTGCTTGTCTCACTGATTCAACCTCAAACTCAACCATATCTTCCTCCAACTGCTCCTCTTGTACTTCTTCCTCCCTGCCATTATCCATCTGTCTTATATTCAATATGTCTTCAAAATATTCTTTCCAACGACTCATAATTTTTTCTTCTTCTGTTAGGATATTTCCTTCTTTTGATTTGATGTTTGCGGATGTATTGTGTTTTCCTTTTCTGAGCGATTTTAATACCTTATAGAAGAGTTTTTGGTTGCCAAGTCGATCCTGCTCCATTTTTTCACCAAATTCTTCCCAGGATTTCTGTTTTTCTCTTTTCACCAATTCTTTTACTTTTAGTCTTTGGTCTTTGTAAGAATTATAGTTGGTTTCATTTCTGTGCCTTAGGTATCGTTTCCACTTTTCTTTTTTAAGCTTAATTTCTGTTCTGATTTCGTTTGTCCACCAGTTTGTTTGTTTTCTGTTTTTATCTACTGTTGTTGTTCCACAAGTTTCCTGTGCCGTGTGTAAAATTACCTCCTTGAACTTCAACCATAAGTTTTCTATAGAGAGATTGTTATTCTGTTGCAGTTTTTCCATTTCGACTTCTGTTTTTTCTGTATAAGTTTTCGCTATTTCTGTTTGTCCCAGTTTGTAATTTTTAATTGTTACTTTCTTCGTTCTTGGCGCTTTTGGTGTTTTCGTTGTAAATTCTTGTGCTTTTGTTTTTATTTTCATTTTTGATAGAACTAGAAAGTGATCTGTAAAAAGTTCATAGCCCCTTCTTACTCTGGTGTCTTTTATTTCCTGTTTAAAATTATTATTTATTATTATATAATCAATTATAGATCTTTCGCCTCTGCTTGCCATTTCTCTGGTGAACTTGTGTATGTCCTTATGTTTAAAGAAAGTATTTGTAATAGATAGGTTATTTAATATACAGAAATCGATTAGTCGTCGCCCATTGCTGTTTCGTACATTTTCACCATATATTCCTATGGTTTCTCTTGTCTCTTCATCTTTTATTCCTACTCTTCCATTTAGATCACCCATGATTATCAATCTACCTGCAACAGTTTCTACTGCTTCCGAGAGTTGTTCCCAGAATGTTTCTTTTATTTCTATTTTCTCGTCCTCTCCTGGGCCATAAACAACTATGACTGTTGTTGTCAAATTATTTTGCTCTTCCATAGCAATTTCTACTTTTAGGATCCTCTCTGTGATTCCTGTCCATCCTTTTATATGATTTTGTAATTGGCGTTTTAGAATACATCCAACTCCTCCTCTTGCTCTTTGTTTCTGACTCACTCCTGAATAAATTAGCATGTTTCCTTTGTTTAATATTTTTTCTCCCATTCCTCCCGGCAAGAGAGCTGAGAGAACTATCACTTTGCGAGAGAGCGGTGAGTACAGAGTGATAAGAGAACTGAGCTGCGAGAGAACTTTTTGAGACTTCCGAGCAGAGAGAAAGCTGTGAGTGTACTACCTCTTCGGATATCGGGAATTACAATATTATAACCTGATTATAAAACGGAGCGGTTTGGTTTTCAGAAAGGATGGTTATACCAAGAATTTTACTATTATCTTTTATGATGGGGAAAGTAGAAGTCGGGTACTTTGATTTTACTTTTTATGATAGGGAAAGTAACAGATGGGGTTTTTTGGGTACATTTTATAGAGTAGTGCGTGCCTAATTGAAAGAGATAGGGATTTCTAAACTGTTACTTTTATTGAAGAGAGAATTGAGAGGCATTGTCATAGTCACGTCCTGTTCATAAAATATATAACTATTGTTGTGAATGTTTTCACAACAACATTTATCCAAAAAAAGTGTACTTTTGTTTATCACATTTGGCATGGTGATCAGTCCTAAAACAAACAAAAAATATTAATTATACAAAAATTGTAACCCTAACCTAACCAGTTGATGTTTAGAAGAGACCTTTGCTGTTAATTGTTGAATATATTCTCAAAACTTATACAATAATATTAAATTATTATATCTAAAACTACATGTAGAAATGGTATAGATCCTTTTAAATTGATAACTGACCACAAAAGACGAAATTAACTAAAAATAATATCGAAATATAAAATAATATTTTAATAACATATAAGATTAGATTATCCAATTTCAATATCTAAAATCTAAATCAAATAACTAAAAAGTTACAAAGTTTTTTTTTTTGAATTAACCCCAAATAGTAGGTTTCCAAAGAGACTTCTATGAATAATACTTTCAAACTAAAGAATGTATGTTGTAGGTATATGACAATTTTAAATGGATAATATATATATTTCTGTCATGTTTTTATATTAATCTAATTTTATCTTTTTCTACAAATCCACCGACATCACAGCAGGGATGAAACTTTTGTTTAGTTTTTGTTTAAATCAATACCTTAAACACTTAACATTGTTAAAAAATAAATATTTTTTTGTTTCAAATCGCAAATAGCTCTAATGACCAGTAATATTTCTACTCTTTAAACCTTTATACAATATAAATATCAAAAATCACAACTGGAGGTCTAACACTTAAAATTACTAATAACTAATAAATATTTTGAATTTTTGAAATATATTTAAGATCCATAATACAAAGTCCAAAAAAAAGTAATACATTTTAATTCTTTCATATTGAAAAAAAAATCAAAATTAATCAAAATTATTCAACTTACCAAAGTGAGAGAGCTCTGAACACCGCAACATAATACCACATACTAAAGTAAAATTTTATTTCATAGTTTAAATATAATTCTTTACAATTCAAGTCTGGACAAGTTAAAAGTGACGTCACCTTAATTAGATTTTCGCCTACACCGGAAACTCTTATCAACTAATTTTATTGAAAAACACGTATTTATAAAACGTTATCATATCAAAAGTTATATAATTATCGGTGACATATAATAAACTATATTTACTATATTAAAAATAAAATAAAAAATACGAGTTATATTTATTTGAACTTATGTAAAAAATTTCTTATATGAACTAACGAAGAGATATTTTGAAGTAAATTATTGTAAAATGAGGTACATATCTAAAATTGCAATATTTAGATAAGCGTCTGATTTATGTGGAAAAGGAATTTGCTTTCTCATCAACTTTGTGAATATATACCGGTGGTATCGAAAGTAAGTGTCTCTTGTAGATTATTGTTATATTACATGTCAACAGTTTAAAATACTCTTATTAGATGAAAAACTTAGTGGTTTTCGGTAATGGAACTCTCTCCCTCCACCACAATTTTATTATATCTATTCGCTTGTTAGTCGACAGGTGCAGAGACAAGTCTGAACAAGTCGAACCGATGGGTTGGAATAGAAAATATTAATGCGGTTTATTAAACTTAAAAAATAGCAAATTTTGGGGATTTTGTTAGTAAAAATGTTGTTTTATAGTGACAAAAATGCATTGTTTTTACTTAAAATACGTCAGTCTAAAAACGATCATTTTTTAAACGTTTTTAACACTTTAACGCACTTAATGTTTTAAAAAAATTTCGGTAGTTGTCTGTAGACAATACATTTGGTTCCATTACCTATTAAATTGCTGACTGCAATAATCTTTGTAAAAGTATAATAATTGTTTTTATCAAAAGACTTTGATTTAAACCTTTGTTTATACCTTTGTTATGTACGTTTCAGGTAACCTCTATTATTCTTTTTTTTTTGCTACCCTGGGTTCTGTGCTACACACTGCTACGCTCTGCTACGCTCTGCTATGCTCTGCTACGCTCTGCTACGCTCTGCTACGCTCTGCTATGCTCTGCTACGCTCTGCTACGTTTTGCTACCCTCTGCTACGCTCTGCTACCCTCTGCTACGCTCTGCTACGCTCTGCTACGCTCTGCTATGATGCTCTGCTACACACAGGCAGCAGAGCATAGCAGAGCGTAGCAGAGCGTAGCAGAGCGTAGCAGAGCGTAGCAGAGCATAGCAGAGCGTAGCAGAGAGTAGCAGAGCGTAGCAGTGTGTAGCACAGAACGCCAGGGTAGCAAAAAAAAAATAGAATAATAGAGATTACCTGAAACGTACATAACAAAGGTATAAACAAAGGTTTAAATCAAAGTCTTTTGATAAAAACAATTATTATACTTTTACAAAGATTATTGCAGTCAGCAATTTAATAGGTAATTGAACCAAATGTATTGTCTACAGACAACTACCGAAATTTTTTTAAAACGTTAAGTGCGTTCAAGTGTTAAAAACGTTTAAAAAATGATCGTTTTTAGACTGACGTATTTTAAGTAAAAACAATGCATTTTTGTCACTATAAAACAACATTTTTACTAACAAAATCCCCAAAATTTGCGTAATGTATGTAATATTGCGTAATTTTAAAAAGTATTGCATCATCCATAATAATAAGATAAAATTATAACAATAATCTACAAGAGACACTTACTTTCGATACCACCGGTATATATTCACAAAGTTGATGAGAAAGCAAATTCCTTTTCCACATAAATCAGAGGCTTATCTAAATATTGCAATTTTAGATATGTACCTCATTTTACAATAATTTACTTCAAAATATCTCTTCGCTAGTTCATATAAGAAATTTTTTACATAAGTTCAAATAAATATAACTCGTATTTTTTATTTTATTTTTAATATAGTAAATATAGTTTATTATATGTCACCGATAATTATATAACTTTTGATATGATAACGTTTTATAAATACGTGTTTTTCAATAAAATTAGTTGATAAGAGTTTCCGGTGTAGGCGAAAATCTAATTAAGGTGACGTCACTTTTAACTTGTCCAGACTTGAATTGTAAAGAATTATATTTAAACTATGAAATAAAATTTTACTTTAGTATGTGGTATTATGTTGCGGTGTTCAGAGCTCTCTCACTTTGGTAAGTTGAATAATTTTGATTAATTTTGATTTTTTTTTTAATATGAAAGAGTTAAAATGTATTACTTTTTTTTTGGACTTTGTATTATGGATCTTAAATATATTTTAAAAATTCAAAGTATTTATTAGTTATTAGTAATTTTAAGTGTTAGACCTCCTGTTGTGATTTTTGATATTTATATTGTATAAAAGTTTGAAGAGTAGAAATATTACTGGTCATTAGAGCTATTTGCGAATTGAAACAAAAAAATATTTATTTTTTAACAATGTTAAGTGTTTAAGGTATTGATTTAAACAAAAACTAAACAAAAGTTTCATCCCTGCTGTGATGTCGGTGGATTTGTAGAAAAAGATAAAATTAGATTAATATAAAAACATGACAGAAATATATATATTATCCATTTAAAATTGTCATATACCTACAACATACATTCTTTAGTTTGAAAGTATTATTCATAGAAGTATCTTTGGAAACCTACTATTTGGGGTTAATTCAAAAAAAAACTTTGTAACTTTTTAGTTATTTGATTTAGATTCTAGATATTGAAATTGGATAATCTAATCTTATGTGTTATTAAAATATTATTTTATATTTCGATATTATTTTTAGTTAATTTCGTCTTTTGTGGTCAGTTATCAATTTAAAGGATCTATACCATTTCTACATGTAGTTTTAGATATAATAATTTTATATTATTGTATAAGTTTTGAGAATATATTCAACGATTAACAGCAAAGGTCTCTTCTAAACATCAACTGGTTAGGTTAGGGTTACAATTTTTGTATAATTAATATTTTTTGTTAGGACTGATGTGGAAGCATACAGATTTGACAGATCACCATGCCAAATGTGATAAACAAAAGTACACTTTTTTTGGATAAATGTAACGTATATCTTACTTACTTACCTCGAGCCTCCTGAGTAGTGCCTATGAATTTCGAGGGACCTTTAAAGGTTATAAATTATTTAGTAAGAAGATATCGGAGGTTCCTTCGGGTATGAAAAGGGTGGTCGACTTTTTTCCGCACAGAAATACGACAGGTACCACACTGTGGGAGAAGTACTGTAAACTCAGGGTGTCTGTAATTCTAGCTTACAAAACGAGTTGTCACCTAATGAGTTAAGTACGTATAGTATTTTTGTATGTTTAAAATAAAACATGATCAGGGAAAATTGTCGCCTGTCGGCTATTAAAGAACCACCTATGGCCTCTTGTGAAGTATTACTAAGGAGCTGCTGACGTTTCTTATCATCAATGTCTAGATACAGTAGAAACGGTGAATGTTTTCCATCACGTGACCCAATCTACGATTCATACAACACATATTTTCTACATACTATCTCTTTCTGTCGATATAAATCAAACATAGCAACATACGATCGATTGTCTTCTTCACAAGACCAACAGCAAGATATACGTTATAAATTATTTAAATCTGCCGTAATAATCGTAAAAAGAGACAACGATATTATAGACGTAACGTGAATAACTGCTCGTACTAAAAGCGAATTTTTGGATTGAAAGTGTATTTATTGTGAAAATCAGTTCTTGTTAGGACTAATTTAACTTTTTATTCCATTTGACATTGGTAAGTACGAATATAATTCATTATCAACTTGTAAATTTTTGACATTTCATAATACCTAAATTACCGTGGGACGGGTATATTAAAATGCTCTTTTTACTACTTATAGATGGTAAATAGTATTTATAATACTCCACAATTTGTAAATCTCTGTAGAATTTTCAAAGTTGCATGAATCAAGTGTCTGATTGTACTTGTAACAGTATATTAACCAACAGTTATTTTCAGAAGATGCCTGGAAATCGGCTTAATTCACGAGCACAGGAGTTTGTTAAAAATTTAATTGAATATTTTGAGATGAAAAAAAACAACGGAGGACCTTTTCAACCTATTTCATCTGTTCAGGAGGTATTATACTTTAACATCTAGTTAAGGACATTTCTATTTAATATTATATTTCAGAGAGTGGCAACTGCACTGAAAATATCAGTTAAAACTGTATGTTCCCTTAATAAGAGAAAGGGAAATACTTCAACACTCCCAACATCAACTAGCTATACACCTCGATTAAAACCAAAAACAGAGGATCTACCCGAGGGAACCAAAATGGCAGTACGGAATACCTTATATAACATGTATGAACAAAGTAAGTAAAGAAACATGTGAAACAATAATACATCTTCCCATGTTCTTAAGATTACAGTCAGCTTACACTTTAAATACAAAAGAAGTGAGATCATAGTAGGTACCTAATAATTAAGATTTTGCATGTAGTATTATCTATATAGTGTGATTTTTCACCATCAGCTTTGGCGTGGTATATAAAAATCTTAGAAAAACCAGTAGTTTGATCATAGAGGTTCTGAGTAATAAAAGTTTTTGAATACAGAAGTTGTGGATATTTTTAATTTGAATGTGATACATTATAGCTGCTACATGTGCTGGTTTCCAAGTTGGGCACTGTTAGTAAATGTTTACCAATTTGTTGGGTCTGAGTGTAGATGACATTTTTCACGATTAAGTTTACTAATTTAAATTTATACCTCTTTATTGGTGTTATTAAAACATTTGGGATTTAAATATACAAAGGAAGACAATAGAAGAGCATTAATAGAACGATCAAATATTGCTAGCCAAAGAGCATGTTTTCTTCGCAAATATAGAGAAAATCGTGATGGTGTATTTTCAAGACAAACCATATTTTTAGATGAAACATGGATATATGCCAAAGGAACCAAATTAACTTCTTGGCAGGACAGCAATGTCAAAAGTGTACGTAAACCAGGAGGATACGACGGTAAACGTTTTATTATTGTTCATGCTGGTTTGTGGAAGATGCCAGTTTAGTGTTTTCCTCTAAATCATCGTCGTCAGATTACCACGGTGAAATGAACGGTGAAATATTTACAAAGTGGGTTTTGACACAGTTAATTCCGAATTTAGAAGAACCGTCGTTAATAATAATGGACAATGCGCCTTATCATAGTATACTAGAAGAAAAGCAACCTTCCACTTCATCGAAAAAAAATGAAATTATCACTTGGTTGAAAGCCAACAATGTTGTCTTTAATGAAAACCTCTCAAGACCTGAACTACTACAAATTGCTAAAATGAACCGGAAAGAAAATGTATATGTCATTGATGAGTTGTTCCGAAAACATGGTCATGAAGTTTTGAGGCTACCACCCTACCATTGTGAGTTTAATTCCATTGAGCTTATTTGGGCCCACTGCAAAACATATTATAATAAATATATTGGCAGAGACGGATACGGTGATGAAAGGGTCTTGAGTATGTGGAAGGAAGCATTGGAAAATTGTAATGCAAATATTTGGGATAATTGTGTCAGGCATACCGAAAAAATAATCGAAGACTGGTTTACTCGAGAACAAAATTTAGTGGAATTACAAATTGAACCAGTGATAATAAATACTGGTGAGGACAGCTCAGATTCCGAAACGGATGAACTTAGAAGACAAATTTGTAATATGAATAACATATAACTCCCTTGTACTCATTGCTGTAAACATGTGTTTCAGAAGCAATAAATAATCATTATTATTTTTGTAGTTTTCTTTTACTTATTTGTTAATAACTGCTGATGTAAAGGATCAGGCACCAATAAGATATATGGGGCCTTGGGTTCCACTTAAAAATTTTCTATTATTCGTCTGTGTTTCAATGGTATATTCACCGAAACGTCGACCTTCAAGCTGTGTAGGAATCTTCTATTTACAATCTATAGCTCATCCAAAAAAAACATTCCAATATAATCAGTTTAGAAAGTGTAATTTTAAAAATTTTAGAGTCAGTACACTAGATATTATGTCATTTTTATGAACTACCAATTGTAAATCCTTATATAAAATCCGAGATATCTTACAAAGATTAGCTTTCCACTAATAAGCCAGTATGGTTGATATTAATTTTGGATTTTGTAACTTATTCACCCAGTATATCGATGGTTTTAATAAACATGTCGAGATGTTAACCAGATAATTACAATCAGAAAATTAACTTTCTTGTTTAGTTGCCAATTCGTAAAAGCCCGACATTTGGAATATTAGTCATAACGTTTATTTCTATTGAGTTGACAGAAGTTTTGATTTGATTCATATGAATATTGTTGCTGACGTAACAGTCACGTGATGGAAAACATTCACCGTTTCTACTGTATCTTACTTACATACCTCGAGCCTCCTGAGTAGTGCCTGTGAATTTCGAGGGACCTTAAAAGGTTATAAATTATTTAGTAAGAAGATATCGGAGGTTCCTTCGGGTATAAATGGTGGTCAACTTTTTCCTGCACTGATACGCGTCAGTTACCTTTACGAAGGGAGAAGTACTATAAACTTGGGGTGTCTGTAATTCTCGCTTACAAAACGAGTTGTCACCTATTGAGTTAAGTACGTATAGCGTTTTCAGTATGTTCTTATGAGTATGATCAGAGGAAATTGTTGCCTGTCGGCTATTAAAGAACCACTGGCCTCCCAAAAATAAAAGTATAACGACGATTTTTGAGATCCTGTGTTCCTTCTTTAATATGTTAAAAATTAATTTTATATTTTGCTGTGTAATTTTAGTATATTCCGAATTTAGATATCAACCGTGTTTTCGTAAATTTTTTGAAAATTGTGGACAGTTCATTTAAATTAATCATATTTAAACTACTTTTCCATTTTTTTTCTTTGAAAATATTAAGCCACGCCCCCTTCCGAATTTATAAAATTAAAAACAAAGTCTTTGCGATTCATTCTGAACTAGTCAGTCTTAGTGATCAGACGTGAGTAAGAGCAACATAATTGTTTTGGGTGTTATCGAACTCTCAAAATAAAATATAACTACAATTTTTACTTACTTAGTTATTGAAATCCAGTGTTCGGTTTTTACTACGATTAAAAATTAATTTTATATTTTTTCCTGTGTAATTTTGGTACATTCTGATTTTAAATTTCTACTTAAACTTTTCGGAAATTGTTTTTCACTTGCTTATTTTTTGGTATTAATCTCTAGTTAGCTTATATTTTTTTTCTTAAAGAAAATCCCTTTCTTGGAGATTTTAAGCCACGCCCACTTTCGAATTCATAAAATTAAAAAACAAAGTCTTCACGATTCATTCTGAACTAGTCAGTCTTAGTGATCAGACGTGCGTCTTTAAAGAATAATTGCTAATATGATAATTCAACTTATCACATATATTTCAACCCTTTTAGGGTTAATAACCTCTAGTTATGATGAGCAGCGAGCTAGAGAAGGTATTATAAAATGTACAAAAGCTACAAGAAAAATTCGTAATGCTTTAAGATATGCTACATCAGTTGGAGAGAAGCAGAAATTAGAAGCCCAACTTCGAGAAGTAAAATCGTTGCGAGCCCAATTTAAAGTCCAACAGAAAAAGGGTGCAGGTCTTCAATCAACAAAACCTACCGCAAAACATAGGGTCCATTGGGATGATATATCCTCTGCATTTAATTCAAGAATTCGAACAGGAGTCATAAACAATCTTAAACATAAAGATCCAGTAGCCTTTCTGCTAGACTGTAAAGCACTGTTCAAACGAAGAATTCAAAACGCTCTGAAGATAGATGATTCAGTAAAAGTTAACATGGTCTTTTGTGGTGAATTTGAAATATCTAAAGGCGAGAAGATCCTTAGTGAAAATAAATATTTCACTACTGCTAACTCACCAATCTACCGAACAACAAATATAGATACATGGTTTAATGATAATGTAACAAAACTTATTCTAAAAGACCTAGAAGAATTCCAGGAGCGTGACAGTGGATGGGCCTTGAAACGAATAGTCAACTTGGGCGTAAATATTAATAAATTTGTTCCGCAACTTGGATCATCATATATTGAACTTTCACCTCAAATTAAAAGAAAGGAAGCCTGCATTAATGTTAAAAATGATGACCAAGCCTGCTTTGCATGGGCTGTTACATCAGCTTTGTATCCTGTTGACAAAGATCCTTAAAGAACAAATAAATACCCACATTATTCAGAGGTATTAAAACTTAAAGGTATTCAGTTTTCCATGACTATCAAGCAGATTCCAAACTTTGAAAAACAAAATAATATTTCTGTAAATGTCTACATATTAAAGAAATATAAAAAGGATTTCACGACACTTCCTACATACCTGACATCTGCAAAGAAAGATAAGCACGTAAACTTACTTCTTATTCAAGACGATTATTCTAATCCAACTAGATATCATTATGTTTGGATAAAATCTTTCTAGACTTTTATCTAGCCAACTAAGTCAGAAGAACCATAGAAAATATTTTTGTGATAGATGTTTACATTACTTTAGTTCAGACAGTAAACTTGCTAAACATGTTGAAGACTGTATAAAAAAGAATGATACTGCTATTAGGATGCCTGAAGAGAATAAAAAGATGCTCAAATTCAAAAACTTTCAAAACAAAATAAAAGCCCCCGTCGCTGTATATGCTGATCTAGAGAGTGTTCTAAGACCGTGCGCGGAAAAGACCGCATACCAAGAACACATCCCTGCAGCTGTTGGATATTTTTTCAAATGTTCATACGATGCTTCTCTCTCTTTTTATCGATCATATAGAGGATCTGATTGCATGCAGTGGTTCGCTGATGAGATGAATCAGCTTGCTGAGGATGTTTCAACCGTATTTCTTTGTCCATATCCTATAAAAATGACCGATGACCAGGAAAGGGAGTTTCAATCGGCCAAGCATTGTCACATTTGTGAAAAGCCTTTCTTACCTGGAGAAACGAAAGTTCGTGATCATTTTCACTTAATATCTGAAAATAATTACCGCGGGGCTGCACATAATGACTGTAATGTTAATTACAAAGACACTCACACAATCCCGGTAATCTTTCACAATTTGAGTGGTTATGATGCACATTTCGTGATAAAAGATATCGCTACTCGCATGAAGGGAAATGTAGACTTGTTGCCTCTCACTAAAGAAAAATATATTTCTTTTACAAAGCATGTTGATGAATCTCGAATAAACTTTAGATTTATAGACAGTTTTCGGTTTATGGCCTCTTCTCTAAATAAGTTATCATCTTATTTAACTGAATTTCCAAATCTTAAATCACAGTTTCATAATACACCGGAAGAACAATTTAATTTATTGACAAAGAAAGGAGTAATGCCATATGATTACATTGATAGTTTTGATCGCTTCAATGAATCTTGTTTACCACCTCAAGATGCTTTTTATAATAAATTAGAAGATAAGCCTTGCCCCAAACGTTTATATAAAAGAGCTCAAGCAGTCTGAAATATGTTTAACTGTCATACTCTAGGAGATTATGTTGATTTGTACATGAAAACTGACATATTGCTTCTAGCGGATGTTTTTGAGCAGTTTAGAATAAGCTGTATTACAACGTATGAACTAGATCCAGCACACTATTTCACGCTACCTGGATTTACTTGGGATGCTATGTTAAAATATACTGGTCAAGAACTAGAGTTACTGACTGATCCTGATATGTTTTTATTTGTTGAACGCGGAATACGTGTAGGTCTTAGTCAAGTTTGCTCTAAAAGAAGAGCTCATGCAAACAACAAATATATGCCTAATTACAATCCACAAAAATCTGAAAGCTATCTGATGTACTTCGATGTTAACAATCAATATGGATGGGCGATGTCACAGTATTTACCATATGGCGGGTTTGAATGGGTAGATACAAACATCAATGTAAATACTATTGCTAATGATAATGACTATGGTTACATGCTGGAAGTTGACCTTGAATATCCTAAATATCTACATGATAAACATAAAGACTTACCGTTTTGTCCTGAACATATTAATACTAAAATAATGAGACCCCCAACATCAGCTAAGGAAATTACTAAATTGATGGCAACGCTAAATAATAAAACCAAATATGTCATTCATTACCAAGCTCTTAATCAAGCTATAGTTTATGGATTAAAGATTACGAAAATACATAGAGTATTAAAATTCAAGCAGTCTCCATGGTTAAAACCGTATATTGATCTAAACACTGCTCTTCGAACAGCTGCCAAGAACGATTTTGAAAAGAATCTATTTAAATTAATGAACAATGCTGTGTTTGGTAAGACTATGGAAAATGTTAGAAAAAGGGTTGATGTAAACCTTCTGACGGAATGGGAAGGTCGATATGAAGCCTAATCTTACATAAGCAAGCCTGAATTTAAGAACAGTACGATATTTAATGAAAACTTGGTTGCCGTGGAGATGTATAAATTACAAATTTATCTTAATAAGCCTATATATGTAGGCCAATCCATTCTAGACCTAGCAAAAACCACTATATATAGCTTTTATTACGATTATCTGCTTAACAGATTTGGAGAAGACTGCACAGCTTTCTATACCGATACAGATAGTATAGGGGTGGAAATATTGGGAAAAGATCCATATAACCTTATGAAAAATGATTGCCATCAGTACTTTGATACATCATATAGGTAAGAAAGGGACCTTGCTATGCTTTCAGCGAAGCAGTTTCGGCGACCCCCACTCCTCCTACCTTCTCTTTTCTAGAGAGTAATTAGGTCACGTGACAAAGACAATTTAAAAGAACAATATCAGTTTTACGAGATTTATGTATCAGATTATTTAAATAATATATAAAAATTGTAAAAAATTATAAGTACCTGATGATGCGCCAACTTCAGACAGGCGTTAACTTCATAACCCTTGAATTGTAATAATGACTCACCAGGTTCGGTTGGATTTCTTAATATTTGGTAATAGGAGTAGGATATTTGCTCATCTTAGTTAATTATCCAGCAAAGACCACGTGGAGGTGTGAGCAACCTTTGCCTGGAGAGGATAGGTAAGCAGGAAGAATAGGGAAGGTCAAACAGCAGCGGTTCTTTAATAGGCAACAATTTCCTCTTATCATGCTCATAAGAACATACTGAAAACGCTATACGTACTTAACTTAATAGGTTACTGCAAACTTTGTAGATTCGTCTTACCGAAACCCTAAGTTTATAGTACTTCTCCCTTCGTAAAGGTAACTGACGCGTATCAGTGCAGGAAAAAGTTGACCACCATTTATACCCGAAGGAACCTCCGATATCTTCTTACTAAATAATTTATAACCTTTTAAGGTCCCTCGAAATTCACAGGCACTACTCAGGAGGCTCGAGGTATGTAAGTAAGATATCTAGACATTGATGATAAGAAACGTCAGCAGCTCCTTAGTAGTGCCTGTGAATTTCGAGGGACCTTCAAAGGTTATAATTTATTTAGTAAGAAGATATCGGAGGTTCCTTCGGGTATAAATGGTGGTCAACTTTTTCCTGCACTGATACGCGTCAGTTACCTTTACGAAGGGAGAAGTAATATAAACTTAGGGT
Source organism: Altica lythri (assembly GCA_964028335.1). Lineage (NCBI taxonomy): Eukaryota > Metazoa > Arthropoda > Insecta > Coleoptera > Chrysomelidae > Altica > Altica lythri. The sequence continues at coordinate 3,486,691 of OZ034806.1, read as the reverse complement.
TTCGGTAAGACGAATCTACAAAGTTTGCAGTAACCTATTAAGTTAAGTACGTATAGCGTTTTCAGTATGTTCTTATGAGCATGATAAGAGGAAATTATTGCCTATTAAAGAACCGCTGCTGTTTGACCTTCCCTATTCTTCCTGCTTACCTATCCTCTCCAGGCAAAGGTTGCTCACACCTCCACGTGGTCTTTGCTGGATAATTAACTAAGATGAGCAAATATCCTACTCCTATTACCAAATATTAAGAAATCCAACCGAACCTGGTGAGTCATTATTACAATTCAAGGGTTATGAAGTTAACGCTTGTCTGAAGTTGGCGCATCATCAGGTAATTATAATTTTTTACAATTTTTATATATTATTTAAATAATCTGATACATAAATCTCGTAAAACTGATATTGTTCTTTTAAATTGTCTTTGTCACGTGACCTAATTACTCTCTAGAAGAGAGAAGGTAGGAGGAGTGGGGTCGCCGAAACTGCTTCGCTGAAAGCATAGCAAGGTCCCTTTCTTACCTATATGAACAATGCTGTGTTTGGTAAGACTATGGAAAATGTTAGAAAAAGGGTTGATGTAAAACATCTGACGGAATGGGAAGGTCGATATGGAGCCCAATCTTACATAAGCAAGCCTGAATTTAAGAACAGTACGATATTTAATGAAAACTTGGTTGCCGTGGAGATGTATAAATTACAAATTTATCTTAATAAGCCTATATATGTAGGCCAATCCATTCTAGACCTAGCAAAAACCACTATATATAGCTTTTATTACGATTATCTGCTTAACAGATTTGAAGAAGATTGCACAGCTTTCTATACCGATACAGATAGTATAGGGGTGGAAATATTGGGAAAAGATCCATATAACCTTATGAAAAATGATTGCCATCAGTACTTTGATACATCAGACTATCCCCGAGATAATACATATGGAATACCTCAGGTGAATAAGAAAGTTTTGGGTATGATGAAGGATGAAAACAACGGGCGGATTATGACTGATTTTGTTGGGTTGAGATCCAAACTATACAGCACAAAAATTGCAACTTCAGAAGATGAGCGGCAAACCCTAAAAAACAAATTACAAGATGAATACTATGATGATGATGAAATTGCTCTAATCCTATTAAATTATGGGGTAACTAAAAAGGCTAAGGGGGTTAAGATGTCCGTTGTAAAGACAAAAATTACTTTTGATGACTACATTGAATGTTTAGAAACAGCTAAAGCGAAGACTGCTATACAGCACCTAATACGATCCAAGCAGCATCATGTTTTTTCTCTAGAACAACAGAAAATCGCTCTCAGCTCTGATGATGACAAAAGATATCTAGTGCCATGTACCTACGATACTTTGCCCTGGGGTCATTACTCTATAATGGAACAAGCAATGGATGTCGATTAGATTTTATTATCTAATAATTTAAGATTGATATTGAAGAATCCTATAAGGACGGCAAGTGGGTTTATCAACTAGAAGATTTGTTAACATGTAATTTTAAATTTTTAACTGTTTAATATATGTTTTTAAATAAATTATTGGTTTTATTAACCCTCTCCATATAAATTTTAAGATGATTTCTTAGCTCGTTATTCACATTAAGAAGTCTATTTATTAGTTTCTACCGTATCCGTTAAATAAAGAAATCTTTTATGATCCGTTAACTGCAGCATCCCATTTATCCTGAAACCTCTTCCATAAATCCTACTCTACCTATGCAACCAAAAATACATCTCACACCGAAATGCATTCAACACAAAAAATGTCATATGGCACTTTGAATACAGACTTTTAAACAGTATTCTCACTCTTTTCCATAACACCGTTAAATCGTTATAGCCCTAATGCGCCTTTAGTAGTTCTTAACACGTACTCTAAATAGTGTAAATTAAGATTGTAAGTCGCGCATGCGCAGTATGAAAAAGATACAAAAATGACCAGAATCGACCTTAGATTTTCTTATGGAGATTTACATGTAAAAATGATCGATTTTGCGCTCGAACCGGCCTAGCTCCTTTACTGAAGATAAATTAGCATTTTTTAACCTCTCTATTATCGAACTATATAATTTTCATGCTCCTCTGAAAACATATAATCATCGTCCAAACTATACGCCATGGATCACCCCTAATATACAGTTCATGCAGAGATTAAGGGACAGGGCCTATGTAAGATATAAAAATAATCGTAAACTATCCACCTTAGAATATTATAAATCGTTGCGTAATCTTGTATCTAGTTCGCTTTGTAGGGAAAAGCGTGCCTACTTCAATACTCTCTCTTCTAGCACTGGTAATACTAATTTAATCTGGAAAGACATTAAAAAACTGGGTATTTATAGTAGAAAGCCTAAAATACCTTCTCATTTGCAAGATATTAATTTATTAAATAATCATTTTGTTTCAATTGCAAATAACTTGATCCCTGTTCCTGATACGACCTTGCATTACTATTTAAATAACACATTTGATGGATTTACTGAACCATTTGCGCTCACTACTGCCTCTGTTGAGGATGTTAAAGACGCAATATTTAGCATATGATCCAAGTCATTGGGTCTCGACGAGATTTCAATACAAATGTTGCAGATATGTTGCCCTGCAATTATACCAGTAGTTACCCATTTAATCAATTTTTGTTTGCTTGAGGGGCAATTTCCTGCTCAGTGGAAAACCTCTGATGTATTGCCCATTCCCAAAAGCAATAATTGTAATACAATGAGTGATATTCGCCCAATAAGTATTCTGTGTGCTATCTCCAAGGTATTAGAGAAGATCGTTAACCAACAAGTTCGAAATTATTTAAATTCTAATAATATTTTGCCTGATGTGCAGTCCGGGTTTAGGCAAGGCCATGGATGTACTACAGTTTTATCCGCCGTGGTTGATGATGTCGTAAGATCACTGGATGTTAATATTAATACTGCTTTAATCTTACTCGATTTCTCAAAAGCGTTCGACACCATCGATCATGGATTGCTTCTAGCCATCTTGAAATATTACGGGTTCTGTGATAGGTCATTACTTTTCTGTAAAAATTACCTCTATAATCGTTCACAGATGATAAAGTTAAATGATGCTTTATCTAATCCTCTACCTGTGAGATCTGGAGTTCCACAGGGCTCAATACTGGGGCCACTGTTATTTACCATATATACCAGTAAACTGTTTTCTTGTTTAAAATTCTGCAAATATTATTTATATGCTGACGATACACAGTTATTATATTCTTTTTCTAATAAAGATGTTATTACACCTCAGGCTAATATTAATAATGATCTATCTGCTTTATCATCCACAGCTAAAAATCACTCACTTCTACTGAACGCAACTAAATCTTCTATATTATTATTTTGTTCTAAATATCATCGTCTCTTTCTTGAACAGCAACTGGTTATAGCTATAGATCGTGATGTGTTAAGGTTTTCGAGTGTATCGAGAAACTTGGGCCTACAGTTAGATACTAAATTAAGATTTAGAGAACATGTTGCTGGTCTGGTGGGTAAAGCTTATGGAGCGCTCAGGGTCATTTATCCATTTAGATACTTCTAAAGTTTTTAATTAAAATAAGATTTTTTGATGTTTTTTAATGTAGAATTGAATATTACACAAAAAATTATTCCTGAGTTTTTTCAAAAGAATTTAATACTTTTCGAGAAATACAGGGTCAAACAAAAAGTTTGTAAATATAAATTTAATCTCAGTTTTTCTGTCATAACTTTTAAAGTTTTTAATAAAAATAAGATTTTTTGATGCTTTTTGATGTAGAATTTAATTTTGCACAAAAAAGTATTCTTGATTTTTTTCAAATAAACTGATACTTTTTGAGATATACAGGGTCAAACAAACTTTTGGTTTGACCCTATATATCTCGAAAAATATTAGTTTTTTTGAATAAACTTAGCTATACTTTTTTGTGTAAAATTAATTTCTACATCAAAAAACATCAAAAATCTTATTTTATTTAAAAACTTTAAAAGTTATGACAGAAAAACTGAGATCAAATTTATATATACAAACTTTTTGTGTGACCCCGTATATCTCGAAAAGTATCCGCTTTATGAAAAACTCATAAACACTGTTTTGTGTAAAATTAAATTCTACATAAAAAAACGTCAAAAATCTTATTTTATTTAAAAACTTTAAAAGTTATAACAGAAAAACTGAAGTCAAATTTATATTTACAAACTTTTTGTTTGACCCTATATATCTCGAAAAGTATCAGTTGTTTTGAAAAAAATCAAGAATACTTTTTTGTGCGAAATTAAATTCTACATCAAATAGCATCACAAAATCTTATTTTTATCAAAAACTTTAAAAGTTATGACAGAAAAACTGAGATAAAATTTATATTTACAAACTTTCTGTTTGACCCTGTATATCTCAAAAAGTATCCGTTTTATAAAAAAACGCATAAACAGTTTTTTGTGTAAAATTAAATTCTACATGAAAAAACAATAAAAAATCTCATTTTAATTAAAAACTTTAAAAGTTATGACAGAAAAACTGAGATCAAATTTATATTTAGAAACTTTTGGTTTGACACTATATATCTCGAAAAGTATTAGTTTTTTTAAAAAAACTCTGGTATACTTTTTTGTGTAAAATTAAATTTTACATCAAAAAACATAAAAAACTTTTATTTTAGTTAAAAACTTTAAAAGTTATAAAAGCAAAACTGAGATCAAATTTATATTTACAAACTTTTTGTTTGACCCTATATATCTCAAAAAGTATCAGTTTTTTGAAAAAAAATCAAAAATACTTTTTTGTGCAAAATTAAATTCTACATCAAAATACATCAAAAAATCTTATTTTATTTACAAACTTTAAAAGTTATAACGAAAAAACTGAGATCAAATTTATATTTACAAACTTTTTGTTTGACCCTGTATATCTCAAAAAGTATCAGTTTTTTTGGAAAAACACTTTTTTGTGTAAAATTAAATTCTACATCAAAAAACATTAAAAAGTCTTATTTTGTTTAAAAAATTTAAAAGTTATAACAGAAAAACTGAGATCAAATTTATATTTACAAACTTTTTGTTTGACCCTGTATATCTCGAAAAGTATCCGCTTTATGAAAAACTCATCAATACTGTTTTGTCTAAAATTAAATTCTACATAAAAGAACGTCAAAAAATCTTATTTTATTTAAAAACTTTAAAAGTTATAACAGAAAAGCTGAGATCAAATTTATATTAACAAACATTTTGTTTGACCCTGTATATCTCGAAAAGTATCTCTTTTATGAAAAAACTCATAAATATTTTTTTGTGTAAAATTAAATTTTACATAACAGAACATCAAAAAATCTCATTTTAATTAAAAACTTTAAAAGTTATAACAGAAAAACTGAGATCAAATTTATATTTACAAACTTTTGATTTGACCCTATATATCTCGAAAAGTATTAGTTTTTTTGAAAAACTTATGAATACTTTTTTGTGTAAAATTAAATTCTACATTAAAAAACATCAAAAAAGCTCATTTTAATTAAAAACTTTAAAAGTTATGACAGAAAAACTGAGATCAAATTCATATTTACAAACTTTTGGTTTGGCCCTATATATCTCGAAAAGTATCAGTTTTTTCTAAAAAACTCAGAACTACTTTTTTGTGTAAAATAAATTCTACATCAAAAAACATTAAAAAATCTTATTTTGTTTAAAAACTTTAAAAGTTATAACAGAAAAACTGAGATCAAATTTATATTTACAAACTTTTTGTTTGATCCTGTATATCTCGAAAAGTATCAGTTTTTTTGAAAAAACTCAAGAATACACTTTTTTATGCAAAATTAAATTTTACATCAATAAAAATAAAAAAATCTCATTTTATTTAATAACTTTAAAAATTATGACAAAAAACTGAGATTAAATTTATATTTACAAACTTTTGATTTGACCCTATGTATCTCGAAAAGTATTAGTTTTTTTAAAAAAAATCAAAAATACTTTTTTGTGTAATAATAAATTCTACATCAAAAAATTTAAAAAAATTCTATTTTAATTTAAAAGTTTAAAAGTTATAACAGAAAAACTTAGATCAAATTTATATTTACAAACTTTTTGTTTGACCCCGTATATCTCGAAAACTGTTAGTTTTTTCTAAAAAGCTTAAAAATACTTTTTTGTGTAAAATTAAATTCTACATCAAAAACCATTAAAAAATCTTATTTTATTTAAAAACTTTAAAAGTTATGACAGAAAAACTGAGATCAAATTTATATATACAAACTTTTTGTTTGACCCCGTATATCTCGAAAAGTATCCGCTTTATGAAAAACTCATAAACACTGTTTTGTGTAAAATTAAATTCTACATAAAAAAACGTCAAAAAATCTTATTTTATTTAAAAACTTTAAAAGTTATAACAGAAAAACTGAAGTCAAATTTATATTTACAAACTTTTTGTTTGACCCTATATATCTCGAAAAGTATCAGTTGTTTTGAAAAAAATCAAGAATAATTTTTTGTGCGAAATTAAATTCTACATCAAATAGCATCACAAAATCTTATTTTTATCAAAAACTTTAAAAGTTATGACAGAAAAACTGAGATTAAATTTATATTTACAAACTTTCTGTTTGACCCTGTATATCTCAAAAAGTATCCGTTTTATAAAAAAACGCATAAACAGTTTTTTGTGTAAAATTAAATTCTACAGAAAAAACAATAAAAAATCTCATTTTAATTAAAAACTTTAAAAGTTATGACAGAAAAACTGAGATCAAATTTATATTTAGAAACTTTTGGTTTGACACTATATATCTCGAAAAGTATTAGTTTTTTTAAAAAAACTCTGATATACTTTTTTGTGTAAAATTAAATTTTACATCAAAAAACATAAAAAACTTTTATTTTAGTTAAAAACTTTAAAAGTTATAAAAGCAAAACTGAGATCAAATTTATATTTACAAACTTTTTGTTTGACCCTATATATCTCGAGAAGTATCAGTTTTTTCTAAAAAACTCAAAAATACTTTTTTGTGTAAAATTAAATTATACATCAAAAAACATTAATAAATCTTATTTTGTTTAAAAACTTTACAACTTATAACAGAAAAACTGAGATCAAACTTATATTTACGAACTTTTTCTTTGACGCTGTATATCTCAAAAAGTATCAGTTTTTTTGAAAAAAATCAAGAATACTTTTTTGTGCAAAATTAAATTCTACATCAAAAGGCATTAAAAAATCTTATTTTTATTAAAAACCCTAAAAGTTATGACAGAAAAACTGAGATCAAATTTATATTTACAAATTTTTTGTTTGACCCTATATATCTCAAAAAGTATCAGTTGTTTTGAAAAAACTCAAAAATACTTTTTTGTGTAATAATAAATTCTACATCAAAAAACCTCAAAAAATTCTATTTTAATTTAAAAGTTTAAAAGTTATAACAGAAAAACTTAGATCAAATTTATATTTACAAACTTTTTGTTTGACCCCGTATATCTCGAAAACTGTTAGTTTTTTCTAAAAAGCTTAAAAATACTTTTTTGTGTAAAATTAAATTCTACATCAAAGAAGATTAAAAAATCTTATTTTAATTTAAAACTTTAAAAGTTATGACAGAAAAACTGAGATTAAATTTATATTTACAAACTTTTTGTTTGACTCCGTATATCTCGAAGAGTATCAGTTTCTTTAAAAAAACTTTGGAATACTTTTTTATGTAGAATTAAATTTTACATCAAAAAACATCAAAAAATCTCCTTTTAATTAAAAACTTTAAAATTTAAGACAAAAAAAACTGAGATCAAATTTAAATTTACAAACTTTTGGTTTGACCATATATATCTCGAAAAGTATTAGTTTTTTTAAATAAACTTAGGAATAGTTTTTTGTGTAAAATTAATTTCTACATCAAAAAACATCAAAAAATCTTATTTTAATTAAAAACTTTAAAAGTTATGACAGAAAAACTGAGATCAAATTTATATTTACAAACTTTTGGTTTGACCCTGTATATCTCACAAAGTATCCGTTTTTTTGGAAAAAATCAATAATACTTTTTTGTGCAAAATTAAATTCTACATCAAAATACATCAAAAAATCTTATATTTATTAAAAACTTTTAAAGTTATGACAGAAAAACTGAGATCAAATTTATATTTACAAACTTTTTGTTTGACCCTATATATCTCAAAAAGTATTAGTTTTTTTGAAAAAACTCAAGAATACTTTTTTGTGTAGAATTACATTCTACATTAGAAAACATTAAAAAATCTTATTTTAATTAAAAACTTTAAAAGTTATGACAGAAAAACTGAGATCAAATTTACATTTACAAACTTTTTGTTTGACCCTGTATATCTCAAAAAGTCTCAGTTGTTTTAAAAAAACCCAGGAATACTTTTTTGTGTAATAGTAATTTCTACATCAAAAAACCTCAAAAAATTCTATTTTAATTTAAAAGTTTAAAAGTTATAACAGAAAAACTTAGATCAAATTTATATTTACAAACTTTTTGTTTGACCCCGTATATCTCGAAAACTGTTAGTTTTTTCTAAAAAAAATTAGGAATACTTTTTTGTGTAGAATTAATTTCTACATTAAAAAACACCAAAAAATCTTATTTTAGTTAAAAACTTTAAAAGTTATGACAGAAAAACTGAGATCAAATTTATATTTACAAACTTTTGGTTTGACCCTGTATATCTCAAAAAGTATCAGTTTTTTGAAAAAAAATCAAAAATACTTTTTTGTGCAAAATTAAATTCTACATCAAAATACATCAAAAAATCTTATTTTATTTACAAACTTTAAAAGTTATAACGAAAAAACTGAGATCAAATTTATATTTACAAACTTTTTGTTTGACCCTGTATATCTCAAAAAGTATCAGTTTTTTTGGAAAAACTCAGGAACACTTTTTTGTGTAAAATTAAATTCTACATCAAAAAACATTAAAAAGTCTTATTTTGTTTAAAAAATTTAAAAGTTTTAACAGAAAAACTGAGATCAAATTTATATTTACAAACTTTTTGTTTGACCCTGTATATCTCGAAAAGTATCCGCTTTATGAAAAACTCATCAATACTGTTTTGTCTAAAATTAAATTCTACATAAAAGAACGTCAAAAAATCTTATTTTATTTAAAAACTTTAAAAGTTATAACAGAAAAGCTGAGATCAAATTTATATTAACAAACATTTTGTTTGACCCTGTATATCTCGAAAAGTATCTCTTTTATGAAAAAACTCATAAATATTTTTTTGTGTAAAATTAAATTTTACATAACAGAACATCAAAAAATCTCATTTTAATTAAAAACTTTAAAAGTTATAACAGAAAAACTGAGATCAAATTTATATTTACAAACTTTTGATTTGACCCTATATATCTCGAAAAGTATTAGTTTTTTTGAAAAACTTATGAATACTTTTTTGTGTAAAATTAAATTCTACATTAAAGAACATCAAAAAAGCTCATTTTAATTAAAAACTTTAAAAGTTATGACAGAAAAACTGAGATCAAATTCATATTTACAAACTTTTGGTTTGGCCCTATATATCTCGAAAAGTATCAGTTTTTTCTAAAAAACTCAGAACTACTTTTTTGTGTAAAATAAATTCTACATCAAAAAACATTAAAAAATCTTATTTTGTTTAAAAACTTTAAAAGTTATAACAGAAAAACTAAGATCAAATTTATATTTACAAACTTTTTGTTTGACCCTGTATATCTCAAAAAGTATCAGTTTATTTGAAAAAAATCAAGAATACTTTTTTGTGCAAAATTAAATTCTACATCAAAGAGCATCAAAAAATCTTATTTTTATTGAAAACTTTAAAAGTTATGACAGAAAAACTGAGATTAAATTTATATTTACAAACTTTTGTTTGACCCCGTATATCTCGAAAACTGTTAGTTTTTTCTAAAAAGCTTAAAAATACTTTTTTGTGTAAAATTAAATTCTACATCAAAGAAGATTAAAAAATCTTATTTTAATTTAAAACTTTAAAAGTTATGACAGAAAAACTGAGATCAAATTTATATTTACAAACTTTTTGTTTGACTCCGTATATCTCGAAGAGTATCAGTTTCTTTAAAAAAACTTTGGAATACTTTTTTATGTTGAATTAAATTTTACATCAAAAAACATCAAAAAATCTCCTTTTAATTAAAAACTTTAAAATTTAAGACAAAAAAAACTGAGATCAAATTTAAATTTACAAACTTTTGGTTTGACCCTATATATCTCGAAAAGTATTAGTTTTTTTAAATAAACTTAGGAATAGTTTTTTGTGTAAAATTAATTTCTACATCAAAAAACATCAAAAAATCTTATTTTAATTAAAAACTTTAAAAGTTATGACAGAAAAACTGAGATCAAATTTATATTTACAAACTTTTGGTTTGACCCTGTATATCTCACAAAGTATCCGTTTTTTTGGAAAAAATCAAAAATACTTTTTTGTGCAAAATTAAATTCTACATCAAAATACATCAAAAAATCTTATATTTATTAAAAACTTTTAAAGTTATGACAGAAAAACTGAGATCAAATTTATATTTACAAACTTTTTGTTTGACCCTATATATCTCAAAAAGTATTAGTTTTTTTGAAAAAACTCAAGAATACTTTTTTGTTGTTGAATTAAATTCTACATTAGAAAACATTAAAAAATCTTATTTTAATTAAAAACTTTAAAAGTTATGACAGAAAAACTGAGATCAAATTTACATTTACAAACTTTTTGTTTGACCCTGTATATCTCAAAAAGTCTCAGTTGTTTTGAAAAAACCCAAGAATACTTTTTTGTGTAATAGTAATTTCTACATCAAAAAACCTCAAGAAATTCTATTTTAATTTAAAAGTTTAAAAGTTATAACAGAAAAACTTAGATCAAATTTATATTTACAAACTTTTTGTTTGACCCCGTATATCTCGAAAACTGTTAGTTTTTTCTAAAAAAAATTAGGAATACTTTTTTGTGTAGAATTAATTTCTACATTAAAAAACACCAAAAAATCTTATTTTAGTTAAAAACTTTAAAAGTTATGACAGAAAAACTGAGATCAAATTTATATTTACAAACTTTTGGTTTGACCCTGTATATCTCAAAAAGTATCAGTTTTTTGAAAAAAAATCAAGAATACTTTTTTGTGCAAAATTAAATTCTACATCAAAATACATCAAAAAATCTTATTTTATTTACAAACTTTAAAAGTTATAACGAAAAAACTGAGATCAAATTTATATTTACAAACTTTTTGTTTGACTCTGTATATCTCAAAAAGTATCAGTTTTTTTGGAAAAACTCAGGAACACTTTTTTGTGTAAAATTAAATTCTACATCAAAAAACATTAAAAAGTCTTATTTTGTTTAAAAAATTTAAAAGTTATAACAGAAAAACTGAGATCAAATTTATATTTACTAACTTTTTGTTTGACCCTGTATATCTCGAAAAGTATCCGCTTTATGAAAAACTCATCAATACTGTTTTGTCTAAAATTAAATTCTACATAAAAGAACGTCAAAAAATCTTATTTTATTTAAAAACTTTAAAAGTTATAACAGAAAAGCTGAGATCAAATTTATATTAACAAACATTTTGTTTGACCCTGTATATCTCGAAAAGTATCTCTTTTATGAAAAAACTCATAAATATTTTTTTGTGTAAAATTAAATTTTACATAACAGAACATCAAAAAATCTCATTTTAATTAAAAACTTTAAAAGTTATAACAGAAAAACTGAGATCAAATTTATATTTACAAACTTTTGATTTGACCCTATATATCTCGAAAAGTATTAGTTTTTTTGAAAAACTTATGAATACTTTTTTGTGTAAAATTAAATTCTACATTAAAGAACATCAAAAAAGCTCATTTTAATTAAAAACTTTAAAAGTTATGACAGAAAAACTGAGATCAAATTCATATTTACAAACTTTTGGTTTGGCCCTATATATCTCGAAAAGTATCAGTTTTTTCTAAAAAACTCAGAACTACTTTTTTGTGCAAAATAAATTCTACATCAAAGAGCATCAAAAAATCTTATTTTTATTAAAAACTTTAAAAGTTATGACAGAAAAACTGAGATTAAATTTATATTTACAAACTTTTTGTTTGACCCTGTATATCTCAAAAAGTATCCGTTTTATGAAAAAACTCATAAAAAATTTTTTGTGTAAAATTAAATTCTACATAAAAGAACAGTAAAAAATCTCATTTTAATTAAAAACTTTAAAAGTTATGACAGAAAAACTGAGATCAAATTTATATTTACAAACTTTTTGTTTGACCCTATATATCTCGAAAAGTATCAGTTTTTTGAAAAAAATCAACAATACTTTTGTGTGCAAAATTAAATTGTACATCTAAATACATCAAAAAATCTTATTTTTATTAAAAACTTTAAAAGTTATGACAGAAAAACTGAGATCAAATTTATATTTACAAACTTTTTGTTTGACCCTGTATATCTCGAAAAGGATCCGCTTTATGAAAAACTCATAAATACTGTTTTGTGTAAAATTAAATTCTTCATAAAAGAACGTCAAAAAATCTTATTTTGTTTAAAAACTTTAAAAGTTATAACAGAAAAACTGAAGTCAAATTTATATTTACAAACTTTTTGTTTGACCCTATATATCTCGAAAAGTATCAGTTTTTTCTAAAAAACTCACAATTATTACTTTTTTGTGTAAAATTACATTCTACATCAAAAAACATTAAAAAATCTTATTTTGTTTAAAATCTTTAACAGTTATAACAGAAAAACTGAGATCAAATTAATATTTACAAACTTTTTGTTTGACCCTGTATATCTCAAAAAGTATCGGTTTATTTAAAAAAATCAGGAATTTTTTTTTGTGCAAAATTAAATTCTACATCAAAAAACATTAAAAAATCTTATTTTGTTTAAAAACTTTAAAAGTTATAACAGAAAAACTGAGATCAAATTTATATTTACAAACTTTTTGTTTGACCCTGTATATCTCAAAAAGTATCAGTTTTTTTTAAAAAAATCAGAAATACTTTTTTGTGCAAAATTAAATTGTACATTAAAATGCATCAGAAAATCTTATTTTTATTAAAAACTTTAAAAGTTATGACAGAAAAACTGAGATCAAATTTATATTTACAAACTTTTTGTTTGACCCTGTATATCTCGAAAAGAATTAGTTTTTTTGAAAAAACTCAGGAATACTTTTTTGTGTGATATTAAATTCTACATCACAAAACATCAAAAAATCTATTTTTAATTAAAAACTTTAAAAGTTATAACAGAAAAACTGAGATTAAATTTATATTTACAAACTTTTTGTTTGACCCTGTATATCTCAAAAAGTATCGGTTTATTTAAAAAAAATCAAGAATACTTTTTTGTGCAAAATTAGATTCTACATCAAAAAACATTAAAAAATCTTATTTTGTTTAAAAACTTTAAAAGTTATAACAGAAAAACTGAGATCAAATGTATATTTACAAACTTTTTGTTTGACCCTGTATATCTCGAAAAGTATCTGCTTTATGAAAACTCATAAATACTGTTTTGTGTAAAATTAAATTCTACATAAAAGAACGTCAAAAAATCTTATTTTATTTAAAAACTTTAAAAGTTATAACAGAAAAACTGAGGTCAAATTTATATTTACAAACTTTTTGTTTGACCCTATATATCTCGAAAAGTATCAGTTTTTTCTAAAAAACTCACAAATACTTTTTTGTGTAAAATTAAATTCTACATAAAAGAACATTAAAAAATCTTATTTTATTTAAAAACTTTAAAAGTTATAACAGAAAAACTGAGGTCAAATTTATATTTACAAACTTTTGGTTTGACACTATATATCTTGAAAAGTATTAGTTTTTTTTAAAAAAGATCTGGTATAATTTTTTGTGTAAAATTAAATTCTACATCAAAAAACATTAAAAACTTTTATTTTAATTAAAAACTTTAAAAGTTATAACAGCAAAACTGAGATCAAATTTATATTTAAAAACTTTTTGTTTGACCCTATATATCTCGAGAAGTATCAGTTTTTTCTAAAAAAATCAAAAATACTTTTTTGGGTAAAATTAAATTCTACATCAAAAGGCATTGAAAAATCTTATTTTGTTTAAAAACTTTAAAACTTATAACAGAAAAACTGAGATCAAATTTATGTTTACAATTTTTTTGTTTGACCCTATATATCTCGAAAAGTATTAGTTTTTTTGAAAAAACTCAAGAATACTTTTTTGTGTAATAATAAATTGTACATCAAAAAACATCAAAAAATCCTATTTGAATTTAAAACTTTTAAAGTCATAACTGAGATCAAATTTATATTTACAAACCTTTTTGTTTGACCCTGTATACCTCAAAAAGTATCAGTTTTTTTGAAAAAAATCAAGAATACTTTTTTGTGCAAAATTAAATTCTACATCAGAAAACATCAAAAAATCTTATTTTAATTAAAAGCTTTTAAAGTTATAACAGAAAAACTGAGATCAAATTTATATTTACAAACTTTTTGTTTGACCCTGTATATTTTAAAAAGTATCAGTTGTTTTGAAAAAACTCAGGAATACTTTTTTGTGTAATAATAAATTCTACATCAAAAAACCTTAAAAAATTCTATTTTAATTTAAAAGTTTAAAAGTTATAACCTAAAAACTTAGATCAAATTTATATTTACAAACTTTTTGTTTGACCCCGTATATCTCGAAAACTGTTAGTTTTTTCTAAAAAAAATTAAATATACTTTTTTGTGTAGAATTAAATTCTACATCAAAAAACATTAAAAAATCTTATTTTAATTAAAAACTTTAAAAGTTATGACAGAAAAACTGAGATCAAATTTATATTTACAAACTTTTGGTTTGACCCTGTATATCTCAAAAAGTATCAGTTTGTTTGGAAAAAATCAGGAATACTTTTTTGTGCAAAATTAAATTTTACATCAAAATACATCAAAAAATCTTATATTTATTAAAAACTTTTAAAGTTATAAGAGAAAAACTGAGATCAAATTTATATTTACAAACTTTTGGTTTGACCCTATATATCTCGAAAAGTATTAAATTTTTTGAATAAACTTAGCAATACTTTTTTGTGTAAAATTAATTTCTACATCAAAAAACCTTAAAAGATTTTATTTTAATTAAAATTTTAAAAGTTACAACAAAAAAACTGAGATCAAATTTTTATTTACAAACTTTTTGTTTGACCCTGTATATCTCAAAACGTATCAGTTTTTTTGAAAAAAAATCAGGAATACTTTTTTGTGCAAAATTAAATTTTACATTAAAATACATGAAAAAATCTTATTTTAATTAAAAACTTTAAAAGTTATAACAGAAAAACTGATATCAAATTTATATTTACAAACTTTTTGTTTGACCCTGTATATATCGAAAACTATCAGTTTTTTCTAAAAAAGATAAGAATACTTTTTCGTGTAAAAGTAAATTCCACATCAAAAAACATTAAAAAATCTTATTTTTATTAAAACCTTTAAAAGTTATAAGAGAAAAACTTTTTGTTTGACCCTGTATATCTCAAAATGTATTAGTGTTTTTGAAAAAACTCAAAATTACTTTTTTGTGTAATATTAAAATCTACATCAAAAAACATCAAAAAATCTTATTTTAATTAAAAGCTTTAAAAGTTATATTAGAAAAACTGAGATCAAATTTATATTTACAAACTTTTTGTTTGACCCTGTATATCTCGAAAAGTATCCGCTTTATGAAAAACTCATCAATACTGTTTTGTCTAAAATTAAATTCTACATAAAAGAACGTCAAAAAATCTTATTTTATTTAAAAACTTTAAAAGTTATAACAGAAAAGCTGAGATCAAATTTATATTAACAAACATTTTGTTTGACCCTGTATATCTCGAAAAGTATCTCTTTTATGAAAAAACTCATAAATATTTTTTTGTGTAAAATTAAATTTTACATAACAGAACATCAAAAAATCTCATTTTAATTAAAAACTTTAAAAGTTATAACAGAAAAACTGAGATCAAATTTATATTTACAAACTTTTGATTTGACCCTATATATCTCGAAAAGTATTAGTTTTTTTGAAAAACTTATGAATACTTTTTTGTGTAAAATTAAATTCTACATTAAAGAACATCAAAAAAGCTCATTTTAATTAAAAACTTTAAAAGTTATGACAGAAAAACTGAGATCAAATTCATATTTACAAACTTTTGGTTTGGCCCTATATATCTCGAAAAGTATCAGTTTTTTCTAAAAAACTCAGAACTACTTTTTTGTGTAAAATAAATTCTACATCAAAAAACATTAAAAAATCTTATTTTGTTTAAAAACTTTAAAAGTTATAACAGAAAAACTGAGATCAAATTTATATTTACAAACTTTTTGTTTGACCCTGTATATCTCAAAAAGTATCAGTTTATTTGAAAAAAATCAAGAATACTTTTTTGTGCAAAATTAAATTCTACATCAAAGAGCATCAAAAAATCTTATTTTTATTGAAAACTTTAAAAGTTATGACAGAAAAACTGAGATTAAATTTATATTTACAAACTTTTTGTTTGACCCTGTATATCTCAAAAAGTATCCGTTTTATGAAAAAACTCATAAAAAATTTTTTGTGTAAAATTAAATTCTACATAAAAGAACAGTAAAAAATCTCATTTTAATTAAAAACTTTAAAAGTTATGACAGAAAAACTGAGATCAAATTTATATTTACAAACTTTTTGTTTGACCCTATATATCTCGAAAAGTATCAGTTTTTTGAAAAAAATCAACAATACTTTTGTGTGCAAAACTAAATTGTACATCTAAATACATCAAAAAATCTTATTTTTATTAAAAACTTTAAAAGTTATGACAGAAAAACTGAGATCAAATTTATATTTACAAACTTTTTGTTTGACCCTGTATATCTCGAAAAGGATCCGCTTTATGAAAAACTCATAAATACTGTTTTGTGTAAAATTAAATTCTTCATAAAAGAACGTCAAAAAATCTTATTTTGTTTAAAAACTTTAAAAGTTATAACAGAAAAACTGAAGTCAAATTTATATTTACAAACTTTTTGTTTGACCCTATATATCTCGAAAAGTATCAGTTTTTTCTAAAAAACTCACAATTATTACTTTTTTGTGTAAAATTACATTCTACATCAAAAAACATTAAAAAATCTTATTTTGTTTAAAATCTTTAACAGTTATAACAGAAAAACTGAGATCAAATTAATATTTACAAACTTTTTGTTTGACCCTGTATATCTCAAAAAGTATCGGTTTATTTAAAAAAATCAGTAATTTTTTTTTGTGCAAAATTAAATTCTACATCAAAAAACATTAAAAAATCTTATTTTGTTTAAAAACTTTAAAAGTTATAACAGAAAAACTGAGATCAAATTTATATTTACAAACTTTTTGTTTGACCCTGTATATCTCAAAAAGTATCAGTTTTTTTTAAAAAAATCAGAAATACTTTTTTGTGCAAAATTAAATTGTACATTAAAATGCATCAGAAAATCTTATTTTTATTAAAAACTTTAAAAGTTATGACAGAAAAACTGAGATCAAATTTATATTTACAAACTTTTTGTTTGACCCTGTATATCTCGAAAAGAATTAGTTTTTTTGAAAAAACTCAGGAATACTTTTTTGTGTGATATTAAATTCTACATCACAAAACATCAAAAAATCTATTTTTAATTAAAAACTTTAAAAGTTATAACAGAAAAACTGAGATTAAATTTATATTTACAAACTTTTTGTTTGACCCTGTATATCTCAAAAAGTATCGGTTTATTTAAAAAAAATCAAGAATACTTTTTTGTGCAAAATTAGATTCTACATCAAAAAACATTAAAAAATCTTATTTTGTTTAAAAACTTTAAAAGTTATAACAGAAAAACTGAGATCAAATGTATATTTACAAACTTTTTGTTTGACCCTGTATATCTCGAAAAGTATCTGCTTTATGAAAACTCATAAATACTGTTTTGTGTAAAATTAAATTCTACATAAAAGAACGTCAAAAAATCTTATTTTATTTAAAAACTTTAAAAGTTATAACAGAAAAACTGAGGTCAAATTTATATTTACAAACTTTTTGTTTGACCCTATATATCTCGAAAAGTATCAGTTTTTTCTAAAAAACTCACAAATACTTTTTTGTGTAAAATTAAATTCTACATAAAAGAACATTAAAAAATCTTATTTTATTTAAAAACTTTAAAAGTTATAACAGAAAAACTGAGGTCAAATTTATATTTACAAACTTTTGGTTTGACACTATATATCTTGAAAAGTATTAGTTTTTTTTAAAAAAGATCTGGTATAATTTTTTGTGTAAAATTAAATTCTACATCAAAAAACATTAAAAACTTTTATTTTAATTAAAAACTTTAAAAGTTATAACAGCAAAACTGAGATCAAATTTATATTTAAAAACTTTTTGTTTGACCCTATATATCTCGAGAAGTATCAGTTTTTTCTAAAAAAATCAAAAATACTTTTTTGGGTAAAATTAAATTCTACATCAAAAGGCATTGAAAAATCTTATTTTGTTTAAAAACTTTAAAACTTATAACAGAAAAACTGAGATCAAATTTATGTTTACAATTTTTTTGTTTGACCCTATATATCTCGAAAAGTATTAGTTTTTTTGAAAAAACTCAAGAATACTTTTTTGTGTAATAATAAATTGTACATCAAAAAACATCAAAAAATCCTATTTGAATTTAAAACTTTTAAAGTCATAACTGAGATCAAATTTATATTTACAAACCTTTTTGTTTGACCCTGTATACCTCAAAAAGTATCAGTTTTTTTGAAAAAAATCAAGAATACTTTTTTGTGCAAAATTAAATTCTACATCAGAAAACATCAAAAAATCTTATTTTAATTAAAAGCTTTAAAAGTTATAACAGAAAAACTGAGATCAAATTTATATTTACAAACTTTTTGTTTGACCCTGTATATTTTAAAAAGTATCAGTTGTTTTGAAAAAACTCAGGAATACTTTTTTGTGTAATAATAAATTCTACATCAAAAAACCTTAAAAAATTCTATTTTAATTTAAAAGTTTAAAAGTTATAACCTAAAAACTTAGATCAAATTTATATTTACAAACTTTTTGTTTGACCCCGTATATCTCGAAAACTGTTAGTTTTTTCTAAAAAAAATTAAATATACTTTTTTGTGTAGAATTAAATTCTACATCAAAAAACATTAAAAAATCTTATTTTAATTAAAAACTTTAAAAGTTATGACAGAAAAACTGAGATCAAATTTATATTTACAAACTTTTGGTTTGACCCTGTATATCTCAAAAAGTATCAGTTTGTTTGGAAAAAATCAGGAATACTTTTTTGTGCAAAATTAAATTTTACATCAAAATACATCAAAAAATCTTATATTTATTAAAAACTTTTAAAGTTATAAGAGAAAAACTGAGATCAAATTTATATTTACAAACTTTTGGTTTGACCCTATATATCTCGAAAAGTATTAAATTTTTTTAATAAACTTAGCAATACTTTTTTGTGTAAAATTAATTTCTACATCAAAAAACCTTAAAAGATTTTATTTTAATTAAAATTTTAAAAGTTACAACAAAAAAACTGAGATCAAATTTTTATTTACAAACTTTTTGTTTGACCCTGTATATCTCAAAACGTATCAGTTTTTTTGAAAAAAAATCAGGAATACTTTTTTGTGCAAAATTAAATTTTACATTAAAATACATGAAAAAATCTTATTTTAATTAAAAACTTTAAAAGTTATAACAGAAAAACTGATATCAAATTTATATTTACAAACTTTTTGTTTGACCCTGTATATATCGAAAACTATCAGTTTTTTCTAAAAAAGATAAGAATACTTTTTCGTGTAAAAGTAAATTCCACATCAAAAAACATTAAAAAATCTTATTTTTATTAAAACCTTTAAAAGTTATAAGAGAAAAACTTTTTGTTTGACCCTGTATATCTCAAAATGTATTAGTGTTTTTGAAAAAACTCAAAATTACTTTTTTGTGTAATATTAAAATCTACATCAAAAAACATCAAAAAATCTTATTTTAATTAAAAGCTTTAAAAGTTATATTAGAAAAACTGAGATCAAATTTATATTTACAAACTTTTTGTTTGACCCTGTATATCTCAAAAAGTATCAGTTGTTTTGAAAAAACTCAAAAATACTTTTTTGTGTAATAATAAATTCTACATCAAAAAACCTCAAAAAATTCTATTTTAATTTAAAAGTTTAAAAGTTATAACAGAATAACTTAGATCAAATTTATATTTACAAACTTTTTGTTTGACCCCGTATATCACGAAAACTGTTACTTTTTTCTAAAAAGCTTAGGAATACTTTTTTGTGTAAAATTAAATTCTACATCAAAAAACATTAAAAAATCTCATTTTAATTAAAAACTTTAAAAGTTATGACAGAAAAACTAGATCAAATTTATATTTACAAACTTTTTTTTGACCATGTATATCTCAAAAAGTATCAGTTGTTTTGAAAAAACTCAAGAATACTGAAACACGTATGGGGGCTTTTTACACAATTTATTTACAAAATTGTTAAGATACACTGAACTTTGCTGGATAACGTCTAACTACTTGACAATACAATGAACTAGTAGTGAAGCAATGAGAGTTCTAGCCATTTTTTCGAACATAACCTCACTTTTTTCAAATGGCAGAACACCTATCGTTAGCGTTGGAGCCCTGGCGCTCTGACAATTCTTCTTTTTCGAGTGGCCTTTGACATTTGACACAAACAGCCAATTCTTCTTTTTCGAGTGGCCTCTGACATTTGGTGCAAGCAGCCAATTCTTCTTTTCGTTATATTTCGAATTTTTCGCGCTTCACTGTAATCGTACCAACTTTACATGCCTCACATTATCTCAACTTACCCTAACTCACCCTACCACCCCTCATTATCAACCCCAGTGCCCAAATAGAACTTAGAATAATTTTGTATGAGAATAAGTGTAGAAAAAAAATTCTGTGTAATGTCTGTTGTGGTATTCGAACCCACAAAGTCATGTGTAGAATGTTGACGCCTTAACCAGCACGGCTATCACCTGACTTGAAAAATAAAGTTGAAATGTGTTAGATAAACAGCTCCGTCTACGTCATATACGGTTGTTGGTAAGTTAGCAGAGGCGTACTGTTAGTTTTTAGATATTTAGCAGTGCCGTACCTAACAAAAATAATACTAATAAACAAGTCTTATCGCAATAAAGATAACAGAGTACGGATTTCGACGTATGACGTATCATTGTAAAGGGGTTGCTGTATAGGGTAAGATAAAGCGTCAAAAAGACCATATTGATACTGCCAAAAGGGCATTAACGTTGTATCTCGTAAACGGCCCAACAGATTTCGTCACGTGACATATCATTGTAAAGGGGTTGCTGTATAGGGTAAGATGAAGCGTCAAAAAGACCATATTTATGCTGCCAAAAAGGCATTAACGTTGTATCTCGTAAACGGCCTAACAGATTTCGTCACGTGACATATCATTGTAAAGGGGTTGCTGTATATGGTAAGATGAAGCGTCAAAAAGACCATATTTATGCTGCCAAAAGGGCATTAACGGTGTATCTCGTAAACGGCCGAACGGATATCGACGTATGAGGTATCATTGTAAAGGAGTTGGTGTATAAAATGTGACAAACAATAGTAGAAAAAATAATAAAAAAGTCTTATCGAAATAAAGTACCGCCAGACAGACACAGCCAGCCAGACAGACTTTACCCCCTCCACTACACCCTTGCAGCAGGGTGCCAACTTCAGATCGGTCGGTAAGTTAGGGATCTTAAGGCGCAAACCTTTGTGACGTCATCGTATCAACTTCAGATCATTTTCAAAATAATAAAACGTTTAATAATATTTTAAAAAAATTCCTTGGCCTGTAAAATTAAATTATAACCAAATCGTTATCAGAAGGTATGTAAGAATTAAAATTAAAAACTAAATAAAAAAGATGACGTAGTCTAGATAAGAACTTATTGAGAAATTATGCCTAAAGGAGTGTATCTTTTTAGAAGTTAATTAAGAAATAATGTAGGAAACAAATCAAGTTTTTAAAAAATCCAAAATTTACCAAAAAATGTTTAAAAAACAAACTATTTTCTAACTTTTATTTATCATAAATAATTATACATTTTACTAATTAAGAAATTAAAAAAATAGTTTGAAAAGTGTTCTGTGGATTTCTTTTGGAGCTTCCCATGTTTTTTCCTATGGTTCCCTTGGTTAACAGGTTGTCACAGCAGCATACCTAGAACTGAAAGTGTTTTTATGAGCAAAACTCAGTATGTATATTTTTAGGTGAAAATAGCATATGTATGTGAGACAATAAATTGAAACTGGTGTATTAACTAACTAAAATTGTACTATATAATTCGGTACAAAGCCTTAAAGCAGTTAGTTAAATATATAATGTAATTATGGTTATTCAAATGACCCATTTTCTGAGTTTTGCAGTTGGCTAATATCTGAAAAACATTGCGGTTATACAGCGGTGGCTCACAATAGTAAACGTTATGACAGCTATTTTATTTTGAAGCACTGTATGGCAAATACGATAAACCCCTACACAATATACAATGGATCAAAACTGATGTTGCTGGAAATACCTTCTATTAAATTGAAAATAATCGACAGCTCTAATTTCGTGAGTGGTCCTCTGGCAAATTTCCCCAAAACGTTTGGCCTAAAAGAGGCAAAAAAAGGGTACTTTCCACACTTTTTCAATACTCCTGAAAACCAAGATTATAAAGGCTGTTTGCCAGATACAAAGTACTATGCGCCCAACACAATGAAACCAAAGCAAAGAGAGGAATTTTTAAAATGGTATGAAGCACATAAAAACAACGAGTTTGATTTACAAAGGGATCTACATGATTACTGTGATTCAGATGTTGATATTCTGAGAAGGGCTGTTTGGAATTTCGCAAAGAATTTTTGGAAATAACTAATATTGATCCATTCCAATATCTGACTATTGCTAGTGTTGTAACGGGTAGCTCTTTCAGACACCAGACTCAGTAAAATTCGGTTTCGATTTAAATAAAGATTTATTTCTCTAATAAACTATATACAATAAAAAATAAAAATAAAATATTAATTCTACAAGAAAAGAAATAAAACGGATCTGCGACCCCTTTGGCCCTCGGATGGATCTCCCTGTAAATAAATAAATTATAGATCACGGTCAGTATCGGATGGTGGGAATACACACGATGACGCGGTGTTTCTGTGTTATCGTTACAGTGTATGTATGGCTATTTACAGATCAAAATATTTACACCCAAAAACCGTTGCCGTTGTGAAAGAAGAACTAAGAGATACGTATAGTAAAGGATTAATTAAGTGGCTTAGTGGCTTAGTGGCTTCTGACGTTCAACACGCTTTGAACGGAGGTGAAGTCACAATCTGTGGAGCTAAAGTAGACGGTTTCGATAAAGAGTCGAATACTGTGTATCAGTACCACGGTTGTTTCTGGCACGGTCACCCAGAGTGCATTAAGGCGGACACAGTTAACCATGTTAACAATGAGACAATGGGTGACTTGCATAAAAAAACATTGCGAAGAAGTGCTCAGATAAAAGAAGCCGTAAAGGATAAGGATAAAAAGGTAGTTCCCACCAACAACCCCTGCCAGTCCAAACACCGACAGACACGACATCTCGTACAAAAAGGTAAAAAGGATGTGAATATACGATTTACACTTACAAAATCGAAAACGTAAAGAATTGTATGAATACCACCACCAACATATTAGAGATAGCGAATATCCAGGGCAACATGATGCTGATTTAAATGAAACCCTTAATAAGAATTATTTAGAGGGTGAATTGAAAATGC
This sequence comes from Altica lythri, assembly GCA_964028335.1. Lineage (NCBI taxonomy): Eukaryota > Metazoa > Arthropoda > Insecta > Coleoptera > Chrysomelidae > Altica > Altica lythri. The sequence continues at coordinate 3,462,853 of OZ034806.1, read as the reverse complement.
AAAAAGTCATTCAAGAGTAAGTAATTTTGAAGTTTCAATAATTAATAACCGAATAAAGGAACTTTGGTTAAAAGACTGGTTTAGTTTATGTTTTAGTGACTATGATTATGTTTCAATTAAATGTAACTGGTAAGCGTTATATTGCTAATTACAAGCCCTACATACATTCTTTCCAAATAAACTGGAACATTAAATAAGGACATTTTTGAGAAACGCTTTAGAGGGTGTTCTCAGACGATGATTATTTCTCTGTATTTGAGTGACGAACAGGAGACATAAATAATTGTAAACATAAAGATACTATAGAAGGGTCTAAAACTAAAATTTTAATGTTTAGTCTTATGAAGTTAAAGAAACCAGCCACATTTTTCTAACCCGATGGGGTAACAACTCAACTAAATGTATTGAAATCAGAGAAAAACAGTTGGTGTAACGCCCATTTTATCAACTAGTAATATTTTATATGAAAATATACATACCGTTCTGTTTCTACAGATTCTTAACTAAACGAAAACTAATCGTCTTAGTTACAAAACAGTGGCCTTTATACTCCTTATCAATTGTTGAAAAACGCTCCATAATTTCTCCAGGCCCAACTGTGTAAGGAGGATGTGTTAACAGGGGTGTACTATCGCAATATCCCATGCAGTAACGCTGGAGACGGTTTTACTAAAAAATAGTTTTATAAAAGTTATTACGTAAAATAAATTAGAAAATATTCCTACATAAATAATTTTAATTCTATTACAAATCATGCGAAAGTAAAAATATTCCTACATAAATAATTTTAATTCTAGTACAAATCATGCGAAAGTAAAAAGCTATAGATTTATAATAAAACCCACAAAAGATTGTCTCTTACAGCGGATAGTGAGGTTTAACACATTTGAAAAACAGGAAAGTAACAATGGTAAACCTTTTTAAAAAGGAAACGGATTTTTGCGGTAGATTTTTCTAATATAACTGGTAGTTTCTAGTTATAAATATCATTGTAATAATAGTTTAAAACGAAAGGATTTAACACCAATGTAAGTAAAATAAGTATTTAACTATTATTGTATTTAAAACTTGTGCGATGTGAAAGTCCCTGATATTATGTTTTTAGCTTATACACCAGAGTTTTCAGCTTATCATATGTATATTATAAAAGGAAACTTACTCTGGAAATTAAATTTGGGTGACGGAAAAATTCCAACAGCTGAAGAGTTAAAAAATTATTTACCAAAAGAAATAAATCAGATTTCGCATGTTTATCAAAATAGTGCAGGATCGTTAATCGCAGAAAGCGAAGGTAAATTTTTCGCCGTTTGGTTTACTGGAATTACAGTGGCTAGAAACATTCAATTAAATCTACCCCATAATATTAAGGTTGACGCCATGTTTCAGACGTATACACTGTATACAGGCCAAAGCTATGTGATGTTTAATCAAACATCGTTTATCCTTTTCGATGATGTGGATGAGCAAATACAAAGAAGAGGTAACATTAAGGAAGAATTTCCAGGGGTTCCTGATAATATAAACTCTGTTTTTCGGTATTCAGATGGAAACCTTTATTTCTTGAAGAAAGACATCTATTACAAGTATAATGAATTTTATAGAAAAGTTATTGAAGCAGGACAATTTAATTGGAATACGTTTAATGTGCCATGCCCTAATACCGCTTTACTATCTCAACTTAAAACAATGTTGTCAAAACTAATATCATATTATCAATAAAAAATATAAAGGAATTCTGAGTATTATTTATATACCTATATCCTTAAAGTAAAACTTATACCGAACAAACTTTGAAAATATACCTTCTGAATTGGTTTCAATTTAATTCTTAACGTTTACTGAACGAGTTGTTTATCTTCAAACGTTAAAAAAAAAAATTCTTCTATGTCTACATTTTGTAATATTGTATAATATTACGCAATATTACAAAAAAATTACAGCCCCTTCAAATGTAAAATTAGAAAAAATAATAAATATATAAATTAAATATGTTAATTGAGTAAATCCCATAATATTGCACAATATTAGGAATAATTGTAATTCTTTCAAAACATAGGTATGTAAATTAAAATGTTAATTGAGTATATTTGATGCAGTAATGCAATTCTATATATGCATATATATGATTTGATTAGAGTTACTTTGTATCACTTTTAATTGAATATAAAATATTTTGTTTTACAAATCTAATAATTATGTAAAGTAAAGATTAGTTATAGAAACGCATCTAAGCATTTCTCGCTGAAGTCATTAGAAATAGGAGATGCCCCTTCCACAAGAAGGCTAGAACAAAACTCTCGACATCCCGGCATTTTCAGCTTTTTGACATTATATTTCATTATAATAACTTGTTAATAAAGTTTCTTTTCGGTTTAATTTCAGTTGTAGTTTTTTAAAAACATAACTTTCGGTTTCGAATCTAAAAGTGGCGCAGTCAGTAGGATTTGCCTAACGGTAATACGACAAAAATCGCGTTAAACCGGTCTGTATTAACAGTTTAACGGCAAATATCGAAAACCGAAAGTGTTTGAAGTCACCGAAAAGTATCATCCAAATTAGGACCACATCGTCAAAGTTTGGAGAACCTAGAGAAGGACAAAATAGCCAAATCTAGTTAGATTAGGAAGCCCAGGGGAGAAAGACCACATCGCTCAACCCTATTGGCAGTAAATAAGAAGAAAGTATGAAAATAAAAATAGGACTAATGTAAGTTTTGCTCTCCTATTATAAACCTATCAATTCATATTTATTTTGAAAATTTTCCTATTTTTTTTTATTATAATACAGATTGATTTTTACCATTAATAAAAAGAAAAGTATTAAACTTATTAACTTTTATGTCAAACGTAGAAGAATTAGCTGAAATATTAAACAGCTCACTTAATTTAATTAGCTCAGAAAGTAGTGTAGTAACAGATATCAATAATATACCACCGTTACCTAGTACAGAATCAGATAGTGATCTAGAAACGGAAATGGCTACTAACTATCAGCTCTTAAAATTATATGTTGATACCATACCAAATTTTGATGGTAATCCACATACTCTTGGTGTTTTCTTGGATGCTTGTGAGAGTTTGATTGCTCAGTTCTCAGATCGCACGACACCAGCTAGCCAAATAAATTCATATATTTTACGCGCTGTTATAGGAAAATTAACAGGAAGAGCCCTTAGTTTAATAGGCTCACGTACCGAATTAAAAACATGGAATGAAATTAAAAATTTACTTAATTTAACTTTTAACGATCAAAGAAACCTTGATTGCTTAGTGCAAGATTTAATTGCATTACAACCATACAAAAACGAATCACCCTATAATTTCGGCATGCGATGCCAAGACTCCCGAAGTCTCATTACAGCAAAATTAAATGCTATGCCTATTAACTTACAAGAAAAAACAATTCACCTTCGAAATTATGACGATTTAGCATTAAAAACTTTTATTCGAGGCCTTACTGGTCAATTACAAAATAATGTTAGACTTCGTAATCCAGATTCTTTAGAAAAAGCTATGTCTCTTCTCATAGAAGAAGAAAATTTTCTTTATTGCAATCAAAAAGCAAATTTTCTAAATACACATTCTTTTAAACCAGGTCAAAGATTGACACCCAGTAACCACAAAACTGACAGACAACAAAAACAGTTTCAACAAAATTCTAAACCTAATTACATCCCCAATTTCCAATATAACAATAATAATTTTAATAGACAATTTTCTAATTTTCCCAATAACTCAAACTCCCAAAACGTATCGAACTCAACCCCTCAAAGACCACAATTTAGTAATCAACAACCCTTTAACAATTTTTAGAATTTCAACAGAACATCTAACGTATTTAACCGAAACAGTCAAATTTCTAAAAATCCCAATTTTGTTCAAAACTCGAATCCATTTGCTCGAAACAGTCAAATTTCGAGAAACCCCAATTTTAACAATAGACAAAACTACGTCCCAGAACCAATGGATACTTCGACAGGAAATACTAGAATTAATAATCATTATTTACCAGATACATTTCAATTTGAAAATCCTTTCGAAAATCAACATAACGAAGATCTTAATTTCTCAGAAAATGATGATATGCAAAATAATTATCAACAACACAATTGCGATTCCTACGAAACAGAAAATGAGATGTACTCTTATCAAGAACATTGTGAGAACACAAGTTCATTGCCAATTCCACAGAGTCAGTCACACAGTGTATCAAATGACCATATGGGAAATTTTCCCATAGACCTTCCTTATCAAACAAACAGATAATAAATCTTAACTTATTAAAAGCAAACTTGCCTTTTATATATATTCCCGAACTAAATGCAAATTTTTTAATAGATACAGGAAGTAGTAGAAGTTTAATAAATCCGAAATTAGCTTACCAATTTTACCAAAAATTTATTTTCAATGAACAATTTAATATAGAAAAAAAAAACCGCTCACAGTATTAGCTACCATAATGAAGTAATAATAATTCCTATTTTTAACGTATTTAAAGTAAAAGAGAGACACAAATTTTACCTTTTTAATTTTAGTAACAAATACGATGGTCTTATAGGTATAGACTTGCTAAGACAATTAAACGCATCCGTAGATTTAAACAAAAAACTAATTATCACTCCTAAAGTTAAAATTCCGATTATTTACGAATCCGAAGAACTGTCTCAATTAAAACACAAATTAAAAATTGAAAATTATTCTATTAATATTCCAGCCCGAACTACTAAAATAGTGAAATTACCAGTTAATGAAAAAACGGTATAGGATATCTCAATTATATTAAATTTCACAATAACTTGGAGACACCACAAGCATTAGTTAATATAGAAAATCATTTTGCTATAACTTCAATAACAAATTCTGACACTTTTCCTAAAGTAATTACAGTTACTGCTCCTTTTAATGTAGAATTATTAGACATAACACAAATAAATTATATGGAAAATATAGAGCCAGACGATAAATTACTTACCTTTGACAATGATATACTAACAAAAAATTTAGAAAATTTAAGATTAGGTCACTGTAACCTAGAAGAACGAAAAGCTATAGAAAACCTATGTTTCGAGTATAAAGATATATTTTATTGTGAACAAATTCCTTTAACTTTTACAAACGCAATACAACATAAAATTAATTTAACTAACGAAACACCTATATTTACAAAGACTTATCGCTATCCTCAAGTACATAAAGCCTAAGTAAAATCACAAATTGAAAAAATGTTATCGCAAGGCATTATACAGCATTCGCACAGTCCATGGTCCAGCCCCATTTGGATTGTTGAAAAAAAACTTGACGCTTCAGGTAAACGTAAGTGGCGACTTGTAATAGACCATAGGAAACTGAACGAAAAAACAGTTGACGACAAATATCCCCTTCCGAACATTACGGACATTCTAGACAAATTAGGGAAAAGTCAATATTTCAGTACATTGGACTTAGCGAGCGGGTTTCATCAGATACAAATGGACAAAGACGATATACAGAAAACAGCCTTCTCAACTGAAAATGGACATTATGAATTTAAAAGAATGCCTTTCGGACTAAAAAATGCCCCTAGTACATTTCAACGCGTAATGGACAATATTTTAAGAGGTTTACAAAACGAGACATGCTTAGTTTATTTAGACGACATTGTCATTTTTAGCACATCCTTACAAGAACATTTAGAACGACTTCGAGAAATTTTTGATAGACTCAGACAAGCTAATTTTAAAATACAATTGGACAAATCCGAGTTTTTAAGGAAAGAAGTCAGTTACTTAGGACATATTATAACACCAGACGGAGTAAAACCTAACCCCGACAAAATTGCAGCAGTAAAAAATTTTCCTTTGCCAAAATCCGCTAAAGAAATAAAAAGTTTTCTTGGACTAATTGGATATTATCGTAAATTTATAAAAGACTTCGCAAAAATTACAAAACCAATGACAAAATGTTTAAAAAAGAATGCAAAAATAATTCATGACAATGACTTTTTGACCGCTTTTGACACTTGTAAAAAATTACTAACTAATGCCCCAATTCTTCAATATCCAGACTTCTCGAAAGAATTTATATTGACGACAGACGCTTCGAATGTTGCACTTGGAGCTATCTTATCTCAAGGCCCTATTGGTTCCGATAAGCCTATAGCTTTCGCATCAAGAACCCTCAACGAATCCGAACAACGGTATAGTACTATAGAAAAAGAATTATTAGGAATTGTATGGGCATGCAAATATTTTCGACCCTACATTTGGGGTAGAAAAATCAAAATTTTCACCGATCATCGACCTTTAGTTTGGTTATTTAATCTAAAGGAACCAAATTCCAAACTTACTAGGTGGAGACTTAAACTCGAAGAGTTTGATTTTGAAATCATATACAAAAAGGGTAAAACTAATACCAATGCTGATGCCCTTTCGAGAATATCTTTAAATGTTTTAGAAAACGAATCCACAATAAACAATCCCGGCAGTATTAACGAAGACACTTTAAAATACCTTCAACAACTAGCAGAGAACCCTATAAATATTTCGGACGAGGACCCTAACATAATTATTCATTCTGACGTACAGCTAAAACCTCCCGATCCATTAATTGACAAAGACACTCTCCAATCAACACAGCATACGACTGCCAATGAAACCACTAACGACGGAATAAAAATATTAGACGACATTATTAATAACAAAGTAAATCAAATTTTAGTTTTTGGACAAATTTATCAAAAATTAACTGTAAAACATGACGATTATGAACACCATAAAATAATTACCGTCGAAATTCCGACTGAAAACAACCATAAATTGATTTTTGACTTCTTAAAAAATTATACAACAGAAAAAAGAACTTATTGTATGTAACTACTTCCACACAGACAAACTCTACAGCGACTTTAACACAGTATACTTAAGACACTTTTCAGAGAAAGGACCAAAACTAATTAGATGTACAAAATTAGTTAATACAGTAAAAGACAAAGAGGACCAAATAATTCTTATTAAAAATCATCATGAAAGTAAAACTAACCATCGAGGAATTTTAGAAACTTTAGAAAAAATTAAAAGAAATTATTATTGGATAGGTATTAAAAACACGATCACTGAATATATAAACGCTTGCGATATATGTCAAACAACAAAATACGCTAGGAAAAATCCTTATACCCCTTTAATGATTACAGAAACGGCTTCTAGACCATTCCAAATTGTTCACGCTGATTTATTCTTCTTCGACAACAAAATTTATCTGACAATTGTAGATTCGTTTACAAAATTTGCTCAAGCATACGAAATTCTAGGAAAAACCGCTATTCACATAAGTAATGGACTAATTAAATATTTTACTTCTTTTGGAGTTCCAGAAAATTTAATTTTAGACAATGGTACAGAATTTAAAAACGATGTAGTATCCGAAATTTTAAAAGTACATAAAATCAAAGCCCATTTTACCACAGTAGGTCACCACGAAAGTAATGCCATTGTAGAACGCTTTCATTCGACAATAATTGAGCACCTAAGAATTCTCAAATCCCTTTATCCAAATGAAAAAGATAACCTTATGAATTATGCAATTTTAGGCTATAATAACAGCATACACAGTAGTACCAACTTTACACCTTTCGAACTTACTTTTGGTCATACTAATTCCCGAAACCCCAATGAAATATTTCTACCTACATCATTTTTCACAGATTATGCGGAAAACCACAAGAAAAGACTAGAACATGTTTACGATAACGTTAAAGATAAACTAGAAACAAACAAAAAGAAAATCGCGGACAAACACAATACACAAGGCAATACAAACGACCAATTCAAAGTAGGAAACATTGTATATAAGAAAAACTTTCAATACAGAAATAAAAAAGACAACAAATTTATAGGCCCCTATAAAATATCTAAACTTCTAGATAGAAATAAAGTCGAAATTATAAATGAACAAAATAAAAATAAAACTGAAACAATTCATATTAAAGAACTTAGAAAACCTTTCGTTACAGATTTTTCGGAATCCTCTACTTCGCAGACATCGGCCTGACGAAACCGACCTTCCATAAAATACTTGACAATCCTGGACTATTACCTCTAAAATTAGGAAACGCCGAAAATATCGTGGACTATTGGTCATTCATTAGAATCATTGACATTACAGACATAATTGAAGAATTCTTGACACTTCAAAAGAAATTTATTAGTTTGAAACAAATGATAATAGACAAAACAACAAACAACACCGAAACTTATTTTGAAAATATATTGAATACATTTGAATCCATCACTATACTTGAAAATAAAACTAAATCTCAGATCAACCAACTAAATCCTTGTTTTAACCAAAACCATGTAAAGAAACGAGGACTAATTAATGGCTTCGGTTCCATTATCAAATCAATAACGGGCAATCTAGATCAAAGCGATGCTGACAGATATAATAAAGCAATCGAAACTCTCTCAACAACACAAAATAAAATAAAAACTTTAGTTAATGAACAAATTACAATTATCGAAAATTCTATAAACACTTTTAACTCCAGTATTCAAGTTTTAACACAAAATCAATTAACAATCAAATCACAAATTGATAATATTGCCAATATCATTAATACAGCACAAGCACAGGCAAAACAAACTTTTGAGCTTGCCTATATTGAAAGTGTCACTTACCAAATAAGTAATTTATATCAATATATCTATGATTTATTGGAGCAAATAGAAGTGGCTATTACCTTTTCAAAAGCTAAACTTTTTCACAGTTCAATTATTGAACCAGAAACACTACTGAGAAATATTAAATTAATTGATGTTCATTTATTAAACAATAAGTTGCCTTTTGAACCTATTATTAGCAACATTTTAAAATTTGAAAAAATAATGAATATAAAAAGCTATAGTAAGAATAACAAAATCATATTTATAATCGAAATTCCAATCGTAGAAATTGAAAACTACAATCTGTATCAGCTTTTCCCTTTACCAATCCTTAAAAATGACAAATACCAAATTATTATTCCAAAAACCCAATTCCTGATCCTAAACGAGCAAAACTATATGTCATTTAACAAAGAATGTCAAGAGATCGATAAAGAAGAATTTATCTGCCACGAATCCACGCCTTCATCAATTAAAGAAGATGCCCCTTGTGAAGTTCAAATGTTAAAATTTACCAGTGACCATACAAACTGTGAAATTGACCAAGTAGACATTACCGACACCAAAATTCATAAACTTCGTGAAAATTAGTGGTTAATTGTTTCGCCATTTGTTACAGCCGCTCAACAAATTTGTGGTGGCACCAAAGACAATATACCTCTCTTAGGAACTTTTGTAGTTGAACTAGACAAACAGTGCTTAGTTAAAATAGAAAAAACAGTGCTTCGTAGTAATAGACTTCCGAAAAGTGAATTTAAAATTATTCAACTTCCAAAACTTAACTTCAAAAACTCTATTAATGGAAATTCTTATAATATTCAACCTTTTAAACTTAATGATATAGACGTTGGAAAAATGAATATTCTAAAAGACTCTTTAGACTTACAAACTAAAAAATTAAGTGAAATTTTTGAAAACCCAGTTTATTACAAAAATATTAGCATATGGACAATTTTCGTATATGTCTTTATCACTATTACTATATCCTATGGTTTTTATTATTTTTATTGTAAAAGTTATAGCAAGAAATTAACAGAAGAAAATAGTCAAGAAAACATGGAAATTCCTGTGAATGCAAATCCGGTTGCTGCACCCCGGATTCTTCTCTAAGGGTGGAGGAGTTATAGAAACGCATCTAAGCATTTCTCGCTGAAGTCATCAGAAATAGGAGATGCCCCTTCCACAAGAAGGCTAGAACAAAACTCTCGACATCCCGGCATTTTCAGCTTTTTGACATTATATTTCATTATAATAACTTGTTAATAAAGTTCCTTTTCGGTTTAATTTCAGTTGTAGTTTTTTAAAAACATAACTTTCGGTTTCGAATCTAAAAGTGATTATACTTACACTTAATTTATGCAAGGACTGATTTTCATTGATTTTATTATAAGTTTGTTACTTTGTATCAATTTTAATTGTACCTAAGTGTTTTTTTGCTTTCAATTACAAGAAATAATTTCCAGATAACATTTTTATTACTAATATTCTACGTAATTCTTGTGTATAAATACACCTAGAAAATATCCTGTTCAGTAGTCAACTTCAAGAAAATGAACACTAACCAAGATTCTACAAACAGTGAGGCTGCTGCTTCTATACAGATGTAAGAAGATTAATTATATCAAATAAAAATTTACAAGCTAGTTTATTTAAAAATAATAGTAGTATTTTTAATTTTATCATTAATTATTAGAACAACACAAAATCAATTTTTCGAAAAAGCGATGAGAATTTTTCAGAAAATGATAAAATTTAGGGCGTTGGGCCGCTTTAGGAACAGGTCGGTAAAATCTTGGGCGAAACTAACAAGAATAGGAAATTACGTCATCGCTGTTTTTAGATAAATATAATGAGTAAGTCTTTGGGTTATGTAGATAATAAAAGAGGTAAATTCATTTTAATTTTTTTATTTGGTAAGAATAAAACAATATATTTATTATTGATAATTGGCTTATTGAGATAAACTTAGATTTTTATAGTAAAGAATTTAATTTGTAAATAATCTCTAGATACCGCAATTCATCTGCAATTAATTCTGCTTCTTTTCCATTTAAGGCATTGTTTTTTGATAAAATTTTAAGACCTTCTACAAGAAAGTTTGGGTCGTCATGTTCGTTATAGAGGGTCCATATTTCATCCAGTTGGTTAAGTATCTGCTTGTCTACCACACCCTTTGTGTCACTTATCGAGAAATCAACACGAATTTTCTTTGATTGTATGCTTGCAGTATCTTGAACCTCAATATGTTTTCTTTTACACTGAGGTCTTTGCTTGTCTGATATATCTTGGTCTCGTGTTTGACTATTCTCGGTTATATGGCTTCTTTCACAAAACTGTACGTCTTGGTCACGTGTTTTGTCAATTCCATGTAGGGTGTGTGACATTTTTCTACCTAGGTACATTGGTTTAATAATTTTTTCGTATTTTGATGAATGAGATTGATGACGTAGTCGACCTCGTCCATCCTTGTGGACGCCTGATATGTCTAAAAGAGCTTTGTAGATTTTTTGATCGGCAAGCGTATATTGTGTTGGTTGCTTTGAAAACAGCAGGTCGTAAACACCCTGCGTAGGTTTAAACTTGTGTGAGTCCATCTGAATGGTATCTCTACCAAACTCAATTGTTTTATTTCCAAGCGACCATTCTCCCGTAGGCCAGTTGAACTTTGGCCCGTATATTTGATCTGTATTTCCTAAATCTTGAATATATTTTTCAAGATTAATGGTATTATCGTTATACGATGTTTGAATATGTTCCTCCTCTGTTGAATGATTGGACAGTGACTCATTTTCGTTGAGTTCTGTTTTAGGGACTTTTTCATTCACATATTTGGCTATTTCTTTAAGAGGTGTAGTTATTGGTTTAAACGTTGATTCTAGTAGTTCTTTTTCATCAGCTTGCATTCTTTTGAGAGCTTTGTACTTTTCTTTCACAATCGCTGCGAGTTTGTTTACTTGAACCGCTCGGCTTAAAGGCATGTTAACAAATGAATTCTCGACTTTGACTTCTTGATTTATATTCTTGTTGTGTACGTTTCCGACTCTCTGTGCTATACACTGCTACCCTCTGCTACGCTCTGGTATAATGCTCTGCTACGCTCTGCTACCATCTGCTACGCTCTGCTCTGTCGCTCTGCTACCCTCTGCTACGTTCTGCTCTGACGCTCTGCTACCCTCTGCTACGTTCTGCTATGCTCTGCTATGATGCTCTATTATTTTTTAAAATTTCCTAGCGCAGTTTTTTTATAAGTTTTAGGATAGGTAGTAACTTAAATAAAATCTTATACATTTTATCATATTAAGAAAAAGGGAAACCGCAAAAATTTTTTACGGTGGGGGTGGGGTTGTTGAAATTCTATGACAAAATATTTCTTTTTAATTACAATAATGCTTAAATCCTTATTTTACTTACGCTGGAGGAGGTGGAGGTGGTGGCCATAGTAGCATCATAAGAGTTCTTTTATGACAAAACATTTTTTTAATTACAATAATGCTTAAATACTTATTTTACTTACGGTGGAGATAGTGGAGGTAGCGGTCGTAATGGCATCCTTAAAGCACTTCTATGGTAAATCATTTTTAAATACAATAATAGTTAAATACTTATTTTACTTACATTGGTGTTAAATCCTTTCGTTTTAAACTATTATTACAATGATATTTATAACTAGAAACTACCAGTTATATTAGAAAAATCTACCGCAAAAATCCGTTTCCTTTTTAAAAAGGTTTACCATTGTTACTTTCCTGTTTTTCAAATGTGTTAAACCTCACTATCCGCTGTAAGAGACAATCTTTTGTGGGTTTTATTATAAATCTATAGCTTTTTACTTTAGCATGATTTGTACTAGAATTAAAATTATTTATGTAGGAATATTTTTACTTTCGCATGATTTGTAATAGAATTAAAATTATTTATGTAGGAATATTTTCTAATTTATTTTACGTAATAACGTTTATAAATAGTTATTTATGATATGAGTGTTAAAAGTGAGGTTTTATTTTGTGAGTGAAAGCGTTTGTGAAATGAGCGGAGCGAATTGAACAATTTCACGAACAAAATAAAATCACTTTTAACACAAATACCATACAATGTTTTTTGTACAACTTCCCTATTTTGATAATGAAACGAGCGAATTTGCAATGACAATAAACCAAACCGTGTTAAAAGTAAACTAAACCGTGTTAAAAGTAAACTTGTTTACATGGCAACGTGTTAAAAGTATTTTTAACACGCTGCTATGTAAACAATCGTTTTTAACATTGTTTGCTATCATTAAAAGTGTCACTTTTAATGACAGTTGTACAAAAACTATTTTTTAGTAAAACCGTCTCCAGCGTTACTGCATGGATATTGCGATAGTACACCCCTGTTAACACATCCTCCTTACACAGTTGGGCCTGATGAAATTATGGAGCGTTTTTCAACAATTGATAAGGAGTATAAAGGCCACTGTTTTGTAACTAAGACGATTAGTTTTCGTTTAGTTAAGAATCTGTAGAAACAGAACGGTATGTATATTTTCATATAAAATATTACTAGTTGATAAAATTGGCGTTACACCAACTGTTTTTCTCTGATTTCAATACATTTAGTTGAGTTGTTACCCCATCGGGTTAGAAAAATGTGGCTGGTTTCTTTAACTTCATAAGACTAAACAAACAAATTTTAGTTTTAGACCCTTCCATAGTATCTTTATGTTTACAATTAGTTATGTCTCCTGTTCGTCACTCAAATACAGAGAAATAATCATCGTCTGAGAACACCCTCTAAAGCGTTTCTCAAAAATGTCCTTATTTAATGTTCCAGTTTATTTGGAAAGAATGTATGTAGGGCTTGTAATTAGCAATATAACGCTTACCAGTTACATTTAATTGAAACATAATCATAGTCACTAAAACATAAACTAAACCAGTCTTTTAACCAAAGTTCCTTTATTCGGTTATTAATTATTGAAACTTCAAAATTACTTACTCTTGAATGACTTTTTGCATTTTCAATTCACCCTCTAAATAATTCTTATTAAGGGTTTCATTTAAATCAGCATCATGTTGCCCTGGATCTTCGCTATCTCCAATATGTTGGTGGTGGTATTCATACAATTCTTTACGTTTTCGATTTTGTAAGTGTAAATCGTATATTCACATCCTTTTTACCTTTTTGTACGAGATGTCGTGTCTGTCGGTGTTTGGACTGGCAGGGGTTGTTGGTGGGAACTACCTTTTTATCCTTATCCTTTACGGCTTCTTTTATCTGAGCACTTCTTCGCAATGTTTTTTCATGCAAGTCACCCATTGTCTCATTGTTAACATGGTTAACTGTGTCCGCCTTAAAGCACTCTGGGTGACCGTGCCAGAAACAACCGTGGTACTGATACACAGTATTCGACTCTTTATCGAAACCGTCTACTTTAGCTCCACAGATTGTGACTTCACCTCCGTTCAAAGCGTGTTGAACGTCAGAAGCCACTAAGCCACTAAGCCACTTAATTGATCCTTTACTATACGTATCTCTTAGTTCTTTTTTCACAACGGCAACGGTTTTTGGCTGTAAATATTTTGATCTGTAAATAGCCATACATACACTGTAACGATAACACAGAAACACCGCGTCATCGTGTGTATTCCCACCATCCGATACTGACCGTGATCTATAATTTATTTATTTACAGGGAGATCCATCCGAGGGCCAAAGGGGTCGCAGATCCGTTTTATTTCTTTTCTTGTAGAATTAATATTTTATTTTTATTTTTTATTGTATATAGTTTATTAGAGAAATAAATCTTTATTTAAATCGAAACCGAATTTTACTGAGTCTGGTGTCTGAAAGAGCTACCCGTTACAACACTAGCAATAGTCAGATATTGGAATGGATCAATATTAGTTATTTCCAAAAATTCTTTGCGAAATTCCAAACAGCCCTTCTCAGAATATCAACATCTGAATCACAGTAATCATGTAGATCCCTTTGTAAATCAAACTCGTTGTTTTTATGTGCTTCATACCATTTTAAAAATTCCTCTCTTTGCTTTGGTTTCATTGTGTTGGGCGCATAGTACTTTGTATCTGGCAAACAGCCTTTATAATCTTGGTTTTCAGGAGTATTGAAAAAGTGTGGAAAGTACCCTTTTTTTGCCTCTTTTAGGCCAAACGTTTTGGGGAAATTTGCCAGAGGACCACTCACGAAATTAGAGCTGTCGATTATTTTCAATTTAATAGAAGGTATTTCCAGCAACATCAGTTTTGATCGATTGTATATTGTTTAGGGGTTTATCGTATTTGCCATACAGTGCTTCAAAATAAAATAGCTGTCATAACGTTTACTATTGTGAGCCACCGCTGTATAACCGCAATGTTTTTCAGATATTAGCCAACTGCAAAACTCAGAAAATGGGTCATTTGAATAACCATAATTACATTATATATTTAACTAACTGCTTTAAGGCTTTGTACCGAATTATATAGTACAATTTTAGTTAGTTAATACACCAGTTTCAATTTATTGTCTCACATACATATGCTATTTTCACCTGAAAATATACATACTGAGTTTTGCTTATAAAAACACTTTCAGTTCTAGGTATGCTGCTGTGACAACCTGTTAACCAAGGGAACCATAGGAAAAAACATGGGAAGCTCCAAAAGAAATCCACAGAACACTTTTCAAACTATTTTTTTAATTTATTAATTAGTAAAATGTATAATTATTTATGATAAATAAAAGTTAGAAAATAGTTTGTTTTTTAAACATTTTTTGGTAAATTTTGGATTTTTTAAAAACTTGATTTGTTTCCTACATTATTTGTTAATTAACTTATAAAAAGATACACTCCTTTAGGCATAATTTCTCAATAAGTTCTTATCTAGACTAAGTCATCTTTTTTATTTAGTTTTTAATTTTAATTCTTACATACCTTCTGATAACGATTTGGTTATAATTTAATTTTACAGGCCAAGGAATTTTTTTAAAATATTATTAAACGTTTTATTATTTTGAAAATGATCTGAAGTTGATACGATGACGTCACAAAGGTTTGCGCCTTAAGATCCCTAACTTACCGACCGATCTGAAGTTGGCACCCTGCTGCAAGGGTGTAGTGGAGGGGGTAAAGTCTGTCTGGCTGGCTGTGTCTGTCTGGCGGTACTTTATTGCGATAAGACTTGTTTTTTATTTTTTCTACTATTGTTTGTCACATTTTATACACCAACTCCTTTACAGTGATACCTCATACGTCGATATCCGTTCGGCCGTTTACGAGATACACCGTTAATGCCCTTTTGGCAGCATAAATATGGTCTTTTTGACGCTTCATCTTACCCTATACAGCAACCCCTTTACAATGATATGTCACGTGACGAAATCTGTTAGGCCGTTTACGAGATACAACGTTAATGCCTTTTTGGCAGCATAAATATGGTCTTTTTGACGCTTCATCTTACCCTATACAGCAACCCCTTTACAATGATATGTCACGTGACGAAATCTGTTGGGCCGTTTACGAGATACAACGTTAATGCCCTTTTGGCAGTATCAATATGGTCTTTTTGACGCTTTATCTTACCCTATACAGCAACCCCTTTACAATGATACGTCATACGTCGAAATCCGTACTCTGTTATCTTTATTGCGATAAGACTTGTTTATTATTATTATTTTTGTTAGGTACGGCACTGCTAAATATCTAAAAATTAACAGTACGCCTCTGCTAACTTACCAACAACCGTATATGACGTAGACGGAGCTGTTTATCGAACACATTTCAACTTCATTTTTCAAGTCAGGTGATAGCCGTGTTGGTTAAGGCGTCAACATTCTACACATGACTTTGTGGGTTCGAATACCACAACAGACATTACACAGAATTTTTTTTCTACACTTATTCTCATACAAAATTATTCTAAGTTCTATTTGGGCACTGGGGTTGATAATGAGGGGTGGTAGGGTGAGTTAGGGTGAGTTGAAATAATGTGAGGCATGTAAAGTTGGTACGATTACAGTGAAGCGCGAAAAATTCAAAATATAACGAAAAGAAGAATTGGCTGCTTGCACCAAATGTCAGAGGCCACTCGAAAAAGAAGAATTGGCTGTTTGTGTCAAATGTCAAAGGCCACTCGAAAAAGAAGAATTGTCAGAGCGCCAGGGCTCCAACGCTAACGATAGGTGTTCTGCCATTTGAAAAAAGTGAGGTTATGTTCGAAAAAATGGCTAGAACTCTCATTGCTTCACTACTTGAACTCTTCTGAACACTTGACTTGAACTGACGTTAACTGCCCATGCATCCCCTTATACAGGGTGTTAATGAATAAGTGTTACAGATTTTAAGGGCAGATACACCATGCAGAAATATGGTGAAACTTCATATAAACATATGGTTTTTAAGCTTTGGTTTCGGAGCTGGAGCTCTTTGAAGATGATGTCTCCAGGTCAATTTTTTTCAAATATCTTCATAACGCTACTCTGAAAAAATATGAAATTGGGCAGAGTTAGTAAACTTTATAAGACAATTGATCTGATGCTAATTAGATATTTCCAACACGATCATAAGCGTCTCATTTGGGAGGGGCCATTGGATATTTTTTGTCATATTTTTTTTGTCTGTCACTTTTTTACATTTTTGATAATTAATTAAGAAACTTTAGGGTTTTTACTTGAAAAAAGGTACTCTTGTTTAGAGTCCTCAGGACGCACCGTTTTAGATAAAAATCAATTTTAAATTTTTATGTTTTTTATTATACCTGTCATACTAATTATTTAAAATAAAAGTAAGCTCTGAAAAATCAACAAAAAGATTTTATTAGCTAAAATAAAGAAGGCTCTGCAATATTAACCTGTCAAATTGTGCTTAGTTTTTATTATTGTGATTAAGTTGTAGTTATTTTTTGTGCATAAAATGAATACTCATACTTTTAATGATTATGCCAACATGCTAATAATTTATGGCGCAGCTCATTGTATAGGCAGAGTTGCTCGCCGTTGGTACATGGAAAGATATCCAAATCGCCCAGCTCCTTCCCATAAAATATTTCAAAGACTTTTACAAAGACTAAGGGAGACAGGATCATTTAAATTTAATAAAATTAACTGTGGAGGTCGTAGAAGTCGTCGAACCGCAAGCTTCGAAGAAGAAGTGCTTCAAAAAGTAGAAAACAAACCATCTACTAGCACTCGAAGTATTGCTCATGCCATGGGTGTAAATCACATAAGTGTTTGGCAAGTTTTAAAGGAACAACTACTTTATCCCTATCACGAACAACGCGTACAACATTTAAATCCAACAGATTTTCAACCAAGGTTAAATTTTTGTCGTTGGTTTACACAACTTTGTTTATTACAACCAGAATTTATACGGCGCGTGCTGTTTACGGATGAGGCATCCTTTACCAGAGAAGGTATTATTAACTTTCATAGTAATCATGTTTGGTCTTAAGAAAATCCTCATTCTACCCGTTCCACCCATTTCCAAAATAAGTTTAGCATCAACGTGTGGGTTGGTATTGTTGATGGACATTTAATTGGTCCGTATCTTCTGCCAAATCGCCTAACTGGTGCCCATTATTTAGTATTTCTGCAACAAGTGTTGCCAGAATTGTTAGAAGATATACCATTAAATATCCGTCAGGAGATGTGGCTTCAACATGACGGTGCCCCAGCACATTTTTCGCGTGATGTTCGAGATTACCTCAATGAAACGTTTAATGAAAGATGGATAGGCCGAGGAGCACCGGTACCGTGGCCAGCCCGCTCTCCGGAACTAAACCCGTTAGACTATTTTTTGTGGGGTTTTATGAAAACATTAGTATATGAGACACCCATCGGGTCAGAAGAGGAGTTGATTGCTCGGGTTTCTGGATCTGGATCTGGAAATTTGGGAGGGGCGAGCTAGTGCTCAGCCAGCACTGAGGCCACATATGACCCATTGTGCATCCTCCCGTGTGTAAGGATATCCTCACCTCAGGATTGCTCGGGTTTTAGCTGCTGCACAGCAGATTCAAGCAATGCCTGGTCTATTGCATAGGGTTTACCAAAATATGGTAAGAAGATGCAATGCCTGTATTGAGGCTGGTGGAGGTCATTTTCAACAATTTTTATAATAATTATTACAAATAAAATCTTTTTGTTGATTTTTCAGAGCTTGCTTTTATTTTAAATAATTAGTATGAAAGCTATAATAAAAAACATAAAAATTTAAAAATTGATTTTTATCTAAAACGGTGCGTCCTGTGGACTCTAAACAGGAGTACCTTTTTTCAAGTAAAAACCCTAAAGTTTCTTAATTAATTATCAAAAATATAAAAAAGTGACAGACAAAAAAAATATGACAAAAAATATCCAGTGGCCCCCCCAAATGAGACGCTTATGATCGTGTTGGAAATATCTAATTAGCATCAGATCAATTGTCTTATAAAGTTTACTAACTCTGCCAAATTTCATATTTTTTCATATTGGCGTTCTGAAGATATTTGAAAAAAATTGACCTAGAGACATCATCTTGAAAGAGCTCCAGCTCCGAAACCAAAGCTTAAAAACCATATGTTTATATAAAGTTTCACCATATTTCTGCATGGTGTATCTGCCCTTAAAATCTGTAACACTTATTCATTAACACCCTGTATACAACATTATTTAATCTAGTCAGTGTGTTTAGAAGTTTCTAGAATTTTCTAGAAACATTATTTAAAATGGTCAGTTGATTTTTTTACAAACTTCTAAAAATCAACTGTCAACAACAATCTTTCAAATTAAGGTCCCTTCCTTTACGGTTATCCCGTTACACTGCCCCCTCCTTAGATTCATTCCTCCTGGAATGTTATTTCCTTTATCGGAATCCCGCACACTCCCTGAGCCAGCCAAACCATCTTCTTGGAGTTGCTGCGCATCTCCACTGTGGTTTCCCTGGTAAGGCGCCAAACGATCATGATGGACCACGACGGGTTTCCCTCTGGGAATTTTCACGATCCGATAAATGACATCGTTAATCTTCTTCTTGATAGTATAAGGACCTTCCCAGTTCTTTTGTAATTTGGGACAAATACCTCGACGCCGTCGGGGGTTATAGAGCCAGACTAAATCTCCAACTTGGTAACTCTTTTCCATTGTCCGTGTGTCATAGTACCTCTTCATCCGATCACTTGATAATTGTAGTTTTCCACGCACCAGGTTGTGTATATTTTCCATTCGATTCTGAAGGTCGGCGACATATTGTTCACGTGCCATTTCTTCACCAGGTTTACAACCAAACACCAAGTCACATGGTAGCCTCATTTCTCTACCGAACAGGACCTTCGCAGGCGTTTGGCCAGTTGATTCGTTGATGGCCGATCGAATTGCCATTAGAAATAGTGGAATATGTCGATCCCAATCCTTCTGACAATCTGACACCACTTTTGACAGATAGTTGGTTATAGTCCGGTTCATTCGTTCCACCATTCCATCAGACTGAGGGTGCATCGCTGTGGTTCTCGTTTTGTGGATGCCTAATCTTTGGCAAACTTCTTGAAACAGCTTGCTCTCAAAATTTCTTCCTTGGTCTGAATGTAATTCTAATGGTACCCCAAATCGGCTTACGAATTCTTCAACCAATATATCTGCTAAAGTGGTAGCTTCCTGATTGGGAACTGCATATGCTTCAACCCATTTAGTGAAGTAGTCCATTACAACAAAGATGTACTTGTTTCCTACATCGGTCTGTGGAAGTGGCCCCAATACATCTACTGCGATTCTTTCAAAAGGACTTCCAACCAGGTATTGCTGCATTTCCGCCTTCGGTTTTCGGTGCGGACCGTTACTGGCAGCACATGTAGTGCATTTACGACACCAATCTTTAACATCATTAGTGCAATTTACCCAGTAAAATCTATCTCGGATCTTTTGCAGCGTTTTCGTGATACCCAGATGTCCTCCAGAACTATCATTATGCATCTGTTTTAAAATTTCCGGTACAGCATTTCTTGGGACCACTATTTGTTTCCTTGTTTCTGTGCCCTCGGAATTTTCTACAAGTCTTTTAACGAGCCCTCCGTCCAAAATTAAAGAGTTCCATTGGGACCAGTATGCTTTTAAAGCAGGAGAGGATGAGGATATCTCTCTCCACAACGGACGACGGTCCATTCTCTTCCACTCCCTAATCTTTCTCAGAACGGGATCGTTTTCTTGTTGCTCCTCCAGCATAGACCTCTCGTCTTCTGGCACAACCTTAACTAAGGCAAGTTTTTCCTCGTTCTGCTCCATACGGGTACAATGGGGGCAATCAGGTCGACATGGTCTTCTGGAAAGTGCATCAGCATTACGATGTCTGGTTCCAGGTCTGTGCTCGATTTCAACATCATATTCCTGCAGTTTTTCGAGCCATCTTGCTATCTGTCCTTCTGGGTTCCTAAAGCTAAGTAGCCACTTTAAACTAGCATGGTCTGTTCTGATCAGGAATTTTTTGCCATACAGATGTTTATAAAAGTGTTCGACGGATTTTACAACTGCTAACAGTTCCCTCCTAGTTACACAGTAGTTCTTTTCAGCTTTCGATAAAGTTTTGCTGAAGTAACCAACCTCTCTTTCCTTACCGCCTTGTAGCTGTGACAAGACGGCTCCAATTCCCACATTGCTGGCGTCGGTGTCCAGAGTAAGCTTACCATCAGGAAGTGGATAAGCAAGAACAGGTGCTGACGTAAGCTGTTTTTTCAATATTTCAAACGCCCTTTGACATTCCTGATCCCAACAGGAAGGACTTATCTTGTTCTGTCAAACGTGTCAAGGGTTTGGCGATGTCTCCTAAATTCTTGACATATCGTCGGTAATAGGAACAAAGACCCAAGAAACTCCGGAGCTGATGTTTGTCGATAGGGATGGGCCATTCCTGAACGGCTTGTATCTTATCGGGGTCAACAGCAACGCCATCCTTGCTTACGTTATGTCCTAAATAGTTGACCTGTCTCTGGAACAAGTGGCATTTCTTAACATTCAATGTTAGATTAGCGTTCTGTAATCTTTTAAAAACTTCTTCCAGGTTAGATAAATGTTCCTTAAAGGTCTTACCCATTATGATGATGTCGTCTAGATAAACTAGACAAGTTTCCCATGACAAACCTCGCAGGATGTTCTCCATTAGTCGTTCAAACGTCGCAGGAGCATTACAGAGGCCAAATGGAAGGACCGTGAATTGCCATAACCCTGATCCACTGGTAAAGGCAGTCTTTTCTTTGTCTGCAGGATTCATTTTAACTTGCCAGTATCCGCTTTTAAGGTCCAACGTAGAAAACAGAGTAGAACCCGCCAAAGCGTCGAGGGCATCATCAATCCTTGGCAGAGGATAACTGTCCTTCTTAGTGAAATCATTTAGCTTTCGATAGTCGACACAAAACCGCATTGATCCGTTTTTCTTTCTCACTAATACCACAGGAGAAGCCCACGGACTACTGGATGGTTTGAATCATTTCTTTAAGGGCTCTGTCTGCTTTTTCCTTTTTAACTTGAGGCATCCTTCGGGGTACCTGTCGAATCGGACGTGCATCACCAGTGTCAATTCTATGTTGTACAACATCAGTTCTTCCCAGTTTACTTTTAGAACCAAATACAGGTTTATACCGGTAAAGTAGATCTCTTACCTGTTTCTTTTCTAATTTTGACAAAGAGGGGTCTAATTTTGTCATTAATTGTTCAATTTCGTTGGTCTCATCTGTTTCCGTAACATTTATCTTGTGAATTATGGCCATTACCGGTTCTAAACTTCCCATTTCCGTGTCCTTTCGGAGAAGAACTGGATGATCGTTCAAGTTGGTAACTCGGATGGGTACCTCTTTGGCGGATCTAACAAGAGTCTTACCCACAAGGAGTCCTTTTCCCAATTCATGGTCATGGTTCTTCGGCTCTATCATGGCTGGGGCACCATCTGGCTCCAGTCCATCCAACCGCGCTGTGACAACACATTCGCAGCTTGCCGGAAGTTCGATATCATCGATTAGCTTAATCGAGGCATTGTCAACTTGTTTTCGGTGCAGGAATATTTCTTCATTACCAGTACGAAGGATACGTTGGCGAAGATCCAAATGAAAACCACAGTGGAGCATAACATCCATGCCCAGAACAACATCTTCATCAACGTCAGCCACCAGCACTGAGTGAACAAGAGAGGTTGAACCAAACTGTAGCGTCACCTGTATCTCACCGTAGACTCTAGCAGAATCTCCGGTAGCGGTACGCAGTCTCCAACTGGTAGGCCACATCTTCTTTCGCATAATGATGGATGGTCGAACGATAGTTTTTGTAGCTCCAGTGTCTACCAGCATGCTAAAGTTCTTCCCATCAATGAGGCCATCTACATATAAGCTGTCCACGTAATGTCGCAGAGTTGCCAATTTAATGGTGTGAGGGGCTTCGGGAATGTTTGGGGTCGATTTCGCCCTCCAGGAGTCGACCCGTTCTAGTTTTCCTGCTGCTGGGGTACTTCAGCAGAAGATTTTTCTTTTTGGGGGCAAGTATTTCTTATATGGCCTAGTTCTCCGCAGTTCCAGCATCTCACTTGGCGCCTTCTTTTTGGAGATAACTTCATTAATCTCTCTACTACCGCTTCAACGTCGCTAACGGAATGAACGGCATGGTCGTAGTTACCGGTGATTTCCCTTAGTCGAGCAACTCCACGTGAGGCCTCCGTCGCCGCCTCAAACTCCAGGGCAATGGTCAAGGCGTCCACAAGAGTCTTCGGCCGCGCCAACCGTACAGCGCGCTGCAACTCGACGTCTCGAAGACCATCGGTGAAGGTTTGGACTGCTAGGCACTCCAGGAAATCCTCCGCTGCATTTGAATACGCAAGTCGTACCATTCTTGCTACATCCGCTTCAAATTCCTGGATAGTTTCTCCATTTTTCTGTTTTCGGCTCTTTAACTGCATTCGGTACACCGGTTGTAGATGAGTTTGACCATAACGCATCTCTAGACGATTCACCAATAACTCGAAGTTGTCAGCTTCATCCGGTGTCAATGATTGCAAGACGTCTAAAGCTTCGCCTCGCAGAGCTACGGTTAGGGACAATGCTTTCTCCTGGGATGACCATCCATTAGCTCTGGCCGCTGCGTCGAATTGTTTCAGGTAATTTGGCCAGGAAGTCTTCCCGTCGAAGGTCGGGGGTTTCATCGTCGTTCGTACATGGGTCGTCTCCTCGCTTCTTTGTCGTTCGACGTCTGCGTGGCAGGTTTCCATCCTTCTTGCATCTCCGTCGCCGTGGTGGATGGTTTGGTTTCGGCGGCTAGCTTCCTGTTCTTGTTGAAGCTTCCTTATCTCGGACTGCATTTGCTGGTTGATCTGGTTTTGCTCGTCTCGCAAGTTGGACACTTGCTGATTTTGTTCGTTTCGCAAGCTGGACACTTGCTGATTTTGTTCGTCACGAAGAGTGTGCATTTCGGAGCGCAAATGCGATATTTGCTGAGAGAAGGAACTGGATAACTCTTCTGGTAGGGTAGACATCCGTTGTGACAGCTGGGACATATCTTCGCGCTGGCTCTTCATCTGACTGGAAAGCTCCTCTTGCTGGCTCTTCATCTGACTGGATAGCTCCTCTTGCTGGCTCGTCATTCGTCCTGATAGCTCCTCGTGCAGCCGGGAAAGTTGTTGAGTTTGTTCTTCTTGTTGGCTCGTCATTCGTCCTGATAGCTCCTCTTGCAGCCGGGAAAGTTGTTGAGCTAGTTCAGAATTGGCTTTTTGAACTGGGTCTTCAAACTCCACAGCGTCAGGGTCCAAATCATTATTTACATAGTATTCACGGAGCCTTCTTAACAATACGGATTTGCTTCCAGTAGTTTCCAACTCCAATTCTTCGAGCTCTCTTCTGAGCTCAGCCACCAATAGTTCATTTATCTTTTTTCCAGGCATTCTTGTATCTTCACCCCACACCTGACACCAATTTGAAACACGTATGGGGGCTTTTTACACAATTTATTTACAAAATTGTTAAGATTCACTGAACTCTGCTGGATAACGTCTAACTACTTGACAAGACAATGAACTCTTCTGAACACTTGACTTGAACTGACGTTAACTGCCCATGCATCCCCTTATATACAACATTATTT
This sequence comes from Altica lythri, assembly GCA_964028335.1. NCBI lineage: Eukaryota > Metazoa > Arthropoda > Insecta > Coleoptera > Chrysomelidae > Altica > Altica lythri. The sequence continues at coordinate 3,438,156 of OZ034806.1, read as the reverse complement.
AATCTAGTCAGTGTGTTTAGAAGTTTCTAGAATTTTCTAGAAACATTATTTAAAATGGTCAGTTGATTTTTTTACAAACTTCTAAAAATCAACTGTCAACAACAATCTTTCAAATTAAGGTCCCTTCCTTTACGGTTATCCCGTTACAATACTTTTTTGTGTTATAATAAATTCTACATCAAAAAACATTAAAAAATCCTATTTTAATTTAAAACTTTAAAAGTTAAAACTGAGATCAAATTTATATTTACAAACCTTTTTGTTTGACCCTGTATATCTCGAAAAGTATTAGTTTTTTTTGAAAAAATTCAGGAATAATTTTTGTGTAATATTAAATTCTACATCAAAAAACATAAAAAAATCTCATTTTAATTAAAGACTTTAAAAGTTATAACAGAAAAACTGAGATCACATTTATATGTACAAACTTTTGGTTTGACCCTGTATATCTCAAAAAGTATCAGTTTTTTTGAAAAAAATCAGGAATACTTTTTTGTGCAAAATTAAATTCTACATTAAAATACATCAAAAATCCTTATATTTATTAAAAACTTTAAAAGTTATGACAGAAAAACTGAGATCAAATTTATATTTACAAACTTTTGGTTTGACCCTATATATCTCAAAAAGTATTAGTTTTTTGGAAAAGACTCAGGAATACTTTTTTGTGTAAAATTAAATTCTACATCAAAAAACATCAAAAAATCTTATTTTGTTTAAAAACTTTAAAAGTTATAACAGAAAAACTGAGATAAATTTATATTTACAAACTTTTTGTTTGACCCTGTATATCTCGAAAAGTATCCGTTTTATGAAAAAACTCATAAATATTTTTTTCTGTAAAATTAAATTCTACATAACAGAACTTTAAAAAATCTCATTTTAATTAAAAACTTTAAAAGTTATGACAGAAAAACTGAGATCAAATTTATATTTACAAACTTTTGGTTTGACCCTATATATCTCGAAAAGTATTAGTTTTTTTGAAAAACTCATGAATACTTTTTTGTGTAAAATAAATTCTACATCAAAAAATCTTATTTTAATTAATAACTTTAAAAGTTATAACAGAAAAACTGATATCAAATTTATATTTACAAACTTTTTGTTTGACCCTGTTTATCTCAAAAAGTATCAGTTGTTTTGAAAAAACTCAAGAATACTTTTTTGTGTAATATTAAATTCTACATCAAAAAGCATCAAAAAATCTCATTTTAATTAAAAACTTTAAAAGAAAAGTTATAACAGAAAAACTGAGATCAAATTTATATTTACAAACTTTTTGTATGACCCCGTATATCTCGAAAACGATTAGTTTTTTCTAAAAAACTTAGGAATACTTTTTTGTGTCAAATTAAATTCTACATCAAAAAACATTAAAAAATCTTATTTGAATTAAAAACTTTAAAAGTTATAACAGAAAAACTGAGAGCAAATTTATATTAATAAACTTTTTGTTTGACCCTGTATATCTCGAAAAGTATCTGTTTTATGAAAAAACCCATAAATATTTTTTTGTGTAAAATTAAATTCTACATAACAGAACATCAAAAAATCTCATTTTAATTAAAAACTTTAAAAGTTATGACAGAAAAACTGAGATCAAATTTATATTTACAAACTTTTGGTTTGACCCTATATATCTCGAAAAGTATCAGTTGTTTTGAAAAAACTTAAGAATACTTTTTTGTGTAATAATAAATTCTACATCACAAAACCTCAAAAAATTCTATTTTAATATAAAAGTTTAAAAGTTATAGCAGAAAAACTTAGATCAAATTTATATTTACAAACTTTTTGTTTGACCCCGTATATCTCGAAAACTGTTAGTTTTTTCCAAGAAGCTTAGGAATACTTTTTTGTGTAAAATTAAATTCTACATCACAAAACATTAAAAAATCTTATTTTAATTAAAAACTTTAAAAGTTACAACAGAAAAACTGAGAGCAAATTTATATTTACAAACTCATTGTTTGACCCTGTTTATCTCAAAAAGTATCAGTTGTTTTGAAAAAACTCAGGAATACTTTTTTGTGTAATATTAAATTCTACATCAAAAAGCATCAAAAAATCTCATTTTAATTAAAAACTTTAAAAGTTATAACAGAAAAACTGAGATCAAATTTATATTTACAAACTTTTTGTTTGACCCCGTATATCTCGAAAACGATTAGTTTTTTCTAAAAAACTTAGGAATACTTTTGTGTGTCAAATTAAATTCTACATCAAAAAACATTAAAAAATCTTATTTTGATTAAAAACTTTAAAAGTTATAACAGAAAAACTTAGAGCAAATTTATATTTACAAACTTTTGGTTTGACCCTATATATCTCGAAAAGTATTAGTTTTTTTAAAAAAACTCACAATACTTTTTTGTGTAATATTAAATTCTACATCAAAAAACATAAAAAAATCTCATTTTATTTAAAAACTTTAAAAGTTATAACAGAAAAACTGAGATCAAATTTATATTTACAAACTGTTTGTTTGACCCTGTATATCTCAAAAAGTATCAGTTGTTTTGAAAAAACTCAAGAATACTTTTTTGTGTAATAATAAATTCTACATCACAAAACCTCAAAAAATTCTATTTTAATATAAAAGTTTAAAAGTTATAACAGAAAAACTTAGATCAAATTTATATTTACAAACTTTTTGTTTGACCCTGTATATCTCGAAAAGTATTAGTTTTTTTGAAAAACATCAAGAATACTTTTTTGTGCAAAATTAAATTGTACATTAAAATACATCAAAAAATCTTATTTTTATTAAAAACTTTAAAAGTTATGACAGAAAAACTGAGATCAAATTTATATTTACAAACTTTTTGTTTGACCCCTATATATCTCAAAAAGTATTAAATTTTTAAAAAAACTCATGAATACTTTTTGGTGTAAAATTAAATTCTACATAAAAAAACATTAAAAAATCTTATTTTAATTAAAAACTTTAAAAGTTATAACAGAAAAACTGATATCAAATTTATATTTACAAACTTTTTGTTTGACCCTATATATCTCAAAAAGTATCAGTTTCTTTGAAAAAAATTAGGAATACTTTTTTGTGTAGAATTAAATTCTACATAAAAAACAGTAAAAAAATTTATTTTAATTAAAAACTTTAAAAGTCATAACAGAAAAACTGATATCAAATTTATATTTACAAACTTTTTGTTTGACCCTGTATATCTCGAAGAGTATCAGTTTCTTTAAAAAAACTCAGGAATACTTTTTTGTGTAAAATTAAATTCTACATAAAAGAACATCAAATCATTTAATTTTAAATGAAAACTTTAAAAGTTATGACAGAAAAACTGAGATAAAATTTATATTTACAAACTTTTGGTTTGACCCTGTATATCTCAAAAAGTATCAGTTTTTTTGAAAAAAATCAAGAATACTTTTTTGTGCAAAATTAAATTCTACATTAGAATACATCAAAAAATCTTATATTTATTAAAAACTTTAAAAGTTGTGACAGAAAAACTGAGATCAAATTTATGTTTACAAACTTTTTGTTTGACCCTATATATCTCGAAAAGTATTAGTTTTTTTGAAAAAACTCAAGAATACTTTTTTGTGTAATAATAAATTCTACATCAAAAAACATCAAAAAATCCTATTTTAATTTTAAACTTTAAAAGTCATAACTGAGATCAAATTTATATTTACAAACCTTTTTGTTTGACACCCTGTATATCTCGAAAAGTATTAGTTTTTTTTGAAAAAATTCAGGAATACTTTTTTGTGTAATAGTAAATTCTACATCAAAAAACATAAAAAAAGCTCATTTTAATTAAAAACTTTAAAAGTTATAACAGAAAAACTGAGATCAAATTTATATTTACAAACTTTTGGTTTATATCTCAAAAAGTATCAGTTTTTTTGAAAAAAATCAGGAATACTTTTTTGTGCAAAATTAAATTATACATTAAAATACATCAAAAATCCTTATATTTATTAAAAACTTTAAAAGTTATGACAGAAAAACTAAGATCAAATTTATATTTACAAACTTTTGGTTTGACCCTATATATCTCGAAAAGTATTAGTTTTTTTAAAAAAACTCACAATACTTTTTTGTGTAATATTAAATTCTACATCAAAAAACATAAAAAAATCTCATTTTATTTAAAAACTTTAAAAGTTATAACAGAAAAACTGAGATCAAATTTATATTTACAAACTGTTTGTTTGACCCTGTATATCTCAAAAAGTATCAGTTGTTTTGAAAAAACTCAAGAATACTTTTTTGTGTAATAATAAATTCTACATCACAAAACCTCAAAAAATTCTATTTTAATATAAAAGTTTAAAAGTTATAACAGAAAAACTTAGATCAAATTTATATTTACAAACTTTTTGTTTGACCCTGTATATCTCGAAAAGTATTAGTTTTTTTGAAAAACATCAAGAATACTTTTTTGTGCAAAATTAAATTGTACATTAAAATACATCAAAAAATCTTATTTTTATTAAAAACTTTAAAAGTTATGACAGAAAAACTGAGATCAAATTTATATTTACAAACTTTTTGTTTGACCCCTATATATCTCAAAAAGTATTAAATTTTTAAAAAAACTCATGAATACTTTTTGGTGTAAAATTAAATTCTACATAAAAAAACATTAAAAAATCTTATTTTAATTAAAAACTTTAAAAGTTATAACAGAAAAACTGATATCAAATTTATATTTACAAACTTTTTGTTTGACCCTATATATCTCAAAAAGTATCAGTTTCTTTGAAAAAAATTAGGAATACTTTTTTGTGTAGAATTAAATTCTACATAAAAAACAGTAAAAAAATTTATTTTAATTAAAAACTTTAAAAGTCATAACAGAAAAACTGATATCAAATTTATATTTACAAACTTTTTGTTTGACCCTGTATATCTCGAAGAGTATCAGTTTCTTTAAAAAAACTCAGGAATACTTTTTTGTGTAAAATTAAATTCTACATAAAAGAACATCAAATCATTTAATTTTAAATGAAAACTTTAAAAGTTATGACAGAAAAACTGAGATAAAATTTATATTTACAAACTTTTGGTTTGACCCTGTATATCTCAAAAAGTATCAGTTTTTTTGAAAAAAATCAAGAATACTTTTTTGTGCAAAATTAAATTCTACATTAGAATACATCAAAAAATCTTATATTTATTAAAAACTTTAAAAGTTGTGACAGAAAAACTGAGATCAAATTTATGTTTACAAACTTTTTGTTTGACCCTATATATCTCGAAAAGTATTAGTTTTTTTGAAAAAACTCAAGAATACTTTTTTGTGTAATAATAAATTCTACATCAAAAAACATCAAAAAATCCTATTTTAATTTTAAACTTTAAAAGTCATAACTGAGATCAAATTTATATTTACAAACCTTTTTGTTTGACACCCTGTATATCTCGAAAAGTATTAGTTTTTTTTGAAAAAATTCAGGAATACTTTTTTGTGTAATAGTAAATTCTACATCAAAAAACATAAAAAAAGCTCATTTTAATTAAAAACTTTAAAAGTTATAACAGAAAAACTGAGATCAAATTTATATTTACAAACTTTTGGTTTATATCTCAAAAAGTATCAGTTTTTTTGAAAAAAATCAGGAATACTTTTTTGTGCAAAATTAAATTATACATTAAAATACATCAAAAATCCTTATATTTATTAAAAACTTTAAAAGTTATGACAGAAAAACTAAGATCAAATTTATATTTACAAACTTTTTGTTTGACCCTATATATCTCAAAAAGTATTAGTTTTTTGGAAAAGACTCAAAAATACTTTTTTGTGTAAAATTAAATTCTACATCAAAAAACATCAAAAAATCTTATTTTATTTACAAATTTTAAAAGTTATAATAGAAAAACTGAGATCAAATTTATATTTACAAGTTTTTTGTTTGACCCTGTATATCTCAAAAAGTATCAGTTTTTTTGAAAAAAATCAGGAATACTTTTTTGTGCAAAATTAAATAGTACATCAAAATACATCAAAAAATGTTATTTTTATTAAAAACTTTAAAAGTTATGACAGAAAAACTGAGATCAAATTTATATTTACAAACTTTTTTTTTGAAAAAATTTAGGAATACTTTTTTGTGTAAAATTAAATTCTACATCAAAAAACATTAAAAAATCTTATTTTGTTTAAAAACTTTAAAAGTTATAACAGAAAAACTGAGATCAAATTTATATTTACAAACTTTTTGTTTGACCCCGTATATCTCGAAAACGATTAGTTTTTTCTAAAAAACTTAGGAATACTTTTGTGTGTCAAATTAAATTCTACATCAAAAAACATTAAAAAATCCTATTTTAATTAAAAACTTTAAAAGTCATAACAGAAAAACTGATATCAAATTTATATTTACAAACTTTTTGTTTGACCCTGTATATCTCGAAGAGTATCAGTTTCTTTAAAAAAACTCATGAATACTTTTTTGTGTAAAATTAAATTCTACATAAAAGAACATCAAATCATTTAATTTTAAATGAAAACTTTAAAAGTTATGACAGAAAAACTGAGATAAAATTTATATTTACAAACTTTTGGTTTGACCCTGTATATCTCAAAAAGTATCAGTTTTTTTGAAAAAAATCAGGAATACTTTTTTGTGCAAAATTAAATTCTACATTAGAATACATCAAAAAATCTTATATTTATTAAAAACTTTAAAAGTTGTGACAGAAAAACTGAGATCAAATTTATGTTTACAAACTTTTTGTTTGACCCTATATATCTCGAAAAGTATTAGTTTTTTTGAAAAAACTCAAGAATACTTTTTTGTGTAATAATAAATTCTACATCAAAAAACATCAAAAAATCCTATTTTAATTTTAAACTTTAAAAGTCATAACTGAGATCAAATTTATATTTACAAACCTTTTTGTTTGACCCTGTATATCTCGAAAAGTATTAGTTTTTTTTGAAAAAATTCAGGAATACTTTTTTGTGTAATATTAAATTCTACATCAAAAAACATAAAAAAATCTCATTTTAATTAAAAACTTTAAAAGTTATAACAGAAAAACTGAGATCAAATTTATATTTACAAACTTTTGGTTTATATCTCAAAAAGTATCAGTTTTTTTGAAAAAAATCAGGAATACTTTTTTGTGCAAAATTAAATTATACATTAAAATACATCAAAAATCCTTATATTTATTAAAAACTTTAAAAGTTATGACAGAAAAACTAAGATCAAATTTATATTTACAAACTTTTTGTTTGACCCTATATATCTCAAAAAGTATTAGTTTTTTGGAAAAGACTCAAAAATACTTTTTTGTGTAAAATTAAATTCTACATCAAAAAACATCAAAAAATCTTATTTTATTTACAAATTTTAAAAGTTATAATAGAAAAACTGAGATCAAATTTATATTTACAAGTTTTTTGTTTGACCCTGTATATCTCAAAAAGTATCAGTTTTTTTGAAAAAAATCAGGAATACTTTTTTGTGCAAAATTAAATAGTACATCAAAATACATCAAAAAATGTTATTTTTATTAAAAACTTTAAAAGTTATGACAGAAAAACTGAGATCAAATTTATATTTACAAACTTTTTTTTTGAAAAAATTTAGGAATACTTTTTTGTGTAAAATTAAATTCTACATCAAAAAACATTAAAAAATCTTATTTTGTTTAAAAACTTTAAAAGTTATAACAGAAAAACTGAGATCAAATTTATATTTACAAACTTTTTGTTTGACCCTGTATATCTCGAAAAGTATCCGCTTTATGATAAACTCATAAATATTTTTTTGTGTAAAATTAAATTCTACATAACAGAACATCAAAAAATCTCATTTTAATTAAAAATTTTAAAAGTTATGACAGAAAAACTGAGATCAAATTTATATTTACAAACTTTTGGTTTGACCCTATATATCTCGAAAAGTATTAGTTTTTTTGAAAAACTCATGAATATTTTTTTGTGTAAAATTAAATTCTACATCAAAAAATCTTATTTTAGTTAATAACTTCAAAAGTTATAACAGAAAAACTGAGATCAAATTTATATTTACAAACTTTTTGTTTGACCCTGTATATCTCGAAAAGTATTAGTTTTTTTGAAAAAACTCAGGAATACTTTTTTGTGTGATATTAAATTCTACATCACAAAACATCAAAAAATCTATTTTTAATTAAAAACTTTAAAAGTTATAACAGAAAAACTGAGATCAAATTTATATTTACAAACTTTTTGTTTGACCCTGTTTATCTCAAAAAGTATCAGTTGTTTTAAAAAAACGCAAGAATACTTTTTTGTGTAATATTAAATTCTACATCAAAAAGCATCAAAAAATGTCATTTTAATTAAAAACTTTAAAAGTTATAACAGAAAAACTGAGATCAAATTTATATTTACAAACTTTTTGTTTGGCCCAGTATATCTCGAAAAGTATTAGTTTTTTTGAAAAAACTCAGGAATACTTTTTTGTGTGATATTAAATTCTACATCACAAAACATCAAAAAATCTATTTTTAATTAAAAACTTTAAAAGTTATAACAGAAAAACTGAGATCAAATTTATATTTACAAACTCATTGTTTGACCCTGTATATCTCAAAAAGTATCAGTTGTTTTGATAAAACTCAAGAATATTTTTTTGTGTAATAATAAATTCTACATCACAAAACCTCAAAAAATTCTATTTTAATATAAAAGTTTAAAAGTTATAACAGAAAAACAGATCAAATTTACATTTACAAACTTTTTGTTTGACCCCGTATATCTCGAAAACTGTTAGTTTTTTCTAAGAAGCTTAGGAATACTTTTTTGTGTAAAATTAAATTCTACATCACAAAACATTAAAAAGTCTTATTTTAATTAAAAACTTTAAAAGTTATGACAGAAAAACTTAGATCAAATTTATATTTACAAACTTTTTGTTTGACCCCATATATCTCGAAAACTGTTAGTTTTTTCTAAAAAAATTTAGAATACTCTTTTGTGTAGACTTAAATTCTACATTAAAAAACATTAAAACGTTTTATTTTAATTAAAAACTTTAAAAGTTATAACAGAAAAACTGATATCAAATTTTTATTCACAAACTTTTTGTTTGACCCTGTATATCTCGAAGAGTATCAGTTTCTTTAAAAAAACTTTAAAATACTTTTTTCTGTAGAATTAAATTTTACATCAAAAAACATCAAAAAATCTCCTTTTAATTAAAACATTTAAAAGTTAAGACAAAAAAAACTGAGATCAAATTTATATTTACAAACTTTCTGTTTGACCCTATATATCTCGAAAAGTATTAGTTTTTTTGAATAAACTTAGAAATACTTTTTTGTGAAAAATTAATTTCTACATCAAGAAACCTTAAAAGATCTTATTTTAATTAAAACTTTAAAAGTTACAACAGAAAAACTTAGATCAAATTTTTATTTACAAACTTTTTGTTTGACCCTATATATCTCAAAAAGTATCAGTTTTTTTGAAAAACATCAGGAATACTTTTTTGTGCAAAATTAAATTGTACATTAAAATACATCAAAAAATCTTATTTTTATTAAGAACTTTAAAAGTTATGACAGAAAAACTGAGATCAAATTTATATTTACAAACTTTTTGTTTGACCCTATATATCTCAAAAAGTATTAAATTTTTAAAAAAACTCATGGATACTTTTTTATGTAAGATTAAATTTTACATCAAAAAACATCAAAAAATCTCATTTTAATTAAAAACTTTGAAGGTTATAACAGAAAAACTTCAAACCTCAAAAAATTCTATTTTAATTTAAAAGTTTAAAAGTTATAACAGAAAAACTTAGATCAAATTTATATTTACTATTTACAAACTTTTTGTTTGACCCCATATATCTCGAAAACTGATAGTTTTTTCCAAAAAAAATTAAGAATACTTTTTTGTGTAGAATTAAATTCTACATCAAAAAACATTAAAACGTTTTATTTTAATTAAAAACTTTAAAAGTTATGACAGCAAAACTGAGATCAAATTTTTATTCACAAACTTTTTGTTTGACCCTGTATATCTCGAAGAGTATCAGTTTCTTTAAAAATACTTTTTTATGTAGAATTAAATTTTACATCAAAAAACATCAAAAAATCTCCTTTTAATTAAAAACTTTAAAAGTTAAGACAAAAAAACTGAGATCAAATTTATATTTACAAACTTTTGGTTTGACCCTATATATCTCGAAAAGTATTAGTTTTTTTGAATAAACTTAACAATACTTTTTTGTGTATAATTAATTTCTACATCAAAAAACCTTAAAAGATCTTATTTTAGTTAACACTTTAAAAGTTACAACAAAAAAACTGAGATCAAATTTTTATTTACAAACTTTTTGTTTGGCCCTATATATCTCCAAAAGTATCAGTTTTTTTGAAAAACATCAAGAATACTTTTTTGTGCAAAATTAAATTCTACATCAAAAAGCATCAAAAAATCTTATTTTTATTAAAAACTTTAAAAGTTATGACAGAAAAACTGAGATTAAATTTATATTTACAAACTTTATGTTTAACCCTGTATTTCTCGAAAAGTATTAAGTAGTTTGTTTTTAAAAAACTCAGGAATAATTTTTTGTGTAATATAAATAAGGCCTTTATTGGAAATAATAGAAAAAAGAATTTACATTTTATATTCAAGAATACAAAAAGTCGTTCTACAATGGCGAAGTCTAGCAAGAAATGCTATTCTACTTAACCTCTGTAAGAACTTATTTTAAAGAAAGATGCTTAATAAAATTAAAACAATATTAAAGTTGAAAAAAAGGCAAAGAAGATAAGAACAATAATTTTAAGGTTACTTGCTTGGCGAAGGCTGTACCACTCTGTCAACACTTACTATGTTTTTATTTATCATAAAGGATGTTTGATATTAGAATAAATAAAATAAAAGATCTACATACACACAGCCTAACATTGTTTGGAAAATAAAAAACCTTTTAATTTATTTTTAAATTGTCTAGGACTTAAATCAAGATAATTATATTCAATTGAATTAAGAAGTTGTAAATAAATGAATGTTTGAATTTTGTGGTTCGAAATTTGGGTAAGGTAAATTTGTTTTTAAATCTAACATTTACGGAGTGTTCTTGTTCTCGCGTTTTGAATAAATTGGTAAAAGGACTGTGAGCATTGTGGTTTTTTAGTGTTTTAAACAGAAAGTTACCAAGATGTAACTTCCATCGATTTTCCATTTTGAGCCAATTTAATTCCTTTACTTTGTGCGATATATGGTCACGTTTTCTTATGTCAAAAATTAGACGACAACAGGCATTTTGTATTACTTGTATTTTATTTTTACCAATTGAATCTAAACAAGGAAAGTAGATAAAGTTACAATAATTAAATTGCGATAGTACCAACGATTCGGTAAGAGTTTTTCTTAAACGAAAATTAAGTATGTGTTTGTTACAATATAAATTTTTAAGTTTAAAAAACGCTTTTTTGCGTAGGTTATTTACATGATCTTGAAAGCGAAGTTTTGAGTCTATTATTAAACCCAAATTTTTCGCTGAATCAACAAATGGTAGAATGGTTTGATTTATTGAAATAGTAATGTTATCTTTTAAGTTATTTAATTTTTGACTAGGACCAAACAAAATGCAATTTGATTTTTTAGAATTTAATATTAAATTATGTTTTTTAGATAACTCACTAATTAAGTTTAACTCCTCGTTAATAATATTGTTAGCATTTTTAAAGTCACATGGATCGAAAGAAAAGTAAATTTGGGTATCATCAGCGTAGGCTACTATTTTACATTTTTTTAGAGATTTTAATATATCGGAGGTATAAATTATAAATAACAATGGTCCCAAGATAGACCCTTGGGGTACTCCAGATAAGATGTTCTCTTCAGTTGATGTAAGATCATTATATTTTATTGATTGACTTCTGAAGGACAAATAAGATGTTATTAAATTTAAAGAATCTGAGTCAAAACCAAAATATTTGAGTTTAGCACATAATAATCTGTGATTAATAGTATCAAACGCCTTCGAATAGTCCAATAAAACAAGTATAGTTGCTTTTCCTTTATCAGTACTGTTAAATATATCATTAGTGACCGTAGCTAGAGCTGTAGAAGTACTAAATCCAGTTCTAAAGCCGCACTGTATTTCTGAAATAATATTTTGCGTTGTAACATAATCAAATATTTGTCTATATATAATTTTTTCAAAGATCTTTGATGCTCCTGGTAAAATACTTATAATTCTTAAATCAGAAAGTTCTTGAGGGTCATTATTTTTTGCCAAAGGCACTCCAATCGCTTTTTTCCAAATTAAAGGAAAATAGTTTTGTTCAAAACAACAATTTATTATATGCACTAAGTATTGATCGATGTGGGGGCTACAGAGGCGTAACATCTTTAAGGAGATTTCGTCTTTACCAGTGGAGTCCTTTTTTATTGAATGTAAAGTTTTGTGAACCTCGTTTACATCGGTCATTTTAAAATAAAATTTTGAGGAATTTCGTAAGTTGTCCTTATAGTATTTAATTTTTTCGTCACAGGTGTCACTAATGTTTTGAAAAAATCGTGAGAAGTACTTACTAATATTATTCGGGTTAGACAGATGCGGCGGCAACTCTTTTCGGTATCCAGATGTGTTATGGACGTTCAGATTATTCAGAGCTGACCAAGTTTTACGAGGGTTATTATTGGAAGAAATTCTTTTTAAGTAATCACGTTTCTCGCGTCTAGTAACTGTTACTGTCAAATTTCTTAAGATTTTGTAGTTGTCCCAGTCATTTTGAGATTTTGAGCACTTATATTTTTGAAGAGCTTTGTTTTTATCTTTAATAAGCAGTTTAAGGTTTGGTGTTAACCACTCAGCTTTGGGTTTACTTATTTTTTTGGACTTTTTGGGAGCGTGTAGATCAAATAAAGATATAATCATATTATTAAAAGTCGTAAGTTTTTCATCGATATCATGAATTCTTATTAAAACGTTCCAGTCGATACTTAAAAGATCTTTAATGAAATCATTATAAACAAACTGGTCAAAACATCTGTAAGTTATCATTTTTGGTTTTATTTTAATTTTTTTAGTCATTAGGTCACAGAATGTCATCCTATGATCAGAGACGAGATCAGCATTTATCGTACCAGAAGACCTTATTGTCATGTTTTCCGTAACAAAAATAGGATCAATTAGAGTGCTCGAGTTATTTGTAATTCTTGTTGGCTCATTTATTAATTGCATAAGACCATAGGGTTCCAAACAGGAGAGTACAGGGTTAGGTAGGTTAAAAAAATATTAAATTCTACATTAAAAAACATAAAAAAATCTTATTTTAATTAAAAACTTTTAAAGTTTTAAATCAAAAACTGAGATCAAATTTATATTTACAAACTTTTTGTTTGACCCTATATATCTCAAAAAGTATCAGTTTTTTTGAAAAAAATCAAGAATACTTTTTTGTGCAAAATTAAATTGTACATTAAAATACATCAAAAAATCTTATTTTTATTAAAAAATTTAAAAGTTATGACAGAAAAACTGAGATCAAATTTATATTTACAAACTTTTTGTTTGACCCTATATATCTCAAAAAGTATTAGTTTTTTTGAAAAAACTCAGGAATACTTTTTTGTGCAAAATTAAATTCTACATCAAAAAACAGCAAAAAATCTTATTTTACTTACAAACTTTAAAAGTTATAACAGAAAAACTGAGATCAAATTTATATTTACAAACTTTTTGTTTGACCCTGTATATCTCAAAAAGTATCAGTTTTTTCGAAAAAAATCAGGAATACTTTTTTGTGCAAAATTAAATAGTACATCAAAATACATCAAAAAATGATATTTTTATTAAAAACTTTAAAAGTTATGACAGAAAAACTGAGATCAAATTTATATTTACAAACTTTTTGTTTGACCCTTTACATCTCAAAAAGTATTAGTTTTTTTGAAAAAACTCATGAATACTTTTTTGTGTAAAATTAAATTCTACATCAAAAAACATTAAAAAATCTTATTTTGTTTAAAAACTTTAAAAGTTATAACAGAAAAACTGAGATAAAATTTATATTTACAAACTTCTTGTTTGACCCTGTATATCTCGAAAAGTATCCGCTTTATGATAAACTCATAAATAATGTTTTGTGTAAAATTAAATTCTACATAAAAGAACGTCAAAAAATCTTATTTTATTTAAAAACGTTAAATTTTATAACAGAAAAACTGACGTCAAATTTATATTTACAAACTATTTGTTTGACCCTATATATCTCGAAAAGTATCAGTTTTTTCTTAAAAATTCAAAAATACTATTTTGTGTAAAATTAAATTCTACATCAAAAAACATTAAAAAATCTTATTTTGTTTAAAAATTTTAAAAGTTATAACAGAAAAACTGAGATCAAATTTATATTAATAAACTTTTTGTTTGACCCTCTATATCTCGAAAAGTATCCGTTTTATGAAAAAACTCATAAATATTTTTTTGTGTAAAATTAAATTCTACATAACAGAACATCAAAAAATCTCATTTTAATTAAAAACTTTAAAAGTTATGACAGAAAAACTGAGATCAAATTTATATTTACAAACTTTTGGTTTGACCCTATATATCTCGAAGAGTATTAGTTTTTTTGAAAAACTCATGAATACTTTTTTGTGTAAAATTAAATTCTACATCAAAAAATCTTATTTTAATTAATAATTTTAAAAGTTATAACAGAAAAACTGAGATCAAATTTATATTTACAAACTTTTTGTTTGACCCTGTTTATCTCAAAAAGAATCAGTTGTTTTGAAAAAACTCAAGAATACTTTTTTGTGTAATATTAAATTCTTCATCAAAAAGCATCAAAAAATCTCATTTTAATTAAAAACTTTAAAAGTTATAACAGAAAAACTGAGATCAAATTTATACAGGGTGTCCCAGAATTAACTTCGGAAACTTTGTATACGTATTCCTTGATGACAAATAAGTAGGGTCTTTCCTATAAAAAAAATTTTTTTAGAGACTCCTGTCAGAGTTATAACCTACTTTGCAAATGTGCGCTACTTGATCGCGATACACGATACTCAATTGACATGGTCCTACTTTTTATTTTTTTTACTCCAAACCGAAACGATTTCGCAAAAAACGACAAGGAACAAAAAAGTTTCTAAATAATCAAAACTTCTAAAATAATTTTTTGTTATTGCAAATATTAATTGCTAAGAAAGTTTCAAAAAAAATATTGTAACGGGATAACCGTAAAGGAAGGGACCTTAATTTGAAAGATTGTTGTTGACAGTTGATTTTTAGAAGTTTGTAAAAAAATCAACTGACCATTTTAAATAATGTTTCTAGAAAATTCTAGAAACTTCTAAACACACTAACTAGATTAAATAATGTTGTATATAAGGGGATGCACGGACAGTTAACGTCAGTTCGAGTCAAGTGTTCACAAGAGTTCATTGTATTGTCAAGTAGTTAGACGTTATCCAGCAGAGTTCAGTGTATCTTAACAATTTTGTAAATAAATTGTGTAAAAAGCCCCCATAAGTGTGTCAAATTGGTGTCAGGTGTGGGGTGAAGATACAAGAATGCCTGGAAAAAAGATAAATGAACTATTGGTTTCAGAGCTCAGAAGAGAGCTCGAAGAATTAGAATTGGAAACTACTGGGACCAAATCTGTATTGTTGAATAGGCTCCGTGAATACTACCTAAGTAATAATTTGGACCCTGACGTTGTGGAGTTCGATGACCCGGTTCAAAAAGCAATTTCTGAACTATCGCAACGAATGACGAGCCAACAAGAAGATCAAACTCAACAACTTTCCCAACTATCACAAAGAATGACGAGCCAGCAAGAGGAACAGACGCAACAACTGTCCCAGTTGTCCAGTCAGATGAGCAGCCAGCGCGAAGATATGTCCCAGCTGAAAGAGGAGCTATCAGGATGAATGACGAGCCAACATGAGGAGCTATCCAGTCAGATGAAGAGCCAGCGCGAAGATATGTTCCAGCTGAAAGAGGAGCTATCAGGACGAATGACGAGCCAGCAAGAGGAGCTATCCAGTCAGACGAGAAGCCAGCGCGAAGATATGTCCCAGCTATCACAACGGATGTCTACCCTACCAGAAGAGTTATCCAGTTCCTTCTCCCAGCAAATATCGCATTTGCGCTCCGAAATATGCAACTTGCGAGACGAGCAAAATCAGCAAGTGACCAACTTGAATCAGCAAGTGGACAACTTGAACCAGCAAGTAGCCAACATGCGAGACGAGCAGAATCAGCAAGTGGCCAACTTGCGAGATGAGCAGAATCACCAAATATCCAACTTGCGAGACGAGATCAACCAACAAATGCAGTCCGAAATAAGGAAGCTTCAACGAGAACAGGAAGCTGGTCGTCGAAACCAGCCCATCCACCACGGCGACGGAGATGCAGAAACGATGGAAACCTGCCACGTAGACATCGACCGACGAGGAAACGGGGAGACGACCCAAGTACGAACTACGATGAAACCCCCGACCTTCGACGGGAAGACTTCCTGGCCAAATTACCTGAAACAATTCGACGCAGCGGCCAGAGCTAATGGATGGTCATCCCAGGAGAAGGCATTGTCCCTAACCGTAGCTCTGCGAGGCGAAGCTTTAGACGTCTTGCAATCATTGACACCGGATGAAGCTGACAACTTCGAGTTATTGGTGAATCGTCTAGAGATGCGTTATGGTCAAACTCATCTACAGCCGGTGTACCGAATGCAGTTAAAGAGCCGAAAACAGAAAAATGGAGAAACTATCCAGGAATTTGAAGCGGATGTAGCAAGAATGGTACGACTTGCGTATTCAAATGCAGCGGAGGATTTCCTGGAGTGCCTAGCAGTCCAAACCTTCACCGACGGTCTTCGAGACGTCGAGTTGCAGCGCGCTGTACGGCTGGCGCGGCCGAAGACCCTTGTGGACGTCTTGACCATTGCCCTGGAGTTTGAGGCGACGACGGAGGCCTCACGTGGAGTTGCTCGACTGAGGGAAATCACCGGTAACTACGACCATGCCGTTCATTCCGTTAGCGACGTTGAAGCGGTAGTAGAGAGGTTTATGAAGTTAGCTCCAAAAAGAAGGCGCCCAGTGAGATGCTGGAACTGCGGAGAACTAGGCCATATAAGAAATACTTGCCCCCATAAAGAAAAATCTCCTGCTGAAGTACCCCTGCAGCAGGAAAACTTTAAACGGGTCGACTCCTGGAGGGCGCCTTCGACCCCAAACATTCCCGTAGTCCCTCACACCATTAAATTGGCAACTCTGCGACATCACGTGGACAGCTTATATGTAGATGGCCTCCTTGATGGGAAGAATATTAGCATGTTGGTAGACACTGGAGCTACAAAAACTATCGTCCGACCAACCATCATTATGCGAAATAAGATGTTGCCTACCAGTTGGAGACTGCGTACCGCTACCGGAGATTCTGCTAGAGTCTACGGTGAGATACAGGTGACGCTACAGTTTGGTTCAACCTCTCTTGTTCACTCAGTGCTGGTGGCTGACGTTGATGAAGATGTTGTTCTGGGCATGGATGTTATGCTCCACTGTGGTTTTCATTTGGATCTTCGCCAACGTATCCTTCGTACTGGTGATGAAGAAATATTCCTGCACCGAAAACAAGTTGACAATGCCTCGATTAAGCTAATCGATGATATCGAACTTCCGGCAAGCTGCGAATGTGTCGTCACAGCGCGGTTGGATGGACTGGAGCCAGATGGTGCCCCAGCCATGATAGAGCCGAAGAACCATGACCATGAATTGGGAAAAGGACTCCTTGTGGGTAAGACTCTTGTTAGATTCGCCAAAGAGGTACCCATCCGAGTTATCAACTTGAACGATCATCCAGTTCTTCTCCGAAAGGACACGGAAATGGGAAGTTTAGAACCAGTAATGGCCATAATTCACGAGATAAATGTTACGGAAACAGATGAGACCAACGAAATTGAACAATTAATGACAAAATTAGACCCCTCTTTGTCAAAATTAGAAAAGAAACAGGTAAGAGATCTACTTTACCGTTATAAACCTGTATTTGGTTCTAAAAGTAAACTGGAAAGAACTGATGTTGTACAACATAGAATTGACACTGGTGATGCACGTCCGATTCGACAGGTACCCCGAAGGATGCCTCAAGTTAAAAAGGAAGAAGCAGACAGAGCCCTTAAAGAAATGATTCAAAATGGCATAGTCGAACCATCCAGTAGTCCGTGGGCTTCTCCTGTGGTATTAGTGAGAAAGAAAGACGGATCAATGCGGTTTTGTGTCGACTATCGAAAGCTAAATGATGTCACTAAGAAGGACAGTTATCCTCTGCCAAGGATTGATGATGCCCTCGACGCTTTGGCGGGTTCTACTCTGTTTTCTGCCTTGGACCTTAAAAGCGGATACTGGCAAGTTAAAATGAATCCTGCAGACAAAGAAAAGACTGCCTTTACCAGTGGATCAGGGTTATGGCAATTCACGGTGCTTCCATTTGGCCTCTGTAATGCTCCTGCGACGTTTGAACGACTAATGGAGAACATCCTGCGGGGTTTGTCATGGGAAACTTGTCTAGTTTATCTAGACGACATCATAATAATGGGTAAGACCTTTAAGGAACATTTATCTAACCTGGAAGAAGTTTTTAAAAGATTACAGAACGCTAATCTAACATTGAATGTTAAGAAATGCCACTTGTTCCAGAGACAGGTCAACTATTTAGGACATAACGTAAGCAAGGATGGCGTTGCTGTTGACCCCGCTAAGATACAAGCCGTTCAGGAATGGCCAATCCCTATCGACAAACATCAGCTCCGGAGTTTCTTGGGTCTTTGTTCCTATTACCGACGATATGTCAAGAATTTTGGAGACATCGCCAAACCCTTGACACGTTTGACAGAACAAGATAAGTCCTTCTGTTGGGATCAGGAATGTCAAGAGGCGTTTGAAATATTGAAGAAACAGCTTACGTCAGCACCTGTTCTTGCTTATCCACTTCCTGATGGTAAGCTTATTCTGGACACCAACGCCAGCAATGTGGGAATTGGAGCCGTCTTGTCACAGCTACAAGATGGTAAGGAAAGAGTGGTTGGTTACTTCAGCAAAACTTTATCGAAAGCTGAAAAGAACTACTGTGTAACTCGAAGGGAA
This sequence comes from Altica lythri, assembly GCA_964028335.1. Lineage (NCBI taxonomy): Eukaryota > Metazoa > Arthropoda > Insecta > Coleoptera > Chrysomelidae > Altica > Altica lythri. Next base: position 3,419,047 of record OZ034806.1, on the reverse strand, counting down.
CTGTTAGCAGTTGTAAAATCCGTCGAACACTTTTATAAATATCTGTATGGCAGAAAATTCCTGATCAGAACAGACCATGCTAGTTTAAAGTGGCTACTTAGCTTTAGGAACCCAGAAGGACAGATAGCAAGATGGCTCGAAAAACTGCAGGAGTATGATGTTGAAATCGAGCACAGACCTGGAACCAGACATCGTAATGCTGATGCACTTTCCAGAAGACCATGTCGACCTGATTGCCCCCATTGTACCCGTATGGAGCAGAACGAGGAAAAACTTGCCTTAGTTAAGGTTGTGCCAGAAGACGAGAGCTCTATGCTGGAGGAGCAACAAGAAAACGATCCCGTTCTGAGAAAGATTAGGGAGTGGAAGAGAATGGACCGTCGTCCGTTGTGGAGAGAGATATCCTCATCCTCTCCTGCTTTAAAAGCATACTGGTCCCAATGGAACTCTTTAATTTTGGACGGAGGGCTCGTTAAAAGACTTGTAGAAAATTCCGAGGGCACAGAAACAAGGAAACAAATAGTGGTCCCAAGAAATGCTGTACCGGAAATTTTAAAACAGATGCATAATGATAGTTCTGGAGGACATCTGGGTATCACGAAAACGCTGCAAAAGATCCGAGATAGATTTTACTGGGTAAATTGCACTAATGATGTTAAAGATTGGTGTCGTAAATGCACTACATGTGCTGCCAGTAACGGTCCGCACCGAAAACCGAAGGCGGAAATGCAGCAATACCTGGTTGGAAGTCCTTTTGAAAGAATCGCAGTAGATGTATTGGGGCCACTTCCACAGACCGATGTAGGAAACAAGTACATCTTTGTTGTAATGGACTACTTCACTAAATGGGTTGAAGCATATGCAGTTCCCAATCAGGAAGCTACCACTTTAGCAGATATATTGGTTGAAGAATTCGTAAGCCGATTTGGGGTACCATTAGAATTACATTCAGACCAAGGAAGAAATTTTGAGAGCAAGCTGTTTCAAGAAGTTTGCCAAAGATTAGGCATCCACAAAACGAGAACCACAGCGATGCACCCTCAGTCTGATGGAATGGTGGAACGAATGAACCGGACTATAACCAACTATCTGTCAAAAGTGGTGTCAGATTGTCAGAGGGATTGGGATCGACATATTCCACTATTTCTAATGGCAATTCGATCGGCCATTAACGAATCAACTGGCCAAACGCCTGCGAAGGTCCTGTTCGGTAGAGAAATGAGGCTACCATGTGACTTGGTGTTTGGTTGTAAACCTGGTGAAGAAATGGCACGTGAACAATATGTCGCCGACCTTCAGAATCGAATGGAGAATATACACAACCTGGTGCGTGGAAAACTACAATTATCTAGTGATCGGATGAAGAGGTACTATGACACACGGACAATGGAAAAGAGTTACCAAGTTGGAGATTTAGTCTGGCTCTATAACCCCCGACGGCGTCGAGGTATTTGTCCCAAATTATAAAAGAACTGGGAAGGTCCTTACACCATCAAGAAGAAGATTAACGATGTCATTTATCGGATCGTGAAAATTCCTAGAGGGAAACCCGTCGTGGTCCATCACGATCGTTTGGCGCCTTACCAGGGAAACCACAGTGGAGATGCGCAGCAACTCCAAGAAGATGGTTTGGCTGGCTCAGGGAGTGTGCGGGATTCCGATGTAGGAAATAACATTCCAGGAGGAATAAATCTAAGGAGGGGGCAGTGTAACGGGATAACCGTAAAGGAAGGGAACTTAATTTGAAAGATTGTTGTTGACAGTTGATTTTTAGAAGTTTGTAAAAAAATCAACTGACCATTTTAAATAATGTTTCTAGAAAATTCTAGAAACTTCTAAACACACTAACTAGATTAAATAATGTTGTATATAAGGGGATGCACGGACAGTTAACGTCAGTTCGAGTCAAGTGTTCACAAGAGTTCATTGTATTGTCAAGTAGTTAGACGTTATCCAGCAGAGTTCAGTGTATCTTAACAATTTTGTAAATAAATTGTGTAAAAAGCCCCCATAAGTGTGTCAATATTAAGAGGGGTTCCTTGATTTGCACCCTTAGAATGTGGTAGGGCAGGTAAAAAGTGGCAGGAGAAATGCGTCTTTATAAAAATGATGTTCACCCAAATTTTTAATTTTTTATCTTGGACCAATCAGAAGATATTAAATTAAAACCGTATTTTACCACCCCTCTTTAAAGGGTTATAACTCTGACAGGAGTCTCTAAAAAAATTTTTTTTATAGAAAAGACCCTACTTATTTGTCATCAAGGAATACGTATACGAAGTTTCCGTAGTTAATTCTGGGACACCCTGTATTTACAAATTTTTTTTTTGACCCCGTATATCTCGAAAACGATTAGTTTTTTCTAAAAAACTTAGGAATACTTTTTTGTGTCGAATTAAATTCTACATCAAAAAACATTAAAATATCTTATTTTAATTAAAAACTTTAAAAGTTATAACAGAAAAACTAAGAGCAAATTTATATTTACAAACTTTTGGTTTGACCCTATATATCTCGAAAAGTATTAGTTTTTTTGAAAAAACTCAAGAATACTTTTTTGTGTAATATTAAATTCTACATCAAAAAACATAAAAAAATCTCATTTTATTTAAAAACTTTAAAAGTTATAACAGAAAAACTTAGATCAAATTTATATTTACAAACTTTTTGTTTGACCCTGTATATCTCAAAAAAGTATCAGTTGTTTTGAAAAAACTCAGGAATACTTTTTTGTGTAGTAATAAATTCTACATCAAAAAACCCCAAAAAATTCTATTTTAATTAAAAACTTTAAAAGTTATAACAGAAAAACTGATATCAAATTTTTATTCACAAAATTTTTGTTTGACCCTGTATATCTCGAAGAGTATCAGTTTCTTTAAAAAAACTTTAAAATACTTTTTTATGTAGAATTAAATTTTACATCAAAAACATCAAAAAATCTCCTTTTAATTAAAAACTTTAAAAGTTAAGACAAAAAAACTGAGATCAAATTTATATTTACAAACTTTTGGTTTGACCCTATATATCTCGAAAAGTATTAGTTTTTTTGAATAAACTTAAGAATACTTTTTTGTGTATAATTAATTTCTACATCAAAAAACCTTAAAAGATCTTATTTTAGTTAAAACTTTAAAAGGTACAACAAAAAAACTGAGATCAAATTTTTATTTACAAACTTTTTGTTTGACCCTATATATCTCCAAAAGTATCAGTTTTTTTAAAAAACATCAAGAATACTTTTTGGTGCAAAATTAAATTCTACATCAAAAAGCATCAAAAAATCTTATTTTGATTAAAAACTTTAAAAGTTATGACAGAAAAACTGAGATTAAATTTATATTTACAAACTTTATGTTTGACCCTGTATTTCTCGAAAAGTATAAGTTTTTTTTTTAAAAAAACTCAGGAATAATTTTTTGTGTAATATTAAATTCTACATTAAAAAACATCAAAAAATCTTATTTTAATTAAAAACTTTTAAAGTTTTAACTCAAAAACTGAAATCAAATTTATATTTACAAACTTTTTGTTTCTATATATCTCAAAAAGTATCAGTTTTTTTGAAAAAAATCAAGAATACTTTTTTGTGCAAAATTAAATTGTACATTAAAATACATCAAAAAATCTTATTTTTATTAAAAACTTTAAAAGTTATGACAGAAAAACTGAGATCAAATTTATATTTACAAACTTTTTGTTTGACCCTATATATCTCCAAAAGTATTAGTTTTTTTAAAGAAACTCATGAATACTTTTTGGTGTAAAATTAAATTCTACATAAAAAAACATTAAAAAATCTTATTTTAATTAAAAACTTTAAAAGTTATAACAGAAAAACTGATATCAAATTTATATTTACAAACTTTTTGTTTGACCCTGTATATATCGAAAAGTATCAGTTTTTTAAAAAAACTTAGAAATACTTTTTTCTGTAAGATTAAATTTTACATCAAAAAACATCAAAAAATCGGGCGCAATGAATTTCATCTGAATTATTTTATGGCACCATGAAACTCGTCCGTTTAGGTACAAGGGATAAAAATACATAATGAATTTCATCCGATACCACAATGATTTTCATCCAAATTCATATTTACACATTTGACACTGGAATTTATATTGGAGTATACAAAAAAATATGTTTACCGAGTTTGCCGTAAAATTTTTTTTTTAATTTATTGTACTAAAAATTTGGTATTATTGCTAATTGTATTCTTAATTTATTTAAGATATATAATATTGGGAATTTCATAATTCCTTTTATACAGTAATAAGGAATTAGGAACAACCAATGGAATATATATATATATTCAAAAAGGGTAGGTAGGTAGATCAGATTTTGGGAATTCCAGAAAAATGTTGTATTAAATGATGGTACTAAATGTTTGATTATAGGAGTGGGGAAGTTTTGTTATTATAATCCTATAATTGGTTCTGAAACGGCATTAAGGGAGCAGACGGTAATTCATTTGAAAACTGTTGTTCAAAGTATATTGTGTGTGTATAACGCTATTTCGTAAAAATGAACCGATTGGAAAAAATATTAAGTACACGTGGTAAAGTGATGCTTTTAATGAACGATTTTAAGTTTCAACTTAAACATAAATTAATGAATGGTGAAGATAAATGGGTTTGTTCACATAGTGGATGTAGTGCACAGTTCTCTACCAGAGGAGAATATCATGTCGTCAGAATTAAAACTTTGGAACACAACCACGAAGCAGAAATCCAAAAAATTCAGCGACAAAAATTAACCTCACCGTGTAAAAGAAAAGCATGCGAAGAAGTGTCAGAAAGACCGTCAAAAATAATAAGAACTGAAATTATGAAATCTGTCGAAGATGAAAATTTAACAGTTAACGATATAAAGCGAATAAGGGAAAATATTTACCATGCGAGAAGAAAACTGCAACCAGCGTTACCTAAGAATATTACAGAAATTCAAGAATATATTAATAGGACTAACATTAAAACACATAGAGAAGAAAATTTTGTTATTGGTAACGATTTACAATCAAAAATTGTTATATTTTCTTGCAAAACGAATTTAAACTTTTTGTGCCGATTGAATAAAATTTATATGGATGGTACATTTGCCTATTGCTGCAAGCATTTTTACCAATTATATACCATTCACGGCTTGGAAAATGGAATTTACATCCCCTTGGTGTTTTGTCTTCTACCAGATAAAACACAGGACACTTATAAGAATTTACTGAAATTAATTGTGGAGACCATAAATAATGAATTTAACGTGCTTTTTAAACCTAATTCAATATATATTGATTTTGAACGGGCTATGCTAAACGCTATAAAAAGCGTGTGGCCAGAATCAACAATTCGAGGATGCCGCTTTCATTTGCATCAGAGCTGGTATAGAAAAATAAATGAACTGGGTCTGTCTGTGGAATATAAAGATACAAATTCTGTGACAGGTATGTTTTTTCACTCACAACTTACGATTTTAATAAAACATATATTTTTTACTTCAATAGGGCAGTGGTTACGCAATCTTTTTGGAATTTCCTTTCTGCATCCTAGGTACTGAAGTTTGGGACTGTTTTACAAATGATTTTTGTAGAAACTGTAGAAATATATTGAGTTCAAAAATCCTTCTCTTTATATTATAATTTGTATTTTTAGTTTATTTTTAGAAGAAGATATTTTAAAAGTGAAAGCTTTCTTTTAAGCTAACATTTGGTGTTTTTACATTTCGATTTCTGTTTCTAAAGAGTAAGATAAAATTCTTACACTACGAGTCATAAAACCAGGTATAATTTACCCAAAATATTACCAGATGTTAAGGGACAAACAACCATAGTTGTAAAGTCGTCAGTTAGTTCTTTCTGATATTTGAGATTGTAAAGACATACTTCCTAGACTCTCTTTTTAAAATAAAGACAATTCCAATAATTAAATCTTAATTATTTCACAAATTAACCATTGAATATCCCATAATTTCCAACAGGTTATGGGCCCAGGTTACGTTTGTGATTAATTAATAAAAATTAGTGAGTGCAAAATAAAAGTGAGTGATAACGTGAAAGTAATAACTCTAATTATAAAATTAAATTATTGTTTGATACATAAAATGGAGAATCTAAACGTTAAATCAAAAAGAAAAATTCAACCGTTTAATGGTGAAAATAACAACATATGGAAGTTCAGAATCCGGAGTCTTTTCAGTGAACTTGAAGTGACTCATGTGATCGACAAACCGGAACCGGCGAACCCGGACAACAAGTGGAAGAAATCGGAATTAACCGCGAAAAATGTTTTAATCGAGTACTTGTCCGATTCGTATTTAAGTTACGTAAAACCGGAATCATCGACAAGACAAATCTTTGCCGCACTAGACAATATCTTTGAACGGAAAAGTGTAGCGAAACAACTCGGAGCTCGGAAGAAATTGTTTAGTTTAAAATTAGAAGGTGATACAGACTTATGTAACCATTTTATGCAGTGAATCCAGGTTTAATTTAAAAATTGTTAATTTATATACAGATAATGGTAAAGAATATTTATCTAACGAGATGAAGGATTATTGTGTTCAAAAGGGCATTAGTTATCATCTTACGGTACCACGAACTCCACAGTTAAATGGTGTATCTGAAAGAATGGTTAGAACCATCACAGAGAAAGCGCGAACAATGATATCTGGTGCAGAATTAGATAAGGTATTTTGGGGTGATGCAGTTTTAACTGCAACTTATCTAATTAATATGACACCAACAAAATCATTGAATGCAAACAAAACACCATATGAAATGTGGTATAATAAGAAACCACAATTAAAATACCTAAAGGTTTTCGGTTCAACTGTATATGTGCATGTTAAAACCAGTAAAAACAAATTTGATGAAAAGTCATCAAAGGGAATACTGGTAGGTTACGAACCAAATGGGTATAGAGTATATGAAGTGGAGAATGATAAATACGTGGTAGTAAGAGATGTAATTGTAGATGAGACAAATTTTGTTAAGTCCAGACCGAAATTTAAGGTACTTGAAGGTCAGGTCGATTCAAGTAGAAAAACTGAAGTCCCTAACGATGTGTTAAACTTAGTAGACGACCCTTGTAACGAACTCTACAATAATAAGACAGATAGAAATAGAAGTATTGAAAATACACACAATACAATACCTCTACTTAATGACCAGACAGTGTTGAAAAACTAAAAGATAATTCTTCATCTCAAGATAAAGATAGTGTAGGACTTAGGCGGAGTGATAGACTCAAAGATCGTAGCCAAGCTTCATATAATGAAGATGATGTACCTGACGATTATTTATTATGTGCACAGTCCATTATAAATCCTATACCTAATTCGTATGATGAAATTGAGTATAGGAATGATGCTAAACAATGGCAACAGGCAATTAAAGATGAATTAAATTCTTTAATGATAAATAAAACTTGGACTTTAGTACCGAAACCAAGTAATAAAAATATTGTGGATTGTAAATGGATATTTACTATAAAGAACGATGAGTTCGGAAATCCATTAAAGTATAAAGCTCGTTTAGTTGCCAGAGGTTTTAGTCAAGAATATCTTGTAGATTATAATGAAACATTTGCTCCAGTCGCAAGAATTTCAACATTTAGATTTTTAATAGCATTTTCAAATCAACATGGCTTGTTAGTCCACCAGATGGATGTAAAAACTGCATTTTAAATGGAGAGTTAATAGAGGAAATATACATGAGAGTACCTGAGGGTGTAAAATGTAAGGACGACCAAGTCTGTAAGTTAAACAAAGCATTATATGGCCTAAAACAAGCTGCTAGATGTTGGTTTGAAATGTTTAAAAAGACTCTTTTAGAATTAAGTTTTACAAATTCCCATGGAGATCGGTGCATGTACATATTAGACAGAAGAGATATTTCTAAAAATATTTACACTATATTATATGTAGATGATCTAGTGATATGTACTGCAAATGAAATTACAATGAAGAATTTTAAAAAAATATTTAATGAATAAATTCTTAATGGTTGATCTAAAAGAGATAAAGATTTTCTTAGGTATTAGAGTTACTAAACAAAATAAAGTAATAACACTGGATCAAAGTACATATATTAAAGCAGTATTAAATAAATTTAACATGACAGATTGCAAGCCTGTAAGTACACCATTAGAAACTAATTTAGATTATAAGGCATTGGAATCTGATGAGAAATACGATGCTCCGTGTCGAAGTCTCATCGGGTGTCTAATGTATTTAATGGTATGTACAAGACCCGATCTAACTCTAGCTATAAGTACATTAAGTAGATATACGAATAAAAATAACCAAGAACTTTGGCAATGTTTAAAACGAGTACTTAGATACTTACAAGGTACTATCAATTTAAAATTAAAATATGTACAGGGAACATATAATAATATATTTACAGGGTATGTTGACGCTAATTGGGGGGGGGGGGAAATGAAAATGAAACTTCTGACTTAAAATTTAAGAGAAGAAGTACAACGGGTTATTTATTTAAGTTATATGATAGATGTACAATATGTTGGAACACAAAAAGGCAGTCATCTGTGGCAGGTTCATCTACAGAGGCTGAATATATGGCACTGTATGAAGCTGTTAAAGAGGCAATGTGGTTAAAAATTTTAGCAGCAGGTATAAACCTGGAAACGAAAGAAGCTATTTTAATATATGAAGATAAATAAAGCTAAATAAAGACAATATAAAATTTCTAATGCAATTAATTGCTGAACTACTTACACCTCCAAGTAACAGGTATGTAAAATCTTTGTTTAAAATGTGAATAGTAGTTATATTTACAAATTATTTTTGCTCCGTAAATTTAGCTGGGTATATTTATTTCCAGGAACAATCCACTTTCTCCTATGGAACAATTATTGTTAATTGCATTGCGATTTTACGCAACTTGTTCGTTTTATATACTTAACCGTTGGAGATTTTGGTAAAGTATGTACATAAGAGCACATGTTAGATTATCTGTTATTTGTTTTTAAAAAATGTTTTATTATCTGTATCCCCTTAGGTATACTGAGGAAACTAATATTTTTAATAAAAGTAAAATATGTTGTTACGTTTTATTAAATGTAACCTTATTTCTAATTATTACACAAAATATATACATCTATCTATCTTTCTACAAAATTATTTGTTAAATACTATTTTCTTCTTTAAATTCTTCTTTATCCGTAGTTTTATTTTTAATGATATTAGGATCCTGTATAATTAAATTTACAAGACACTGTGATTATAAATCACTAAAATTTACAGACGTCTCAAGTTTACCAGTAATTTCTATCTTTTATTTTTTTATATAACCACACTTCACAAAAACACAAATTCGAACAAAAATCCGGAGTAGAAATTTAATCTAAACTAAGAAATACCCAACAGATAAAATTTATCTATCAGTTATAACGATTTGGGTTTTTTCAACAATTTTTGTCTGTTAGGTAGCTAACAAGAGGTTTTATGACAGAGCCCGATGTTTTTGTGAAGGTAGTATCCATCTGGTGGAGAAGATAAAGATAAAATTATGTGAACTAACTGTGTGTCTGAAAAGGACAGTAAAAATTGCAATATTTCTTAGTTTAGATTAAATTTCTACTCCGGATTTTTGTTCGAATTTGTGTTTTTGTGAAGTGTGGTTATATAAAAAAATAAAAGATAGAAATTACTCGTAAACTTGAGACGTCTGTAAATTTTAGTGATTTATAATCACAGTGTCTTGTAAATTTAATTATACAGGATCCTAATATCATTAAAAATAAAACTACGGATAAAGAAGAATTTAAAGAAGAAAATAGTATTTAACAAATAATTTTGTAGAAAGATAGATAGATGTATATATTTTGTGTAGTAATTAGAAATAAGGTTACATTTAATAAAACGTAACAACATATTTTACTTTTATTAAAAATATTAGTTTCCTCAGTATACCTAAGGGGATACAGATAATAAAACATTTTTTAAAAACAAATAACAGATAATCTTACAACATGTGCTCTTATGTACATACTTTACCAAAATCTCCAACGGTTAAGTATATAAAACGAACAAGTTGCGTAAAATCGCAATGCAATTAACAATAATTGTTCCATAGGAGAAAGTGGATTGTTCCTGGAAATAAATATACCCAGCTAAATTTACGGAGCAAAAATAATTTGTAAATATAACTACTATTCACATTTTAAACAAAGATTTTACATACCTGTTACTTGGAGGTGTAAGTAGTTCAGCAATTAATTGCATTAGAAATTTTATATTGTCTTTATTTAGCCGAAACCGTTGCCGAAAAAATGATTGTCCAAAGAATTAAAATAATCCACATGTCGATAATGATTTCTTACATTGTATCCCCGTTGATTTTCTAGTGCATCAATATCCGCATTATCGTGCAAATCTGTTATATCTTCAAATATATCCATGGTACTATTTTAAATTTCACTTTTTTGAGGTTACAAACTCTCTGTTAAGCAGTTATCAGGCACTTTGTAGGCCAGGTAAATTAAACCGCCCGGTAGGGTTGTTACCGACCAGTTTCAACTTACCAACGGGTGAAGAAACACTAGTTTAGAGTTATCCATCCGGTAGTGTTACCGGGTACTTTACCTAACGGTGAAGAAACCGGCCCTTAGTGAAACAAACTAATTGGGCAACTATATTACACCATAAGAACACTCTCCGCATAGTTTTGCACATTTTTTTCTTTACACCAATCCATGAATCGCTGATATGCAAGTTCATAAACTTGGCGAGATTTGGGTGGCAAAAGATTTAGATATATACTGCTTCGGCACTTTCCAATATATCCGCAGGTATATTTTCATTGTGTTCGGGATTCATTTTAAAAGCAGCGTAAAAACTACTACAAAAATTATATGATTAGTACGTCTACTGACGTCTACTTGACAATCAATATTTACCAACAATACCAGATATCCATGACTACCGACTTGCTATCGCTGTTATAATTAATAGGTGTTCAAATTTATTACTAAATTATTAACGATTTTTGAATAAAACTAAATTTATTTTTATTTTGACTTGGTTGGAGAAAAAATATATTTTTAAATCTTACATTCTACATCCTATTTTTATTCTAAGTTTTATACCTATTCGCTAAACTTTGGACATATTCCAACCTTGATTTTTTACCTGAAGTATACATATATAAATATGTATTTGATTTTGTATATATAGACAAATTTTTAAAGTGTCTGATCTAACAGTTGGACATATGTTGACACTTTGAATTTTTGTGTAGGTGTCCACTTGATTTTTTTTAAACCATCTAAAAATATAAATATCAAAGGATGAGGGTGGTAAAAACAATTCTTAAAATGCGAATGAAATGACTCGCAATTGTTTGTAGTGTTTTGAACAGATGCAGATCTTTCAGCCAAAATCGCAGGAGGAAACATTGCAGATATACCAGTGTATGTATCAAATAGATACTTTATTAAATGGTCTATATTTCTGTTGTCTGGTTTGTTTCTGTTGGAAATTATGGGATATTCAATGGTTAATTTGTGAAATAATTAAGATTTAATTATTGGAATTGTCTTTATTTTAAAAAGAGAGTCTAGGAAGTATGTCTTTACAATCTCAAATATCAGAAAGAACTAACTGACGACTTTACAACTATGGTTGTTTGTCCCTTAACATCTGGTAATATTTTGGGTAAATTATACCTGGTTTTATGACTCGTATTGTAAGAATTTTATCTTACTCTTTAGAAACAGAAATGTAAAAACACCAAATGTTAGCTTAAAAGAAAGCTTTCACTTTTTAAATATCTTCTTATAAAATAAACTAAAAATACAAAATATAATATAATATAAAGAGAAGGATTTTTGAACTCAATATTTCTACACGCCCCCTCAAAAATTAATCTCTTTTAAGATTTACAATATCAATAATTATAAAATTAAACCAGATATAATATTTAACTAGAATACTTTTAATATTTACTGACATATCTTCCGTTAACTCTTTGTCTGGGATGGTTATTACTAACCATATACATAATGATCCGACATCTGTCTTAACGATAAGGGAAACCCAGAAAAACCTTATCAGATCATAGATCAAAAGAATAAAATTATAATTATACTATTATTACATCTAGATATTATTTAATTTTTTTTTTTTTTGTTTTTTTGTAATCAATCTTCCAATCCCAATTTTGCTCTCAACTCCAGGAACTTGACCCTTGGTAGTGGCTTGGTCAGCATGTCTGCAATTTGCTCACCTGTTGAAATATGTTCAAGAATTATAGTCTTTTTCACAACTTCTTGTCGAGAAAAATGATATTTGATGTCAATATGTTTGGATCTTTTGTGACTGGTTGGATTATTAGCTATGCTGATACATCCATTGTTATCTTCATATATTAAAATAGGTTCTTTCGTTTCCAGGTTGATACCTGCTGCTAAAATTTTTAACCACATTGCCTCTTTGACAGCTTCATACAGTGCCATATATTCAGCCTCTGTAGATGAACCTGCCACAGATGACTGCCTTTTTGTGTTCCAACATATTGTACATCTATCATATAACTTAAATAAATAACCCGTTGTACTTCTTCTCTTAAATTTTAAGGTAGTACGGTTATGAAAGCAATGTTTTAAGAATTTCGCAAAACTCAGAATATAAGCTCGTAAATGTATAATACACATACTGTTAAAATTTGAAGACGATTTACCTCATCAGATACGAGATATTTGCAATTAAAAATGACAGTAATTGTACATGTAACATGGGGGAAGCGTGAGAAACATCAATTTATTTTAATTTATGAATGAATGACTTTCACCATCTCGATGAAAAACTGATATTTTGTAAAATACTATATTTAGATGATATTAAAAAAAAATTAAAAATTATTTACCTCATAGTTTCGATAAAAAATTAAAATAAACAATTCGTTTCAGCAATAATTTTCTAAGGAGGGGATATAAAGAATAATGACATGGAAACGATGTGGCAACGTTGTCCCAAATAAGCTATTTCAGGACTTTGACGTTTTTATTATGAATATGGTCGCTGGGAGGCAAACAAAGATTGTGTTTACTTTGGTTTTGTATTTAAATCCATGTTGCTTCGTGTTTAAATTGTCTTTTCCTAACTTTTTGTTGCCGATTGTGTAGTTATAATAGTGTTTGAGTGACTTTATTTATTGTTAAGTTCTAAAGAAATAAACATAAGTGAATATTTTCAGAAGTTGTCGTTAGAAGATTCAGATATAAGCAAAAGATGAGTAAAATAAATAATTTAAATGTAAAATCAAGGGTGTGTAGACCTCTTACATGAATTAATTAATTAATTTGGATTATTCGCCTTTATATTTTATTAATAAAACACATTTTAATAAAGTTTATTTTTATTTCTATATTATTTAGTAAAAATCTATTTGTCTTACTAAAGTTAGTAGTCGGAGCAGAAAGAGATAGCGCGAAATTTTTTTTAATAAATCATAACAATTATTGATAATTATTAAAATTAGAGAATAAATCTTATAGAGCAACTTTATGATTTATTATTAATTATAACAATAAATACAAAATATATTCAACAATATTATATTAATAAACATTTAAAAACGAAACTTTTACGACATTAAATTTTTCAATTTTTGCAATACTTTATAATCACAAACTTTTTCTTATTATTTCATAAAAATATATTAAAAAACACGTATGGGGGCTTTTTACACAATTTATTTACAAAATTGTTAAGATACACTGAACTCTGCTGGATAACGTCTAACTACTTGACAATACAATGAACTCTTGTGAACACTTGACTCGAACTGACGTTAACTGCCCATGCATCCCCTTATATACAACATTATTTAATCTAGTCAGTGTGTTTAAAAGTTTCTAGAAACATTATTTAAAATGGTCAGTTGATTTTTTTACAAACTTCTAAAAATCAACTGTCAACAACAATCTTTCAAATTAAGGTCCCTTCCTTTACGGTTATCCCGTTACACTGCCCCCTCCTTAGATTCATTCCTCCTGGAATGTTATTTCCTACATCGGAATCCCGCACACTCCCTGAGCCAGCCAAACCATCTTCTTGGAGTTGCTGCGCATCTCCACTGTGGTTTCCCTGGTAAGGCGCCAAACGATCATGATGGACCACGACGGGTTTCCCTCTGGGAATTTTCACGATCCGATAAATGACATCGTTAATCTTCTTCTTGATGGTGTAAGGACCTTCCCAGTTCTTTTGTAATTTGGGACAAATACCTCGACGCCGTCGGGGGTTATAGAGCCAGACTAAATCTCCAACTTGGTAACTCTTTTCCATTGTCCGTGTGTCATAGTACCTCTTCATCCGATCACTAGATAATTGTAGTTTTCCACGCACCAGGTTGTGTATATTTTCCATTCGATTCTGAAGGTCGGTGACATATTGTTCACGTGCCATTTCTTCACCAGGTTTACAACCAAACACCAAGTCACATGGTAGCCTCATTTCTCTACCGAACAGGACCTTCGCAGGCGTTTGGCCAGTTGATTCGTTGATGGCCGATCGAATTGCCATTAGAAAGAGTGGAATATGTCGATCCCAATCCCTCTGACAATCTGACACCACTTTTGACAGATAGTTGGTTATAGTCCGGTTCATTCGTTCCACCATTCCATCAGACTGAGGGTGCATCGCTGTGGTTCTCGTTTTGTGGATGCCTAATCTTTGGCAAACTTCTTGAAACAGCTTGCTCTCAAAATTTCTTCCTTGGTCTGAATGTAATTCTAATGGTACCCCAAATCGGCTTACGAATTCTTCAACCAATATATCTGCTAAAGTGGTAGCTTCCTGATTGGGAACTGCATAGGCTTCAACCCATTTAGTGAAGTAGTCCATTACAACAAAGATGTACTTGTTTCCTACATCGCTCTGCGGAAGTGGACCCAATATATCTACTGCGATTCTTTCAAAAGGACTTCCAACCAGGTATTGCTGCATTTCCGCCTTCGGTTTTCGGTGCGGACCGTTACTGGCAGCACATGTAGTGCATTTACGACACCAATCTTTAACATCATTAGTGCAATTTACCCAGTAAAATCTATCTCGGATCTTTTGCAGCGTTTTCGTGATACCCAGATGTCCTCCAGAACTATCATTATGCATCTGTTTTAAAATTTCCGGTACAGCATTTCTTGGGACCACTATTTGTTTCCTTGTTTCTGTGCCCTCGGAATTTTCTACAAGTCTTTTAACGAGCCCTCCGTCCAAAATTAAAGAGTTCCATTGGGACCAGTATGCTTTTAAAGCAGGAGAGGATGAGGATATCTCTCTCCACAACGGACGACGGTCCATTCTCTTCCACTCCCTAATCTTTCTCAGAACGGGATCGTTTTCTTGTTGCTCCTCCAGCATAGAGCTCTCGTCTTCTGGCACAACCTTAACTAAGGCAAGTTTTTCCTCGTTCTGCTCCATACGGGTACAATGGGGGCAATCAGGTCGACATGGTCTTCTGGAAAGTGCATCAGCATTACGATGTCTGGTTCCAGGTCTGTGCTCGATTTCAACATCATATTCCTGCAGTTTTTCGAGCCATCTTGCTATCTGTCCTTCTGGGTTCCTAAAGCTAAGTAGCCACTTTAAACTAGCATGGTCTGTTCTGATCAGGAATTTTCTGCCATACAGATATTTATAAAAGTGTTCGACGGATTTTACAACTGCTAACAGTTCCCTCCGAGTTACACAGTAGTTCTTTTCAGCTTTCGATAAAGTTTTGCTGAAGTAACCAACCACTCTTTCCTTACCGTCTTGTAGCTGTGACAAGACGGCTCCAATTCCCACATTGCTGGCATCGGTGTCCAGAATAAGCTTACCATCAGGAAGTGGATAAGCAAGAACAGGTGCTGACGTAAGCTGTTTCTTCAATATTTCAAACGCCTTTTGACATTCCTGATCCCAACAGAAGGACTTATCTTGTTCTGTCAAACGTGTCAAGGGTTTGGCGATGTCTCCAAAATTCTTGACATATCGTCGGTAATAGGAACAAAGACCCAAGAAACTCCGGAGCTGATGTTTGTCGATAGGGATTGGCCATTCCTGAACGGCTTGTATCTTAGCGGGGTCAACAGCAACGCCATCCTTGCTTACGTTATGTCCTAAATAGTTGACCTGTCTCTGGAACAAGTGGCATTTCTTAACATTCAATGTTAGATTAGCGTTCTGTAATCTTTTAAAAACTTCTTCCAGGTTAGATAAATGTTCCTTAAAGGTCTTACCCATTATGATGATGTCGTCTAGATAAACTAGACAAGTTTCCCATGACAAACCCCGCAGGATGTTCTCCATTAGTCGTTCAAACGTCGCAGGAGCATTACAAAGGCCAAATGGAAGGACCGTGAATTGCCATAACCCTGATCCACTGGTAAAGGCAGTCTTTTCTTTGTCTGCAGGATTCATTTTAACTTGCCAGTATCCGCTTTTAAGGTCCAAGGTAGAAAACAGAGTAGAACCCGCCAAAGCGTCGAGGGCATCATCAATCCTTGGCAGAGGATAACTGTCCTTCTTAGTGACATCATTTAGCTTTCGATAGTCGACACAAAACCGCATTGATCCGTCTTTCTTTCTCACTAATACCACAGGAGAAGCCCACGGACTACTGGATGGTTCCACTATGCCATTTTGAATCATTTCTTTAAGGGCTCTGTCTGCTTCTTCCTTCTTAACTTGAGGCATCCTTCGGGGTACCTGTCGAATCGGACGTGCATCACCAGTGTCAATTCTATTTTGTACAACATCAGTTCTTCCCAGTTTACTTTTAGAACCAAATACAGGTTTATACCGGTAAAGTAGATCTCTTACCTGTTTCTTTTCTAATTTTGACAAAGAGGGGTCTAATTTTGTCATTAATTGTTCAATTTCGTTGGTCTCATCTGTTTCCGTAACATTTATCTTGTGAATTATGGCCATTACCGGTTCTAAACTTCCCATTTCCGTGTCCTTTCGGAGAAGAACTGGATGATCGTTTAAGTTGATAACTCGGATGGGTACCTCTTTGGCGGATCTAACAAGAGTCTTACCCACAAGGAGTCCTTTTCCCAATTCATGGTCATGGTTCTTCGGCTCTATCATGGCTGGGGCACCATCTGGCTCCAGTCCATCCAACCGCGCTGTGACGACACATTCGCAGCTTGCCGGAAGTTCGATATCATCGATTAGCTTAATTGAGGCATTGTCAACTTGTTTTCGGTGCAGGAATATTTCTTCATTACCAGTACGAAGGATACGTTGGCGAAGATCCAAATGAAAACCACAGTGGAGCATAACATCCATGCCCAGAACAACATCTTCATCAACGTCAGCCACCAGCACTGAGTGAACAAGAGAGGTTGAACCAAACTGTAGCGTCACCTGTATCTCACCGTAGACTCTAGCAGAATCTCCGGTAGCGGTACTAAAGAAATCGTATTTTGTTGTTAATAATTGCTTCAAAATTTAGGGGTACTAAAGGGTTGTTTTTGGAGGGTGAATAAAGTAATGATTGTTTTTATGCACTTTTCGGCTAAAAAATTATACAAGATTTGTATGGGTCATTTTTACCATAAACTCAAAATTTTCCAAGAAAATGCAAAAAATGTTGAAGCAGTTATTCACAATAAAATACGATTTCTTTAGTATTTTTTGCCGTAGAATTTATTGGTGAAGTTATTTATAACAATTTATTAAAATTTAAACAAAATTATCAACAATTACTGAAAAAAAAAATTTCAAAATTGAGTTTTTGCGTATATTGCATTTTTTAGCATATTCTTAAATATAAGCTATATTGGTTCTCTATTTTATCAAAAAGTAAACGTAAAAACAAACAAAACGAGCTTTGAAAAATCCATTTACGATGATTTTTCACCGGAGAATTTTCGTCTGAAAAATGGGTTCTTTTTTTTTGAAAAAGTTCAAACTCAAACATTTTTTATTATTTGCTTTTGAATTTTTTTTTGGTTATTTATAATATATACAGGTATCCTTTTACTAAGTTTCATATTAATTCATTAATTTTTACAAAAATTAAAAATGAAAATTTGGCTATTGATTGTAAAATATGCAAATTTCTCGATAATTTTGAGGTTATGTCAAAAAGTACACTTAACAAAAATTGAAGATCTTTTTATTACCTACAACTTTGCTGTTGAACATTTTTGTCTCCGACATCAAATTTTCTCAGAAAACGCGTCCAAACTGTTGCCCGCAGATTTTTTTCACTTAACCTCCCCCCCCCTAAGTTAGTCCCCATGGGCCGTGGGTTCATTTATTTTTTTTTAATGTTAGTAACCCCCTTAACCATTTCCCGTTGGGCTAGTCCAGGTATTAATTTTTCCGAATTTCGATTAAAATTATGTTAGTTTGCCCCGACTATTCTTTACAAAATTTAATTAACTCTTCAATTCCAACATTTTTATATTTATTAATTAAATCTTGGTATTTAATAGGTTGAGACGCCATTTTTTTTAATATATGCCCAAATAGTACTCCTTTTAATGGAGATAATTAGTCCATTCCAGATGCAGTTACCTTGAGCTTATTTAAATGAATCAAACACTCTCTATTAGATTTAGAGCTTTCAAATAAATGTTTGTTATCCGTCAATGAAACAAGTTCTTCTAAAATTTCGACATCGTATAAGGCTTCATGAAATTTTTCGTCCGAGTTAACATTTAAATGCTTTTTAGCTAATTCAGACAGTTTAAATTCACCGGGAGTCTTATTAGATGTAAAATTTTTCTTAAATAAAGGCAAGCTATCAGAGAATCCTGCGATTTGACTAAAATCTGTTACCATCGAACATTTTAAAATTGAACGCAGTAAATGTGACTTATCGAAAGTTACATTATGTGCAACTAGTAAACATGGCTTGGGAGACATTTTTAAAAATAATAAAAAACTCCGGAGAGCGTTTTTTAAAGGCAACGATTCAACTTTTTTACCGTGAAAGTATAAATCGCCGTTAATATTCTTCAGTCCAGTATGCGCAGAAGCTTTATCATCAATGGTAGTAGGATTTATGTAGACACTAAATTTACGTCCTTCACAAGATGCAGCAATTTGAAGTATTTCGTCACTCTTACGGAAGCCTGACGTTTCTAAATCAAAGAAAACTATGTTACATGTCTCTGGCGAAATTTGAATATCTGGAGCGTTAAACAGTGATTCATAAAAGGATTCTAATTCTTCACTGTCTTGCGACATACCGCAGTTAGATTTATATTGAACACCTTCTGAATCTTCATTTTTCTTTCTCAGTTTTTCACGTTCTTGCTTTGTAATTAATCGACGTTTCTTGGCAGCTGGAAGTTTAGCTTCTAATGCACGTTTCTTTCGCTTAGTATCTAATTGCTGAGTATAAAACGAAGTGTGTCGCCCGGGTGACAACTGCAGTTTTTGCCTAATCTCTACGATACAGGAGTCGCCATCATTTTTTGTGCACACAGAACTTGCGAGACGATAGCTAAAAGATTCACTTCTGCTGTAGCAAACATTTTTGGGCGACTTATGAGCCATTATATTATTAAAAGATTCGTTAGCTTGGCTGGAAGCAGGAATTGAAAATTTATTAGCATTAGCGGCGTATTTCTCACATAACGCTGATAATTTATCAAACAATGAGAGATTTGTTAGCAAAATAGTTTGATCCACTTCTGCGGCTACACCACGATCCACAGTTTTCATGGTTATCGTACAAGTGATCAGGTATATTACGCATTGTTTTAGCTAAATTTTTAGCATCGCCCATATTTTGAGCCAATGCATAACTAAAACATTTTTTTATGTGCTCAATACTTCTTTTTTGAATTTCTTTAAAACTTACCAGCTTCCATAAATCTCGGCTAAATTTTTTTTTTTAATGATTTTGATCTGCAAGTTTGAAGATTGTATTGGGGTTGCCTCGACGAACGGCCGCGATTGTGCAACAGTCTTCGTCACCAATTAATACGCGTGCTTCAAGGTTTGCTTCTTTAAGAATACTGCTGTAGTTGATCAACTCGGCTCCTGCAGATGCCTCCATTGCCTTGGCACTACCTTGGAAATTTTTGCGACAGTCATGGTCATCTTGCTTTCTACCAGAGTCACAAAATTTGCATTTCCGTATCCTTTCTGCATAGTCGAGAATTTTTCCGCTTAAAAGCTCTTTCCGCTTCCTCTTTTACTCCAGCCCATGTCATAGGAGACAATTATATTAACAATTGCGTCATACGTAGTGGTATTATTTTCATCAGGATAGTCTGTTGCAGAGATTAATTTTGCAGGATGAGGGTAAATTTCTTGGACAATCTCTTGAGGCCTAGGAAAAGGAAGAGGAGATAAAAATAGGATGGTAAAAAACCAATATTGTCCAATTAAATTTTATTAGCATTTATTTATTCAAACATAATATAAATATGAGAATAAACAATTAAAAAATGTTTTTTTAAAATATATACAATTAGATTTTTCATCTACTCAAGACTGAATATAGATCATTATGCAAGTGTAGACAATACTGACGTCCAAAAAATTATATACCATTCAAAAAAGTTATAGACTACCAAAATTTCACTTTCGTTAATCACAATAAATCTAAATATATATAAATCAATCAAAAAAATCTTCATATGAGCAATAAAAAATTACTAAAAAGAAAGTTTGTGACTCCGTAGTTTTGTTGATTAAGCACAATGAAACTTACAATAGTTCACACAGCTTATCAATATTTTCAATAACAAGCTGTCGCTCTTCCTTGGCAGCTCGTTTACAACTCTCCTTAGCAGCTTCTTCGATTACAGGACCAACTTCCCTTTCGTATCTTTTAAATAATTGTGGCGATATTGTCGGAATATTAGCACATGCCAATATTTTGTTCAATCCAGAGCAGCCATAGCCAGCGTGTACAGCACCTGTAATAAATATATTTTTACTAGGATTAAAACTTTTACTTATATACATTTAATTATTTTTGTTTTTAAGTAAATTCAAGTGATCTATTTTTTTTCTTATAAAATATTAATAAAGATTGAATATTTATTGAACTTACCAAGAACTACGCCTGTATTGATGTCAGAATGTTTTGATTGACTACCAGCTACGTTATGACTTTTACCCGTTGGAACTACTGATATCGTCTCACACTTTGCACACTTTACTTTTAAGATTGAATTCAACCCTAACTGCTGTTCATGTACAATATTTTCTAGGCTGAGTACTTCATAACATTGTACACATTTTAATTTTTTGCCTAAAAATTTTAAATCCACTAAACGAATGCCTTCGCATAGGTTTGTTTCACTGGTATCATCGTTACCTTTTCTTTTTTCTTGTAGAGCATTTTTAATTTTTAATTTTTTATCGAGAACTTTCTTTTTAATAAATCTTCCTTTATGACGAATACGATCACCCATAATTATTTACATAAATAAAAAATAGCAAGTAAGTTTCAGTCTTTGAATATAAAACATCAGGGGTTTTATATTCAAAGGTTTCAGTGGTTAGGAGAAATCTTTGACATAAAATATGTCAATGGGAGAAATAAGAATAATAACGCAACGTTGCCACATTTCCAAACAGAATTATATTTCACAGTAGATGTGTTTACGTTAAGGAATAGAAGTACACACACGTTAACAAATTTAACGTACAGTCATAGTACAAACAAACGTGCACAACGATAGGGCGATTCCGAAACTTTTTGACTGGACTGTCGCGGTGGAACTACCTTAAGTCAGAGGTTTCATTTTCATTTCCCCCCCAATTAGCGTCAACATACCCTTTAAATATATTATTATATGTTCCCTGTACATATTTTAATTTTAAATTGATAGTACCTTGTAAGTATCTAAGTACTCGTTTTAAACATTGCCAAAGTTCTTGGTTATTTTTATTCGTATATCTACTTAATGTACTTATAGCTAGAGTTAGATCGGGTCTTCTACATACCATTATATATATCCCCGCAACCCCCGGGCTGGTTCGAAAGATGGTCGAAAGTGAAGTCGTATCGTCGAGTCTCTCCGCTATAAGCGAGGAAAACTTTAATGATAAAACATTTAAATGCTGTCAAACTAAGCAGAACAAAACGTTAGTATGTGTAGTTTGTGGTAATAGTTATCACATTTCATGTGCTGTGAAAAACAAGTTAAAATGCACGAAAATATGTGATACACGCATAATTTGTTGTGACGGTAATCGTGATACACAAGATTCTAATCTACTACTTAAATTAGAAAATCAAATGCTCAAAAAGCTACTACAACACCAGGAAGATAAGTATAAATTACTATTGGATAATAATAATTTATTAAAATCGAATAATGATCTATTACAAGAAAAAGTTAACCATTTAAAACGTGAAGCAAATAAAGCAACAAAAAAAGTTGAAACCACCGCTGATAAATTCGTACCTGAAACTTCAACAAATAATATCATAAATAAACAAAGCATCGAAAATAAACAAAAAATCGTAAATAAACACACTAATCAAGGGAATCCAATAAATATGAATGTTGAACCAGTTCAGAAGGTCGCAAATTTTAAATTTGAAGAGAAGCGGCAATTACAAAAAATGGATGAGATAATTAATTTGAATAATATAAATGAATCAAGAGAGAATGAAAACAGCGACGGTTTTCAACCCGTAAGACACCAAACACATAGAAGATTTACTAAAAAAATAGGTGAAAAAGAAGGCAATGAAGATTTTGGAGTTGAAAGAAAAATTTGGCTGTACTTATATAGAATTAAACGCCATATAACGTCTCAAAATATACAAGACTACATAAAAAAGCAAGATACTTTAAAAGATGCCGATGTAATTGTTAAGGAACTGCCAACTGAAAATCACCAAAACAAATGTTTCATGTTTGGAATTAATGAAAAACATAAAGACGATGTATACCAACAAGCAATATGGCCTAAGAGTATAGGTTTCAAACGCTTTGATTTCCGAAAATACAATAATTACCAACGAAACAATCAGGATTTTTAAATTTACCATCAAAAGTAATACATAAAAAATCAAATTGTTCAAAAATCAGCCTAATACATAACAATCTGCAATCAATAGGAACTAGCGTAGATGGGATACAAGATATTTTAAACGACAACCAGGACTGTTACTTTCTTGCAGTAAGTGAGCACTGGAAGTCAGAGTGGCAACTTAAATTATATGGAATAGCAGATTTTTCTCTTGCAGCCTATTACTGTCGAAAAGAAGGTGAACATGGTGGTGTTGCCATTTACGTTAGAAATGGAATAAACTATACTGTGCGAACAAATTTAAATTGTTTAGCCGAACGCGATGTGTTCGAGTGTGCTGCGATTGAGTGCAAGGTATCTAATAAACAAATTATAATTGCAACTGTATATAGAACACCCTGTGATAAAAACCTAAAAGAATTTTATAAAAAGTTAGAAGAACTACTTGAAATAGTTAGTGACGAAAATAAATTAGTTTTTATTGCAGGTGACTTTAATATTGAGTTAAAGCACTCTGAAATAAATATTACAAAAATGAACCTTTTACTAAATTCGTATAGTTTTATATTTACTATTAAAGAGTACACTAGGATAACAAAAAACTCCAAATCATGTATTGACAATATTTTTACTAATATAAAGGATGAATACGAAACATACATTTTATATTCCTCTTTTTCGGACCATTTTGGTCAAAAAATCAGTTTTCACCTAAAAACAACATTACAATCACCACAAAAATTGGTGCGAATTTTCTCTGACGAAAATAAGCAAAGATATCTTAATAAAATAAAATGTCAGGAATGGGACAGTATTTACAAACAGTGGGACGATTTTAACAAAAACATTTCTAACATATTTTATGAATGTTTTCCATTGCAAAAAATTCAACAAAGGAAGAAGGTGATAAATGATTCGGAGATTGATGAGTGTAAAAACAGATTAAATGCTTGGTTGACGGTATCAAATGTAAATCCAGAGTACAAGAAAATCTACAATGATCTGAAAAAACAATACAACAAGCTCTTGACAACAAAAAGAGCTGAGTACTACCAACAAAAAATCACAATGTCAGATAACAAAATGAAATGTATGTGGAGTATTCATAATGAAATTATCGGAAAAGAATCTACATCAGCTACACCGTTTGAGGGAAATCCAAACAATATTGCCAACGACTACAATACTTTTCTGCTAAACGTTATTCCAGACCTTTTGCAAAAGATAAAATATACACAGTTTACCTGTAATATTCCTAGTAATAAGCAATCGATGTTCGTATCACCTGTTACAGAACATGAAATTATAGAAATAGGAAAAACAGTTAAAAATAAAGGTACTTGTGGTGATGACGACATTCCCGTTAATTTAATGAAATTATGTATAGAGCCTCTTGCAAGTGTTTTATGTCACATAATAAATAATTCTTTTAGCTATGGAATATTTCCAGAACAACTGAAAACTGCTCTAATAACACCGATTTATAAAAAGAAGGGAGACATTGCAGCTTTTCAAAATTACCGACCAATCAGTGTCCTTCCAGCTTTTTCAAAAATATTTGAAATGGCCATGTGTCGAAGGTTAATGGACTTCATGAAGCATTGTAGTCACTTAAATAACATTCAACATGGCTACATAAGTGGCAGATCAGTGGAAACTGCCATAATACAATTCACCGAAAATATTGTCAATACATTTGAGCGAAATCAAATAGCACTAGGGATCTTTTTGGACCTTTCTAAGGCTTATGACAGTTTAAATCATGAGTTTTTAACTTTAAAATTGGAAAAATATGGCATCAGAGGAAATGCCTTAGAGTGGTTTAAATCATACTTAACTGACCGGAAACAAAAAGTTAAAATTGTGACAAATGGGACAATATTTAAGTCTGATATAAAGATTAACAACACAGGCATACCACAGGGAAGTATAACGGGTCCAATCTTGTTCATAATATTCATGAATGATATATTAGAAATTCTCAAAAATACTGATAATGTAACAGACAATACCTGCAAAATTACGTGTTACGCCGATGATACTAATCTACTAGTATCAGAAAACAATTTTCCCAATCTGGTAATGAGATCAAATAACTTGATTAAACAAGCCAATGATTGGTTTTCAAAAAATAATTTAGTGTTAAACATCGACAAAACTAATATTTTACTATTTCATACACAACAGCGACGACTTGAAATTCCACAGAATATAAATATATTAAATAATGAGATGAAGTTGGAAAATTGTACAAAATTCTTAGGAATATACATAAATCAACATCTTCGTTGGGAAACACACATAGTTGAACTAGGGAAAAAGTTAAACCAGATATGTTATAGTATTAGGGTTATCAGTAAATATCTAAATGAGAAATCTTTACGGAATCATTTTCTGGGGGAGTAGTCCAAATATAGTAGAAATTTTTAAAATTCAAAAACGAATAATTCGGAACATATTTAAGTTGAAATTTAGAGAGTCTTGTAAAGGCATTTTTAAAAAAAATAATATTTTAACAATATATGGGGTATACTTGTATGAGTGTTTAATTTATCTATTTAAAAATAAATCTAACTATTCTACATGTACAGACACTCACTCGTACTACACTCGACACCACAATATTATGTATCCAGTACACAAATTAGTGCTCTCTGAAAAACATCCAGCTTATGCAAGCATTCGTTTCTTCAATAAGCTGCCTGAACACTTGAAAACTCAAACAAGCTTGACTAAATTTAAAAAGGATGTCAGAAGCCTTTTAATTAACTTAGAACCTTACTGTATTGGTGAATGTTTAGATAGATGAATTAAATAAATCTCTCTCTGTTTGTGACACTATTTCTACCATGTTGTATGTTCTTACTGTATGTATAATATGTAACATTTTGTGAAATAAAGTTTATTATTATTATTATTATTATTATTATTATTATTATTAAATACATTAGACACCCGATGAGACTTCGACACGGAGCATCGTATTTCTCATCAGATTCCAATGCCTTATAATCTAAATTAGTTGCTAATGGTGTACTTACAGGCTTGCAATCTGTCATGTTAAATTTATTTAATACTGCTTTAATATATGTACTTTGATCCAGTGTTATTACTTTATTTTGTTTAGTAACTCTAATACCTAAGAAAATCTTTATCTCTTTTAGATCAACCATTGAGAATTTATTCATTAAATAATTTTTAAAATTCTTCATTGTAATTTCATTTGCAGTACATATCACTAGATCATCTACATATAATATAGTGTAAATATTTTTAGAAATATCTCCTCTGTCTAATATGTACATGCACCGATCTCCATGGGAATTTGTAAAACTTAATTCTAAAAGAGTCTTTTCAAACATTTCAAACCAACATCTAGCAGCTTGTTTTAGGCCATATAATGCTTTGTTTAACTTACAGACTTGGTCGTCCTTACATTTTACACCCTCAGGTACTCTCATGTATATTTCCTCTATTAACTCACCATTTAAAATGCAGTTTTTACATCCATCTGGTGGACTAACAAGCCATGTTGATTTGAAAATGCTATTAAAAATCTAAATGTTGAAATTCTTGCGACTGGAGCAAATGTTTCATTATAATCTACAAGATATTCTTGACTAAAACCTCTGGCAACTAAACGAGCTTTATACTTTAATGGATTTCCGAACTCATCGTTCTTTAAGTAAATATCCATTTACAATCTACAATATTTTTATTACTTGGTTTCGGTACTAAAGTTCAAGTTTTATTTATCATTAAAGAATTTAATTCATCTTTAATTGCCTGTTGCCATTGTTTAGCATCATTCCTATACTCAATTTCATCATACGAATTATAGGTATAGGATTTATAATGGACTGTGCACATAATAAATAATCGTCAGGTACATCATCTTCATTATATGAAGCTTGGCTACGATCTTTGAGTCTATCACTCCGCCTAAGTCCTACACTATCTTTATCTTGAGATGAAGAATTATTTTTTAGTTTTTCAACACTGTCTGTTTGTACGTCATTAAGTCGAGGTATTGTATTGTGTGTATTTTCAATACTACTATTTCTATCTGTCTTATTATTGTAGAGTTCGTTACAAGGGTCGTCTACTGAGTTTAACACATCGTTAGGGACTTCAGTTTTTCTACTTGAATCGACCTGACCTTCAAGTACCTTTAATTTCGGTCTAGACTTAACAAAATTTGTCTCATCTACAATTACATCTCTTACTACCACGTATTTATCATTCTCCACTTCATATACTCTATACCCATTTGGTTCGTAACCTATCAGTATTCCCTTTGATGACTTTTCATCAAATTTGTTTTTACTGGTTTTAACATGCACATATACAGTTGAACCGAAAACCTTTTGTGGTTTCTTATTATACCACATTTCATATGGTGTTATGTTTGCATTCAATGATTTTGTTGGTGTCATATTAATTAGATAAGTTGCAGTTAAAACTGCATCACCCCAAAATACCTTATCTAATTCTGCACCAGATATCATTGTTCGCGCTTTCTCTGTGATGGTTCTAACCATTCTTTCAGATACACCATTGAACTGTGGAGTTCGTGGTACTGTAAGATGATAACTAATGCCCTTTTGAACACAATAATCCTTCATCTCGTTAGATAAATATTCTTTACCATTATCTGTATATAAATTAACAATTTTTAAATTAAACCTGG
The DNA here is from genome assembly GCA_964028335.1 of Altica lythri. Classification (NCBI taxonomy): domain Eukaryota; kingdom Metazoa; phylum Arthropoda; class Insecta; order Coleoptera; family Chrysomelidae; genus Altica; species Altica lythri. The sequence continues at coordinate 3,391,394 of OZ034806.1, read as the reverse complement.
ATTCACTCTTTGCTACATAATCTTTAAACATTGCAAAAACATCAGATTTATTTTTAATTAAATAAGTTACACAGTAATGAGTGAATTCATCAACAAACAATACAAAATAATTTTTATTATTTATCGCAGAAGGCGTAATAGGACCACATACATCTGAGTGTATGTTAAATAATGGTCTTTTTATGTAATCTTTATTTTTAAATTTATTGAATGATAGTCGCGCTTGTTTTCCGTTAATGCAAGCTTCACATAAATCATTATCAGGTATAATTTTAGTTAATGTTTCTACGTCATTTACTAATTACTTATTTCTTATTTCATTAAATTTATCTTTTCCGATATGGCCTAATCGCTGATGCCATAATTTGTAATCGGAATTAGATATGTTATTTGAATAATAAATAAAGCTTTTACTTACAGAAAATTCGAGTGTAAATAAATTGTTCCTCGGCTTACCAGTCATTACCGTCTTACCGTTATGGCTTACTATTACTCCAGAATCACTGAAGTTTACCGAGTATCCTGCTTGTTGCATTTTGTAGACTGATAATAGATTATACGGTACATCAGGACTGTACAGTACATTCTCGATTTTCCTTTGGACTCCAATGTTGCTCTCCAGTACAATGGTCCCCATCTTAGTTGCAGTGATGAAAGCTCCATTCTTGGCAATAGAAATCTTAATGGGTGTATGTAAATTAGAAAAGTTTTAGTTTTCGGCTAGATCTTCTCGGTTTATCAGATGATCGGAGGCACCTGAATCGAGTAGAAAAGAAATTTTATTCTCTTCATTTGCTAACTGAATGTTACCAGCCACAAATGCAAATCCTTCTTCCGTTTGTGGGGCAACTTGGATTGTCTGGATGGTCCTTGGTTTTTCTGCATTTTGTTTAGGCTTTAAAGTTTGCAGGTAGTAACGGCACTCATTCTTATAATGTCTTTTTCTGGCACAGTGATGACACTTAACGTTCTTTTTATTTTTACTTGCATGCTTTGGCTTGAAAATTCCGCGATGATTCTTCGGTGATTTTCTAAAATCCTTAAAATTCCGTATCACCTCATTATTTTTCTGCTCTACATGAAGAACCTTTTTACTTGTATCAAGATTTTCATTTACAAGTTTAACTTCATGGTCTAATAACCGGGATTTTACAAAACTTAATGTGATATTGTCTTCTGATAACGTCTCAATAGCCGTTATAACACCATTGTAAGAATTTGGTAAAGTCAGTAATAGTTGGGCCACTTTATCAACTTCAGAGATAGTTGCTCCAGCTGATGCTAATTCTGATATCAGAGTATCAAACTGCATAAAATGCTTACATAAGTCTGTATCACCTTCTAATTTTAAACTAAACAATTTCTTCCGAGCTCCGAGTTGTTTCGCTACACTTTTCCGTTCAAAGATATTGTCTAGTGCGGCAAAGATTTGTCTTGTCGATGATTCCGGTTTTACGTAACTTAAATACGAATCGGACAAGTACTCGATTAAAACATTTTTCGCGGTTAATTCCGATTTCTTCCACTTGTTGTCCGGGTTCGCCGGTTCCGGTTTGTCGATCACATGAGTCACTTCAAGTTCACTGAAAAGACTCCGGATTCTGAACTTCCATATGTTGTTATTTTCACCATTAAACGGTTGAATGTTTCTCTTTGATTTAACGTTTAGATTCTCCATTTTATGTATCAAACAATAATTTAGTTTTATAATTAGAGTTATTACTTTCACGTTATCACTCACTTTTATTTTGCACTCACTAATTTTTATTAATTAATCACAAACGTAACCTAAGCCCATAACCTGTTGGAAATTATGGGATATTCAATGGTTAATTTGTGAAATAATTAAGATTTAATTATTGGAATTGTCTTTATTTTAAAAAGAGAGTCTAGGAAGTATGTCTTTACAATCTCAAATATCAGAAAGAACTAACTGACGACTTTACAACTATGGTTGTTTGTCCCTTAACATCTGGTAATATTTTGGGTAAATTATACCTGGTTTTATGACTCGTAGTGTAAGAATTTTATCTTACTCTTTAGAAACAGAAATCGAAATGTAAAAACACCAAATGTTAGCTTAAAAGAAAGCTTTCACTTTTAAAATATCTTCTTCTAAAAATAAACTAAAAATACAAATTATAATATAAAGAGAAGGATTTTTGAACTCAATATATTTCTACAGTTTCTACAAAAATCATTTGTAAAACAGTCCCAAACTTCAGTACCTAGGATGCAGAAAGGAAATTCCAAATAGATTGCGTAACCACTGCCCTATTGAAGTAAAAAATATATGTTTTATTAAAATCGTAAGTTGTGAGTGAAAAAACATACCTGTCACAGAATTTGTATCTTTATATTCCACAGACAGACCCAGTTCATTTATTTTTCTATACCAGCTCTGATGCAAATGAAAGCGGCATCCTCGAATTGTTGATTCTGGCCACACGCTTTTTATAGCGTTTAGCATAGCCCGTTCAAAATCAATATATATTGAATTAGGTTTAAAAAGCACGTTAAATTCATTATTTATGGTCTCCACAATTAATTTCAGTAAATTCTTATAAGTGTCCTGTGTTTTATCTGGTAGAAGACAAAACACCAAGGGGATGTAAATTCCATTTTCCAAGCCGTGAATGGTATATAATTGGTAAAAATGCTTGCAGCAATAGGCAAATGTACCATCCATATAAATTTTATTCAATCGGCACAAAAAGTTTAAATTCGTTTTGCAAGAAAATATAACAATTTTTGATTGTAAATCGTTACCAATAACAAAATTTTCTTCTCTATGTGTTTTAATGTTAGTCCTATTAATATATTCTTGAATTTCTGTAATATTCTTAGGTAACGCTGGTTGCAGTTTTCTTCTCGCATGGTAAATATTTTCCCTTATTCGCTTTATATCGTTAACTGTTAAATTTTCATCTTCGACAGATTTCATAATTTCAGTTCTTATTATTTTTGCCGGTCTTTCTGACACTTCTTCGCATGCTTTTCTTTTACACGGTGAGGTTAATTTTTGTCGCTGAATTTTTTGGATTTCTGCTTCGTGGTTGTGTTCCAAAGTTTTAATTCTGACGACATGATATTCTCCTCTGGTAGAGAACTGTGCACTACATCCACTATGTGAACAAACCCATTTATCTTCACCATTCATTAATTTATGTTTAAGTTGAAACTTAAAATCGTTCATTAAAAGCATCACTTTACCACGTGTACTTAATATTTTTTCCAATCGGTTCATTTTTACGAAATAGCGTTATACACACACAATATACTTTGAACAACAGTTTTCAAATGAATTACCGTCTGCTCCCTTAATGCCGTTTCAGAACCAATTATAGGATTATAATAACAAAACTACCCCACTCCTATAATCAAACATTTAGTACCATCATTTAATACAACATTTTTCTGGAATTCCCAAAATCTAATCTACCTACCTACCCATTTTGAATATATATATATATATATATATATATATATATATATATATATATATATATATATATATAAATAAAGTGCCAAGAAAACGCGTATTAATATAAAAAAAAAGGAGGATAACGGGAATGCAACGCAACAAGGATCATGGTTACAAGTAGAAATGGTAACCGCAGACATGCATGTTTCTGGCTCATTAGCCGTCATCAGTGCGGCATAACCAAGAAGAGTATTGCACTTGGCTAGCAAAAGTGTTGGGTACTTGGGAGCAAAGGATGTTGGGGAAACATGTGTCAAGAAACACAAAACAACGAACGCTCATACAAGAGTCCTATCACCATTTTGTGCTTTCGACCAGCTGTGCCAATGGGTTTTCGGCTAGCAACCAGCGTCGCCACGTTGGCGAAACGGACTCAGTGTGTTTGAGTCGTTCTAGCCCAGGAAATAAAATAAATAAAGTGCCAAGAAAACGCGTATTAATATAAAAAAGGAGGATAACGGGAATGCAACGCAACAAGGATCATGGTTACAAGTAGAAATGGTAACCGCAGACATGCATGTTTCTGGCTCATTAGCCGTCATCAGTGCGGCATAACCAAGAAGAGTATTGCACTTGGCTAGCAAAAGTGTTGGGTACTTGGGAGCAAAGGATGTTGGGGAAACATGTGTCAAGAAACACAAAACAACGAACGCTCACACAAGAGTCCTATCACCATTTTGTGCTTTCGACCAGCTGTGCAAATGGGTTTTCGGCTAGCAACCAGCGTCGCCACGTTGGCGAAACGGACTCAGTGTGTTTGAGTCGTTCTAGCCCAGGAAATGAAATAAATAAAGTGCCAAGAAAACGCGTATTAATATAAAAAAAGGAGGATAACGGGAATGCAACGCAACAAGGATCATGGTTACAAGTAGAAATGGTAACCGCAGACATGCATGTTTCTGGCTCATTAGCCGTCATCAGTGCGGCATAACCAAGGAGAGTATTGCACTTGGCTAGCAAAAGTGTTGGGTACTTGGGAGCAAAGGATGTTGTTTTCTTGGCACTTTATTTATTTCATTTCCTGGGCTAGAACGACTCAAACACACTGAGTCCGTTTCGCCAACGTGGCGACGCTGGTTGCTAGCCGAAAACCCATTGGCACAGCTGGTCGAAAGCACAAAATGGTGATAGGACTCTTGTGTGAGCGTTCGTTGTTTTGTGTTTCTTGACACATGTTTCCCCAACATCCTTTGCTCCCAAGTACCCAACACTTTTGCTAGCCAAGTGCAATACTCTTTTTGGTTATGCCGCACTGATGACGGCTAATGAGCCAGAAACATGCATGTCTGCGGTTACCATTTCTACTTGTAACCATGATCCTTGTTGCGTTGCATTCCCGTTATCCTCCTTTATATATATATATATATATATATATATATATATATATATATTCCATTGGTTTTTCCTAATTCCTTATTACTGTATAAAAGGAATTATGAAATTTCCAATATTATATATCTTAAATAAATTAAGAATACAATTAGCAATAATACCAAATTTTTAGTACAATAAATTAAAAAAAAATTTTTACGGCAAACTCGGTAAACATATTTTTTTGTATACTCCAATATAAATTCCAGTGTCAAATGTGTAAATATGAATTTGGATGAAAATCATTGTGGTATCGGATGAAATTCATTATGTATTTTTATCCCTTGTACCTAAACGGACGAGTTTCATGGTGCCATAAAATAATTCAGATGAAATTCATTGCGCCCATATTCTGCTATACTGTATTTGAAAATCAAGAGAGAGCAAATTCCCAGAATAAAAACTAATTCGGTATGCAAAACTATAGTACAGTACGTGCGGTAAAACTTCAATATTTGTAATGCATTCTAAATTGTTTTTGTTAATTTCAATACAAAATTTATTAAATTTCTTGGACTATCACATTATTTTATGATCTTTCATTGTTACTACAGTAGGCCTAAGAGGATTAACGTGCGTCATAGGCGTAACCAGATTAGAAAGGGATAATTGTTATTTAACGACCTCCGAATGGCAACAGCTTCTAATGACAGATATTTTGACTTAAATAGTGCTTAAGTTTCTAGAAATAGAAATGCAGTTATTTGATTTTCGATAAACGTGACAAATAGTAGTGACTAAAAATGGAAGCAGTTTGTGAGTATACGCCAGTGAAAAAATTAAAACTAGACCATTTATCGCTCAATGAAAAGAGTGCTGTAGTGAATGTGTACCACTATTTTAAACATCAAAATCCCTCAAACACTATTGACAGTGTAGTTGAAACAACATCTAAGGCAATGGGATACGGAAAATCTACAATATATAGAGTTCTAAAGGAGGAAAAATCAGGTGGAGTAACCTGACCAAAACCGAAACCAGGTAGACCAAAACTATTAAAAGTCAACGTGGACGAGTTTTTTAAAAATGCTATTCGTAAGCTTGTTCACTCATTTTTTATAAACAAGCAAATACCAACTTTAGATAAAGTTTTGCAAGCCATTACGAATGATGTTGTTTTACCCACAATAAGCCGGGATAAACTATGGAAAATGTTACATGAGTTAAACTTTAAATTTGAAAAAATGGGCAGACACTCAATGCTAATTGATTCTGAAGAAATTGTATGTTGGAGAAGACAGTACCTCAGAAGAATACAACAAGTTAAAGCTCAAAATAAAAACATTTATTATTTAGATGAAACATGGGTTAATGAAGGACATTGTGTAGGAAGAGTTTGGAAAGACAAAAATATAAAATCATCCCATCAAGCTTTTCTAGAAGGATATACTACTGGTTTTAAGGAACCTATAGGAAAAGGTAAAAGATTAATTATTTGTCATATAGGCAGTACAAACGGTTTTCTTGAGAATGGTTTACTCTTATTTGAATAAAAAAAAAAAACCGTTGATTATCACGAAGAAATGAATGGAGACGTGTTTGAGGAATATTTTGAACAGATGATTCAATTCATACCAAAAGGATCGGTTATTGTAATGGACAATGCAAGTTACCACTCCAGATTACTTGAACCTTTACCAACCACTAAATGGAAAAAGGATGAAATTGCAAAATGGTTATCTTCTAAAAATTTAGCCTTTAACAATACAATGCTGAGGGCAGAATTGTTAACTATTGCTAAAAAACATAAGCAAAATTATAAAAATATAATATTGAGGAGATAGCCAAAAAACGAGAAATTGAAGTCCTTCGTTTACCACCCTACCATTGTGAGCTGAATCCGATAGAATTGATATGGGCTCAAGTTAAAGGTTATGTTTCCAGAAATAACACTACTTTTAAATTATCAGATGTTAAAAATCTCTTCAATAAGGCAATATCTGAAGTAACAAGTGAAAATTGGCAAAAATGTATTAGACACGTTACAGAAATAGAAAAAAAAATGTGGAAGCTAGATAACATAATTGATATTACTATAGAGCCCATTGTAATTTCTCTAGAATCAGATGGTGAATCTTCTGACACAGAGTGCGAGGAACCATAACTTTAAAATTATTAATTTATGTACTTTAATTTTATTTTTAGATTTTTATTTTTTAAGATTTAATATTGTCGTATTTTTTGCATGTTGCTCGTCAAATTTTATCCTTGCGGTTGGTTTTTTTTCTCATATACCTACTTAATTGCTTTTTTAGCTCCTCATATTAATTTATAAATAATTGTAATTATCTGTACATATTATATACATATTTTGTAAATAAACATATGCCTAAAACAAAATGCCTATAATAATATTGACTTTTTCTTCATTTTACCCAAATTAAATTACTACTTAAGAATTATGTTTATCTATCTAAAATTGGTAATCTAGGTATAAATAACTAAATCAAATTAAATATTTCTATTTCCATATTAATTTAATTTTGAAAACGCACGTCTATGGTTTACTGCCTTTAACACTGATAGAACTGCAAAACATTTCTGGGAATTTACTCTCTCTTGATTTTTAAATACAGTATATATAAGAAATATAAACATGTGTTTGTTTCGGTTTTAACAAAGAAAAAATTCTTTGAAAATTATTTTATTACTTTCAAAACAAATCTTTTGTGCGTCTAAATAGGTCATAAATAACGTAAGGGACCAAAATTCTGAGAACCTTTGAATGTCGTAAATACCATCCCTGTTTTGATGGTTCAATTTTGAAAAATATCACCCTTAAATATTTTAACAACCAATTTATATTCTTTCTATTTCGCAGGTTTATTTGTGCAAGAATAGGGATTGAAATTTAAAATACCTACTCAGTTCAAAGTGAATTATTGATGAATTAAGATGGATTATTCTGTAGAATACAGAAAATTTCAAACGGTAATTTCACATCCAAAGAGAAACTTTTTGACACCTGAAAGTAAGTACTTACTTAATATATCTTTTCGGACGCACACGAATTCCCGTCAGGATAACCAATCTACCTGTTTCATAATTAGGGTCCGTTAAGCCGTCACTCGAGTTCCCGTCAGGGTGAAAACTGACCTGTCCAAAAGATGTTTATGGTAATTGCGGTAAATGCCCTAAATCATCTGATATTAAGCTGTGTATTTATTGCATATTATTGTAATAATAACAGTTATTATAATAGTAAAAGTTTTAAGTTCGTTTTTAGATGTATGAAATAAGAAATAGTTGTAAATAATGTTTTATCTTTGGCACTCTTACACGATATTATTTTACATGGTATTATTGAAATAAAATACGGAATTTTAATTTTACAATTTTATTGCGTACTACTACTGTACCATAAATACATACATATAAAGAAGTCATGCATACATAATATACATATATATTAACAAATTCATTTTAATAATTATAATACAATATAACTAAATTTATAGGCCATACACTTTATAAAATCGTAACGAGAGATTTCTTCATTTTTAAATTGAACAATTTTTTCATTAATAAATTTTATATTGCGTTCTATATTTTTTCGAGTATATCGCATGTCTCCTGATTTGCAACTATTTATTTTTATATGCGTATCTGTTTGCATACCTTTAATAGCTTCTATAAAAACATATACATTTGGGTGGTTTATAGGGCAATACTGTCTAAACTTCGAATGAAAACTTTCACATGTGTTTGTGGTGCGTGAAGTGTCTGATGTATTTGCTGCCCAAATCTCGGGTGGAAACTTGGAATCTTCAGCTATGTAGTTCTCTGTCAGGTAGTCTGCGAACAGCGTAACTCTTTCATCTACGGGTTTGTCTTCCGCCAGTTCAAAAGAAAATGCATCACCTACTTCCGTATGTGGCAAGAAGGTTAATCCATATACATAGTGTAGCCATTTTCCAATATCGGAACTGGCATCTTTGTATTCAGTTGATAACCCCAACTGTCCTATTCTTCTGTACCACGCTTGTGACAGGTGAAATCTACAACCAATAATCTTCGAATTTGGAAAGCTTTCTTTAACACTGGAGTGAATCGCTTGTTCAAAGTCTATAACGATTATTTCCGGCAAAAATTTACTTCCAAGTTCGTTACTTTTAGTAACAATAAGATCAAATAATTTTACATATGTCGATTTCAGCTTGTTCTTCAACAGACAGAAAGCCACCGGAATATATGTAGCGTTGTTGTAAACATGAATTGTGAACAAATGAGTAAAATATTTTGGGCAGTAGTCAAACGTTCCATCCATATAAAATTTTGAGTGTTGGCACATAAATGACACGTTACTTGGACATGCGAAAACTACTACTTCGTGTTCTATGTTGTTGATCAGTAGAAATTGTTCATTTTTGGAACTGACAATGTTGAGTAGATTTAAACATTCTTGCAATTCTCTAGTAATGTGGGTAATTTTGGAAATTTGCTTCTTCTTGCTCTACCCAAATTATTCCTTATATATGTCATATCTTGGCTTGTAAGTGTTTCCAGCATTGTATTTTGCCGATCCAACTCCCTGTGAACCATTTTCGAAGGCCTTTCATAGACACTATCTTCGATTTTCCTTTTTAGTCCGTTACTTAACTTCTGGCGGTTTAAAAGTTGCTGGTCCACACTATTGTGCTCATGTCCACCGACAGCTTTAGAAAACACTAAATTTTCTTCTTCTCCAATGGTATACACCTTAGCGCGACAATTTTTGTTCACACAACACCAAGATACTTCACCAGAAGACTTTAATAAACGATATTTGTAGAATTTAAAACTGTTCAGTACCAGAAGGGGTTTACCCTTTTCACTTAGTATTACTTCAAGCATTTTGTGTATCACTATAGCGTACGACAACAAACGTTCGGAAATATGTATATTAATAAACTGTCGTTTCGAAAACGACAACTTAATATATATGTTTCCAAAAGCAATTAGTTTTGCAATTAGTACTGACATACACCCTCGCCAACCCCAATACAGTTCGTTCGCTATACTTACAAGGGTTTAGGATTAAAAATTTTATTAGTATTCAACTTTTTCATTAGAATTAAGGATTACGATTTTCAGAATTATTTAGTTTATCTGAAAGCGGATTTGGATTAAAAATTTTATTAGTATTCAACTTTTTCATTAGAATTCAGGATTACGATTTTCAGAATTATTTAGTTTACCTGGAAGCCAATTAAATAAACTGGACGGCAATTCGAGTGTGAGATTAAAATAACTGCAAGTGTCGAACGGAAACTCATGTGTATTATATTCGTCATAAGAAACCTGACGGGAATTCGTGTTCACCGATCTTTTCCTAATTGAAAGTAGCTAGGAGTTTTTAGTACATTATTTTACTAAAATAGAATATAGAAATTAATTAAATATTTTTGAGAAACTTTCTCCCATATTCTAAACTAGTACTAACTTCGTATTAATGAATGTTTCCTTTTTCCGGTTTCTGTTTTTTTTACCCGACTGCCGGAGGGTTATGTTTTTAGCGCGAATCTTGTATCTATGTAATATTCTTCCTTACCTTGTATCTCCAGAACCGCTAAACAGATTTTCACATTTGAGGTATCGTTGGATTTGTCTTAATAGCCCAAGTGTTCTTAGATAGGTGACATTTAAAAAAAATCAAAATGCGGATGTTGGTTGCAACATTGTGAGGTAAAAAAAAATAAATTGTACCAAGCATATCGAGTGGGGTATCAAAATGAAGGATTTTAAACACAAATTCTAAATAGTGTGTGTTACACGTCCGGAAAATGTTTTGCAAGTGCTCGTATTGTTTCGCCTCGGTGCTACGCACCTCGGCTACACAACTTTACTCGCTCTTGCAAAATGTCATTTTCCGTTCTTGTGTCACAAATAACTATTTCATAATTTGCACCCTCGTACTTTTTTTGATAAATTTGCTTTACTTAAACCAGATTCAAATGCTCATTTCTCACTCCCTAAACAGTATTTCAATATCCGCCTTTTACCAAAAATTTGCAATTTTAATTTTCTAATTTGCACCATCGTAAAATTTGCGAAAAACGGTAACAATTATTATAACAATTAATAAAATTAGTTTCGGACTGCTGTCAGAGTCAGAAATAAGTAACTGCGGGTAGTGAACGCATGCGCAGTTATTTATTTCTGAACGTACATCAGCCAGGAAATGATTTTTTTAATTTTTATAATAATTGTTACCGTTTTTCGCAAATTTTACAATGGTGCAAATTAGAAAATTAAAATTGCAAATTTTTGGTAAAAGGTGCATACCAAAATACACTTTAGGCCAGGGAGTGAGATAAGAGCATTTGAATCTGGTTTAAGTAAAGCAAATTTATCAAAAAAAGTACGAGGGTGCAAATTATGAAAAATACATTTTTGAAAGGTGCAAATTAAGCTCTTTTAATAGGTATAAACAATTTATAGATCGTTTTAAGTGCATGTTTTTTTTAAAGAAATTTTTGGGGCTGGAAGAGCGGTGGTAAAAAGTTGAATATATATACCTAAGATAGTTTGTTCTCTTTTATTGACTTACTCGATGTTTGTACTGAAACAAATATTTAATTTTATAAAATACAATGAAATAACCAAAACTACATAAACTCAACTAACCTAAAACAAAAATCGAGAATTTAAAGTCCTTAATTTTCTATAATAATATATATATATATATATATATAAATCAAAAATTCTAAATTATATTTTTGGACAGAAGTGTCTTAATAAAAATTATAAAAAACCATAGAAACCAAAAATTGTTTTCGCACTTAGTTATTATGTTTTCTAGCTGTGTACCAAATTTTGTTTAAATCCAAGTGAATAATTTTTAATGGTTAAAATTTTTTTATCCAGCTAAATCCGTAATTAGGTGCGAAAATGACTGAAGATTTTAAAAAACCTGTTTATTTTGCAAAATTTTATATACTTATTTAAAAAATTATCGCGTTATTTCTGTAATAAAATTAGACAAATTACGCTACCTTTAAATTTTTTGACAACATGATTAGCTGCTGCAGAACTTGCTGTATGGACAGTTTTCGGATAGTCCTCGCCAATCTTCGGACAGTCACTGACAGTTCTCGGATGGTTCTGAACAGTACCGGACTGTCCTCGGACTATCACCGACAGTATACTCGAAAAATCTCGGATAGTTCCGGACCGTTCTCGGATGGCCCCCGACAATCCTCGGACAGGCACTGACAGTTCTCGGATAGTTCTGGACAATCCTGGATTGTCCTCTATCCCCGGCAGTACTTGAAAAATCTCGGATAGTTCCGGACAGTTTTGGGATAGTCCTCGGACAGTCACTGACAGTTCTCGGATGGTTCTGGACAATCCCGGACTGTCCGCGGACTATCACCGACAGTACTCGAAAAATTTCGGATAGTTCCGGACAGTTTTCGGATATTCCTTGCCAATCTTTGGACAGTCACTGACAGTTCTCGGGATGGTTCGGACTATCCCTGACAGTACTCCAAAAATCTCGAATAGTTTAAAAAAGTTGGTAAAAAACGGCTTTTACGTAACTCGCTTGTTTTTTCGATAAGCGAGCCATAAAAATTTTTCAAAAAAATACTCGAGCCAAATTTTTTCGAAAAAAAAAACCAAAAAAAATCCAAAAAATTTCAATATTTTTATTAATATTTATAAACATTTACAAATAATAATACCTATCTAATAATATGTAATAATAATAATAATATTAATTTAACCTAACCTAGAAAAATTTAAAAATAAAAAAAAAGTATATTTAAATACAACAAAACAAAAACTTAAAAAAAATAACTGTCAAAAACGTCAACAAATAAACTGTCAAAAACGTAAACAAAAAATTGCCAAAAACGACGACAAAAAACTGTCAAAAACGTCAAAATAAATGTCAAAATGACATTTCTCCTTCTTATTCTTTTTTTTATTGTTTCTAAATGTCGAAGTTTTATGAAAATATTTATAATCCGTCATTTTGTTTTCGGATCCGTCGCCGCCTGAGACCTGAAATTAAAAAAAGAATGAAATTTTTTGATAAAAATAACCAAAATTTTATGAAAATCGAGAAAAAAACAATCGATTTTTGACGAATTGACAACTAAAATTGACGAATTGTTATCGAAAATTGACGAATTGTACCTACCTACTCAAATTGGACAAAAAAATTGACGAATTGTTATCGAAAATTGACGAATTGTACCTACTCAAAGTTACAAAAATATTGAAAATATCTATTTAATCATACCTACTATTTTTTTTGGGGTTTAAGCTGATTTTGATGAGTCAATTATAGTGACCTATTACGATATAGTTAGGTATATATATGTACAATATATAGTTTCGCATTTATTTAGGTAGGTAATACAGATTCTAACGCCCGCCTCTGCTTATTTGTCAAAAAAGATGACGTTTTTCAATTCTCCAGTTGTTTTTACTTTGAGGCGTTAATTCTTGAAATTCTGGAAGATAGGTAATCCAGATGAATTTGGCAAACTTGGAAATAACGTTTCAACAAGATCGTGCTCCCGCACACTATTATGGTGCAGTATATAAGATTTTACCTAGATGAGGAATATCGTGGTAGATGAATTGGATAACGAGGTTCAATAGAATGGCTAGCTCGGTCACCGGACCTCACTTCATTAGATTTTATTCTATGGGGGGCGGCACTTGAAATCTAAGGTTTATGCTACAGCACCCGACACACTATTGGTAGGTATTTTGAAACAACGAATTGTTGAAAAATGTAGGGAATTTCTCCGGACACATTTGTACGAGTACCTACCTACCTACCTACCTACCTACCTACGACAAGAGTTTAGCAATAGAATAGGTAGATAGGTACCTACATTAGTGTCACTAGTGTCAGGAAGTAGATTAATTAATTAAATGCGAAACTACAATTTTAATATTTACCTATTGAATTTATTCATCAAAATCAGCTTAAACCCGAACAAAATTAGTACCTATGACTGAATAAATATTTTCAATACCTGTCAAACGAGATATCACTTGCCATAACTATGACTATTACGCCACCTGTTATCACAAGTTGAAAAGCCCACGTCGCGTCAGCTAATTTCCTACCTTTAAATTTTACTATTAGGTATAAGTATAAAACCCCTCCCAACTAACAATTTTATATTTTATAAAACCTGTAAGAACGTTTACAAAACATGTTTTATAAAACATCTTTTATTGTAAGAACATTGTAAAAACGTTTATACAACCCTTATAAAGCCCAAAAAGACGCAGGTTATAAAATGTTTCTGCTGCTTAACAAGTTTTATAATGTTTGCGGTAGCTGCAATACAATAGTTATATAAACGTTTATACAGCTTTTAAAAAAATACTATAAAATCACTATAAAACCGTTTCATATATTATGCTTCATAATGCTTTCATGCTTTTATTTTATAAAACAAGTTTAGTGATACAGAAATGTCCATACGAACCAAAATATTTTTTAACTGTTTCGAAAAGAACTATTTTAGTTTGTAAAGAGCGAAAACTTGGACAAGGCCATAACTTATTTTATTCACCTACATTTCAAAACAATAAACAGTAGTATTATTTAGTGGACACTTGGTACCAATTTTTAATACGCAGAGAACTTTACTGTAAAATATATCCCACCAAAAACATTTTCATGTAAAATGTTGCCAAGACGAGCCCATATGACTCGCACTTTCAAAAAGTTATCAGATCTCATGTAGAGCCAAGCTTCTAACACTACACGCCCTAACTCTACAAGGCCTAACTTCACAAACTCTACACCTTAGTCAAAATATGTGGCTTGGCCATTTCGCTACATTCACATCGGCGTAAGGTGAAAAATCAATTCACTGTTCATTACTTTTGTGTTATACAATAGTTCTTGTAGTAACGAACGGCCAAGCCACATATTTTGACTAAGGTGTAGAGTTTGTGAAGTTAGGCCTTGTAGAGTTAGGGCGTGTAGTGTTAGAAGCTTGACTCTACATGAGATCTAATAACTTTTTGACAGTGCGAGTCATATGGGCTCGTCTTGGCAACATTTTACATGAAAATGTTTTTGGTGGGATTTCATTTCTTTTTGTAAGTTGTTTGTAACAAAATTTTTTTTTATTCATGTTTAAGACAATCGACAATCAACAAAACAAGACAATCGACGCGCTCGCTGTCAAGGACAATTTTTTTTTATTTTTAGCTACTGTGTGGACGTAAGAGGCAGGAGACGTTCGCACACTTCTATTCATTCATATTTATATGATCTGATCTGAAGTATATGTCTCTCAATATATGTCGATATGTCTCAATATATGTCGATTAATTTTTTTTTTTTTTTTAACAAGGGGTACCTATACATATATATATCTGGGGGCACCAAGTTTTAGATTAGATTATTAGATTAGACCTCTAGCGTCATCAAAATTTAATTTAAAATTACAGGTCTCATACAAACTCCCATCCCCTAGTTTAAGGGGTTGGGGGATGAAAGTTACAAGTTTTATAATTTTTTTGTTGTTTGTGTGCTAATACTAGCTTACATACAAAATTTCAGCTTTCTAGGACATTAGGAAATACCTTAATAATTTTGATGATCATCAGTGAGTCAGTGACGAAATCAGCGTTTTTTAGATATAAATAAAATCTGAAGTATAAAAGCTAATGTAATTAAAACTTAATATGTTCAATAAGTCCGCTATTGACAATATATCCCGAAAATTTTGTTGATCTAGCATAATCCAAACCCAAGTTATGAGGGTTCAAAAAAACGACGAAGCGCTTCGAGAAAAGGTAGGTAGTGCCCGTGCGCTTCGCTTGGCTCGTCTTGGCGGGGGCACTACCGTGCCACCAGATAGTACATTTACAT
Organism: Altica lythri; assembly: GCA_964028335.1. Taxonomy (NCBI): domain Eukaryota; kingdom Metazoa; phylum Arthropoda; class Insecta; order Coleoptera; family Chrysomelidae; genus Altica; species Altica lythri. The sequence goes on along the minus strand of OZ034806.1, from coordinate 3,375,702 downwards.
TGAAATTTACACGCGACGCTATATTTTGCATTATTTCGTTAAATGATTACAAAGACAAAAAATATATTTTTTTATTTTTTTCTTATTTTCGTAATATATTGGTGAAATTTTATTAAGAATGATAATCAACATTGTTTTAAATTCAATTTGCCATTATTATAAGTGATTAGAAAACAAAAAGTGAGTGTAGAAATATATTGAGTTCAAAAATCCTTCTCTTTATATTATAATTTGTATTTTTAGTTTATTTTATAAGAAGATATTTTAAAAGTGAAAGCTTTCTTTGAAGCTAACATTTGGTGTTTTTACATTTCTGTTTCTAAAGAGTAAGATAAAATTCTTAAACTACGAGTCATAAAACCAGGTATAATTTACCCAAAATATTACCAGATGTTAAGGGACAAACAACCATAGTTGTAAAGTCGTCAGTTAGTTCTTTCTGATATTTAAGATTGTAAAGACATACTTCCTAGACTCTCTTTTTAAAATAAAGACAATTCCAATAATTAAATCTTAATTATTTCACAAATTAACCATTGAATATCCCATAATTTCCAACAGGTTATGGGCCCAGGTTACGTTTGTGATTAATTAATAAAAATTAGTGAGTGCAAAATAAAAGTGAGTGATAACGTGAAAGTAATAACTCTATTTATAAAATTAAATTATTGTTTGATACATAAAATGGAGAATCTAAACGTTAAATCAAAGAGAAACATTCAACCGTTTAATGGTGAAAATTACAACATATGGAAGTTCAGAATCCGGAGTCTTTTCAGTGAACTTGAAGTGATTCATGTGATCGACAAACCGGAACCGGCGAACCCGGACAACAAGTGGAAGAAATCGGAATCAACCGCGAAAAATGTTTTAATCGAGTACTTGTCCGATTCGTATTTAAGTTACGTAAAACCAGAATCATCGACAAGACAAATCTTTGCCGCACTAGACAATATCTTTGAACGGAAAAGTGTAGCGAAACAAGTCGGAGCTCGGAAGAAATTGTTTAGTTTAAAATTAGAAGGTGATACAGACTTATGTAAGCATTTTATGCAGTTTGATACTCTGATATCAGAATTAGCATCAGCTGGAGCAACTATCTCTGAAGTTGATAAAGTGGCCCAACTATTACTGACTTTACCAAATTCTTACAATGGTGTTATAACGGCTATTGAGACGTTATCAGAAGACAATATGACATTAAGTTTTGTAAAATCCCGGTTGTTAGACCATGAAGTTAAACTTGTAAATGAAAATCTTGATAAAAGTAAAAAGGTTCTTCATGTAGAGCAGAAAAATAATGAGGTGAAACGGAATTTTAAAGATTTTAGAAAATCATCGAAGACTCATCGCGGAATTTTCAAGCCAAAGCATGCAAGTAAAATTAAAAAGAACGTTAAGTGTCATCACTGTGGCAGAAAAGGACATTATAAGAATGAGTGCCGTTACTACCTGCAAACTTTAAAGCCTAAACAAAATGCAGAAAAACCAAGGACCATCCAGACAATCCAAGTTGCCCCACAAACAGAAGAAGGATTTGCATTTATGGCTGGTAACATTCAGTTAGCAAATGAAGAGAATAAAATTTCTTTTCTACTCGATTCAGGTGCCTCCGATCATCTGATAAACCGAGAAGATCTAGCCGAAAACTTTTCTAATTTACATACACCCATTAAGATTTCTATTGCCAAGAATGGAGCTTTCATCACTGCAACTAAGATGGGGACCATTGTACTGGAGAGCAACATTGGAGTCCAAAGGAAAATCGAGAATGTACTGTACAGTCCTGATGTACCGTATAATCTATTATCAGTCTACAAAATGCAACAAGCAGGATACTCGGTAAACTTCAGTGATTCTGGAGTAATAGTAAGCCATAACGGTAAGACGGTAATGACTGGTAAGCCGAGGAACAATTTATTTACACTCGAATTTTCTGTAAGTAAAAGCTTTATTTATTATTCAAATAACATATCTAATTCCGATTACAAATTATGGCATCAGCGATTAGGCCATATCGGAAAAGATAAATTTAATGAAATAAGAAATAAGTAATTAGTAAATGACGTAGAAACATTAACTAAAATTATACCTGATAATGATTTATGTGAAGCTTGCATTAACGGAAAACAAGCGCGACTATCATTCAATAAATTTAAAAATAAAGATTACATAAAAAGACCATTATTTAACATACACTCAGATGTATGTGGTCCTATTACGCCTTCTGCGATAAATAATAAAAATTATTTTGTATTGTTTGTTGATGAATTCACTCATTACTGTGTAACTTATTTAATTAAAAATAAATCTGATGTTTTTGCAATGTTTAAAGATTATGTAGCAAAGAGTGAATCCAGGTTTAATTTAAAAATTGTTAATTTATATACAGATAATGGTAAAGAATATTTATCTAACGAGATGAAGGATTATTGTGTTCAAAAGGGCATTAGTTATCATCTTACAGTACCACGAACTCCACAGTTAAATGGTGTATCTGAAAGAATGGTTAGAACCATCACAAAGAAAGCGCGAACAATGATATCTGGTGCAGAATTAGATAAGGTATTTTGGGGTGATGCAGTTTTAACTGCAACTTATCTAATTAATATGACACCAACAAAATCATTGAATGCAAACAAAACACCATATGAAATGTGGTATAATAAGAAACCACAATTAAAATACCTAAAGGTTTTCGGTTCAACTGTATATGTGCATGTTAAAACCAGTAAAAACAAATTTGATGAAAAGTCATCAAAGGGAATACTGGTAGGTTACGAACCAAATGGGTATAGAGTATATGAAGTGGAGAATGATAAATACGTGGTAGTAAGAGATGTAATTGTAGATGAGACAAATTTTGTTAAGTCCAGACCGAAATTAAAGGTACTTGAAGGTCAGGTCGATTCAAGTAGAAAAACTCAAGTCCCTAACGATGTGTTAAACTCAGTAGACGACCCTTGTAACGAACTCTACAATAATAAGACAGATAGAAATAGTAGTATTGAAAATACACACAATACAATACCTTGACTTAATGACGTACAAACAGACAGTGTTGAAAAACTAAAAGATAATTCTTCATCTCAAGATAAAGATAGTGTAGGACTTAGGCGGAGTGATAGACTCAAAGATCGTAGCCAAGCTTCATATAATGAAGATGATGTACCTGACGATTATTTATTATGTGCACAGTCCATTATAAATCCTATACCTAATTCGTATGATGAAATTGAGTATAGGAATGATGCTAAACAATGGCAACAGGCAATTAAAGATGAATTAAATTCTTTAATGATAAATAAAACTTGGACTTTAGTACCGAAACCAAGTAATAAAAATATTGTAGATTGTAAATGGATATTTACTATAAAGAACGATGAAATCGGAAATCCATTAAAGTATAAAGCTCGTTTAGTTGCCAGAGGTTTTAGTCAAGAATATCTTGTAGATTATAATAAAACATTTGCTCCAGTCGCAAGAATTTCAACATTTAGATTTTTAATAGCATTTTCAAATCAACATGGCTTGTTAGCCCACCAGATGGATGTAAAAAAAACTGCATTTTTAAATGGTGAGTTAATAGAAGAAATATACATGAGAGTACCTGAGGGTGTAAAATGTAAGGACGACCAAGTCTGTAAGTTAAACAAAGCATTATATGGCCTAAAACAAGCTGCTAGATGTTGGTTTGAAATGTTTGAAAAGACTCTTTTAGAATTAAGTTTTACAAATTCCCATGGAGATCGGTGCATGTACATATTAGACAGAGGAGATATTTCTAAAAATATTTACACTATATTATATGTAGATGATCTAGTGATATGTACTGCAAATGAAATTACAATGAAGAATTTTAAAAATTATGTAATGAATAAATTTCACAATGGTTGATCTAAAAGAGATAAAGATTTTCTGGGGACTACTCAGCAATTTTACCTGACTTAATCCGGTAGCGTAAAAGGTTATCCCTTTTTGAGGGTTCAGTTGTACCAAAATATTCCAGGTAGATAATTCCAATTAATTTCCGAATTTTTAGAAAATAAACGGATTTAAATTTTACTTAAGTATAGGATTACGGGAAAACCCTGACCTTCGGTGCATCCGGACACACCGAAGTAACTATATAGGTTGAGAAAGTAGTAGGGAGTAATGCATATTTTTAGTTTTACTTATTTATTACTGGGGTTAATTTCTAGTCTTGATAGTTTGGTGCTTGCAGAGAGAGTTTGTAAAGACAATGGAGTTAAAATTTATGCTTAGTGAGAAAGGTGCGAAATTGTTAATTTTTAATAATTTTAAATTTTCAAAAAGTTATGTTGCTAAGTGTGGCAAAATAAGTTGGCGTTGCACTAACACGAAAAGTAGGTGTACTGCAAAAATTTTTCCTAGTTCAGATGAAAAAACCATTCTGGAGTCAAAGCTTGAACATAATCATGAATTGGAGAAGACGATCGCTAGACAAGCAATTAGCAATGGTGTTAAAAGAAAAGCTATTGATAATTGTTCAGAAAGACCATCGAAACTTATTCATAAAGAATTATCCGATGTATGTATTACACATTTCATAAATATTTTTTTTTATAAATTTTATATTATTGTAGAATACTGATTGGGCTTTGGACATCGGAAGTGATGATTTAATATGTGTTAGAAAAAATTTATATAAAGCACGCCGAGGAGTTATGCCTAAATTACCTAAGGATAGAAATGATGTTTTTAATACAATTTTAAATTTAGACATAAAAACCAATATTAAAGAGGAAAATTTCCTCTGTTCATTAGATCAAGAAAACGGTTTGATAATTTTCTCCTGTTTTACAAATTTATATTTTTTGTCGTCCTGCGATAAAATATATATGGACGGGACATTTCAATATTGTACCAAATTCTTTTACCAACTATTTACGATACATGCTTTTAAAAATGGACATTATGTTTCCAGTAGTATTTGTTCTATTACCCGATAAACATTGTAATACATATTTTAAATTATTTCAAAACATAAATGATTATTGTAAAACACTTAACTTATGTTTTAACCCAAAAAATTTAGTGGTTGATTTCAAAATTGCAATTCACAATGCTATAAATAAATATTGGCCAAATTCAAATATAATTGGGTGTAGATTCCACTTATGTCAAGCATGGTATCGCAAAATATTAAATTTAGGTTTGTCAAATGAATACAAAGATAAAAACTCGGAAATTGGAATGTTTTTAAGAGGATTCTTTGGTTTACATTTTTTAGAACCCGAAGATGTAGGGGATTTTTTTTCTTTGGAATTATTTGATAAATGTCCCGACGATGAAAGGGTCATCAAATTTTGTGATTATATAGTTGATAATTATATATGTGAGGAAGCTAAATTCCCCCCAAAAATTTGGGCTTGTCTTACAAATAGCATGTATCGCTCAACCAATGCTTGTGAGTCATTTCATGCTTTATTGAAAAATAGTTTTTATTCCCCTCATCCCAATATCTATATTTATATTTATAGAAATGTTAACCAATCTACAAAATGAAACATTTGCTAAAATTGTAACAGCAAATAAAATTAATAATGTAAAAAAATTTAAATCTTGTACTAAAAAGAAGCAAGAATATATTTCAAATAAAATTATCCAATTAAAAGAAGGCAAGTTATCCAAATATAATTTTATTGTACAAATAAGTCATTATTATTTACCAAAATAAGGTATAGTTAATGGTAATGAAACTTTTAGTTTTAATGTTTATTTTTAAAATAAAAATTTTTATTAACTATTTTTATATTTCTTATTTTATAAGAATACATCCTGCATTAAATTACCTTCATATTAATCCTTTAATCCCCTCTAGAAATTTTTTGGTACAACTGAGCTATCGCAAATTTTCTACCTGCTATCTATTGGTACAACTGAGTAACCCCGGATTTTCTTAGGTATTAGAGTTACTAAACAAAATAAAGTAATAACACTGGATCAAAGTACATATATTAAAGCAGTATTAAATAAATTTAACATGACAGATTGCAAGCCTGTAAGTACACCATTAGCAACTAATTTAGATTATAGGGCATTGGAATCTGATGAGAAATACGATGCTCCGTGTCGAAGTCTCATCGGGTGTCTAATGTATTTAATGGTATGTACAAGACCCGATCTAACTCTAGCTATAAGTACATTAAGTAGATATACGAATAAAAATAACCAAGAACTTTGGCAATGTTTAAAACGAGTACTTAGATACTTACAAGGTACTATCAATTTAAAATTAAAATATGTACAGGGAACATATAATAATATATTTACAGGGTATGTTGACGCTAATTGAGGGGGAAATGAAAATGAAACCTCTGACTTAAAATTTAAGAGAAGAAGTACAACGGGTTATTTATTTAAGTTATATGATAGATGTACAATATGTTGGAACACAAAAAGGCAGTCATCTGTGGCAGGTTCATCTACAGAGGCTGAATATATGGCACTGTATGAAGCTGTCAAAGAGGCAATGTGGTTAAAAATTTTAGCAGCAGGTATAAACCTGGAAACGAAAGAACCTATTTTAATATATGAAGATAACAATGGATGTATCAGCATAGCTAATAATCCAACCAGCCACAAAAGATCCAAACATATTGACATCAAATATCATTTTTCTCGACAAGAAGTTGCGAAAAAGACTATAATTCTTGAACATATTTCAACAGGTGAGCAAATTGCAGACATGCTGACCAAGCCACTACCAAGGGTCAAGTTCCTGGAGTTGAGAGCAAAATTGGGATTGGAAGTTTGATTAAAAAAAAAAAATAAATAATATCTAGATGTAATAATAGTATAATTATAATTTTATTCTTTTGATTTATGATCTGATAAGGTTTTTCTGGGTTTCCCTTATCGTTAAGACAGATGTCGGATCATTATGTATATGGTTAGTAATAACCATCCCAGACAAAGAGTTAACGGAAGATATGTCAGTAAATATTAAAAGTATTCTAGTTAAATATTATATCTGGTTTAATTTTATAATTATTGATATTGTAAATCTTAAAAGAGATTAATTTTTGAGGGGGCGTGTAGAAATATTGAGTTCAAAAATCCTTCTCTTTATATTATATTATATTTTGTATTTTTAGTTTATTTTATAAGAAGATATTTAAAAAGTGAAAGCTTTCTTTTAAGCTAACATTTGGTGTTTTTACATTTCTGTTTCTAAAGAGTAAGATAAAATTTTTAAACTACGAGTCATAAAACCAGGTATACCTAATTTACCCAAAATATTACCAGATGTTAAGGGACAAACAATCATAGTTGTAAAGTCGTCAGTTAGTTCTTTCTGATATTTAAGATTGTAAAGACATACTTCCTAGACTCTCTTTTTAAAATAAAGACAATTCCAATAATTAAATCTTAATTATTTCACAAATTAACCATAGAATATCCCATAATTTCCAACAGGTTATGGGCCCAGGTTACTTTAAAAGTTATGACAGAAAAACTGAGATCAAATTTATATTTACAAACTTTTGGTTTGACCCTATATATCTCGAAAAGTATTAGTTTTTTTGAATAAACTTAAGAATACTTTTTTGTGTAAAATTAATTTCTACATCAAAAAACCTTAAAAGATCTTATTTTAGTTAAAACTTTAAAAGTTACAACAAAAAAACTGAGATCAAATTTTTATTTATAAACTTTTTGTTTGACCCTATATATCTCAAAAAGTATCAGTTTTTTTGAAAAAAATCAGGAATACTTTTTTGTGCAAAATTAAATTCTCCATCAAAAAGCATCAAAAAATCTTATTTTTAGTAAAAACTTTAAAAGTTATGACAGAAAAACTGAGATTAAATTTATATTTACAAACTTTATGTTTGACCCTGTATTTCTCGAAAAGTATTTTTTTTTTTTAAAAAACTCAGGTATAATTTTTTGTGTAATATTAAATTCTACATTAACAAACATCAAAAAATCTTATTTTAATTAAAAACTTTAAAAGTTTTAAATCAAAAACTGAGATCAAATTTATATTTACAAACTTTTTGTTTGACCCTATATATCTCAAAAAGTATCAGTTTTTTTTAAAAAAATCAAGAATACTTTTTTGTGCAAAATTAAATTGTACATTAAAATACATCAAAAAATCTTATTTTTATTAAAAACTTTAAAAGTTATGTCAGAAAAACTGAGATCAAATTTATATTTACAAACTTTTTGTTTGACCCTATATATCTCAAAAAGTATTAGTTTTTTAAAAGAAACTCATGAATACTTTTTGGTGTAAAATTAAATTCTACATAAAAAAACATTAAAAAATCTTATTTTAATTAAAAACTTTAAAAGTTATAACAGAAAAACTGATATCAAATTTATATTTACAAACTTTTTGTTTGACCCTGTATATATGGAAAAGTATCAGTTTTTTAAAAAAACTTAGAAATACTTTTTGATGTAAGATTAAATTTTACATCAAAAAACATCAAAAAATCTCATTTTAATTAAAAACTTCGAAGGTTATGACAAAAAAACTGAGATCAAATTTATATTTACAAACTTTTGGTTTGACCCTATATATCTCGAAAAGTGTTATTTTTTGAAAAAAATCAAGAAAACTTTTTTGTGCAAAATTAAATTGTACATCAAAATACATCAAAAAATCTTATTTTTATTAAAAACTTTAAAAGTTATGACAGAAAAACTGAGATCAAATTTATATTTACAAACTTTTTGTTTGACCCTGTAAATCTCGAAGAGTATCAGTTTCTTTAAAAACACTTAGAAACACTTTTTTGTGCAAAATTTAATTCTACATTAAAAAGTTTTAAAAAATCTTATTTTTATTAAAAACTTTAAAGTTATGACAGAAAAACTGAGATCAAATTTATATTTGCAAACTTTTTGTTTGACCCTATATATCTCAAAAAGTATCAGTTTTTTTTTTGAAAAAAATTAAGAATAATTTTTTGTATAGAATTAAATTCTACATCAAAAAACCTTAAAAAATTTCATTTTAATGAAAAACTTTAAAAGTTATAACAGAAAAACTAATATCAAATTTATATTTACAAACTTTTTGTTTGACCCTGTATATCTCGAAGAGTATCAGTTTCTTTAAAAAAACTCAAGAATACTTTTTTGTATAAAATTAAATTCTACATAAAAGAACATCAAATCATTTAATTTTAAATAAAAATTTTAAAAGTTATGACAGAAAAACTGAGATAAAATTTATTTTTAGAAACTTTTTGTATATCTCGAAAAGTATCAGTTTTTTTGAAAAAACTCAAGAATACACTTTTTTATGTAAAATTAAATTTTATATCAATAAACATAAAAAAATCTCATTTTATTTAAAAACTTTAAAAATTATGACAAAAAACTGAGATTAAATTTATATTTACAAACTTTTGATTTGACCCTATATATCTCGAAAAGTATTAGTTTTTTTAAAAAAACTCAAGAATACTTTTTTGTGTAAAATTAAATTCTACATCAGAAAACATTAAAAAATCTTATTTTAATTAAAAGCTTTAAAAGTTATAACAGAAAAACTGAGATCAAATTTATATTTACAAACTACAGTTCAAATTAAAAAAGTTGTTGCACGAACAGTATTTTACACTGATCTTAGTTCAAATCCCGAGTTCAGTTGAACGCCCATTTACGGCCTTTCAGGAAGTCGAACTGTCGATCAAAGTAACTTTCTAACCTCACAAATTTTATTTCTGTTATTTACCTTATTTGTTATTTCGTTTATCGTTTGAAAATGTATGAAATTGACGAAAATATAACTGATGATGAAGATTTTTTGGGTCTTGTGGATGTTGTAATGAATGATGCTAGAATGCCACGAATATTCCGGGAAATTGTTTTATTACTTTGATACCTATCTAAAAATGTATTTTTTTAAATTTGCATTTTTACTTCAGTAAAAGTGGTATAAAATAAAACAAAAATTATAAAAATATACTTATTTATAAATATTTAGGTAACTAAAATTTCAATAGTACAATTAAATTTACTTCTTCAAATTTGTCAAGGGTCGTTTTTTCAAAACTGAATAATTTTTTTTCTAAGCTTTCGACAACCAGATCGGTTGTCGTTTTCAAAGATTTTTTTTTTAAATACTTCTTATTTTAATGCTTTTTGTTTTTTAAGTTATAGACAATATTAAACTACAATTAAATTGTTTAAGTAAATGCTCCTTCTGTAATTAAAGGATCCCCTTCATCAGTTCCACTATCAACTGATGTTCCCTTTGCATATACTCTCTTTGTTGACAAGCTGTTTCAGCTTTATTGGTCGCCCACAAAGTTACATTATTAGAGAGTATATTTTTATTTCCTACAAATAATAATAAATTCTAAAATTTCTAAAATTTTATAAAAATTCAAAATTTACCTTAACCAGAAGTCTTCTATTTTTTAGTTTTCATATTTACCTCGAAAAATTTTGGCATCTCTAAATGGCTCCCCAGAAATGCTATTGAATTCAACTGATAACTGTTCCCAAGTTTTTAACTTTAGATCGTTATTTATTTTATCAGTTTTTCTGCATTCTGTTGAACTTTTAAATTTAAGTACAAGACTCATTAATATGCCAACCTTCTTTAGACTAATTTTTTTTGCCACTAGCCATTATATTACAAAGTATTCACCACCAAATACTAATCTACAAACAAACAGAAAAACCTTTAAAACCTTATGAAACAAATTTAACATAAATTACTAATATTTATTTTGCAGCTATCAAAAATAACAATTTGTTTGTACTTACCTTCCTACTTTACTATCAGAAAATTAACTATAATTCATAAACCAAACACAAACAATAGATAAAATGATATCCCGCTAAACACAAAATTCAAAAATTTAGGTTATGCGATCTGTCAAAAATCGTAAATAGCAAAAAGTAACTAAATATCTGCAGTGCCAACATAAACAGATCTGAGTTCAGCTGATCCACATTTCAGTTTACATTGAACAACGTAATTTCGAACGAACGTAGTTCACGGCTTGATCGGCGTTCCGTTGAACCGCAGATCAAAATTGTTTTATGCAACCGGCCCTTAACAGTTCAAAAATATTCGGGTTTATTTTGTTTACTTTTTTATTTAAGCGATTGTTCCAACATTCTAATAAATTCGTTGTTGTGTGCCGTTTCTTGAAGCACACCCACATGTATTGAACAATATTATTTTGCAGCCATTGCTCGACGAAATAATCATTAAAAATGTTTATCTACTCCTTTGACAATAAATGTCATTTATACTCATTGTCACCATGCAGGGTAAGTAAGCTATAACGCACAGTTGTGCGTAATGAAATGTCATGGTGACAATGAGTATAAATGACATTTACTGTCAAAGGAGTAGATAACAGTACAGTACGTACGTCATATATTTTTTTAGAGATGTCAAATATTTAGAATTGAAATTTAAATATTGAGTCGTAGATAAAGCATAGTACGTAACTCGAGTGGTAAGAGTTATTACGTACTCGTGTAATTTTTCCACTCGTACGTAATGTCCTACTTACTACTCTTGTTACGTAATATACTATTCTTGTCTTTTCACTCGTTTTACTCGTTTTCCTGATATTGGTTCAATATTAAGTTCTTCAGCTAATTCTTTAGCGGTTATTATTGCATGTTTAAATCCATTCTTTATATAACTTTCTAAATTTTCATAGTTTTTTTTATGAAATGTGCACATTTTAGTTACCGTATGTTAACTGTATTTTCTTCAGGGGTAAACAGTAAATTTATTTATTTATATCAAAATTGATGCATTATTTTAATCTGATAAAATGATATTTAAGCTTTTTTCTTCGAGTTACATCGCTTTAAAAAAATGATGAAAATAGCTTCTGTAGAAGCTAAGAATAGTACTTTGTGTGGCAAGGGGTGAAACAAGACCGGGCGATGACAGCTCTCGTCTTTGTTTCATCCCGTGCCACACACTATATTTTTCATATCACATGCATTGAAACAGCGAGTTTTGATCTCTGTAGCCAGTCGAAGTAAAACCAATGTAACTGTTAGTCAGAAACATTCTGACAGACTTGAAATAATGACATTTATTTCTGCACTAGGGGAGAAACAACGTTGTTTCTCCTCTAGGGCAGAAACAACTGTCAGTTTCTGACTGACAGTTGCATTGGTCTGAAATTGTCTTGTTGCGACTGGCAAAACAGGGATCAAACCTGTTATCTATTTTGAATTTTAGATTTCACTCTTTCCTTATAAAAATTTTGCTGGGACAATTATTTTTTTTTTTGATTTTATATATTTTATCGTTATTCTAAAGACATGAAAGATTGGGGTAACACGAATTGCGAACTATGGTCACAAGTATCGAAGGGTCTAGGGGATAGCCGCTAATCCCTTACCCGAATTGCGAACCGTGCCCTTTTTGAAGACATAATGATGAGATGAATTGCGAACCAGGCCTAAAGCGAAATGTTACCGTTTTATGGCATTTAGGGTAATATTCAAATACATAATACAGAAACAAACCCTTTAGATACATCTATGGTACAAGTAAATAGCTTTAATCGTGTTCGTTTTTTCGGAGTGTTCTAGAATTGTTTTTGAATTGAATGTTGACTGTGTAAAACTAGAAGCGCTGTGTGTTAAATCCGTAAAACCGTTCAAATGTAGTTTAGTATTTTTATAAAACCGAACATAAAAATCTCTTCTTCTTTTTTTCGTGTATTACTTCGGCAGCCTCTTACTTTTTATTAATTGTAAATATACACATCCACTGATCCGTAGAGAAAAATACCATTGAAATACCCAGTAATTGTTGTTTATGAATAAAGGAATTATGTAAAAGCATATAAGTATAATATTTTTTTTAAATTAAAACTTTTGGCAAACTAAATTCGTAAAATAAAACCCTTTTGGTAAATTAAAATATTCAAAGGAAAAAAAAGTATCTAAAATATATAAATAATAATATCCAAAACAAATTATAAGCTCCACTTTCAGGTATAAAAAGTTTATTACTCTGTAATCAATCGAACTCACAGCAGGTAATAAATATAATAAAATATAATATAATTAGAGACCGGATATAAGCATTTAGCATTTCATGCAAAGTTTAATTTTTTTTTTATTTCTCCACACCCTAATATTGCCCTGTTTATCGCAAATTTGCGACATATCCAGACAGATTCTTATATTGAAATAAATAGCATTGGTGAATCGCATTATTTTAAGAAAAGTTATTTGCACCAAAATGCATTTATTTTACAAAATATTAATTCGTATAAAGAAAAAATTGTACAAAGATATAATTTTATAAAAATTGTTTCTCATAAATATAGCCCTGTCTGACAACCTCAACATTGTATGTAGTGTCAATATTGTTTGATTATTTATAAATATTGTAATTAAATTTGGAATACTAATCTATGTAAATATTTTTATACCTACCTGTTCCTACTCGGGTTCATAATTTCGCGAAGGGATTAAACCATTCAAAAATATACAGTTCGCAATTCAGGTGAGAGATCGGTCAGCTGATAGGATGTAGTTCGCAATTCGGGTCGAGGATTAGAAAAATCTTCGCAATTCATGCACCCGGAAAGATTATACCAAGAACGATCTCTAAAAAACAAAGGTGCTGATTCAAGAATTACCCTCCTATTGTTTATAAATTTCTTGTAAATGTCGAAGACTTGTATTTCAAAAAATCTGGATTGCAAAATTATTATGCGAAATCTATCGGATAGATTTTAATGATTTTTTTTGTTGTTTTATCATATCTTTTAAGTTTTTCTTGTCAGAATATAAATGTCCTAAATGCATTCTGAAGAGTAATAAATTTTGGACTTTCCAAACCAAATCCAATTTGCAAAAAATTAAGTTACAAACATTTTCTTTTGTTATAACTTTTTTCCAAAAATTTATAGTTTAAAAGTTATAATAAAAGAAAGGAGAAAAACCGACTTTTTACTTGTTTTTTATTTTTTGAATATTTATAAATGTTGCATTTTTTCCAGAAGGAGGATAGTTCAATTATTGTTGTATAAGTTTTTCAGAAATTTATTTCATAACTCATTTTATCCTACCCATAGCACCGTACACATACGGTGCCCATAGCAACCAGAAGATTTACTACAGATAATATTAGATTTTTTATTATTTTATACGTATATTCTGCGGCGTATTGAATTTCATCCGAACGCAATGATTTTCGTCCGTTTATGTTAATCCTCAGAGGTAAGGAAAATAATCCTCTCATTTATGGCCATGATTTTCGTCCGCCTATAGTTATTATATTGCAATGAATTTCATCCGAAATTTAATGGTAAATAGGAAGATAGACATTTGATAAAAATGTTAAATCTATAATTTCTAGACCATAAACATTTAACTTTTGTTAAAAATTAAATGAAAATAATAAAAGTACTTATTTGGAAAAAAATATATTTTTAAATCTTACATTCTACATCCTATTTTTATTCTAAGTTTTATACCTATTCGCTAAACTTTGGACATATTCCAACCTTGATTTTTTACCAGAAGTATACATATCTATTTGATTTTGTATATATAGACAAATTTTTAAAGTGTCTGATCTAACAGTTGGACATATGTTGACACTTTGAATTTTTGTGTAGGTGTCCACTTGATTTTTTTTTAAACCATCTAAAAATATAAATATCAAAGGATGAGGGTGGTAAAAACAATTTTTAAAATGCGAATGAAATGACTCGCAATTGTTTGTAGTGTTTTGAACAGATGCAGATCTTTTAGCCCAAATCGCAGGAGGAAACATTGCAGATATACCAGTGTATGTATCAAATAGATACTTTATTAAATGGTCTATATGTCTGTTGTCTGGTTTGTTTCTACAAAAATCATTTGTAAAACAGTCCCAAACTTCAGTAGGATGCAGAAAGGAAACTCCAAATAGATTGCGTAACCACTGCCCTATTGAAGTAAAAAATATATGTTTTATTAAAATCGTAAGTTGTGAGTGAAAAAACATACCTGTCACAGAATTTGTATCTTTATATTCCACAGACAGACCCAGTTCATTTATTTTTCTATACCAGCTCTGATGCAAATGAAAGCGGCATCCTCGAATTGTTGATTCTGGCCACACGCTTTTTATAGCGTTTAGCATAGCCCGTTCAAAATCAATATATATTGAATTAGGTTTAAAAAGCACGTTAAATTCATTATTTATGGTCTCCACAATTAATTTCAGTAAATTCTTATAAGTGTCCTGTGTTTTATCTGGTAGAAGACAAAACACCAAGGGGATGTAAATTCCATTTTCCAAGCCGTGAATGGTATATAATTGGTAAAAATGCTTGCAGCAATAGGCAAATGTACCATCCATATAAATTTTATTCAATCGGCACAAAAAGTTTAAATTCGTTTTGCAAGAAAATATAACAATTTTTGATTGTAAATCGTTACCAATAACAAAATTTTCTTCTCTATGTGTTTTAATGTTAGTCCTATTAATATATTCTTGAATTTCTGTACACAGAGAAAAAAGATTATTTGAATCAAAAAAATTTTGTTTAATCCAAATAAATCTGTTGTTTGAGTAGGTCGAACAAAATGTGTTTTTTGTTTCAAATAACTCGTTTATTTGGATTCTCAAATAAATTATTTATTTGGGTTAACAAAAAAGTTTTAATTTTATTTTTTGTTAATTATTTAACAAAAATATTTGTTTCGTTTAAATAATATATGTTCTTCTTTCAACATTCAAATTTGTTGAGGCCAAACAAATATTTATTTGGATTAACAAAAAAAAATTAATTTTATTTTTTGTTAATTATTTAACAAAAATATTTGTTTCGTTTAAATAATATATTTTCTTCTTTCAACATTTAAATTTGTTGAGGCTAAATAAATAAATGGTTTTTTGACAGATATTCAAAAATTATATTCGTTAAATTAAAAAAATATTTTGTTGATTTAATTAATAATATTTGTTCAGTAGGTATTATTACTTTTGGTTAATTCAAAAATATGAATATTTAAAATTAAAAAAATAATTTTGTTGATCTAACAAATAGCTGTTTGTTGTAATAACGTATGTTTTTAAAACTACAGGGTGTTGCTTATTTTCATGGGTGATTCTTGAGCTTGGTTTTCGATCTACAGGGTGTTGAAGATTAAAAAAAAATCGGTATTTTAATAAATTGAAATAAGATACGAAAGAATATCCATTGCAGAAACGAACTTAATCTGAAGAAAATAAAATGAAATGTCCGGGTGCAAGCTCGCATACTAAGGACAAAAGAAATGTACGCCATAGTCTTTTTGTCTTTTGATATTTTTTGTATACTTCGTTTCAAAAAATACTATTTTCTTAAACTACAACACCCTTTATATCGAAAACCAAGCTTCAGAGAACGTACCTTTACATGAACTTTTTTTTACTCAAAATTAGCCCAAGAATTACCCATTAAAATAAGTACCTATCAATAAGTAACTCCCTGTATACTTGCCAATAAAACTGAAATTGTTAATTTTCTTACTATTTAAATTTTTGTCCTTTTTTGGGTTATAAATGATAAATAAAATAAAAATTAAACTGTTTATTTCTAAAAAAACTTCTAAATTGCACATTTAATATGGTTAGGTACATATTTATATACCACGGAACACAGAATACCTACTTTTTTGATAAAAATAATCACAACCAGAAAAAATAAATTTTATTGCAACGTGATTATATAAAAGCTTCCATCAGTATTGGAATGTAAACTATATGGCAATGAATTCACTAATTGAGTATAATGTATACAAATAAAATCAAGGAAATTATTTATTGCAATTTCATAAGCTTGAAAATGTTCATTAAATCCTTTTGTTGTAATTGGCAAAATTACAAAAATAACGTCACTATCAGTGCTCAGTAAATATTTTATTATTCCAAATTCAAGAAATGTATCCAAGTCTGTATCCGAAATTTGTAAAATTTGATTTGAAGTAAACTTTATATTATTTATTGAGATCCATTTGTAGGTATTATATGATAATAAAACAGGGTAACTTTTAAGAGTTTTTAATTTTTTATCTTGTAGTGATGAAACTACTCCCAGCTCTGGGCCATATTTAAATATTTTAGAAAATCCCCGATATTCTAATAGTCTTAATGAAACTTTTAACTGTTGCTTAATGCACATTGTCAGCAGAATATTAACACGTGAGGTAACAATGTTAGCAGTAGATTTTAATTGTTTATGAAAAGCTTCATATCTCATGACCCAAAAATATCTGACTGGTCCAATTTCTTCAATTATTCTGTGATAATGTAACAAAAAATGATATTTAGGCTTCAAGGTTTCATTAAATAACTCACAGAAAGTAGAATTATGTTCTTGTATCAGTAATTTTAAATAAGACAAGGCTGACTTTGAAATTGATCTCGACAATAGAATATCCATCATTTTATGAATTAAAATAAAGAATTCCCAACAACGATCATTTAAAGGAACTAAATCTCCTACAATAATTCCAAAATATATTACTAAGGATAACATTTCAGATGCACTTATTACAATACATTTTTGTTTTATATGATCTGAATTGATTAAAGGAATAGGGTTACCTGTATCTACTGGAGCTAATTTAAAAAATTTTATTCGGTTATTTAAATCTTGTTAAGTAAAATAGTGACAAGAAATCAAATTATTTATTATATGGGCCATGTCATACCTCAAAATACCCTCTAATAAATCATGCATTAAATCACAAGAGAGGTTGACTGCTATGTGGTAGTTGGGCAAATTATGCCAGAGGCACTCCTCTTTAATTCCAAAAGAATTTTTTATGGGATCCAAGAGTGTAGAAGAATCAGTTTTATAATTATCAACAGTACGCAAAAGACTTACATTTTCTGAAAATAAACGTTTTGCATCATTTCTGTGAACTTTACATATACGACAATAATAATTTGAATTGAATGATTCATCAAAACCCAAAATAGAATTTAATCCTAAGTTGTCACCCAAAACTGCAAGTACAGTAAAATAAACTGTTTTTTTGGTCCTCCGTCCAGAAACAATACTATTAATTACTTCAAAATCGTCCGGAAAATGGCATTTTCCGGCCTAGGCCGGCAAAGTAGCTTTTAGATTATCTAAAGAGATGGCGCTATGAGTTTAAATTTTAAGTCACCAAAAATACATAATAAATATAACTTTTAATTAAATTTAATTAAAAACAACGTACAATATACTAAACTTACCTATAACTTTTTCTAAATGTAAGCAGGATTCTAATTTACATTTAATTTCTCTCACAACTTGTATTATAAAATTTGACATTTATGTCAATTTACAACTACTTATCATTCGATTATGGATATAGTTCATTGTCTCTGCTATTTTTATATAAAATTATTAGATATTGATTTTAATATTTTCAATATAACAATTTTCTCTGTGCTGCTTATTAGCCAGAGATAATAGAATTAATTAATTAATTTGTCTATGTTATTAGCACAGTATTTATATGTATAAAAATTAATTACTAGCTGACATTTTGTCGGCTATCTTCTAGTCAGTGGTCTTAGTTCAGTTAGCACAAGCAGTCAAGTCTTGAACATAACAAAACGTTTAAAAATATTAAAAATTAGTCGAACCAAAAAATAGTGTGTGTTACACGTCCGGAAAATATTTTGCAAGTGCTCGTATTGTTTCGCCTCGGTGCTACGCACCTCGGCTACACAACTTTACTCGCTCTTGCAAAATGTCATTTTCCGTCCTTGTGTCACAAATAACTATTGTCCCTGTAGAAGTTGAAATACTAATTCCTTCTTTTTCTAAAAAATTCAGCTCTTCAATTAAAATATTAAACACGCATTTATTGCCAAATTCAGTTCTATCTGATGAATAAAAAAGCTCTGTTAAAAATATATTTTCTAAAATAGAGGCATATTTTGGAGGAATACATGCTAAAGAGAGGTATACGGCACCTATCTTATAAATAGTGGCTTTAGAGCCTAAAGGGTTATTGGGTTCAAACTCGTCAAAATAGATATATATAGGAAATACTTCTTTATCACATTGCTTTAATTTTAATCGTTTCCATACATTTCCTTGTAAAACGCTAGTCAATGCATTATTTTTAGAATTGGAGTATTCATCATCCATGTATGATACAATATCATTATATATATCTGGTAATTCAAGAAAGAGTTTTAATAATTTTCTTAATGATATAATCTGACCTTTAGATTTTACAATAGCCATAGTGGTTTCAAAAAAATTTTTACGTTGTTGGGGAGTAGTTCTTTCACAAACAAAAAATGATGTAGGTTTAACAAACAGACATCTTTTTTCTAATAATGCAAAACGTTTATATTCAGTATCACAACTTCTAAAGATTATCAGAACATCATCAAAGAATTTTTTAATATTTGTATCTAGTTTACTGCAGGAAAAAATTGTTTTTAATAATTCTGTTGTATCCTCTAAAATTGTCTGTACAGCATTTCGAGGAACAACAGAGTTACTATATAATTTGGTCATAAACATAATTAAAGCATTTTCTATACCAATTAAAGAATTGTTTTCGCAGTCAGAAGTATCATCATTTGATGTTAATTCAATGTTATCTGCTTGTTCGCTTACAACGACAGACTTGGAAAAAGTATTCAATTTATCAGAAGTTGTTAAAATTTTTGTTTCATTATTTACTGTATTAATCACCGAAGAATGATCAGATGCAAAATGTTTTCTCAAACCGTTGAGTAGGGGAAAGTTTCGATAGCAGTTATCTTGAGCACAATAAAACGTTTCAATAAAAGGATGCAAAATTTTTATATGTTGCAACAACACCTCTGGTTGTGAATATTGTTTTTCACATTTAAAGCATTTAAACATGATGTTAAAAGATACTTAACCTAACTTTATAAAAAAAAGGAACAAGTATTTTAAAGCTATAAAAAGGAACAATAAAAATTTGTTAACTAAAACAAATAAACTACGTAAATAAAACAAATATTTGGTTCAACGCAACCAACAAGTGAAAAAACAAAAATCTTTATAGCAAACCACATTTATATAAAAAAACTTTAGTTTAACAAATCTGTTATGTATGGAATTTTTGGATCTGATTTATTTTTTATTTTAAATAGTTCCCACTGAACCAAATACCAAATATGTTGGCATTCTATTGGATATTTTATATCCAACACAAAGTAGCTTTGGAAGCAATATAAAATTGCGTCCCACACACACTTAGTTTTAAACTCCTTATTATTTATAATGACATAGGAGCTATGAATATTAGTAAGTGTTGGCCCAACTAGTAAAATATAAGGTTGCACTGTTAGACCCCTTTTGTACATTAAATCAGTCTTTTCATTTTTTGCTTTTTCTATATCAGCTACGGTTTTTACTTGAAGAAAAAGACCCTCACGTGCTTCTGATGTAAAAGGTTTCCACTGCAATTTTTTAGCAAAAATTGCTCTTCCTCGTGGAGGAACTAATGAAGCCAGCAAATACAAGCGTATGGCAATTTTAGAATCTACAAAATAAATAGTTAAAAATGTACAGGAAAAAAGTTTTAAAAACCATAATATTTATTTAATTGTAGGTACTAAAAATAAATTTTCGGCCAAAAATGAAAGCGTAGGGTCTTTTCTTTCATCAATAACAGAACTCTGTAATCTGTATCAATACAGGCACCCACATTTTAATTTTTCGGTGAAAAAGTGTTTTTAAATTTTTGGTAGGTACACTTCGTTGCAAAAAAAATGGGACAAAGTTCATTGGAGAAAAGGCCGGCAACGTATTTAAAATACACGCGTTGCTGGCCTTTTCTCTAATGAACTCGGTCCCATTTTTTTTTGCAACAAAGTGTACACTTAAAAAAGTGGCAAAACAAATTATTTTCTTGTAATTATTTTCTATTTTTTAGTCTTAACGAATCTAGTAATAAGTGTAAGGCCCTTTCAAATTACTTGGATTAAATTACATGGATACTAGGTATAGGGAGTTAAAACATTGGTAAACAAGACATAGCAAGCATGCAATTGCATTGTGTATTGGTTGCTATATACCTGTTTACCAATGCTTTATAATACACTCCCTACAGGACAAGCTTAAACTATTTGTATTTTGAAAACTACTGGCACGAACTTGAAAATTTGTACACATGTGGCTTGTAATTTATGAAGAATTGAATAAAAATATTTTGACAATTATGCTACTTCCGGTTATACCGGAAGTGGACATCAGCTTTGTTATTTTAAATAGAACACCCTGTATATTTTTATATTTTTAAAATATACTCGATGATCTGATTTCAATGATATACCACACTTGCTATCCAATGTGAATAGTAAAGGATCTACGGCTACTTGAAAATCACGTTTTTCGAAGTTTGGAGGACTGTAGAAGCGAAACGGTTACAAATCGAGAAAAACGGTTTACATGTCCCTATCCTAACTTCAGTTCTATTCAGTGGTGTGAAAAAATATTTGATTTAGCGTTAACCAGTCCTGTCGTTTTCGATCACCCTGTATGAAATATTTTGTCACACCACTGAATAGAACTTGAAAAGTTAGGATAGGGACATGTAAACCGTTTTTTTCGATTTGTAACCGTTTCGTTTCTACAGTCCTCCAAAATTCGAAAAACGTGATTTTCAAGTAGCTGTAGATCCTTTAATGGTTCACATTCGATAGCAAGTGTGGTACATCATTGAAAAATATAAAAATATACAGGGCGTTCTATTTAAAATAAAAAAAAGTTGCTGTCCACTTCTGATATAACCGGAAGTAGCATAACTGTCAAAATATTTTTATTCAATTCTCCATAAGTTCATGTCAGTAGTGTTCAAAATTCAGATAGTTTAATCTCGTCGTGACACACCCTGTATACCTAGTAGAAAATGTCACATAGCGTATTTAATATTTACCATTGGTAATTTCATCCTTCAAAAGGGAAAGTAAGGATTCATCTGATGGTTTTAATAGCTGCTTTCTTAAGTCATAAATATCGTTAAAAAATGTTTCAAACTTCTCCAAGTCAATGTTGCATTCTGGATATTTTTTACAAAAATCCAGACTTATCTAAAATAAATTATTATTATTATCAAAACAATTCGACATAGAAATTCAGTTATTACTAATTTTTAATAGAGGTATGCTGCCGTAAAGTAGAACATATAATATAATATGAAGTGCAGTCCTAAAGTATGGAACATCAAAAATAACTCTAATACTAACCTGCTGCTAGAAAAACACTGACACAGGTCGGTGGTCGGTCTGTTGCTGGAAAAACACTGAAACCGGTCGGTCTTTGATTTTAATTATTGAATTTTCATCTAAAACTTATACAGGTTGAACCATCATCGAGTGATGATGTCAACAACATTTTATATCGAACCAAACCGAATCTTGACCGAGGTTCGGTTCGGTTCACTTCGAATCCATCTCTAGTAAAAAATTAGATTTTATGATGTCTATAGCTAACAGGTAATATCAATTTGAAGTGATAACTTTTTGGAATCAGCTCAACTAATGAAGTTAAAAAAAATTAAAAATTAATGTTAATGGCATCATCACTCAATAAATTAATATGAAAAATTGATCTGTCTTAGTAGCTCTCGATATGTTTTCCAGTTATTTGTGATGTTCCAGACTTTAGAACAGTATGGACTGTAGAAATCAAAAACAAATAATAATTACCAGCTCTATTGCGATTTGGGTTTTTAAAATTGGCCAATCATCTAAAATAATGCATTTCCTCAAAGGAAAGGATTGTTCCCAATGGCTTTTTACTAGATCAATAGGCTCATGATTAAGCTTTAACCATATTTGGCTTTCTATAGCCTGTGGCGAAATTTCTGCACCTAAAAAAAAATGAAAACTGAAAATAAGCAAAATGAACACATTTAGAGGGTTTTCAAAGATTTATTTTTGTGTGTTGGTTATGTTTTTATACTAGATAAGAATAAATTACTTCATTCCAGATATACTTATACAGAGTATGGTTGGAGCTTTTCAGACAACCATTGTATGAAGTATTCTTTGAAATCAGCTTACTATAAATAAAATGCAAAAATAAGAAGGACTTTTGAAACCCTCTGTATATTTAAAAAAAATTAAATTCAAATTTTTTCTGCAATTATTGTAATAAATTAAATAGTTTATTTAGAAGTAAGTACTTATTTTGTTTAAAATTTTAAAAATAAATAAAAAGACATACCTTTTATTTCAAAATTTTGTTCCTTATTTGATGCTTGGTGTTTTCCCAAATTGAGGCTCTTTCTCAGTTGTGTCAGTTTGTTCCTGTGCTTGTCAACTAATTTGCCTCTAGCGATTTCTGGCCTATTTTGTCTGGATCTTCTTTTTGAGACAGGGCTCACAAAATACATCGCCCTAATTTCGGTAGGAAATAATTCTACAATTTTATCTGCTAGCACTCTTATAGAAAAATTGTTAAGTTTTATTCCCGCGTTAAGGAAATGCGAAACAATCATTTCACAAAGAAAATTTCGATTTTTATTATCCAATGTTTGATTTTGTTTATATTTTATCATAATAGCCCTACCTATTATTTGGCTTTGTATAAGTTCTAGCAGATTAAAATTAAGGATGTCAATATCCTGTAAAACCCTGTCTGCAAGGAAATCAGAACTGGATGATGAAGCTACATCTTCATTAGTATTGAGTTCTATCTCTTCTATTTCTATGCCTGATATTGATTCTGAAGCTGACTCTGAAATCGCCGGTTCTGAGAACAAATCTGAAGCTGATTCTGAGGGCAATTCTATATCAAAGCCTGAATCTAAATCAATTTCCTGATCAGATATTTTCTTTTTTGATGGTGGCTCACCCGAGGGCTCACCTCGAGGCTCACCTAAATTAGCCTAAAATCAAATTTTATTTATTTATTTACACAGTGGGTTTTTACAACTTGATTTATAGTTTTAATAAGCATAAACTAAGCATAAACTAGATTTAACGATTTCAATGTAAAAATTTTTGATTATGTCATTCTGAATACCTAAACAGATAATTAAAATGTACTTATTGATTTTTCTTTTATGCTAATATTTATGCTTATGTTTAAAAGTAAATCAGCCTATATAAACCCACTCTTAACCTGAAAAAATATAACGTATTGTAATGAAGTTACCTCTTCGATTGCCTTATGCAACCTTTTTCTATCTCCCAGTACTGGGACAAGTTCCTTTATTTCAGACGCATCTAAAGCCATTAAAATGTTTAAATCTATCTTTTGATCTGAAAAAAAAGAAACTTAAAGTTTTGATTTAAGATCTTTACTTTCCCTCAATTATAAATCTGAAGGAATGTATAATTGAGGGGAAGTATTGTGATCGTAAAAAATTTCGACCTCGAGATTTTGAGTGATTTTTACGTTTTGGGGGTCCCTGAGTCCGAAAAACATGTTTTCCGAAAATGTCTGTATGTATGTATGTATGTATGTATGTATGTATGTATGTATGTATGTATGTATGTATGTATGTACGTATCGAGGTACGTATGTATGTACGTATCGAGGTACGTATGTATGTACGTAGCAAAAATTTTCGTCCTCGTTTTAGAAAAAACGGCTTAACAAATTAATCTAGAGCTGATTAGTTTTGGAATAAATCAGAAGGAGGTTTTTTAGGGGATTTAAAATTTAAAAAAATCATAAAGAAAGAAAGATATATCAGAATGAAACAAAATTTTACAAAAACATTAAGTAGATCAACCGAGATCAACGTTCTTTCATTCCCAAAATATTAAACTCATTGGCTTAAGAGGGTGATAAAGAGGTTTAAAAAATTAAAAAAATACTTAAAAATAGATGATTGGGCTAATTTAAATAAAATCTTTCATTATGTTAAATAGTGTGATCTTTATAACGACACACACAATATTAAACTCATTGGTATACGTTAAGGGGGTATTAAAGGGTTTTAAAAGTTAACAAATAAGTAAAAAATAAACGAATAAACTAATTCAAATAATATTTTCTAAATAGGTTAAAGAAATGGATATTTTTAATTATTCACAATATTAAACTCGGTGTTAAAGGGGTTTTAAAAATCTTAAAAAATGGACTACTGAATAAATTCAAAAAAATTGGATTTAGGTTAAATAGACCTTCACAGTCACACACAACATTAAACTCATTGGTGTACGTAAAGGAGGCAGTGAAGGGGTTTGAAAATTAAAAAAAGTTAAAAATAAACAAACCTATTCAAATAATATTCTAAATTAAATAAAGTTAAATAAAGGAACATTCTTAACTAAGTCACCAATTATGTGATGAAAGCCCAATTTTTCTATTACCGATAATATAAAAAGTTCCAATGCAGCGTCACGCAGGTTTTTGTTTTGCAGTTTTATATGAGATTCCATTCTTAAAACGATTTTAAAGGGATGAAAGTAAAATGAAACTATCTTAACTAATGTATTATTCCTACTAATATACGAACTTTAAGGGAAAGTTTTATATATGTGTGATAACGATTACACAAATAGTTAAAATTGTAAACCCCCTAAAATAGAATAAATCTCAACTAATGTATTCCTAATAACTACGAACTTTAGTGAAAGTACCATGTATGATAACACAACTAGTTATTTTTTGGCTGAAATAAACATTTTTTTAATTCAATACCTAATATTGTGTCGATTTATGGCTGCCTAAATAATATCTATGCGATTGTAAATTCCTTAAACTAAAATAAACGTTTTTTTAATTCAAACAAATATTTATTTGGTCGGTACTGTCGGTAGGTAGGTATGCAGTAATTTGATGAGATCATTTATAAAGAAGTCGTTAATAAAAATGGAATCAGTAAAACCAACTGAACATTATTGAATAACTGATATTAACATTAGGATTAAGTATCAATGACCTAACACCATAATACCATTTGGTAAAAGGGTTTTAGATTAATATATTAAGTATTAGAATAAATGGAACAATAAACCGGCAGCACACCTGTTACTTTTTTTTTTTGAAAACATTTATTTATCTTAAAAACAAATGATAACAACAATTTTTACATTTCTCAAATCAGTGCATTAGAGCTCTGGTCTCGAGATGAAAATCATAAAGGTACAATAGCACTATCTATGGTACATATCTATAAGTAACCTACTTACGTTATTAAATAAGCATACTTTTACAAATCTTAAAAAGGTATGAATATGAAAAATAAGAATAATAACTAGTGATTCAAATATAACTTTAGCTTTTTGACAAATACATTATAGGATTTATTCCTAATATCTAGTGGTAAATTATTAAACGTTCTAGAAGCTGAGTTTAAGGGATTGTTCAAACCTATATTAGTCCTATTGTTATCAATGTAAATATTAGCTAACGCCGATCTAGTGTCATGATCATGAACATTATTAAGATATATAATTTCAGTGTTACATTTTAACTTATTTTCTAGAACCCTATAAATTAACTTGGACTGTTCAAGTTTTAAAACATTTTGCATATTTATAACATTCAATTCCATGTAAAGATCATTTGTGTGATAAAGAAATGGATATTTAAACAAAATTTTTAATATTTTGTTTTGACCTATTTGAATATTTTCAAATAGTGTCTGGCAACACGTGCCCCAAATCGGAATCAGGTAACGTAAATGTGATAAGAAATAGGCGTTATACACGTTCAGTTTACTTTTGTGTGTAAGAAAGTCTCTACATTTATAAATTGCCGGTACCATAGCATTAATTTTTTCTAATAATTTATTGATATGACTTTCCCAGTTTAACTTATCATCAATAGTAAGTCCCAAGTATCGAATACAAGAAACTTTACATAGATTAATATTATTTATATGAATTTGAAGGTCACCTATAATTTTATTTTTTTGCTCAAATACCATATACTTAGTTTTTTCTATATTTATACATAGTTTATTAAAATAAAGCCAATGATAATAAGTTTGCAGATCCTCATTAATAATCCGTTCAATTTCTGACTCATTGTTACCCGTGTATATTAAAGCTGTATCATCGGCGAACATAACATAAGTACCATTTAAAGGAACCTTTTTGAGGCTTAAAACATATAGGGAATAGAGCA
Source organism: Altica lythri (assembly GCA_964028335.1). NCBI lineage: Eukaryota > Metazoa > Arthropoda > Insecta > Coleoptera > Chrysomelidae > Altica > Altica lythri. Next base: position 3,348,658 of record OZ034806.1, on the reverse strand, counting down.
GAGGGCCCAAAACAGACCCCTGCGGTACTCCGTAACTAATTTCCAAGACATCACTATCAGTTTTATCGAGTGTTACATACTGAGTTCTGTTAGTCAAATATGATTTTATAATACTCAAAAAAGATCCTGAAAAACCTAAGCCAAAGAGTTTATTTACTAATATATCACTACTAACTACATCAAACGCTTTTCTGAGGTCAATAAATATAGCTGCAACTATTTTTTTTTTTTTTCAATATGCTTTGAGATGTTATTAACAAAGTCAAATGTGGCAGAAAGCGGGCTACTATTTTTAATAAAGCCATATTGAAATTTGTCTAAGAGGTTATTTTCATTAATAAATGGTATCATTCTATTTTTTAGGAATTTCTCTAAAATTTTGGAAAATATGCTTGCAACAGAAATTGGCCGATAATTACTCATGTTGTGCCTTTCTCCTGATTTAAAAATTGGAGTAACTTTGTTTATTTTTAATTCTGAAGGAAATTCACCAATTTGCAAGGCATTATTTATTAATTTAATCATTATGGGTATGACAAATTCCTTTAGACTTTTTAAATCTTTTGTAGTAATGCCATCTGAACCTGGGGCTGAATTGTTTTTTATATTATGTAAAATATCTCGTAACTCGCTTTCATCCACCTGTTCTACAACTGATATGCTATTGGTACATAAAACTTCATCAAAATTAAAATTATGAATTGTGGCTGTAATATCAATATTTAATTTATTTACAAGATCCCTTCCTATATCGACAAAGTGTCGGTTCAAGCAATTCACAATATTTACCTTATCTTCTATTTTTTGCTCATTTAAAAATAAATATTCAATCACATTTGTATCCTCAGAAACACCTTTTAAAAATTTATTGATAAACTTCCACTGTTTTTTTATATTAGAACCAGTCTGTTGCCATTGCTCTCTAAAATATTTATTTTTAGCTACTTTAATCCGATTATTAACCTGATTTTTAATTTTGGTAAAGTAGATTTTTAAATTTAAATTTTGCGGTTGACTTATCATGTTTTTGTAAGCCCTATCCCGTTGTCGCATCAGATCCAAAATTTCATGACACATCCAGTCATTGGTTTTTCTAATTTTAATGTTTTTGGATATTTTACAGCAATTTTTACAAAAAGTTATTAAATCAATCAAATCTCTAAATGAATCAATAGAAGTGGTTCCAATTTTTGATCTAAAAAGATATCTAAATGCATTATGATCTATCCATGATACAGTTTTGTTTATTTTTTCTAAATGTGTTCTTATTTTTTCATTTATTTTAAAAGTTATACGATTGTGATCAGATAACGAATTAGACTGGACTTGCAATGATTTAACTAAACTATTCGAATACGTATCAGTAATCACATGATCAATCAATGTTTTTGAAACTGGCAATTATTTTATTAAAAAAACTTACCTTTAAATTCTTGAATATATTCATCCAAAGCGACGTTAGCAAGGAATTCCTCTATTTCCATTTTGCTAATCGACGACCTCAGACCTCCTCAAATATTAGCTGGTAGGTACACCCCCAAATCCACTAGGTCACTTAGGTCACAAAACACACACTACTTAGGTACTATTTCGACACAAACTTGAAAACCACATACATGTGTTGAAAATTTATCATTCACACCTGTGGTTCACAAAACGCACCCGCACACCGCATAAATTAAATACTGACTGAAATGCAAATTCACTATGCATCTCACTCGACAAACGTAATCAGCGCAAACGCAACGCAAACTAAGTAAGACAATGTACATTTCAAGCAAATGTTGACCAATGAAATGCTATGTTTGAATCAAATAACAGAATTTAGTATAAATAAATAAAATTTAGTAAAAATAACAAAATAAAATTCAAATAATATGATAATGTAAATTCAAATATTAAAATTTCTTAAAAATAACAAAATAAAAGTCAAATAATATGATAATGTAAATTCAAATATTAAAATATTTATTTCAACCAAATATGTTCCAATAAAATGCTATGTTTGAATCAAATAACACGATTTAGTGAAACCAAATGAAATTTCGTAAAAATAACAAAATAAAATTCAAATAATATAAATATGTAAATTCAAACAACTCATTTCTCTCTGTGTAATATTCTTAGGTAACGCTGGTTGCAGTTTTCTTCTCGCATGGTAAATATTTTCCCTTATTCGCTTTATATCGTTCACTGTTAAATTTTCATCTTCGACAGATTTCATAATTTCAGTTCTTATTATTTTTGACGGTCTTTCTGAAACTTCTTCGCATGCTTTTCTTTAACACGATGAGGTTAATTTTTGTCGCTGAATTTTTTGGATATCTGCTTCGTGGTTGTGTTCCAAAGTTTTAATTCTGACGACATGATATTCTCCTCTGGTAGAGAACTGTGCACTACATCCACTATGTGAACAAACCCATTTATCTTCACCATTCATTAATTTATGTTTATGTTGAAACTTAAAATCGTTCATTAAAAGCATCACTTTACCACGTGTACTTAATATTTTTTCCAATCGGTTCATTTTTACGAAATAGCGTTATACACACACAATATACTTTGAACAACAGTTTTCAAATGAATTACCGTCTGCTCCCTTAATGCCGTTTCAGAACCAATTATAGGATTATAATAACAAAACTACCCCACTCCTATAATCAAACATTTAGTACCATCATTTAATACAACATTTTTCTGGAATTCCCAAAATCTAATCTACCTACCTACCCTTTTTGAATATATATATATATATATATATATATATATATATATATATATATATATATATATATATATATATATATATATATATATATATATATATATATATATATATATATATATATATAAACAAAGTGCCAAGAAAATGCGTATTAATATAAACAAAAGGGGAAAATTATTGGGCATGTACGCAAAAAGGATCAATAAGGCCACGAGTAGGAATACCCTACTTGGTTATGCCGCACTGATGACGGCTAATGAGCCAGAAACATGCATGTCTGCGGTTACCATTCCTACTCGTGGCCTTATTGATCCTTTTTGCGTACATGCCCAATAATTTTCCCCTTTTGTATATATATATATATATATATATATATATATATATATATATATATAATGTATCTAGTGCCTTACTGTCAAAAGTAATAATTTCAGTTTTGAACTGAAATGGTGTCGGTTAGAAATTTCTAACACTTTAAAAGACACCTTGGATGCGGCGATATAAATAGATATAAATATCATTCAACCTATATCAGGGCAAAACCAAACTACAGACACGTGTTTCGCTCTTAGTTTGAGCTCATCAGTGTAGTACAGGCTATGTCTCTCAAGTCACTAATCAAGAGACATCCCCGCTATAAATCGAACGATATCTATAGATGTCAAATTGCATTTGGAGTGAAGATGGAACCACTTGCGACTGTTTATCAGTTTTGCAATTTGACATCTATAGATATCGTTCGATTTATAGCGGGGATGTCTCTTGATTAGTGACTTGAGAGACATAGCCTGTACTACACTGATGAGCTCAAACTAAGAGCGAAACACGTGTCTGTAGTTTGGTTTTGCCCTGATATAGGTTGAATGATATTTATATCTATTTATATCGCCGCATCCAAGGTGTCTTTTAAAGTGTTAGAAATTTCTAACCGACACCATTTCAGTTCAAAACTGAAATTATTACTTTTGACAGTAAGGCACTAGATACATTATGTATCATCTTTGGACATTCTTAGACTGTCACAAAACGCTCTGTTCGTTATATATATATATATATATATATATATATATATATATATATATATATATATATATATATATAGGTATATATATATATATATTCCATTGGTTTTTCCTAATTCCTTATTACTGTATAAAAGGAATTATGAAATTTCCAATATTATATATCTTAAATAAATTAAGAATACAATTAGCAATACTACCAAATTTTTAGTACAATAAATTAAAAAAAAATTTTACGGCAAACTCGGTAAACATATTTTTTTGTATACTCCAATATAAATTCCAGTGTCAAATGTGTAAATATGAATTTGGATGAAAATCATTGTGGTATCGGATGAAATTCATTATGTATTTTTATCCCTTGTACCTAAACGGACGAGTTTCATGGTGCCATAAAATAATTCAGATGAAATTCATTGCGCCCGTGCGATAATTACTTAATCCTTTTTTATTTTTACGTTATGGAGCCATTTTAAATATATCTACACACTCAAAATAAAATTTACCAATTAGATTGGTATGTGTGGACGAGCAATCAGATTGTATCGTGTGGGAGGGGTTTAACGAATTAACGGTTCAAATAATACGAGGGAGGGGACTTTTGACTATACCTGGATTTGCAGTTCGTTGGCAGCAACGTCATTTCATTTGACGTATGTGCAAGTAGACCAATACGCGGTAGGAATGAAGGTTTAACTTAGAAAGACTTACTACTTGCATAGGTATACGCCTCTCAGGCACCTCTAGTGGCGCAACCAAGCGGACTGCCGCGACATGCGGTTGGGTCAATCGGCTGTCATAAGTGTCATATGCTATGTAATTCCAATGGAGTATATGCTTTTTTAAATTTAAAATTTTAATCGATTGTCGTGAAATGTCCGCGAAAAAAGTTAGTGGTCACCCTTGTTGTGTTGTTGGGTGTAATTCCCGGGGTTATACTATCCCAGGAATAAGTTATTATAGATTTCCCTCAAAATCGTGAGAAGTAGCTCGTTGCAAGGATTGGATTGTCGCAGTCCGTCGAGTCAAGTATGTACCAATAATAATAATGTTTATCAAATAAAATGTTATGGAGTGACAAAGTTTTTTTATTTCTGTTTTTTTTTCCTTAGACATTTAGTTAAACACAGAAGCATTCAAATTTATTGTTAAGTTTAAAAAGAAAAACTTATTGTGAGAGAAATACCAATTTTCCCATTAGAACCTATATAATATTATGTGCTCAATTACTCTAAAAGTAGCTAACTATTTTCTAACTATTCACAATCGAGAATTAGCGGTTTTTCAACTAAAGTTTTTAAATAACGCTCATTACAGAAGAGTGATTTTGCATGATAAACAATAGGCAATACACAGCACCTGACTCAACCTAATGCGGCCTTGCGCCACGAGGTAGTGCTGGCGTCGCAAAGTCGAGATGTCTGAGAAGCGTATACGTCAAATCACGTCGCTGCCAACGAACTGCAAATCCAGGTATAGCACGGTAGGTATATAAAATAGACTGGGCAAAGTGAAGGGAATACCTTTCTTAACTATTTTCCTTTACCTATCTTTTTTTACGGATGTGTCCTTTTCAACGTTTTCTCGTTTAAATTGCTACCGTTGGGGCGTCGGGCGCTGCAGTCTCACTTGACATAAAGAGAAAAAAGAAACGAATTAGAGAAAATTAGTTTGAAAGATTTTGTTGACATTTTAAAGTGGCGACTAATTCAATCTTAATTATGTACCTATATAATGAGGTCATATACCTACTGTCCTACATCTATGAAATCAGTAAAAATGTATCAACATAGGTACTTAAATGTGATAGGTACACAGAATTGTTGTCTAGATTCAGTTTTACAAGCAACAGAATTTATAACGGAGATGAAAGTTGTCTTTCGACGGTTCATACTCCAATGAAAGTTTTAGCCCCGAAAGGTACCTATAGTAGGTACCTACTAAACAAAGTGGACAATATAACATCCGCAGAACGAGGTAATAATGTTACAGTTATCGGATGTGTAAACGCACTTGGAAATTATGTTCCACCATGCATGATTTTTCCAAGGACTACATGATCAATGGTGCTCCTCCTGATGAGAGTCCTGAGACATTAGGGCTCGCAACTCCTAGTGGGTGGTCCAATAGTGATAAATTTGAAGAGTTCTTGCAGCAATTCATAAAATACGTGAAACCCAGCAATGACAACAAAGTTCTCTTGATATTAGACATGCAATCACGAGAGTCACCTCTCTATTAAAATTATTGACTTGATGGGCAAGAAGAATGGTATTGTAATGTTTACATTTCCACCCCATACCAGCCATAAGCTTCAACCCTTAGCCCTTAGATATGGGACGGTATTTGGTCCTCTCAAGAAATATTACAACAAAGCGGGCATAATGAATGGCTTTTGCAACATCCTGGAAGTCCATTTACAATGGGTATACCATGTCACTGAGTATTTGGTAAAGCATATCCCCTTGCCTTTACACCCTCCAACATACAAAATGGGTTCAAAGTTTCTCTAACATTTTTGGCGACGATGAGTTTCTTAATAGCTAATATGTTATACTGACAGGCCACTGGACGAAAATGCTCGTAGGTAGGTACCTACTAATATTGATAACTAACGATCAATCCATGACTGCCAATACACAGATAAATATTGCTAATATTAATCAGCAACCTGATGCTGATATACCTACCTATATACACATGAGCATATTTCCTTATCAGGACCATCGACTCATCTGCTTGTGATGATCAGCCAAGTGCTGGAATTCCAGCACTACTTAAGTCACCTGAAATATTTCGTCCATTCCCAAAGGCGCCACCACGCAAAAATATAAAGCCAAGAAACAGGAAAGGAAAAACAAGAGTGCTGACAGATACCCGTGAAAAATTGGAGTTGGAGCTTGTAGCTGCAAAGAAAAGGAAAAAAGCTGTTACAACAAAAAAGAAACCAGTTAAAAGGAGGGTTTTCAAGAAAGACAATGCCAGCAGTACAGAAGATGAAACTGATTTGATTTTGGAAAGTGACGACTCTGGTGATGGCGTTAATGATGAAAATACCTACATGTGTACCTACCTATGGGTTGTGGTGAAAATTACTTTGAAACCTCGAGCAAAGAGGATTGGGTTTAGTGCATTATAAGTCGTTCCTGGGTCCATGAAAACTGCACGTCCTTCGACAATTATTGTCAAAAATGCGGCATCCGCCGGGAGAAAAGGCAACCTTAACGCTATGTCCTAGGTAAATACGATAGTAGGTACGGTGCGTGCGATGCGTTTTGCGTGCGATGCGTTGCCCGCAATAACGTTATGTCCTAGGTAAATACGATATGTACGGTGCGTGCGATGCGTTGCCCGCAATAAATAAAACCTATAGAAAATAATTATGTTGTCCTAAGTGGAAAATAAATTCACGCGCTTGTCACGATTATGCGTTGCCGCATCGCACGCCGTGTTTAAAAAATCAAATTTGTTTGTTTCCACCCGCATTGCCCGCAGTTGCCATTGATCTTCGCACGATGAAAGTCTTGATTTCGGAGACCCAAAAACGAAATGTTTTGTGAAATAAGCGGAATTCGCGCTACAAGGACAGACTTGTGGTTGATAGAGAATGGGGTTATGTGGCTGAAAGAGTAGGATTTACAAGTAAGTAAATATTAGGTACTTTTTAATTTCATTTAATTATGGTGATACTAAACGTTTAACAATAATAAGTAGATTGAATTGAAGGTTTAAATTTTATTGGTAAAAATATACTGAGAAAATACTTCTCTTATGTTTTCGGCTTCTCTTGGATAACGGTTGTTTGACCTTGATACATTTAAATTAGGAATTCTTTCTTGTATGTTATTTTCAGTTTCCGAAACGTTAATAAATAAATCATTTTTCATGTCTAGTATGGTATTATGTAAAATACAAATGGATTTTACTATATGAACGGCATTTTCAACTTTAGTTTCTATATAGATTTTAATAGAATCCTAAATCTTGCTGCGCTGATACCAAAAGCACATTCTACGGTCATTCTGGCGCGTGAAAGTCGATAGTTGAAATATGAAGCCATACTATTTTCTTGAGTTCGTCGTCTGGGAAAAGGCCTCAAGAAATAAGTCCGCAAAGGGAAAGCTTCATCGCCTATAAACACAAAAGGAGCCTTTAAAGGGAATTTGGTAATTGCATATTTTTGGCAAAGTAATATTTCCATTTGTAAGATTTTCGTAAATAGCAGAATTGGTACTTAAATACTCCTGCGTCGCTATCCTTTCCATATGCACCCACATCAATCATAGTAAATCTATATTTGGCATCCACAATTGCCATGCCATAAGTAGGTACTATAGAGTAAAACTGTTTGTAGTTGTAAAATATACCTAGGTACTTCCCGACTGAGATGGACATTTTAATCTTACGTGCTTTCCATCAAGGCTACCAACACAGTTGGGAAAATTCCATTTATCGTAAAATTCTTATGCAATGGTTTTAAAACTGTTTGGATTTGGTATTGGCATATGTTGTTTCTGAAGTGAGTTCCAAACGGCTTTACACACCTCAATTACAATATAAGCAACTGACGATTTAGATATCCGAAATGAAAACGCCAACTGTCTGAATGCCATTCCAGTTGAGAGATATCTGAATTAAATACTTTTGTTATTTTTAGTCTTCCTACAAAATGGGGAGACACTGATTTTTTTTAATGCACGGTTTCTTGTTTTACCCTGTATTATAGCCTCCACTAGCATTAAATATTAACTCGTTGTTTCAGAGGACGAAGCGAAGAAAAAATGGAGAAATTTACGAGACCAATTTGCTAAGAAATTAAAAAAAATACCAAAACCTAAATCAGGAGACCCTGCTCCTGAGTATTCAGGAAAATGGCAGTATTTCACGGCTTTTCTCTTTTTAAAAGACACACTTCCACCCAGAGATACAGAGAGTAATGTACCAAATATAAGTAGGAGGGTCTAGGACATTTTAGGGCCGCCGATTCAGTGCAGCCGACTCAGTGCCGCCGTTTCAGTGCGTAGACGTTTCAGTGTCGGACGTTTCAGTGCTGGGACCTTTCAGTGTCACAAAGATTGTTTTTCTTAAGACGATATTCAACGATCAAGCCATCTTGAATTTTACCATATTTGTTGTTGTGTTAACTTTATATAAAATTAGCTCCACTTAAATATTTGAGACGTATCGCCCACAACTATCAAATGACTTTTATATTAGTTAATAATAAAAAATTATTAAAAAAATTTGTTGGTTATTTATGTAAATATTTTTAATTAAACCTATTCAAACTAATTTAAAATGAAAAAATAAAGATCAAATATAAAAACAAACTTTAATTATGTTATTATATATCGAATTTTTGTAAAAATATATAGGGTGATCTATTTAAAGTCAAGTAATTTTATTAATATAGAGCTGAATGACACCATCCCGGCACTGAAACGTCCCGACACTGAAAGGTCCTGGCACAGAAACGTCTCGGCACTGAAACGGCGGCCCTGAATCGGCCGCACTGAAATGGCAGCACTGAAACGTCCCATTCCCTAAGTGGGACCCCTTCAAGCAATTATCGAAGATGCACCAACAATAGGCGAAGAATCTGACCTGGATAATAGAAATAGTGATATATCGAGCGATGAAGAAACCGAAAATGAAAATAACATCGAACAAGCACCAACTTTTTCAAGCTCAGTAGCAGTAGGACATTTATCAAATACACCATTACTTTGTACCAAAACGCCCACTTCTTAGCGTTTGCAGACAAACACACAATCGTCTACCCAAACTTCGTCTACACCTTCTCATCCAAAAAGAAAAAAGAAGAAGGAACAAGAATATTCTGTGGAACGTCAGTTATTAGATATTGAAACTAAGAAACTTGAATTTCTCGGCAAACCAGATGTCGATGATGATGACTTGATGCATGTTTTTTAAATCATTAGTTCCTTTTCTGAAGAAAATGAAGCCGATACAAAAATTACGCATAAGGAATCAATTTCAAGATATTATTATAAAAGAATTGACTTATAATGCTAATGCCAATCTTAATGATCAATCAGCCACTACAAATTATTCTTCTGCATCCTCGGTTATCACAGAGTACTCCCAAAGGTCTTTTGCAAGATCTGCTACTAATAATGCGGACGGTCTATCGAATATTCATTATGTAATACCAAACTCAAATTACTCATGCATTTCATCACCAGAATCTACCGTTTCACTTCAAAGTCCTCTTTGAAACAATCCTATACAACAATAGGCTAATAACGAAACAGGTTTTGAGCCAATACATTACCCACAATCTTAATAATAGTTTAAGTAGATACTTCCTCTATTTCAATAATTAATTTTTTTGAAAATATTATTGAAATGTGTTTTTATTTACCTTTAAGTTAGAAAAAGCCTTTCCTCTATTGAAATGGGCACTTGAAAGTTAGTTGGACAATGATAACAGGATTCACGAATTGATTCAACTATATAATCAAAAGTAGCTGGAAGCATTCTTGTATATTGCCGAAAGGCATTTTTATCTAGTCGTAGCTGTGGATATAGATGATGAAATTCTCCGAACTTTAATCTATCTCTATAAATTGTATGTTTGTTTTTCCTTTTTCTTTGTAATATCTTTAAAATTTTTAATTTTCCAAAGCGTTATCTATACTTATAATAAATCTGTAGAGAGGTATATTCTGTAAATGAAATATATTTCCAAAATAACTATCAGGGGGTGATAAGGGATCGATACTTAGGTATACCAAAAATGCAATCAGTAAAATTTTTGTCTGTCTGTCTGTCTGTCTGTCTGTCTGTCTGTATAACCGCTATAGAAACAAAAACTACTCGACGGATTTTAACGAAACTTGCTACCATTATTTTTCATACACTTGGTGCTGGTTATAGTATACTTTTCATATCACGCTACAATTAATAGGAGCAGAGCAGTGAAGGGAAATGTTGGGAAAACGGGAGAAGTTACTCCATTTTTTAATCTTCCGTCGCGTGTGCAACATTAATGGTTAAAGCTAAGCAGAAATCATCTTATTTTTATAATTTGGAGGTTAACTGTGAACGGATTTTACAATATTTCACCCACAAGGGTAGTTGCGGGGGCATGAAAAATAAAAAAAAAAAAAGTGTGAGGTGTCAAGGGACACCCGGATGGAACGAAGTTCCTTTCGATTAATTAGTGAAGGAATTAGTAATTTGTAAACATAACAGAGTGTTTATACATACATAAGCATTTATTATTGTCTGTATAAAATCTCTACTTACCTAACAGTTCGTTTCTTTTAACAAAAGTGTCCATTTATACAATACCAGAGCTTTAAATAACACATCTTTTTAAAATTACTTTTTATAATTTAAAACAGGAATTAACAATTCAATACAAAAAATTTAAAATTAAAATATTTGACAGTGACTGACAGTTAAGGTAATTTGACGTAGTCAAGTTACGAACTATTTTTAAAATGTTTATGAATTTATTAATTTATAAAAACAGGATGAAATAAAATATAATACTATTATAGGTAATTATGTTTTTTTCTACAGTATTTTCTTTTTAATGTACATTTTCTTTTAATTTAAAATAGTGTCTTTTTAATTGTAATATATCTATGAGAGAGAGGAAGAGAGAGTTATTTATTTTTTGGTCTGTGAGAGAGAGAAACATGCATGTCTAGGTGCATTGTGTCGGTGCATAGTGTCGTGACAACTTTTGGTATGAATTTTTTTGGGCTAGCTCCCGTCAGTCGTAACTGTTCGTAACGCGCGAAAGGGAACTTCGTTCCAATAAAATTTAGAATCTATAAGTCCTTCAGGTTTAAAACTTTGCAAGATAGTTATTTTTATAATTTGGAGGTTAACTGTCAACGGATTTTACAAAATTTCACCCATAGTGGGGGTTGCGGGGGCGTGAAAAAAAAAAAAAAAAAAATAAAAACTAAAATCTATGAGTCCTACAGGTTTGAAACTTTGCACAATAGTTATATTTATAATTTTGAGGTCAATTGTGAACGGATTTTAGAAAATTCCACCCACAAAGGGGCATGCGGGGGCGTGAAAAATAATCTATACATATAATAAATCTGTAGAAATGAAAATTCTGTACATTAAAAATATTTAAAAAATAATTAGCGGGGGTGTTACTATATCGATATAGAACCCACAAATGTGGTTAGATTTTTTTTGTCTGCCTGTCTGTATGTTTGTGCGTGCATCACATTAAAACTACTGATCCGATTCGAATGCGGTTTTTACAGATTTATTTGTCTTCTTTTAATTTAACATCTGGTATGCAAAAATTTCTTCCCCCACCCCTTTAACGATGTCGGGGGTAAAATTTTTATATAACAATCAACACGCCACGCGAACTACGTCGCGGGTACAGCTAGTCCATTACGAATATTTTACGTGTTGTTTCTTTTGAAGCCATTTTAATATTGAAATATTTATCGTATTTACTTTGGCCATTGATTGCAATTGCCGCATCCATTACGATGCGTGCGATTTCCGCACCGCACGCACCGTAGGTACCAACACATATCGTATTTACCTAGGACATAACGTAATCCTGTCAACTGTCTTAATTATTATTTTCTATTTTAATAAATAAGTATGATTGGTAATTAATTGTTGTTTTGCTAGCATTTAAATTAGTGTCCCAAGGAACAATTTCCAGTATCCTAAGGTACGTACAAGCCACGTTTGTACCTTGGGACAAAAGTAACTCTTTACTTTTTTAACATTAGTTCATAAATTACTACAGGTATACCTACAGTTAGTTGCACTTATACATGTGAGATTATTAAATAATAATGAATATTCAATTATTGTTTTGGAAAAAAATATCAATATTTACAACAAAAATGACATTTAAAAAAAAGTGTCTTGAGGTACCTACAAGGACCTCCCCTACCTACCTAGGTACACTGGTCCCGGGACTAATATTGCCTTCTGGTAAAAGTTTTGTAAAGTCTATGTTATCGTGATGAGATGAAGTGTCTTTCTTTAAGACAGCTAATATCTGTTGAACTAGTTGAGCACTAATTTTTAATTTCCTTTCTTTTCTTTTAAATGTCTGAATATGTCTGTAAGTAAAAATGCATAAGATAAGAATAAATACTGTAAAACTAGTCTATATCGTTTACCTTACAGCAGACTGAAGAATATTATGATACGAAGGTTTCTTCTTAACTTGTGTGGCAGGTAATAGTTTCTTTAAATTATCAAAACCTTCTTTTAAATTGTCTCGACGTTGTTTTTCTAATTTTTTGTGAACTTCTCGACTACGGGACCGAAATACTAAGGGAGGCTGTTTTTTCTTGCCATCCGAACTGCCATCATCACTACCAATTGCATTTTGTATAAGAGGGACTGTTGTACGTGACACTTGCTCATCTTGTTCTTTTTTGATTAACTGAAAACAACAAAAACATCTTTATTTATGATACCTACTATTAAATTTTACTATTGTCAGACTAAATTGGCACATTATTAGAAATAGACTTGCTTGTTATAGAATTTTCGTAGGTAGGTACCTATATACCTACCTACACAAAATGTAGGTATACCTATAGTCCTCTTGGGTCCGGTCCGAGGGTATCGTTGATTACAAACGAACGATGCTGACAAAACATTCTCGAAGTTAATTAAACAGTGAAAAGAACTAAATAACACAAGGTTAGAATATAGTGAAGAACTAGCGGCCGCCCGCGACTTTATCCGCGCGTGAACTTTAGATTTTTGCCACCGAATTTCATACAAATTTTCAACACCTATTTTAAATCCTTAGGAGTTAAATTTAAAAAAGTCATTTCTTAGTAGGTACACCACTACGTAATAGAAAAAAAAATTATTCTCGAATTTTCAAGACTCTACGCGACTTATAACTCTTCAAATTAGAGTTTACTTTTTAAAAAATATTTATTTTAATAAATTACAAAATTATTTAATGTTTATTGCTTGAAATATAAAATCAGACCAACTAATAATTCTAATAAAATATTAAGATAATATTAAGATAGTAAAACTAGCAAAATCAGCAAAGTCAAAGTTCATAATTAGATAATGTATTTTTATAATAGTCTTATTCAGGGCCGGCTCCATAACTCCTCCATCCTTAAAATTGAGCATTTTTCAGGGAGTGAAAAATGATCTCGCTGTAGGTTGAGGGGCTGTTGAGGGTTGAATTCTTTCTTGAAGTTCTTCACCTTCTTCTTCTGCTCTTGCGGTGTTTCGTGATAATATACCGCAATTTCTTCTCTGGTTAACTTTCTTCACCACGATGTAAATGATAATGGATCCCAAAATTGCATAACATGGTATGTACCAGTAGGAGGATATTTGATTTGACGTATGTTTTATTAATAATGGTTTAATTTGACTTTGTTTCCTACGAATTTCGTGAATCTTATCCAATGAGACGTCTTCTAAAACTATTTCTGGTATATCTTCCTCTGCTTTGGAATGTGGTATCTCTAGTTGGGGTAGCAGCAATGGTTGACCTTCAGACATGAATTTCCCATTTGTGAAATGTTGATTTTCCATCGCAAATTGGCACTGGTAAGGTAGAGATATTAAATAGTTGCCAATTAGGGTAGTAGATCTGTTCTGGCACACACAGTTTCGAGTTTTGTTTGATTGACGAATAACCCAATGTAATGAGCATCATCTATTTGCTGTATCAAGCTCTTTGTAATTCTAATTGGTATTCCATGGCAATCCTTGGGGTTTGAGTTTAATTGAAGAAGCTGAACAACACAGTCGTCTGTTTGTAATGCATTGGACAGTAACCCATTCGGACAATAATAGTTTGGCTTGAGGTCCTTGCAGGGTGTTGATGTATATTGGTAAAAATTTTCATTCATAATCAGATAGGTACTTTGAGGGATTATGGTGGTAAGGTTTCTTGTAGGGATTGAATAAAGGTGATAATAGGAAAAGTCCTGAGGGTAAACAATTGGGACGTGAATAGCGAAAACGATCTTTGAATCGGAATAAAAAGCTTCTACTTCTAAGATGTCGTAATATTTATGAATATCGTCAGGGATCTTTTCGAAAACTAACTCATTTGGGGTGTGATGGTCTAAAACAGTACCTCGTTAGGTTTGATGATACTTGTATGTAATATTCCAATTCGTGCGAAAGCGACCGAATTTTCTATTTCATTCATTAAATGAATAATAATATTTAGATTTGAGCTAAGTTGATCTAGAACATTTCGCGTTTGCAAATAGTCATTGAATTCAAATACAAACGTATTGAGAGAAGTTCTTATGGTATTAATCCCGTCAGAAATTACTTTTTGGTTACTTTTAATAAGAGAAATGGTCTTATTAAAATTGTCTAGTGTTTCAGTATTGAGTGAAATTTGTCTATTTAAAGTTTCAACAATATTATTCTGATTATCTTGGAGATCAGCAATCGCCTGATTATAGTGAATTGCATCGTTAGCATCTAAATTTCCTGTAATGCTTTTAATAATCGACCCCAATCCGTCTATGAAACCTCTTTTTATTCTTTTTGGAGGAATTAAAATATTAAGTTTAGTTTCGGCTAATCTTAACTGATAAAGGAGAATACGATCAAAATTTTGTAGCTCGATGAAGTAGGGATGGCTTAGCCCTTTTTGGATTGCTTCTGTTACATTTTCATAAGCAGATTTTAATATTTCGACTTCATTTTGAATGGGTGCAAAATCAAAATAATGCAGAAAAGTGTGAACTTCGGACTTTACTTTAGCTTTACCTAGTGAATAAGGGAGGATTCCCGGATTATCTTCTAAGTTGGATATCTGTACTTCCTGAAGCCTTGCTGGTGGAAGGACCAGGATCATGAGGATCAGTCGCGTCCTGTAAAATTTTGTCAGTGTTAGCTTTTGGTCGTTTGAGTGTTTGTTTGTGTAAGATATTCTTTGTAGTCTTAAGTTTGATTCCTTGATTTTTCTCAGCTTTGTCTTTGAAAAATCTCGGATTTAATTTATTTCTTATAAGGGTGGTGTTTTTTCTGAAAACGTTAGTGTCCGGGGTATATTCGAAAGGTTCATGTCTATTTTTGTTATGGTAGTCAATCGTCCGTTCTTTTCGTAAAATTAGTTTTTGATTAAGTGTTCTGTAAAGTTCTTGGGTGATTTCTCGATGGTTCTGAATATAATTATTTATAAGTTTTTGGTTTATGTTCATATCGAAAACGTCTTTTGTGTCTAAATGTCCGTTTACTACGTCTATTGGTTTCTGTCCTGTTACCGAGTGAATTGCATTATTATATCCCAGAAGAGCATATGGCATATCATTCAGGATGTCAATTTTTCCGTTGTTCTTGAATTTAATAATTCTTAAATGCTCTATGAGGGTCGAATGGAATCGTTCTATGTTTCCTTTCGATTGGGTAATATTGGGCGATATATAATGTCCTTTGATTTTGTGGACGTCCAGGAATTCTTGTACTAAAGAATTTTTAAGTTCCGATCCATTATCCATTACAACTACACAAGGTGTACCATGGTGTGTTAAAAATATTAAAAATGCTCTTATAATTTCGACACCTGTTGATGCAGAAATAGGATATGCTTGTCCGTATTTAGAAAAGCTGTCTACGACTGTTAAATATTTTTGTCCTTGTGCTGAGAAAACATCGATAAATATTATCTCAAAGGGTTTCGAAGGAGTAGGCGTAATCGTTAGTTTTTGTTGTGGTGGATTTCTGTCGTATTTGTTCGCTTGACATACTTCACATTTATTAATAAAGTCCGTCACGTCATTTGTCAAACTTGGCCAATAGAAGGATCTTTTTATTCTGGAGATTGTTTCTAAAATTCCGCGGTGGTTGGTTTTACCCTCGTGAATATTTCGAATAGTAATATGTTGTTCGTCTTTGTCAGTTACGTCGTCTAGTAGCGTTTTACAGTGTATTAAATTATATGCCGAATTTTTGAAAGTTTCCCGCAAGATAGTTAGTAATTCCGGAACGTAATCCTCTTTGTCAAAATATACACCGTATGTATATTTGGGATCAATGTAATTTTTAAATAAGTTTATCACATCGGCTTTAATATCATTTACGGAAATTTGTGCGTAAAGGCGCTTCTTTGTTGGAAATAATCTTTCTTCTTTCGGTGTTGCTGGTGAATGAAGTACAAAATTTATTTTTATTTGATGATCGTAGGAATTTAGGCATTTTTCTGAAATTTTCATACTTAAAATAGGTTCTTCAGAGCTAGAATGGACTGTTATGTCATCTGAGTTTTCGTCTTGACTAGAGTCTTGATTTTCGTTACTCGATTCTTCGGAAGATTCTTGATCCATTCCAGTATTAACTATCATAGAAACGTTGTCTACATTTTCTTGATTCGCAAGGAGTGAATCATTAAAATTATCGATGTAAAAGTCTTCCAGTTCGTTAGCAAAAATTTCAACTCGAGATAATGCATCAGCGTTGGTGTTCATTTGACCTTTTTTGTACTCGATTTCATAGTCGAATTCTTCTAGCTTGAGACGCCATCTTATTAGTCTCGCGTTTGGTTCTTTTAAATTCATGAGCCATTTTAAAGGCTTATGATCTGTCAAAATTTTGAACTTCCTGCCAAACAGATACGGTCGAAAGTGTTTCGTAGCCCAGACAATGGCTAGTAATTCCTTTTCAATAGTGCTATAATTTTGCTCCGACTCATTAAGGGTCCTTGAGGCAAAAGCAATCGGTCTGTCTTTACCAACAATTCCTTGGGACAACACTGCACCAACTGCAACGTTGCTCGCATCCGTAGTCAAAATAAATTCTTTATCAAAATTTGGGTACTGTAAAATGGGTTCATTAGTAAGGAGTGTCTTGCAAGTTTCAAAACATTTAACAAATTCTGGCGTATGTTCTATTTTAGCATCTTTCTTAAGACATTTTGTTAGAGGTTTTGTCAATTTGGCAAAATCCCTAATAAATCTCCTATAATATCCTAGTAACCCTAAGAAAGATTTTATATCCCTTGTTGTCTTCGGTATTGGATAGTTCTGTATTGCAATGATCTTTTCTGGGTTCGGTTTTACCCCGTCTTTGGTGACAATATGTCCCAGATACGCAACTTCTCTTTTTAGAAACTCGCATTTGTCAAGTTGTAATTTAAAATTTGTTTCTTTGAGCCTTTTGAATACCTTATCTAAGTTGGTTATATGTTCCTGAAGGGAACTGGAGAAAATTAAGATATCATCCAGATATACTAAACAAATTTCATTTTGTAAACCCCTCAATATGTTGTCCATTACTCGTTGAAATGTGGCTGGGGCGTTTTTGAGTCCCATTGGCATCCGAGTATACTCGTAGTGGCCATTTTCCACATTAAAAGCAGTTTTAGGAATGTCTTCGGGGTTCATCTCAATCTGATGGAACCCACTGGCTAAATCAAGCGTACTAAAGTAGTTACACTTGCCCAATTTATCTAAAACATCAGTGATATTCGGGATAGGGTAACGATCGTCGATGGTTTTGTCGTTTAACTTGCGGAAATCGACTACGATTCTAAATTTCTTTTTTCCGGACATGTCGGCACGCTTAGGGACAATCCAGACATTTGAGGACCAGGGACTGGTACTAGGGCGAATGATGCCTTGTTCTAACATGGATTGAATTTGATTTTGAATTTCTCGTTTATATGCAAAAGGATATCTATAGGATTTGGAGTGTATTGGTATTTCGTCCTTAGTCTTGATACTATGCTTGACTTGGTTTGTAAACGTAAGAGGTTCATTTTCTCTGTAAAATATGTTACTGTATTTTCTGCACAATTTTATTATTTGATATTTTTCCTCTGAATTTAAATGATCTGTTCGAATAAACTTGTCTATGTCAGATTTATTGGTTCCGTCCCGGGGGGTCACGTCAAGATGGTAAAGTTCGTAACAGTTTTTGTCAAAGTCAATGGTTTGTATAGGTTTGGTTAATGAAAAAATTTTGTCATCGTTAGTATTGTTTATGATTTCAATTAAGGCCTGTCCGTCCTTAACTTCAGTAAGAATAGGAGGAATTTCACAGTTATTTATAATTTGCTTAGGTATTAATATTTCACGATTCTCTCCTGAAATGGGAATTTTAGTTAGAACTCTACTGAAGGAATCAATTTTAGTTTTGAAGAATAAATTTCTTTTAGTTTCCAAGTAATTTATAGGTATGTTCGAGTAGGGTGTAATTAATGCGGAATCAGCAAAATTCAGATGAGCGTTAAGCCTTTTTAAATCGTCTAATCCTATCAATCCATCAAATACTTCATGAAAATCAAATAGGTGAAATTTTATGTCACCTTTTTGGTTAAATTCTGGGAAAAGAGGGACTTTTGCACAATTTTGGTGAGTAGACGTTTGATAAACAGCAGAAACTACAAATGGTTCCCTGAAAATGGTGTCTTTATAAAATTTGAACGCGACACTTGGCTTTAAGAATGATTTTGTGGCTCCCGTATCAATTAATAATTTGAGAGGTGGATGTGAAATTGTAATATAGGGTAATTCCTTTTTGTCTGTAGAAATGTTTATTTCTATTATGTCGTTTCGTGAATCCAGTCTTCCTCGTGAAAATTTTCAGACTGATCTTCTTCGTATGCAATATTGTCATATTCGATATTGTCGAAAGTTTGGGACTTGTCGTCAGTACTTTCGTCGTTTGTATTTTCGTGTATGGTTTCAGTATTAAATAGTTCTTCGGCAATATAGTTTTCAGACGGTCCAGTATTTGCGAAATGATTATATCTAGGTCCCCTGAATTGATTTGAGGTATTTCGAGTAGAAACACTCATTGGAGTGGCCTTAGGTTGTATAGTATTCGACTTGGGTTTCCAGACATTTTGTGGTCTGCCGAAAACTTGAGAGTTTGTTGGAAATCTCTGAGGTGGGGGATTTGGATGTTTTTGTATATGAATTGGCCCTCTAGGAAAATTTCCAGAATTCGAGGGTCTCGATATTTTGGGCTGAGAAATTATTGAATACTGATTTTGATACTGATAATATGATTGAGGTGTATTTGAATATGGCAACCTCTGAATTGGTTTTCTTAAATTATTTGCACTGTTAGAATTTGAAATGTGTTGACCTTTTTGGTAATACTTAATATTTTCTTCCTCGCGTATATAAATTGAACAGCTTGTTCTAATGTCTCGGGTCTCATAGCACGAATGGTAGGCCCTAATGGCTCTTTCAAACCAGCCAAAAAGGTTTTTAATGCTTGTTTAGTGAAAAATAATCGTTTAGAGGCTTTTTCCTCGCCAACACAATGCAAATCAATATAATTGCAAATAGTATTTAATAATTGTAAAATGCGTTCGTGAAATTTCAGTGGAGGTTCATTATTATGTTGTCTTAAATTAACTAAGTCTTGGTTGAGACAATTCTCATCTCTTTGGTCACCGAAATTTGAAATTAAGGCATTTTTTATATCTACCCACGTATTAGCGCCGGTGATTGCAACTACTTCTTCTGCGCGACCTTCTAATTTATTTAATATTCCGTTCAAAAGTAAAGTATTTTGAAAACTACCTACATTAATCCTATCAAAATAATGCGTTAAAATCGATTCAGTTGCACTAATAAATCGGTGCAGCTTATTAGCATTACCGTCAAAATTCGGGATAACCGATAAGCTTTTTAAATCTAAAACTGGTACTGCCATTTCTTCTAAATTTAAATTATTAAAATCAACTAAAATATTTTCTAAGCTAATTGATTCTCTAAATAAAGTATTACTTAAATCGAGCTCTTCCGATAATTCGCTTTCACTAAAGGATTCGGTATCAAAAGAGGAGTCTGACATAAAATGAAAACTTACCACATCACTGGCTTCTTTAATTCTTTAACTAATTGAGGGTGTCCTCGATGGATCCCACTGGACAGCTACAGGAACAGGAGGTTTGTTGGATCTTCGTCAAAGAGTTGAAACTCACGGATTTTCCCCGATGGATATCCTACGAATATCCTACTGACTGCGCCACTTATAACTCTTCAAATTAGAGTTTACTTTTTAAAAAATATTTATTTTAATAAATTACAAAATTATTTAATGTTTATTGCTTGAAATATAAAATCAGACTAACTAATAATTCTAATAAAATATTAAGATAATATTAAGATAGTAAAAATAGCAAAATCGGCAAAGTCAAAGTTCATAATTAGATAATGTATTTTTATAATAGTCTTATTCAGGGCCGGCTCCATAACTCGCGTCTATCGACAGTGTCATGTCGGCCAGCAGCAGCGTGCTACCGCCTTACTGCTCCACACACCCCGAACATTAAAGCGCGAGTGGTGTTAGACTATTATTATTTGAAAACTATCAAAACTTGCATGCCATATGCAATAGTCCAGGCACCCTGCGCTTAAAATATGCTCAACCTGGGCAAAATTGCAATAGAAATTTTTTACCTCTTAATCCTAGTAAAAAACACTACTGAACAACATATTCAAAATTAACCAAAATCGTAGCACGGGAACATTGTTAAAAATGAATTTTAGAATGGCGGACCCTCTAAAAAATAGAATATCTTCCAGACTTCACGTTTTTTGGGAAGGAGGCTCTAAAATATTATTCTTGAAATTCCTCAGCATAAAATACTGAAAATTAGATAGACGACGAGGCACTAAAACTAGCAGAGACGGTAATTTTAGCCCAAATATGAAGTTCGTCGGCAAAAAAGAACAGTTCCAATGAATAAAGTAACAAACAAAAAATGATTTTACTAACCTATAGGAGACTTGCTTAGATAGCATAACTGCACCGTTTACCATGCAGACGGAGATGCCGATGTTGATATAGCTCTTGCTGCAGTGCTATCTTCGGAGGATAAGCATACTATCGTAATTGGAGAGGACACAGACCTGTTAATTTTGCTCTTACACCACGCAAAAGATAAGGAGTTCAAGCTGTACTATTGTAGCGACATTAAACGAGGTGCAGGTGCCAGTGTGGTTTATAATATTCACCAGATTCAGGATATCCTGGGTCAAGAAAATTGCAGCTTGCTTTTGTTTATACATGCATTCACTGGTTGTGATATGACTTCCCGGATCTTTTCGTTTGAAAAATCTTTGGCTTTTTCAAAATTAATACGACAAGAAGAACTCCGATCTGTTGCACGAATATTTTGCTCAGATAAATGCCAACACTCAGATTGTAGCTAATGCTGACAAAAAATCAATGCTTTTGTTGTTTGATGCTGAATCAGTGGAAACAATTGATAACCTGTGTCACCGAATGTTAGTATGGGTAAAGTTGCTACCGCGAAGTCCTTTGTTGCACCAGAGCGTTTGGCTCCCACAGATAGTGCAACAAAATATCACAGCTATAGAGCCTACCTACAAATAATAAGTATCTGGAAAGCGGAACAACAAAATCTCAAATCAGAAGATTGAGGGTGGTATTTGAAAGATAATTCATACTATCCAAAGCTATGTGATTTACCGCCTGCTCCCGACTACCTGATCCACATGATCAATTGTTCTTGTAATAGGAATTTAAGTACATCACGATGCGGGTGTAAGAAAAATGGACTTCACCTTGTGGGCAGTGCCAAACAGAAGATTGTGAAAATATAATTATCAGCGACGATGAATATGAGGAAAAGGAGGATTGATTATGCATAATTTGTATCGTTATAATTGTTACTATAACTTTTTTTAGAGATGTTATCTTTGTTGAATAAGGCAATATATAAATGTCGAAAAAAGTTATATCACTCGTTTTACTCATGAGGGACTCAAATCGCTCAAAATTTTTTTAATTGAAAAAAATAACATTCTCGGGTCGCCTATGGATTAGAGGTTCAAGTTGCAACAAATTAGAAAGTAAGATCATATTCAAGATACTGAAACACTTATGGAGGCTTTTTACACAATTTTATTTACAAAATTGTTATGATACACTGAACTCTGCTGGATAACGTCTAACTACTTGACAATACAATGAACTCTTGTGAATACTTGAACTTGAACTGACGTTAACTGCCCATGCATCCCCTTATATACAACATTATTTAATCTAGTGAGTGTGTTTAGAAGTTTCTAGAATTTTCTAAAAACATTATTTAAAATGGTCAGTTGATTTTTAGAAACTTCTAATAATAAACTGTCAACAACAATCTTTCAAATTAAGGTCCCGTCCTTTACGGTTATCCCGTTACACTGCCCCCTCCTTAGATTCATTCCTCCTGGAATGTTATTTCCTACATCGGAATCCCGCACACTCCCTGAGCCAGCCAAACCATCTTCTTGGAGTTGCTGCGCATCTCCACTGTGGTTTCCCTGGTAAGGCGCCAAACGATCATGATGGACCACGACGGGTTTCCCTCTGGGAATTTTCACGATCCGATAAATGACATCGTTAATCTTCTT
Source organism: Altica lythri (assembly GCA_964028335.1). NCBI lineage: Eukaryota > Metazoa > Arthropoda > Insecta > Coleoptera > Chrysomelidae > Altica > Altica lythri. The sequence goes on along the minus strand of OZ034806.1, from coordinate 3,325,553 downwards.
CTTGATGGTGTAAGGACCTTCCCAGTTCTTTTGTAATTTGGGACAAATACCTCGACGCCGTCGGGGGTTATAGAGCCAGACTAAATCTCCAACTTGGTAACTCTTTTCCATTGTCCGTGTGTCATAGTACCTCTTCATCCGATCACTAGATAATTGTAGTTTTCCACGCACCAGGTTGTGTATATTCTCCATTCGATTCTGAAGGTCGGCGACATATTGTTCACGTGCCATTTCTTCACCAGGTTTACAACCAAACACCAAGTCACATGGTAGCCTCATTTCTCTACCGAACAGGACCTTTGCAGGCGTTTGGCCAGTTGATTCGTTGATGGCCGATCGAATTGCCATTAGAAATAGTGGAATATGTCGATCCCAATCCCTCTGACAATCTGACACCTTCGGCTTTCGGTGCGGACCGTTACTGGCAGCACATGTAGTGCATTTACGACACCAATCTTTAACATCATTAGTGCAATTTACCCAGTAAAATCTATCTCGGATCTTTTGCAGCGTTTTCGTGATACCCAGATGTCCTCCAGAACTATCATTATGCATCTGTTTTAAAATTTCCGGTACAGCATTTCTTGGGACCACTCTTTGTTTCCTTGTTTCTGTGCCCTCGGAATTTTCTACAAGTCTTTTAACGAGCCCACCGTCCAAAACTAAAGAGTTCCATTGGGACCAGTATGCTTTTAAAGCGGGAGAGGATGAGGATATCTCTCTCCACAACGGACGACGGTCCATTCTCTTCCACTCCCGAATCTTTCTCAGAACGGGATCGTTTTCTTGTTGCTCCTCCAGCATAGAGCTCTCGTCTCCTGGCACAACCTTAACTAAGGCAAGTTTTTCCTCGTTCTGCTCCATACGGGTACAATGGGGGCAATCAGGTCGACATGGTCTTCTGGAAAGTGCATCAGCATTACGATGTCTGGTTCCAGGTCTGTGCTCGATTTCAACATCATATTCCTGCAGTTTTTCGAGCCATCTTGCTATCTGTCCTTCTGGGTTCCTAAAGCTAACTAGCCACTTTAAACTGGCATGCTCTGTTCTGATCAGGAATTTTCTGCCATACAGATATTTATAAAAGTGTTCGACGGATTTTACAACTGCTAACAGTTCCCTCCGAGTTACACAGTAGTTCTTTTCAGCTTTCGATAAAGTTTTGCTGAAGTAACCAATCACTCTTTCCTTACCGTCTTGTAGCTGTGACAAGACGGCTCCAATTCCCACATTGCTGGCGTCAGTGTCCAGAATAAGCTTACCATCAGGAAGTGGATAAGCAAGAACAGGTGCTGACGTAAGCTGTTTCTTCAATATTTCAAACGCCTTTTGACATTCCCGATCCCAACAGAAGGACTTATCTTGTTCTGTCAAACGTGTCAAGGGTTTGGCGATGTCTCCAAAATTCTTGACATATCGTCGGTAATAGGAACAAAGACCCAAGAAACTCCGGAGCTGATGTTTGTCGATAGGAATTGGCCATTCCTGAACGGCTTGTATCTTAGCGGGGTCAACAGCAACGCCATCCTTGCTTACGTTATGTCCTAAATAGTTGACCTGTCTCTGGAACAAGTGGCATTTCTTAACATTCAATGTTAGATTAGCGTTCTGTAATCTTTTAAAAACTTCTTCCAGGTTAGATAAATGTTCCTTAAAGGTCTTACCCATTATGATGATGTCGTCTAGATAAACTAGACAAGTTTCCCATGACAAACCCCGCAGGATGTTCTCCATTAGTCGTTCAAACGTCGCAGGAGCATTACAGAGGCCAAATTGAAGGACCGTGAATTGCCATAACCCTGATCCACTGGTAAAGGCAGTCTTTTCTTTGTCTGCAGGATTCATTTTAACTTGCCAGTATCCGCTTTTAAGGTCCAAGGTAGAAAACAGAGTAGAACCCGCCAAAGCGTCGAGGGCATCATCAATCCTAGGCAGAGGATAACTGTCCTTCTTAGTGACATCATTAAGCTTTCGATAGTCGACACAAAACCGCATTGATCCGTCTTTCTTTCTCACTAATACCACAGGAGAAGCCCACGGACTACTGGATGGTTCGACTATGCCATTTTGAATCATTTCTTTAAGGGCTCTGTCTGCTTCTTCCTTTTTAACTTGAGGCATCCTTCGGGGTACCTGTCGAATCGGACGTGCATCACCAGTGTCAATTCTATGTTGTACAACATCAGTTCTTCCCAGTTTACTTTTAGAACCAAATACAGGTCTATACCGGTACAGTAGATCTCTTACCTGTTTCTTTTCTAATTTTGACAAAGAGGGGTCTAATTTTGTCATTAATTGTTCAATTTCGTTGGTCTCATCTGTTTCCGTAACATTTATCTTGTGAATTATGGCCATTACCGGTTCTAAACTTCCCATTTCCGTGTCCTTTCGGAAAAGAACTGGATGATCGTTCAAGTTGATAACCCGGATGGGTACCTCTTTGGCGGATCTAACAAGAGTCTTACCCACAAGGAGTCCTTTTCCCAATTCATGGTCATGGTTCTTCGGCTCTATTATGGCTGGGGCACCATCTGGCTCCAGTCCATCCAACAGCGCTGTGACGACACATTCGCAGCTTGCCGGAAGTTCGATATCATCGATTAGCTTAATCGAGGCATTGTCAACTTGTTTTCGGTGCAGGAATATTTCTTCATTACCAGTACGAAGGATACGTTGGCGAAGATCCAAATGAAAACCACAGTGGAGCATAACATCCATGCCCAGAACAACATCTTCATCAACGTCAGCTACCAGCACTGAGTGAACAAGAGAGGTTGAACCAAACTGTAGCGTCACCTGTATCTCACCGTAGACTCTAGCAGAATCTCCGGTAGCGGTACGCAGTCTCCAACTGGTAGGCAACATCTTATTTCGCATAATGATGGATGGTCAAACGATAGTTTTTGTAGCTCCAGTGTCTACCAGCATGCTAAAGTTCTTCCCATCAATAAGGCCATCTACATATAAGCTGTCCACGTGATGTCGCAGAGTTGCCAATTTAATGGTGTGAGGGGCTTCGGGAATGTTTGGGGTCGATTTCGCCCTCCAGGAGTCGACCCGTTCTAGTTTTTCTGCTGCTGGGGTACTTCAGCAGAAGATTTTTCTTTTTGGGTGCAAGTATTTCTTATATGGCCTAGTTCTCCGCAGTTCCAGCATCTCACTGGGCGCCTTCTTTTTGGAGATAACTTCATTAATCTCTCTACTACCGCTTCAACGTCGCTAACGAAATGAACGGCATGGTCGTAGTTACCGGTGATTTCCCTTAGTCGAGCAACTCCACGTGAGGCCTCCGTCGCCGCCTCAAACTCCAGGGCAATGGTCAAGGCGTCCACAAGAGTCTTCGGCCGCGCCAACCGTACAGCGCGCTGCAACTCGATGTCTCGAAGACCATCGGTGAAGGTTTGGACTGCTAGGCACTCCAGGAAATCCTCCGCAGCATTTGAATACGCAAGTCGTACCATTCTTGCTACATCAGCTTCAAATTCCTGGATAGTTTCTTCATTTTTCTGTTTTCGGCTCTTTAACTGCATTCGGTACACCGGTTGTAGATGAGTTTGACCATAACGCATCTCTAGACCAATAACTCGAAGTTGTCAGCTTCATCCGGTGTCAATGATTGCAAGACGTCTAAAGCTTCGCCTCGCAGAGAGCTACGGTTAGGGACAATGCTTTCTCCTGGGATGACCATCCATTAGCTCTGGCCGCTGCGTCGAATTGTTTCAGGTAATTTGGCCAGGAAGTCTTCCCGTCGAAGGTCGGGGGTTTCATCGTAGTTCGTACTTGGGTCGTCTCCCCGTTTCCTCGTCGGTCGATGTCTACGTGGCAGGTTTCCATCGTTTCTGCATCTCCGTCGCCGTGGTGGATGGGCTGGTTTCGATGACCAGCTTCCTGTTCTCGTTGAAGCTTCCTTATTTCGGACTGCATTTGTTGGTTGATCTCGTCTCGCAAGTTGGATATTTGGTGATTCTGCTCATCTCGCAAGTTGGCCACTTGCTGATTCTGCTCGTCTCGCATGTTGGCTACTTGCTGGTTCAAGTTGTCCACTTGCTGATTCAAGTTGGTCACTTGCTGATTTTGCTCGTCTCGCAAGTTGCATATTTCGGAGCGCAAATGCGATATTTGCTGGGAGAAGGAACTGGATAACTCTTCTGGTAGGGTGGACATCCGTTGTGATAGCTGGGACACCTCTTCACGCTGGCTTCTTATCTTACTGGATAGCTCCTCTTGCTGGCTCGTCATTCGTTGGGACAGCTGGGACATATCTTCGCGCTGGCTCTTCATCTGACTGGATAACTCCTCATGTTGCCGAGGTAGTTGTTGAGTTAGTTCAGAATTTGGTTTTTGAACTGGGTCTTCGAACTCCACAGCGTCAGGGTCCAAATTATTATTTACGTAGTATTCACGGAGCCTTCTCAACAATACGGATTTGCTCCCAGTAGTTTCCAACTCTAATTCTTCGAGCTCTCTTCTGAGCTCAGCCACCAATAGTTCATTTATCTTTTTTCCAGCCATTCTTGTATCTTTACCTCACACCTGACACCAATTTGAACTTATGGGGGCTTTTTACACAATTTTATTTACAAAATTGTTAAGATACACTGAACTCTGCTGGATAACGTCTAACTACTTGACAATACAATGAACTCTTGTGAATACTTGAACTTGAACTGACGTTAACTGCCCATGCATCCCCTTATATACAACATTATTTAATCTAGTCAGTGTGTTTAGAAGTTTCTAGAATTTTCTAGAAACATTATTTAAAATGGTCAGTTGATTTTTAGAAACTTCTAAAAATAAACTGTCAACAACAATCTTTCAAATTAAGGTCCCTTCCTTTACGGTTATCCCGTTACAATACTTTAGAGATATGAAAACTTAGAGAACTGTCAGATTTCTAATGTTGGCTTTGTAAATCCAATCATCTTGAGTAGGCAATTGAAGGAGCTTCACGGATAGATACATCTCCTCATCATAATATCAGAAAAACATGATGTGTACTTAACGAAAAATTGCTGAATAATCTTTTCTCGAGCATTATATGCTGAATAGCTGCTTTAAAATTAACTCATTTAAACGTCAACACTTAGTAAGTAAATATTTTTACGAAAAACTGTAGTTTTTTTACAATCCGCCATTTTGATTTCTATTTTTAAGGGGGTTCCACATAAATAATTTTGGTTAATTTTTGATATGTTGTTCAGCTTGTATTTCTGAATCAACTAAGCAGTAAAAAGTCAATATTGCAATTTTGCCCAGGTTAAAACACAAAATACTTGGACTACAATCAAAATCTCAGCCCAATCGGTTTGAAAATCACAAGGTTTCATACAAACTTTCATCCCCTATTTTATCCCTTTAGGGTGCGTTTATGTTGGAGCTGCGACAAACCATTCGAGCGTCGATCCTAGTGAAGCATAGAAAAGTTAAACAGTGCGTAGCATAGGTACAAGTGTTTATATTGGAGCTACGAGTTAAAGCACGATTCCGACCAGAGCATCGATAAGAGCTGTGATAAAGCGTTAGTATCTTTTCTTCGCTCGAATCAGGAGTCCTTAAATATAGATATTGACTGTTTAATAAGGGTTGCAGTTAATCTAAATACAACATGTGTACCTATACCTTGTAATATAAAATTAATTTATAGTGGATTTTGACAAAAGTATAATTTAAATAAATTGCGAATATTTTCTGCGGTTTGATTTGGTCTTCCAGTGCTAGTTCAAGGCTGCATTTTTTGGTTGTAACGTTTGTTTTCCTATGAGATGATGTTTCATATACCTTCTTTGTCTATGATAATATTGTAACGGGATAACCGTAAAGGAAGGGACCTTAATTTGAAAGATTGTTGTTGACAGTTGATTTTTAGAAGTTTGTAAAAAAATCAACTGACCATTTTAAATAATGTTCTAGAAAATTCTAGAAACTTCTAAACACACTAACTAGATTAAATAATGTTGTATATAAGGGGATGCACGGGCAGTTAACGTCAGTTCAAGTCAAGTGTTCACAAGAGTTCATTGTATTGTCAAGTAGTTAGACGTTATCCAGCAGAGTTCAGTGTATCTTAACAATTTTGTAAATAAATTGTGTAAAAAGCCCCCATAAGTGTTACAAATTGGTGTCAGGTGTGGGGTGAAGATACAAGAATGCCTGGAAAAAAGATAAATGAATTATTGGTGGCTGAGCTCAGAAGAGAGCTCGAAGAATTAGAGTTGGAAACTACTGGGACCAAATCTGTATTGTTGAATAGGCTCCGTGATTACTACCTAAATAATAATACGGACCCTGACGTTGTGGAGTTCGATGATCCGGTTCAAAAAGCAATTTCCCGATTGCAAGAGGATTTATCCACTCAGATAAGCAGCCAGCGCGAAGATATGTCCCAGCTGAAAGAGGAGCTATCAGGACGAATGACGAGCCAACATGAGGAGCTATCCAGTCAGATGAAGAGCCAGCGCGAAGATATGTCCCAGCTGAAAGAGGAGCTATCAGGACGAATGACGAGCCAGCAAGAGGAGCTATCCAGTCAGATAAAGAGTCAGCAAGAAGAGCTATCACAACGGATGTCTAACGTATCAGATGAGTTATCCAGTTCGTTCTCCCAGCAAATATCACATCTTCGAGAAGAACAAAATCAGCAAGTGTCCAGCTTGCGAGACGAACAAAATCAGCAAGTGTCCAGCTTGCGAGACGAACAAAATCAACAAGTCGCCAACTTGCGAGACGAGCAAAACCAGATCAACCAGCAAGTGCAGTCCGAAATAAGAAAGCTTCAACGAGAACAGGAAGCTAGCCGCCGAAACCAAACCATCCACAACGGCGACGGAGATGCAAGAAGGATGGAAACCTGCCACGCAGACGTCGAACGACAAAGAAGCGAGGAGACGACCCATGTACGAACGACGATGAAACCCCCGACCTTCGACGGGAAGACTTCCTGGCCAAATTACCTGAAACAATTCGACGCAGCGGCCAGAGCTAATGGATGGTCATCCCAGGAGAAAGCATTGTCCCTAACCGTAGCTCTGCGAGGCGAAGCTTTAGACGTCTTGCAATCATTGACACCGGATGAAGCTGATAACTTCGAGTTATTGGTGAATCGTCTAGAGATGCGTTATGGTCAAACTCATCTACAACCGGTGTACCGAATGCAGTTAAAGAGCCGAAAACAGAAAAATGGAGAAACTATCCAGGAATTTGAAGCGGATGTAGCAAGAATGGTACGACTTGCGTATTCAAATGCAGTGGAGGATTTCCTGGAGTGCCTAGCAGTCCAAACCTTCACCGATGGTCTTCGAGACGTCGAGTTGCAGCGCGCTGTACGGTTGGCGCGGCCGAAGACTCTTGTGGACGCCTTGACCATTGCCTTGGAGTTTGAGGCGGCGACGGAGGCCTCACGTGTAGTTGCTCGACTAAGGGAAATCACCGGTAACTACGACCATGCCGTTCATTCCGTTAGCGACGTTGAAGCGGTAGTAGAGAGGTTTATAAAGTTATCTCCAAAAAGAAGGCGCCCAGTGAGATGCTGGAACTGCGGAGAACTAGGCCATATAAGAAATACTTGCCCCCATAAAGAAAAATCTCCTGCTGAAGTACCCCTGCAGCAGGAAAACTTTAAACGGGTCGACTCCTGGAGGGCAACTTCGACCCCAAACATTCCCGAAGTCCCTCACACCATTAAATTGGCAACTCTGCGACATCACGTGGACAGCTTATATGTAGATGGCCTCCTTGATGGGAAGAATATTAGCATGCTGGTAGACACTGGAGCTACAAAAACTATCGTCCGACCAACCATCATTATGCGAAATAAGATGTTGCCTACCAGTTGGATACTGCGTACCGCTACCGGAGATTCTGCTAGAGTCTACGATGAGATACAGGTGACGCTACAGTTTGGTTCAACCTCTCTTGTTCACTCAGTGCTGGTGGCTGACGTTGATGAAGATGTTGTTCTGGGCATGGATGTTATGCTCCACTGTGGTTTTCATTTGGATCTTCGCCAACGTATCCTTCGTACTGGTAATGAAGAAATATTCCTGCACCGAAAACAAGTTGACAATGCCTCGATTAAGCTAATCGATGATATCGAACTTCCGGCAAGCTGCGAATGTGTCGTCACAGCGCGGTTGGATGGACTGGAGCCAGATGGTGCCCCAGCCATGATAGAGCCGAAGAACCATGACCATGAATTGGGAAAAGGACTCCTTGTGGGCAAGACTCTTGTTAGATCCGCCAAAGAGGTACCCATCCGAGTTATCAACTTGAACGATCATCCAGTTCTTCTCCGAAAGGACACGGAAATGGGAAGTTTAGAACCAGTAATGGCCATAATTCACAAGATAAATGTTACGGAAACAGATGAGACCAACGAAATTGAACAATTAATGACAAAATTAGACCCCTCTTTGTCAAAATTAGAAAAGAAACAGGTAAGAGATCTACTTTACCGTTATAAACCTGTATTTGGCTCTAAAAGTAAACTGGGAAGAACTGATGTTGTACAACATAGAATTGACACTGGTGATGCACGTCCGATTCGACAGGTACCCCGAAGGATGCCTCAAGTTAAAAAGGAAGAAGCAGACAGAGCCCTTAAAGAAATGATTCAAAATGGCATAGTCGAACCATCCAGTAGTCCGTGGGCTTCTCCTGTGGTATTAGTGAGAAAGAAAGACGGATCAATGCGGTTTTGTGTCGACTATCGAAAGCTAAATGATGTCACTAAGAAGGACAGTTATCCTCTGCCAAGGATTGATGATGCCCTCGACGCTTTGGCGGGTTCTACTCTGTTTTCTACCTTGGACCTTAAAAGCGGATACTGGCAAGTTAAAATGAATCAGATAATGAAAAGACTGTCTTTACCAGTGGATCAGGGTTATGGCAATTCACGGTCCTTTCATTTGGCCTCTGTAATGCTCCTGCGACGTTTGAACGACTAATGGAGAACATCCTGCGTGGTTTGTCATGGGAAACTTGTCTAGTTTATCTAGACGACATCATCATAATGGGTAAGACCTTTAAGGAACATTTATCTAACCTGGAAGAAGTTTTTAAAAGATTACAGAACGCTAATCTAACATTGAATATTAAGAAATGCCACTTGTTCCAGAGACAGGTCAACTATTTAGGACATAACGTAAGCAAGGATGGCGTTGCTGTTGACCCCGCTAAGATACAAGCCGTTCAGGAATGGCCAATCCCTATCGACAAACATCAGCTCCGGAGTTTCTTGGGTCTTTGTTCCTATTACCGACGATATGTCAAGAACTTTGGAGACATCGCCAAACCCTTGACACGTTTGACAGAACAAGATAAGTCCTTCTGTTGGGATCAGGAATGTCAAAAGGCGTTTGAAATATTGAAGAAACAGCTTACGTCAGCACCTGTTCTTGCTTATCCACTGTCTGATGGTAAGCTTATTCTGGACACCGACGCCAGCAATGTGGGAATTGGAGCCGTCTTGTCACAGCTACAAGACGGTAAGGAAAGAGTGGTTGGTTACTTCAGCAAAACTTTATCGAAAGCTGAAAAGAACTACTGTGTAACTCGGAGGGAACTGTTAGCAGTTGTAAAATCCGTCGAACACTTTTATAAATATCTGTATGGCAGAAAATTCCTGATCAGAACAGACCACGCTAGTTTAAAGTGGCTACTTAGCTTTAGGAACCCAGAAGGACAGATAGCAAGATGGCTCGAAAAACTGCAGGAATATGATGTTGAAATCGAGCACAGACCTGGAACCAGACATCGTAATGCTGATGCACTTTCCAGAAGACCATGTCGACCTGATTGCCCCCATTGTACCCGTATGGAGCAGAACGAGGAAAAACTTGCCTTAGTTAAGGTTGTGCCAGGAGACGAGAGCTCTATGCTGGAGGAGCAACAAGAAAACGATCCCGTTCTGAGAAAGATTAGGGAGTGGAAGAGAATAGACCGTCGTCCGTTGTGGAGAGAGATATCCTCATCCTCTCCTGCTTTAAAAGCATACTGGTCCCAATGGAACTCTTTAATTTTGGACGGAGGGCTCGTTAAAAGACTTGTAGAAAATTCCGAGGGCACAGAAACAAGGAAACAAATAGTGGTCCCAAGAAATGCTGTACCGGAAATTTTAAAACAGATGCATAATGATAGTTCTGGAGGACATCTGGGTATCACGAAAACGCTGCAAAAGATCAGAGATAGATTTTACTGGGTAAATTGCACTAATGATGTTAAAGATTGGTGTCGTAAATGCACTACATGTGCTGCCAGTAACGGTCCGCACCGAAAACCGAAGGCGAAAATGCAGCAATACCTGGTTGGAAGTCCTTTTGAAAGAATCGCAGTAGATGTATTGGGGCCACTTCCCCAGACCGATGTAGGAAACAAGTACATCTTTGTTGTAATGGACTACTTCACTAAATGGGTTGAAGCATATGCAGTTCCCAATCAGGAAGCTACCACTTTAGCAGATATATTGGTTGAAGAATTCGTAAGCCGATTTGGGGTACCATTAGAATTACATTCAGACCAAGGAAGAAATTTTGAGAGCAAGCTGTTTCAAGAAGTTTGCCAAAGATTAGGCATCCACAAAACGAGAACCACAGCGATGCACCCTCAGTCTGATGGAATGGTGGAACGAATGAACCGGACTATAACCAACTATCTGTCAAAAGTGGTGTCAGATTGTCAGAGGGATTGGGATCGACATATTCCACTATTTCTAATGGCAATTCGATCGCCCATCAACGAATCAACTGGCCAAACGCCTGCGAAGGTCCTGTACGGTAGAGAAATGAGGCTACCATGTGACTTGGTGTTTGGTTGTAAACCTGGTGAAGAAATGGCACGTGAACAATATGTCGCTGACCTTCAGAATCGAATGGAGAATATACACAACCTGGTGCGTGGAAAACTACAATTATCTAGTGATCGGATGAAGAGGTACTATGACACACGGACAATGGAAAAGAGTTACCAAGTTGGAGATTTAGTCTGGCTCTATAACCCCCGACGGCGTCGAGGTATTTGTCCCAAATTACAAAAGAACTGGGAAGGTCCTTACACCATCAAGAAGAAGATTAACGATGTCATTTATAGGATCGTGAAAATTCCCAGAGGGAAACCCGTCGTGGTCCATCATGATCGTTTGGCGCCTTACAAGGGAAACCACAGTGGAGATGCGCAGCAACTCCAAGAAAATGGTTTGGCTGGCTCAGGGAGTGTGCGGGATTCCGATGTAGGAAATAACATTCCAGGAGGAATGAATCTAAGGAGGGGGCAGTGTAACGGGATAACCGTAAAGGAAGGGACCTTAATTTGAAAGATTGTTGTTGACAGTTGATTTTTAGAAGTTTGTAAAAAAATCAACTGACCATTTTAAATAATGTTCTAGGAAATTCTAAAAACTTCTAAACACACTAACTAGATTAAATAATGTTGTATATAAGGGGATGCACGGGCAGTTAACGTCAGTTCAAGTCAAGTGTTCACAAGAGTTCATTGTATTGTCAAGTAGTTAGACGTTATCCAGCAGAGTTCAGTGTATCTTAACAATTTTGTAAATAAATTGTGTAAAAAGCCCCCATAAGTGTTACAATATTATGCAGTAAACATATAGGTACACTTAACAATATCATCAGCTACATCTACAGAAGCTACAGAAGTTTGTATCGCTGTTGACAAAATTCTCCATTTAGAATACGCATTATACCAAATGCACATTCTGCTGTTCTTCTTGCTCGTGATAACCTAGCATTTAAATATTCCTTATCGGAATATAAATTATACCGTCCATAAGGTTTAATAAATTAGACAAAAGTGAATATGCTTTATCACCAACCATGGCAAAAGGCACTTTGATTTCAGAATTTGGTAAAACAAAAACATCCGGAATTTTGAGTCGCCCGTCTTGTAAATACAAAAATAAATTTAAAGATCTAAACGTTCCACCATGCATCACTCTGTTTTCCATATCCACCAACATCAATCTATATATATAAAAGCGAAAGTTCACTCATCACCGTATCTCAGAAACTATAAGACATACAAACTGGAAATTTGGCAGGTAGGTTCCTTATAGGGTCTAGACGTCCGCTTAGAAAGGATTTTACGAAACTCCACCCCTAAGGGGGTAAAACGGGGGTTGGAAGTTTGTATGAAAGTCCTATGTTTTTAAAATAAGGGACTTGAAAATTAAAATGTTTTCTTTAGAGGCTGTGGAGGTGTACAAGTTTCGTTCCAAATTAGTTAGTAATATTTGTTTTTTTCTTCGTTGATTAAAATTCTGTTTATTAAAAGTTTCATGCCAATTATTATAGGTGCTAGCTTAGATTTGTTTTTTTTTCATTGATTATATCATTGACGTTTATATCAAAGTGTCATATCGATTACTTACTTAAAGAAATTTAAATTTTTCGTTAAGTAAACTTACGTTTGTTTGAAAAATGGATGAAGAAATTGTAAGAGTCACAGTTGAAGGATTAGCAATCCGATGTAGAGTGAATGAGATACCTGGCGATGGAGCGTGTTTATTTTTATCTTTCTTATTTGCTTTATGGAAATATTTCAATGGCTGCTCAAGTTAGAGCTAATATAGTAAGCCACGTGTCCAAAGATTGGCAAAGATTTAGGTGTTTTACTATGGACCGATCCGGGACCCCTTACGATACAAAACGCTTTTATGTAGCCGATATGGGTAGGTTGTATACTTATGGCACAACTTGCGAACTGAAAGCAGCTGAAGAAATATTTCCATTTGAATTCCAACTGTTTCAAGGTAGCAGACTTATTGCCAGATTTAGAGAGTCGATACAAGGGATAAAAAGAATGTGTTTTAACGGACATTTTAATGAAGGACATTTTGACGTACTGATTCCTATTAATTATAAAAGCGAAAGGTCACTCATTACCATATCTCAGAAACTATATAAGGCCTACAAACTTGAAATTTGGCAGGTAGGTTCCTAGACGTACGCTAAGAAAGGATTTTATGAACCTCTACCCCTAAGGGGGTCAAACGGGGGTTGGAAATTTGTATGAAAGTCCTATTGAAATAAGGGACTGATTTAAAACGTGTGTTCGTTAGAGGTTGCGGAGGTGTACTTACATTGTATTTTTATAAATCAACCCCCTTCATAAGGGTTGAACGGGGATCGGATACTTTTTATACAACAATCAACACGCCACGTGAACGACGTTGCGGGTACCTACATCGATTTATAACACAAAAATGTGCTTAGAATTTTTTTGTCTGTCTGTCTGGATGTTTGTGCGCGCATCACATGAAAACTAGGTACTGATTCGATTAGAATCTGGTGTATAAAAATTTTGGAATGATTTTTGTATCGAGATAGTTGAAAGCATGAAGAATGAAATAGGTTACTTTTTATACAAAAATCAACACGCCACGCGAACGACGTCCAAGGTACATCGATATAAAACTCAAAAATGTGGTTAGATTTTTTTTTGTCTGTCTGTCTGGATGTTTGTGCGTGCATCACATGAAAACCACTAATTCGATTTGAATGCGGTTTTCACAGATGTATTTGTCTTCTTTCAACTGAACATCTGGTGTATAAAAATTTCTTCCCCACCCCTTTAGCCGGACAATTGAGGGGGTCAGATTTTGTATGAAAGTATCTCATTATTACATTTAAAAATACCACTAAAATAATACACAACATGCATACATACGTGTTATAATTTAGTTTTGATATTCGAAACTAGATGACGCAAGAGGTTATTAAAACGCGCTATCGTTGTTTTTTATCGCAAGTAGGTACATATACAAATGACACACAAATTACTATATCTTACAGATTAATTAGGTCCAATGTAGAACTGTCACAGATCAATATTATAAGATAGTCATAATCGGTGTTGTATGAATTATTATTATCGAAATCTGTTCAGTGGTTGCAGCGTGATTGATTAACAAACATGAAATTTTAAATAAAAAAAAATAAAAGTAGTTAGGCCAGACTTATTTTACTGGGGATATACCTACAGAATGATTAAAATTAAATTTTTATATGTAAAATAGTCATTAAATCATTTGTAAATGTCCCAATTCCACGCGAGCAAAGCCGCGGGTAAAATCTAGTATATTTATAAATCTATAATTAGCATCAACCAATCCTTGTAATCCAATGTAACAATAATTCTTATAATTATAAAACATCGATCCGGAATGTGCAGGACAAATAATTCTAATGTGTTTTCCGTCTATACTCCCGATAGAGTTTGGAAAATTCCAATATTAAAGTAGTCGTTTGCTATTTTTCTAAAATCAGCTTCGCACGGAATTTTCATATGCAACATTTGAAGTTCGGCCCAAATAACTTTTACTATTTCTCTTATAATTTTGAAAACTGTAGCCACTCCCATACGAAAAGAAAACGCCAAGCTTCTAAATGACAGACCAGTAGATAAATATCTAAAAATTATTATCTTTAATAATATACTGTTTACCAGCACTTGAAAATAGTACCATTTTTTTTTCAGAATCACTCATTATTAATTTAAACCTACTAGGCGCTCTTATCGAAGTTCTTAATATAGACACAACAAAGCGTAGATGGACAAGCTTTGCTTTTGTCACAGCTTTCATTGCCGTTGTTAGTCGCTTATCACAGCTCCAACATAAACGCACCCTTAGGGGTGGAATTTATTAAAATCCTGTCTTGAGCGATGCCTACGTCATAGTAGCTATATGCACGCTTGCACGCAAAATCTCAGCCCGATCGGTTTGAAATTGACCAAGTTTCATACAAACTTTCATCCCCTATTTTATCGCCTTAGGGTTAGAATTATTCAAAATACTTTCTTAGCGGATGCCTACGTCATAATATCTACCTGCATGCCAAATTTCAGCCCCATCCGTCCAGCGGTATGGGCTCTGCGTTGATAGATTACTATGTCAGTCAGTCACCTTTGAGTTTTATATACAGTGTGACCCATTTCGAATGGAAACACCCCTGTAGAATTCTTATTTATTAACCGATTGGAATAATTTTTTTTTCTAATTTTAAGTTAAAAAAAGTTTTACTCGAAGACCTAATTTTTATTAGAAAATGACGACACCACTGGATTTAGAGTGGCTTTAAATAGCTCTGATTAAAATTTCATGAATAAATATTCATAAATAAAAAAGTTATGACAACCTAAAATTTGAAAACTCGTCAACCTAAGAGTTACAAAATAACACACTGTATCAACATTTAGCCACACAAATTGTGATTTTTTTTATTAATTTAAACAATTAACCACGTTGTCACAAACTAAGTATCTTAGTCTTATAATTGTTTTTGTTTATTATGTCACTAAAAATATTCGCAAGCGCTACGACAAATGTGTTCAACTAAATGCTGGATTGGTAGAGGCGACCAGGATCTAAAATAAACAAAAACAAAAACAATTATAAGACTAAGATACTTTGTTTGTAAAAAAGTGGTTTATTGTTTAAATTAATAAAAAGAATCACAATTTGTGTGGCTAAATGTTAATACAGTGTGTTATTTACTCACTCTTAGGTTGACGAGTTTTCAAATTTTAGGTTGTCATAACTTTTTTATTTATGAATATTTATTCATAAAATTTTAATCAGAGCTGTTTAAAGCCACTCTAAATCCAGTGGTGTCATCATTTTCTAATAAAAAAAATCGCTAATAAAAATTCTTCATTTTTGATAACAAAAAAGTGGCATAGTAGGCCTTGAAAACGAAATTAAAGATGTCAAATTAGGTCTTCGAGTAAAACTTTTTTTAACTTAAAAATAGGAAAAAAAAATATTCCAATCGGTTAATAAATAAGAACTCTACAGGGGTGTTTCCATTCGAAATGGGTCACACTGTATATAGATATCTGATCTGGATCTGGAAATTTGGAAGGAGCGAGCAGGAGCTCTGCCAGAACTGAGGCCACGTACCTATAGTCTACCGTGTGTAGGGATGTCCACACTCAGGGTCATCAGGCCTAGAGATTTAAAATAGGTGATGAGGCTCCGGAGGGAGATTTGCCTGGTATCGGCTGGTGTAAGCCAGTAGGTACTCGCCCAACACGGATTTTCTGATTTTAGAAATACATAGCTCTACTATTTCCTCTTCTTGTTCGCAACCTCTGTTCCATCCTAAAGAGATGTTGTTGCAATTGGCAGTGACCTGTTAAGATTCCCACAGCTATTCGGTTATTGAAGTTATACTTCTATTCATGCACTCGATTTGTGTGGGGTTAAATGGGAAAAATCATGACATATGTAATGGTGTGAGTACGAGAGAGAGAGAGAGACAGAAACACATATAAGGTATATTGGTCGGTAAAAACAAAGATGAAATATTTACCACATGTTTAGTCATAACTATAAGTCCTTTAAATACAGTTATTTAAACATTCAGTATCTATATTGAAAAGAGATAGATATACAAAAAACAGTCTGAGCTAATGTTTTGGAATATCATAGTGACGTATTACATTGTGTTTGACAGATTATTTTATAATTCTGTTGTAAGTAAACATATAAAGTTTAGTATTTTATAATAATAATATTAATCATAATATTCAGTAATGAGTATTGTATTGTAGTCCATACTACCGTCACATGGTTGCATTATATCCTGCACTATGCTTTTGAGGTTGTTGGCTACATAAACAGACTTTTTAAGAATAGTCGAAAAGTGCATTCCGAACAGACAATAGATATAGAAAAATTACAACTTGGTAAGTATTCCAAATGGGTTCAATTTATGTAATCGGGGTTTTTGGGGTCGCTGAACACGAATATCATGATGTCGAAAGTCTTTGCGGCACTTGGTGCCCAGCCTAGAGTATTTACCTCTTCTCCTGGTGTTTTATGTAAATTCTGTACAAAATTACACTTGGAACTCGGCTGTTTTTTGGGTCGCTGAATACGAATATGATAATGGCGATGGTGTCCGAAACACCTAGTACTTAAGATGGACCTCATCTCCAGGAAATGTTATGCAAATTTGATACAAAATGAGTGTGTACTCGGTACTAGGAGGTTTTTGAGGTCGTTGAACACGAATATCATATAATGATTTGGCTAAATCATTCGCATAAAAATTTATGAATTCGGGCGCGTGCATAGAAGTATAACTTCTGCCGGCAGTCCCACTGACTGCCACACCTTTTTTGATTTTTATTTATCACATAAATAGCGTGAACCAGATTCATCCATCATCTTAGGTTATAAGACATTAGGTACTTGCCTTGCTAATGAAATTTTACCATATTCTACTACGGTCTTTGTGAAATTTACAAGTCACTTATGTATGTAGATACGTAGGTACCTATCAAATGACTTATTTAACAAGTTTCAAGATTATTTAATAACTCCATAGATAGCAAAAAATGACAACAGGAATCTATATCACGTATAAAGCTTCCATACTAGTGGCAGTCTTAGCTTGACTGGCTAGTGAGTACCTACCTACCCTCTTACATCTCAAGGGAGGCAGAAATAGCAAATCTTATTATTCTTTTATATCTCTCTTACCTATCAGTCTCGCATCGGCAATAGGTATGTGGTATGTATACCTACAGTAAGTCTGATGCCTCTAATAGTAGGTAGTTAACTAGGTACCTATATGCTCAAAGATATACTTACAGAAGTAAAAAACTCCTTACCTGTGCTGGAGTGGTTGAAAAAGCGATAGGACCCTGAATAATAGTAGCAGGAGAGATATTATTAGAAGAAATAACGACATTTGGTGGTGCCAAAGTAGCTGTGACCGTTTTAAAAGTACTCTGTGTGACCGCAATAGTCGGTAAAACAGAGTTGGCCTCGGCGGCCACGGTGGTTCGATTATTTTGCTGTTCTTGCATTTCTATCCACTTTGCGGCTTCCAGTAGTACTAGTATGCTCCCATAACTCATGATGTCACTAAATTCTAAATTATGTTGTATTGTTGCTGTTGGCACTGCACTTGCGCTGTGTACCTGAAAGTAAAATGAAAGTTAATTCTATTACAGTCACATGTCTACAAAATTTTAAATTTAATATTATACTAGCGGACCCAGCGCACTTCGCATCGCCTAATACTAATGTTTTTTTCATTTTTTTTTTATTTTTACGTGCACGCACGCCAAAAAACTGCAATAGTGTTGCTATGCCATTGTGCGCGCGTTCAAATGCATCTAGACGCTGCAGAAAATAATTGTTATTATTTGTAAGTATGATAATTTTTATTACCTTACCTACTAACTTCACCAGTTTGCGGTCGTATGCTTTGTTATTAGTCAAATATTATAGGCTCATATTATAAGCATGTTAATAGGGTTTCTAATGATAATTTAATTTTAAAAATATGTTGAGGTTAGAATACCTATCTAAATTCATCGATGTTTGCAGTTCGGTTGTTTTGAAATGATGGCACCGATTGCATCGTTATGATGGCATAGGGTGCCATCATATCACACGGCTTCAGAGATTTGTTTTGAGATTGATTTATCTTTCTAGGATTTGTTATTGTCATAAAGATGCCAAAAGTAAAGCGAAGAGTCACGCGCCACCTTTGGAAAGAAGAAAACATGCGCGAAGCCATTAAAAATGTAGGTACAGCGTACAGCTGCAAAAAAATGGGCTGGAAGCGTGCTTCAAAAACATTCGGTGTTCCTGCAACTACTTTGCGACGCAGAGTAAGCAAAAAAAATGGGTCATGAGAAAGGCGACCTTGGTGGGTGCCGTCGAACTTTTTCCAAAGAAGTAGAGGAGGAAATTGTTGCTCATATTACGAACATGGAAACTCGATTTTTGGGACTCACCACATCCGATGTTAGGTCGCTGGCTTATCAAATAGCAAAACAAAATTCCATTACAAATAAGTTTAGTAATGTAAATGAGAAAGCTGGGTGGACATGGTTACATGATTTTCTAAAGCGAAATCCAAAAATAAGCTTACGCACACCAGAGAACACATCCGCTGCGCGTGCTCAGGCGTTTAATAAAGTCAATATTGCAACTTATTTTAAAAGTCTATAGACGAGGTTTTGACATTGTATAATTTTTCCGCCGAGAATATATACAACATTGATGAAACTGGTTTTTCGACTGTCCAGACCAAGCCCGATAAAATATATGCCACAAAAGGTCATAAACAGGTGGACGCTCTAACTAGTGCAGAGAGAGGCCAGCATTATACCGTAGTGTGTGCAATAAATGCAGTTGGGTCTTTTATACCTCCAGCTTTCATATTCCCTAGAAAAAACATGAAAAACGAACTTTTGGACAATGCCCCCGCTGGATCTGTCTGCTTTTGTCAAGAAACTGGATGGATGACATCTGAAGTCATGGTTAAGTGGCTGTATCATTTCATACGGTTTGCAAAACCATCTGTAGAAAACAAAATTTTGCTGTTACTTGATGGCCCCGCCAGCCACAAACATCTCAACGTTCTACAAAAGGCCAAAGAACACGGGATAGTATTATATTGCTTTCCGGCTCATTGCACACACAGGTGTCAACCATTAGATACAGGGTTCTTTGGTCCACTCCAGACATATTATAACCAGCAGATTCGTCTTTGGCTGAAGTCACATCCTGGAATAAGAGTAGTGACACACAAGCAGGTGGCCCAAATCTTTAGTGAAGCATACCTTAAAGCCGCAACCCCTGCAACAGCCATAAAGGCATTTCAAACAACAGGCATAGTTCCATACAACTCAGATATATTCCCTGACTGGATGTTTGCTCCAGCTGGAGACAACAAACCAACATTTTCTCGATGATAATGAAGAAGTTAATCTTACAACTACACAAGCAGAAAAAGTCCATTCCCAATCCAGTGATCTGTTAACATCTGTTGATCTTCCAAGCAGCTCAAATGAATCTCCCACAACTGCTGCATTAAAAAAAGGAGTCTCAGACACACTAGCAGGAACCTCCTGTACTCCTAGCACCTCCTAGCTTGTATTGTACCGAGCTCTACTCCTGGTCAAAAAGAAAAGAATTTTGGCTGAGATGTCAGTCCTGTGCATGGTTTGTGGGCCCATGGAGTTTGCGCAGATAAGAACAGAAAAACAACAAACTTTGTGAACTTTGCGAAGACAAATAATTTTTTTTTAGTTTCCAAATCTCTATTTTCGTCTCATATAATTCAGAAAAAAATATTTATTTTTGTATATCTTTTATACATATTACATTTTATATTAGTTACTAGTTGGTTATCTACCCCCATAAAGGTGACTGACCCAAAGTGGAGAAATTTGTTGAAATTTATGTCAAAATTAGGTGCTTTTTAGGTGTTATTTAGGTGCGCAAAACAAAAATTAGGTGCACTAACCGTTTTTGAAATATTTACGAAAAACTATGGGACCGCCAGCCTTTGAAAACATAGCTGACCCTTAATAAAAAAAAAAACAAAAAACTAGGATTTAATAATCTTTAAATTAAGTGCTAATTAGGTGCTTTTTAAAACACAAACCATAAAATAAAAAATTTAAAAATTAAACGTATTAATATATTGATTGTTTATGGAAAAATGTCACATTTCTTCTCTTGCACTTTGAACCAAAATGGACATCGGCAGTTTAAGAACAGTTAGAAATCGGTAAAATTTTCTTGTCCCGTAGTTTTTTTAATGGATAATTTGGTAGGTCACAACTAAAAATTTTTTTTATATTTTTTTTAACTCTGACCGCTGAGCTGAAACTTGCAACCGGTCATTTCCTGAAATGATAATTAATATAAAATTCATTTTTTCAGAGATTTAAGTGCTCTTTAAGTGCAATAGTTTTACGAGCAAAATAAACTGCTAATGAGCAATTTCAACTGAAAATATTTGGCCAAAGTTTTCTTGCGCCTCAACTATGAGTGTCAATCTGCACATCAAGATCATTAAAATTTTCTTGTAATTCTATTACTTAATAATTCTCTCGTCCGAAATAAAATAAATTTTTTAATTTTTTGACCTGGGATCGCTGAGCTAATACTTCTTACCGGTCACTTCCAAATATAATAATTATTATAAAAAACTTTTTGTCCAAGTAAGGGCAACAGACTCAATAGCAGAACAAGCCGCTGATGAGCCAAGTCAACTAGAAATTCTTAGCCTAAGTCTTTAACCAAGTGCGTCATTCTGCAGTTTCTAAGGACCTAAAAACTGGTACAAATACCTACGAAATAATCCCATAAAATTTCCATAGTTTTTTTTGCGCGTAGCTCCGGTAATTAATTGACTTTTATCTCGACTCAAAACTTCTCTGCCGTTTTTTATCTCTACTCAAAATGAAGCGCACCTATCTGAATTACTCAAAAATTATTTATACCATTACATTTCTACTCCAAGACATTTCAACTAAAAAAATCGAACAAATAAAAAACGTCTCAATAGGTACCTGATTATATTTTTATTTAAATTTTTGCTAGAAATGTTTTATCTAAGAGAAAAATTAAAGTAGTAAAAGAAAGGTCTCAACGAATGTTGAACTAACCTATTTAGCCTTGCTTATTATATAGAGTAGAGATGGAAAACTATTATTATTTTCAACAATCTTATTTGTTATTTCAACTAGTACCAATTTTCAAAAAATTATCAATTTTTCTATTAAAAAATATTTATTTTCAACACTTTTTGTACATCAAATTAAGTTGTACTTAACATAGTTAACATTTTTTTATAACTGACCGGTTGCAAGTCTCAGCTCAGCGGTCCGGGTTAAAAAAAAAATAAAAAAATTTTGTTGGTGACCGAATTATCTATTAAAAAAAATAACGGGACAAGAAAATTTTACCGATTTCTAACTGTTCTTAAACTGCCGATGTCCATTTTGGTTCAAAGTGCAAGAAGAAATGTGACATTTTGCCATACACAATCAATATATTCAATTTTAATACGTTTAATTTTTAAATTTTTTATTTTATGTTTCGTGTTTTAAAAAGCACTTAATTTAAAGATTATTCAATCCTAGTTTTTTGTTTTCTTTATTAAGGGTCAGCTAGGTTTTTCAAAGGCTGGAGGACCCATGGTTTTTCGTAAATATTTCAAAAACGGTTAGTGCACCTAATTTTTGTTTTGCGCACCTAAATAGCACCTAAAAAGCACCTAATTTTGACCTAAATTTCGACAAATTTCTCCACTTTGGGTCAGCCACCTTTATGGGGGTTATTTACCCAGAGCTATCTATTATAGTGTTACGTTTCAGCAGAATTTTAATTATGTTGAAATAACTTTTTTTACCTGATGTTCCTACTAGGGTGCCGTCATATCACTTGGTTTGGTATGATTGCACCCTTTACCTAAAATCAAAAAAATAATAAAGTAAATAAGTAAAACAATTATTGCTCATTTTGATGCCACTATTATCGTATCCATGGTGAACCTATTCTAAATCCCGAATCTAATCTATATGGCAGTTTATTTAGGCATTTTGAACTAATAATTAAGAAAAGGGTGCCATCATATCCACATTTCCCCTACTTATTACAAAACAAGTGTGGAAAGTGTAGGTAACATTTCGCACGAGTTTAGTTTAGCAAGAGCCGCGTTGCAGATACTTTTTTCTATGGAAGTTAAATAATTCCTAATTGCTTAGTAGGTAACTGTATAAAACTTAATTTGATGAAATTAAACAGTCGATTACGTAGAGGAAATACTTTTGGTGGGTTGCCGATGTTGTATATACTTACCTACCATAATAGTGCCGTCGCCGAGGACCGTTAGTTTGTGTAGTAGAATAGAATACAAATACAAATAAATTTCCTTTTTCTTCGCAATCTTGCAATCTATATTGATATGGGTATCAAATAAAAGGTCTTTTCAAGTCTAATATAAAACGCTATGTTTCAATAGGGCGGGTACCTTTCCTGTTCATGTCTAATATCTGCCTGGACAACTTGGCGTCACGCGTCACCTTCTAAGTAATTAATAATGTGTAGGGGGGGCGGGTGGCGTAGAGATGATAGTGGAGAGATGAGAGTGATTTATTTCTGAACTGTGAGAGTATGAGTACTATAGGGTAATAGGCCCTATCTTGGCCTCTGCTCGTTTGGAACATAATGACCGTAACTATATCATATAAGAGTGCCGAATAAACTTTTACTCATTTACTAGCGGCCGCCCGCGACTTCATCCGCGTGGACTTTAGTTTTTTGCCACCGAGTTTTAAACAAATTTGCAATCCCTATTTTAAATCCTTAGGGGTGGAATTTAAAAAAGTCATTTCTTAGTACACCACTACGTAATAAAACAAATTTATTCTTGAATTTTCAAGACTCTACGCGTCTATCGACAGGGTCATATCGGCATTATAGGTAATCGGTTTGAAATTGACAAAGTTTCATATACAAACTTTCGTTCCCTATTTTATCCCTTACGGATGGAATTTATTAAAATTCTTTCTTAGGGAATGCCCACGCCATAGTAGCTATGCTATATGCATGCAAAATCTTAGCCCGATCGGTTTAAAATTGACAAAATTTCATCCCCTATTTTATCTCCTCAGGGGTGGAATTTATCAAAATTCTTTCTTAAGGGATGCCTACGTCATAGTAGCTATATGTATGCAAAATCTCAGCCAGATCGGTTTGAAATTGACAAAGTTTCATACAAAGCTTCATCTCCTTTTTTATCCCCTTAGGGGTGGAATTTATCAAAATCCTTTCTTACGGAAAGCGTATGTCATAATAGCTATATGCATGCAAAATCTCAGCCCGATCGGTTTAAAATTGACAAAGTTTCATACAAAATTTCATCCCCTATTTTTATCCCCTTAGGGGTGGATTTAATCAAAATCCTTTTTTAGGGAAAGCCCACGTCATAGTAGCTATAGGTATGCATGCAAAATCTCAGCCCGATCAGTTTAAAATTGACAAAGTTTTATACAAACTTTCATCCCCTATTTTATCCTTTTAGGTGCATGTGGAGTTTATCATAATCCTTTCTTAGGGGGCGCCTACGTCATAGTAGCTATATGTATGCAAAATCTCAACCTGATCGGTTTAAAATTGACACACGGAGAGAAAACTTCTATCAGCTATTATGAGTAAGATATTTATAACGTTCTAATTTCTGGATATTTTAAAAATATGAATACTACTCCTATGTTATGCAAAAATTAGCATATATTATTCTTAAATTATAACTTTTATAAATGAGTAACGAATTATTTCACCACCTCGTATATAAAATAATATAAAATAATTAATGCTTATATTATAATTTTATCATTTAGCTTGCACAGCATTTTCTACCTAGAGAATAATCTTTACTTTTATTATTCATTGTTAATATTATATTCAAGTAGTTCAGATGAAATTTATTATAAATAAAATATAAAGTTTTTTATAAAACGATTTTTGGATTTCGAAAATATATTTAACGTTAATTCATATATTATGATACCGATTTATCGTTTTATTAAATTTATGAAAACTTTACAAATAAAATTTATTTTTGAATGGATTTGAACAAATTAAAATTATTATTCATAATTTCTATATAGGTACGCATATTTATACATAACGGTTGGCTAAGAAAATAGGACTAGAGCTGTTAATAATGAACATATTGATTGGAAATTTGGATTAGAGATGATTTCATCATACTTTCCAACAATAAAAATAAATTCTGACATCTTGTTTGACCGAAAATGGTATAATTTTATTTACTTTTTATTCAGGAATAGGACTGTTTTAATCGAAAAGAGGTTCATTTTCAGAATTTGTTTACTTTAATTTAAGCAGGGTGATTTTTAATCCCTTCTAATTTGAAATGATAACTATTACAGAGATTAAAATAATCCACAAATCAAGTTAGTAATTAGGTATTATGTAATAAATTGTGCAATATTTATGTAAAAATTAATCAATTTAAAGTAAGAACTAGTTAATAATAAAATTTTGAATAACATATCTTAAGTTAAGCGAAACAATTAAGAATAAAGAGTAGTAATTTCAGAAATTATGATTATTAACTCATAAATTCTGTCATTTTGTAGGACAATATGCAAAAATTATTAATATACCTAGAGAATAATTTATGAATAACTAATCATAATAATTTCTGAGTAAAAAGTGTTGCCTTGAAATTAGCGAATGAGGCATAGACATATTACTTAATACAAATGGACCGGCCGCTTCCCATATTCGCAACAGTAGCTTCTGCGGCCAACATTAGAAAGAGAGATCCGAGAGAGAGAAGGAGGTAGACTTGGCACAACGCACATTATTTAAATGAGAGCTTAAGGGAAATACATCTTTTTATTACGTTTTATCTAAAAAATACTATATTATATACTCAGGGTGAGAAGTGAGCTATTATTATGTCAATATCTTAAAAATTATAGAACTGTAAATATTAATTCTCGTTAGGGGAATGGAGTAAATAATAGCAATTTCTCAGGTTAGTAGTGAAAAAAAGCTTTTTCATTTGTGGTTGTTTGAAGTCTTTGATAAAACTTAAGTTTGTTAAAATTTCTTAAGTCAAAATAAGTAAGAAAAGACTCCGGTTTTATGTTTAGGTGTACTTATTTCAGCAAAAATAATATATATTACTTACAAAACAATTATTGCAGGCTCAAAAACTGTATTATTTTATATACAATAAATACCTATTTTTTTTAAACAGTGAATGTGACAAAAACTTATTGAATTCAAACAGATAATTTAAAAATGCATTAATATTTCTATCGAAAAATACGTCAATACAACTGAAGATCATATCGTAATTTTTTATATCATGGTTCACTATATATAAGGAGACTGATACATTAAATTTGAAAATTCTACACCTAAATGATATAAATAGGATAACGATAATCAGAACACAATCAATTCTATCAAAAAGTATATATTTATTATAACTATTTTATAACTATTACTATTTTAACAACTTATAAATATCGAGCAGTAGAATTTCTATAGTATGAATCAGTTGAATTATATCGGTCTAATCTGCCCTAGAATGTATTTCTGGTCCCTTTTATACATTGAGATAATAAAACAAATAATTAAATGACTCTTCTTGATTATTATATAAAATCTGAACTTCGAAATTATTTATTATTATCTGTTGATGAAATATTTATGTATCCAAAAATATTTAAGAGTGGCAAGTATTAATTATATTTAAAATGACTCTAGACGCCAACTTAATAGGTTAATAACTATAAAATATTATAGAGTGTGTGCGATATATTACATAGTTTATAAATATTACTATAAACACAGTCAAATATATTTAATTTATAAGATAAACACCAAAAACATTAAAAATCAACGTAAATCAAATGTAAATTAGGAGCTTTCTACCAGACCTAGCGCTATCCTTCTTATCCGTCTCAATCTGGAATCAAATAAGGCGGAAACATACTATCAAAACGTGACACGACGCCACGCCACCCGACGCATGTTAGTACCTCTCAATTCCATATATTTAATACAGTTAGAAGCACATATACAACACGCTATGTGACCACACGCCGCAATATAAATATATGGACTAACATGCGTGGCGTCGTGTCACGTATTAATAGTATGTTTCCGCCTTTAGAAGCACATAGACAACACGCTATGTGACCACACGCCGCAACATAAATATATGGACTAACATGCGTGGCGTCGTGTCACGTTTTGATAGTATGTTTCCGCCTTTATTTCGCTGCACAGCCGGTCCATTTGTATTAATATGTCTATGGAATGAGGAGAGGTATTAGTCTGTTTTTTGTTTCACTTTGTGTGTAGTACCTACGTGGCGACAAGGCGTGTGCCGTGTAGATGAGTAGATCGTACCTCGTACCTACTGATCGTACTTTAAAACTCTCGATCCTAGCTCAGTTACGGACGTTACAGTTAGCGAAATAAGGTAAGTAATAATTAATATGTAATTAATAATTTGCCAAATGATTCTAGTAAGTTTCATTTTTTGGAATCTATTTTTCTTATTCAACATTTATGTTTAGATAAATCGAGTTAATGCAAAAATTACTAATAATTTAAAATAAAATTTGAGTATCTACATTAAAGAGAATAATAATATACGTACATATCTTAACATTTTTTGCAACCATAGCACCGTTATAGCTTGTATTTATATGCACCAAATGTAAATACGTTTTTATATTCCTTTATATTTAAATTGTATTTTTTAATATGAATATATTTTATATAATTATTTTCGTATTTACAGACTTAAGGGATTTTAACTTAATTAAAGTCTTGCAAGCGGTGGCGAAGCCAAGAGGGAGGAAAACCTTAGACAAAAAAGTGTGGAAGATGAGCATTGGGGACACGTGGAGTTGTTTTAGCTCCACAGTGGAATCAGTAGCTGACATAAATACCATCATTAATCGAAGAAAAGCCTTTTGCGCAAGTAAGAAACTGACGCTCCAACCTTTCTTATAATAATTGTAGAAGACACTCCGACTGAAAGTGATGATAAAGTTTTGCAGTTTGCTCTGGTAACCGAGAACATTACGTATTTATATAATAATTTCCTTCAGGCTTTCGACAAATATTTTAAAATTTTTTATGTTTTAAACCTAAAATATCCTTTTGAGAATTAATAAGGAGTTTTGGGAATTCATTCAAACTTTTTTTTTATGAAATCAACTCGAGCCAAATAGTTCTCGCGCATTTCACTGATTTCATTAATGTTTTAGAGAACTAAAAGTACCTATATAATTATAGATATATTAAGACATGTTCAATTGTTACATTTGTAGTTCAGATTTTCCCTCAACTGATGTTTTGATTAAACATCTCAAACTTGTACACGATTTACGTAAAAAAAGTAATAAGCTTGTTTGTTCACAAAGTAATAATTGCTCAAGTATATTTTATGATTATCGATCCTATAAAAAGCATATTTTGGAATGCAATTATGAGAGAAATAATTTTCCTTTGCTGGACAAAGAGGCTCATGTAAGTCATGTACCATCTTGTTCTTCGTTTAAAACAGAATTTTAATGGAATAAAGAAAGTGATGGTCGATTGCAAAAAAAATTTCAATTAAATTTTTAAATAACATTCTACATAAAATAGACCCATTTAAGACTTTTGACAATTTAAAAAATATACAACTTGACAGCATTGAAAATACAACCTAAACCTACTTTTCTGAAAAAATTCAATTTATTCCTTTTAATTTTGAGGGAACTGTTACTAGATTAACTCAAATAGATTACAGAGGAACATGTTTTAAGATAGGCTATTACATTTTTTTCAGTGAAAAGATAGGTAGGTATATGAAGTTATAGATTTAATTAAAATAGAGGGCACATTGTGTTTAGTTATGAATGAATACCAAATTGATAAATACGACAAACATTACTGTGTGTATCTTATTAGCAGTTACAAAATAGTAAATAATATATATAATATATATATATAACGAATTAGAACTTGAATACAAAAAACCATTTGTGGCAAATTTGCTTTCTAGCGAACACAAAAAATGTGTAATAATTCGAAAATTGTAAAATTGTCGGGACACTTGACGAGAGAAGAAAAATTTTTACTATTAATTTTAAGAGATTTTTTTTTATTTTTTAGAAAATTAACCTGTATCTTACGCATTAGTTTATTTATGTGTGTTACTTTATGTTTTTTTTACTATATTTCTGCTTTATTTTTAGTATTTTTGTAGATTTTTCATAAATAATTTTTTTTGTAAACCAATAATGTTTTTTTTTATTAAATAATACCTATTAGACCCGAGCCGACCCCTACCAGCGCCGTCGGGCAAAACTTACGAAGCGCCTTTCTTACAATTTGTTTAATTTATATAGACATTTAATTACAGCCATAAATATAAATCAGGATGTCATGCAACTACTTTAAAAAATAAAACAAAAATTAACGATTGACTTAAATTTGTGCACTTTTTATAATTATTAAAATGAGCAGTACTTTTTTCGTGTTTAATGCAAGATTCCGCCAAATGTTTCCAATCGTTTGTTCCGTTGCAAAATGGAGATTTGGTTTTTGAATCGAATAATTTGCAGCATAAACAAAAAACCGCATTTTTTGATTTAGAATAAAGCAACCACTCTCTATGAAACTTTTCACCATTTCTTAAATGTCTTTCATAATAACAATCCGAAAATTTTCGTCCCGAAGAATCACGCGGAAAATTATAATTTTTTACTTGCGTAATCGGGGTTTCTATTAAATATTCAACTTTGTTTGAAGTCAAAATTTCTGAACAAAGTCGTGGGTCATCTTTGGGAAAAGCTGGTGCTGGTGTTGATCTTTCTTTTGGTGGCGGCGCGGCGGTGCATCAAGCGCAGGTCCAGGCAATTCTTTAGGCGCATCATCTTAAAACACAAACACACAAATGAGTAAATATCGCCCACTATAGGTACCAAATGCATTTTAAATGCATTGATATATATATTTAAAATTTAAATAAAATGCTGAACTTTTTATAGCTTTTAAAAATAAATACCTACATATCTTTAAAAAAAGGACATACCACTGGACACGTTTTTTAATTCCTCACTTTCGTAAATCTCTTCCTCGACACCTAGCGATTGTTTTGATGTGGACGGTGCCGAAGACACAAAATATTGCTGTATTTTTGCCTGTGGCATTCTTATCACGCTCTTCTTCTCGTTTGCGTTTTTTTATTAAATTCTGGTAGCCAGACAATTTCTTTTTTTTATCACTCATCACAATATTCACGATTATTAAGTATCGCGAAAACACAAATACTAAAACAACTCTCGATATTGCACCATGCACTCACTTTCGATAACTGAGAATTCTTTTTGGTCATCTGTTCGCTAAACTCAAAAATTTGTTTTGCATTTTGTCAGTATTTATAAAATGTTTTATTGGGCTTTATTTTATTGAGGGGCAATAACGCTTTGCACCATGCCACTCACTTTCGATAACTGATAATTCTTTTTGGACATCTGCTCGTCATCTGCTCGGTAAACTAAAAAATTTGTTTTGCATTTTGTCAGTTTTTTTATAAAATGTTTTACTGGGCTTTATTTTATTGAAGGGCAAGTAAAGGGGCTGCACGGGTCCGAGCTCAAAATCGACCAATTTCCCATGTAAATCTCCATAAGAGAATCTAAGATCCATTTCGGTCATTTTTGCTTTTTTTTGATACTGCGCATGCGCAACTTATAATCTGAACAAAATTTCGTTGTGACGTCACTCGATGTATAGTAAAAAAACACACCGCCGCTTGCTAGAATTGAACCCGAGTCTCTTTAACTGAAACAAGATATGTAGTCTCGCCATCATCAAGACACTTACCGTCGTGCGAGATAAATGTAAAGAATCGGTGGAGATATTAAGGATCTAAGGTCAAATAGGCAAATGGCCAAATGGGGCAGCTTTTCGAAGGGGGCCCAATTGCCCCATTGCCCCATCTATATTTATAAAAAATTTCTGTATTGGTTACTCATCATTTTTATGTGGAAGGATAGCTAGTAGATAATTTATATTTGCTTTACCAATAAAACACTTTTTTAATTTTTACATTTATTACAATATACATAAAACAGTTCCTTATAGGTACATACATTTCAATGGTCAGCTAAAAAAGTTTATACTAAACTAACAACTACAAATTCAATTTATTGTTACATAATGTACACTGTCTAATACACATTTTTAATGTTTTTTATGTAGGTACTATTGTCCATTTCATCGTTTTTGGCCGATTTGATATTAGAAACCACTGAAATAAGATTAAACTGTCATCCAAGTTACCAATGGCGGACAGTTTTTTTTCTAAATTGGGTCGTAAGTTTCTGAAACTATCAGTGTGGTTTGTCATCTACAAAAATATGACAATAATAATTATTAAATTCAACCCTTCAACAACGAGCCGTACATGACGGT
The DNA here is from genome assembly GCA_964028335.1 of Altica lythri. Lineage (NCBI taxonomy): Eukaryota > Metazoa > Arthropoda > Insecta > Coleoptera > Chrysomelidae > Altica > Altica lythri. The sequence continues at coordinate 3,294,754 of OZ034806.1, read as the reverse complement.
TACTAGGAATGTGAATTAAGTCAAGACTTCCGTATTGAATACTTTTTATCTACCGGTGAAACAAGATGCAGTTACGTAAGTGTTGTATTAAAAAACAAACGTCCTCATTTAAATTTCTAACTTGCCTGTATCTGAGAGAGATGTAACTCTAAATTTACTTCGAGTATGATTTCTGTCATCGGCCAAAATCCGTGAAATGGACTATATAATATTTAATAGACCATTCCAACAAACTGTCAAAATTTAGTCAATATGGCGACTGGAGGCAAACATTAAATAGACTTCTATCAGTTGCCGCTGTGTTTTGTATGGTTTTGTCAATTAAATAATCTTTGCTTTATTCTTAACGCGATTTTTTTGGACAATTTTGTGATTTAAAATTATTAAAAAAGAAAGACTTTGTTAGAAAGACAATATTGTTGCGTTTTAAAGTGTGGAATGTGAAGTAATCGGAATAAAGTGCAGTTGTTTCGCTTACCTTCTGTTCTACATTTTAAGCAAAAACTGAGCTAAATACTTTATCTTCTGAGAGGCAGAAAAAATGGTTGCAGGCAATAGAAAATAAAGGTTTTACTAGTAAAACGAAAATTAAGAACGCTCATGTTAGCTCTAATCATTCTATTCCTGGTAAGTGGCAAAATGAATAGTGTTTTAAAGATGATTTCAACTCTATCGGTAAACCTTCTGACTTAACAGATAGAAATAATCCAGACTGGGTACCTTTATTAAATATGGGGTATAAAGATAGTAAGTTCAGTTCCTCAAAATCTATATTGGAGCGATAAAAAGAATTAAAAGGAAACAAGTAAGTTAATTCAAGAATTATTTGACTGTCTTATGCTCTACACTTAGTTTGCATGTCTTATTTTAAACATTTCTCATTGTTGCAGGCTATAACAGTAGAATTATTAAAAAACATGGAAAAACTGAAGAAACCATCGAAGTAGATTCAAAAAATAAAAAAGAAAGTCAAACCGATTTGACATTAAACAATTTAACTGTTATGTTTCTATCATTAATTATTACAAATGATTTGAAAGAAACTATCATAATCTGTTGCACCTTTTGTTTTAAATTTAGATATTGAGAATCATGTAATACCAAAAAATATTAAAAATGTGAGCCGTCACGGGACGCCTGGCAGATGTGAAACATCAACATTATTTTGTAAAAGTATATGCAGTATTCAATAAAAAAAAGAGTGTGCGTGTAACCTTTACGCGCGATTAAAGTAACCATTAAAAAATTTAAAAACTTTGAAAATTTTGAAAATTTTCAAAATTATCATGATTTTCAAATTTTTGAAAAATTTTGAAAATGTAAAAATTCTTTTATTAAAAATTAAAATTTGTTTATTATTGGAACAATTGGAACTATGTTCCTTACGGTAGGCTTGGAGAAGATAGGGATTTTGCGGTGTGACTGAACTGAAAAAAATGTAATAGTAAAAACCGTAACGAAAAACCCGTAACGAGACGTAGAATGCTCGCCTGCCACGCGGGAGGCTCGGGTTCGATTCCCAGCCGATGCAATTTTTTTTTTGTATATATCTTAACTTTTACCTTTTTTTGTTAAAGTAATATGAGATATAATTTTTAAAAATCTTGATAGTTGAAAGTAGTTAGGAAAGGTGAGAAGAAATAAATGTATACATTACTCTTTAAAGCTTACCTTGAATTTTAAAGAAGCTTTTTTCTTAACGCCAAGATTAAATGAGACGCAGGCGTTACAGTCGTATACACAAGCGAGTAGTGTTATGTGTCGATTCTTTATTAGCCGATAGTTCCTATCTTGTTTCCCATGAAACCATTTTAACTGGTTTAGTTTTTATATTTATTTACCTAAATTTTATAAGATAATATGCACTTTTAAGTCTATATTTCAATTTTTAATATTTTTACACATCAGTAAAAGTATTAAAAATTAAAATACGAGCTTTAAAAGTGTATTTCTATATGAAACAATTCATACCCTGTCCCGCCAAATTTTTGAATCGATGAGCTTCTTCCCCCTATTGTTGGCGCGCTACCGTCGCGTCGCTCAAAACATGAGACCAATTTCATATAAGATATCAGTACATCTCTTTAATTATATTATCGATGCGTTAGGTTTTTTACGTCATACGTCACCGTCGCCACGCGAGAAATCTGATTTACGTGCCGCTATAGATGTTTCACATCAAAAACATTTTGTGAAGGATCCTTTTACAACTGGATTCGGAGTATTCTCAAATAATTATGAAAATTTAAAAACTTAATAAAATTCATTTAAATTAACTTGAATATCTGAAAAATTTACTAAAAACTATGAAAATATAAAAAATCATAATCTGAAAGAATGAGAAAAAATGAACATTTGAATAATTGGTAAAAATCATAAAAACTGAAAAAATCCTTTAAATTTGCAAAATTATAAAATTCGTGAAAAATGGAAAAATTTGGAAAAATCTTGGATATTTGAAAAATTGAAAAAACTTAAAACTCTGAAAAATCATAAAAAATTTAAAAATTCACAAAAATGTAAAATTTGAAATAATCATAAAATTGTAAAAATAAGAACACAGACAAAAAGTAATTTTTAGAAAGAATCAATTTAAAATAACAAATAATGTTGTATTAACAAAACCATAGAAATGTAAGGTTACATATGGTAGTGAAATTGAAATGAAAAACTTGTTTCTACATTGGAATGTGTATTTTTAATATTTCTAAAATTTGTGTGATATTAATATTTTTTATTATATACCTACTTTTATAAGACTAACTGTAACTAGTGAATCGTTTAATAATATATTAGATTAAAAATATCTTAATACAACATCCAATTTATAAAGTTTATAATTTCTATAAATTTTTAGTTTCAAAAGACTTGGTTACATCTTTATTAATTTTAGAATAATATGAATCCTTCAACACTATTTTTAGTGCTAATATCACTGACTAATGTAACAACTTTTTGCAGCTATAAGAATATTTGAATTATATTATAGGTTCTTGTTAAATCAATAAAAGTTAAGACTCGATTTTGGAATATTAAGGGGGCCTTTTTTAAGTAACATCTGTCTAACTATAACCGTTCAGTCTTCGGTCCGACCAAAAGTTTACTTCTTGTCCATTATCTCAACAAAACATTATATTTTAAATAAACGAAAAACTCAAAATTATATTATATTTTATATTATAATCTCACCAAAAAATCATCTGTGTGAGCTTTCGTTGTTTTTGTGTTTTTATGTTTCTTTACACATGTTTCCCCAACATCCTTTGCTCCCAAGTACCCAACACTTTTGCTAGCCAAGTGCAATACCCTACTTGGTTATGCCGCACTGATGACGGCTAATGAGCCAGAAACATGCATGTCTGCGGTTACCATTCCTACTCGTGGCCTTGTTGATCCTTTTTGCGTACATGCCCAATAATTTTTCCCTTTTGTTTATATTTAGAATCTTATTGCAAAACTCCAATAAATGCTTTTCTTGAAATGGTCCAATTTATCAGTGATACTTGTTATTTTTCTTTCAATGACCAACTATATAAACAAATTTTTGGCACACCAATGGGTAGCACTGTATCTCCAATTTTTGCACAATATGTAATGGATGATTTATTAGATTTTTGTATCCCTTTACTACCTTTTCAACTTCCTTTTTTAAAAAAATTTGTAGATGATATAATTTGTGCTGTACCAGAGAATGAGATTAATTCCATCCTTGAAATATTCAATAATTATAACCAATATATAAGTTTCACAGTAGAGAAAGAAATTAATAGATCAATACCATTCCTTGATTGTAAAGTTATAAGAAATACTGATAATTCAATAATCTTGGACTGGTATGTGAAACCAACATACTCTGGTAGATATATGAATTTTAACTCTTTTCATCCTTTTAAAATGAAAACCAATTTAATTCTTGGACTAAAATATCGAATTGAAAAAATTTGTCATCCTTCTTTTATTCAAAAAAATCTAAAAAAATTATACATTACATTATTAGATAACAATTACCCATCCAAACTTTTAAAAAAACTTTTATTTAACACAACTACATATGAACGTGTAAATCACACAGAAAATAATTCAAACTTAAGTATCACTTATGGATCAATACCGTATTTAGGTAATTTAACCACTAAAATTATTAAAACTTTTAAAAATTTTAACAATATTAAAATAGCACAAAGAACTTATAAACCTATTGGTTCTCTATATTCAAAATTAAAACAAAAAGAAGATATAATGAATCTTAATAATGTTGTTTATAAAATTCCTTGTTATAATTGTGATAAGGTATATATTGGTCAAACTTTACAAAATCTTAAACATAGAATTACTCAACATCGTAGTGATGCTAGGTTAAAAAAAAGAAAATGTGCATTAGCTGAACATGTAATTGATGAATTCCACCATATGGATTATAATAATATTCAAATATTAGATATTGAAAATAATACAACTAAAAGGAAATTTATGGAAATGTTTCATATCAATAAAAATAAAAATACAATGAACAAAAGAAATGAAACTCAAAATTTAAATATAATTTATTGTTATCTTTTAACAGTGAATGATTGCATTAATACAAGTCAAAATACAACACAGTTAAGTATTTCACAATAATTAAAAATAATTTATAAATATCAAACAACCTAAATTCAAAAAATTTGACAAATTAATCAATTTCAAAAAAACGATACCTTCCAATTTAAAATATTTAAGTTTTGTGTTTATATTTTTTTATAAATGTGTTTAACAACTCAACTATATCTATTTACATTACAAACAATTTTATACTGATTCACTTTACTTGTAAGTACATCTTTACATTTTTAAGTTTAAGCAATTTATAACCAATTTCTTTATTTATAGCCTTGAAAAAGAATTTGAAATAAATTCGAAAGCTTGGTATTTGTAAAAATAGAATCTTTCTAAAGTACCTAATTTTGGCTGCATCCCTGTAAACTCAAAAAAATTTTTTTTGATCCATTCTATAATTAATCAGCCGTTACCAAACAATTACTGCTTTATATATATATATATATATATATATATATATATATATATATATATATATATATATATATATATATATATATATATAAATCTTACGGTTTCTAAAAACAAATTTCTCTTATCATTGTATATTTTTACAAAGAGTTTTTTTGTTATAGTTGCAGTAACATCATATTTTATTTGATTAATTCCACAAACACTCATTCTGCTTAATAATAAGACGTGCGTTTCAATTTTACATTTTGTAAATATGTTTGAAAAATTGCTTTTACAAATTGCAACTATTTTGGGTGTTGTCACCACCAGTTATGATGAAAAAAAGTTACGAAATGGACTTATTCAATGTGTTAAAGCCACTAAGAAGATTAAAAATGTTATGAGATACGCTAAATTTACGGGAGAGAAGCAGAAAGTAGAGGCTCAACTAAGGACTATTAAAACGTTAAGAAATCAACTAAAGGCTGTATGTAAGAAAGGGGCAGGATTTACTAAAGAAACTACTAAACATAGAGTTCATTGGGATGATTCTATTTCTTCATTTAATTCACGCATTCAAACTGTTGTCATATTAAATATTAAACATAAAGATCCTATTCATTTTTTAGAGGACTGTAAGACATTATTTAAACGAAAAATCCAAAAAAATACTTAAAACAAATGAAGCAGTCAAAGTAAATACAGCTTTTTGTGGTGAATTTATTATAACTAAGGGAGAAAAGATTCTCAACGAATATAAATACTTTACTACATCGAACTCTGCTATATATATAACTACTACTATAGATAAGTGGTTTGATGATAACGTATCAAAACTTATTCAAAAAGATTTAGAAGAATTCCAAGAGCGTGATAGTGGGTGGAGTTTGAAACGAGTGATAAATTTAGGTGTTAATATTAATAAATTTACACCTCAACTTGGATCATCTTATATAGATTTACCTCTTCAAATAAAACGAAGGGAAGCCTGCAGTAATGTTAAAAATATGGATCAAGCGTGTTTTGCATGGGCTGTGGTGTCAGCATTATATCCAGTTGTGAAAAATACTCAAAGAATTAGCCAGTATCCACATTATTCAGGGGTGTTAAAACTAAAAGTTATTCGGTTTCCTATGACTATCAGACAGATTCCAAATTTCGGAAAACAGAATAATATTTCCATAAATGTGTACATAGTGAAAAAGCAAAAAAATAATTTCATTACCCTTCCTACATACCTGACTGAAGCAAAAAGAGATAAACATGTAAACCTGCTTCTAATACAAGATCAATATGATGATGAGCCCACTAGATACCATTATGTATGGATTAAAAATCTTTCTAGACTTTTGTCCAGTCAACTTAGCAGAGAAAAATGCCAAAAGTATTTTTGTGATAGATGTCTACATTATTTCCGTTCTGAAAGTAAACTTGCTAAACATACCAAAGATTGTATAAAAAAGAATGATACAGCCATCAAGATGCCCCAAGAGTGTAAAAAGATGCTCAAATTTAAGAACTTTAAAAACAAAATAAAAGCTCCCTTTGCTGTATATGCTGATCTTGAGAGCATTTTAAAACCTTTTGCGGAAAAGACCGCATATCAAAAACACATTCCTGCAGCCGTTGGTTATTATTTTAAATGTTCGTATGATGACTCTCTTTCATTTTATCGCGCATATCGTGGATCTGATTGTATGCAGTGGTTCGCTGATGAGATGAATCAGCTTGCTGAAGATGTTTCAACAGTGTTTCTTTGTTCCTACGATATACATATGACTGCTCAACAAGAGATGGATTTTCAAGCAGCCACTTGCTGTCATATCTGTAAGCATCCATTTAAATTTGGTGAGAAAAAAATTAGGGATCACAATCACCTAATTTCTACAAATAATTATTGTGGAGCTGCTCATAATGATTGTAATGTTAATTATAAAGATACTCATATAATCCCAGTAATATTTCATAACTTGAGCGGTTATGATGCACATTTCGTGATAAAAGATATCGCCACACGAATGAAAGGAACTATAGACTTGTTACCTCTCACCAAAGAAAAATATATTTCGTTTACAAAACATGTTGATAACTCCAGAATTCATTTTAGATTTATTGATAGTTTCCGTTTTATGGCATCTTCTCTAGATAAGTTATCATCTTATTTAGAAGAGTTTCCAAATCTTAAATCACAGTTTCATAATACCACTGAAGAACAATTTAATTTATTGACAAAAAAAGGAGTAATGCCATATGATTACATTGATAGTTTTGATCGTTTCGATGAACCGTGTTTACCTTCAAAAGATGCTTTTTATAATAAATTAGAAGATAAGCCTTGCCCCCGACGTTTGTATCAAAGGGCTCAAGACTTTTGGAACTCTTTTGTATGTACTACTTTGGGAGAATATATAGATTTATATATGAAAACAGACATTCTACTCCTAGCAGATGTCTTTGAACAGTTCCGAAAAAGTTGTATGAAGACATATGATCTAGATCCTGCCCACTATTTCACGCTACCTGGCTTCACTTGGGATGCAATGTTAAAATATACAAAACAAGAACTTGAATTAATTACTGATACTGATATGTTTTTATTGATTGAGAGAGGAATTCGGGGTGGCCTTTCAAGTTTGTTCCAAAAGAAGATCACACGCAAGTAATAAGTATATGTCCAATTATAACCCATCAAAACCTGAAAGTTATCTAATGTATTTTGATGTAAATAACCAATATGGCTGGGCGATGTCTCAATATTTACCATATGGAGGTTTTGAGTGGGTAGATACAAACATCGATGTAAATACTATTGCTGATGAGAATAATGAAGGATATATGCTCGAGGTTGACCTTGAATATCCTAAATATCTACATGATAAACATAAAGACTTACCGTTTTGTCCTGAACATATCAATACTAAAACAATGAGACCTCCAACATCAGCTAAACAAACTTCAAAATTATTGGCTACACTTCATAATAAAGAAAAATATGTTATTCACTATCGGGCTCTAAAGCAGGCTGTATCGCATGGTTTGATTATAACAAAAATACATCGAGTTTTAAAATTTAAACAGTCACCGTGGTTAAAGTCATACATCGATTTAAATACCAACCTCCGGAAAGCTGCAAAGAATGAATTTGAGAAGAATCTATTCAAGCTGATGAATAATGCAGTATTTGGTAAAACTATGGAAAATGTACGTAAAAGGGTTGATGTAAAACTTGTAACTAAATGGGAAGGAAGATATGGCGCTCAATCTTATATATCCAAGCCCGAATTTAAGAATTGTACGATATTTTCAGAAAACTTGGTGGCGGTAGAAATGAAAAAATTAGAAATTTATTTGAATAAGCCCATTTACGTAGGTCAATCAATCTTAGACCTTGCAAAGACTACAATATACAATAATTATGATTATATGCAAACCCGGTTTGGTGACAACTACTCTGCCCGTTACACTGATACCGATTCACTTATTGTAGAAATACGGGAAAAAGATCCATATCAAATTATAAAAGAAGATTGTAAACAGTACTTTGATACTTCAGACTATCCGACAAATAATGTATATAAAATACCTCAAGTAAATAAAAAAGTTATAGGAATGATGAAGGATGAGAACAATGGTAGCATTATGACTGATTACGTTGGACTTCGATCTAAATTATACACCATTAAATTGGCTGCATCAGGAGATAAGGTGGAACAACTAAGAGAAAAATTAAAAGGGGAAGAATATGAAAATGATGAAATTAAACAAATCTTGTTAAATTATGGTGTTATTAAAAAAGCAAAGGGAGTTAAGTCTAATGTTGTAAAGAACAACATAACTTTTAATGATTATATTATGTGTTTAGAGACTTGTAGGTCACAAACAACTTCACAAAACCTTATACGATCGATGGGTCATCAAGTATATTCAACAGTTCAAGAAAAAATAGCTCTTAGCCCCGATGACGATAAAAGATATATTATATCAGATTCATACGAGACATTGCCCTGGGGTCATTATTCTATTAATTCTTTAATGAATACTTAATATAATTAGTGATTATTACAGTTTTCTAATGATACAATTTTAATTATTTTAATTTTATTAAAAAAGAAAACAACATTTTATTTGGTTCCTGGTTAGAATCAAATGAAGAAGCTAAATTACCCTTAGTCCAGATGTACCGTAGGTGTATGAATATTGTTATCCATATTGTTAAAATTCATCATTTGGATAGAATATTTTTTCAAATTTAATAAATTATTCAACATTGTTTAAAAGTAAAATATTATAGTACACAAAAATCTGAATTTGTAGTTGTTAGTTTAGTATAAACTTTTTTTATTTTTTTTTAGCTGACCATTGAAATTTATATACCTATAAGGAACTGTTTTATGTAGGTATATTGTAATAAATGTAAAAATTAAAAAAGTGTTTTATTGGTAAAGCAAATATAAATTATCTACTAGCTATTCTTCCACATAAAAATGATGAGTAACCAATACAGAAAATTTTTACAATTGGGCCCCCTTCGAAAAGCTGCCCCATTTGGCCATTTGCCTATTTGACCTTAGATCCTTAATATCTCCACCGATTCTTTACATTTATCTCGCACGACGGTAAGTGTCTTGATGGTGGCGAGACTACATATCTTGTTTCAGTTAAAGAGACTCGGGTTCAATCCTAGCAAGCGGCGGTGTGTTTTTTTACTATACATCGAGTGACGTCACAACGAAATTTTGTTCAGATTATAAGTCGCGCATGCGCAGTATCAAAAAGAGCAAAAATGACCGAAATGGATCTTAGATTCTCTTATGGAGATTTAAATGGGAAATTGGTCGATTTTGAGCTCGGACCCGTGCAGCCCCTTTACTAGGGCAATAATGCTTTGAAAGATCGCCTTTGAATAATTCCTATCCTATGATATCATTAAAATGTATTTAGCGCACTTGCATTTATCTAAATTTCAAAATACTGACAAACTGTTGAGATGAAAAATTGTAAAAATGATAGGGGGTTGCTAAATTTATTTTTTATGTAATTTTACAATTGAGTTTAAATTTACAGTCACAAAAGAAATTTAAAATGTAAAAACATTTTTTTGCTACCACATTTGTAGCGTTTATCCGGTCCAAAATCTCAGAGCGGCGCCTCCATCACTTCGGCGCCGTCGGGCGCCGCCCGACTTGCCCATATGGACGGCTCGGCACTAATCCGTATAATTGAAATAATTTATAAAATAATGACTATAATTCATATAATTATTAAACACTTATAATGAATGCTACTTAATAAAGTATGCTTTATTTATCAGAAATTCTAAGATTTGTATAAAGAATTAATCAGGTTAAACAGTAATACATGAATATTATTCTTAATATAAATCATAATGTATGATAATATGTGTAAAAACTGCACCCAAAATACTTAACATTTATGAAGATTATTCATAATATAAGACACATATTTTGATAATTTTTACTAAATATATGCTGAAATATGTAGATATTGTTAATGAATATTACTCTTAATACAAATCAGATATTATGATGACTTATTGTAAAATCTATTAAATATTAGTTAGCATTTCTGAATATTACTTATAAATACTGCAGAGTTCTATTATAGCCCAGGATGTAGGGGAAATAGTAGTCTTTAATTCAGGAATTTTTGTAACCTGGCCTACATTATAAAGGGAAACATGAAGAACAATCCCCCAGTTCATTCAACAGAAAATGTTTGGTTTTTATTTATTTATGACCATTCATAGGTGAAAAATACGTATTTTTTTGTGTTTTTTTAATTTTTTACCTAAAGTAAGTATTGTTATAAGGATCTTTTGTATAAACTATAAAAGTATATTAAAGGATCTATAGTTTGAGCCGTAATGCGTTTAATTAAATTTAATTTATATTGCAAAAATAAATGATAAAGGTTAAAATTAAAAAACTTAATATTTATTGTAAAATTGCTTTTTTGTTTATTTTAGAGGTATAACGTTTAAGCCTACTTAATTCCAAATCGAATAAGATATTGGGGGCCCAGATCGATTATTTTGTTGCTGAGATACATGAATTTGTTTAGCCCGCGACCTTCAACTTTCAGTGCCTATAGGATTGCCGAAAAATGTGGTAGAGGGTTAATTTTAGTCTTATTTTCTTCCTTAAGCCTTTAACTTTTATATTGTGTTGGAAAGTTATGAAAAAATTATTTTTAATCCGTTAAAAACAGTTAATTATGAAGATGTAAAATTGCAGTTATAAACAATTAGAGCTGCAGCGCCCCCCACTTATCCTACAATTTTTTAATTTACAGATTATTGTAGCTGACATCAAGACGAAGATTTAAACAAAAAATAAGTTTTTTAAGACCAATGGGAGCCGAGTTAGCATAATTTTTTCAAAAAATTACAGCGACTTTATTTATAACAATTAAGAAATTAATCTGGCGGTTTTTGTTAATCAAAGACCTATAGTTTTGATTAATTATAGTAACTTACAATTAAAAGCGGTTTTTGTAATAAAAAAAGACAAATAAAGTTGACCTCTTTTCAAGTGACGGCACAGATATAGTGGCAGGATTTCTTTGCGCGATGCAAAGAAAACTAAATTTGCAACTTCGAATTGGAGACGCTCGGAAAAATTTGTGATATCTCGGTGAAAAATGAACCCATTTCGATGATTATTTTTTTTATCTGGGGTAGCTCGTGGAAATAATAACATCTGAAATACTTTTACTCTTCAAAAACTACCCCCAACCCCTCTAATTATTTTTTTTAATAACTTTTTTTTTCGTTTTTACTTTTACAATATTATTTAACATAATATATGTACTACTCAATTGTTATTGATCTCCATTGCTAAAAAACTAAAAATTCCAATATTGTAATATATACGTCTCTTTTTTCTTTCTTCTTTTTATACTTCGTTTATTACTACCACTATTATTTGAATGTCTTTTTAAACCTTTTGTTTTAAATTACATATTTTATTTTACATAGTTATACATATTTTTTAAATAAACAATATGTTTTTTATACTTATTCTGCTTCTCTGTGTAATAGTTATCAGTATAAAATTATTTTTTATGTATAGTTTAAAGATATAAAATGTAGTTTCGATAAAAAATTAAAATAAACAAGTCGTTTCAGCCATAATTTTCTAAGGAGGGGATATAAAGACTAATGAAATGAAAACAATGTGGCAACGTTGTCACAGGACTTTGACGTTTCTATTACCAATATGGCCGCTGAGAGGCAAATAAAGGTTGTGTTTACTTTGGTTTTGTATTTAAATCCATGTTACTTCGTGTTTAAATTGTCTTTTCCTAACTTTTTGTTGCCGATTGTGTAGTTATAATAGTGTTTAAGTGACTGGAAATAAGCAAAAGATGAGTAAAATAAATAATCTTAATATATATAAATTACGTGTCACGTTGTTTGTCCGCAATGGACTCCTAAACTACTTAACCGATTTTTATCAAATTTGCACACCGTGTGCAGTTTGATACAACTTGAAAGATAGGATACATTTTAATCTATAGTCGCAATATTATTTTATTGCAAATTATTTGTTTATTGAATTGTTATTATATTAAATATGATATTATCATTTTGAAAGTCTTAATGTAAGGTCTTAGTAGCTAATTTGGATCAGCGGCTGATTATGACATTTCGGTTGGGTTATCGTAATGGGATCGATTACGCCAGAGGGAAGATTTTTTTTGTTTTTTTTTTTGTTTTTACATGTGAAAACAGTAATTATTATTTTAAATTTAACTGTTAATAAAATAAACTATTTTAGAAAGTTTCTAGATACAACTACCCTTGATTTTGTTAACAAGGAAACAATCCTCTTTATAATCAATCACAGTGTTGTATGACTTAATATTTTTGCAATATCAAGGATGCTGTGCATTGTTGAGATGACACTTAAATTCAGTTTTAATTATTGAAAAGTTTTAACATAAAAAGTTGTAAACATGCGCGTAAGTTTGCAAAATGATCCATCAGCACAAATATTTTCCGAATAATTACTAAATATTGGGAACGATAAAATAGAACTGCAACCAAATACGCAATTCATTAAACTGTCAGACAATTTCTGCACTGTTCTTTGAGACAAAAATGAACTGATTCAGAGTATTTTTCCGGATATACAGAATAATTACTTGAATCATGACTGGCTCAGTCATCGGGCGATTTTGGCAGCCAAAAATATTGATGTTGACGAAATTAATTTCCAGATACAACAGTTGTTACCAGGCGATGTGATGTCTTTTAAATCAATCGATACTGTTGTTGATGAAAATCAAAGTGTAAATTTTCCAATTGAATTTTTAAATTCGCTAGATAGGACCTGGAATGCCACCACATAATCTTCGATTAAAGATTGGTTCCCCTATTATTGATGTGAAACATCTATAGCGGCACGTAAATCAGATTTCTGGCGTGGTGACGGTGACGTCATGACGTAAAAAACCTAACGCATCGATAATAATCGATAAGAGATGTACTGATATCTTATATGAAATTGGTGTCATGTTTTGAGCGACGCGACGGTGGCGCGCCAACAATAGGGGGAAGAAGCTCATCGATTCAAAAATTTGGCGGGACAGGGTATGAATTGTTTCATAAAAACCTAACTCGATTCCGCCTACTATCTATTCTATATATATAAAAATGATTGTTTGTATAGGCAACATAATATACCTACATATTTTGCTGACCTGTAAAATTGACAGCTAGTCAATCAAAATAGATTGTTGGTGAATAGTTGTCATATAGTTGTCCGCGTAAAATTTGTGTATTTAGTTTTAAATATGAATAAACAAAGTGTTAATAAAGAAAGTGATGAAAAAATATGAATAAAAATGAGTGAGTACCTACCTACTCTATATACATTGGGGTGTCCGTTATTTCCCAGATTTAGTTTTGTTCTCCAAACACCCATCAAATTTTTAGATTATGACCTAACAAAAATTATCAGACCTTAACCAGCCCTTAATATTCACATTAACCCGTGCCTAAATCATAATACATTTCCCATTTAAATACCGTTTAAAAGTTATTCAACGATAAAGTTGTATTCATAGTTAAATTCATCATTTTCCTATTTTTTATTTAGTATCGCTTTTTGTTTGTACTAAAATTATGAAGTAACTACAATTATATTAATATAGTAACGTACTTCTATATAAATTTGTGTTTTAATAATTTCCTTTTTTAAGATTATTGAATTTAAGGCAATTAAATAAAAAGCTAAACGAAATCACTTTTTAAATTTATTCAATAAATAGTCATCGTTATCTGGAAAAAATCGTAATATTTTATTTTATCATTATGACATATTTAGTTCCTATCACAATCTGTTCTTTTCTGCATATTACTTTTACACAATAATGTCGATGTTTCACATCTGCCAGGCGTCCCGTGACGGCTCACATTTTTTTTTCTCCTACGTAATTTGAACTTGTACCCACCTCAATTATGCAACGTTACGCGTTTGGTCATAAAAAATAACAGGAAATATTCTTGAAGCAACCATTTTAACTGGAAAGTTTAAAGGAAAAGTTGTCCTCTTGCCACGTATTCCAATGATACCGTCAGATTCTACTATACCCTTTAGAAGGCAACAGTTTTTAATTCGTTTAGCTGTTGCCATGTCGATAAATAAGTCACAAGGTCAAACAATGTCCATTTGTGGTTTAGACTTGGACAATCCATGTTTTTCTCATGGGCAACTATATGTTGCATGTTCACGTGTAGGAAAACCGTCGAATCTGTTTGTGTTAGCTAAAGACAGGTTAACCAAAAATATTGTGCACCGATTAGTGCTAAATTAAATTAAAAATAAAAAGTAATTATAATTTAAAATAATAAATATTATTGTTAAAGATTTAAGACTATCTGCCCTACCTACCTCATTCATAAGTTAAAGTGTTACATGTTATTTACTTTGTAATGTCACATAGGTGATAGGGTAGTTTTGCCCTACATATTAATTTATTAGTTTATATTTCACTGTATTGTTATGTATTACATTTTACCAGGTCAAAGTCATTATGTTAGATCTTGGCACGTGTTTAAATAGTTTAATTTTTATTCTCACGTAGAATATGAATTGGCTATAAAAGCAGGTTGTTGAGGTCAGACACCAGGAGTTTGTCTGTAAGGGTCACCCTTTGGGGTGTCCCTAAAACAGACCCTTGCGTCTGGGCCATTTTGACTCGTGGCGTATTTTCGTGAGTACCTAAGTGTGACATGCCACTATGTAGTTTATTTGGTAAGATTAATAAAGATTATTGTATTCAGTTATTCCCTATTCATAATGTTTATTAGGTACCCATTCTTATTGCTTATTTATTTGTTAATATTTGTTGTTTGTTTCCTGTTGTCTATCTCATCTTCCCCTTGGTTAGTTTTCTGCCTTCAGCAGGATACCTAGCCGGGAGTGCCTTTAGTAAGCTACCTCTTATCCTATAACACTAAGGCACATTCTCCCAAATCTCTCCAGGCGTGACAGTAATATACTCATTTGTTAGAAACTTGAATAAAAATAATAATAAATTTTAAAATTCTTATTGTATTGATTTTTGCTTAATATCAATCCAGTGAATTTTTATACCAGCTTTAATGTTTCCGTCTTCATTCGTAAATAATAATTTCATTGTATTAAGCGGTTGCAGTAGTAGAAAATCTGTCATGGAGGTCGCCATATTTTTTACAAATGGCATCTATGTAAACAAGCATGGTGGTGCCCATGACTGATGTTCTCCTACTGTTCCTCTTAAATAGATTACTACAATGTAATATAACAAAAACATTAGCCACAGCAACGCGTGGCCGGGTCAGCTAGTTTAAATATAAAATCAAAGGTGTGTAGAGCTCTTACATGAACTAAACATGTAATTTGTATTATATTTTATTAATAAAACACATTTTAGTAAAGTTTATTTTTATTTCTATATTTAGTAAAAATCTATTTGTCTTACGAAAGTAAGCAGTTGGAGCAGAAAGAAATAGCGCGAAATTTAAACGAATTTAATATTTTTAAGAATATCACTTCTCAACTTTTTTTTAATAAATCATAACAATTATTAATAATTATTAAAATGAGAGAATAAATCTTATAGAGAAATCTTGTGATTTATTATTAATTATAACAATAGATACAAAATATATTTAACAATATTATAAGTATTAATAAACATTTAAAAACGAAACTTTCACGATAGTAAATTTTTAATTATTGCAATTCTTTATGACGAATACGATCACCCGTAAGTATTTATTTATTTATTTATTGCAATAAAAATAGCAAGTTTACTTTGCGTATAAACTATAAGTAAGTTTCAGCGGTTAGAAGAAATAAGAATAAAAATAACGCGATGTTGCGACATTTCCAAACAGAATTACCTATATTTCACAGTATATGTGTATACGATTAAGGGATAGAAGTACACTCACGTTAACAAATTTAACGTACAGTCATAGTACAAACAAACGTGTTTAACGATAGTGCGATTCCGAAACTTTTTGACTGGACTGTCGCGGAGGAACTACCTTAAATTAAAAAATGTAAATATCAGTAAATTCAAATAAAAAAAACACAAAAAAGAAAGCACGTCTTAGTGCGAACAGCAGATAAAACCAAGTAGGTACTTAAAAGTATAAAACAATTCAGTATGATCATCCCCTTTTTTATTGGTCAAAGGATAGATGTAATATTAATAGAGTGAGCAGTTTATCACCTAAAGGGAAGGGGTCATATTTTTTAGCGTGTTTTCTCTTTCTTCTATATTTAAAAAAAAATGTTTGCGTTTAAAATAAATAAAACGCGGGTGATTTAAACCCTACTTACAAAATATTGTATTAAGTATTTATAAGGTCTTATAAAAATAAAAATATTTTAAACTTTTTTATTATATTTATAAATAAAGAGACGTAAATACTAAAATAATAATAGTCTACATATTACAATATTTAGTTTTTTAGCAATGGGGATCTTTTATAAGGAACGTTCTCAATAATAATTGGGTGGTATATTATGTTAAATAATATTGTAAAAGTAAAAAAAAAACAAAAAAAAATTATTGAAAAAAAAATAATTAGAGGGGTTGGGGGTAATTTTTAAAGAGTGAAAGTATTTCAGATGTTTTTATCTCCACGAGCTACCTCAGATAAAAAAAATAATCATCGAAATCGGTTTATTTTTCACCGAGATATAACAAATTTTTCCGAGCGTCTCCAATTCGAAGTTGCGAATTTAGTTTTCTTTGCATCGCGCAAAGAAATCCTGCCACTATATCTGTGCCGTCACTTGAAAAGAGGTCAACTTTATTTGTCTTTTTTTATTACAAAAAACGCTTTTAATTGTAAATTACTATAATTAATTAAGACTATAGGTCTTTGATTAACAAAAACCGCCAGATTAATTCCCTAATTGTTATAAATAAAGTCGCTGTAATTTTTTGAAAAAATTATGCTAACTCGGCTCCCATTGGTCTTAAAAATCTTTTTTTTGTTTAAATCTTCGTCTTGATGTCAGCTACAATAATCTGCAAATTAAAAAATTGTAGGATAAGTAGGGGGCGCTGCAGCTCTAATTGTTTATAACTGCAATTTTACATCTTCATAATTAACTGTTTTTAACGGATCAAAAATAATTTTTTTATAACTTTCCAACACAATATGAAAGTTAAAGGATTAAGAAAGAAAATAAGACTAAAATTAACCCACTACCACATTTTTCGGCAATCCTATAGGCACTGAAAGGTAAAGGTTGCGGGATAAACAAATTCATATATCTCAGCAACAAAATAACCGATCTGGGCCCCCAATATCTTATTCGATTTGGAATTAAGTAGGCTTGAACGTTATACCTGCAAAATAAACAAAAAAGCAACTTTACAATAAATATTACGTTTTTTATTTTTAACCTTTATTATTGATTTTTGCAATAACAATTAGATTTAATTAAACGCATTATGGCTCAAACTAAAGGTCCTTTAATATACTTTTATAGTTTATACAAACGATCCTTATAACAATACTTACTTTAGGTAAAAAATTAAAAAAACACAAAAAATACGTATTCTTCACCTACGAAAGGTCATAAATAAATAAAAACCAAACATTTTCTGTTGAATGAACTGAGGGATTGTTCTTCATGTTTCCCTTTATAATGTAGGCCAGGTTACAAAAATTCCTGAATTACAGCCCAAAATCATCCTTATTTTCCCCGGGGCGCATGAATTGCGAACCGTGGTCAGATTTTTCTAATCCTCGACCCGAATTGCGAACTACATCTTATCAGCTGACCGATCTCTCACCTGAATTGCGAACCGTACATTTTTGGATGGTTTAATCCCTTCGCGAAATTATGAACCCGAGTAGAAACAAGTGGGTATAAAATTATTTACATAGATTAGTATTCCAAATTTAATATTTTAATGATATTTTTCTCTACTGATCAGTAGATATGTATATTTACAATTAATAAAAAGTAAGAGGCTGCCGAAGTAATACGCGAAAAAAAGAAGAATAGATTTTTATGTTCGGGTTTATAAAAATACTAAACTACATTTGAACGGTTTTCGGATTTAACACACAGCGCTTCTAGTTCTGCACAGTCAACATTCAATTCAAAAACAATTCTAGAACGCTCCGGAAAAACGAAAATGATTAAAGCTATTTACTTGTACCATAGATATTACTAAAGGGTTCATTTCTGTGTTATGTATTTGAATATTACCCTAAATGCCATAAAACGGTAACATTTCGCTTTAGGCCTGGTTCGCAATTCATCTCATCATTATGTCTTCAAAAAAGGCACGGTTCGCAATTCGGGTAAGGGATTAACGGCTATTCCCTGGACCCTTCGATACTTGTGACCATAGTTCGCAATTCGTGTTACCCCATTTTCCCCTGTAGCCTGCGCTATTAGGAAAGTATGACTTTTAAGCATACAGTATGAATAAGAATAAGCTTGTAGGCTCTTGGATGATTTGGAGACTTACAGTGCATTAATTGCTTATTGGTTTCAGGGTAATATTAAAAATTCCTAGTCTCGTCGCAAGTTATGACAAGAAGTTCGAGTTCCTCTAGATGCATTCTAGGGTGTCTTTACCGTCGTTAAGAGCCTGGGCACAAGCTTAGTACACAATTTTCTCATGTTAAGTTCCTCATGTCATCTCTCATTTCTCTCAGAATTTCTTTGTTACTATTCACTCTTCACCGATAGCCCTGATAGTTAATAAACGTTCTTTTCTAACCATTTTTGATCACTTTTTGAACGTTCAAGTGGATTTTTGAAGTCACAGGCCGCTCGCCATCTTCAACATCCTCCCTATACCTACAAAAGGCTATTGTTGCTTTGCGTATGACCTTTTGGATATGCTGCTTCCATGATGGCCCCTGGTCAAACACCACACCCAGGTATTTGACTTCTGTGGCCATTGTTACTAGAACGATGTTCAGCGTTATTGGTTTAAAGCCTTGCAACGCCCTTTTATTTGTACAGATACAGATATAAAATTACATACAAAGTTTAAATTGGAAATTACTAGAATAAATGAAAACAATATTTAAGTTAAAAATAGACAATTTTAAAAATGATAAAATTTCGTCAAAAGATTAGCTTATTTTTATAAATACAACTTATTGTAAAAGTATATAATAATATTATTGGATGGTAATTATCTATGTAATGTGTATGCCATTTTTTTTTGTTTTTATTGTATTATTGATAATGTAGAAAGTTTCGTATTTATGCATTTAATAGTAGTTTACGTAACAAGTCCCGAAAGTGGTCTTTTAATGGACGAGTGGGAAAATTGCAGGGCGAGCTGCAGGCGAGTCCTGCAAGCCTGCGAGTCCAGTAAAAGCACTTTTGGGACGTATTACGTACAATATTTTTTTTAAACGGGCCTTTTTGTACCATAAACTTCATATAATTCAGTTTACATTTTTATAACAAGAACTCTTTATTAACTAATTTTAACATTTTTTTTGCTTGGGCCGCCTCAACAATTTCATCTGGTATAGTATCATCTTCCATTAATTCACAACAAATGCATCATTTTGAATATCCATTTTATAATAAATTTCACGTTTTCAACCAAACGTCAAAATATGTCAAGTTATTTTATAGTTTTAAATATATACTTACAAAACTCGGTTACCATAGAAACAAATTGACCGCTATCTTAGACTAACTATTTTATTGTTTTTTTCATTAAAGATAGGCCGGAAAGTAAATAAAAATGAGTCCGGTAAAAGCTTTTACGGAACTCATTATTATTTTCTGGCCTTGAGATTTTCTGACCTAAAAATAAACCGGAAAGTACTAATTTCTGGCCGGTTTAAAAAAAATAATTGTTAATTGAACACGTACGTAAAGCAATAATAAATGGTTTTTAAATGTAGAAAATGTTGTTCCATCTAATCATAATAACATCAGATAATTCACCCGGTCTGTGTAGTTCAATTTAATAGTTTAGTTAACAAGTGCTTTTTAGTTGTTTATGTAGAAAGTTTTGGAAAAATTCAAAATGCGCTCGTAAAAATTTTAAAAGTTATAAACAAATAAGGATTTGGTTTTTGCTTGTATCTCAAAAACTGATTGAGATATTTTCAATCTATAAAAAAAAACAAATTCCTACATAAGGTTCCAACTCGCGGAACTATAAAAACAAAATTCGTTGACTATGCAGTTCGAGTTATCAAAACTCTGCAATTCGGCAGTATTTTACAATTAAAAAAGTATTTCATTTCAGTAAATTGATGTTAGGTTATTGATTAGAATAGCATAATACGATAAAATCTCATAAAAATAAGATAGCTTTCATATATTTTGTTATTGGTTTGTTTGGATAAAATAAGCATAGTAACCTATTCATTCCTATTATTATATTGGCATTTTAAGTAACCTAAATAACACTTTATAAAATTAAATTTTAAATTTTCTTTTGTAGATAACTGTGTTATATTTGAGCAATCTTCCTGTTCATTACAAAACAGAAGATATACCTAATGGCTTGCATATGCACCAAAGTCAGCGCAAAAATTATACGGAAAGTTCACAAAAATTTGTCCTACGCTTTTGTCCATTTTAACGATAGAAGCTCTGCTGAGTATGCATTTGGAAAACTTCAAAGTAAGTAAAGAGAAAAATACAATATTTATTATATCTCTCTTTAAATTGTTCCATTTCTATTTCAAAGAAAAAGTTCACAATTCTGTGCAGCAATAGAATAGTATATTGTAATACAAGTGTTACAATGACAGAGGTTTCGTAGTACGAGTTCAGTTTGTGAAACGAACCGCGAAGCGGTGAGTTTCGCAAAGAACGAGTACTACAAACCGTCATTGTAAGTCGAGTGTTACATACTATTTTTTATAATGAACTTTTAAAAGTATAAAAAATAAATAAAATGAGAGTTTTTCGAAATATTTATTTATGTTGGCAATCTTGACAGTTTTGACACTTGTCAGTTTTAATGATTTTAAATTAGAATGTTTGTCAAATTTGTATAAAATATTCCGAATTTAGCAATAATGCTGATAATGTAGTTAATAATTTACTACAACATACTTCTTGATTTACTACCTGAACTCTTTCGTTGAAAATCAGTGCAGTGCAACCAATTGTGTAAAACAAAAAGTTACCAAAAACAGTGTTACAATGAATCTATTTCGATACTGTTTTTAGTGTCGAAATAGAAACTTTGTGAACGTGAATTATAAAAAAATTATTTAGGTATATTGCAGTCATTTATCTTAACTATAATTGTTTGATTTTTCTTTATACAACCCCAAATTCAGATTTGATTTAAAAAAAAATATGATTATCCTACATTTCGAATTGTTTCTTATTTTTGTATTAAAATTTTTCAAGTTTTAACTGGATATTTTTAAGTAGGTAGGTACTGCTGTTTTCTTTTCTATTTTGAAAATGTTAAAATCTTCACTAATAGATAAACACTGAGAGAACAAAATTTTGTTTTACGAAAAAGATTAAGCATTCAAAAATTAGACTTTTTCTATGTTCACCTTGTTTTTAGCATTTTAGTAAATTACGTTTTTTATGTTTAGATCTTCAAATATTGAACAACAAAATTAAAGTTTAATGGTCTAGACTCCGCCAATACAGCAAAAAATACCGATGTGATGATCCTCCAAATAATTTCTGCACGTAAGTAGGTAATTTTAAATTTATCTAAAATTCTAAAATAGTGTCACGCCTGGGTTTTGATTAGGGGAAGTTCTACTAAAGGCACTTCCCATTCCCACCCGTGTCTTGGTTATCTAACTACCTGGTTGGTATCCTGTTGAAAGTAGTAACCTAATCAAGTGAAAGATGAGATAAACAAAAGAAAACAAACAGCTAATAAAGGACAACCATTAATATATAATAAATAATAACATACACTGAACTTATCTTATCAACTAAACTGGATGATGGGTCACACTTACACGCGAAAATATGGTCAAGAGTCACAAGGGTCTGTTTCTCTTGTGCATTAAATTTAATTAATAAATTAAAGAGCGCTTTCGACCTACCAGATGCTTGTTAAATCACAAGACGAAGGCATATTAAAGGTTGACCATCGAGATAAGACTTATTAAAATTTACATTAAAAACATATTGAAATTTAAACAATGCCTAATTTCATCATTATCACAGCCTTACAATCTATAAGATTATGGCTAACGCCTGGGCGTTCAACAATCCTTTTTTTTTGAGGTGGATTATTCCTCTGTCTTCATTTCAATTTCTCATGATTTGTTGTGTGTTTTTGCTGCTGTTGTGATTTTCTTCCATTGTTTCCGGTCCCTGCATTGAGATTTCCAATCAGTAACGTTCATGGCTTTTACGTCCTCTTCCACATCATCTAACCATCTTTTTCTTGGTCTTCCTCTGCATCTGGGCCATAACAGTGTCCATTTCGTTATTCTTCGAAGCATTTCTTTGTGTGGCCTTCTGAGTATATGCCCAATCCATTCTAGATGGCGTGATTTAGTATATCTAACTATGTTTTCACCATTTTGTTCACTGTCTATTAATTGTAATGTTTGTTTTAAGTCTTCTTTCTCCTTTGTTGTGTCAGGGCCTAGTATTGTTCTCATTATTTTTCTTTCGAATTTTAGTAGACTCCTCTTTTTTATTTAGTGTTGTTGACTCCAATGCGTATGTAACTACTGGTCGTATTAGGGTCTTAATATACAGATCCATTTTCGTTTTTTTAGTCAATACTTTACTTCTCAAAAGGTTTCTGTTCATTCCGAATGCCTAATTGCCTTTTAAAATTTTTTCTTCCACTCTCTCCTTCCCGGTCTTTCCTATTGTGACTCCTAAATAGTTAAAGGTGTGTACCGCTTCAAGCCTATAGTTTTGTGTAATCAATTTTTTCTGTGGAGTTGTCTCTTCCTTACCTATCTTCATGTATTTTGTTTTGTTTTCATTTATCTCTAAACCCTTTTGTTTTGCCTCTTTGTCTAGTTTTTCAATCGCTTTTATTAGTGCTTTTTTCGTGTTTGCAACTATGGCCAGGTCATCTGCGTAGGCTATTATTTGGAGTTGATCTGTGATGATATTTTTATTGTCAAGCTTTGCCTTCCTTATTATTACTTCTAAAATTAAATTAAAGAGTGTCGGTGACATAACATCTCCTTGCTTCACTCCTTTATTATTTTTATTTCTTTGGAAATTGTTCCATTGAATCTGACTTTGGCGGTGGTATTCTTAAGAGTCATTGCTAACATTTTCCTTATTTTTGTTGTGATGCCAAGTTCCTCTAGTTCTTCCAACATTTTTTTGTCTTTTTACGGTGTCGAAAGCGCTTTTGAAGTCTATGAAAACTACGTGTAGTTCTCTATTGTATTCCCTTGCTTATTGTGCTATTTGTTCTAGTGTGTGTATGGCGTTAACTGTTGATCTGCCTGGCCTAAAGCCATTTTGGTAGTCTCCTAGAATTTCTTCTCCTTGTGTCTTTAGTCTGGAGGTTATTGTATTGGCTAGTAATATGCAATGTTTAAGAGGGATATTGTTCTGTAGTTTTTACATTCTTCCCGATCTCCTTTTTTATGCATTGGCACTATAGTTCCCCTGTTCCATTCAATATATAATATTAATTTATTTATTTAAAATTAGTTGTCATAAAAGCTGTCAAGAGCAACAAAACCAACTTCCCGCGTAAGGATTTAAACGAGTACCTATCTCTTGAACACAGGCGCACTCTACCGGCCATAGTTCTGTCCCCTAAATTGAGACCATTTGTTTAACATTACGTTTAAAGTTTAAACTCCTGGTATCTATACTTCGTGTTGGTACCTATAAAGTATTTTATTCCTATTTTAAGATACTTTCACACTCATTTGTGCCACACGCATTGTCTACGATTTTCACTCAAAATTTAAACATCCATTTCGGTGACTTTCTTCCCTTGTAATGTAATGTTATGTATTATTCTTTAGATCTGTTCCACCAAGTCAAAGAAGACTGGTTTATTTGGAACGCAAAAAACGACTGAGCATTTCTTCTGGAACCAAATCTTCTATTTCTGAAGTGAGTATCATATACATGCAAATGTATTTTTTAGAAATCCAAACAAAATAATGAAAAATTATAAATCTGCAAAAATAATGATACTGCTTAAATAGCCTTTCAAAAATTTTGTTTTTAGAAAGTTATCACACGTATTTATTCTTTTTTGTTTTTTTTTTTCAGACCGGCCAATCTAATATTAACTTTTCCTATTAAGAGCATTTTAATAATATTTTTATTAGTAAAGTAACAAAGGTACGAATAACCATTTTATTTATATTTTCATGTTTTATTAAGTCTTGTAATGCTACATTTTTATGGTATAATTTTTGCCTCGGATTTTTTAATTTTTTAAAATTATTAATTTAGAAATTTTCAATAAATTTTATACAAATTATAATTTATACATTCTTTAAATTGTTAAAAGATTTATGGTTTACTAGTAATTATTCCATTTATTTATCTAATTATAATTTGAATCTATTTTTTTTACTATGTTCGTATCTTTGCTAACTAGTTTTTAGTAATAATTTTCGTGTTTTGTATTTTAGTTATTAAATGCATTTTGATGATATTTGTTTTTTTTTTATATTTAATTGAGTAGGTAACAGAAAAATAATATTCACTAAAATCTATATAAAATATAATAAATCTGTAGAAAGGTCAAGTCTGTACATGAAATATATTTCCAAAATAACTATCAGGTGGTAATAAGGGATCGATACTAATGCCAAAAATAAAATACTTGTACTGTCGAGGTGCAAATACATCGAAACCGGTCTACAAGTTATATGTTGTCCCTTCTAACTACAAACCAAAATGGTTGGTTTAATTAAATTATCTATTAGATATGCCAACCCCGTTTGACTTTGAAATATAATTCAATATCCGTCGGGGCACATAGCCCGGGAAGTAGTTGTTTCTTCTTAGTTAAATGGTTAATGTTTTTTGAAAATGTTTTTCAAAAACTCTTAAAGCGATAGAATAATTAATATTCTGCATTCTGCAACACCTGTTGAGTAAAAGGTTTGTCTGTCTGTCTGTATAACCGTTATAGAAACAAAAACTACTCGACGGATTTTAACGAAACTTGGTACTATTATTTTTTATATTCCTGAGCTGGTTATAGGATACTTTACATCACGCTACAATCAATAGGAGCAGAGCAGTAAAGGGGAGAGAATTTTTTATACAACAATCTATACGTCAAGCGAACGACGTCGCGGGTACATCGGTATAGAACTTAAAAATGTGGTTAGATTTTTTGTTGTACGTCTGTCTGTCTATCTATATGTTTGTGCGCGCATCACATGAAAACTACTGATCCGATTCGAATGCGGTTTTCACATATGTATTTGTCTTCTTTTAACTTAACATCTGGTGTATAAAAAATTCTCCTCCCACTCCTTTAACGGGGTGAGGGTAGAAATTTTTATACAACAATTAACACGCCACGCGTAATAATAATATTTATTCAACTTTAAAAAGACTTGGTTTAGAAAAAATTGTTAGGTTTGTGACATTTCTTGCACTGTGAGGTAAAAGGTTATAGGTTTTTAGTTAATGTATATACCAAGAAGCTATGAAACGCATTTCTATTAAATCTAGGATAATATATAAGCTCATTGGATGTACTTCGCGTGGAATACACAGTAGTTACGTAATTTACGTAATACTTACTTTTAAAAGCATATGTACAAAGGCTGTAAAAGTAAAGTGATCTAACATTACAAATATCTTCTGTATACAGTAAGTTAGTGTGATAGCGTTTGTTTTTGCTGTAACAGTACATTACGTAACGAGTGCGGAAAGCAGGGGATCTCATCACGAGTGCGTTTGCCTGTGTCAAGATTTTGTAAACTATTTCTAATTATGCGATACTATAATTGTCACATACCGTTTTGTCACCTTTTTTATGTATAGGGTAAACCTTGCTTTGGATCACTCTCCTGGCAACTTTTTCGTTTCCCATATGCTTTTATTCAGTCGATACATTTCTTTTTGTAATTTTTCCCTTCCTAATTTAATTATTTCAGCGGAAATTTCTGTTATTCCTGGACATTTATTATTTTTTAAACGCTTTGTTTCGTTTACTATTGCTTGCTCTGTAGGTAGGTACCTCTATAACCGTGTGATCCTCTTCAATATCATGGTTTATTTCCATTTCTTACTGCTTCATTTGTATTTAACAGTTTAAAAAAATAATTTTGCCAATTTCTCATAATTTTTTTAGGTTCAATTAGCAATATCCCTTCTTAATTTTTCATATACGGGTTATTTTTCTGATATCCTCTTTCCATTTTTCTTGTTTTCTGGTAGAACGATCTTATTCCTTTTTTTGAATTTTTCTTCTATTTTTTTGAGTTTTTGCTCATTGTATTTCCTTTTTTTTTGTTTCTGCATGTTTTTTTCCTAATTCTCTCCAATCTTGTTTAGTATTGTCACTATTCTCTGTTAGATTATTAAGTCTTGCTTTTTTGATTTTTTCTGCTAATTTTTGGCATTCTTCATCATACCATTCCTTTGTTTTGTGTTTTATATTAGTTTTTATTATGGTTTCTATATTTATGTCTAAAATTGCTTGTTTTATGATTTTACACTTTTCTTTCGTATCTGACCTTTCTTGAAATAAAAACGATAATCGAATTTATGTTGCTTGCAAAATTTGAAAAGTCAACTTATCGAACACAACTCGTACACATTAGTAGAATACAAGCCCGTCGAGTCGTTGAAATCTTTCAAGTGGTCATTTGACTCCGACTAAATTACCTGCAGCTCGATACTACCATACAAGATAATCACTTTAGGTACCATGCCGTCAATTCCTATTGGTGCAGGTGAGAAAACAGGTAAGGTAAACCTCCAGACCTAAGAGGGGGGTTTTCAGATAAAATAACTTTTTACGGCATTTCTTAAGTAAACAGACAATGACAAAAAAGACCTCCAAGCTAATCCCGTACAAAAATAGTGATGCTAGAAGTCAGTGAAAAACCATTTTTGTGATTTGGTCCCGTACGGCATTTATACAATTAGTTTCGGTTTATTACATACCTACATACATTTTTTAGCGACGCCGGCGCCGCGCCTTACGAATTAACTGCTATATAGGGACGGTGCAAGAACTGTAGGTCGAAAGTAGAGCGCCCTAGTGTTAAATAAAAAAAGTATTGTGATGGAAGTCGTATGGTAAACAGTATTAGTTTTTTATAAAAAAAAGAAAAAATAATAAAATTTGGGTTTTTACCGATTAAAATATAAACATTAAATAGATTTCTGTCAATTGCCAGTGTGTTTTGTCAATTGAGTGATCTTTGCTTTATCCTTATTAGTAATTTTTTGGTCAATTTTGTGTTTTTAAATTATTAAAATAATAAAGACTTCGTTAGAAAGAAAAAGTGTGGAATCCGAAGTAATCGGGAAAAAATGCAGTTGTTTCGCTTACCTTCGGTACTACATTTTAACTGAGCTAAGTACTTTATCTTCTAAGAGGCAGAAAAAATGGTTGCAGGCAATAAAACGTAAAGGTTTTACTAGCGAAATGAAAATTAAGAGCACTCGTGTTAGCTCTAATCATTTTATTTCTGGTAAGTGGCCAAATAAATGGTGTTTTAAAGATGATTTTAACTTTTTAAATTTATAGGAAAACCTGCTGACTTAACAGACAGAAATAATCCAGACTGGGTAGCTTTATTAAACATGGGGTATAAAGACAGAAAGTCCAGTTCCTCAAAATCTAAATTGGAGCGATATAAAAGAATTAAAAGGAAACAGGTAAGTTTATTTAAGAGTCATTTAACTGTCTTATGCCCTAAACTTAGTTTGCATGTCTTATTTTAAACATTTCTCATTGTTACAGACTGCCACAGTAGAATTATTAAGAAACGTGGAAACTTAAGAAACCATCGAAGTAGAAGTGACTTCAAAAAATAATAAAGAAAGTACTGGCTTAGCAACATACAGGTACAATGTTTTTAAGACTGTTTTAAATTAAGTATATTGAACCATTTCTGAAAATTCACTTAAACACTGTTTTGCCATCAAGTGATCAAGTGCTACTAACGTTTTACTAAATATAGAAATAAAAGTAAACTTTATTAAAATGTGTTTTATTAATAAAATATAATGACTGACATAATACAAATTAATTAATTCATGTAAGAGGTCTACACACCTTTGATTTTAACTTTAAATTATTTATTTTACTTATCTTTTGCTTATATCTAGTGGCAACATCTGAATCTTCTAACGACTACCTACTTCTGTAAATATTCACTCATGTTTATTTCTTTAGAACTTAACAATAAATAAAGTCACTTAAACATTATTATAACTACACAATCGGCAACAAAAGTTAGGAAAAGACAATTTAAACACGAAGCAACATGGATTTAAACATAAAACCAAAGTAAACACAACCTATGTTTGCCTCACAGCGGCCATATTGGTAATAAAAACGTCAAAGTCTTGGCCGTGCCGTTGAGTGAAAAAATATAAAGAGGCGCAGGGTTTATTCAATATAGCGTATTCGTATTGTAGTCTCATCCCACTCTCATCCTACCTCTCTCCGTACCGCGACCTCCAATATATATCGTGCTTGTACGGTGGTGCCACCACTTGTTACTTACAAAAAGCGAGACCATTACCACATTTATATTTGTTGAAAGCGTTATTGAATTCACTTAGTAAGCAGATGATAATTTCGCTAAATTTTTCAGAGGGTCTCCTTAGACATTTGATTTGACTGGCTTGCCTGCTATAGTCCTTGTACAGCATAAACAGTTCTTTCTCATTTAACAAATTATCGTCACCGCCTTTCGTTAGATCTGCAGATCATTTCTCACATTTGAACTTTTTTTCCAATTTGAATACAAGGTATCCAGCTACATAAACAGCCGAACATGTCTCCAAAGATGAATTTGCATTGATTGTAGTTTCTTCAACCTTTTCAGTATTTGACTGTTCTTCTGTTGATTCTTTATTTAAGCTTGGCTCATGATCAGCTGCATTGTTAGGTATATTTTCGTTATCAGACTTGTCTTCATCCAAGTATTCATCGTTGATAGTGAGAATTTCATCGTCCTGAACTTCAGAGTTTCCAATTTCCACATTCGTTTGCAGTCTTATATTCATATTGTGTTGCATTGCAATACGAAATTGTCTGACAGTGGGAGTAGGATTATATCCTTCTCTATGTCTTACTACAGAAAAAAAATTTTCAAGGGCATCCTGGTTCAAAAACCCTGTTAATAAGTACTTAACACCGGAATCTTTCAGATGTCTCCATAGTTGCAAAATTGAGTTTATTGTCCACTGAAATCCATTTATGCAGTAAATATTTTTTTTGATTTTATTATTTTCAAGTATCTCTATTTTTTAAAGTAATCTAATGCATTGCATAATAAGTGATAAGTTGTGTCTTTGAAAATAGATAATGGTCTTCTGTAAGGATTTGGGTCGTTTAAAATCCTACTATTCAAAGCATCGAAAATATTGTTGATATCTTTGATGAACTCTGCAGTATTCGCAGCTGTTTTCGTAGTAATTTGTCCGATTTTGGAAGCAGTTTTTATCGCCGCAGCAACGGTATTCGAAAATACTTGCGCTGCGTACTTGACTCGCATTTTCTGTAAATTAGTTGGCCAAATGTGAACGTCGGTGATTTTTAGCATAGCTCTTGCTGTTACACTCGCTTTATCTATTTCATAGGTTTTGGTAAAGTCAGTCCAGGCAATAGGTATTTTATTAATTAGAAATTGCAATTTTGTGTTCATGAAAGTGTTTCTTAAGCTTTTCAATAAATGAGGTATGTCGAAACACGTGAATATTGGGTGGCCCTCTATTTCTACTACAGGGTTGTCTTGTGTTGCTCCCAATAACTTGAAAGCTCCACGGTTATTAGAACCCTGATCACCAACAAGTACAAGTGGAGTAAAAGTCATCTCCTTCAATTTCTTAATGACATCTATAATAATTTCGTGCAAAGATGAACTGCTTACAGGCCCAGTGGAAACGTAGTAGGTAACACAACGGTATTTTCCAGTTATGAAGTAAACCACGTATTAGAAAGACCAGCCCTGTATTTGCTAATTTGACACTTCCTCCCAGAGATCCCAAATTCTCGTATCCTTCAATATTATCCCGCAATCGATTATATTCCAACTGAGGTTTCAATTTAATTTCATCAAACATCACTACAATTTTTTTCTCTTGGTCCGTCATAGTTTTCGCCTTCAGTGATAATTTCTTGATCAAAGTAGTATCCAATCCGGGCATTAAACTACACACTTTTAGCCAACTTTGTATTGTTCTTACAGATGGTAGAATGAATTTGAGACAATAAAGCATAAACTTATAAGCTCCTGGGGACTTATAATACAGCGACATGGCTAATTGTTGTTCATGCTGTGACCATTTTGTATTTTTTTTGTGAAATAACTGCATGTTCACAAAAGTTTTTACAAAAGTACTCTTATGGATCAATAAATTAAGTAAAAATAAGGACGTGGATAAAAAAAATTTCTTTTTAAGTCGATATGTTTGAGACCGCTTCGCACAAATTTTCTTTTTCAAGAAATTAACTTTGTGAGTTAAAGTATTTTTTTTTTCTAACACTTGAAAGAATTTAACTCAGTTGGAAAAACATTTTATCACTGTTTTTCAAAAAATTATTCAATTGTTAACTAACAAATTTTTTCCTAGTCTCTGTTGGCATGTACAATGGGATAAAAGGTATAAATAATTGGCCTAAAAATTTGAAACATCATGGAGCCATTTTCATATGTATACTTTACAAGATCCTGTGATAAATGTTCATAAAAGGTTATTAATTTGTTAAATATGTTTTTTCATTACTATTGCAAAATGAAATATCTAAAAAAAGTTTACAACAAATTAACAAAAACATTTTTTTTTTCAATTTTTATATTTGTTTAAAAATTTTTATAAACAAATTACGTAAAAAATTAAAAACCTATGTTAATTACTGCCATTGTTTAATATTAAAACGGGCATGACTAATAATTAAAAAATAATAATTTATCATTTTTTCCAAAAAATATCATCAACTTTTTTAAGATATTTCATTTTGCAATAGTTATGAAAAAACATAATTAACAAATGAATAAACTTTTATGAACATTTATCGCAGGACCTTGTAAAGTATACATATGAAAAGGGCTCCACAAAGTTTCAAGTTTTTAGGCCAATTATTTATACCTTTTATCCCATTGTTTATGTCAACAGAGATTAGGAAAAAATTTGTTAGTTAACAATTGAAAAACTTTTTGAAAAACAGTGATAAAATGTTTTTCCAACTGAGTTAGATTATTCTTTCAAGTGTTAGGAAAATACTAGAATTTTTTCAAATTTTTAAAATAACATTTTATGTCATAAAAAAATATTTTATCTGATAAACCCCGGTTAGTGGTGGCGCGCGCATGCCGTAAAAGCCGCGCGGAACCCTATTTTCAACGTCAAATTAAAATTATAAATAATGGTGATAGAGTTCCGGGAGTACGGACTTTTTTTTGGAAATTTCCTCCTCTTTAACGAGCTTTTTTCAAAATTGCTTAAATATTAAGATTTTTCGAGTTATTAACAAAAACATAAATATCTTTTTTTTCATCTTATTTTGTTAATAACAATTGCAATTTTTTGCCTGCACATTTTTCCTTCAAAAACGTTTTTCTAGAAGTGATTCCGAATCCAATGAGCTATCGCTCATATTTTTAGGACCTTTATTTTATTTTTTACGTTTTTGAAGATCTTTACTAGAGTAGAGTGTCACCGAAAATACAATATTTGAAATTCGCAGGGGTAACGATAAGCAAACTTGATACGCAGCGATGTTACCATCACAACGTTTCAAGCGACACTGACAAACTCGAAACCAAAACGAAGGTCGCGCCAGCTTTATTTCGGAACCATTACAGCAAACGCATATTACCGTAAGGCTGCGACTCTTTATATTTTTTCACTCAACGGCCGTGCTCAGTGAACTTTCGGGGAAATGATAAAGTTTCACCTTTGTATTATTTTTACATGGCATATTTGAACAGCCGCGAATACAACACGATATTTTTGATGAAGACATCTCGAAAATTTATTTTATTAAAAAAAAAAAGAAACAATTAAAGACACTAATGCTAAACTAATACTGTTTACCATTACTTTGTTAGTAATTTTTCTCGGCAGATGGCATAAAGGTCAACTTTCTCAGTCCCTATAGGGGTGAGAAATCCAAGGCGTAACCCTCTTTTTTTAAGTAGTGTTTGGGGGTGATTTGACCCAACATAAGATTAATTGATTTTAATTGCATATAATGAAATAAGTACATTTTTCATGGTATATGTGCCCACTGGAGGAAAATTAATTTCCCTTGAAAAAGTGGTATATTACGGTAAAAAAGTTTTGTACGGTATCAATATATTTTTTTAAAGCAGACAATAGTAAAGAATAAAAGCAACATGCCGTACAAAAACAATCGTTCTGGATGGCAAAAAAAAATTATTACCAGCAAGAATTTATTTTATTTCAACTACTATTTTCCGGGCAGTGCACGTTTGGGCCACGTAATGACCTATAATCTTAATCCGAGAAATATATTTCTTAATCCGTGTGCACGTTTGGGCCCGAACGGAAGCAGGTAGGAAATTTTGGAAATTCCGAAATTGGATTTTGATTTTTTCAAATGCTCTTAAAAGGGGTACAATAAAGAATATTTATCAAATATATTTTAGTTTTGTTTTTACTTCATAACGTGAACGAAGCAAAATATGGAAGGTGTAAAAGTTTTGAAAAGTGTTAGTCATAGAGGAAAAGTTTGTTTAATTGTAAATAATTACAAATTTATTTTTAAACGGGAGCTCCAATCCGCAGTATAAGCTTGGTGTTGTCGAACTACAAACTGTTCAGCAGCAATTTCTACGGTTGGAGAAGATTAAAATTTATTAAAAAATGTTCTTTACAACACAATCATGCAAAAATCTCATCATCAGCATACCAGAGAGAAACAATAATTAAAATATCGTCTAAACGAAAAGCTACTGGGGATATAAGTTCCAACTCAAATAAAATTATACGAGAAGTTATATGTGAAAATGTAAGTGATGCAATTGAAAACCAAGATATATATAACATCAAAAAAGTTATGTACAACGCGAGAAGAAAATGACCAAAATCGTGTTTAGAAGTGCATTTGGCGGTGAAAAATGTGTGTCCAATAGTAACAAATCAGAATCAGAACTTTCTAATGAGTTGCGACGAAAGTTTCCAAATAATTGTGTTTTCTGGCCAAAAGAATTTGGAATGGTTATGTAAATATATGACTTTATATATGGACAGCACTTTGATTATTGTCCAAAATATTTTACACAAATATTTACCTTATTCAAGTCAACTAAATAGACATTATATTCCGATGGTGTTTTGTCTATTCCCAGACAAATCAAAGGAAACATATAAACGATGTATTGATGCAATTAAGGAAAAAATGTAGTTTGTGGGGATATAATTTGTATTCTAAAGAGTTCGTTGTAGATTTTGAAAAGGCCATTCATTATGCAATACAACTATCTTGGCCTCAAGCTGTCATTATCGGTTGTCGTTTTCATATAACCCTTGCTTGGTAGAGAAAAATACAACAATTAGTATTAACAGCAGACTACAAAAATAAAACAGAAATAGGAAAATGGTTAGTATATAGTTTCGGCCTATTATTTTTAGATCCTACAGAAGTTGGAGACTGTTTTGTATTTGACCTGACTTCAATTTCAATACAACCAAAAGATGAAAAACTTAAACAGTTTTCAGATTATTTGGTAAATACTTATATATCGGAAGAATCTACATATCCAGCACATATATACATATACCGGTAGCAAAAACAGCTTCCAGTACCCGCACTACAAATGCACTCGTTTGCATGTTGTAAAAGTGTGTTCTAATTACTTTAATAATTTTTAAATAGATATTGTATATATATAGATTATATGATTATTTTTTAATAAATATTTTATTTCTTGTGCAATTTGTTTGACTTTCCTTAAAAATTCTAAAAGTTAATATTGGGTAGATTTTATAATTCTTTCAGAGGTATTTTGAAAATCTTAATTTATTTTATATACTTTGATTACCTTATTTGGAGGGCCCAAACATGCTTATAGATTAACGCGACCTTTTTTCGTTTGGGACAAAACGTGCTTGTAGGTAGATTACCTCTATAAGTTTTTTGCCATTATACGGCATTTGTTTAATGAGATTGATATCATTTTATAGATAAGTTTTTTATTAACACCGTACATATAAGTTGGTGCAGTGGTAAAAAATCTTGATCGCAAACTTCAATTCTGACCTTTATAAGGAGGTGAAAGCCAAAAAATTTTTAAAACAGTTAATTGTATACCAATTAATCTGAAAATGTATTTAAGTACACACTTTTTGCTTTTCTATGATTGTAAAACTGCTAATGATAAGTTAATAATAAAAAATATGTTTCAGAATTAGAAGAAGAAGTGAGTTGGAGATGTCTAAATATGAGTAGCCACAGTGGGAGATTTACCAGCAGGCTGAGTAGGCTGAAGCCTATGGCGGCAAATTTTAGGGGGGCGGCGAATTCGGCCCCAATTTTTTTTCTTACTGAAATAAAAAAACATCAGGTACCATTTGCGATGAGTTTATCCTCTTGATGGGACAAAAAGTGTTAAAACAGATTGGAAATGAGATAAGAAAGGCGAAATATTATTACCTAATCATCGATTCAACACCGGATATATAATATGTGGATCAACTTACCCTTGTCATTAGATATGTTTTGGAAACAGGCGAACTGTGCGAAAGATTTCTTAAATTTATGTCTTCAGTGGGACATAAAGCTAAAGACATATTTTCCGCCATCATTTCGGAACTCAAAACACTGGACATAAATATAGAAGACTGTCGTGGACAGTCATATGATAATGCCGCGAACATGTCTGGCATATACAACGGTTTACAAGCAAAAATTAAAAACCAAGGACGTTTTTTACGTACCTTGTTCTGCCCTTTTTTAGAATTATTAGTGGCAACCGCTGCTGTTGAATCTTGTACAGAAACTTGTTGCTTTTTTATGCTGCTACAGGAAATTTACATTTTTTTTGTAAGCTCGACACAACGCTGGCAAAAAATTAACCAGTGAAATCGGGAAAGGCAAAACCCTGAAGAGAGTAATTGAGACACGTTGTTCAGCCAGAGAGGACGTGTGTAAGAGTTTGAAAGATTCTTGGCACGAGGTTCTGAAAACTTTGGAATCAATCAAGGACGATTGTACCGAAATGGTTGTTATATGGAATGATTCCTTCTTCCACCATAGAATCACTGTGTAAGTTTTTCGTAAATGAACGAGAGAACTTCAAGTATTTCGAAGAAAAAGCGATAAAATTAAGCGTATCGAAGCAATATACAACAGATATTAGAAGAAGACAACCTAAAAGAAAAAAAAGATTTGACGAAACACCCGATGAAGAAATTAGAATGACTGCGAGTGAAACTTTCCGGGTTAACAAGTTTCTCGTCCTCGTAGATAGACTCGTGTCCGAGTTAGGAAAACGTCAGGAGGCTTACAACAGATTTAACGAAAAGTTTTCATTAACTAAAATAGTTGAGTTGTCAACATCGACCTTAACGGAAAAAAAGTATCCTAACGATTTAGAAACTGAGCTAGTTCAAGAATGCGTACACCTTCAAGGCCACCTTTCTTTTGAAAGAATTTTAATAAAACCTGAGTCAGGATCATTAAAAAGTCTATCTTCGTTTCTGCGAAATTAGAATTTGGAGAACATTTATCCAAACTTGGATATAGCACCAGCGACAAATTGTTCGCGTGAGAGAAGCTTTTCTTGCTTAAAAAACTATCTACGATCTACATTAAGTCAAGAAAAGCTAAATGCTTTAGTTTTTTTGTGCATAGAGTAAGAACTTATGAACAATATTTCATACGACGATTTTGCAAAAAGGTTATTTAAAACTTTTATTTATTAATTATCATCATTATTAAGCGGATTCTTAATACATAATTTATTAGGAATATTGTTTTAAACTGTAAGCTCAATAAATATATAGAAAATTTTTTAGTTTTTAAATTATAAAATTTGACATTTTCTTCCACCTTATTTTCTATGTGTAGGGAATTGAAATGCAGAGATCACAAGGGGCGGTAAAACATATATCAGAGATAATAGAACTCCTTTTTGTACGTATTTTTAGCCCTCGATAAAAAATTTTAGTCATTTTAATCAGTTTAAAATGTATAGTTTTTGAGATATAAGGAAAAAACCAAATCCTTTTTTTGGTTTTTAATTAGTTGTTTATAACTTTTGTAATTTTTGATAGGTTGAAATATTTAAAAATTGTGTCTATTTTTTTTAATAAAATTTATCCTTTTAGTATTTGTTTTGTTTCATATTGTAATAATTTACCTCTACAGATATTCCCAGGTAAGGATTCTGGGAAGGATTTGGACCAAAATCTAATAGGTACCAGATTAGGTAAAACCAGAATCTTTCCAAACAAAATCTGGAAGGGATAAAAATTTTATTACTTTTGAGACCGAAACCGAAATTGCTGGATCATAAAATATTTTATTATACCATTTAGGGAAATATATTGCTTGTTTTTCTGTCTCCCGACAGTAATTATGATACAGATATTAGTAAACGATCTTTTGATATCCCTGTCATGGGATTTCTTGGAATTGTTTGAAATATTTAGAAAGTATATATTTATTTACTAGTTTTTACCCGCGGCTTTGCTCGCGTGAAATTGAGATATTCACAAATGATATAATGACTATCTATTTTACATATAAAATTTTAATTTTAATCATTCTGTAGGTATAAGTATCCTTAGTAAAATAAGTCTGGCATATATAGCTACTTTTATTTTTTTTTAATTTAATGGGTGTCAGTCAATCACGCTGCAACCTGTGAACAGATTTTGATAATAATAAATCATACAACACCGATTATGACTATATTATAATATTGATCTAATCATCTGTGGGATATAGTAATTTGTGAGTCATTTGTTTTAATAACATCATAGCGCCTTCAGTTTCGATTATCAAAACTAAATTATAGCACGTATGTATGCATGTTGTGTATTATTTCAGTGGTATTTTTAAATGTATCAATGAGATACTTTCATACAAAATCTGAAACCCCTCTATTGTCCTGGTAAAAGGGGGGGGGAAAGAAATTTTTATAAACCAGATGTTAAGTTGAAAGAAAACAAATACATCTGTGAAAACCGCATTCGAAGCGAATAAGTAGTTTTCATATGATGCGCGCACAAACATATAGACAGACAGACAATAAAAAATCTAACCACATTTTTGGGTTCTATATCGATGTACCCGCGTGTTGATTGTTGTATAAAAAGTATCCGACCCCTGTTCAATCCTTGAAAGAGGTTAATTTCTAAAAATACAATATAAGTACACCTCCACATCCTCTTAAGAGCACACATTTTAATTTTCTAGTCCCTTACTTCAAAAAACATAGGACTTTGATACAAATTTCCAACCCCTGTTTTACCTCCTTAGGGGTAGATTTGCGTAAAAACCTTTCTTAGCGGACGTCTAGATTCTATTAGGAACCTACCTACCAAATTTCAAGTTTGTAGGTCTTATAGTTTCTGAGATATGGTCATGGATATGGCTTTTATAGGAATCAATACGTCAAAATGTCCTTCGTTGAAATGTCCGTCAAAACGCATTCTTTTTATCCCTTGTATCGACTCTTCAAATCTGGCAATAAGTCTGCTACTTTGAAACAGTTGGAATTCAAATGGAAATATTTCTCCAGCTGCTTTCAGTTCGCAAGTTGTGCCATAAGTATACAACCTACCCATATCGGCTACTATACATAAAGGCGTTATGTATAGTAAGGGGTCCCGGATCGGTCCATAGTAAAACACCTAAATCTTTGCCAATCGTTGGACAAGTGGCTTACTATATTAGCTCTAACTTGAGCAGCCATTGAAATATTTCCATAAAGCAAATAAGACAGAGATGAAAATAAACACGCTCCATCGCCAGGTATCTCTTTTACTCTACATCGGATTGCTAATCCTTGAACTGTGACTGTTACAATTTCTCCATCCATTTTTCAAACAAATGTAATTCTACTTAACGAAAAATACAAACTTCTTTAAGTAAGTAATCGATATGACACTTTGATATAAATGTCAGTATAATCAATAAAAAATAAACAAATCTAAGCTAGCACCTAATTATCATGAAATTTTGAAATAAACCTAATTTTAATCAACGAAGAAAAAAACAAATATTACTAACTAATTTGGAACGAAACTTGTACACCTCCACAACCTCTAAAGAATACATTTTAATTTTTAAGTCCCTTATTTCAAAAACATAGGACTTTCATACAAACTTCCAACCCCCGTTTTACCCCCTTTGGGGTAGAATTTCGTAAAATCCTTTCTTAGCGGACGTCCAGACCCTATAAGGAACCTACCTGCCAAATTTCAAGTTTGTATGTCTTATAGTTTCTGAGATACGGTGATGAGTGAACTTTCGCTTTTATATATATAGATATATTTATTTAAGTATAAAAAATCTTGATGCGGTTCTGTAATTCCGCACGCCCTTAAAAATCTAGTTTCGGCAAAATCAAAGGTCAAAACGCAGTATTTCTTAGAACTCAGAACTACTACAATAGTTAGTTTTTTGTTTGCTTCGTGATGGTAGGTACTGATGGTTCTTCGTACAGCGTACAGCATACGGCACACAAGCGTGCCTTAACGTAAAACGTAAGTATAAAATAACATTTCCCTTGGAAGTGCGTAGAAAACTGTTTAAAATTGAGTGTTCAATAGCAATGAATATACAATTAAAAATAAAACCTTCAAGGGTTTTTATTTCACGAATCGTTTTATTGGCCATTTTATATAAAAAAATCAACGGGTTGTAGTTTTTACAATTTTGAAAAATCGAGATATCGATATATTATTTCGAAAACCAAAATTGATATCAAAATGCGGTTTTAGTAGATTTATATCTACTATTCAGCTGGTTCGCAGGTTACGGCTTTGCGAAATTTTCACCACAGTTTTTCGTTTTGGCCCCCCCTGACCTCAAAAACACCTTCCGTTCAAAAGTTTATAAATAGTAAATATATTAACAATTAATCTCATATATATATATATATATAACACAAAGGGTGCCAAGTATGCGTACGGGTAGCATGAAACTGAGCACGATAATGAGGTCTCCGAGATGCCATTACCTGAGTGGTCCTAATTACATTTCGAAATTGCGCCCAGTAAAATAGACAGGTAGTTCTACCCAGATTAGTAGACTACTAGGAATTATTAATACCGTTAAAGGCTGAGACTTATTAACTGAAGATATTGTAAATACCAGATTGTAGCGTGTTCAAAAAACTCTACGAATAAAATTTAATTTTTTATTTTTTTTATAATTTTTCCTTACTTATTACCGCCCTGTATTCTCAACTTATTAGACGCTGAAGCGAACGGCCGTCTTGAGTAGGTACTAAAATATCGATTTTCTTAACGTAACGACCAATAAGAGCTTGAATTTATGATCAGCTGGTTAGGCGCGAAAAAAGCATCGCGTCACCCCAGATTAACGACTTTTAATCATTCTAGTTGGGATTTTAGTACTGTGAACATCTACGTACAACCACTAGTTTCAATTTACCGGCAAATTATCTTAAAACAGTTAAAAATTACTTTCAATTAAGTGTTTCTATTTTCTTTTACCGTATATTGTACCGAGGAACCACATAAAATATTCCAGACAGTGTTTTTTTATGTTTTCCTGGGTGTTCGATGTAGCAACGGCACGCCGCCATCGCTACGTCTACCGCTTCCTTTTTCGAACCCACGCTTCGAAGGATGAGTTTATGGTTTTCTCTAAATATCTTTTAATCTAAACAAGAAGGGGTTTAGATTATATCGTATCGTTAACACCAATTACCGAGAGAAAGAAACCATCCACTATAAATATCTCTCAGAAACATTTAGGAGACAATGTAAGTTTTTAACAATTTTTTTTATATCTGTATCGAGCCAGAAGTACCATTTATTTCTATGGATCATTTTATTGTAATTGTACTTATCTGTAACATCCATAAATATAGTGATCAGTGCCGTAATAAGAATATCCGGGATGTGATTTTTTTTGTGTTTTAGCTTATCTGTAAATTTTTTTTGCTCATATTTTTTGTATCTGATATGTGTAAACTGTTTTACATATTTTTTTATCTTTTAATTATTATCTTGCCTTTAACTAAGATCTCTCTATATTTTTCTATATGGGTACGTTTTATCTCGAGATAATTGAAAAACCAAAAGTGATATTTTTGATTTTTTTTATCTAAATTTTTCTCTCTCACTTTTAGTTTTGAACATACCAAAAATAACAATAGAATTATACTTAGCTGTTGTTTTATGGTTGTAAAAGTTATGTTTTTAAATTTAAACACAAATGTGTTTAAAAATATTATTTACTGTTTATGATACCGATATATGATTTACTGTTTATAACACCGATATTTTCTTTATTTTATTTTGTTTATTGTATCTTTTAGTTATTATCAAACCAGATAATAAAGTCTGTTTATTGTTTACATAGATTTTCTTTTCCTAGCTAGAGCCTGCTACTCTGATCAATACCTTCAGTTTCTCTAATCTATACTTTACCAAAGTAATAGATTTTGTTTCTTAAATATACCTTATCTTATTGAAGTAATAGATTTCATTTCTTAAGCATATAATATTTTATTAAAGCAAAAGATTGTGCTTTTTTGAATCTATCTTTATCTTACCGATTAGATTGATAACCATAAGGAGGAGTAAAAGAAAAGTGTAAGTATCATTTTTTAAGTATCTTAAATAAGAGTGTGTAATTTAAATTTTTAGCAAGAACATCTGCCGGGTTACCTAATTTTACCTTATCTTATCTCATATCTCTTATATCTTTCTTATTTTAACTTTATCTACAACATCTGATAAATCATTTTATCCAACATCTATATTTAATATTTTTTCCATCTGAGTTTCTTATATTTCCCCATCCTTATGATAAAAAAATAAGTGGCGCCCATTTACCTTTCCCTTTTCCATCATTTCTCTCATTTTCTCTTTAGTCCCTTTTAAATTCTTTTATCTTTTATTTTTTTTCTTTTTCTAGTAAATATATCCCCGTATACCTTTCCAACACGATATCATCTAGCTCGTTCGAATCCACGCTCGCTCTCCTCCTACCCCCTGAGTGCCGTTCGCATTGGTTAACCTCTATAAAACGAGCATTTAACATCACTTGAGAAAAAAGAGGTTACAAGATTAATGTAGGAAATACCTAATGCTAGTTAAATTGCTATATAATGAATTTTCAAGAAAAATGCAAAGTGATATAAGTACCTAAGTATAATTGGCCCTATGGACCTATAAATAATTTTTGAAATTGCAAAATGCGTCAGTTGCATACAGGTATTAACAGATTTCGCAATGTTCCCTACTGTAACCGAAACCGTAAGCGAAAGAGGCAAAATGTTACTTGTTTGTGATAATTATAAATTTCGTGTTCATCGACAATTGTCATCAGGAGAAACAAGGTGGAGATGTACCAGCAAAACGTGTAATTCACATCTTATAACTGTCGGTGCTGGCAGTGGAAGAATTATTTCATCGGCAAAGTTGGAACATAACCACCAACAACTCAGCGATCGTATCCTCCAACTCCAATGTGTGTCTGCAGCCGTCAAAAGAAAAGCTAAAGATGATCCTTGTGACAGGCCGTCAAACATTTTAGTGTCGGTATTAAAAGAAACTGGCAATCAGTTGTTGCAAGTTAACGACGTAAAGTGCATCAAAGAAAATTTATATAATGTGCGAAGAAAATTAACACCGGCGTTGCCAAAATCCATCGGAGAAGTTCACGAGGTCCTTGCAAAGAAGTCATTAAAAACCAACAGAAATGAAGATTTTTTGGCAGTAAATGATAACACACAAAACATTGTAATTTTCACCACTGCAATAAACATTCAGTGCTTGGTCCAGTCGGAGTCGATATATATGGACGGAACTTTCGACTACTGTAACAAGTTTTTCAAACAACTATTTACCATTCATGGATTTATTAACGGCCATTATATGCCATTGGTGTTTTGTCTGTTAAAGGATAAATGTCAAACATCTTATAAGTTTTGTTTTGAATATATCAAGAACTACATAACTACATATGTTCATTTCCTTACTATCTTCAAATACTCGTAGCTTCCAAGAAATCGGGGTAGCCGTGCGCAATTTCAAGTATGTCTAAAGAGTTTAAGTTTTATGTCTGGGCGCAATATCGTAGTCTCTTAATTGCTGTACCTGAGTTTGTGCGGAATTTCGTATCGCCCATGCGTACTTATGATAAACAAAAGGGGTAAATTAACTTATCGAAGCCACT
Organism: Altica lythri; assembly: GCA_964028335.1. Taxonomy (NCBI): domain Eukaryota; kingdom Metazoa; phylum Arthropoda; class Insecta; order Coleoptera; family Chrysomelidae; genus Altica; species Altica lythri. The sequence continues at coordinate 3,251,746 of OZ034806.1, read as the reverse complement.
CCTAAATTAAAATATAAGACAAAACAACCTCTAAACATGTTTATGCTTTCATTCAGACATGACGAGAATATTGACAAGATTTATGGAATAACTGATATATTAGGGATCAGAGTTGAAACTCTGCCATTAAGAAAATCCAGGCTTGTGCCACAGTGCAAAAAATGCCAAGCATATGGACACACGCAAAAATACTGTGCCATGGAACCACGATGCGTCAGATGTACTGGTAAGCACCTAACACTGGAGTGTGAAAAACCAAAGAATGCAAAACCAAAATGTGTTCATTGTGGTGAAGGGCATCCAGCCAACTACAGAGGATGCATGGTTGCAAAAGAAATGCAAAAATTAAAAGATAAACGCACCAAGAAACCAGTTCCTCCTAAGCAGCCACAGAGGAATAACCTACAAGTCCCAATAGACAACATAAGTGCAGGACAAAAAACCTACAGTCAAGCAGCTACTGGTAAGCCTGAATTTATTAATAATAAAAAACAAACTCAACAACAAGACCAAAACGTTTTCATTCAAAACTCTCTTCAACAAATAATGGAGAAATTAACAAAAATGGATGAACGCATTAGCAGACTAGAGTATGGCGCTAAGGGAGCTATTCCAAAAAAATCGCAATGTCAAGTAGCCTTAGGATAATGGAGTGGAATGCCAATGGACTCTTGCAACACCAACAGGAACTGCAAGCAGTCCTAGATATAGAGAACATTGACATATGCCTTATTGCTGAGACTCATTTTACTAATGAATCATTCATTAAATTCAAGGGATATAAAACATATCACACTGTACATCCAGAAAATGCAGCCAAAGGTGGTAGTGCTATCGTAATTAAGGAATCAATTAAGCATCATCAAGAAATGGGATATAAAACAGAACAGTTCCAAGCTGCTTCTGTAAAGGTGAAAACCAAAACATATGAGATCATTGTCTCTGCAGTTTACTGTCCGCCTAGACATGCTCTCAAAAAAGAACAATAGGTATTTAGATTTTATAAATAATCACGGATATAGATTCATCATAGGTGGTGATTTCAATGCCAAACATATCCAATGGGGATCTAGGTTAACGAATACAAAAGGAAAAGAACTTCTTCAAGCAGTCAATCGACTAAAGTGCGAAACATTATCAACTGGCAAGCCAACATATTGGGCTACAGACCCAAATAAAATCCCAGATCTAATTGATTTCTTCATAACTCGAAATGTATCAGTAAACTATATGAAGGTGGAAGAAGCTTGGGATATGAACTCTGACCACTCTCCCATTTTACTCACGCTCAGCGACAGCATTATACAAAATGAGTTAGCTCCTAGATTGGTAAATAAACTGACAGATTGGAAAAGCTTCGAATTAAAACTTGTAGAGAATATCAATTTGTCAGTGCCTCTACGAAATGAAGAACAACTAGATAATGAAGCGGAATCATTTGTTAATGTTATCCAACAAGCTGCATGGGATAATACTCCAGACATTATTCCAAGAATCAAAGGTAACAATTACCCCAAAGAAATTAGAACCCTTATTTCTGAAAAAAGAAGGCTCAGAAGAATCTGGCATCAAACTCGATCACCAGCCGATAAAACTGTATTAAATAATACCACACAACGACTCAAAAGAGAGATTCAGAAAATCAAAGATAACTCTATTAGTGACTACCTAAGTGAACTGTCAAATGATAGTAAAACTGACTATTCACTCTGGAGAGCTACCAAGAGGCTAAAAAGACCAATCCTGCAGAATCCACCAATTAAAAATTCAGACGGTACGTGGGCAAAAAGTAATATACAAAAAGCCAACAGATACGCTGAATATCTTGAAGAAACTTTTCAGCCGAATCATGGAGAAGACATTCTCGACTGGGAGAATCTTATACAGGAAGAAGGTGCAATCAGACCTGCTACTCCAAAAGAAATAGCAAGAGAAATTAAAGAAAACATTAACCCGAAAAAAGCTCCAGGGTTTGACCTAATTACGGGTGAAATCCTAAAACAACTCCCACGTAAAGCAATTGTAAAACTTACCTATCTTATTAATGCATCCTTTAGACTAAAATATGTACCCAAAATATGGAAAGTAGCAGAAATGATAATGATTCCTAAACCTGGAAAACCACCAAATGAAGTTTCGTCTTACAGGCCAATCTCCTTGCTCCCTGTAATTTCAAAACTATTCGAAAAAATACTTCTTAAAAGATTAAAACCAGTTATTGAAGACAAAAATATAATCCCAGACCATCAGTTTGGCTTCAGAGAGAGACACTCAACTATAGACCAGGTCCACAGGATCACAGACACAATTGAAAAGTCATTGGAGGAAAGAAAAGTTTGTTCTACCGTCTTTCTTGATGTAGCTCAGGCTTTCGATAAAGTGTGGCACGAGGGACTATACTATAAATTAAGCAAGCTCTTGCCTAACCAGTTCTCACAATTATTGAAGTCTTATATCTCAGATCGAGCTTGTAGAATTAAGCAGGAAGACGCTTACTCTGAACTTAAAGAAATTAAGGCAGGAGTACCGCAAGGCAGTGTATTAGGGCCAGTCCTTTACCTACTATACACCAGTGATATTCCTAAACTAGAGCATGACAAGATGGCCACCTTTGCTGATGACACTGCTATAATGGCTGTAGGCAAAGACCACGAAAAAGCGGCAATAAATCTGCAAACATCAGTTAACAAAATTAATAACTGGACTAAGCAATGGCGAATCAAATTAAATGAGGCTAAATCTGCCCATGTCAATTTTACAATCAAAAGAGACCAACATATCCCTGTTAGCATAAACAATATCCAAATACCATATGCTAATACAGCAAAATATTTGGGTATAACACTGGACGCTAAGCTACGCTGGAGAGCTCATGTCAAAAAGAAAAAAGAAGAATTAGACATCAAATTTAAAAAAATGTATTGGCTGCTTGGACGAAATTCCACTCTGTCAACATATAACAAAGTACTTCTGTACAAACAAACTCTCAAGCCCGTATGGACATATGGCATCCAGCTGTAGGGTTGAAGAGCAATTTAGAAATAATCCAGCGATTCCAAAATAAAGTACTAAGGAGCATTGTCAATGCCCCCTGGTATTGCAGAAATAGTGACCTCCATAGGGACATGGAAATGGACACCGTTAGCCAGGTCATTAGCGAATTCGCCAAGAGTCATGAACAGCGACTTCTTCATCACGTCAATGTCAAAGCCATCCAGCTCCTTGACAATACGAACCAGATCAGAAGACTCAAGAGGATCAAACCCTTCGAGCTAGTGTAATTTGTGTTAGTGCAAAAGCAGAGAACAGTGCTAGCGTACACATCAATATAAGTGTAATTATGTTATTAGAAAATAAGGAACCTTAGTGAGTGAGTTCTTAGATTTAAGTTTCGAAGCTGTAGTAAATTAGGTTTGAAAATATTACTCATTGATCAGAGTCATGATCAGATTGTAATTTGAATAAATGCCAATAGGGGTGTTTGTAATAAAAAAAAAAAAAAATTAACGGGCATGTACGCAAAAAGGTTACCATTCTTACTCGTAATCCTATGATCCTTTTTGCGTACATGCCCGTTAATTTACCCCTTTTGTTTATATATATATATATATATATATATATATATCTATACATATAAAAATGAAACCCGTTTTTCCTGGTCATGGCATCACGCGTGAATGGCTGGACCGATTTTACTAATTCTTTTTGTGTTGTATGTGTTATTATTAGGAGAAGGTTCTTACGGAAGAAAATATTAAGAAAATCTCTCAGAAATATTGAAAAATAGACATTTAATTTTGCATATTTTAAAAAAACGCGCGTAACGAATGTCAATGTCATTCACAGCCATAGACTATATTGAAAGAGCATCGTTTGTTCGGAAACGTGGTTACTTAATTAAATAAACCTTAAATTAACCCTACACCCTACTCCCTTTCAGGTAGAGTGGTGCGCACATAGATAATATGTAATAAAGAGATGTACCTACTGATAGCGTATATAAAATGGGTTACATGTTTTGAGCGACGGTGGCGCGCCAACAATAGGGGAAAGAAGCTCATCGATTCAAAAAATTGGTATAAATACTGTTTCATATAGAAATACACTTTTAAAGGCTTAAAAGTACATATCTATATATATATATATATATATATATATATATATATATATATATATATATATATATATATATATATATATATATATATATATATATATATATATATATATATATATATATATATATGTATTTTTGTCTGTATATCTGTATGTCTGAATGTACTCAATAAACTCAAAAAGTACTGGACCGATTATTATGAAAATTGGTATATATATATGTATTTTTCCACGGAGAAGGTTTGTGTGATATGCTCATTGATGCCACTCGCCACCAGGTGGCGCTGCAGAGTAGCAACTTCTGTTCCGTTCAACCGATTGTCATGAAAATTGGTATGTATATGTATTTTTCCACGGAGAAGGTTTGTATGGTATGCTCATTGATGCCACTCACCACCAGGTGGCGCCGCAGAGTAGCAACTTCTGCCCCGTTTAACCGATTGTCATGAAAATTGGTATGATGATATATTTTTAATGGGTAAGATGAATATGATATATGTATTAATTGAAGTTACCACCAGATAGCGCTTCCATGTATCAAATACAATACTGATTAATAAATATCTATACGAATTCGTATAAATATAAGTTCGAAAAATATATTTTTGGTACGATAAATAAAACAAAACTATAAACTTTCTTTTCTACTCTACCTCTTCTCCTCTTTTATTTTTCTTAAATTTATTTTAGTTATTAGCGTAGCAACGCGCGCCGGGTTTAGCTAGTATATATATATATATATATATATATAAACAAAGTGCCAAGAAAACGCGTATTAATATAAACAAAAGGGGAAAATTATTGGGCATGTACGCAAACAGGATCAATAAGGCCACGAGTAGGAATGGTAACCGCAGACATGCATGTTTAAAGAAACACAAAAACACAAAAACAACGAACGCTCACACAGGAGTCCTATCGCCTTTTTGCGTACATGCCCAATAATTTTCCCCTTTTGTTTATATATATATATATATATATATATACAAACGGCCGAAACGATTTGGCCCATTAACGAACTCGACCGAGATTTTGGGACGATTGATTTTTGTACCAAATTTCATTTTGATCCGTTAAGAAATGCAACCGCTATCGTGTCCACAGATTTCGTTATATCGGATACATATATATATATATATATATATATATATATATATATATATATATATATATATATATATATATATATATATATATATATATATATATATATATATATACTCGACCGAGATTTTGGGACGATTGATTTTTGTACCAAATTTCATTTTGATCCGTTAAGAAATGCAACCGCTATCGTGTCCATATTGACTGCAACTCCACTATTGACTTCACGTTATATATATATATATATATATATATATATATATATATATATATATATATATATATATATATATATATATATATATATATGTATCCGATATAACGAAATCTGTGGACACGATAGCGGTTGCATTTCTTAACGGATCAAAATGAAATTTGGTACAAAAATCAATCGTCCCAAAATCTCGGTCGAGTTCGTTAATGGGCCAAATCGTTTCGGCCGTTTGTGCGTGACATCAAATCAAAATGAAAAAAAAATTCGTAGCTTTTTTACTTCAACCTGTACAAAAAAATGTTAGGGGACTTTTTTGTTTGTCTTAAAGAGACCTACAACTTTTATCTAAAAAAATTTTTTTCTAAAACGTATACTTTTAATATATTCAATTAATATAAATTTACTGATGCGCCTGGCTTACCAAGGGCCATTTTTTTGGTTTTTAAATCAAAATTTTTCTGTTGATAAAAAAACTGTTTTAAACTGTTGAAATATGTATTAAAAAAATGAGTAAATTTTCTTAATTGTGGTTTTTCACAATTTTGAAAAATCGAAATATAGTTTTATTTCTAAAATCACAAATGCGGTTTTTTGGATTTAATTTGAAATTTATTTTTTATTCCAAATCTTTTTTCAAATTTTAACAACTTTAAAAAACAAGTAAAATTCGATTTTAGAAAATTATCAAAAAAACGAAGTATCGATATCTCAAAAACCAAAAAAGATAACAAAATGTTTTTTACCTATTATTTATAAACTTAATTGAAAAAAAAAACAAAAACAAAATCTACTTATGCATTGTCACTGGCGATTTAAAAATGCAGAGAAATCGATGAAATTTTGAGAATCGGTTCTTGAAAGCATTTTACGAATCTTTGATATTTTCAGAATTTTTCACCGCTCACTTTTTTTTCAAAACAATATAAAAAATCACAATTTAATACAGAGTTTTGTAGGGCGGGCAATTGGAATGTGCACAAAGTCACCAAAAAATGCAGAAAAAACTATGATATTTTTTTTATACATAGACTATTATACTTATATTAAAATATATTAAAACCAGCAAACTTTATCGCGCGGTTTTGTAAAACAGTTGCAATCCTGAATTCTTGTACATTGCGTATATGGAAGCATGACCCTTACCCCACACATATACTGTATTTGAAAATCAAGAGAGAGTAAATTCCCAGAAATGTTTTGGGGAATATACCAGTTGAACGCGGCGGTCAGTTTTACCCAAAATTAATCCTTTTCCTATTCGAAAGGTATAGACCATTTGGACGCCAAATGGGGATTAAGGGTTCCAAGAAAATTAAATATTCTTATCTCATTTATTGGGTCTACCGTAATACAGATTAAATATCTAACGGTTTGGTTTTATTAATCGGTTTTTATTTGTGATTGGTCGAGAACCAGGGGGGAGGAAAATTATATTTTTCAAGCAGTTGAAAAACAAACATTTTAAATCAGTTAATTATTTGAATTCTCACTGAAAACATTATTTTATTTGGAAAAGAGATTCTGATTTTCGTTTGTGTTACAATGAAGTCAATGTTGAGTGTAAAAGGTAAAAAGTTATTAATTGTTAATAAGTATACATTTGGAAAAGACAAAGAAACAAAGTTGGGGATATCATATAGGTGTACTCGCCGTGAGTGTAAAGCAACTATTAAAGTGGACAAATCGGAAACTGTATTATTAAAGTCTAATAATGAACACAATCATCCACCGTTGGACAATTTAGATATAAAAAAACTTCAAAACGGAGTGAAAAGGAAGGCGACCGAAGATATTTCTGTTAAACCCAGTAAGTTAATAAATAATGGAATCCGAGGAGAAGGAAATACATTTAATGGAACCATTGATGATGTTGCGAATATTAGACGAAGTATATATAGGGCCAGAAGTTGTATATTGCCACCTTTGCCAATGTGCCTAAGAGATGTACACAATGCATTAAAAGCAATACAATCTAGTACAAATAAGGGTGAACAATTTTTATTATCCAACAATGACGATTTACAAGTTATTTTATTTTCATGTGATTTAAATTTGAGGTACCTATGTTCTCGTGATAGCATTTATTGTGACGGTAAATTTAATTACTGTCCAAAATTTTTTGGTCAATTTTTTACCATACATATTGTTGACAATGGACACTACATACCATTGGCATTCTTTGTTTTGCCAGATAAAAAGGCAAGTACTTATGCATCTGCATTTAAAATATTAAAGGAATATTGTTATAATAATTTTAATTTAGATTGGAAGCTTTGTAATGTTACTTGCGATTTTGAGAAAGCTATTCACACTGCACACTGGTATAAAACAGATTTGGCCTGATATTTTAATTATTGGATGTCGATTTCATTTAACGCAATCGTGGTTACGTAAGATACAAAATTTGGGTTTAATTTCTGAATATAAAAATAAACATTCAGAAATCGGCAAATGGCTTCATTACATTTTCGGCCTTTTATTTTTGGAAAACACTCAGGTAGCAGACTGTTTTTGTAAAGATTTAATTCCAATAATGCCATTAGATGAAAGATTAACTTCATTTACTTATTATATGATTAATACCTACACTTGCGATACCTACATCTGACTTCCCACCTTCAATGTGGGCATCGTGCACAAGTTCTACGGAACGCACAACAAATGCTTGTGAGTCTTTTCACAAACATTTTAATTCTGCTTTTTATTCAGCACATCCAGATATATTAAAATTTGTTGATGTACTTCTTGATATTTAGATAAATACCTATGTGAAATTAAACAGTTTACATATATATCAAACAAAATTAAAAATGCAAATTACCAAAAACGTCATGCGTATTTAACGAATGTAACAGCACAATACAAAAATAAAGCCATTTCAAGAATTCAGTTTCTTGTAATTTTTAATTTTTTTAAACGTTTATAATTATATATATTTATAATATTTTTACTTTTTAAGTGTAAAATTCTGTAATTTTGTATTATTTTTTATTAATTATAAGTTTTTTTTTTAAATTTGGTTTTATTCTTTTTATGGCTCACATGGTGTACCATAACATTATTTAAACATTAATATTCACGTGGAAAAATGTTTTTACTATTATTGAAATTATTCTTACAATTCCCATTTTATAAATATACAATTATTATCCATACTTAATGGTTTATAACGACGGCGTCCAAGTGGTACATTGGATTTTCAAAACTGGCGTCCAAGTGGCCGGTAGGATTATGGATCTCAACTGATAAAACTGACCGCGGCGTCCAAGTGCAAATTATGTTTGAACTAATCACAAAACACTTTTTAAAAACTTTAATTCCACTTAAGAAAATTATTAACAACACTTTATATCAGACTGAATTATATAAAAAATTGATTGACTATTTATAATAAAAAATATTGTAAATTCAGCATCGAATGTTCCCAAGTATTTCGCTGATATCGCAAAGTCAGCGCCGTGGTGGAATAGAACACCGGAAGGTCACCGTCCTGTAACTTCTCCATCCCCAGAGGAAGTTTTGTACGGGACGAACAAAACTTTGGCAGGTCCATCTTCCTCAGATGTTGTAGGTTCTGGTTTTCTTGTCCACTTCCTTTTTGCTGTAAAACACAAAAATATAACAAGTATTGTTGTGGCTATATATACCGGGGTCATCCAGAAGTGATTGTTGCTGGGGTCCCATTGTATTGGTGTTATGGATTGAAGATGTTCTTCTTCTTTGGTCAGTTTATGGAGCTCATCTAAAGGGATTCTCTCTAATTTTATAGGTTTCATCTTTTCTACTTGTTGAATTTTCGTTGTTTTGATTTTTGGTAACGTCAGTGGCTCTTCTGGAATGGAATTTTTGGAGTTTATAAATCTTTGGTTTGCTGTTTGAAATTCGCAGTTTAGTGGCAATTTGATGAGGAATGTCCCTTGGATAACGACAATTTTGGTTGTGGTGAAGCAGTAAGTTATTATCTTCGTTGGTTGGGAAAAAATTGTGACGTAATGAGCATCTGATATTTCTTGAATTATAGGTGTGCTTATCTCAACTGGTATGTATTTGCAAGGAGCATCTTCTTTTCCGATTTCCAAAATTTGGTTAATACAATCTTTGTTTTCTCGTGTCTTAGGAAGTATTTCTTCTTGACAGATGTAGTTGGGATTAAATTTGGTACAGGGAGTTTCTAAATATTTGTATGATTCGGAATTTTTTAAGAGATACGGTGCAGGAGGAATTATTGTTGAAAGATTTTGTGTCGGAATAGAGAATAAATGAAAATATGTATAGGATTCTGGGTACAGTATAGGAAAGTGGAGGATAAATATTATTGTAGAGTTTGAGTAGTAGGCATCTACTTTTATAATATCGTAATATTTGACTAGGTCCTCTTCTTTGGAATATATTAATTGATCTTCTGAATGGTGTTCCAACAATGATTTTATGGTCCAGTTAAGATCTTCTTTTTTTATGAGACTGTTGTGAACAATATTTATTCTTGCAAAGGTAATGGTTGAAGCATGGTATTAAGAATCAAATTGAGTTGATCTAGAACGTTTCTTGCTTGGAGATAGTCATCGAATTCAAAGATGAACTTGTTGAGATCTGTACTGATTAGTTTTATTTCATCCGCTATGGTGTCTTGATTGTGTGTGAGAAGAGATATCGTCTCGTTGAGGTTTTCCATAACTTTGTTATTTAAGCTTATGTGGTGGTTGATTTCGCTTATAATATTTTGTTGGTTTTCTTTTAATTCTATTATTGCTTGATTGTATTTTTCAGCATCTTCTTCATCTAAATTTCCTGATATTGATTTTATGATAGTGCCTAGTCCATTTATGAGCCCTCGTTTAGTTCTTCTAGTTGGGTAGATGGTTGCAAATTTTTCTTTGACAATTTTGAGTTGATATCGAAGTGCTTGATCAAAATTTTGAAGGGACGTGAAATAAGGATTACTTAAACCTTTTCCGATAGCTTCTGTGACGGCATTATACTGGTTTTCAATTGTATCAATTTCTTGTGCTATTGGTTCTAGTGGGATGTAGTGGATGAAATCATGACAACTAGTTTGGATCTTTGCTTGCCCCAGGTTGAATGGGAGAATGCCGGGGTTGTCCTTCAGATCTTGAATTAAGATTTCCTCCCCTTTTACTAGGGTCCATCTGTGAACAAAATTCCTTGTTAGCTGTGGTTTTTTGATGTTTTACATTCTTCTTGTGAACAGTGGAGGTTGGTGTATCGATCGTGACAATATTGTCAGCTTGTACAATTTTGTGTGAGAACCTTGGAAGTAACTTGTTTCTTTTTAACGTTCTTCTTGTATAGATCTTAGTGTTAGGTTTGTAAGTTATAGGCGTCTGTCTTTCTTTGTTTCGATTTTTTATGGTTTTCTCTTTATTTTCTGTAAGGTGATTGTTAATTTCTTTATAAATTTGTTTCGTTTTCTCACGATGTTGTTCTACGTAGTTGTTCGTTAGTGTTCGAACGATATCTACATCGAAAGGATCTTTGTTGTCCAAGTGCCCATTTAATATTTCTATTGGTTTTAGTTTGGTGGCTGAGTGTATAGAATTATTGTAGCCCAAGATAGCATACGGCATTTCTTCTTTGATAGAAAGATTTTTCTTAGTACTTCGTACAATTCTCAGATGTTCAATCAGCGTCGAATGAAATCTTTCAATTAATCCATTGGATTGCGGACTGTCTGGAGTTGTATAGTGGATAGATATATTATGGGTATTCACGAAGTCTTGTATTACTCCATTTTTGAACTCAGTACCACTATCTGCTACGATCATAGAAGGTAAACCATGATGTGTCATAAATATGAGCAATGCGTTCAAGATGTTTATTGAATTTGCTCCTTCTATAGGGTATGCTTGACCATATTTAGAGAAAGCATCTACAATAGTTAGAAACTTCTGTCCATTGGCTTGAAATGTGTCGATATGAACAATTTCCAGAGGTTTCGATGGTGTTGGAGTAATCATAAATTTGGGCTTCGGTGGTGTCCTGTCGTATTTATTTACTTGACATATGTCACAGACGTTAATGATGTCTTCTATGTCTTTTCTTAAGTTCGGCCAAAAATAGCGTTTTCTTATTTGATTGTCTGTTTCAATTATACCTCTATGGTTTGTCTTTCCTTCATGATAGTTTTTGATAATTTCTTGTTGTCTTTCTGGGGAATTGACATCTTCTAACAATAGATTGCATTTAATGATATCATAGGCATTATTTTTAAATGTTTTCCTAATTATTTCACTTATTTTAAAGTACAAGTCGTCATTCTCAAATTTGCATGCATATTTTCTTTTTGGATGTATATAATTCTTGAAGAAGTCTATAGTGTCTTTTTCCAAATTGTTTTTTCCAAGTTGCACCTGTAATCTTTCTTTATTTGGAAATGTTTGTATTTTTATTGGTGGATGTGGATTGAAGTTCACTGTTCTAAATATAATTTGGTGACTATAATAATTTATAGGTTTTTCGCTAATTGGGATGCCTAGTATAGGATCTTCGACAGCAGTATGATTGGTTTGATCATCGTCATCTTCGTTTATTTCAACTGATGCTTCTATGTTTCTTAGCTCTCTAATAATTTCATCTATTTTCTGTTCTTCATCTGGGTTGTTACACATGGACCATGTATCCATATTAGATTTGTTGTCCAGTATTTCATCTATGTTTATGTCTATTATATCTTTATTCAATTCTTTAGTATGTAGTTCTATCCTGGAGAGTGCATCTGCATTTGTATTGGCTTTTCCTTTTTTGTAAATTACTTCGTAGTCATATTCTTCCAGCTTTAAACGCCATCTTACAAGTTTAGAATTTGGGTCCTTTAACGAAAACAGATATTGGAGTGGTCTATGATCTGACAATATTTTGAATTTTCTTCCAAATAGATACGGTCTAAAGTATTTTGTGGCCCAAACGATCGCTAGCATTTCTTTTTCGATGGTTGAATATTTTGTTTCGGTGTCATTTAGTGTTCTGGAGGCATATGCTATAGGTTTATCACTTCCTACGGGCCCTTGTGATAATATAGCTCCAATTGCATAGTTGCTTGCGTCGGTGGTAAGGTTGAAAGGCTTCGTGAAATCTGGATACTGAAGTAATGGTTCATTCGTTAGTAGATGTTTGCAGATTTCTACGCATTTAAGAAATTCAGGTGTATGTACTATTTTAGTATCTTTCTTTAGACAGGATGTCAATGGTTTCGTGATTTTTGCGAAATCTTTTATGAATTTCCTGTAGTAGCCTAATAGTCCTAGAAAACCTCTAATTTCTTTAACTGTTCTTGGTATTGGGTATCTGGTGATAGCTTTTATTTTCTCTGGATTTGGCTTTATTCCTTCAGGAGTGATCACATGTCCTAGGAAATTAACTTCTTTTTTCAGGAATTCGCATTTGTCAATTTGGATCTTTAATCTAGTTTCTCTAAGACGTTGGAATATCTTTGAGAGATTTACTATGTGTTCTTGTAAAGACGTAGAGTAAACAATTATGTCGTCCATGTAAACCAAACATATTTGCCCTTGTAATCCCTTTAAGATGTTGTCCATTACTCTTTGGAACGTAGCTGGAGCGTTCTTTAATCCGAATGGCATACGTACAAATTCATAGTGTCCATTCTCTACATTAAAGGCTGTTTTTGGCACGTCTTCTTCTGCCATTTCAATTTGGTGGAATCCACTAGCAAGATCGAGGGTGGTGAAGTATTGGCATCTTCCTAGTTTATCCAGAATGTCACTGATGTTCGGGATTGGATATCGATCATCTATAGTCTTGTCATTAACTTTCCTATAATCGACGACAATACGCCATTTAATTTTTCCAGAGGCGTCTGGTTTCTTAGCTACAACCCATATTGGTGATGACCAGGGAGATTGGCTAGGTCTGATGATACCTTGTTCCAGCATTGATGTTATTTGGTTTTGTACTTCGGTTTTATGGACATGTGGGTAGCGGTACGACTTTGTATACACTGGCAATTCATCTTTTGTTTTGATTTGATGTTTGATCTCATTGGTGAATGTTAATGGTGTATCAGGTAGGTGAAAAATATCTGAATATTTTCTACATAATTTCCGTATTTGTTGGTCTTCTTCTTCATTGAGATGATCGGTTCGTAATACTTCATCAATGTCATTTTTTGATGTTAGTTCTGGAAGAGTTGTCATTGAATAGAGATGAAATTCTTCTCTTTGGAAGTCTGTGCTAGTTACTGGTTCTGTGAGAGCAATTTGAATTGGTTCTGAACTATTGTTTGTTATTTCTGTCCAGGCTAAATTGTCACTAGCAGTAGTTAGACATTCTCGAATGTCGGCTCCTTGAATATGTTGTTTGGCTATTAGTATTGTCCCTTGGGTTTGCTTGACAGGTAATCTAACTCGAGTAATTGAATTTGGTTCCAGTTGGATTGAGTAGAATTGGGTTTTATTGGTTTCGTAATATTGAATAGGAATTACAGAATTTTTCAAGATTAGATTTGATTCAGGAAAATTTAGCTGGGCTTTGAATAATTTTAGATTATCGAGGCCTATAAGCCCATCAAAGGTTTTGTGGAATTTAAACAAGTAAAATTTAAGATTTTCGGTAGAATTAAATTCGGGGAAAGAAGGTATTTCTGCACAATAGTCTTGAGAGTAATTTTGAAAAATGGATGTTACAACGAAAGGTTCTTTTCGGATAAATGGTCGATAAAACTTTGTAGCTATTTCGGGATTTAGAAAAGATTTTGTGGATCCGGTGTCGATCAGAAGTTTGAGGGGTGGATGAGATATTTTAATGAAAGGTAGTTCTTTTTTATCGGGAAAAGAGTGGAGTTCAACTATGTTTCGTAGTTTTCTGTTGGGTCCTCTTGAAAATTTGTTTCTTCTTGGAACTCAAAGTTTTGTTGCTCGGAGGTAAATTGTTCATATGCCATATTGTCTTCATAATAAGGATTTTCTTCTCCATAGTTATATTCTTGATTATAGAGCTCATCACTGGATTGTTCGATGTTATAAAGTTCTTCAACCATAAATCTAGGAGGAGACTGTGGTTTTGAGGCTGTTGCCACAGCTGGCTTTCTAAAGGTAGCGTTTGATGTGACACTCATTGGAGTTGGTCTTTGTTGTTGAGATGGTCCTGCTTTTGGTGCCCAAACATTTTGTTGATTTGGTGGTCGATAATTTGGTGAAGCGTTACCAAATCTAGGGTTATTAAACAAAGGTCTCGGTTGGTTGAAATTAGGCCTGGGTACTCCTTGGTATGGTGGTCTGAATGGTGGTTGTTGAACAGTTATTGGTTGTTGCCATTGGTTCCAATTGAATGAGGTGGGTCGCTGCGTGGCTTGAAGTCTTGGTCCAGGTTGGAAAATAATTGGTTTTTGAACTTGGTTTTGGTTCTGAAAGTTGTTTCTTGGCTTTGTGTTTGAGGCGGATGGTTGTGGGCTCGCACCTCGTTGTAAGTATCGTATATTATTTTCTTCCTGGATATATTGGATTGCTGTTGCCAATGTGGTCGGTCTCATTGCTCTTATGGTTGAACCAAGGGGTTCTCTGAGTCCAGCAAGGAAGGTAGATAAGGCTTGCTGTCTGAAGAATTCGAGCTTACTTTTCTTAACTTCCTGATTTAGAACATGCACTTCTATGTAGTTGGATATGCAGCTTAAAAGTCCCATAACCTTTTCATAAAATTGGACAGGGGTGTCGTTTGATCCTTGTCTTAAATTCACTAAATCTCTTGTTAAGGAATTCTCATTTCTTTGGTCTCCGAAGTTTTGGATTAGTGTATTTTTTACATCATCCCAAGTTTCACAACCATATATAGATATAACTTCTTTAGCTCTTCCTGTAAGTTTACTTAAGATTCCATATAGTAGAATTGTATTTTGTACATTGGTCGGAGTTGTTGCATCGTAATATTGATTCAGTAAATGAGTTGCAACCTTGATAAAATCGTATAGTTCGTTTGGATTTCCATCGAAAGTTGGCAAGATGCATAAATTTTTAACATCAAAAAATGGTACAGCAGGTTGAGCCATATTATTGTCTATTGTTAAATCTAATTCTCTTGATATGTTTAATGTGTTAAATTCGTTAATTAAATCTAATTCTTCTGCACTTAAGTTAAATTCTATGATACTTGGTACAGGAGATTCTAATTCTAACTCTTTATCAGATGAATCTGAACCAGAGGAGTCTGACATAAAAAAATAAAAGATTCTCAAATTCTTACACGATGCAGATGATGCTAAGATGCATTCCTTATTATCGTGATATAATAATCTGATTAACTTCTGTTCTTCGGGTTGACTTAAACGTAGTTTCCCTTGGAACTGGTTTCCGGAATAGTAGACAAACACTTGAAAGCGACGAGGATCCTTAAGGACTCTTCTACTATCCTACTGACTGCGCCAATTATGTTTGAACTAATCACAAAACACTTTTTAAAAACTTTAATTCCACTTAAGAAAATTATTAACAACACTTTATATCAGACTGAATTATATAAAAAATTGATTGACTATTTATAATAAAAAATATTGTAAATTCAGCATCGAATGTTCCCAAGTATTTCGCTGATATCGCAAAGTCAGCGCCGTGGTGGAATAGAACACCGGAAGGTCACCGTCCTGTAACTTGCACAACACCCATGTTTTGCAGTTATCAGTGTTAAAGGCAGTAAACCATAGACGTGCCTTTTCAAAATTAAATTAATATGGAAATAGAAATATTTAATTTGATTTAGTTATTTATACCTAGATTACCAATTTTAGATAGATAAACATAATTCTTAAGTAGTAATTTAATTTGGGTAAAATGAAGAAAAAGTCAATATTATTATAGGCATTTTGTTTTAGGCATATGTTTATTTACAAAATATATATATAATATCTACAGATAATTACAATTATTTATAAATTAATATGAGGAGCTAAAAAAACAATTAAGTAGGTATATGAGAAAAAAAACCAACCGCAAGGATAAAATTTGACGAGCAACATGCAAAAAATACGACAATATTAAATCTTAAAAAATAAAAATCTAAAAATAAAATTAAAGTATATGTTGGAAATTATGAGATATTCAATGGTTAATTTGTGAAATAATTAAGATTTAATTATTGGAATTGTCTTTATTTTAAAAAGAGAGTCTAGGAAGTATGTCTTTACAATCTCAAATATCAGAAAGAACTAACAGACTGCTTTTACAACTATAGTTGTTTGTCCCTTAACATCTGGTAATATTTTGGGTAAATTATACCTGGTTTTATGACTCGTAGTTTAAGAATTTTATCTTACTCTTTAGAAACAGAAATGTAAAAACACCAAATGTTAGCTTAAAAGAAAGCTTTCACTTTTAAAATATCTTCTTATAAAACAA
The DNA here is from genome assembly GCA_964028335.1 of Altica lythri. Classification (NCBI taxonomy): domain Eukaryota; kingdom Metazoa; phylum Arthropoda; class Insecta; order Coleoptera; family Chrysomelidae; genus Altica; species Altica lythri. The sequence goes on along the minus strand of OZ034806.1, from coordinate 3,234,952 downwards.
ACTAAAAATACAAATTATAATATAAAGAGAAGGAATTTTGAACTCAATATATTTCTACAGTACATAAATTAATAATTTTAAAGTTATGGTTCCTCGCACTCTGTGTCAGAAGATTCACCATCTGATTCTAGAGAAATTACAATGGGCTCTATAGTAATATCAATTATGTTATCAAGCTCCCACATTTTTTTTTCTATTTCTGTAACGTGTCTAATACATTTTTGCCAATTTTCACTTGTTACTTCAGATATTGCCTTATTGAAGAGATTTTTAACATCTGATAATTTAAAAGTAGTGTTATTTCTGGCAACATAACCTTTAACTTGAGCCCATATCAATTCTATCGGATTCAGCTCACAATGGTACGGTGGTAAACGAAGGATTTCAATTTCTCGTTTTTTGGCTATCTCCTCAATATTATATTTTTTATAATTTTGCTTATGTTTTTTAGCAATAGTTAACAATTCTGCCCTCAGCATTGTATTGTCAAAGGCTAAATTTTTAGAAAATAACCATTTTGCAATTTCATCCTTTTTCCATTTAGTGGTTGGTAAAGGTTCAAGTAATCTGGAGTGGTAACTTGCATTGTCCATTACAATAACCGATCCTTTTGGTATGAATTGAATCATCTGTTCAAAATATTCCTCAATCACGTCTCTATTCATTTCTTCGTGATAATCAACGGTTTTTTTTTATTCAAATAAGAGTAAACCATTTTTAAGAAACCCGTTTGTACTGCCTATATGACAAATAATTAATCTTTTACCTTTTCCTATAGGTTCCTTAAAACCAGTAGTATATTCTTCTAGAAAAGCTTGATGGGATGATTTTATATTTTTGTCTTTCCAAACTCTTCCTACACAATGTCCTTCATTAACCCATGTTTCATCTAAATAATAAATGTTTTTATTTTGAGCTTTAACTTGTTGTATTCTTCTGAGGTACTGTCTTCTCCAACATACAATTTCTTCAGAATCAATTAGCATTGAGTGTCTGCCCATTTTTTCAAATTTAAAGTTTAACTCATGTAACATTTTCCATAGTTTATCCCGGCTTATTGTGCGTAAAACAACATCAATCGTAATGGCTTGCAAAACTTTATCTAAAGTTGGTATTTGCTTGTTTATAAAAAATGAGTGAACAAGCTTACGAATAGCATTTTTAAAAAACTCGTCCATGTTGACTTTTAATAGTTTTGGTCTACCTGGTTTCGGCTTTGGTGAGGTTACTCCACCTGATTTTTCCTCCTTTAGAACTCTATATATTGTAGATTTTCCATATCCCATTGCCTTAGATGTTGTTTCAACTACACTGTCAATAGTGTTTGAGGGATTTTGATGTTTAAAATAGTGGTACACATTCACTACAGCACTCTTTTCATTGAGCGATAAATGGTCTAGTTTTAATTTTTTCACTGGCGTATACTCACAAACTGCTTCCATTTTTAGTCACTACTATTTGTCACGTTTATCGAAAATCAAATAACTGCATTTCTAGAAACTTAAGCTCTATTTAAGTCAAAATATCTGTCATTAGAAGCTGTTGCCATTCGGAGGTCGTTAAATAACAATTATCCCTTTCTAATCTGGTTACGCCTATGACGCACGTTAATCCTCTTAGGCCTACTGTAGTAACAATGAAAGATCATAAAATAATGTGATAGTCCAAGAAATTTAATAAATTTTGTATTGAAATTAACAAAAACAATTTAGAATGCATTACAAATATTGAAGTTTTACCGCACGTACTGTACTATAGTTTTGCATACCGAATTAGTTTTTATTCTGGGAATTTACTCTCTCTTGATTTTCAAATACAGTATAGCCAGTGACACAGATATTTTTAAAAAATTTAAAAAAACAATGAAAATATCCCAAAATTTTACAAAAGATGCATATTTTTGACAAAAAATCGAAATTTAAAAAAAATACACAAAAAAGCATTCTTTAACAAAAATGCGCGATTTTTCACAAAAAAGTGCGATTTTTAGAAAAAAAGACATTTTTTTAAATTTTTACCAAAAATTGGGATATCAAGTTGTTTTTTTATAAAAATAATAAATAATGTTTTGAGAAATTTAATCCAATTTAAATTTTTGCAAAATTTTAAACATTCAGTGAATTATGGCAATTTTTCAAAAGAATACTCAAGTTTTTTTTGAGTTTTGATATCTCAAAAACCAAAAAAGATATTAAAATGTAAATTTTTGCATTTTAATCCAAATTTTGTCTCGATACAGAAACGTTTTGATTTTTCAAAAATCAATCAAAAAAATGATTTTTTTCAAATTTCCAAGATTCTCAAAAAAAACCGATATCGATATCTCAAACACCAAAAAAGTTACGAAAACGCGGCTTGTTTACTAATTTTTCACTGATTGAAAATCAATTTAAATTCTGCAGATTTGAAATAATAATCAATAGATCTGTAGAACAATCAAAATCTGTAGATTTGAAATGATAATCCGTAGATCAAGTAAAATATCCAAAAATATATACGGAAAAATCCGTAAAGCTTGCATGACTGACTGTCGCTCCGTTTTACGAATTTTCGATAAAGTTATGTGTACTGACACTGACGCGAGTTTAACATTTTTTAACCATCACAAAAACTGCAGAACGCGCTGAAGAAGTTTTCACTTTAAAAATCGCGGAGTGCCGTTAAATGATTGGGGGGAAAATGCACCATTTCATTTTTTTATATATCTTGATAAAAAGGCCAAATTTTAATAAAGTAGAAAAGTTTTTTTAAAGAATACAATTTCCCTTAAAAGAGATAGGTATATTATGATAATAAATAAAAATATTAATCCGTTAAATTGTTAAAAGAAAAATTTAAATTGATTTATCTTTTTGAAGTTATAGGGACTTCTATTCGTACACCCTGTAGAAAAAGATTGTGTAGAGTTAAATGGGAAAAATCATTACATATGTGTGAGTAAGAGAGAGACAGAAACACTTATAAGGTATATTGGTCGGTAAAAACAAAGATGAACTATTTACCACATGTTATTAGTCATAACTATAAGTCCTTTGAATACCGTTTCAACATTCAGTACATTGAAAAGGGATAGATATACAAAAAACAGTCTGAACTAATGTATGAATATCATAGTGACGGACTACATGATTATTTGACAGATTATTTTATAATTCTGTCACGTAAGTGAAGTAAAGTTTAGCATTTTATATTAATGCAGTCAAATCCATCTGGACACCCTGTATATATTTGGCAACGTTGGGCATTAAGTGTAAATAGAGAATGCCATAAGGGAAGGACAGGTAACGAACCCTGATCACGGACTTGCTTTTAGAATTACGCAGTGTTAAGACGCATATTGGCCTATTATATATTGTATTAGTTGTATTAGTGTTAATAAAGTAAATAATTCTTGCGGCTAGTTTTATTAAGACTACATTAGAAGTGGTTGTGAACTCATTGCAGTTTTTAAGTGCCGATTTTATTTAAACATTTAATTTAAGTTAATTTTGTTCGGTAAAAACGATGCCTAAATCCAAACGACAGAGACGTAATAGTTCTACTAGTTCTAGTTTTAGTTCTGATTCATCAGATAGTGAAATAGTTAAAAGACATAAAAATTCAAAAAGACATCGACGTAAGGGTGATAAAACAAGTGAAAAACGTAGTTTTACACCTCCGATACAATTGGTGAGTAATACCCTTAGTCATATACCCATCAGCTACCAGCAATCGAATAAAAATATGGAAAATGCACATTTTATACCCGAATTTGATCCATTACTTGGCATAGTAGATTAATGGATCGAGGTAATAGAGCACAATGCTAAAATATATGCATGGACTGATAATTTTACGATTTATCAAGCTATCAGTAAACTTCGCGGTACTGCCGAAATTTGGTACAAAAGTTATATAGAGAATGAACCAGGTTGGTCAAAATTTTCATGGGAACAATGGAAAAAAACGTTATTACACAGAGAAAAGTCTGTTATTAACTTCCCGCTAAAAAAAAATTAAATTTTTTTTTAAAATCGGGAAGTTATTGGTTTCACCCCGTTTTTCAAAAATCGAGTTTTCATCGGATCTCAACGTTTTGAGGTCTTAGGAACCTCCCCTGACTATTTTGACGAGGGTGTCTGTATGTCTGTATGTACGTGTGGATGTGTGTGTGTGTGTGTGTGTGTGGATGTATGTAAACCTCTTATAACTTTTGAACAACTTGACCGATCGGAATGAAATAAAAAGCATTCCAAAGAGTTCCATCTAACTTAGATTACCTGTAAGTTTGAACCGATTCGAGCCGGTAGATTTCGAGAAATTTCAAAATAACCGAAAAAAACAATTGGTAAAAATGATGTTTTTTGGGCATATCTTTTTGACTATTGCATCGATCAATTTCATAACCTAATCAGCTCTCAAGCTTAAAAAGCCACGTCGAATGCCGTTTTGCAAATTAAAATCGGTTGATTCGTTCGTGAGATATCGTTGTCGAAAAATTTCAAAAAAAAGTGTTTTTTTTTCAATAACTTAGAGATTTTTTGACTAACCGATTTTGCACTCCCGGTAACGTTTTTAGGTCTCAAAAAACTGCGTCGAATGCCATCTTGAACATCAAAATCGAATAAGGCGTTAAAAACTTATGGCTTTTTAAACATTTCAAAAAAAGTCAAAAACGTCAAAATACGTCACGTTACGATAGCTTTGCGGTTAAAACTAGCGGGAAGTTGCAAGGATGGCCTTTAAGGTCAACCTCTTTTCGAATTTTTTAAATTAAGAAAATCGGTTTGTTTGAAAAGTATTTGTTTGAAATCAGTAAGATTTATTTGGCCTAATTATATTTATTTGGATTTACGTATTTGTTTTAAGAATATCATTTATTTGTCTGGATTTATTTGGAATTAATAAAATATTTGTTAATTACCGCGAAAAAATTATTATCTAAAAAAAGTACTTAAATTAAATAAAAAAATTGTTTAATACTGTGGTGCCTAATGTTGTAGAAAATGCTAAATAAATATGTATTTCAAATAAATGAAATATTTGTTTATAAATGCGAAATTATTTGTTGTAAGAAAATACAAAAAAATATTTATAATATATTATTTTCATGCTAAGAAGTCCATCATTGCAAAAAAGGCCAAAGAAATTTTTAATTAAAATAAATAAAATATTTGTTGACTATTTTGAGCCAACTAATGTGAATAGTGACAAAAAATATTTTCTGTAAATAAAATATTTATTTAATGTTTAAAACTGACTAAGAAAAAAGCAAAAATATATTTTTATAATTCACGTTCACAAAGTTTCTATTTCGACACTAAAAACAGTATCGAAATAGATTCATTGTAACACTGTTTTTGGTAACTTTTTGTTTTACACAATTGGTTGCACTGCACTGATTTTCAACGAAAGAGTTCAGGTAGTAAATCAAGAAGTATGTTGTAGTAAATTATTAAGTACATTATCAGCGTTATTGCTAAATTCGGAATATTTCATACAAATTTGACAAACATTCTAATTTAAAATTATTAAAACTGACAAGTGTCAAAACTGTCAAGATTGCCAACATAAATAAATATTTCGAAAAACACTCATTTTACTTTTTTTATACTTTTAAAAGTTCATTATAAAAAATAGTATGTAACACTCGAGTTACAATGACGGTTTGTAGTACTCGTTCTTTGCGAAACTCACCGCTTCGCGGTTCGTTTCACAAACTGAACTCGTACTACGAAACCTCTGTCATTGTAACACTTGTATTACAATATACTATTATTTGAAATAATTGAAACTAATAATTGTGTACAAAAGCAATAAAATATTTAGAAATTTGAAATAAATATTAGGTACCTATACTATTACAGAGGCCAAGACAATGTTTATTTGAAATGAATAAAATATTTATTGGATCAGTAGGTACTCTTAGCACTGCTACAAAATCAAACAAAATTTTTATTTGAAATAAATAAAACATTTGTTTATTCTTTGTTGTGAAGAATTATTATTAATTTGATACTTATTAGAAATATATTGAAATGGATCCTCCCTCCGGGAACACCCACTTTCAATAAAATTTATCGGTCGTGGATTCAAGAATTTTTAAATTGATTGTCCTAAAAAAAATACAAAATTATAAATATAAAAAAAATAATTCTTTCGCGTCTTTCTAATTCTTTCTTCCTCCGTTTTTCCACTCTTTCTCTATATCTTCCTCTTCCAACTACTTTTCAACTCCTTCTTGCTACTGCCTTTCCATCTATTTAATACGTTTCTGCTGCTCAACTTTTTCTCTATACCTTCTTCTTTTACAATTTTCCAACTCTGACCTCTCTGCTTTTCTATACTTTCCAATCTCCAGTTTCTTTCTATTTTGTATGATTTTATCTTTTATCTTTTATTTATTTCTTTTTTTATAGAATCCATATTCTTGTTCATTTCTTTTTTCATAGAATCCATATTCTTGTTTATTGCTTCAGTATTTTTGTTCATGTCTTCTTTATTTTCTTTTTTCATAGCATCTATATTTAAATTTATTGCTTTAATATCCTTGTTCATATCTTTCATTTCTTTTTTCATAGAATCCATATTATTGTTTATTTCTTCTGTAATATTTTTGTTCATATTTTTTAACATTTCCATCATTTGTTCCCATGATGAATCCCTTCTATCCCCTATTTTACTATCCTGATTACCCTGATTATCCTGAATACCCTGACTACCCTGATTATCCTGATTACCCTGACTTCCCTGACTATCCTGTCCTTCCTGACTCTCCTGATTATCAATATTATCCCCTTGCTCTAACATTCTATCTGTAATTTCCTTTCCCCCTCTTAATTTCATACAACTATTTATAATTTATCTAATCTTTCACTCCGAATCACACACCTTTGTTTTTTAATAAAGCAAGCTTGACACCTAATAGTTAAGAAAAATCTCTTACCCTCAGTGCCGAAGCAGCCCCACGTTGGGCGCCAATTGAAATGGATCCTCCTTCAGGAACACCCACTTTCAATAAAATTCTCGGTCGTGGATTCAAGAATTTTTAAATTGATGGTCCTAAAAATAAAGTACAAAATTATAAATATAAAAAATAATTCTTTCGCGTCTTTCTAATTCTTTCTTCCTCCGTTTTTCTGTTTTTCAACCCTATATCTTCCTCTTTTACAATTTTCTAACTCTGACCTCTCTGCTTTTCTATACTTTCCAATCTCCAGTTTCTTTCTATTTTGTATGATTTTATCTTTTATCTTTTATTTATTTAATTATTAATCTCTTTATATGTAAATTCAAATTATTTTATTCAATTTAGTTCATTCAATGACATTCATTCATGACAAATTTTTACTTAATATCATGACAATCCAAACACCAAAATACTTAATCAAGACAACCGATTTAAAAATCATGACCACGTTCCAACACTTCATTGAAAGAATGTGCACCATTGAAGAAAAATCCATATCAATATATTGTTTTTTAAGCATAAAAGAATACCAAAATAACATAGTACGTATAGTTTAACTAATATTAATGTGAAAACATAACCACGCCCTTTAACCCCAACAAAGGAACCGACTTTCGAATCTAGGTTGTCAGATATATTTGCGAATATTCCTAAGTTTATATATTTTGAAAATTTTCTCTCTACTTTACTATTAAATTGTTCGTCAATGACTCTTAGAAAGATAATATAAAAATATTCTTACAAAATATATACTTAAATTAATTAACTAGGTTCTTCATATTTAAACAGTTTTTACTTCTAATGATATCAATTTTGTATATATTACTTATACTTAAAGAAATTTTTAAATACCGGCAACATTGTGTATGTACTGTCCGAATTTTCAAGTCGGTTCGTAACGCATTGATCTTAACGCAAACAAATGCCGACGGTGCGCTTTTTATCAAACAAAACTTCAAAGAGGAAAATTGCAAAATGCGACAACAGTCAAATACCGCCAATAGTCTTCTTTCCCATTACAGTACACAGTAGCGTGATTGATTTTTATTGATTTTTTATATTAGATATATTATATATTACGGTGGCTTGATAGTACTTAATATAGTAAGAATTTCTCGTTTAAATATATAAGATAATAACTACGCCACCTTACGGTGGCGTTATATTATTTGACTTAGAAAGGTATTTTTTTTAGACTTTATTTTTTTCGCATTTTTTCTGTTTTTAATTTTCCACTTTCTCTTAGTTTTTCGTTTATTTATTTATTTATTTATTTATGAATCGAAATTCAACACTATCTATTGGGTTTTCTTACAATTCAGTAATTGTTATGGACAATGTGTCGTATCATTTCCGCATATTAAACAAAATACCTAATAACACAAAAAAAGAATGAAATTTTAAGACTTATGGCAATCAAGAATATCGATGTTCCTAAAAAAGGTCCAGTAAAGAAGGAATTAATAAGAATGATCAAAAGTCAGAATTTTAAAAATGAATACGTCATTGACACCATTTGCAGCAGGCATGGTCATACCCTTTTGCGTTTACCTCCTTACTACTGTATTTTTAATCCAATCGAAATGGTTTGGAGTAAAGAAACGTTTACGAAAATATAATCAGTCACCAACCTTAAGCGCAGTTGTTCTTGATAATATTCGAGAGGTAATTAGTGGCTTTAATAGCGATGTATGGAAAAATTGCGAAACACATGTTATAAAAATAGAAAAGGAATATCCTGTTTTACCGCCAATAGCACCATTAGTAATTCAACCTGGAAACGATTCTACTTCAGAAGACTCTGACAATTCTTGTTAGTCATTCCAACCAATTTCCTTTACAGCTATCGTGATGTATCTTAAAAACTTGTTTTCAAAAACAAACTAATTTTATATTCCTACTAACATACCCAACCCTTTACTTTCCAGGCAAGGAAGGCTCATCCCTCCTCGTGTTCCTTGCTGGACAGACAATCTTTTAAGATTGTCAGACAAAATGAGTATTATTTGTAGACAATTGTTTTAAAATCTTATGAGTTATGTACTATTTGAATAATGAGTCAAATGTTCTTATTAATAACTAAAATTAACAAGTTTTAATTTGAAAGAATTAATTTGTTATTTGACAATTTTCAAATTAATACAAAATTTACAAATATACAAAAACCGTTTTTCTTTTAAAATTTAAAACAAAAATTAATAAAAATTTATGAACCCTTTTTATTTAATTCCACGCCAATGGTCGGAAATGTCATCAAAGGCACTTAAAAACCGCCAAAGAGCACAAAATTTCACATTTAGATTGGATAAACTATAACTAGGTAGGTACATATTTTACTGATGACATATGAGATAGTTTAACATTTGTTATAATTTGTGATTTTTAGTTAATAATTACTATAATTAGGTCACTTTTATTTTGCTTACAAATAATCTATTCTTTTTAGAACAATAGGTATATTATGTGTACATATAATATATAGATTTTATTCATTTTTTCAACAAATCGAAATAAAACTAATTCTATAATTTTATATTATGTAATTGCATTAAAATTTAAAAAAAAAATAGAAGTTATGCACAATTTCCAACGAGAAAGCTCGTACCTTTCTCACCTATCTAAAACATATTCGTGTAGCATTGCCAATTTTTAAATTTATATGTATTGCATGTATATATTGTCTATAAATTTAACTTTATCTAAATTAGTGTTTGTAAACAACCATAAATTATTACAATAGCTAAGGATATCCACCAAAACTTTTACCAGAAAGTAAAACCTATTAAAATTTGGCAGGACCTATTGAATTTTTGGAGATGCATTTACTTATTTATTGCTATTTGAAATGAAAATTGCAACAGAGCTACGGGGTTAAACGATCACCGATCACCCCATCTCCCATATCAGACATCTCTTTCGGTATACGTTTTACGTTATTTTAGTTTATTAGTTCATGTTTCTTTGTTTCGTCGCACAACGTGGTTGGATTAGTGTTTGAAAATGGAAATTAGTGAATTTTTTAAACAGTATAAACTAGAGCACCTAAGTGATTTATTTAAAGGTAAGATAATTATAATTACAATAATTTTAAAGATTTCTTTAGTGTAGTTCATCAGTTATAATAAAATAAAAGTAGATAGGTACTGTGAACCAATAATTGCAAATACAGGTAAAAGCGTTAAAACACCTTATTTCTAATTCTTAGGACTTGAGTAAAAATTATTAGGTATGGAGATATAAAATGTTTGTATACGTAGATGATACGTAGGTACCTACCTACAAACTTTCCGTTAACTGGTTATAACAAAAATTTCATTTTTTCATTTTTAATATATTAATTTTATTTAAGAATTTCATTTATTTAAATCTCAATAATATTTATTTAAATCTAAATTTAATTTAATTGACTTGAATTACCCAAATAATGTTTTCTTTAATTTTCTATATGATAAAACGAATAGAAAATGTAAATACGTAACTTATTTTTTATATTTTAAGGAAGTTGTAACTTTATTTAAAAATATAGGTATAGATTATTTATACTTTGATAACCTCCGCTAAGTTATTGATCGATTTTTAGATCATTTTGAAATGAAATATTTCATATTATTAAAGTTAATTCACAAATATTAACTTAAGTACCTAATTGATTTACCGTTTATATTCAAACTTTAGTATTTCTGAAACATTCATTTATTATAGAACAAAATGTGGATTCACTTGATATGCTTCAGGATATAACTGAAGAAGATTTGAAATCTTTAGTACCCCTTTTAGGGGATAGAATGAAATTAAAAAAGGGAATTCGAGAGTTCAAAACAAAGGTAAATACTTAATCCATAATAACTTAACTAATTTGATCCCTTGGGAACTTTTTGTAATAAAACCAGTTTTGACAAATTTGGAATATCTAATATTTACCACCTGTCTTTATTTTTTACATATCATTTTTTCCAGTATTATATATTCGCACCTTTAATTTGTTTGTTATTTTTAATTTAGTTAATAAATGAAGAAACGTCTTTCACTGGATGTGGGTCAGATAGTTTAATAAGTTTCGTTGAAAATTTGCCGCTGTCCCCGAATCCATCTACGTCATCTACATCTACCATATCATTATCGTCCACTTCAACCCAATACTCAAACTCAACAGCACTGGTTACAACAGATTTTGATGTAGTTGCAAATTTAGATATAATAAAGATTTTAACGGAGAACATATTAGGAAAACCTATTTTAATAAAATATAATAAAAGTAATAAATTGGATTCAAAAGAACGGAATCAAATTGTGGATATTATAATATCACACTTTTTAAATAAAGGGCTAAAACTGAACAATATTTATTTATCAATAATTGCTGATAAAATAACTTTAACCTTTCCTGGAGAAAAGCGTGCCACATATTATGTAAGTCCTATAGCCAAAAAGAAATCCAGGTATAATAGACCAGAAGTAGCCAAAGGCAAGCTGGTGGACAAACATAGAAATAAACTTTCTGCCTTAAAGAAATGTTTACAATTAAATGAGGAAACCGAAAAAGAAAAACCAAAACATGATGGTAATGAAGGTAATTATATTAGGTCTATATTTCAATTTACATTATTAGATACTTATTTACTATTGACAGTTTTTATTTTTCATTTGAGAAGTATGAAGAAAAAATTGTGTTGTAGATTATTCTCAAGAAGTAAAAGACGGAAAAATTTGGTTAAAAAATAATTTTGAGCCTTATGATGAAATGATCAATAAATGGAAATTGACAGCAGACATCAGAAATAATCAAACTGTAAATACTATCGCTGAATTTTTTAATGAATGGCCAATACTATTATCCCCGCTAGGACCCGAGCTCGTAAGTTTTATATACTAAAACGTGTACTTTTTGATAACACTTACGAGAATTATTGAATTTTAAATGTCTTTTATAGATTAATATTGATTTCAAGAATAAATTTTTTGCTCATAGAAGTGAGTTTAACCTAGATAAAGAGTTTGAGAGATTTTTTTCGAAAATTTACGAAATTAGACGAAATAGTTTAAATGCAGAAGCTGTAGTCTTCTACAATTTATTAGAAGGTGATATTACAACAGGTAAATTAATGTTTATAGCACCATTTCATACTTAATCTGAGTTTAATTTTAATATTTTAGATTCTAAGACTGCTGTACAGTTATATTTATTAACGTGCATGGTACCATCAAAAAGTAGATTCAGATTTAATAAGTCTGAATGGAAGCCATCAACAAGTGAATGCCGAGATGGGTTTTTCATTTGTGTAAGTAACCCTGCGGATATTGATAAAGTAAAACAGAATCGAGTGGATTTTTATTTTGGGAAAGGATTAACAGTACCTACAACCATTCATTATTTTGTTGGGATCATCTCTCGATAATGTTGTAGGGTCTTATGTAGTAGTTAATGAAACAGTGTATAAAACTAATTGTGTGTTAGAAGCCTTAGATTTATGCTTTAAATGTTATATGGTTCTAAATGCTAAATATTCTATTGAGACTGAGAATTTGTGGCAATTAATTCAAAAAAAAATGTACAATATAGATACTAAATACGATAAAAATATACCTTATTTACAAGATTTGTTGTAAAACTTTACGAGAAAAGTAGGTGAGATGATTAAAGTTTAATTTTTTTTATCTTTACAAATTTTAAATAGGTATTAAATGCTCTAAAAAAGTTAGAATTCAAATTAATTTTTTGAATATAACAGTTGCATTACAAATCAATAATATAACTTTTTTGTTTATTTGAGTAAGTTTTTAAATATGTTTACTTGTTTTAAGTGTTTGCAATCTTTTTCCTCATTTGCTGTTTTATGTAAACATTTACATATTATGCATCGTTTTTTACAAAAATATGAGTGTAGGTAAACAAAATAATTGTACAAGAAGTTTTGCTACCATAAATGCACTCAAAATAGTATATTGTTTTACGAGCAAGGAATGATACTCATTTCCCACGAGTACGATGTTTGCAGCATGAGCTGCAGGCGAATGCTGCAAATCGTACGAGTGGGAAATGAGTTATTCCTTGCGAGTCAAACTCTATACTATTCTATACTTTTTCTACGGTTATACCACATAATAATACAATAATTCAAAAATAAATCAAATACAAAACAAAATATAACGATATAAGTTATATCATTTAAGTAAAATTAACTATTATTTACAATATTTACAGTTATCATACCTTAAATTGATTTGTTAATTCAGAAAAATAAGCTTAAAGCACAGTTTCTGAAACGGAATTTGTTGCCTTTTTCTTTTGCCAGGTCACGAAACTTTCATATGCATTCTGGTACTTTTGTTTTGAAATTTCGGAAATCAAATTCTGACAAGCTTCGTTTGCCGCTTCTCTTATTTCAGGAGGAGTTAATTCTAATTCATTTTCATCACTACTTAACATTTTTAATTAAATAACAATCTAATTTAAATATTGTATTAAAAACTGTCTGTTGTACCTGTCACTACTTTATTACTGTCAACCTGTACTATTAGTCAAATATATGAATACATGATTGTCAAAGTATACTTGATTAAGTTAAAACAATAAAGAAATGGACACTTTGTGTTATCAGATAAGGAAATGAGATATTTCTTTATTTGATATAACAACGTACCCCATTTCTTTAGAGATTACTGTCAAAAAATGATACATTTGTATAATAACCGTAGAAAAAACATTTTAGTTTAAGTCGCGTTGACATTTTTTACTATGATGCGAATAGTCAGCCCATAAAGCAACCAGATTGTACAGGTTCAACTATTAATTCTTTTGTTTCTGGTAATAATCCTTCAAAAATCCACCCTTCCCTTGAAACAGAAAAGACTGATCAAGTCGTGACAGAAGAACACAGTTTAAAAAATTCGATTTTATTTTTTGTTTCAAAATTATATGTAAACCCATCATATCCGAGAAATTCAATTCAGTTAGTATTAGAAAATGTAAATATACTCTTAAAAGATATTTTTAATTTTTTAACAACGAAGTTTACAAAAATTAATTTTGTCAGTGAATTAGTTTCTGTATTTAACGAATTAGAAAATTACTTTAATGAGTTTAATTCGGAGTATAAACGTTTTAAGCAGCTGGAAAAATCAGAACATTTTATCCGGCCAAAATCATTTTATATTGGTCCAAGAACGACTTTATTGAGAAATAATACTTGTAGACCACCGGTTATGGATATTCAAAATGCGGAAGGTCAGATTATACCATTAAGGCACTGTTTAAAAAAGTTTTTAGAATTGCCGAATGTTTTTGAAACTATAAATTCCTATATACAACAAGAAAGTTGTGTTAAAATACCTGCTAAATCTAATATTTTCCATGGAAAATTGTGGAAAACATTAAAATCTGATTTTAAAAATAATATTGTTTTTCCTTATAATTTGTACTTTGATGATTTTGAAACTAGTAACCCATTGGGATCAAAGGCTGGAATATACAAAGTAGGTGCTTTGTATTTATCTATCTGTGGAATTCCACCCCAATATAACATTTAAAAAAAAAAACAAAAAACTATACAATATAAACAAAAATAAGAAAATATGCATTTAAAATAATAATAATAATAATAAATAATAAAATCTAAGAAAATTGTTTAGGCCACAGGGATTTACAAGGAAAAGCGACACAAGGCAACGCGTTAGCGGGCTTAGTCACTCATGCTAAAGACAGTATGATTAACATATGTAAGTAGCTATAACAAAAAAACTATTTGAAAATTAAATTTGGATAATGAAAATATACAATTTTAGTGATTGAATATTAATATGATTGTTTCAAAATGTTGTAAAATGTGTTAGGACTATTTAAAATATAATTTTTAGTACTGATTTTGAATTTATTTAATTTGTTAATCTGTTTTATAGACAAGGGAATTGCATTAAAAAATTTGGGACCAAAATAATGGAATGACCTCTGCGTTAAGGTTTTCTTTAAAAAGGCTGTCGGTATGTTGTGATTAGCAGCAGATCTCTTATATCTAGAACTTTTTCGCTCTTTTGTATGTCAAGATAATAATACATTGATAGGAGAAGAGTAGCTGAATGTTTATCATTTTTGTATCTTCATAGAGTTTTGCCGTAGAATAGAGCCTATATTTATTAAAAATAATTTTTAGAAGTAAATTTTGACTAGCCTGCAGATTTTTTAAAGTAGTGTTAAAAGCACCTCCCCAAGCGGTAATACAGTATCTGAGAACTGACTCAGCTAAAGATCTGTATACAATGATTAAATTTGCCCTTGAGAGTCCTTCTCTAAGCCTATAGAAACGATGCATCAGTGATCTCATACGTTTGTTTAAGTAGAGGATGTGCTCTGTCCAGCGTAAATGTTGGTCAACCACAACTCCTAGGTATTTTATATTTGAGACTCTATCCACATTCGGACAGGCACATCTCCCATCTCTACAACCAGGAGAGTGTAGTTTAACTGAGTAATTAAAGGGTTGGCTGGTAACGTTTGGGCTGAAGGTTATAAATTTGGTTTTTGTTGTGTTTAGTGTAAGTATATTATGGCATAACCAAATATGTAATTTTTGTAGATTTGATTCAGCTAATATTTTGACATCATTCCAGTTTTCACCAGTGAAAACTATTACTGTATCATCCGCATAACTGATAAGATGCCCCGCAAAGTTCTTAATTTTAGTTATACTGTTTATGTATACAAGGAACAATATTGGCCCCAAATACCGTTCCTTGCGGCACCCCCACCGACAATAGAGACTCATCACTAATCTCTTGTCCTATTTTTACTCGTTGATTTCTGTTTGACAAATAATTTGTTGTAAGCTTTAACGCTGTTCCTCGTATGCCATAGTCATTCAATTTATTTAAGAGTATCTGATGCGAGACCGTGTCGAAAGCCTTCGCAAGATCGAGAAACACAGCCATGCACTTCAAAGATCTGTCTAAGGCCCCGCTCACATGTTCCACAAAATCCAGAACTGCTTTTTCTGTGTTTGAGTTTGATATAAATCCATATTGTCGGCAGGTAATAACGTCATTTAGAGCAAAAAAGTCCATAAATCTTGTCTTCAAAGCGTTTTCAAAGATCTTTGCAAAATTATTGATGACAGATACAGGTCTGTAGTTTTCCAGATTACTAGCATCTCCTGATTTAAAAACTGGTGTAACTACTGACTCCTTCCATTCTTGATGTACTATACCCTTTACAAAACAAAGATTTATTAGGTACATGTTTCAATGGAGATGTAATAAATACATGAATGATTTTTATGGTTTCAGCTGTCAAACGGTCAGGGCCTGGCGCAGAACAATTTTTTAATTTTGAAATGAGTTGTATTACTTCATTCTCGGTTACTGGTTTAAGAAATATGCTGGAATTTACATTTTCATGTTCTAGAAAATTCTCAGGTAGTTCTACTTTATTTTTTTTTTGCCATATTAATTCCTAAATTAGTAAAGTGATTGTTAAATGTACAAGCTTTTCGTTTGTTATCATCTACTGCGATGTTATTGTTATAAATATTAATGTTTTCAACATTCCCATTTTTTTTTGTACTACCTGAAATATCATTTATACATTGCCAAACTTTTTTGTAATTTTTTCCTGCTTGTTGAATTTTCCATTTATAATAATCATTTTTAGTTTTTTTTATTAAAATATTTAATTGATTACGATATTTTTTGTACCGAGTTTCAATTTCTACTGAGTATTTTTTTAGGGGGCACTCGAATTGCGGATAAATTGAACCAGGTAGAATTTTTTGTAAGGGTTGCTTTTAATCCCATACTGAATTGCGGATTGCAATATTTAATAGATTTTTAATGACCGCTTATAGATATTAAAATAATATTAAGAAAAAAGATTCAAAACAATTTCTAGAAATTATAATTGGCTAGAGCATTTGTAGGTATCGATGCACCCGATAATTTATTTCATTTAGTCTTTAAATTTAAAAGTGTCCAGTTGATATTTTCGGTTATTGTGAGTAATATGGAATTTAAGCAAATGTTAAGTGAAAGAGGACAAACATTAATAATTTTTGAAAATTTTAAATTTCGGAAACATTGTGTTCTAAAAATTAGTGAAGAAGAAGTGTGGTGTTGTACAGTAAAAAGCTGTAAGGCCAAAATTTATTTGTTAAATTCTGTGATATCAAGACTAAGTGTGGAACACACTCATAGTGCAGACGTATTATTGCTTAATCGCCAAAAAATTAATAACGCTGTAAAAAGAAAAGCAGAACAAGAACTTTCTGAAAGACCTCGTAAGTTGATTAGAACTGAAATTGAATTACAAATAGATACAATTAATACAATTACAGAAACAGATATAAAATATATCCGTAATAATATTAACCATACAAGGTTAAAACAATATCCAAAATTGCCTAAAAGTGCAGCTGAAGTGCAACAAATTTTGAATACAATAGAAGTAAAAACTACCAAAAATGAAGATTTTTTATTTATTAATAATATGACGGAAAACATTGTTGTATTTTCCACTAAACAAAATATAAACTTTTTATGTAAACAGGAAACTATTTTTCTGGATGGAACATTCAACTATTGTACCAAATTTTTCTTACAATTGTTTACCGTCCATGTATTTGCAAACAATATTTATATACCTGTCGCATTTTGTTTGCTTCAAAATAAATTGAAATCATCATATATTAAGTGTCTCCAATTGATAAAATTGAAAATTAATGAGATAGGGTTAAATTTTACCCCAAAAACTGTCGTTATTGATTTTGAGCAAGCTATTCATGCAAGTATAGAAGAAGTATTTCCCAATGTATCGATTGTTGGATGCAGGTTTCATCTTTCTCAGGCTTGGTAAGTTTACCAAAATATTTTGTTATGTGTCATGTTAAACATAAATAAGTAAATTTAATTTCTCATTTTTTTATTAATATAGGTGGCGAAAAATTCAATCACTGGGTCTCACCAATGAATATAAGGATTTAAACTCAACAATAGGGAAGTGGTTGAGACATTTTTTTGGACTCACTTACCTCACCCCCGAAGATGTTGGTGATTGTATTGTGGAGGATTTAATTTCATGCAAGCCGAATGATATAAGAACAGATCAATTTTTAGACTACCTGGTAGAAAATTATATTGATAATAGCGCACTGTTTCCACCTTCGATTTGGGCCGCTGCGGATGCTAGTTTCGCTAGAACAACAAATGGATGCGAATCGTTTCATTCAAAATTTAATTCGGAATCACAAAATCCCCATCCCAACATTTACTTATTTCTAAAGACTTTAAAAAACATGCAAACAGACACATACATAAAAATAAATTCAGTTTTAAATAACGAACATCGAATAATTCGTGAAAAGGTTTAAAAAAAACAGAAATTTATTGAAGATATAATTATTCGATATAGAGAAAAAAAGTTATGCCGAATTGATTTTGTGACATTAGTTTGCCATAAATTTAGCAATATCTTAAACACTTGTACATAAATCAATATATTTTAAGTTTAAATTGTATCATAAAATTAATAAAGATTGTTGATTAAATAATTTTATTTTTATTTAAATACATCATAGAAAAACAGAAAATCTATTAAAATAAATATTTATTTATCAAAGAGCACAATCAAATTATTCCGCAATTCGAGTGGAGATTAAAAGGGCAATAAAAGTCCCAAATTTTTCGTCCGCAGTTCAGGAGTAGGATTAAGAGTCTAATAGATTTTATCCGCAGTTCGGGTGCACCGTTTTTTTAATAATTTTTGTTTCAGCTGATCTCTATGTTTTATTGAGGTAATTAGGCCCGCGGTTATCCAAGGTTTTAACTTAGTAAAGTTTAATCCCATTTTTTTATTCTTCATTACTGAAAGATTTATGTAGTTTTGTAATTTAGTAATAAAATTTTTGTAAGCAAGTTGTGGATCATTATTATTAAGAACATTTTCCCACTCTTCATCATTTAAATATTGTTTTAGTAAACTAAAATTAATTTTATCTGATTTATTTTGATGAAATTTACAATTTGGAGCTTTAGTGTTAGGATTATCTATATAAATAAAAGGTGAGAAATGATCTGTTATGTCAGTAAGTATCACTGCTGGCTCAATAGTAATATTTTTAGAATATTATTTTGCATTCTGATAAAAACATGATCAATTAAAGTTTTTGTATTTGTTGTTTCTCCAGTCGGCTTATTGATATATGAAATAAAACCATTACCATTTAAAATATTTAAATAAGTATTTGTGTCATTATTTTCCCTTTTTTATTTATATCTCCAACAAATATTTCCAATTCTTTTTTTTTCTATGTCATTTAAATATGTTGCAAATTTATCAAGAAATTCTTTGCGGAGATCTATAGAAAGCAGTTAACCCTATTTGATTTAAATTTTTACCAGACAAAGTTGCCCTTAAGAAAATATAATCATCAATATTTATTAAATTTATTCTAGCTGAGATATTATTTTTGATGTACATTACAACTCCATCACACTTATTAATTTTTGATTGGTTATAGTATGTTGAATAATTCGGAATCGAAAAGTCCTGAATGTTAGGTATTTATTATACCCGTCTCAGATAATATAACAACATCAAGAAAATTATAAGCTGTTTCAATATAAATCAACAGTTCGTCATAATGTTTTTGCAAACTTCTAATATTTAGGTGAATAATTCCTATCCCACTCCGGCTTGCATTCGCTTTCCCCTGCTTAAAATCCTCAAAATTATCGGTGAGGTGCAAGTTACAGGACGGCGACCTTCCGGTGTATGATATACCAGACGCTGACTTTGCCAAACCAGCAAAGTATAGAATTATTAAATTACTAAGTCATCAATATTTTTTATATAAATTCTCAATCAATGTAAATCAAAATTTAGTCTGATATAATTTTATAATTTTGTGCAATAACTCTGTTAGTTTGAAAATAAATTTTTAAAAAGTGTTTTGTGAAAATAAAACTCGTAATTGGCGCAGTCAGTAGGATAGTAGAAGAGTCTTTAAGGATCCTCGTCACTCTCAAGTGTTTATCTGCTATTCCAAGAACCAGTTCCAAGGGAAACTATCGTCGAAGTTCACCCCAGGAAAAGAAGATTAGTATTAGAAACCAGATACACGGAATGCATCTCAGCATCATCTGTATACTGTAAGAATTTAAGAATATTTTAAGAATTTTATGTCAGACTCCTCTAGTTCATCAGAAATAGAGCTAGATTTAGGATCTCCTGCACAAAGTATCGTAGATTTTAACTTCAGTGCAGAGGAATTAGAATTAGTTAACAACTTCAGTGCATTGAGCATATCATTAGATTTAAATAGTACAATAAGCAGTGAATTAAATAATAGTAGAACAATGGCTCAACCTGTTATGCCACATTTTGACGTTAAAACTTTATGCATTTTACCAAGTTTCGATGGAAATCCTAACGAATTATATGATTTCATCAAAGTTTCAACGCTTTTACTAAACCAATATTACGATCAAACCAATACAAATACGATGCAAAATACAATTTTACTTTATGGCATTCTAAGCAAATTAACTGGCAGAGCTAAGGAAGTAATATCAATTTATGGCTGTAACGACTGGGACACAATAAAAAATACATTGATTCAACATTTTGGAGATCAGAGAAATGAAAATTCGTTAACAAGAGATCTCGTTAACCTAAGACAAGGGTTGAACGATACTCCTATCCAGTTCTATGAAAAAGTTATGGGTTTGCTAAGCTGTATATCGAACTATGTTGAAGTGCATACACACAACGATGAAATTAAAAATAGCAAGCTGCAATTCTTTAGACAACAAGCACTATCGACATTCCTAGCTGGACTTAAGGAACCTTTGGGCTCAACTATTAGAGCCATGAGACCAAATTCGTTAGCTAATGCAATTCAATTCATACAAGAAGAGAATAACATCAGATATCTTCAAAGAGGATTGAATCCACCACCATCTACATCAAGTCCAAAACCGAAAAACAATTTCCAAATCCCCAGCCAAGTTCAAAAACCGATAGCGTTTCAATCAAGAGCCGAATTTCAATCTACTCCATGGCTTCAATGGCAACGATCAGCACAGAATCAGTCTGGTCCATATACAACGTTCAGACCACCCTTTCAAGGATTCCAGACGCCTACATTTAATCAACCTAGGCCCATGTTTAACAACCCGAGATTTGAATCAAAACCACCGACCTACCGACCACAAAACCAACAAAGTGTTTGGCAACCAAAACCTGGACCGTCTCATCAACCCAAACCAACACCGATGAGCATAACGTCAACAGCTACATTCAGAAAACCACCCAATCCGAAGCCTCAACAAACTCCACCATCATTTACATTTGAAGAACTCTACAATATAGAACAGTCCAACGATGAATTTTACAATGAATCTTACGGAGAAGACCCCAGTTTTTATGATGGCGCTCACTATGAACCACCTTATACAGAAACGCAATACGAAGAAGAACAAGAGGTAAATTTTCAAGAGGACACAACCACAAACAACGAAACATAGTCGAACTTCATTCCTTTCCAGATAAAAAAGAACTCCCCTTCATACAAATCTCCAATCCACCCCTTAAACTTCTGGTAGACACTGGATCTACAAAATCATTTCTGAACCCCGAAATAGCCACAAAATTTTATCAATCCTTTATCCGAAAAGAACCATTTATTGTGACATCCATTTTTCAAAACTATTCACACGACTATTGTGCTGAAATTCCTGCTTTTTCCGAATTCAATTCCAAAGAAAATCTTAAATTCTATCTTTTCAAATTTCACAAAACCTTTGATGGCCTCATAGGTCTCGATAATCTCAAGCTATTCAAAGCACGTCTAAATTTCCCCGAGTCAAATTTAATTCTGAAAAATTCTACAATCCCCATTCATTACTATGAAACAAATACAACCCAATTTTACTCTCTTCAATTGGAACCCAATTCAATCACTAAAGTTCGACTACCTGTCAAGGAGAACCAAGGAACAATATTAATAAACAAACAGAAAATTCAAGGAGCCGAAATTCGAGAATGCTTAACTAATGCCTGTAATAATCTAGCCTGGACAGAAATCACGAATAATACCTCAGAACCACTCCAGATAGCACTGACAGAACCAGTAGAAAGCAAAGATTTCAATAGAGAAGATTTTTATTTATATTCTATGACTACACATCCCGAAGAAATATCAAAACATGAGATTGATCACCTATTAAGAACAGATCATCTTAATACGGAAGAAGAAAATCAAATTAGAAAACTATGCAGAAAATACTCAGATGTCTTTCACCAACCCGATACACCATTAAGTTTTACGAATAAAATCAAACATCAGATAAAAACAAAAGACGAACTACCAGTATACACAAAATCGTACCGATATCCTTATATTCACAAAAAGGAAGTCCAAAATCAGATAACAACGATGTTAGAACAAGGCATAATCAGACCAAGTCAATCTCCCTGGTCGTCACCGATATGGGTCGTAGCAAAAAAACCAGACGCCTCAGGAAAGATCAAATGGCGAATTGTAGTCGACTACAGAAAAGTTAACGAAAAAACAATAGATGATCGCTATCCAATTCCAAACATTAGCGACATATTAGATAAACTGGGTAGATGTCAATATTTTACCACTCTTGATCTTGCCAGTGGTTTTCATCAAATCGAAATGTCAGAAGAAGATATCCCGAAAACAGCATTCAACGTCGAAAATGGTCACTTCGAATTTGTCCGTATGCCATTCGGACTTAAAAATGCTCCAGCGACATTTCAAAGAGTGATGGATAGCATTCTAAAAGGACTACAAGGAGAAATATGCCTCGTATACATGGATGATATCATCGTATATTCCACATCCCTTCAGGAACATATCGTAAACCTTTCAAAAATATTCCAAAGACTAAGAGAAACAAGACTTAAAATACAAGTTGATAAATGTGAATTCTTAAAAAAGGAGGTAAATTTCCTAGGACATGTCGTCACTCCAGAAGGAATAAAACCGAATCCACAGAAGATCGAGGCAATTGTTAAATACCCTATCCCGAAAACAACGAAAGAAATTCGAGGATTCCTAGGTCTCCTCGGCTACTACCGAAAATTTATAAAAGATTTTGCCAAGATCACCAAACCTCTGACATCATGCTTAAAGAAAGATGCGAAGATAATACATACCCCAGAATTTTTGAAATGTGTAGAGACCTGTAAAAATTTGCTTACTAATGAACCGTTACTACAATATCCGGACTTCACAAAGCCATTTAATCTCACCACCGATGCCAGCAACTTCGCAATCGGAGCTATACTTTCACAAGGACCTGTTGGAAGCGATAAACCAATAGCATACGCTTCTAGAACTTTGAATGAAACCGAAACAAAATATTCGACTATTGAGAAGGAAATGCTAGCAATCGTTTGGGCCACCAAATATTTCCGACCATACCTATTTGGACGAAAATTTAAAATCTTATCTGATCATCGACCTCTTCAGTATTTGTTTTCACTAAAAGATCCAAATTCTAAACTCGTAAGATGGAGATTACGCTTAGAAGAATTTGACTACGAGGTAATCTACAAAAAGGGAAAAATGAACACAAACGCAGATGCCCTCTCTAGAATAGAACTTCACACTAAAGAAATTAATCAAGAGAATAAGAATTTAGAAGATATAGACATAGACGCAATATTAAACGAACAACCAAGTATAGATACATGGTCCATGTGCAATAATCCCGACGAAGAACAGATGTTAGACGATATTATTAAAGAGCTAGATAGAATAGAAACAACCCAGGAAGTAGAAAGAGATAACGACGATCAAACAAATCACACTGCTGTAGAAAATCCCATATTTGGCATCCCAATAAGTGAAAAACCTCTAAATTACTACAATCAACAAGTCATATTTAAAACTGTAAATTACAACCCACGTCCACCAGCAACAATTCAGACCTTTCCGCAGAAACAAAGAATGCATGTGCAATTAGGAAGAAACAATTTAGAAAACGATACCATAAACTTTTTCAAAAACTATTTACATCCAAAGCGAAAATATGCATGCCAATTTGAAAACGACGAATTGTATTTTCAAATAAGCAACATAATCCGAAAAATATTTAAAAATAATGCATATGATTTGGTCAAATGCAATATAATATTAGAAGACATCAACTCCGTAGAAAAGCAAAAAGAAATCATAAAAAACTACCACGAAGGAAAAACCAATCATAGAGGGATCACAGAAACCGAAAATCAAATAAGAAAACGTTATTTTTGGCCGAACTTACGAAAGGATATAGAAGATATTATAAATTTCTGCGATATTTGCCAAGAAAATAAGTATGACAGAGCACCTCCAAAACCAAAATTCATGATTACACCAACACCATCTAAGCCTCTCCAAATTGTCCACATAGATACATTCCAAGCCAATGGACAAAAGTTTTTAACCATCGTAGATGCCTTCTCCAAGTATGGCCAAGCATATCCTGTAGAAGGAGCCAATGCAATTAATATCTTAAATGCTCTATTAATTTTTATAACACATCATGGTTTACCATCAATGATAGTAGCAGACAGCGGTACAGAATTTAAGAATGGAGTAATACAGGACTTCGTTAACACACATAACATCTCAATCCACTACACAACTCCAGATAGTCCACAGTCTAACGGACTCATTGAAAGATTCCACTCAACACTAATTGAACATCTAAGAGTTGTCCGAAATACAAAGAAAAACCTATCAATTAAAGAAGAAATGTCTTATGCGATACTAGGGTATAACAATTCAATTCACTCTGTAACAAAATTAAAACCTATCGAAATTTTGAATGGACATCTAGACACAAAAGACCCTTTTGATATAGACATTGTTAGAACTCTAACAAATAATTATGTGGAACAACATCGGGAGAAGACAAAGCAAATCTACAAAGAAATTAATGAACATCTAATAGAAAATAAAGAAGCTGTGATAACAAAACGAAATAAAGAAAGACAAGTACCAATAACTTACAAACCAAATACAAAAGTATATGCTCGAAGAACCCTCAAGAGAAATAAATTATTACCCAGATTCTCAAACAAAATTGTTAATATCGATAACGTCGTTACTATCGATACACCCACCACCACTGTACATAAGAAGAATATTAAAGGAAAGAAAAACACAGCTAATAAAGAACCTTGTCCACAGATTAATCCTAACGAAAGGGGAAGAGATTCAAATTCAA
The DNA here is from genome assembly GCA_964028335.1 of Altica lythri. Classification (NCBI taxonomy): domain Eukaryota; kingdom Metazoa; phylum Arthropoda; class Insecta; order Coleoptera; family Chrysomelidae; genus Altica; species Altica lythri. The sequence continues at coordinate 3,209,775 of OZ034806.1, read as the reverse complement.
GACCTGAAGGACAATCCAGGCATTCTTCCGCTCAACCTGGGGCAAGCAAAAATTCAAATTAGTTCCCACGATTTCATCCACTACCTCCCGCTAGAACCTATTGCACAAGAAATCGAAACAATAGAAAATCAATACAACGCCGTTACGGAAGCCATCGAAAAAAGCCTAAGTCACCCGTATCTTGTGAGTTTGGAAAACTTTGACCACGTTCTTCGTTACCAACTAAAAACCGTAAAAGAAAAATTTCTAACTATTTATCCTGTTGGTAGAACAAAAAGAGGTCTAATAAATGGTTTGGGCAGTATAGTAAAATTAATATCCGGAAATTTAGATGAAGAAGACGCCGAAAGATATAATCAAGCTATCACATCCTTAAAAGAAAATCAAGAAAATATTATACATCAGATCGATAACCACATAAGTTTGAATCATAAAGTCATAGAAAATTTCAATCAATCAATAACTCTTCTTACACATAACCAAGAAAATATAGCAGAAGAAATAAAGGCGATCTATACAGAAACTAACAAATTCATTTTCGAATTCGACGACTACCTTCGAGTAAGAAATATCTTAGATCAACTAAATATAATTCTTCAGATTACCATCCAATTGCTGGACGACTTAGAAGAAGCCATCACATTTGCGAGAGTTAACACTATACACAATAGCTTAATAAAAAAGGAAGAACTTAAGTGGACTATAAAATCACTACTAAAAGACCATACTGAAGACCAGTTGATATACTCTAAAGAAGAAGATCTTGTAAAATACTACGATACCATAAAAGTCGATGCCTACCTCTCAAATTCTACTATAATATTCATCCTTCATTTTCCAATATTATCTCCAAAAATATTCACATACTTTCATTTATTCTCCATTCCAACACATAATTTATCTACGATTATTCCCGATGCTCCATATCTTTTAAAAAACTCTGAATCATATCAATATTTGGATATTCCATGCAAGAAAATCAATATTAACTACATTTGCCAAAAAGAAACGATCTTGGAAAAAACTCAAACCAAGGATTGCATTAACCAGATCCTGGAAATTGGAAATCAGAACGCTATTTGCGAATATGTGCCAGTAGAGATAAACTCGTCCATAATACAACAAATATCCGACGCTCACTACGTCACAATATTTCCTGAACCAACAAAAATAATAACACATTGCTCGACTACCAAAATTTCTGTTATACAAGGAACATTTCTGATCAAGCTGCCACCAAACTGCGAATTCAAAACAACCAGCCAAAGATTTATAAATTCCAAGATTTCAACTCTAGAAGATCCACTAACGTTACCCAAAATCAGGACTATAATACGTGAGGGAATAGAGAAAATGAAGCCAGTAAAACTCGACAAAATCCCACTGGATGAACTTCACAAACTTACGAGAGAAGATGAACATCTCCAACCTATAAAGTCAATCAAATGGGACCCGAGCAACAACCATTTCTGGATGACTCCAATATACATCGCTGCCACAATTCTGGTAACATTTCTATGTTTCAGGGCTAAAACAAAATGGTTAAGAAAATCAAGACCAGAAACACCCAAAGAAGAAGAAGCTGCCAAAGTTTTGTTCGTCCCGTACAAAACTTCCTCGGGGGATGGAGAAGTTACAGGACGGCGACCTTCCGGTGTATGATATACCAGACGCTGACTTTGCCAAACCAGCAAAGTATAGAATTATTAAATTACTAAGTCATCAATATTTTTTATATAAATTCTCAATCAATGTAAATCAAAATTTAGTCTGATATAATTTTATAATTTTGTGCAATAACTCTGTTAGTTTGAAAATAAATTTTTAAAAAGTGTTTTGTGAAAATAAAACTCGTAATTTGCAGCTGCACAAGTAAATTATTTTGAATCCGTAGTCATAAAATTTTAGGATTAAGGCAATATTTGACCTTCATGTAAAATAAGGGTTTTTATATGTTTATTTATCTCTTTGGAATCAGTGGCGGCGACCTGTTTTTTTTTAATATTTACATACCTAAAGAAAATAAATAATATTATATATTAAGAAAATAAATATTATTATATATATTGGATAACGCAATTAGAATCTTCTGATTTAAATTTAAGCTATCGGTTTTATTTATTTATGCCTTCATCAGTAAATTTACACAAAAAAAAACGAAAGTATAAGTATTATAGATCGCCCAACGAAAGTTTGGGACAGCCACGTGGCCTCTCGTTCAATGCGCAGTGGTTAGTTTACGAGCGTTACGATAACAACGACCGTTCTGAAAGCTTGTCAGTGTGGTAGCTGGAATGGTTTTGTAAACTGTATTTAGCTACGAATATGCTGAGAGAGTTTCTGAGTTGTTTTCTAAATGTATGTATTTTTTAGTTTAAAGTGGGCACTAACAAATTTATATAAAATAAATTCTTCTTAATTATGTTAGCATCATACATTAAAAATTAATTTAAGATGTACAATATATTTTTATTTCCGTCCGCCACTGATAGAAAGACTCCGCCTACCTGCGCCGACTAACACGTGGCTGTCACAAACTTTCGTTGGGAGACCTATACACATTATTTTACGTTTAAAAAAACAATCATAGAAAAGCTTTAGTTTTTTATTGGCTGTCGGTTTAAAAATTTTTTTCAGTAAAATCTTAAAAAAATAATATAATGAGTGGGATGAAATTTTGGGGCAATAAGCTGCTATTGCGATAGCTACTTTAGATTTGAGTTTATGCTTTCGGTTTTATTTAAATCTTCATTACATATTTGTTTTTAATTTTTAATATACTACGCATAGTAACAAGTTTAAAGTTCCAATACATTGGTGGGTGAGGGTGAGGGTGAGGGGTGAAGATAATCCTATCATTAGCCAAACCAAGACGTATAAATACCCTAAATCTTGTTTTGAAAGAAGTAGTTAATTTGAATTTGTCATCAACACCGGTTCAAAATGAATATATCTGTGATGTTTGGCCAAAGAGGAAATACTTTATTAGTTATTGACTCCTTTAAATTTTTCAAACAAAATAAAAACAAAAATTCTCTGTATTGGCGATGTGCGAAAAGAACGTGCAGTGCTAAATTAAAAACCAACAAAGTGACAGACAACTATTCAATTCTTTCGTCTGATTTGAAGCACAATCATCCGGCGGATTTAACGATATCCCGACAGACAAAAGAAAACACAAGATGATTATTCACAAAGACCATCCAAACTAATACGTAAAGAATTGCAGAACTCCACAATGTCCGATAATTTAACAACAATTGACTTGCAAAGATTCAGAAAAAATATTCAAAGGGCGAAGCGTGCAGAGTTTCCATCATTACCAAAATCCAGGGCAGACGTTTTTGAAAAGGTAAAATTATCATCATTTAAAACATCCAAAGATGAAAATTTTATGCTGCTTGACAATGAAAACGATGAAGTAATAATTTTCTCTTGCTTCACAAATTTAAATTTCTTATGTAATGCAGAAAAAGTGTATGTTGATGGTACTTTTCGGTATTGTAGCCAATTTTGGGCATTACGTGCCAACAGTTTTTATATTATTACCGAATAAAAATAGTAATACTTACATTAAAGCTTTTGTACACGTTAAAAATATATGCGCAAATTACAATTTAAAATTTGAACTGAAAACAATTATTGCAGATTTTGAGAAAGCAATTCATATTGCAATTGCTTCTGTATGGCTAACTACAAAAATAAAAGCGTGCAGGTTCCATTTAGGGCAGGCATGGCTTAGAAAAATAAATGAATTAGGGTTAAAAACAATATATGAGGACCAATCGTCGGAAATTAGCAAATTTTTAAAACATTTCTTCGGAATGAGTTTATTAAGACCTGAAGATGTCGGTGAATGATTTGTAAAATTAATGGAATTTGTTCCCAATGACCCTAGGGTTATAAGTTTTTGTGATTAGGTTCTTGAAAATTATATCGACGATTGTGCAGTTTTTCCTCCACCGTTGTGGACTCATTTTCTTTATAATGCCAACGAAACTACGAACATCTGTGAATCATTTCACTCTAAATTTGGCAATGAATTTTCATCTTGTCATCCAAACATATTTTTATTTGCAACGGCATTACTAAATTTACAAAATGAACTTTATGTTAAAATAAGATCTGAAAATTTATTTTACAAAGTCCCAAGCCCAAAATATATACAAAAACAAAATTATATAAACGCAAAATTAAAATCTTTGTACGAAGATAAATGTATAAATTTAATAGAATTTGTAAAATGTGTATCCTTTTGTTTTTTAAATTGATTTTTTTATAAGTGTCTTTTTATTGACCATTTAATAAACAAAAATAATTTAAAATTCTATTTCGTGTTTTTTTACATTTAATATCTAGAATTATAAGTTATTGTGGTACGCCTATGGGTAAGTAAAATATTATTATTTCAGTAGAAATGAAAATAAAATTATAATAACAGGTAAAATTCTGAATTTGTGCACATTGACCATAGATTAGAGACACCCTATGGAGAGTTGTGCAGTTCGACCCCGTCCAAAATTATCATACACTATAGTATTGATATCAGCTTCATCAAGTACATTCAAAAGGTCTATCATAACTTGAATAAACAAAAAAGAAAAACATTTTTAAGAACTCCTAAAACTAATATATAGTGAAATAAAATAAGACATAGGCAAATTATTTGATATCAAATATCTACAATAAGAAGTGGTTAAATTTTATTTAAAAGATCAGTTTTATTCTTAATGAAATACACTTTATTATTCATAGCAATATGTATTTTACCATTATCAGTCCAGGCATTGTTAAGCCTACCTTTTGTATTGCTGCCTGTAATAATTCCACCCTTCTACTTGTTAGGTCTTCCCTTATTACCACTCCTGAACCCCTAAGGAGCTTCTTTTTGTCATAAATGGATTTCTTCACACATAAGTCTTTGAATTGAATAAATATGCCTCTATTTTTGCCTTCTCGTTTCTTCCCAACTCTATAGCACATCAGGATATCACGTTCAGCAAGTGAGAGAGACATTTTTAAGTTTAAAAACTGTTTTATTTCATCTTTAGTATTCTCATTCAACTTTTCCTTTAAATTAAAAAACGAAGATTGTGTGCTCGCGACCTTTGATCTAATTGGTCAATTTTTTCTTCAAATATGTTTATTGTTTTATCACTTGTTGAAATTTTACTTTCTAAATCTTCAATTTTATTTTCGTAGTGTTTACTTCTTTCGACGACCTCCGCCACTGTAGTTTCCAAACTTGCTATCTTTTGTTCGACCAAAACAAGAACAGCCTCTGAGACTTTTTTTGATATTTCAGTGATAAGAGTTTCACTTTTTATGGAATTACTTACTGCTATATTTACAGCTGATTTTATTTCTTCACAAATATCTCTTGTTAGGACCATGATAGTTGAAATTATTCAATCAGGAATACAGGACCAACTATTGTTACAGCACTATCACACACTTCTACAAAATTAGGATGCCGTTTGTCACTGTTTTTTCAATAAAACTTAGGAGCTCACTATTCCGGCGACTATCTATGACCAACCATAGGCGTAGTATACAAAATATACAATATACAAAATTTGTTCACTTAACGACAGTACCTGATACATCGACCCAATATGTTTTACATACGTTAGATGGTATTTTTAAAATATTCGGTAATCCAAAAAGAATTATTAGATACTGATGCTGGTAAAGCTTTTGTATCAAAACAGTTCACAGAATATATAAAAAAAGGTATAAGGGTATTCACCACAGCAGTTGGCATGGCCAGAGGAAATGGGCAAGTAGAAAGAGCCAACAAAACAGTGCTAGATGCATTAGCTACTATGGGTGCAAAATTAGACACAAATTTGTGGGACACAAATTTAGCAAACATACAACAAGGTATTAATAGAACATAGAATTACACAAACAACACCATAAACTGCGAATGAATAAAGACAAATATGTGAGTGATGACGAAACAACATTGATAGATGTTACTTCATTAAGAAAGGACGTTGCGGATAAGTTAAAAGCTAATCGAGCAAAGCAAAACGAAGAATTCAACAGGAAAAGAAGACCGCCTGTTAAATATGTAGTTGGTGACTTGGTAGTCACTAAAATAACCAGTTTTCCTGCGAATAACAACGAAAGCAAGAAATTGTTGGATAAATTTAGAGGACCGTTCCGAATAGTGGAAGTTCTTCCAAATGATCGTTATAAGGTGAAAGAAGATGTTCATTCTACCAGAAGTCAAAGACCATATGAAGCCGTAGTAGGAGGCGAGAACATCAAGCTTTTTACATTCCAAAAATCTTAGTTAAGGTAGGATTTTATATTTTATGTATTTTTCAAGTATCTGACTTGATTTATATGAAAGATATCTGATTTGTATGAGAGAAAGAGAGAAAACAAGAAAAAGAGAATATATATATGTGATTTATTGAAGACATGTATACATATAACAGACACACAACATCACTTACACATAACAACTACACTATACTTACAGATTTGTATGATAACGACATCATGACACAGACAACTTGTATGGCAAATTACGGATTTGTTACATGCAAGTTTCATACAAATTACGGATTTGTATGATGACCTCATGACACTGACAGCTTGTATGGCAAATTACGGATTTGTTACATGCAAGTTTCATACAAATTACAGATTTGTATGATGACGACATTAACACACAGAGGGCTTGTATGGCAAATAATTAATTTGTTACATACAAGTTACATACAAATTATAGATTTGTATGACGAACACATTTATATGAAATGATCTTTTTGGGTCTCTTTGAGACACCAGTTGGTTTTAACATGATTTTTCCAGTTTTCAACAGATCGATCGAGGACGATCGAAGGTCAGGATGGTCAAATGTAGTCAAATCCATCTGGACACCCTGTATATATTTGGCAACGTTGGGCATTAAGTGTAAATAGAGAATGCCATAAGGGAAGGTCAGGTAACGAACCCTGATCACGGACTTGCTTTTAGAATTACGAAGTGTTAAGACGCATATTGGCCTATTATATATTGTATTAGTTGTATTAGTGTTAATAAAGTAAATAATTCTTGCGGCTAGTTTTATTAAGACTACATTAATAATACTATTCAGTAATGAGTATTGTATTGTAGTCTAAAGTACCGTCACATAGTTGCATTATATTCTGCTCTATGCTTTTAAGGTTGTTGGCTACATAAACAGAGTTTTTACGAATAGTCGAGGAAATAAACTAAAATCTCTGAATTTTGTAACGTTAGATGGATTGGAATGCGTTTTTTTGCATTGGATTCGTTGAAGTATTAGGAAATTTGTCGCTATATTTTATTATGTAAAAATTCGAAAAGTGCATTTATTTATTTTATATTTATTTATAAGCTATTTTATTCTTAAAAAAGTCGACGGAAAAATTTTGTAACCATGCAACTCGTAAATTAATATATAGGAAGTTTAATAATTTCAAACATTAATGCGCTCGCTATCGATCATCGCTCGGGCATTAAAATATTTCGATTATTAAACTTCTATATTACCTAATTAACTCGTTGCTTAAATAAGTAACTATAAATGTTGCATTAGGTGTTCATTAAAATAAGATATTTTCTATTGTTAGTAAAGCTCGTTGGTAAAGTTTTTGTACCTATTACTTTTTCTTATTTAAGGTTTTTCTCTACCCTCATAGTTATACCTAAAGTGGGCCCCCGCTCGATTTATTCCCATTCCGGGCCACGCAGGAGTTAGGTAAATCAGCCACTGTAGATAAGTTATTATTTTTTTTATCTTTTAGTTTTGATAGAAACTAAAAATATTTTTTATTAAATTAATTGTACTGACTCTTACTATTTGAAAGTTCATTTTATTAGGAATAATAAAAATAATAAAAAAACTCTTAGTTTTTTGTAAAACTTTTACTTTTAATTAAAAACTTTTTATGTTTTTTAAAATGATGACATGTTTCAATCGGCGGGCGTAATTTCGGCCGGTAATCCCTTGGCCTACCTGCATAAATCAAGGGGTACCATTTATGACAGGGGTAATTTCGGCCGAGGGGTTGATGTTTACGATGAGATTAAAATATTGGTAATTACGCTTAATAGTTTCTGTAAAATATTAATTGTGTATTTATTTGGAAATACCTAATCCTGTGTACCTGTCGGAAATACCTAATCCTGTGTACCTGTCGGAAATACCTTTAATTTACTTATCTCTTTATTCTAATAACTATGTTGTACCTACTTAAGATTATTCCTTTAAATGTATAAAATTCACAAATAACAGGTATAAAATTATTATAGCTAGTCAGTATTATAACTTATCTTGAAGCTACTAGTCGATAGAAAGCATAAAATATATTATTTGTATACGATGGCATCAGTTTCAGTAATTAAGAGTTCACGCGGTTGTGACTTACTAGTTGTAGGAAAGTTTCAGTTATTAAAAAGTGGTGAAGTACGTTGGAGGTGTATAAAGAAAAATTTAAGATGTTTAGCCAAACTGTACACTGTTGGTGCGGAATATACAGTTACTAGAAGTGAATTAATCCACAACCACGAGTCCGATGAAACTACGTTGGAGAGAAAAATAGTGACGACTTCATGCAAGCGCAAAGCTGAGGAAGTCATATCGGAGAAACCTTCAAAAATTATTAAAAGCGTTCTTTCAAATCATTTGCCAGAGAATTTGTCATCGATAGATGTCAGTCTAATAAGAAGAAATTTGTACAACAGCCGCCGTAAGCTCTTACCAGCCCTGCCTAAGGATATTCACGATGTACATTCTGTACTCGATAGTTATGGACCGAAAACCACAACAGGTGAAAATTTTTTGTTTATTAACAGCACAGCTGATAATATCATTGTTTTTTCTTGCCATACAAATATAATAAGTTTATGTAAAATGAAAGATTTTTACATGGATGGCACATTTTCTTATTGTACAAAATATTTTTATCAGTTATTTACCATCCATGGACTGGAAAATGGGCATTATGTTCCTCTTTTGTATTGTCTGTTGCCCAATAAGACCAGTGACACATATATGAGACTTTTTCTGTTGGTAAAATCTAAAATTTTTGAAGTTTATAATATTGTTTTTGAACCGAAGGAGGTATTTGTGGATTTTGAAATCGCAATTCATAACGCCTTAAAAGTTGTCTTTCCCAAAATCAAACTAAATGGTTGTAGATTCCACTTGCACCAGGCGTGGTATAGGAAAATACAATCATTAGGGTTAACCCAAATGTATAAAGATAAAAACTGCGAGGAAAGCAAATGGCTTACTCATACTTTTGGGCTAACTTATTTAGACCCCTCTGAAGTTGAAGATTGTTTCATATTTGATCTCATGTCATACAAACCGGACCATAAACTTATAGATAAATACGCAGACTATTTATTAGAAAACTACATAGCGCCAGAATCTCATTTTCCACCAAATATATGGGCATATAAAAACCCATCAATTAAAAGAACCATAAATGCCTGCGAATCATTCCATTCGCACTTTAATTCTAGTTTTTATTCAAGTCACCCTTCTATATTTATTTTTATAGAAAAATTAAAAGATTGTCAGATCGATGCATATTTAAAAATAAAAAATTTAAATATTCCAGCAAAAATTAAAGACAAACAAGTAAAAAACAAACTAAAATTTATCGAAAACATGGTAAATATGCTTCGATCTGACAATATTTCTAGAATTAATTTCGTTAAATCTGTATCACATCAAAACGTTTTTTAAAAAATTATAGTTTACCTAACTTATAGAAATAGAAATTTTATTGAAATAAAGAAATATTTTAATATAAAGCATTCTGTTATTTTATTTGATTTGCGGCCGAAAATACCTATGAGATAAGGAAGCAACTTAAAACCTCCGGCCGAATTTACCTACCGGCTTTTAGTACCTGCCCTTTTTCCGGCCGAAATTACATCCGCCCGTTTCAATAAGCATCGTCAGATTGACATATAAAGTTACATTTTGTTTATTTGTAGCTAACTATCTGATGTTAAATAGGTAATATTAAGGCTAGATTAAGTATGTAAGTATAATAAGATATAACAATATTAAAGCCGAGATGTTATTAGCCCTAAGGAATTATTCTGGATGTATCTCCCTCTAAGATCAGTATAACTGTATGCAATGATATAGAAAAACCAGGAAAAAACTATATCTGCTGATCTTTACAATAACTTATAATATTAATATATTTCTATTACCTACAATTATATCGGGCGGTGCCCATCTGCGCATTTTTTCAGGTATCAATCTGAAGGTCTCGGTAATTACAATATTGAAAGTGTCCATCTCCGCACATTACCCTTCACCTACCTGCGTAATCCCCTCAATATCTAATGATTTTTAAACTGATTCATTTATCTAATGACTTGGAAACAGTTAATAGTTAAGTACTTCTTTCCTAAGAAATGCCTTAATTGTCTTCTAATTGTTTTATATCGAATATAAATATGAGTTCAGACAAGATTATTTCAGTTCTAATTTCATTTTTGTGTACGAATTTTTCAAAAAGTATGGCAACTTGTGAAATAAGTGAAATGATCAGTCAACGCGGAAAAACATTACTTTTGGTGAATAATTTTAAATACCGCGAACATCACCGGAAATTAAGTTCTGGAGAAGCTAAGTGGCGGTGTTTTAAAAAAAATTGTAACGCTTACATTCATACATTGGGTGATACGGGATTCAATCAAATATTGACTGAAGTCAAAGAAAATCATAACCATGAACCTGAAAGTGACAATATTTTGGAGCGGCAACAAATGACCGCTTCAGTAAAGAGAAAAGCTGAAAGTATCATTAGTGAAAGGCCTTCGAAAATTATTAGAAATGAATTGATGGAACAAGGAACCAATTTGATGAATCTGTCATCGGTTGATTTAAAATGTGTGAAGAAAAATATGTACTACGCACGTCGAAAACTGTTTCCCGCTCTGCCAAAATCGATTTTGGAAGTCCACAAAGCTGTACAAGAATTAAATCCGAAAACGAACAGAGGAGAAGATTTTCTACAAGTAAACGATACTATTAACAATTTAATAATTTTCTCATGTACAAATAATTTACAAGCGTTATGCAAATCTACAGTGATTAACATGGATGGAACATTTTCCTATTGCACCAGATTTTTCAAACAAATGTTCACAATTCATGGTTATTTAAATGGTCACTATATACCACTAATTTTCTGTTTGCTAAAAGATAAATGTCTAAGTACATATGAATTATGTTTTTCTAAAATTCTAAATGTTTGCAATACCTTTAATTTAAATTTGTCACCCGCAGAAATTGTTATAGATTTTGAAATGTCAATACATATTGCTGTGAAACGGATGTGGAATAATACTAAAATTACGGGGTGCAGATTTCATCTTACTCAATCATGGTACCGTCAAATTCAAAAGTTGGGATTAGTTCAACAATATAAAGGTACACATTCAGAAATAGGTAAATGGTTACACTATTGTTTTGGACTTGTATTTCCGAAACCAGAAGATGTGGAGGATTTGTATTTCTTCGAACTCTATGAAAAGAAACCTGACGATGATAACTTGGAAAAATTTTCCGATTATCTCGTAGAAACATATTTAACTCCCGAGTCAACTTATCCTCCACATATTTGGGCAGATGCATCCGCAGCTCTAAATAAAACCACGAATGCTTGCGAGTCATTCCACTCGCATTTCAACGAATCCATGTATGATATTCACCCGACAATATTTATTTTTGTGAATGAACTTTTGAATGTACAGTCTGAGACATATGTAAAATGTAATAATTCAAACAAAACACATGTTTTGAAGAATCTCGCTTCAAAAGGAAGAAATTCGAGTTTTTATCTAGAAAAATTAACGAGTACTTAAATAATAAAATTTCCATAATGCACTTTGTTAAAATTATATCTCATTATTATGGCAACTTGTAATTCTGTTCAAAATTGTAACTATTGTTTTCAAATTGTGAGCTGTATACAATATACGTATAATAAGACATACAAAACTGTTTTTTTTTAAATTGTATTTCTCGTAGAAATTTAGCATCAATGTCTCCAAAACAAGTGTAAGTAGCTAATTATCACAAGAATTTTTATATAAGCAACAGTTTTCTTAATAGTATGTCAATTATCTATTGTGAGCGCCGTTAGATACATTGTTATTCCCTGTACCTGGTCCTTATGCGGAGATGGGCATTTTCTAATCCTTATACCTGCTCCATGTGCGGTGATGGACACCGCCGATTATATCTTATCATAGAATTATAAGCTGCTAATTTATGTGTTATAGGATGATTTGAATTATATGGTATGGTTACATCTGTTTGTGTTGGTTTTCTGTATATTAAATAATTTATTAAATTATTAACTTTTTTTAATATTTAAATCAAGAAAATTAATTGAATTATTTTCTTCAATTTCTAAAGTAAAATTAATTTCAGGATGTAAAGTATTAATGTAATTAAAAAATATAAAGTTGTTAATGAACAAATAAATCTTAGAAATTCTCTACTATTAAACTGTTTACTTTGATTGAGTCTTCATTTTATACATAGATAAGATATAATTGTAATAGAAATATATTAATATTAAGTTATTGTAAAAATCAGCAGATATAGTTTTTTCCTGGTTTTTCTATATCATTGCACCAGTTATACGTAGGTACTGATCTTAGAGGGAGATACATCCAGGATAATCCCTTAGGGCTAATAACATCTGGGCTTTAATATTGTTATATCTTATTACTTACCCTACTTAATCTAGCCTTAATATTACCTAATCAACATCAGATAGTTAGCTACAAATAAACAAAATGTAACTTTATATGTCAATCTGACGATGCTTATTGAAGCGAAACATGTCATCATTTTAAAAAACATAAAAAGTTTTTAATTAAAAGTGAAAGTTTTATAAAAAACTAAGAGTTTTTTATTATTTTTATTATTCCTAATATTTTTTATATTTATTCTTTTGTTCGGCATTTTGTTAATAAAACCGGTGTCTTTAAATTGCACCACCAATTTCTTATATTATACAAAACGTGAAAATAAGGGATTAAGCAGACACTTAAATAGCACCACTAACCGCTACAGGGGGTCGACAGGTAGCTGCCTCTTTAGAGTAGGATTAACCCAAGGAAAACTTACGATTATTTTAAAAGTGAATACTTAAATAGTGAAAATATCTGAAATTTGAATTCATTTGACTATTGTCCACGGCTGAAATTATTCTTTAAATTTAGTTGAACTTGTTTTTATTGTTTTAAAAGTGATTAAACAGTCAAAATATTTGAAATTTTAATTCATTTGATTGTTGTCCACCGCTGAAATTAAGCATGGATTTTGGTAAGTACCTACAACGCTATAAATACTGTATGAATGTAAAAATAAATTTAATTTTATTTTTTTACTCTTAAGCTTCTATATCTTTTTGTATATCTGTATATTATAATCTTTATGTAAATGTTTATATTTTTATTTTTTAATAAATATTTTAATTATAAATTTTTTAATATACCTACCTATACATATATTTAGAACTCCAAAGTATACATTATTCAATAGAAAAAGGGTGCAATATTATCTGCAGGGGTTCCTAATCCTATATCCCAATTTTCGTGGTGCAATTTAAAGGTAGGATTTTAGACACCCCGTAGCCGTGGTGCAATTTAATAGCGCCCAATAAAACATAACACAAAAATATTGAATAATTTCAAATACTAGGTACCTATGTGTAAAATTTAAATATTCAAAAAGTTTTAATTAAAATTTATAATAACAAACAAACACAAAAGTACCTAAGACGTTTTTGATTTTATTTTTTTTAAATCAAAAATGTAAAAATTGACAACCCCAGCGGAAGTTATCTAACTGCCCCACGAACTACCTGTGCCCATTAATAATAATAATAATAATAATAATAAATCGTCTTTATTTATTAAGGGCGAAATTTAGCCTAAGGCTAATCTTACATTTAACCCTTACAAACTAATCCTAAGTACCTGCTGCCCCATCGCCGAGAGAGTTGGGGATTAAGTCTTAACGACCGAAAATTAAATCTAAATTTTATGATAGTTGAAAGTAAGAATATAAATATTTTCAGTTATTCACTTCAGTTGCAAGTATTACGATATAGTTTTGTCCGTTAGTGTTTTACTTTTAAATGGCGAATCCAACGACTATGTTTAGTCAAAGGGGAGAATTTTTATTGATAATTAATGAATATAAATATTCAAAGGCATATGTCTCTAAAGATGGAAAAGTTAGATGGCGATGCATCAAAAAAGGGTGTCAACAAAAAGTGTACACAAAGGAAGGTGGTGAAAATTATGTTATTCTTGAAAAAGCATCGGTGGAGCACAATCATGCTCCAGATATCCACGTTGACCGGCAAATTTTTAGTAATTCTACAAAGAGTAAAGCTGTAGAAGATATATGTGAAAAACCTTTTAAGATTGTCCACAAGGAATTGAGGAAGGAAAATTTCAAAAATTTACCGCTGACGACGAAAGACATTTCTTGCGTTCGAAGAAATATCTATGCTGCAAGACGAAAATCCACACCATCATTGCCCAAGTCACAGGAAGAAGTTCTTCAATTGTTAGTGAACTTAAACTTAAAAACAAATACAGGTGAAAACTTTTTATTATCTACGAAAAATAATTCCGCAATTTTTAGTTGTTTCACAAACCTTTACTTTTTGTGTAATGTAGATTCTTTGTATGTAGATGGAACTTTTCAATACTGTTCTAAATATTTTTGTCAGATGTTTACTATACATGGCTACAAAAATGGTTTTTATGTTCCTCTAGTATTTTGTTTGTTAACAAATAAATCACAGGAATCGTACAAAAGTACTTTTGATACATTAATCACAATATGTACAGATTTGAATTTAAATTTCAAACCGAAGCGAATAATTTCTGATTTTGAAATAGCAATTCAAAATGCAGCCAAGTTAGTGTGGCCCGACATATTATTTTTTGTTGCAAATTTCATTTAACACAAAATTGGTACCGAAAAATTCAAAATTTAGGTTTGTCCTCGGAATATAAAAATCAAACTGTTATTGGAAGATATTTAAAATTGTTTTTCGGCATTCCTTATTTAGATCCAAATGATGTTGGTGACTTTTTTTCTAATGAACTTTTTAATATAATGCCAGAAGATGACAGAGTTTTGCAATTTTGTGATTACCTAGTTGATAATTATTTAACGGAAGATTCAACATTTCCACCTTACATGTTTGCTTCAAATTCATCATCTCTTATATTTACTACAAACGCATGTGAATCATTTCACTCGAAATTTAACGAATGTTTTTATAAATCACATCCTGACATATTTAAATTTACAGACATTTTGTTAAATTTTCAAGCAGAAGTATATGTGAAAATTAGAACTGCACATAGATTCGAAAAGAAACTTGATAAAACGGCAAAAAGAAAAGTTGATTTTATTGATAATAGGCTAAATGAATATTACGTTAATCAAAACATTACTAAATTAGATTTCATTAAGTCAGTTTGCAATTATTATGCAGCTAACTTTTAATATCGAAAATATTGTTATTGTTTAACCGTAGTTTTTGTTATTGTATATAAGTTAATGTAGATTTATAAATAAACTTTATTCGATTATATTGTTATAGTTTCATTATTTAATCATTTAAAATTTTCGCTCATGCTTTGGGAATTGGGTTCCTTTTTGAATACAATAAAGTAAAATAAAAACTATACCTATATGTTCCCAAAATATTATCTAAGTCCCTAGGTAGCGTGGTTTTAATCCTACTATAAAACTGAACCCATTAAAATATAGGTAGCGTGGAGGAGTTCCTAGTCGCCCACCCCAGCACAGAATAAAAAGTAAAAAATGATATATTACCTACCTCAAAATCACTAAACACAGTTGATTATAGGTAATTAAAAAAAAACACAACAAAGAACTCTTTTCACGAATTTACAAAGTACACGCGTCTCAGTTATCACAATGGCTTCTGGGGTTGTTCATAGAAACTGCACTGAATTCTTGGAAATATTGCAATAAAACAAAAACAATGTTGTCAGGTTGTAATTTAATATATTTTAACATTTTCTATTTTAATCATTTACATGCAGCTAAACGGTCATAGAATAGCGGTAACGTGTTTTATTCATTAAAGAAACTTCTTCTTAATGACATGTATTTAACAACATCAATTTTTTGTTAAATGAATCTAAAATAATTAAATTATATTCTGCGGCTAAAATTTATAAATGGCAACGTCTTCTAGGCAGAGATGTATTACTGAGCGAAAAAAAGAACGACAGATTAAATTTGCCGTAAGATAGAGAGAGAGCTTGAATATTGTCCCTTCAAATCCGAACGGCCAGTTGGTCGTAACATTGGTTGAGTAATTCTAAAGTAAATTTGCTGTGAATTGTGAGCAATATGGAATGTATAAATTGTAATTTTATTAGTCTTTCAAATTGAAATTTATTTTTTAAATTATAAACATCATTAATCATTTTACAAAACTTTGTGTAAAATAATTAATAATAGGGATGTGGACTGTACTCAAATAAGTATAAAATTTTACCACGAAAAGTTAGTTTCTATAATAAAAATAATAAAAAACACAATATTTTCTTCAATAAACAGGGGATTAATTTTTTATTTAATAAAATGTAATTAAATATAGTTGATTCAAATAGAAGTGTCATCAAGTAGTCTCTGGAAAATTCAAATTTGTAGTGGCAGTACCCACGTTTAGTTAAATTTGAATCACAATATTAGCCAGCTTGTGATCATATGCTCAGTATAACTATAAACATTTTGACACATCGCGATGACATATAATTCCCTAACTAAAGTTCTGTTTCCATTGAATCTAGTAATAAAGTTAAAGATGATCTCACATGTACCCAGCCCACTTGATGACACTTCTATTTGAATCAACTATATTTCACTCTCAAGTCACGTGACAATGAACACCAAACAAAATGTGTGACGTCACTTGTTTCCAAACAAGAATTTTCGCTGTCAAGTAATATGGTGTTTGTTGATATTTGGATAATATTATTACTGTTTTTACTTTAAACTTTATGTTTATAAAATGTAGAATCCATCTTATTAACACAAAACTACGAAATAACTTTCTATTACATACAACTTCGACAATGTTTAGGAGCAAGTGACGTCACAGCAGGCGTTTCACAGATATCCTCGTTTTGGCACGAAATTTGAAATGGAATTTTAAATAACTTATTTTAAAGCTATTAGTTGTAGTAAAAAAATAATAACAAGTAGTTTATGCTATATTTGGTACTTATGCATGGTTTTAAACACTTTCCCAAAAATAGTCCACATCCTTATTGTACTACCTACTTTCACTTAAAACAATATCTGTATGCCACTGGAAGAGACTGATTAAGGAAAAGACCTAACCATTTTTTCTAAGAATTTAGTGCCTACTATTTTGGAATCTTAGGGCGGCTTTTACCAAACTTTATTTAAAATAAGTTTAAACGCATTTAGTTAATCATGTTTTCATTTGTAAACACGATTAATTTAAACTTATTTAAGTTTGTCTTGCACCACGATGTTGAAGGTTGAAATTAACTAAACGCATTTAGAGTGTTCCGTGGTGTTATTTCAAGGTTGTTTGACGAAATTTGGTTTATTTTGTTCCGTAAAACGAGTTTTCTGTCAATATCAACTTATGTCAGACGCGGTCGGCCGGCGCAAGACTTTGATATTTGAATTTGAGATCAGTTTGTATTGTTGTTCACGTGTTGTTGTGCAGGTGTTAGTAGAGTGATTGAAAAATAATAAATAATTATGAGTGATATAAAAAGTGGCCCCCGTAATCGCGCTCCCAATTTTACCAAAGAAGAGCAGCTACTTTTATGCAAAATTGCAGAAGCTTACTCAAGAATCATAGAGAGCAAAAAGACGGATGGTGTGAAACAGGCACAGAAGCAAGAAGCTTGGCACAAAATCCAAGAAATTTATAATTCAAACACAAAAGGTGTGCCACGCACTGTTGAAAATTTACTGTCCTGTTACAGGAATATGAAAAATAAGATAAAAAAACAACATTCAGGTGCCAAAATGGTGTTACAAGGTATGTAATCTTAGTTATATTGTAACGATTACATCGTTAATTGTTTGGCCTGGCCTACAAATATTCTATTTCATTAATTTCTCGTTTATTTTGCTACGATATTTTGGCCTGGCCTACGACGGTTTGAGTTTATCGAAGATTCTTTGGAGTCGACGCAGAATAGATTTCTGTTTAAAACCGGGTACCGTTGTTCATTTGAAAAGAGAGTCGGTATTTTGAATTTCATTACCATTTTGTGCTTCTTAGCCAGCAGTTCTCTTCGTTTTTCTTCTCCCTTCATTTGGTGAGTAAGAGTTTAATTGTTTAATAATTTTTATTAATAGTCAAAAACTTGGTGAATATATTTTATTGATTATAATAATTTAATTATTCTAACTTTTAAATTATTTCGATTACAATCATTGTCTAAATCAGTTTTTATTGTGTTAAAAATATGTAAACAGATAAAGTGATTAACATTTTTCTATTCTCGAACTTGGAGAAACTTTGGATGATTGTAATCGAAAACTAGATTTATTGAGATGGAATTTTGACGGTGTGAATTTTTTATTCATAGGGCCATTGCCAAATTTGTTGAAGGGTCCCAAGATAGGGCTGTTATGGATAGCCATTTTTTTGGTTTTTGAAGAGAAGCTTGTAAGCAGGTTTTAACAGTTACCGCTTCCTTTTGTTGAAAACATCTTGCCATCAAGCCTCAGAAGATCCGTCAAGTGTTAGAAAACATCTTGCCAACCCATCTACAGAACCATTAGTTTTGGGAAGACCTCGTGCCGACCGCATCCTTATGTTGGCTTCCAGACGTCATCCAAAGTTGGATAGTAAAAGATAAGAAATTAGTTAATTATTATTCAATCTTTATTAACTTAAATTAATAATTTTTTTTTTGGCAATAAACAATTTACACTGATTTAACATCTTTTATTTGCTTGTCTGTAATTTGGCGCCCTTTTTATATTTGATTTGGGGGGAGTTAAAGAAAGCCAGAAGGAAACCACGATCCTAGAGCTAGCAAGGGTAAGTTAACGTTTCAAAATTCAATTTGAACGTTACAATATAAAAGTACAGTTTATAGCAGTTATGGATATAGCAATTCGGGATAAAAAGTGCCTACCTTTTGTCCTTTCTTAAGGTTAAAGCTATCTCTATACCAAATTTCATCAAAAGCAGTTAAATAATAGACAAAAAGTTACTTTCATATTTATAATATTACTAGAAATGTAGAATAGGGACTATTCACAGTACCTAAGGTAACATATGTATTTAAATTAAAAATTTTTCAGATCCTAGAAAAAAAGAGGCACTAATAAATGCTCTGGAAGAGAATGGAGAAGATTGGAATGCTGTCTCCTTACAAATAAGTGAACCAGCAGATGTATGTGAGTCAGGGTACATAGAGATGCAGAAAGCCTTGAAGAAACAAGACAACCGCTATAAAAAGTCGATAATGGGAACAGGTACGTTCAGTCATGTTTTGTGCTTTCAGTATTTATATTGTTTTATATGTTATTATACAATTCTTATTGCAGATAAGTAATATTTTTTTCCTTTTATTTCAGGTGGTGGCCCTCCCCCTTTTCCAGATAATGACGAAGCATTGGAAAAATTATCACAGGTTGATGGCTTATTTACCATTTATGATGGTGATGCTCGCTTGATGAAACAATATCAAGAGAGTGTTCCTGAGAGTGAGAAGATTCAACCAATTGAAAGTGGTATACATATTTACTTTACATTTTATATACTCCACTGCTGGATTTGCATTTGACAAAATGATAATAAAACCAGCCTTAACTAGTTTACTTTATTGCAGATATTGAATATGATATTGTTGATGAAGTAGTAGTAATCCCAGAGAAAATAAATGAAGATAATATTAATATAACTACTTCACCTATTAGCACAATAAATAGAGTTGATTTATTAAGGAAGAAAAAAGCAACACCTCTTTATTCTGCTGGTAAGTACATTGAGTTGTAATATAATACTAGTCTTCCGCACACGGCTTCGCCCACGTGGAATTCAGTTCGCCACAAGGCCCCAGGGGCCCATCTACTCACCGAAGAAATTTATTTCGTAGTGAGGGGCTACGATACATACTATTTCATGATATTAATAAGGAAAGTATACGAATTGATTACTTAACGCTTTAATTTCATTACAGATAATGGAAAGTCATCAGTAAAAAAAAAGAAACTGTAAATGCAGCTTTCCAAACACTTGCTGAAACAAAATTGGAACTTGTAAAATTGCAAAAACAAGTATTAGATGAAGAAAAATACCACCAGAGCAGGTTGCAAGAATTGATTATAGATAATCAAATCAAACAAAATAAACACTCCGAAGTAATGAGAAATAAAGAAATGCAGATAATGGAATTGGAGTTATTAGACAGATTGGCAGAAAATAAGTATAAGGAACAGTTAAGAGAAAAAGAATTATTGTTAATAGATTTAAAAATACAAAATTTAAAATAAAAAACAATTGTTAAAAATATTGATGTTTAATTGAATTAGCCTTTTTTATTAGTATTACAATTACTGTTAGTCATAGCTCGCAGTTCACGGTTGGTTCTTCTGCTATAATCTGAAAAAAAAAAGTTATATTATTTTTCATTGTCACTAAAATACTCTACACTAAACCCATTTGAGTTGTGGATATGAAATAATTTATTTTTGAATTGGAATAGATGTTTATAACTAGCAAAGTTCCTCTTAAAATCATGCAAAAGTAACTAACTTATAATCTACTTTTTCCTATTTAAATATTGATTAATGCTGCAATGGGGAATGGACCTATGTAAGAAATACGTCAATGAAACAAACGTACCTTGCAAAATATTCATTAATAAGAACAGTCCGTTCAAAATTCCGTCTTCCTGTTTGTACAGTGGGTGGTCTTGAAAAGTCCGGTAAGTCTGCCAATAATGGATATTCTGGATCAACTGGAGGAACATCTTCTTTTTGCCAACCCGCCATGTTATGCAGGACTGCTGTAGCAACTATTATACCTATAAAGTAAATATAAATTTAAATCTGGCCACGTGTGAGTCGGTTACGATTATTATGTAAACTAGTATAACACTATAGGTACTAGAAACTAACCAGGTACTCGACGTAGTTTTACACTTATTCCTCGAGACAAAATGGGAAACCGTCTTTTCCATACTCCAAATGCCCTTTCAACCACATTACGGGTTTTTATTTGTGACTCTTGATACAATGAATCGCCCCTATTGTTAACACTTCCTTCAGGCAAAGGGGTCATCATGAAACTCGTTTGGGCATAGCCACTGTCCCCTAATAAGATTTTGTCTCCATATTTTCCTTGAATAAAGCTCCTTTTCAACGCACAGTTATCCCATATGTTTGAGTCATGTGCAGAGCCATGCCACCGTGCGACCACATCCCTTAGAGAGAGGTCAGGCCCTGACACACATTGAGTGTTGATGGAAAAGTAACCTTTTCTATTTCGGTACAACTCTGCATTGTCCCCACCTGTAAGAAAACAAAAAATAGGATATTCAATATTGGAAACAAGGTTTCTTTCTTATGTAACAAATACACAGGTATGTAGTTTACTAACCTGGTGATATTATTCTTATATGAGTACAATCAATGGCACCAATTACTCGTGGGAATTTCGCTATTTTATAAAAACTTGCGGATAATTGTTGCAATTCCTCTTCAGTTTCAGGAAGCAATATAAACTTGTCATATAATGTGGCTGTTGCATGAGTCACTCTATGAATTATTCGACATGCTGTTGCTTCTTGAATACCGATCATATCCCCACAAGTAATAAGTTGGCTCCCTGTAGCATAATAGCGCAGTGTACATAATAATTGATTCATGGGTGATACAGCAGCATTCCTGTCAAAAGAAAAATCGTAAGTGGTTATGTTAGCACGTAGGTACCTCCCAACCTAAGCAAATAAATAAGGTAACCTATGATGTAGCTACATATTGGACTGATATAAAACACAAATTCTATAAGTACTTTATACCTTTCTTAAGTACTAGGTACTAGGTAAGAATTTTGTAGGTAGGTACGTAATTATCCTACCTATGTATCTTACAAGTCTATAATAAATAAACAAAGTAGGTACATACTTACTTTTCAGTTTTAAACAATAATCTAGATTCAATTATTTCTAGCAAAATCATTGTCGTCTTCTTGGATAGGCGAAATCTTCGGAAGAACTTTTTCTCCGCCAGGGTTTCAAACAAATTTGATCTTACCTCAATAACCCTGATATCTCGAGGCCTGTTCATATAGTTGACAATTTCTTCGTCGTCGTCATCAATCTTATCAAAAAGAAACTCAAACAAACTCATTATTATTTTCACTCGAATTCTTCTAAATTTATTCACGATCACTACCAAAATCTAACCTCAAATTCAACTGCTAAATACGTTTAGCAGCTTAAACAGCGAATTTTGGCTGTTTAAATTTGACAGATCGATAATCATGTTTAACTTGTGGTGCAAGACAACTTGTGTAGTTAAACAGAATTTTGTGCTTAAATAAAATTTTAAACATGTTTAACCGCTTGGTAAAAGTCGCCCTTAGTATAGTAAATTCATTACGGCAATGTGGGGGTATACGCCGACGATCTCCGATCGGCGCGCGCCGCAGCGCCTCCAGTCGAGGAATTCTAGTACTATTCAATTGCTAAGCAGATTTCGTGTGCGGTGGTTGTTAGTCCCAGCCCAGCAGCGTCGTGAATTTGTTTCACCGGTTTGAGTGTTTTAGGTTTTGTAGAGTAAGTACCGAGTGTATTTTTATTTTTTCATAGCAAAAATGGGAAGAAAGCATTACTCGGCAGATGCCTACCAAATTATTAACTCCGTAAGTACATTTATGAAAAACGAAGCCAAAAATGGGCTACAAATTCCTATCAATAATTTTCGCCAACGAATTATGGCAGCTACGGGTGTTTCTAAGGATGTCATCCATCGAGTAAATAAAAAAATAAGTGCTTTAGAAGTAGATGATGTTACAAAAATGTCAACATCAGTCGTCACTGACGACTGTCCCTCGACATCAACTTCAAATGATTTAAATTTAAGTAATTCTCAAAAAAAGAGGGGTCGTCCGAATTCTAAAACATTTATTAGTCAAGGGCAAGGAGATCGAATTCGATCCATTATTAACAAATTTTATATAATATAAAAACAACGCCCAACGATGAAGAAGGCTCTACAAAGAGTGAAGGATGCCCAAGTAGGTTTTGAAGGGTCATTACAATCCTTTAGAAGGGTTGTAGAAAAATTAGGTTTCACCTGGGACAAAACACCAGACAATCGACAATCACTTATGGAAAGCCACTCGTAAGGTAAAAACGCGTAGAGTTTTTGAAAAAAATTAGTGATTTTCGCCGCGACGGTAGAAATATTATATATACCGATGAAACTTATTTGCATAGTTCGCATACCTCTACAAAAACATGGATAGATACGACCAAACCAGACCAAACATTAAAAGCGCCTTATAGCAAGGGACAAAGGCTAATTATGGTACATGCAGGAGGAGAAAAGGGGTTTGTGGAAAATGGACTGTTAATATTTAAGTCTGGAAAAAAGACTGGAGATTATCACGATGACATGAACACGGAAAATTTCATGCGTTGGGTGAGAACACAACTCATTCCCAACATTCCAGAAAAAAGTGTGTTGGTGATAGATAATGCCAGCTATCACAATACAATGATGGAAAGACCTCCAACCGCCTCATCTAGAAAGGAAGTCATGTTGAATTGGCTAACGGACAAGAGCATCCCTCATACTGTCGACATGACAAAAGTCGAACTCTATGAAGTAATAAAATCGCACAAACCCCGCTTTCTATAATACGTTCTAGATGAGGAAATGAGAAAACACGGACACTCTCTTGTAAGATTACCACCATATCACCCAGAATTAAACCCTATAGAAAAAATTTGGGCCGCGGTCAAAAATTGGGTTGGAAGTCATAATATAACATTTAGATGTGGTGACGTCGAAAATCTTGCAAGACAGAAGTTCTCCAGCATTACCACTGAGGAGTGGAAAAGAGTTTGCGAACATGTACATAAGTACGAATTAGATTTAATGAAAAAAGAGCATCTAAACTGTGAAAGGCTTTCGCGGCCATTGTCTATTGTATTAATGGTTTTTGGGCTATTAGGCCGGCGACGATTGTCTTGCTGACTTGACGTTTCGCCAACACGAGCGGTTGGCATCTTCAGAAGTTGCTTCCTGGTTGACAGTCTGCGACTTACTAGGCTTTGCGTGATCGCAGCTCGTATTTATACGTCGGAAAGGAAGTGGGCGGGGCCACAGTTGCTTTCGATTCCAATCGGTTCTGGTCGGTGTTGTTCGTTAAGGGTAGAGGTTTCGCATTCTTTATTATCGGGACCCATGTTCTGTTAATCTTGACTGCTTCCTCTTTTTTATTAAAGTTGTTGGGGTGCTTCTCTATCTCTATGGCTTCTCTATAGAGTCTGGAATGGTATGCTGATATAGTAGCGAGGACCATCGGACCATCGGATTAAGTTTGAGGAGACCCAAGTCCTCGCTACTACATCATATATTTTCAAAGTTTGTTCGTTATATTACTAGGCAATAGAGTCGAAAAACATATAAACAGCATTCAACGATAAGTGTTTAAAACATTGTACTTTTTATAATATTCGTAATGGATGATGCAATACTTTTAATTAGGTCACGTGACAAAGAAAATTTGAAAGAACAATATAAGTTATTTTGATTTATGTAACAGATTATTTTAAAAGAATTAAAATTAAAAACTAAATAAAAAAAAGATGACGAGTTCTAGATAAGAACTTGTTGAGAAATTATGCCTAAAAGAGTGTATGCTTTTAATAGTTAATTAAGAAATGATTTAGGAAACAAAATCCAAAATTTACCAAAATAATATAAAAAAATACAAAAATGTCTACCTTTTATTTATCATAATTATACATTTTATTAATTAATAAACTATAACAGTTTGAAAAGTGTTCTGTGGATTCCTTTGGAGCCCCCTTGGTTAACAGGTTGTCACAGCTGCATACTTAGAACTGAAAGTGATTTTATGAGCAAAACTCAGTATGTATATTTTCAGGTAAATAAAAAAAAAAGTTCTTGGTCTTATGAAAGATGAATGCAATGGTAAACTATTAACAGAATTTGTGGGACTTCGATCTAAATTATAAAGCACAAAAAGTTGTATATATAAAGTTAAGGACAACGTTTCCCGTGCAAGTCACATAAGCGTAATGTTTATTTAAATAATATATAAAAATTGTAAAAAATTATGATTACCTGATGATGCGCCAACTTCAGACTGGACTTGGATCTGTGCTAACTTCATAACCCTCGAATTGTAATAATGACTCACCAGGTTCGGTTGGAATTCTTAACATCAATATTTGGTAATAGGAGTAGGATATTTGCTCACCTTAGTTAATTATCCAGCAAAGACCACGTGGAGGTGTGAGCAACCTTTGCCTGGAGAGGAGAGGTAAGTAGGAAGAATAGGGAAGGTCAAACAGCGGTGGTTCTTTAATAGGCAACAATTTCCTCTGATCATGTTTTATTTTAAACATACAAAAATACTATACGTACTTAACTTAATAGGTGACAACTCGTTTTGTAAGCGAAAATTACAGACACCCTAAATTTACAGTACTTCCCCACAGTGTGGTACCTGTCGTATTTCTGTGCGGAAAAAGTCGACCACCCTTTTTATACCCGAAAGAACCTCCGATATCTTCTTACTAAATAATTTATAACTTTTAAAGGTCCCTCGAAATTCACAGGCACTACTCAGGAGGCTCGAGGTAAGTAAGTAAGATATACGTTACATTTATCCAACAAAAAAAGTGTACTTTTGTTTATCACATTTGGCATGGTGATCTGGCAAATCTGTATGCTTCCACATCAGTCCTAAAACAAAAATTGTAGCCCTCACCTAACCAGTTGATGTTTAGAAGAGACCTTTGCTGTTAATCGTTGAATATATTCTCAAAACTCATACAAGAATATAAAATTATTATTATATCTAAAAACTATACATACTTAACTTAATAGGTTACAGCGAACTTTGTAGATTCGTCTTACCGAAACCCTAAGTTTATAGTACTTCTTCCTTCGTAAAGGTAACTGGCGCGTATCAAAGCAGGAAAAAGTCGACTACCAAAAGGGACCTCAAAAATAAATTAAATTTTCATTCATATCAATTGCAGACAGCAGAATCAAAATATCAATTGGGAATTCTACTTTATCGCAAGGAAGTTTTTGCACGAAACTTAGTTCATATAAATTATTTACTAAGAAAATTGACCCACATAAACTTTCTAACCTTTAATATTGGGACAAATTCAAAGAATTTCAAAAAATAGTAAGAAACACAACAAGAATCAATTTCAAAAAATAGTAAGAAACAAAAAGAATCAAGAAGTAAACAGTAAAAATTATTAAAAAAGCACAAACTGTATAAGAAAGTTATAAAATTTTAAAATAAAAAACCTTAAAATAATTATAAAACGTAGAATAATAACGAAAAAAAATGCTAAGAAAAACAAAGATTTTCAAAAAATATTAAGATAAACAAAAAGAATCAAAGAAGTAACCAGTAAAAATTATTAAAAATCATAAACTGAAATCAAAGCGCGTGACCTTGGGGACCAGCCACCGTTTGGATCGAGAGATGAATTAGATTGATAAAGATGTGCAGAAAAATTCAATTTTATTTAAATGACGCTCACCTGTGTACCGAATAACATGAGTAGCTTTAACATATAGGATTATCGTTAAACTCGCGGTTTTTATTTCCAACAAATTTTATTATCTGAAAAACATACAAGAGACCTTAATAAAAACCTTAAAATAATTATAAAACGTAGAATAATAACGAATAAAAAAAATTTTAAGAAAAACAGAGATTTTCAAAAATATTAAGATACACAAAAAGAATCAAAGGAGTAACCAGTTACGAAACAAAATTATTAAGATAATAATGATAAAACTAAAAAATAACAAATAAATTATAAGAAAAAAATAAAAAACCTACTTAACAAAAACTAAAATTTATATGTTAAAATTATTAAAAATTCATAAAACAATAATTTAAGAAAAACTTAGAATTTTACCGATTAAGAGAGGGAGAGCAAGCAACAAATATTTTAAAAAGTTTAAATAAAAATAGAATTACCTACATACCACAAATATGTTAAAAGATTTTGGAAACACACCACAGCACCTACATTAAAAATTCAATAATTTTTCACTACACATATCCACAAGCCTCTAAGAGATTTTGGAAACACACAACACCTACATTAAAAAACACATATTTACTCGCCTCGAGTGTTGGAAATTGTATTAAAAGACAAATTATTTGAAAACCAAAAAACAGGAAATTTGATTAACAAAAAACCGCAAAAATGACGTGTGTAAAATTATCTATTCTTATCACTAAAGTTACATGGAAAATTAGCAAGTTATGTTTTGTTGAGGTTCAAAGTGTTTAAAATTTTATTTTTGTATAATGAATTTCTAAATAAACTACTGTATTCAACAATACCTAAATAGAGATTGAATTTTATTATAATAATAATATTTTACAAACTTAACTCTAAGATAACATCATTTTAATGAATAAACAATAAAAGATATGAAATGCAACTAAGCATTTTTATATAATCATAAGTGTTTTTAATTTATTTATATAGGGTATAAAGGATATAACTAGCATACAGATTGAAACAACAAAAGAATTTTATAAAATCTGAGAACTATTAAGAAAAACCTTTAAGACATATTATAAAAAATTATGATACAACTTAGACAAATAAAAAAAAAATTAAAAAATGTTAGGATAAATAATGATAAAACTTAAAAGTAACGTAATGTTAAAATTGTTTAAGAAATAAAACTAAACTTTAAATAATATTCACGATCAAAGCCCAATGAGCAGTATAAAAACAAAGTTATTAAAAGTAATTTCTGAAATTATTTAAAAAACATACAAGAGACCTTAATAAAAACCTTAAAATAATTATAAAACGTAGAATAATAACGAATAAAAAAAAATGTTAAGAAAAACAAAGATTTTCAAAAATAGTAAGAAACACAAAAAGAATCAAAGGAGTAACCAGTTACGAAACAAAATTATTAAGAAAATAATGATAAAACTAAAAAAATAACAAATAAATTGTAAGAAAAACATAAAAAACCTACTTAACAAAAACTAAAATTTATATGTTAAAATTATTAAAAATTCATAACAATAATTTAAGAAAAACTCAGAATTTTACCGATAAAGAGAGGGAGATCAAGCAATAAATATTTTAAAAAGTTTAAATAAAAATAGAATTACCTACATACCCCAAATATGTTAAAAGATTTTGGAAACACACCACAGCACCTACATTAAATATACATACCGTTCTGTTGCTGTAGATTCTTAAATAAACGAAAACTAAACGTCTTAGTTACAAAACAGTTGCTTTTGTACTTCTTATCAATTGTTAAAAAAATGCTCCATAATTTTCCCAGACCTCAACTTTGTGAGGAGGATATGTTAACAGGAAATAGACATGGGTGCGGTCTATCACAAAACCATGAAAAAGTAAGTCTGGAGACGGTTTTACTAAAAAAATATTTTTATAAAAGTTATTAAGTAAAATAAATTAGAAAAACATTTCTACATAAATAATTTTAATTCTATTACGTTTTTTTTTGTATCTATCCTTACTGATATAATATAATATGCCACCTATAAACAATAAGTAATGTTTCAATTTAATCATCACCAGCAGGTAACAACGACATTTTATGGCACAACAGTGCGTAGCAGTGTGTAGCAGAGCGTAGCAGAGCATCAAAGCAGAGAGTAGCAGAGCGTAGCAGTGTGTAGCAGAGCGTAGCAGTGGACAACATAGCATCAGAGCAGTGCGTAGCGGAGGACAACATAGCATCAGAGCAGTGCGTAGCAGTGAACAACATAGCATCAGAGCAGAGCGTAGCAGTATGTAGCAGAGAGCGTCAGGGCAGCAGAAAAGTACAGAGGTTACCAGAAACGAACATAACAAAGGTATAAATCAAGAAGTCAAAGTCGAGAATTCATTTGTTAACATGCCATCAAGCCGAGCGGTTCAAGTAAACAAACTCGCAGCGATTGTGAGAGAAAAGTACAAAGCTCTCAAAAGAATGCAAGCTGATGAAAAAGAACTACTAGAATCAACGTTTAAACCAATAACTACACCTCTTAAAGAAATAGCCAAATATGTGAATGAAAAAGTCCCTAAAACAGAACTTTTTATTATTTACATAACCCCAAAGACTAGTTATGTTTTGTAGAGGTCCAAAGTGTTTTTTAAAAAAATTGAAAAACTTTATTTTTGTATAATGAATTTCTAACTAAACTACTGTATTCGGCAATAACTAAATGGAGACTGAGATTTATTATAATAATATTTTACAAAGTTGATTATAAAATGACAACTTGTTCATTTTCTTTATCTAAAAGCAGCGATGACGTAATTTCCTATTCTTGTAACAGCTCCGTCTACGTCACATACGGTTGTTGGTAAGTTAGCAGAGGCGTACTGTCGATTTTTAGATATTTAGCAGAGTCGTACTAACATTAGCCTAGCCTAGCCTAGCCTAGCCTTTTGGATTTTTATAAAATTGAGTGTTTTGTGTTTTTGTGTTTTTGTGTTTTGTGTTTTTGTGTTTTTGTGTTTTTGTGTTTTTGTGTTTTTGTGTTTTTGTGTTTTTGTGTTTTTGTGTTTTTGTGTTTTTGTGTTTTTGTGTTTTTGTGTTTTTGTGTTTTGGGTTTTTGTGTTTTGTGTTTTGTGTTTTTGTGTTTTTGTGTTTTGTGTTTTGTGTTTTGTGTTTTGTTTTTTGTGTTTTGGGTTTTGTGTTTTGTATTTTGTGTATCAATTTTATAAAAATCCAACAGGCTAGGCTAGGCTAGGCTAGGCTAATGTACGACTCTGCTAAATATCTAAAAATCGACAGTACGCCTCTGCTAACTTACCAACAACCGTATGTGACGTAGACGGAGCTGTTACAAGAATAGGAAATTACGTCATCGCTGCTTTTAGATAAAGAAAATGAACAAGTTGTCATTTTATAATCAACTTTGTAAAATATTATTATAATAAATCTCAGTCTCCATTTAGTTATTGCCGAATACAGTAGTTTAGTTAGAAATTCATTATACAAAAATAAAGTTTTTCAATTTTTTTAAAAAACACTTTGGACCTCTACAAAACATAACTAGTCTTTGGGGTTATGTAAATAATAAAAAAAAGGTAAATTCTTTTTTTTATTTTTATTTGCTAAGAATAAAACAATATATTTATTATTATTGATAGTTGGTTTAGTGAGATAAACTTAGATTCTCTAGTTTTTTCGTAGTAAAGCATTTAATTAGTAAATAATCTCTAGATAGCGCAATTCGTCTGCTATTAATTCTGCTTCTTTTCCATTTAAGGCATTGTTTTTTGATAAAATTTTAAGTCCTTCTACAAGAAAGTTTGGGTCGCCATGTTCGTTATAGAGGGTCCATATTTCATCCAGTATCTGCTTGTCTACCACGCCCTTTGTGTCACTTGTAGAGAAATCAGTACGATTTTTCTTTGGCTGTATGGCTTGAACCTTATATCTTCTTTTACACTGAGATTGCTTGTCTGATATATTTTGGGTACGTGTTTGACTATTCTCGGATATATGGCTTCTTTCACAAAACTGTACGTCTTGGTCATGTGTTTCGTCAATTCCATATATGGTCTGTGACATTCTTTTGCTTTTACCTAGGTACATTGGTTTAATAATTTTTCCTTATTTTGGGCTATGAGATTGATGACGTAGTCGACCTCGTCCATCCTTGTGGACACCTGAGATGTCTAAAAGAGCTTTGTAGATTTTTTGATCGGCAAGCGTATATTGTGTTGGTTGCTTTGAAAACAGCAGATCGTAGACACCTTGCGTAGGTTTAAACTTGTGTGAGCCCATCTGAATGATATCTTTACCACACTCAATTGTTTTATTTCTAAGTGACCATTCTCCCGTAGGCCAGGTGAACTTTGGTCCGTATATTTGGTCTGTATTTCCTAAATCTTGAATATATTTTTCAAGATTAATGGTATTATCGTTATACGATGTTTGAGTATGTTCCTCTTCTGTTGAATGATTGGACAGTGAGTCATTTTCGATGAGTTCTGTTTTAGGGACTTTTTCATTCACATATTTGGCTATTTCTTTAAGAGGTGTAGTTATTGGTTTAAACGTTGATTCTAGTAGTTCTTTTTCATCAGCTTGCATTCTTTTGAGAGCTTTGTACTTTTCTCTCACAATCGCTGCGAGTTTGTTTACTTGAACCGCTCGGCTTGATGGCATGTTAACAAATGAATTCTCGACTTTGACTTCTTGATTTATACCTTTGTTATGTTCGTTTCTGGTAACCTCTGTACTTTTCTGCTGCCCTGACGCTCTCTGCTACATACTGCTACGCTCTGCTCTGATGCTATGTTGTTCACTGCTACGCACTGCTCTGATGCTATGTTGTCCTCCGCTACGCACTGCTCTGATGCTATGTTGTCCACTGCTACGCTCTGCTACACACTGCTACGCTCTGCTACTCTCTGCTTTGATGCTCTGCTACGCTCTGCTACACACTGCTACGCACTGTTGTGCCATAAAATGTCGTTGTTACCTGCTGGTGATGATTAAATTGAAACATTACTTATTGTTTATAGGTGGCATATTATATTATATCAGTAAGGATAGATACAAAAAAAACGTAATAGAATTAAAATTATTTATGTAGAAATGTTTTTCTAATTTATTTTACTTAATAACTTTTATAAAAATATTTTTTTAGTAAAACCGTCTCCAGACTTACTTTTTCATGGTTTTGTGATAGACCGCACCCATGTCTATTTCCTGTTAACATATCCTCCTCACAAAGTTGTGGTCTGGGAAAATTATGGAGCATTTTTTTAACAATTGATAAGAAGTACAAAAGCAACTGTTTTGTAACTAAGACGTTTAGTTTTCGTTTATTTAAGAATCTACAGCAACAGAACGGTATGTATATTTAATGTAGGTGCTGTGGTGTGTTTCCAAAATCTTTTAACATATTTGGGGTATGTAGGTAATTCTATTTTTATTTAAACTTTTTAAAATATTTATTGCTTGATCTCCCTCTCTTTATCGGTAAAATTCTGAGTTTTTCTTAAATTATTGTTATGAATTTTTAATAATTTTAACATATAAATTTTAGTTTTTGTTAAGTAGGTTTTTTATGTTTTTCTTACAATTTATTTGTTATTTTTTTAGTTTTATCATTATTTTCTTAATAATTTTGTTTCGTAACTGGTTACTCCTTTGATTCTTTTTGTGTTTCTTACTATTTTTGAAAATCTCTGTTTTTCTTAACATTTTTTTTATTCGTTATTATTCTACGTTTTATAATTATTTTAAGGTTTTTATTAAGGTCTCTTGTATGTTTTTTAAATAATTTCAGAAATTACTTTTAATAACTTTGTTTTTATACTGCTCATTGGGCTTTGATCGTGAATATTATTTAAAGTTTAGTTTTATTTCTTAAACAATTTTAACATTACGTTACTTTTAAGTTTTATCATTATTTATCCTAACATTTT
The DNA here is from genome assembly GCA_964028335.1 of Altica lythri. Lineage (NCBI taxonomy): Eukaryota > Metazoa > Arthropoda > Insecta > Coleoptera > Chrysomelidae > Altica > Altica lythri. The sequence goes on along the minus strand of OZ034806.1, from coordinate 3,177,000 downwards.
TTAATTTTTTTTTTATTTGTCTAAGTTGTATCATAATTTTTTATAATATGTCTTAAAGGTTTTTCTTAATAGTTCTCAGATTTTATAAAATTCTTTTGTTGTTTCAATCTGTATGCTAGTTATATCCTTTATACCCTATATAAATAAATTAAAAACACTTATGATTATATAAAAATGCTTAGTTGCATTTCATATCTTTTATTGTTTATTCATTAAAATGATGTTATCTTAGAGTTAAGTTTGTAAAATATTATTATTATAATAAAATTCAATCTCTATTTAGGTATTGTTGAATACAGTAGTTTATTTAGAAATTCATTATACAAAAATAAAATTTTAAACACTTTGAACCTCAACAAAACATAACTTGCTAATTTTCCATGTAACTTTAGTGATAAGAATAGATAATTTTACACACGTCATTTTTGCGGTTTTTTGTTAATCAAATTTCCTGTTTTTTGGTTTTCAAATAATTTGTCTTTTAATACAATTTCCAACACTCGAGGCGAGTAAATATGTGTTTTTTAATGTAGGTGTTGTGTGTTTCCAAAATCTCTTAGAGGCTTGTGGATATGTGTAGTGAAAAATTATTGAATTTTTAATGTAGGTGCTGTGGTGTGTTTCCAAAATCTTTTAACATATTTGTGGTATGTAGGTAATTCTATTTTTATTTAAACTTTTTAAAATATTTGTTGCTTGCTCTCCCTCTCTTAATCGGTAAAATTCTAAGTTTTTCTTAAATTATTGTTTTATGAATTTTTAATAATTTTAACATATAAATTTTAGTTTTTGTTAAGTAGGTTTTTTATTTTTTTCTTATAATTTATTTGTTATTTTTTAGTTTTATCATTATTATCTTAATAATTTTGTTTCGTAACTGGTTACTCCTTTGATTCTTTTTGTGTATCTTAATATTTTTGAAAATCTCTGTTTTTCTTAAAATTTTTTTTATTCGTTATTATTCTACGTTTTATAATTATTTTAAGGTTTTTATTAAGGTCTCTTGTATGTTTTTCAGATAATAAAATTTGTTGGAAATAAAAACCGCGAGTTTAACGATAATCCTATATGTTAAAGCTACTCATGTTATTCGGTACACAGGTGAGCGTCATTTAAATAAAATTGAATTTTTCTGCACATCTTTATCAATCTAATTCATCTCTCGATCCAAACGGTGGCTGGTCCCCAAGGTCACGCGCTTTGATTTCAGTTTATGATTTTTAATAATTTTTACTGGTTACTTCTTTGATTCTTTTTGTTTATCTTAATATTTTTTGAAAATCTTTGTTTTTCTTAGCATTTTTTTTCGTTATTATTCTACGTTTTATAATTATTTTAAGGTTTTTTATTTTAAAATTTTATAACTTTCTTATACAGTTTGTGCTTTTTTAATAATTTTTACTGTTTACTTCTTGATTCTTTTTGTTTCTTACTATTTTTTGAAATTGATTCTTGTTGTGTTTCTTACTATTTTTTGAAATTCTTTGAATTTGTCCCAATATTAAAGGTTAGAAAGTTTATGTGGGTCAATTTTCTTAGTAAATAATTTATATGAACTAAGTTTCGTGCAAAAACTTCCTTGCGATAAAGTAGAATTCCCAATTGATATTTTGATTCTGCTGTCTGCAATTGATATGAATGAAAATTTAATTTATTTTTGAGGTCCCTTTTGGTAGTCGACTTTTTCCTGCTTTGATACGCGCCAGTTACCTTTACGAAGGAAGAAGTACTATAAACTTAGGGTTTCGGTAAGACGAATCTACAAAGTTCGCTGTAACCTATTAAGTTAAGTATGTATAGTTTTTAGATATAATAATAATTTTATATTCTTGTATGAGTTTTGAGAATATATTCAACGATTAACAGCAAAGGTCTCTTCTAAACATCAACTGGTTAGGTGAGGGCTACAATTTTTGTTTTAGGACTGATGTGGAAGCATACAGATTTGCCAGATCACCATGCCAAATGTGATAAACAAAAGTACACTTTTTTTGTTGGATAAATGTAACGTATATCTTACTTACTTACCTCGAGCCTCCTGAGTAGTGCCTGTGAATTTCGAGGGACCTTTAAAAGTTATAAATTATTTAGTAAGAAGATATCGGAGGTTCTTTCGGGTATAAAAAGGGTGGTCGACTTTTTCCGCACAGAAATACGACAGGTACCACACTGTGGGGAAGTACTGTAAATTTAGGGTGTCTGTAATTTTCGCTTACAAAACGAGTTGTCACCTATTAAGTTAAGTACGTATAGTATTTTTGTATGTTTAAAATAAAACATGATCAGAGGAAATTGTTGCCTATTAAAGAACCACCGCTGTTTGACCTTCCCTATTCTTCCTACTTACCTCTCCTCTCCAGGCAAAGGTTGCTCACACCTCCACGTGGTCTTTGCTGGATAATTAACTAAGGTGAGCAAATATCCTACTCCTATTACCAAATATTGATGTTAAGAATTCCAACCGAACCTGGTGAGTCATTATTACAATTCGAGGGTTATGAAGTTAGCACAGATCCAAGTCCAGTCTGAAGTTGGCGCATCATCAGGTAATCATAATTTTTTACAATTTTTATATATTATTTAAATAAACATTACGCTTATGTGACTTGCACGGTAAACGTTGTCCTTAACTTTATATATACAACTTTTTGTGCTTTATAATTTAGATCGAAGTCCCACAAATTCTGTTAATAGTTTACCATTGCATTCATCTTTCATAAGACCAAGAACTTTTTTTTTTATTTACCTGAAAATATACATACTGAGTTTTGCTCATAAAATCACTTTCAGTTCTAAGTATGCAGCTGTGACAACCTGTTAACCAAGGGGGCTCCAAAGGAATCCACAGAACACTTTTCAAACTGTTATAGTTTATTAATTAATAAAATGTATAATTATGATAAATAAAAGGTAGACATTTTTGTATTTTTTTATATTATTTTGGTAAATTTTGGATTTTGTTTCCTAAATCATTTCTTAATTAACTATTAAAAGCATACACTCTTTTAGGCATAATTTCTCAACAAGTTCTTATCTAGAACTCGTCATCTTTTTTTTATTTAGTTTTTAATTTTAATTCTTTTAAAATAATCTGTTACATAAATCAAAATAACTTATATTGTTCTTTCAAATTTTCTTTGTCACGTGACCTAATTAAAAGTATTGCATCATCCATTACGAATATTATAAAAAGTACAATGTTTTACACACTTATCGTTGAATGCTGTTTATATGTTTTTCGACTCTATTGCCTAGTAATATAACGAACAAACTTTGAAAATATACCTTCTGATAACGATTTGGTTACAATTTAACTCTTAACGCTTACTGAACGATTTAATAAGCTTTTTAATATTATTGTGAAAATTTTTAATTAAAAACATTATATTGATGTAAAAAATGTACATTTTATTGTTGTCTTCAAAATTTTTTAGTTTTATGATATAAAGTTTGGTGTCTAAAAATTTAACTTACTCGATTTTTTATTCAAGAGTGATATATTTTTAACAGTTAATGCACCAAGGTCACGCGCTTGTCTGTTATCTTTATTGCGATAAGACTTGTTTATTATTTTTTTCTACTATTGTTTGTCACATTTTATTAAATCCTGCGATGGTGTAGTGGCTAACGTATTTGTTTCTCATACGGGGGACTCGGGTTCGATTCTGTAAAGAATTTTTTTAAATTTAATTGTATTTAACGCGAAAGTTGGTAGCACTGTAAAGTTGGTAGCGAAAAGAAGATTTGAACACTTCATCTCACCCTATACAGCAACCCCTTTACAATGAGACGTCAAACGTCGAAATATGTTAGGCCGTTTACGAGATATAGCTATAATGCCCTTTTGGCAGCATAAATATGGTCTTTTTGACGCTTAATCTTACCCTATACAGCAACGCCTTTAAAATGATACGTCATACGTCGAAATCCGTTCGGCCGTTTACGAGATGCAACGTTAATGCCCTTTTGGCATAATCAATAAGGACTTTTTGACGCTTACTCTTACCCTATACAGCAACCCCTTTAAAATGATACGTCATACGTCGAAATCCGTTTGGCCGTTTACGAGATACAACGTTAATGCCCTTTTGCCATTTGAAAAAGAAGAGTTGGCTGCTTGCGTTAAACGTTAGAGGCCATTTCAAAAAAGAAGAATTGGCTGCTTGCGCCAAATGTCCAAGGCCATTCGAAAAACAGAAGAATACAGCGCCGCCACCTGTGGCGCCATCTAGCGGCGAAATTTGGAAGTAGTGCGCCCGTGCTGTCTTTGTTACACTACTTTCTAGGGGGAAGTCGGGTAATTGTTCGCGGAGGACAATGGTGCGCACCATAATACGAAACGAAAATGCTCATTATTTGTTTAAATCTGTACACGTAGCGTTATCTTTTGGTTGTTATTGAAAGTTACGCTCTCATTCGGGCGATTTTCCACTTAAACGACCGGGTTATGGTGTTTTCAGGTTTATGTTTATTAAATTTGTCGGTGTGAAAATAAGCCATAACTTTTTAAATAAAAAAGTTTTTATTTCGGTTCTTAGACTAAGATAATCAGAGTAGTTCGGGTTATTATTGAAGTAATTTACTTGAGGTAAATAACATAAAGTTTTATTTTTGTGAATTTTTATTACCAGCAAGTTTTTGTCCGTTAATGGTGCGCAATGCGCACAATTAGCCGTCCTTTTAAATTTTAAAAGTTCTTATGGTATTAATTTGAAAATACAATGACACGTAGTTTTTATTGTATCAGATGCCAAAATATACCAGCAAAACAAATAAAGCTAGCTGGGACGCAGATTTAATGAAAAAAGCTATCTTATTTGTCGGTGAACACGAATTCCCGTCAGGTTTCTTATGACGAATATAATACACATGAGTTCCCGTTCGACACTTGCAGGTATCTTAATCTCACACTCGAATTGCCGTCCAGTTTATTTAATCCGCTTCCAGGTAAACTAAATAATTCTGAAAATCGTAATCCTGAATTCTAATGAAAAAGTTGAATACTAATAAAATTTTTAATCCGAATCCGCTTCCAGATAAACTAAATAATTCTGAAAATCGTAATCCTGAATTCTAATGAAAAAGTTGAATACTAATAAAATTTTTAATCCTAAACCCTTGTAAGTATAGCGAACGAACTGTATTGGGGTTGGCGAGGGGGTATGTCAGTACTAATTGCACAACTAATTGCTTTTGGAAACATATATATTAAGTTGTCGTTTTCGAAACGACAGTTTATTAATATACATATTTCCGAACGTTTGTTGTCGTACGCTATAGTGATACACAAAATGCTTGAAGTAATACTAAGTGAAAAGGGTAAACCCCTTCTGGTACTGAACAGTTTTAAATTCTACAAATATCGTTTATTAAAGTCTTCTGGTGAAGTATCTTGGTGTTGTGTGAACAAAAATTGTCGCGCTAAGGTGTATACCATTGGAGAAGAAGAAAATTTAGTGTTTTCTAAAGCTGTCGGTGGACATGAGCACAATAGTGTGGACCAGCAACTTTTAAACCGCCAGAAGTTAAGTAACGGACTAAAAAGGAAAATCGAAGATAGTGTCTATGAAAGGCCTTCGAAAATGGTTCACAGGGAGTTGGATCGGCAAAATACAATGCTGGAAACACTTACAAGCCAAGATATGACATATATAAGGAATAATTTGGGTAGAGCAAGAAGAAGCAAATTTCCAAAATTACCCACATCTACTAGAGAATTGCAAGAATGTTTAAATCTACTCAACATTGTCAGTTCCAAAAATGAACAATTTCTACTGATCAACAACATAGAACACGAAGTAGTAGTTTTCGCATGTCCAAGTAACGTGTCATTTATGTGCCAACACTCAAAATTTTATATGGATGGAACGTTTGACTACTGCCCAAAATATTTTACTCATTTGTTTACAATTCATGTTTACAACAACGCTACATATATTCCGGTGGCTTTCTGTCTGTTGAAGAACAAGCTGAAATCGACATATGTAAAATTATTTGATCTTATTGTTACTAAAAGTAACGAACTTGGAAGTAAATTTTTGCCGGAAATAATCGTTATAGACTTTGAACAAGCGATTCACTCCAGTGTTAAGGAAAGCTTTCCAAATTCGAAGATTATTGGTTGTAGATTTCACCTGTCACAAGCGTGGTACAGAAGAATAGGACAGTAGGGGTTATCAACTGAATACAAAGATGCCAGTTCCGATATTGGAAAATGGCTACACTATGTATATTTAATTAGATTTGGTTAAGTTTATTTATGTTAACTTTTTAATCTTTATTTACATTTTAATTTAATTTAGTATCTGTAATTGGCTTTGCTGTAGATACTTGACAATAAATAAATAAATAAATAAATAAATAAATAAATAAATATGGATTAACCTTCTTGCTACATACGGAAGTAGGTGATGCATTTTCTTTTGAACTGGCGGAAGACAAACCCGTAGATGAAAGAGTTACGCTGTTCGCAGACTACCTGACAGAGAACTACATAGCTGAAGATTCCAAGTTTCCACCCGAGATTTGGGCAGCAAATACATCAGACACTTCACGCACCACAAACACATGTGAAAGTTTTCATTCGAAGTTTAGACAGTATTGCCCTATAAACCACCCAAATGTATATGTTTTTATAGAAGCTATTAAAGGTATGCAAACAGATACGTATATAAAAATAAATAGTTGCAAATCAGGAGACATGCGATATACTCGAAAAAATATAGAACGCAATATAAAATTTATTAATGAAAAAATTGTTCAATTTAAAAATAAAGAAATCTCTCGTTACGGTTTTATAAAGTGTATGGCCTATAAATTTAGTTATATTGTATTATAATTATTAAAATGAATCTGTTAATATATATGTATATTATGTATGCATGACTTCTTTATATGTATGTATTTATGGTACAGTAGTAGTACGCAATAAAATCGTAAAATTAAAATTCCGTATTTTATTTCAATAATACCATGTAAAATAATATCGTGTAAGAGTGCCAAAGATAAAACATTATTTACAACTATTTCTTATTTCATACATCTAAAAACGAACTTAAAACTTTTACTATTATAATAACTGTTATTATTACAATAATATGCAATAAATACACAGCTAAATATCAGATGATTCAGGGAATTTACCGCAATTACCATAAACACCTTTTGGACAGGTCAGTTTTCACCCTGACGGGAACTCGAGTGACGGCTTATATATATATATATATATATATATGTATATATATATATATATATATATATATATATATATATATATATATATATATATATATATATATATATATATATATATATATATATATGGCTTAACACCTCATGTGTTCTAATGACTTACTGACGCCGAAGTATATTGTAACGGATTTCGAAAAAGCTATCCAAAAAGCCGTGAAAGATGTATGGCCAGAAACCCAAATAGTTGGATGTAGGTTCCATTTGACGCAAGCCTGGTGGCGGAAAATACAGCACCTAGGATTAACAGCAGAATATAAAGATAAAACCTCTGAAATTGGACAGTGGCTTGGTTACTGTTTTGGATTGTTATTTCTGGAACCAGAAAAAGTAAGCGACGCTTTTGTTTTTGAACTATGTACAATTCAAAAAGTACAAAAGTTTGCAGACTATTTGGTCGATAATTATATATCGGAAGATGCACAATTTCCTCCACAACTATGGGCAGAAAATAGTGCATCATTAACTCGAACGATTAATGCATGTGAGTCGTTTCATTGGCATTTTAATAACTCTTTTTACCAGCCACATCCATCACTTTTTTTGTTTATTGACACTTTGTTAAAATTTCAAATGGAAGTTTATATAAAAATAAATAGTATTAATACGCCCTATAAGTTCCAAAACAGTAGATCCAAAAGAAGACAATAGTATATTGTAATACAAGTGTTACAATGACAGAGGTTTCGTAGTACGAGTTCAGTTTGTGAAACGAACCGCGAAGCGGTGAGTTTCGCAAAGAACGAGTACTACAAACCGTCATTGTAACTCGAGTGTTACATACTATTTTTTATAATGAACTTTTAAAAGTATAAAAAAAAAATCAATTGAGAGTTTTTCGAAATATTTATTTATGTTGGCAATCTTGACAGTTTTGACACTTGTCAGTTTTAATGATTTTAAATTAGAATGTTTGTCAAATTTGTATAAAATATTCCGAATTTAGCAATAACGCTGGTAATGTAGTTAATAATTTACTACAACATACTTTTTGATTTACTACCTGAACTCTTTCGTTGAAAATCAGTGCAGTGCAACCAATTGTGTAAAACAAAAAGTTACCAAAAACAGTGTTACAATGAATCTATTTCGATACTGTTTTTAGTGTCGAAATAGAAACTTTGTGAACGTGAATTATAAAAAACACATTTCTGATTATCAAGCAGGAAAGACTGGCATTTTACAATTTATTAAACTAACATCACACTATTATAGTCAAATGTAAGTTAAGTTGTTTGATTTTGTACGATGTAATTGTTTTACTAACTGTTAAACTAACCCAAACTAAGTTGGTACTACTTGAGATTGTCATGGCTAATGTCATCTTTCTTTCAATTTTTGCTACTCATGCATCTTAGTTTGAGAAAAACGATTAATTTTTCCAAAATTTTTTTTCAAAGTTCGTTTCTTGATACGGATGCTACATCTTGTTTTGTGTTAATACAGATTATTTGTTTTTTTGTGGTTTTGAGACTTAGTCTTGGTTTTCTCAGCCTGGTACCATTAGTTGGTAATATAACCTGTAACATAGACAATAGAATTGGTAGTTGTAATAATCTAATTATCACCAAGTGGAAATTAAGTATAATTAGTGTAACCGGATTCAGATACTTACATGTAATATTTTTACTAACATCGTTATTGATACAACCTCCCCAAGTTGTAAGTTTTTATATTTTTTACTATTTTATTAAAAATTACGCTCATGATTAATATTGTAGATCCCTGAAGATGGCTGTAATATTGGCCGAAAGCTCGGAATAAACACTTGAAAGAGTACTCTGTTTCATTATTGCTGCATACCCAATAGACTTTTTCATGTCAGCAAAGACTTCGTCTTCGTGTATATATATATATATATATATATATATATATATATATATATATATATATATATATATTGAGATGATATGAGTTACTATGCTATATTAAATAAGTACATATAAAGAAAATATTAATTGAAATAGAGAAAGGAAAATATTCTTATTCCAAGGCAGAGTGCAAATGCAGTAAAATTGGTATAATTTATCATCATCTTCTTCACAATTCCTAAAAAAGAAAAATAAAACAAAATAAGAAATTAAAATATACAAGTACATCTAAGAGATATTTATTTTAAAGATTCAATATAGTTTAATCTATAATATATAAAATTTTAATAATCATGTATTAGATAGATAATAAAAGTAAATATTTAAAAGTTTATAAAGTTTACAATACTTTGGTAATTAAAAATAATCTTAAATGAGTTAGAATAGAATTAAATTAGAAAATTAAATGACAAAATATGAGAATTCATAAAAGAAATATTAAAAATTTTTACTTACTTTCAAAACACACAATTTTGTTTTCAAGCCATATTGTTATTTATTGTAGTTTAATTTCCAAATGAAAAATTCTGAAAATAGAAAAATATTAGTTTATAGTTATAGCAAATTTAAAAAAAAAAAGAATAATTATTGTGTTCAATTTGAATAATTAATTAAGAATTAGATTGTTTGTAATTTCATTTGAAAATAATTAGTAGGCGAATAGGTATGAGGAATGTATAGTTTTGGTTTGTTTAAAAATTCAGTTGTTTAATTGTTGATTTTGATAGTTCTCTCTTGTTTTCGACCTTCTGAAGAGGAAGGATGTAAAAAGTTTCGATGAAGATTTTTGTAAAAATTATGATGTTAAAAGAAAGTTAAAAGAAGATTAGTAAGATTTATATTATAAATAATTAGTTAAGAAGTTTGTAGAAGATATTTGCTCTCTTGTTTTTGGTAGATTGAAGGGATAAGATGTAATAAAGTTTGCTCCGTTAAAATTTAGAGTTTTTTTCAAAATACTTATAAAAGAAAGTTTAAAAGTAGTCAAAAGTGTTAACAAAACTACAAGGAAGTTCCTGATAGTAACTGGTAAGAAGTAAAGTTTATTTTTATGAAGAAATAAATGTTAGAAATTGTATGCTGAGCAGTTCATTGATATAAATGCTTCCTGAATTAATTTAACGAAAGTAAAACCAGTTTCTAACAAGAAAGAAAATTATTATTTTGCTTACCATTGGATGTAATAGCTGATTGTTTCCTGATTAGAAGAAATTTTATTAGTCAAAATCTTCAAAGTGTCCTTATATCATTGCTGTCCTGGGAAATGTTGGATTCTTATTGAAAAGGGGATCCGGAGCCTTAGCTGTCCAAAGAGAATACAAGATCTTCATAAGACAGTATCAATTTCCAATTTTTAACAATAAAGAACTTTTCTGTGTTTGATTTTTACGTATTTAATGAACATTTAATTTCACTGTACACTGTTTCACTGTTTAAATAAGTTATTTTTCATTATTAGATAAGTTTAATTTGATTTATTAGTTACAAAATTCAGAATTTTTCATTTTATTTGATTCAACTACATTTGGGTTTTAAAAATAGTGGGTAGAAGCTAACAACGCTATTGAAAAAAAAGTAAGGTTAAGGTTAATATAGAGCCATTGTTCAGAAAACATAATTTGGTATATGATTGTTGAATTTTATAATTGTTTTGTTGAAATTTTCAATATTAGTTGATTTTGAATCTATTGATTATTTGAAAATTTTTGAACTCTGACCCTGAGAAGGAAAATAGCCAGGAGCATATTTCAAAATAATAATATTTGAAATTAAAGAAATTAATTTGATACTTACCTTCTTAACCATTTATATTTAAATTTAAAATAAATTCAAGGTAAGGATTATTTTATAACATAGTAACTTATAGAATACTACAGAGCAAGTTACATATGTTATAAATTTTGGCGCCCAACGTGGGGCTCTAAATAATCAAAACTAGAGCCTATTTAAATAATAAAAAACTTGAGAATTTTTCTGATATTACAAACACGAGTCAAGAAAACTTTGTTTGATAATTTTTTTTTGTGATTTATTTGTTTGATTCCGATTAATCAGAATGAAAAATAATTAAAAGGCATTTGCTTGGTAAATTTTTATTAATATAAAGGTATTTATAATAAAAAAATTGAACATTAGTTATATTTATCTCTGGGAATTTAAATAGTAAGTATGGATAGAAAAATGAGATTGAGAGATGGTAAGGTAGTAGGAGAGGATAGTGAGAGTAGTGATGGAGGAGAGATTGAGGTTGAGAGTGGAGCGGTACAAGTACATGAAGAGAGAGTGTTAGGAGCAGGAGATTATCGAGTGGAAGAGCTGATTCAAACAGGACAGACACAGGAAGAAGCAGAGACAGAAGAAGGAGATAATTTAATGGAGATAGGGGGAGAGCAGGATCGAACTATGGTTGAAATAAAGACAGAGGCAACTACTGGTGTAAACGAAGGAGAAGAACAAGTAGTACAAGAAAGACCAAGAGAGGATACACAGCCTGATGTGAACATCATGTTTCAAACCCTTATGATGAGCATAACGATTATGAGTAAAGATATAAATAAGAATATGAATCAACAAAAAGAAGATAATGTGAAGATGAGGGAAGATATAGAAAAGAAGTTGGATCAGCAGAAAGTTGATATTAAAGAAGAAATAAATAAAAAATTGGATGAGACTAATAAAAGACTTGATCAGCAAGATAAGAAATTGGATCAACAAAAGGAAGATATAACTAAGATTTTTAGAAGTGAAATTAATAGCATAAAAGAAGACAATTTAAAGATAAGAGAAGAAGTTAAAATTATTAAAAAGGAATGTGACAAGAAAATCGAACAGCAAAACAAGAAATTGAGAACTGAAATCCAGGATACAGCGATTGAAATTAGGGGGGAAATTGAAAAAGTTCTGGAAATTAGAGTAACAGAAGTAGGAAAATCAATTAAAGAAAATTTACCTGAAGAAATTGAGCGAGAAGTCAACAAACAAACTGAAATTATGCAAAAAGAAATAGGACAAATACGGTTACAAGAGCAAATTAATGAAGAGGTAGTGGACAATTTAAAAATTAATTTAGGAAAAGAATTTGAAAGACTAGAGGGAGAAGTAGAAAAACAAAAAGGAGTTTGCAGTAAGAATCAAGAATTAACTAGGTTTAAATTAAGTAAGGAAATGGAGGATATGCAGAAGAAGCTACAAGAAGTTATGGAGAATAATGTCAGAGGAAATGCATTGGGAGTTCTTCCTAATATGATGTCACACTACAACAATGCTGGAATTAAATTTGATGGAAACATAAACCACATACATCCAAAAGTATTTGTAAATATTGTAAAAAGTAAAATAAAGTATACAAGTGACTTCTCGGAACAAAAACTGTTGATCCGTAATATGCTCACAGGACATCCTCTACTATGGTTTTGTAATAAAGAAAACCAAATTTTTTCTATAAAAGATTTCGAAGAGCAATTTTGTAAATATTTCTGGGGAGAGATTCAACAAGCGACATTTAGGGAAAAATTGTATTTTGGAAAATATGATTACAATAAAGGAAGAAATTATAATGCATATGCAATGCAACTTTATAATAATGCGCAATATTTAGAACCTGAAATGAGAGAAGAAGAAATAGTATTGTATGTGGCGAGACAATACAACCATGAAGTGACTGAGACGATAGCTATACACAACATTAAAACCATGGAACATCTGTCAAATTATTTACAGAGACTAGAACGAAGTTTAATGAGTGAAAGTAGAAATGATGGGAATGAAAGATTTAATGATAGGAATAGGTATGAAAACAGGAATTCTGGTGGTAATAGATTTAATGATAGGAATAGGTATGATAACAGGAATTCTGGTGGTAATAGATTTAATAATAGGAATAGGGAATTTAATAGGGGATACGGTGATTTTAATAGGAATGAGACAAGAGGAAATGAATATAGGAATGATAATAGAAATGGTAGAAATTGGGAAAATAGGAATTTTGAGAGAAATAGGGATTTTTCAAATAACAATAATTATGATAGGAATAGGGGGTCAGGAAATAGATGGAACAGAAATAATGATAATAATGGCAGAAATGAGGATAATCGTAATGTAGGGAATCAGAATAATGAATGGCGAGATAGAGGTGAGAATAGTCGACAGGAGAATGTTGTGAATGCAAATCAGGGTGATGTGACTGGTCAAGGCCAGGAACAGAACGTGGATTTTGCTTAAGTCGCTTCCACGTGCGTAATATCATCTACTATTCTAGGTATGAACATCCTAGAGAATTTCTTGTTAATGAAGATGAAATTAAAATCAATGAACTAAGGAGGTTAATTTTTATAGAGGGGGTTTTTCAAAATATTAAATGCAAAATTATGATAGATACTGGTTCAGAGGTTACTTTAATTAGTCAAAAAGTAGTGTCACAAGTTAAACAAGATGATATTATGATGATAAAAACAAATAAATTATCATTAGTGGGAGCGAATAATAAAAAATTATACGATACCAACAACATGATTATGGGAGAAATACTAATAGGTATTAAGAAATATAAAATCCAAATGTTACTTATTCAAAATTTAAATTATGACATTATATTAGGTTCAGATGAATTGAATAATCACAAGGTAGTAATAGATTATGAAGAAGAATGTTTAAAATGGGAACAACAGATAATACCATTTACCTTAGGAAATAATGCAAGTTGGGAGGTTAATCCGAATAGACAGTATAATAATATATCAAATGTAGATTATAATAAGTTAAAAGGAAACTGTGGACAATTTCAAAACGAAGTGGAAATGTTATGTAAGAAATAATGTAGACTATTTAATGAAAAAACGTGTATAGCATCAAATTATACTAACAAGTTGAAGATGAACAAGGATATTAAGAATTTTAAGATTAAGACTTACCCAATTCCTTATAAGTTGAAGGATGAAGTATATCAGGAATTAAGCAAAATGATGAAAGATGGAATTATAGAGAGGTCTGATTCGCCATATATAAATGCAATTACGTGTGTTAGAAAAAAGTCAGGGGAAATAAGATTATGTCTGGATGCTAGGAATATAAATACTTACACAGTAAAACAATATGAAAGTCTCATGAATGTAGAGGGAATATTTGGGAGAATAACAAAGGCTAAAATATACTCAAAATTAGATCTTAAACACAGTTTTTGGTTCTTTACCTTATATCCCTCAACTCACTCCTAAACTTTTAAAACTATTCAAAAATTATGAAAATTTCAAAATAGGCACTAAAAGTATCAAAACGATTTCTAGACTATACACCCAAACTAAAGATCCACTTAGTAATTTTGAAAATTCAAATGTAGTATATGAAATCACTTGCTCTAATTGTGAAAGAGTTTATATAGGAGAAACATGCAGAACTGTACACAGCAGGAACATCTCTCATAAAAGTGATATTAGAAATAATAAATTTAATGCTTGTGCACTAACAGAACATGCAATCAAAAATAATCATAGTTTTAAATTTGAAGAAACAAAAATTTTAGAAAGAGAAAGGAACCATAAAAAAAGATTATTCTTAGAAATGACACACATTGATAAAAGGCAAACATGTATTAATAGAAAATCAGATATAGAAGGGCTGAGTAATATTTATTGTTACATTCTATCATTTCAAAAATTAATATAATATAAATAAATTTAACATATAAATTTAACTTATAAATATAAAAAAAAACTTTTAATAAATTAAAACAGGATTACAAACATAAAGATTAATATAATATTAAAATAAACAAAAATAAAAACATAAAAAATAATAACTTTCATTAAATTTAACATATAAAAAAATTTTTTATAAAAATTTTTGAAATTAAAGTTCTGTATTTCACGAATATAGTAAGTTACTTGATATAATATTAAAATCTAAATAAATTAATCATTACAATGTTTTGCTTTCCTACTGTGTTAAAATAAATACCATAGATACATAAAAAAAACATACATATATAAAAAAGAAATTGAAGACATATTAAAAGTCAATCAAATAATAAGTTTTAAACGTATATGTTTTTATGTATTTTAATAGTATGATTTACTTTAATTTTATCAAACAGAATTCACAGCTTCTTTCATAACCTCACGTATTAGTAAGTTATCACATATAAAACATTATAAAAAAATTTTTATTATATAAAACATTTTTTCTTCACTATAGATGTCCTGAAAAAGAATTAAATAAATTCGAAAGCTTGACAAAAATAAAAGAGTTTTCTTTATTTACATTGGCCATAACATTGACTGCAACTCCACTATTGACTTCACGTTATATTGAACCAGTCACTATACCATTATTCATATATATATATCTTTTGATTTTTGAGTTTTATTGAAACTGAATAGGCTTGTGTCCACTAACACTAAATCGGGTTTATTGTGGTATCTATAGTTTTGTTATTATTAATAGATGTCAATGAAGTTTATTATTTGCAATAAAATATAAAGAATAATGTTATTTTTAAGGAATTTAAAACTGAAAAAAATATATTTAGTCATGTGACAGTGAACACCAATCAGAAAGCATAACGTCACAGAGTGCGTCCGCCATTGTTGTTGTTGACGTTTTAGTTTTAGTAGTACCTAAACACAGTAGTGATCGAAGAATTCTTCCCATTTTTTTTTGCATTTTGTTATAATAGATAAACAGTTTTGCTGACTATTTTACTAGTTTAAAATAATTAACGATGCAGCCTGGATTTAGCAAAGCAAATTCTACGAATCTACCAAGAATTGACGCTGTTATGCTCTGAACATTTTTCGCAACAAACAGTGATTTTTGCTCTTCGGAATTTCGCAATGTTAAAACTTCAATGTAAGTAAAAACAAATGTAAAATATTATTTAGTTAGTTAATTCAGTTTTCTCTTAAAAAAGAGTTTAAATGACTTCATTTTAGGTTAAATATTTTGTGATGTTTACAATGGCTAATAGTTACATTTGCTTTCAGGTCTTCTCGAGCTTTTTACGGAGACGACGCCATAAGCTACGTGCAGCTCAAGCGTGACGCTAAATTGTGTATAGTGAAGTGCAAAATGTGTCCAGAACACAAAGTCCATGCTAAACTATATGGATGCACCTTAATTGTGGACGAAGAGGATGATGTGATTGTTTCCGTAGAATGTGACGACTGTGTTGCTTCGAGAGGTGGTTGCAAACACGCAATCGCTTTTTTATTTTGGGTTCACCGTCGTAGCGAGGAGCCATTTTGCACATCAACTGAGTGCTACTGGAAAAAATCCAAGTTGTCAAGAGTAGGCAGTTCTTTAAAATCTATCACAGCCAAAGAATTGTCAAAGGGCAGTCCTATATTGCCTGCTAATGATTTAGTATTCCTAAAATTCATAGAAGAAGGACAGAAAAGAAAAGTGCAAAACTGCGAGCTTTTAAAATACCAACCTTCTTATTTACCAAGTGAAACAGAGACACTCTCAATGCATCTTCTTGTGTTAAAATTTAAAGAGAAGTGTGTTGATACATTTTTAAGTAAAGTCACTATAACATCAGCTTTAATTGAGAAAGTTAAAGAAGAGACAAGTGATCAAGCGAAAAGCAATCTTTGGTTTGAATTGAGATATGGTCGGATCACTGCATCAAGAGCTTTTGAAGTTAGTTGTTGCAAGGTAACTGACGGCACACTTGTATCCCTAATACTAGGAGGCAAAATTCCTGAGACTAAGCATATGAAACGTGGCCGTATGCTAGAAGATGAAGTGAGAAAGACTGTAGAAAAACTGCTGAGAAAAACAATTAACAAGTGTGGTCTGGTATTGAGTACTAAATACCCAATGATAGCTGGTTCTCCGGATGGAATTTGTGAAGATTGCATTATCGAAATTAAATGTCCTATAAGTGCAAAAACTTATAAAAACTATATTAAGAATGGCCAGGCTACAGAAAAATATAATGCCTAAATACAACTACAAATGTATCTGACGAGGAAAAAAAGTGGTTACTTTTGTGTAGCTGACCCTGATTATGTTACAAATAAAAAAGTAGTAATTATAAATGTGCCATTCAATCAAGAATATGCGGAAAAATTGATCAGTGAGAAATTAGTACCGTTCTGGAAAAATAACATATATCCATTATTATATAAGAGTGTAATATAAGATTGTATAAATATATTTATTCGGAGGTCAGTAATGTTTTCGTGATAAATAAAACAATTTTTATGTATTTGTATGTTTTATTGTATTAACGAGTATTGCAAATTAACTAAACCACATGCTTTAAGTATTATATCGTCAAGTATTTTAATAAAGTTAACATTTATACATGCATGTGGTTTTAGCATACGAAATTCTCGTAAGCGACGAATTACACGCTCTATATGTATCCTTAAGCTGGCTATTTGTTTAGTTAACCTTGCTTCATTTTTACTCATTTTCACTCCACTATTAACACCTGAAGGTCTCACCAGGGTAACTCCTGACTTACACAAAAATTGTTCTACATGTTTAAACCCTCTATCTGCCAAAACACGCATTCCAGGCTTTAATGTCTTTAAAAAATCACACGATTCCACCAAAAAGGTGTCCGTTATTCTGCCCCCAAATCCAGGTGAAATATAGTTTACTAATCCATTTGGTGTACAGGATATCAGGTATTTAATTGTATTGGCCTTTTTGTAATCTGACCAGGATAGAGCTTGATTTACTGCCTTGGATGGCTTCTGCACCTCAATTTCGAGGCAGTCAATGATACAACTCACATTGTGAAAATTGTGTCTAAATGGTATAGGTAAGGTTTGTTTAGTCATTTCACTGTCTAGATTAACAATAAAAGGACGCATAACACTGGCGATTAAGGGTATATTTTTAATAAATATTTTGCTCAAATATGATGAAGTAATTTCATAATCATCTGCCAGTTGATTAAACGTACTGTCCAACCTGATTTTATGCAAACAAAACAATAAACAATAAACAATATTTGGGAATATTTAAACTGTCTTTAATAATGTCAATCAAGTAATAACAAGTATCTGGAACCCCTATGTACAATCGAGGCTTCTTCTCTATTTTTTTACTGTGTTCATTAGAGTCTCCGTAGCTTGTAGTTTCTTATCTTCTTCAAGTAATTCACTGCAGTCAGAAGATGAATTAGTTTGTAATGATTGTACAGAAGGTGTGTGGCTCCTGGTGTTTGGTGTGTACAAAGAAATATCACTGTCTGAGTGCTCGCCTTCAGTAAATATATTTTCTGCAGTTTTACCTGTTCCGGATGGAATTGATTTCTGGAAACTTTTAACTTTGAATGGTGACGTGAAACTCGATACTACTGATGGTTTTAATGGTGACAGTGCCTGATCTTTGTATTTCACTTCAACTTCACAGCTTTACTTCTGAATTTGTGTGTTACTGATGCTTGTACTGATTTATCTGCTGTTTTATTTATAATAATATTTTCCACATTTTCTTCTGCCAACTGGTTATCTAAAAATAAACCAAAGAAAATTAAAAAGGATAAAAATAATATACCTACTTTAGTGTGTCAGTTATTTCCAAAATTTGGTTTTGTTCTCCAACCGCCCCTCACATTTTTAGATTATTACCTAACAAAAATTATCAGACTCAAACTAGCCCTTAATATTCACATTAACCCGTGCCTAAATCATAATACATTTCCCATTTAAATAACATGGCATTTTTGCACTTTTTGCCATTAATTTTTTTTTACTGAAATAATGTAGCTAGAAATAATTAAATAACTATTTCTTGTAGAAAATTTAACGCACTACAAAAAAGATCTGAAGGATATTTTCGATAAAATTTCCCGTTTAAAAGTTATTCAACGATAAAAATGTATTCATAGTTAAATTCATAATTTTCCTATTTTTTTATTTACTATCGCTTTTTGTTTGTACTAAAATTATGAAGTAACTCCAATTATATTAATATGGTAACGTAATTCTATATAAATTTGTGTTTTAATAATTTTCTTTTTTAAGATTATTGAATTTAAGGCAATTAAACAAAAAGCTAAACGAAATCACGTTTTAAATTTATTTTTTCTGTAATCTAACGACATCTGTGAACAACCTGAGAAAACGTACAATAAATATTGTGATACCATTGTGATACCTACTATTATTTATAAGCAATAATATACTTTATTTTGTATCCAAATTTTGTATTTGTTAATTTTATTACCTATATGTATGTATTTAGTTTGATATAAATAAAAATTATGGTGATAATTAAAAAAAAAACATGAATTTAACACTGATGACAACTTTATTGTTGAATAATTTTCCAACGGCAAATTTTATCGAAAAAATAATGCAGATCTTTTTTGTAGAGCGTTAAATTTCCTACAAGAAATAGTTATTTAATTATTTCCAGCTACATTTGTTTCAGTGAAAAAAAAATTAACGGCAAAAAGTGCAAAAATGCCATGTTATTTAAATGGGAAATGTATTATGATTTAGGTACGGGTTAATGTGAATATTGAGGACTGGTTTGCGTCTGATAATTTTGGTTAGGTTGTAACCTAAAAATTTGAAGGGCGTTTGGAGAACAAAACCCAATTTGGGAAATAACAGACACCCTAACATACTTGTTATAGCTATAATCTAAGTATTTCGTCATTATAATATACTAAAAAAGTACTGAAACTTGATTATTATTTTAAATACTTACATCAAAATGATCTTTACAATAGTACATTCTTGAATCTAAAGACAAACTATGGGCATCATCTCTCCGTGCAAGTTTCAACCACTTTCTCCGTATTTGTTCATTGTTAGGAACTCTTACAAACAATTTATTTGGTGTTATTACACTTGTGCTTTTACACTCAGGCACTGTTAGAAACAAACCTCATATAATAAAAGGTTTTATTGTTATTTAACCGTGTTTGTCGAACGTACTCCTACTAGTCTTTTTGTATCTGAACGTACTTCTTGGAACGTACCCTGTAAAATGTATGTTGGGTTGACAGATAAGATATTCTTCTTTTTTAATATATTGTTAATGTCATTATTATTATTATTGTTGTCAGTAATGAATGTAATGTAGAGTCCTTTTTTGTACTGATATTGATCAGGTTTTTCTCTTATCTTTTCATTGTAATGTTACTGATTTTTTGGTAGTAATTAGAAGTTTGTTTAAGTGTTTTTGAGTGTTGTTTTATTACAAAATACGATAACCTTTAAAGAACCTGAATTTGAATCTATAGTTAAGGCGACCGTGACAGGACTGCGTTATCTTTTAGAGGTTATAACTCGGCCGGTTATATTTTCGAAGTTTCGTTTTACACCTTTACAATTGTTTTGTGGTTTTGACCGGGTGTAGACTTTAAGTGAATTAGACATGGAAAACCTAATTAAGAAAAGGACAGCCATTAGAACGCAGTTCTCTAAAAATGTAAGTAATATTTCAGCACAGTTTGCTAGTGAACACCGAAATGTATCAGAAATCCAGGCTTTATATTCGGTGTTAGAGAAACGGTACCAAGAACTAGAAGCTCTGGATAATGAAATTTTCAATTGTATGGTAACAGAAAAAACTACACAAGAAAATCTAGATAAGGAATTAGAAAAACAGGATGAATACAGCAAAAAGTTTTCGTTAGAGAGAGACAGGGTTTCTAAATTGATAAAAGAAGATACTTCTTCAAATGATAGGTCAGTACATTTTGAAAATAGTTATAAGTTACCTAAAGTAGAGTTATATAAATTTGGAGGAGATCCAAAAGATTGGATTAACTTTTGGAGTTTATTTCAAACTGTTGATAATAATCCATCTATTTCTGAAAAAATTTCAATATTTATATCAATCTATGGTTCCAGGTTCTAGGGCACAAGACATAGTTAAAAGTTTTCCTCCTGTTGCTAGCAATTACGAGAAGGCGGTAGAGGAATTAAAAAATCGTTTTGGAAGAGAGGGTCTTCTCGTACAAGTTTATGTTAGGGAATTGTTAATTTTGAAAAACGCTTCAACAGAGGCGCGAATTGATTTACCTGTGTTCTATGACAAATTAGAATGCCAATTGAGAGCTCTGGAAACGTTGGGTGTTACGTCTGCACAATCAGCAGCGATATTACTGCCTTTAGTCGAATCTTGTCTAACAGAAGAGCTTTTGAGAGCGTGGCAGAGATGTAAAGTTAAAAGTCCAGTAGATCCTAACAAATCAGAAGAAGAAATTTTATTGGAGCAATTAAGGTCATTTATAAAGTTAGAAGTAGAGAACGAACAAAGGATAGCTATGGCAAACGAAAAATTTGGGCTTTCAGTTAAAAGTAATCAAGGAGGATCTAAAAAAAAAAACTTGAATAGAGGGGAACAGACGAAAAAAGTACCTACAGCTTATGGGTTAGTAAATAGTACAACTAAATGTATTTTTTGTGAAATGAATCACCCTAGTGTTAATTGTTTAAATGCTCAAAAGCTTTCTTTAGAACAGAAAAAAGATTTAGTGAATAAAGCTCAGGCTTGTTTTCGATGCTTAAAATTTGGACATCAAGCTCGTAGATGTAAAGGGTACGTAAAATGTTTAATATGTTCTAGGTCACATGTAGCGTTATTATATGTCCAGAGTTACCATTTAAGAATGATAAGTCAAACGTGGTAAAAGCTACTTCAATTCAAAATATTACAGAAGAGCATAGCAGTAATAAAAATGTTAATGAGGCAAATACTATAACGATGGCAAATTATACTAGTGGTCATGTTTTCTTACAGACTCTTAAGGTATTAGTAGTTGGACAGAATGAATCTAGGGTAGTTCGAGCCCTAATTGATAGTGCCTCCCAACATTCTTATGTTTTGAAATCTACAGTCGGAAGGTTGGGAATTCCTGTCCATAATAGAGAAAAGGTAGCTCATGCACTTTTTGGAGGCATCAATACAAAAGTTATAGAGCATAAAACTTATTTTATTCCTACGAAGGGAACAGATAATATTATAAGAGAATTTGAGATGCTTGATGAAGCTAATATTTGTGGTTCTATTTGTCCAGTTTTTTACGGACCCTGGACTGAAGAATTAAATATGAAAAGAATTATTATTGAGGATGATACTGAGGGTCCTATAGAATTGTTGTTTGGAGCAGATGTTTTTTGGAAGTTGGAAACTGGAAATAGGCATGTTTTAGATTGTGGCTTGCTTGCAGTAGAAACATGTTTTGGTTGGACACTCATTGGTAAAGTTACACAGAATATACCATCTTACAACTTAGCCAATATTACGTATTCATTATTGGTACAGAATGCTACAATATCTGATTTATGGAGTTTAGATACTTTGGGTTTTAAAGGTCCTTTTGAGAAGAAATCTCAACAAGAGTTAGCACTCGCAGCTAAAGATCTCTTTTTAGATACCACAATTATAGATGATGAAGGGAGATATGAAGTCAAGCTCCCATGGTTAGAAGGCCATCCTCCCTTGCCTGATAATTATGATTTAGCTGTCAAACGTTTGAATTCTGTTTTTAAAAAGCTTAAGACTCAAAATTTAGTAAATGATTATGATAAGGTTTTTCAAGACTGGATTAAAGAAGGAATTATAGAGAAAATTAATAATGAGGATTCAGTTATTAAAGCTCATTATTTACCACATCGTCCAGTCATAAAGGAGGGTTCAACAACTAAGATCAGACCAGTTTTTGATGCTTCGGCTCATGTTAAAGGACAACCTTGTTTAAATGATTGTTTAGAAAAAGGACTTAATTTGATTGAAGAGATTCCTAATATGTTGATCAGGTTTAGACAAAGGAAAATAGGAGTAACTGCTGATATTGCCAAAGCATTTTTACAAGTATCTCTTTATAAATCTGATCGTGATTTTGTAAGATTTTTATGGATTGATGAAAATGGTCAAGTAATAATATTTCGTCATAAAAGGGTCGTATTTGGTGTTACTAGCAGTCCTTTCTTACTTGGAGCTACTATAGAGTTACATTTGACAAGGTATTTACAAAATTTAACTGATAGCAACGATTTATATACTCGTAGTGTTGTCGAACTTTTGAATGAAGGCTTTTATGTAGATAACTGTTTAGTTAGTTTAGACGAAGAAGAAATGGTTCAACCCTTTATTGAAAAAGCTCGTCAAATAATGGCAAAATTTAATTTAAGAGGGTGGGAGTTTTCTCACAATCCAAATAACTGTAGTCCCATTCAAGTACTTGGTATAAAATGGGATCCAAAGAAAGATATGTTGACTTTAAAGGAAAATTTTGAAAATGAAATTATAAACGAAGAGAATGAGAAACCTCAGGGAATTACAAAACGAATTATACTTTCTGTAGTTTCTAAAATTTTTGACCCTATTGGATTTACCTGTCCCGCTTTGTTGGTGAAAACTTGGAAAATGCATATTGGATGGGACACTTGTTTAGAAGAAGAGTTGGAAAAAGAGTTCACTAATTGGTATAAAGAATTACCTTATCTTACTTCTATTGAGATACCTAGATGGATAAAAGGAGGCGAAAGTGAGAATATTAGTTTGCATATTTTTTGTGACGCATGCAAAGATGCTTCTGTCATTTTTTCTAGAACAGAAAAAGAAGGGAAAGTTTTTGTTTCTTTCATAATTGCTAAATCGAGAGTAGCGCCTATAAAAAAGATGACAGTTAATGGCTGCTACAATAGGTGCACGTCTTTATAATTCACTCAAATCAGACTTTGCTCCATCAACTAGTTGCTGTTTTTGGAGTGATTCTTCTACGGTAATTTCATGGATAAGAAGAACTGATGATTGGTCTACTTTTGTTTGGAACCGTACCGAAGAAATTCGTAGACTTACACCTATAGAATCTTGGTCACATATCCCTGGATCTAAAACTATAGCAGATTTGCCATCCAGAGGATGTTCACCAAAAACGTTAAGAGCCTCCAGATGGTGGGAGGGACCTGACTGGTTATACGAAAACCCTTCTTTTTGGCTTCTGAAGATTTTTTATGTGACGAGGAAGAAATAAGTTTAGAAAGAAAAAAGAAACTTACAGTTAATATGTTAAAAAATAGGCCTGAAGACTGGCACTTGGATTACTTTTCAAAATATAATTAAACCATTAGAATGATCGCTTGGATTTTCCGTTTTATTCATAACTGTAAGAACCCTTTCGAAAAACGAAAACATGAACTAACGGCGGAAGAACATAATGAAGCTGAAACATTTGTTTTAAAACAGATTCAAAAAACAAGTTTTTCTATTGAAGATTCCAGAATTCGTAGCTTAAATCCCCTTTTGGATGAAAAGGGAGTTATTCGTCTTAAATCTAGAGTCTCGAATCGAGAGGATACGGACAATTACCGATTTCCAGTTGTGTTGCCACCTGAACACCCGATCGTCAAGATTTTGATAATGGACGTGCATGTTGAATCGTGTCATGTGGGAACCCAAGGACTTCTCAGTTTGTTAAGAGAAAAATTCTGGATCTTAGGAGGCCGGAGAACAGTTAGGTCTGTACTTTCTAAATGTCTCATTTGTAGACGCCACACCGTCAAATCCTTGGTGGTTGATATACCTCCACTTCCGATGGATAGAGTACGCGACGCTGCCGCTTTTGAGGTGACGGGAGTAGATTTTGCAGGGCCCCTGTATTTGAAGGATAGTAATAAAGTATGGATATGTCTTTTTACTTGTGCCGTTTTTCGCGCTGTACATCTGGAATTGACGACGTCCTTGTCCACAGTTAGTTTTATGCAAGCTTTACGTCGATTTATTTCGCGACGAGGAAGACCGGTAACGATTTACAGCGACAATGGTACAAATTTTGTCGGGACCGAGAATGCCTTTGCTCTTTTGGATTGGGACTCGAGAGACGGCAGTTCAACGCATTTCCTGGAAATTTAATCCCCCTACGGCAGCTTGGTGGGGAGGGTTTTGGGAAAGGTTAATTGGAGTGTTGAAAAAATTGCTGAGAAAAGTGTGAAAGTTTATTGACTCTTTTGTGCGATTGCGAGGCTATTATAAACGCGAGGCCGCTGACTTACCTATCAGAGGACCCCGATGAATTAATCGCACTTACTCCGTCGATGTTTCTTCGCGACCGCGTCGAATACGGTTTACCGGACTGTGATTCTGTAGACAATATTTCCTTGAATCGGAGAGTGCGAAGAATTCAGACTTTGCGTGAAAATTTACGGGTTCGATTCCGTGCGGAGTACCTTGGACAATTAAAACTCGTGAATGACAAAAAGGTGACTCGTCGTATCTCTGTTGGAGATTTAGTTCTCGTCGGAAGTGACAATACAAAGCGTTTCGAATGGCCAATAGGTAGAATCGTGGACGTGCTACCTGGCAAAGACGGTCGCATTCGTCTAGTGAAAGTAAAGACTTCGAAGGGGGTGATAATGAGGCCCATTCAAAGACTGTATCCCCTTGAGTGTTGCAGCGTTCCAGAGGCTAGGGACTGCCAGAGCAGACCTTGGATTGAAGAGACGAGTTCCAGTGGAGACCCCGACTTGGATGCCACCGCTGAGACAACAGAGTTTTCGAGTAGTGATAGTGCGGTAGTGTCTAAAGAAAACGAGACACAGCCTAGTCGTGTCTCCAAGTGTGTTGGTGTAAGTGCGGGAAGTAAAGTTAAGACAATGAAAACGACCAGATCTGGTCGTGTTTTAAAATTACCGGAAAATTCTTTAGTATAATTGATATCTATGTACTTAGTAAATAAGTTTAAAAAAAACCTGATTCTTGTTGTTTTGAATTTAAATTTCAAGTATTGTTTTATTTTGTGAAAAATGTTTATGTTTATGTTTATGAAACATTTCTGATTCTTGTTGATTTGAATTTAAATTTCAGGTATTGTTTTATTTTGTGAAAAATGTTTATGTTTATGAAACATTTCTCAGGTGGGAGGATGTTAGAAACAAACCTCATATAATAAAAGGTTTTATTGTTATTTAACCGTGTTTGTCGAACGTACTCCTACTAGTCTTTTTGTATCTGAACGTACCCTGTAAAATGTATGTTGGGTTGACAGATAAGATATTCTTCTTTTTTAATATATTGTTAATGTCATTATTATTATTATTGTTGTCAGTAATGAATGTAATGTAGAGTCTTTTTAGAAAGTTTTTTATATTTTCGCCGTGTTCTGTGTCTCTATGTCATTCCGTGGAATTTGTAATCGAATTTAAACCTATTTCCCGACTACCTAGAGCTCTGAAATTTTCAGGATAGCTAAGAACTGGATGACAATGCATGTTTCAAGTGTATTTAGGCATATACATAGATTTCGAAATTTATACCGAATTGATATTAAACATGATCTAAGTTGTGTATAGATAATATTATTTTGAAAGTTATTAAATAAATCGTTCGTGGCGTAGTTGGTTAAGCGACGGATCAGTCCACTTGTGACAGTTCTGTTATGTTATCATAATGGGATCGATTACGCGACAGAGAAGTTTTTTTTCTTTTTTTTTGTATTATTTCAACTGGTAATAAAATAAACTGTTTTAGAAAGTTTTTAGATACAACTACCCTTGATTTTGTTAACAAGGAAACAATCTTCTCTATGATCAATCACAGCGTTGTATGACTTAATATTTTTACAATGTCAGGGATGCTGTGCATTGTTGAGATGACACAAAATATGACCTATAAATCAGTAAAAAACTTTCTATTATAAAAAGTTCTTTTTGTAAATTGTGCTTATTTTGTACTGATATTGATCACGTTTTTTGCTTATCTTTTCATTGTAATGTTACTGATTTTTTGGTAGTAATTAGAAGTTTGTTTAAGTGTTTTTGAGTGTTGTTTTATTACAAAATACGATAACCTCTAAAGAACGTGAATTTGAATCTATAGTTAATGCAACAGGCACTATACAATACTTGTAAAACTTGGAATTCATTTTTAAATTAAATAAAACAAAGAAAATTGTCAATACCATCAATTGACATTCACAGTTTGTTTTGTTTTGCACTGTGTGACGTCATTCATAACGCCATGATAGTTTAGAGCGTTTTCGCGGCAAATTCGAACAGTTTTATAAAAAACAAAAAATATTAATGTTACTGATTGATTTTTGAAGAAAAATTCTGTTATTTCAGTTAAATATTTAATAAAGGAAAGAATCAATCACTAACCAAATTTTTGGACACAAGCCTATTATGACGTGCGGAGTTTCGTATACCAGTCTGTCGTTAGAATTGCATGACCTGCGTAGTTTCATGAACCTTTCATCTTTCTACCTGATTGTGTGCGGAGTTTCGAATCGCCCAAACTAAGTGTAAGGAAGGGATTAATTATTTATTTTTTGATGTCCAAAGTGGTCCGTATTCGAAACAGGCTATTGTTTATATAGTGTGGTCCAAAAGTAACGGATAAATTCATTTTCTCCGTTAATAAGTGTGTAAAAGAAAAATCCTGAAACACGTCAATCTATAAATTTAAAATGACACTTTATGGCGCTAAAAAACCACC
This sequence comes from Altica lythri, assembly GCA_964028335.1. Taxonomy (NCBI): domain Eukaryota; kingdom Metazoa; phylum Arthropoda; class Insecta; order Coleoptera; family Chrysomelidae; genus Altica; species Altica lythri. Next base: position 3,149,470 of record OZ034806.1, on the reverse strand, counting down.
CCTCATTTCAAACCCCTTCCCAAGGGGTGAGAGCACCCCATTTTTTTAAATAGCATGAGGGGCCATGTGATACCTCGTTTAAAAGAGCATTTAATTGCCTATTCAGCAATGTAAAAATTTTTAGATTTCATTTTCACCTATTACAGTATTAAATATTGAATTTTCTTGAAAATAAAAAAATTAAATCTAAAAATTTTTACATTGCTGACGAGGTATCACATGACCCCTCATGCCATTTAAAAAAATGGGGTGCTCTCACCCCTTGGGAAGGGATTTGAAGTAGGGGGTGGTTTTTTAGCGCATAAAGTGTCATTTTAAATTTACAAATTGACGTGTTTTAGGGTTTTCTTTTACACGCTTAATAACGAATAAAATGAATTTATCCCTTACTTTTGAACCTCACTGTATATATAGCGTGTTTCTGAGTTATGTGATCAAATTAAAAAATTGAGTTCAGGTTCAGGACCCAGGAATAGCCAAAAAGTTTTCTATGGAATAATAATCCTAAAACACTTCGTTATGTCTCTCCAAATTTGGGGCTTGAAATTAGGTTTTTTATTTTCTCCTCAAAACCAAAAATAGCGAGAAAATTATTATTATTATAATTTGGTAAATATTTTTTACTACCTAGTGGAAATATTTTTTTTAATTAACCCCCTTTATAAAAAAGATTGAAAATTGCACTCCCGCTTTGGTTTTTTGATTGTAGGACATTTGCGATCGAGACATTTGCGATCCTTACCTGAAAGCAGGTCGTTTGGGCCCGGATTATTTGATTACCTACTCCTTTCCAGGTAAACTGTCCTTTATTATAATTATCAATGCGGGACACTTGCGACCCAACAAATTTTGAAATGTTAAATGCGGTGCACCCGAACTGCGGATAAAATCTATTAGATCCTTAATCCTACTCCTGAATTGCGGAAGAAAAATTTGGGACTTTTATTGCCCTTTTAATCTTCACTCGAATTGCGGAATAAATCGATTATGCCCTTTGAAAAATAAACATTTATAAATTTACTAGATTTTCTGTTTGTCTATGATGTATTTGAATAAAAATAATTTTTGCACAAGATATTGCTAAAATGGCAAACTTATTTCACAAAATCATTCGGCATAACTTTTTTCTCTCTATCGAATAATTTTATCTTCAATAAATTTCTGTTTTTTTTTTAAGTTTTTTACGAATTATTTGATGTTCTTTATTTAAAACTGAATTTATTTTTATGTAGATATGTGTCTGTTTGCATGTTTTTTTAAATACTTTAGAAATGAGTAAATGCTGGGATGTGGATTTTGTGATTCCTATTATCAATATAATTTTGTACCAGGTAGTCTAAAAATTGATCTGTTCTAATATCATTATTATTTTTTTGGCGATTGTGAATGTTTTCCACACTTGATATCACAGAATTTAACAAATAAATTTTGACCTAACAGCTGTTTACTGTGCAACACCACATTTCTTCTTCACGAATTTTTAGAATATTATGTTTCCGAAATTTAAAATTTTCAAAAATTATTAATGGTTGTTAATTAATGTTCTCTTGACACCGAAAGTATCACCTGGACACTTTTAAATATTAAGACTAATGAAATAAATTATCGAGTGCCTCGATACCTATACAAATGCTCTAGTCAATTATAATTCTTAGAAATTGTTTTGTATCATCTTTCTTAACAGGAATATTTATTTTAAAATCTATAAGCGGTCATAAAAAATCTATTAAATATTGCAATCCGCAATTCAGTATGGGATTAAAAGCAACCCTTACAAAAAATTCTACCTGGTTCAATTTATCCGCAATTCGAGTGTGCCCGTTAAATGTGTTAATATATTGTTACTAGCTGACCCGGCGGACGTCGTACCGCAAATCATATGTCATTCTTCCATTTTTCGTTTTTTCAATTTATTTTGATTTTATCGTTTTCATCATATTTTCCCGTTAGTTATCAGGTTTATACTATTTTGTTTTCGTTATATTTTGTAGTTTATCGATAAAATATATTAGATGCATAACAATACTTAATTTAGTAAGAATTTCTCGTTTAAACATAAGTGATAGTATTAACTGAGCCACCTTCCGGTGGCGTCACAATGCTTAAGTAAGGATTGCTCGTTTAAATATATGTGATATTAACTGCGCCACCCTAGGGTGGCGTTATATAAAGTAATCAAATAAGTAGTGGTTGCTCGTTTAATGGAAGCGCCATCTGGTGGTAACTTCCATTAATACAAATATCACATTCATATTAACCATTAAAAATACAGCATCCTACTGATTTTTATAACAATCGGTTGAACAGGGCAGAAGTTGTTACTCTGCAGCACCACCTGGTGGCGAGTGGCATCAATGAGCATATCATACAAACCTTTTCCGTGGAAAAATACATATACATACCAATTTTTATGACAATCGGTTGAACAGGGCAAAAGTTGCTACTCTGCAGCGCCACCTGGTGGCCAGTGGCATCAATGAGCATAGCATATTCGTTTTTTCCGTGAAAAAATACATATACATACCAATTTTCATGACAATCGGTTGAACGGGGCAGAAGTTGCTAATCTGCAGCGCCACCTGGTGGAGAGTGGCATCAATGAGCATAGCATATTCGTTTTCTCCGTAAAAAAATGCATATACATACCAATTTTCATGACAATCGGTTGAACGGGGCAGAAGTTGCTACTCTGCTGCGCCATCTGGTGGCGAGTGGCATCATATTCGTTTTCTCCGTGAAAAAATACATATACATACCAATTTTCATGACAATCGGTTGAACGGGACAAAAGTTGCTATGTTGCAGCGCCACCTGGTGGCAAGTAGCATCAATGAGCATATCATATAAACCTTCTCCGTGGAAAAATACATATATATACCAATTTTTATAATAATCGGTCCAGTAGTTTTTGAGTTTATTGATTTCAAACATAAAAACACATCCTTTTTTATATAGACTAGCTAACCCGGCGGACTTCGTAAGTACCGCAAATCATTTATGTCATTCTTCCATTTTTCGGTATCAGGTCTATACTATTTTTTTTTTCGTTATATTTTGTAGTTTATTGATAAAATATATTAGATGCATCACAATTTGTACTTAATTTAGTAAGTATTTCTCGTTTAAATATAAGTGACATTAACTGCGCCACCTTCCGGTGGCGACATTATACTTAAGTAAGGATTGCTCGTTTAAATATATATATATATATAAAGTAATCAAATAAGTAGTGGTTGCTCGTTTAATGGAAGCGCCATCTGGTGGTAACTTTCATTAATACGAATATCATATTCATCTTACCCATTAAAAATACATCATCACAATGATTTTCATGACAACCGGTTGAACGGGGCGGAAGTCGATACTTTACAGCGCCGCCTGTTGGCGAGTTACATCAATGGGCATGGCATATAAACCTTCTTCGTGGAAAAATACATATACATACCAATTTTCATGACAATCGGTTGAACGGGGCAGAAGTTACTACTGTGCAGCGCCACCTAATGGCGAGTGGCATCAATGAGCATATCATATAAACCTTCTCTGTGGAAAAATACATATATATATATATATATATATATATATATATATATATATATACCAATTTTCATAATATTTGGTCCAGTAGTTTTTGAGTTCATTGATTTCAAACATAAAAACAAATCCTTTTTGTATATATATATTGTTATGAAATCTGACTTTTCTTCGGCTTCGGCTACTTCTCCTGCTATTGGGTCTGGATTCAACTTAAACTTCCTTTATATTCTTGTTTGTTTAATTTAAATTTTATTTTTAACTTTAACTTCAATTACACAAAATCATAAACTTTAAAATTCTAACTCTCTTTTCAAATTCAAATTCAATAATAATCTCTATTTATCCCCCTTGTCCCTAGGTAACCTCTTAAAACAATCCAATAATAAACAAAATTAACAATTATCAACTCTTTCTGAAATAAAATTCTTAAACATCTATATAAAGACAGTTACCTATTATCAAATACAAAAATTTTTTATCCAATCAAATCATAACAAAATCCCCCTAAATTTAAAATTTTCTTCAAAAACATATTTTAATTTTTTTAAATTTACTTTTAATTTTTTGTTTTATTTTTTTTTATAACCTTTTTATTCAGTGTTCCTTTACATTTTGTTTTAAACATTTTATAAAAGCTTTATTTATTTATTTTCATCCATATTTTTAATTTTAATCTTAATTTTAATTTAGTTTTAATCTTATTTACTTTTATTTAACTATTTTATTTTTTTCTCGTTTTATAATTATATACAATGCTCATCCAAATCTTCCTTAATATTCTATTAATGTTATCTATTTCAAAATAATTTATATCATCTTCTTTATATGTTTTATGTTTAAACTTCTTTTTATTCTTATAATTGTAATTCAAATTAGTTTTATGTTTAATTTTATTGTCATTATACTAATCTAATCTATTTTTATATTTATTATCACCCTCATATACTTTATTTTCACATTTTGCTTCTTCATTTGTATAATAATTATCTTTATCTTTCTTCTTATCATCATCATATTCATCATTTAATTTTAATTTCATAATTTCATATTCTTGTTTCATATTGTTTTTATATGTAACATGTTCTTTATAATAATTATTTTTACTTTTTCCATTCTGTAAAAAGTCTTCGTAAATATATTCTTCTTTATATCTTCTCATAGGTTTATTTTTATTTATATTTATTTCATACATTTCTATTAATTCAGATTTATCTTCATTTTTAAGTTTATTTTCCCCCATATCTTTTTCTTCAGGAGATTTATTTTCATAGTCCTTATTAATTACTGATTTGTTATAAATTATTTTCATATCTTTTATTGTTTTCATTTCATCTTCTAATTCATCCTTATTTTTGTTCATTACTTCTTTAAAAATATTTTTCATTTCATTTTTGAATGCTTCCATATTCTTGTTCATGTCTTCTTTAACTCCATGTAAATCTGATCTTATTAATTTAATTTGTTCAGTCATGTCTTTTTTTATAGAATCCATATTCTTATTCATATTTACATTTATTGCTTCAATACTTTTGTCTTGTTTTTCTTGATTTTCTTGTAAATTCTTCTTCAAATCTTCTCTTAAGTTATTATTCATTTTTTTCTTGTTTTTCATTTATTTTTTCTAAAAATTTAAACATCCTTTCCATGTCACTTTCTTTATGTTTATTACCATTACTTTCAATAATTGCTTCTATTATTGTGGTATTCTCTTTTTCATCTCCCGATTCATTTGTTTCCATAATCTGTATGTCATCATCTTTTTGATGATCTCCTTGTTGCATCTGTAAATCCTGTTTCTTGTTTTGCCTTCTTCTTGTTTCCATTTTATTATTTAAAAATATTCAATTTGTTTTTATTTTATTTAAATTTTAATATGTATATTAAATTAATAATTTTAATTCACCCCCCGTATATCAAAGTTTCTTATGTCTTATTGACACTGTCAAAATCAAAATTTTTATAAAAATGATCTGTATCAACCTAAATATTTATAAATTAAGTCTTAACAGAAATTATGTATCCCCCCTATTTCAAATATAAACAACAAAATAAAAAAAACTGTCTCTATATAGAAATTTAAAAATCTTACCCCAGAGTACAATTTTTCTAATATGAAATTTCAAAATTTCTATCTCGGTTTCTTTCGATCGGCTTGGTGTCCTGTTTCTTTTTATTCTTTTCTGGGTGTCTGGGTGTTCTTTTTGACAAGTTGCGCCGCACGTTGGTTCATCAATTTATTCTGAAATCTTTTCTATCCTTGTTGTTGCCCCACGTTGGATCGACAATTTGTTATGAAATCTGACTTTTCTTCGGCTCCGGCTACTTCTCCTGCTATTGGGTCTGGATTCAACTTAAACTTCCTTTATATTCTTGTTTGTTTAATTTAAATTTTATTTTTAACTTTAACTTCAATTACACAAAATCATAAACTTTAAAATTCTAACTCTCTTTTCAAATTCAAATTCAATAATAATCTCTATTTATCCCCCTTGTCCCTAGGTAACCTCTTAAAACAATCCAATCATAAACAAAATCAACAATTATCAACTCTTTCTGAAATAAAATTCTTAAACATCTATATAAAGACAGTTACCTATTATCAAATACAAAAATTTTTTATCCAATCAAATCATAACAATATATAGATAAGTATTTTAGAAAGTTTTTATATTTTCGCCGTGTTCTTTGTCTCTGTGTCATTCCGTGGAATTTTGTAATCGAATTTAAAGCTATTTCCCGACTACTGGATGAACTGGATGACAATACATGTTTCAATTGTGTTTAGGCATATACATAGATTTCGAAATTAATACTGAATTGTTATTAAATTAAATATGTATACATATTATCATTCTGAAAGACTTCATATAAGCTTGCGGTGGTCTATTTGGATAAGCGGTTGAAGCGGTTGTTTGTGACAATTCTGTTGAATTATCGTAATAGGATCGAGCTCACGAGAGAGAAGTTTTTTTTTCTTTTTTTTTTTTGTTCTTACATGTGAGAACAGTAATTATTATTTTAACTGGTAATAAAAAAGTGTGAGGTGTCAAGGGACACCCGGATGGAACGAAGGTCCTTTCGATTAATTAGTGAAGGAATTAGTAATTTGTAAACACAACAGAGTGTTTATATATACATAAGCATTTATTATTGTCTGTATAAAATCTCTACTTACCTAACAGTTCGTTTCTTTAAACAAAAGTGTCCATTTATACAATACCAGAGCTTTAGATAACACATTTTTTTAGAATTACTTTTTATAATTTAAAACAGGAATTAACAATTCAATACAAAATTTTAAAATTAAAATATTTGACAGTAACTGACAGTTAAGGTAATTTGACGTAGGTACCTAAATAGTCAAGTTACGAACTATTTTTAAAATGTTTATGAATTTATTAATTTATAAAAATCGGCTAGTCTCTAGCCTCAGTCGTAACTGGTCGTAACGCCCGAAAGGGAACTTCGTTCCAATAAACTGTTTTAGAAAGTTTTTAGATACAACTACCCTTGATTTTGTTAACAAGGAGACAATCTTCTCTATGATCAATAACAGCGTTGTATGACTTAATATTTTTGCAATATCAGGGATGCTGTGCATTGTTGAGATGACACTAGTAATATGACGTATAAATCAGTAAAAAACTTTCTATTATAAAAAGTTCTTTTTATAAATTGTGCTTATTTCGGTTGCTTTAAATAAATATGTACATATAACATTATTATAAATCCATCACAATTTCACTGAACTTATTCTAATATTTTCTTTGGGCGCATACGAACTGCGGTCAGTACATACTAATTGCGGTCAAAGGTATTTATGTAAAAATTTGGAACATCCGAACTGCGCTCACGGATGTTTAAGGTACTTGATGGTTGATAATCACTGCCCTATTATCTTAAGGGTTATAATGAAATATCAATAATAGTAAGTCGATGATAGTTTAAGTCAACGTAGGACAAGTCCGGAAAAGTCTCTGAGAAAAGTATTCGTTGTCAGTAAAATTGATTTTTATTAATGAAAAACAACATTATTAAAACTGTGAGATACACATTTAACAAAATTAATGCGCGACAGCTCTCCTCTGTCTAATTTTTGGATCTTATCATTTATAAATTGTTCCTTTTGCCGGATTTTATGTTTTGGTAACATTCCTTCGTTTCTTTCAGCTGAGTTCATTTGTATATAGGTGTCAATTTGCATACTTTTTAATGTTTCCAAAAACACATATATATTAGGGTGTGGTTGCCATGTTTCCTTATTGAATTTTGAATGGAATGGCTCGCAGGCATTTGTTGTTCGCAATGAAGTAGAATCTTTTGCGACCCAAATGTATGGTGGGAAAAGCGCATCGTTGTCTATATAAGTTTCCACTAAACAGTCAGTAAAAGCTGAAACTCTATCAGCACTAGGTTGGATGCTTATAAAATCTTCCACCATCGAATCAACAACTTCTTTAGGAGTTAAATACGTTAATCCAAACAAATGGCGCAACCATTTTCCAATTTCTGAATTTTGGTTTTTGTAGTCAGTTACCAAGCCTAGTCTCTGAATTTTTCTCCACCTGCAATTAAAGATATATGTGTTAACTATAAAATTTTTTAAAAAATTATTTACTTACTATCTTACCATGATTGACAACGGTGAAAACGACAATCAATAATGTCTACTTCGGGAAACACTTGAATGAATTGCCTGTTCAAAATCAATGACTATATTCTTGGGTGAGAACTGGTCGGATTGAATTTATATATTTTCGAATATAAGTTACATCTATTGATGTAATTGAACTGATCACATTTTGTTCCAGAATTTTATTGTATTAACATTACCTTATTAAAGACATTTTAAAAAGTAATTAGGAATATCATTAAGATCCGTCAAGTACCTATATAATCCCTGACCGCAATTCGGATGTTCAAATTCTTACCTGAAAAATTTTGACCGCAGTTAGTATGCACCGTTTTCTTTTTATATGGGTATCTGTTAACCGTATATTCCCGTTTTGTCGATTTATCAATTTTGTTCCCGTTTTGTCGACCGATATCTAACTGGTAGATGTCCATATTGTCCATTCCCGTTTTGTAGACTTCTTTTTCCCATACCATATTAATCTATATTTTTTGAATTTGTTTTCTGTACCTACAATTAAAGAAATACTTAGTTATTTTAGGACTATTGTAAACAGAGCAAAGTTTAATAATCAAAGGTAATACCACGAGTCCTTAAAATTTTATCGATAAATTTTTAGTTTCCACGAAAACTTTTTTATTTGGCAAAAATACGAAAACAAAACTAAAATGTGATAAAATCACGAGTCCGTAGGACGAGTGATTTTATCATATTCAGTTTGTTTGAGTAGTTTTGCCTAAAATAAAAAAGTTTGAGCCTGGAAAATAAAAATTTATCTAGTAAAATATTACAGGACAAGTGGTATTTGAGAAGATTATTTTTTGAACCATTCTGTACAAAAACTACTTTATTTAAATACTTCCTAAAACAACTTATATTTTATAATTAACACAAGCGAAATGCCGTTACCGCGCCTATTAACTTATCCTGTACACTAGATAGTATTGACAGTTGTCAGTTGTCGTGAGAGTCGTGAAAACAAGGTTATAATTTGAATAAATATTTATTTTTATACCTATTTATACAATTATATTATTAAAGAGAAAATTACCAAAATAAAAATTATTAGGTATATCTATTTAAAGTTTACCTATAAGACTACATTTGCCTGTAGGCATATAATAGTTATTTATGTATCAAGGGCGTAAAACAGGTGTTTATGAACCACAACGTGTAAATAAGAGCCCGAGCCGCAGGCGAGGGCTATTAACACGTAAGGTCCCATAAACGCTGTTTACGCCCGAAATACATACAAACTTTTATGCACGACCGTTTTAATAATCATTTATTAAAAAAATTGCACTGTCAATTGAAAAAAGTCAACTGTCAAATGGCAACTGTCAATTGACAAAAGTCTACTGTCAAATGTCAAATATCAACTGTCAAATGCTAACTGTCAAAATTCCTTGCCTTTGGTCAATGGTTTGGCGATATGGGCGAATGATTTAACGAACCGCCGATAATAAGTGCACAAGCCGAGGAAACTTCTTACCTCATGCTTATCTTTTGGTATCGGCCATTCCTTAATTGCGGCGATCTTCTCAGGGTCCGCTGTTACACCATCATTGGACACTATATGACCCAAATATTTAACTTCTCTTCGGAACAGGTGGCATTTTTTTGGACTCAATTTTAAGTTGGCTTGACGTAGTCGCTGAAGTACCTCTCTCGAACGATCTCCCAATCACGATGACGTCATCCAAATAAACCAGGCAAGTTTGCCAAGTTAATCCTCTCAAGACTACTTACATCAGTCTCTCGAATGTAGCAGGGGCATTACATAACCCAAAAGGCATGACTGTAAATTGCCAGAGGCCTGACCCTATGGAAAAAGCAGTCTTTTCTCGATCGGCTGGATCCATTTCTACTTTCCAATAGCCACTCTTCAAATCAAGCGTAGAGAACCATCGGGAACCGGAGAGAGTGTCTAGTGTGTCGTCTATTCTGGGCAGGGGATAGCTGTCCTTTTTGGTAAGTGAGTTTAGCTGACGGTAATCAATGCAAAATCTTGTGAAACCATCCTTCTTCTTTACCAATACCACTGGTGAGGTCCATAGACTGTTTGATGGTTCAATCACCCCCTGTTTCTTCATTTCTGCGATGATACCCTCAGCCTCTTCTCGTTTGGCCCAAGGAAGTCTTCTCGGTTGTTGTCGAATCGGATGAGCATCACCGGTATTTATTTTATGAGAAACAATGCTTGTCTTGCCCTTGTCTTTGTCATTCAGGGCAAACACATCTTGATATTCCACAAGCATAGCTTTCACCTCTTGTTCTTGTTTCGGGTCTAAATTTGGGCAGTTACTAATGACCGTATCGACAAGTTGTTGAGGAAACTTTGCTCCTGGTGGCTTCGTGATGATCGCAGAACATATCGCTGATACAGGAACACACTGTCCTACCACGGTACCTTTATTCACCTTGATGTGATTCTCTTTTAAATTCATTACTCTCACTGGAATAGTGTCTTTGACCTTTATTAGAGCTTTAGCGATTAATAGGTCTTTGTTGTTGACTTTTTCAATTATTCTCAGGCTACCGTCCCTGCAATAGCCATCAAGACTGGTCATTAGATTTTTTCGCTACGGCCTGGTATGGTAATGTCACAAGTAGTTATTAATCGGACAACATCTTCTTGTTCGTCATGGAAGGGGAGCTCTTCTTCGCCGACCCTAAGAGAGCCATTTTTGACATCTACTATGGCTCCCAGTTTTTTTAAAAGATCCATACCGAGGATGAATTGGTCTGCTATCTCGGCTACTTATACTCGATGTCTAACACTGGTCTTTCCTAGCTTTATGAGCATATTGGCTTCTCCATACGTCTTTATTATCTCGCCCGTAGCCGTTCTTAATCTTACTGGTGTCGACGATAATAGAGATTGCTCCTCCACCAACTCTGGTCTTGTAATGGTTTTTGTTGCTCCCGTGTCTATTAACATAGAAGTGTTCCTCTCGTTTGCAAGTCCGTCGATGTACAAACTGGGGGCTCCACCAGAAGATGTTACGTTGACCGTGACTACAGGGGCTTTACTCTCCAGGGTCGACGCTCGCCCCTTCATGTCGACCCGCTTTAGTTTTCCGACGGCTGTTTCTTGCAATTGCGGCGTAGGTGACCGAACTCGCCGCAATTCCAGCACCTTGGTTCCCGTCTCGTCTCCATTTTGTCTTTACGAATAATTCTTCTTACCAGTTCTTCGAGGCTTTCAGTCCCCGATTCTTCTCCAATCGTTCTTAAACGGTGACCCTGCGAAGTTTGGCTCGCCGTTTCATGTTCTAGCGCTATAGCGAGAGCTTCATCTAGTAGCTTCGGTTCCCACTTCTGACACCAATTGTAACGTTTTTAACAAATTAAAACACAGGTTCGATTTATTTTTAAGTTGATTTATTTTCTAACGAATAACTACACAAACTATAACACTGCTAAATACTAAATTCACAATTTATTTGCACTATTCGAAAGTTTAAATATTCGCGCTATACTGGATACTGACTCCTGCATTCGAATCTGATTTATTTATACAACGACGCCATCTCACGTTCGAGGACCAGAGAATTCGAGAACAGGGTCCTTCATTGTTTTTGGTACCAGAATATTCGCTGCAGAGGGTCTCTTGATTATTCTAGATTCTAGAGAGTTCCGGATAGACTTAACATTCACCCAGTGGCGTAGTTTCGTTACAATAATTTAATTGAAAGTAATATGCACAGAGGCTAGAGATAATATTTTAAAACAATAATCTATATACCTATGATGTTGTCGTTACCCTAACAAAAAAGTCAAAATAGGTAGTGGCCATTTTTATTTAGACTCATTGTCAGTTTAGATGATTGCAAGTATTTCAATATTTAAGACAAAAAAATTACTTTACCGCCCGCCATTTACACTTTATCGCCCGGCGGGCGTTAAAGTAGTCCACGGGCGCTAAAGTGGCACTTTACGCCCGCTAAATGTATGTAATAATCTGTACTTTACCGCCCGGTCGTGCATAATAGTTATTTATGTATCAAGAACGTAAAACATGCGTTTATGGACCGCAACGTGTAAATAAGGGCCCGAGCCGCAGGCGAAGGCTATTAACACGTAATGTTGGAATTTAAATAAAGTTCCAACTGAATTAATATTAGTTATTCACGCCCTATTTTCCCTCAACCAACAATGCATAGCTATGCAGAGTAAGTTGCCGACTCTCTCCTTAAAAAATGACATTTTTTCCGATATATATTGTCGATATCTGCGAGCATGAGGACGAAGAAAAAACAAGATGGTGAACGAACGAGGGTACCATGAGTGTACCTAATACTCGCCACCAGGTATTTGTGATTTTTACGACTCTCTCATCGGTGTTTAATGCTCTCACTCGATCCTAGTAAGAGGAAAAGGATTCTCAACTGTAGTGCTAATAATAAAACATTATGTAGTGCCGAATGAATAAACAAAACCAAAGAAGACACGTGGTTTTCTTTTCGCCTTCCCCCTTGAATTTTGGGGAAATCAAACAGGGTGGGAAAATTAACCCAGCCGCGTTCATGGTCCTTCGAGCTAGTGTGTGTTTTTTCGAAATATCCGACTGTGTTTTTCTTTTTTCGTCGGAGCCCCGAGGAAATTATTGTAAATAATTGAATGTGATAAAAATATCCAGTGCCAGAGACAACTCTACGCAATTGACAATAAGTGCAATCATGTAAGTCGGTATATAAATTTGACAATATCACCTAGGGTTGAATTGTAGTAGATTCTAGGAGTCAATTTATTGTACCATTACATAAAAAATAAACTATCCTTTTTTTTGGTGAATTATGAACTTTCTTGTGGGATGCGTTTGGTGCCTTTTGATGTTTTGAAGAAGGAAATAATCAGTTTATGTTCTCAGGTATTTATTCTAATAATAACGAGGTATCTTTAATCATGCGAATATACAGAACATCACATGTAATAAAGTTGGTTTATCATTTATCGTTTGTTTCAGAAGTTCTAAGATTTAATAAAAACGACTATTTGTGTTTTACTTTTACCTACCTAATTTAATGTTCTGTATGACGCAATAATATTCTCAGTATTACCTACGTAGATACACTTAACCATTATTGTAAATTAAGATTTAAGATTCACTTAGACTTCACACATTTTGGTGTAGTGATACCTCGTTTATTCTCAATAAGTAATAAGCTAATAAGTACACATTTTATGTTTTACACAATTAGCCACACCGGCAACACTGTGAATGTGGCAAGATAAATTGTTATTTTAGATTTACCTATAATAGTTTTGTATAATAATATTATAATTAGTGAATTTGGAGGTGTATACTGCACCGTTATCTAGGATACGTAAAAACATATATGTGAAATATATATATTTTTTTCAATTATGCATTTCTTGAGGCTTGGGTAATTTTTTTTTGGCTATATCGGAATTATACAGGGTGTCCCATGTTGTAGCTCCTGAAACCAAGGTAGAGAACGTTTGCGTATATAATGGTATATAATATATGTTTTGTAGAATGATAGTAATTCTTGTCTCTTAAAGTCCCCAATAATCATATTGAACCATTCAAAAGAAAAAGTTGTTTAGCTGTAGCATACAGGGTGAATCAGATATCACTAATTAGATGTTTAGTTTATAGTATATGAGAACAGTGCTTTATTTTATTTAATATAAAGTTATTCAGTTAATTTATAGGAATATTTGATAACTATTTTGTACATACTTTGATTAGACTAAAGTAAAAATGGATACTTTGATCAAACAGCGTGCGTGTTGTAAAGCCTCGATCACACGTATCTCTACATGGTACGATAAAAATAAGGATGATACTGATAAATATGCTAACAAATTTAGGTTAGAAAGTTTAGAAAGCCACTTTAATAAATATTGCTCGATTCAAGATAATATTGAGTCCAGTGCGGTAGATATCGAAGCGGAACACATTGATAGGGAATCTGTCGAAAATAAATATTATATTCTTCGTTGTAAATTACAAAATGCCTTTGATGGTTTGAATTCTGTACCACTACCTGTGGCTCAGCCCAGAGTTCAGGAGCTACAAACTGGAACTCAGATAAGACTCCCATTCATTGATATACCAATTTTTACCGGGGAAAGCACAAAATATGGTGCTTTCATGGACTTGTTCACTGCGCTGATTATAAACAATTCTAGACTAACTTCAAAAACCGAGAAATTTTACTATTTAAAATCTTATCTCCGCTCAGAGCCTTTGAATCTCATTTCACAGTTACCTGTTAACGAAGATAATTTCGATGTTGCTATTGAATTGCTCAAGACTAGGTATGATAACAAGAGGCAGATTGTAACTGCTCACTTTAATAAAATCATTTCTTGTAATAATATAAACAAATGTACGGCTCAACAGTTGAGAAACTTCTCCTCTGAATCAAAAGCAATCTTAAATTCTTTATTAAACTTGAATATCACCAAAGAGGAGTTGTTTGACGCGCTTATAGTTCACCTGCTTAAGAATAAACTTGACTTCAATACCAGAAAGGCATTGGAGGAAAAAGAAACTGATCAAAACCTAATCACCAGTGACAAATTTTTCGATTTTTTAGAAAAAAAATGTAATGTTTTAGAAAATTTATTAACTCAAGAACAAAAATTGGATCATACCAGTACTCCCCGGAGTCATGCTTCAGGTGTGACAGTGCCACACCATCAAAAAATCACTCTACTCTCATCTCAGCTAGAAGAGGCGCAACAACTATCTCTCGATTTGTCAAACACACTTGATTCATCTTCTCAGGTCTGTTTCAATGCTGCTACTAGTTCTGCTCCTACTAGCAGTCCGTTTTGTTCCTTTTGTAAAATAACCGGTCATAAAATATATTCTTGTTCAAAGTTCGGGGCTACTGCTGTAGTTGATCGTCTTACGTTTGTAAAATCCAATCGCATGTGCTTTAATTGTCTAAATCCGAACCACTTGTCATCCAATTGTTCATCCACTGGTGTTTGCTCTATCTGCAGGAAAAAACATCATGTACTCTTACATTTGTCATCGGAAAGTCCAAAACAGAATGTTGCTCTAAGGTCTATAGAAAGGAACTCTCCAAACCATAGACGTAGTAATCATACCAGTGCGGCAGGTACTACTCCATCTCGTAACTTCAACCAAATCGAAACTTACAACCATAATCATAGTAACTCTCGTAGTCCTAATACATCCAGTAGTTCTCATAGTAATATTAATACGGTAATTGCAAGAACTCAAGATGCTCTACCTCATGACGATAATACTAATGCTTCTGCCCTTCCTAATCTGGCGTTGTTAAATTTGAACGGGGGTCATGTGCTGCTAGCTACCGCTAATATTTTGATCTACTCTAAAACCGGATCCCCTATCAAAGCCAGGGCCTTGTTAGATCCGGGAAGTCAAAACTCTTTTGTTTGCTCTAACTTAGTTAAAAAATTAAACCTTGATACGTACTCTCAACCCTTATGGATATCCGGTATCTGCAATAAAAATCAAAACATAAATTCCATGGTCAATCTAACCTTTTATTCAACTATTGAAACCAATCTATCCTTCGAATCTACCTGTGCCGTAGTTGATCAAATCACTAGAGCATTACCGCAGATTGTGATTAATGATAATCTAATAGATATCCCTCCGCAATTACGATCATCACTTGCTGACCCTACCTTTGGGGTCCCTGCTCAAATAGATGTGCTATTGGGGGCAGACATTTACTATACACTTTTAACCACTGGAATTTACAAACTAGGTAAAAATCTTCCTACCCTCGTATCTACTCATCTCGGGTGGATAATATCAGGAACAGTTCCCTCACAATGTTTATCGACTTCTTCTGTGTTATGGCCTGTTTCTAATTCATTTCATATTGCACAAGTAGAAACTCCAGAAACTAACCGTCTAGATAAGTTAGTAGAGAAATTTTGGAATCAGGAAGAACTGTCTTCCGAAACAGTCGTGTCTGATGAAGACAGTAAGGCTGAAAATATTTTTCAATCATCTGTAAAAGTTCTAGCCAACGGACGTTTTCAAGTTGACCTTCCTCTGATCCATCCTACTGCACATAAGAATTTAGGTGATTCATTCGTTATGGCTAAACATCGGTTTATGTCTTTAGAGAAAAGGTTAGACAAAACTCCTCAGTTGAAGGCAGAATATAAAAAACTTCTTTTTGAATACATTAAGCTTGGTCATGGACAATTAGTCCCGTTAGTGTTGCAAACTCCTCAACTCAATCACAAATATTTTGTTCCACACCTGTGTGTGGTAAAAGAAAGTAGTGTTAGCACTAAAATTAGGATAGTATTTGATTATTCAGCGAAATCTTCTTCTAACATGTCATTGAATGACATCTCGTTGAAAGGACCCAGAGTCCAACCAGAGCTTCTAGACATTTTGATTCGATTCCGTAACTTTAAATATGCCCTGACTGCCGACATTTCAAAAATGTATCGGCAGGTAGAAATAAACCCTACTTTTCATTTTTTGCAAAACGCATTATGGAGAGATTCTCCTTTAGAACCGTTTTCTTGTATACAACTCAACACAGTGTCATTCGGACAAACCAGTGCACCATTTTTGGCGTGCCGTGTTCTTAAAGAAATTGCCCTAAGGAATCCCCAATTTCCTAGAGTACAGGAATCCATATTATTTCAAACCTACGTTGACGATATTTTAACGGGAGCAAACGATTTCACAGAGCTCGAAACCTTGTACCATAATTTAAAGAGTGTTCTCTCATTGTCAGGCTTTGAACTTCATAAATTTTGTTCTAATTCCGATGAATTAGTTGTGAAACATTTACCGGATTCACCTGTCGAGAAAGATTTGAATTTAGAAGAAAATCCCAGCAAAGTGTTGGGAATAGTTTGTAATCCTGTTTGTGATATGCTACAAATATCTACCCCATCTTCCTTTGATGGCTGCTTGACAAAAAGATACATTTTATCTACAGTGTCACAATGTTTCGATCCCCTTGGTATAGTAAACCCTGTTATTGTCCAGGGAAAGCTTCTTCTTCAACAACTCTGGTTATCTAAAATATCGTGGGATGAACCAATCTCAGATCCTACAATAATAAAAAATTGGACTAAATTCGTAGCCGACATTTCTTCATTAACTCAATTGCATATCCCCAGATACACATTTCTTGATAAAACTGTAAGACATGTTGAACTCCATGGCTTCTGTGATGCCAGTTCAGTGGCATATGGTGGATGCATTTATCTGCGTGCCATATATTCAGACGGATCAGTTTCGTCACAACTCATAATTTCAAAGTCACGGGTCGCACCTCTCAACAAACCTTTGACCATTCCTAAACTAGAACTATGTGCGATGGTCTTATTATCTAAGCTCTTTGCTCGCGTGGTAAACATTCTTGACAGACAATTTTACATTTCATCGTCAACATTATGGTCCGATTCACAAATCGCACTTTCGTGGATTAGGAGCAGTCCCTCACGATGGGCAGTTTTCGTATGTAATCGTGTT
Source organism: Altica lythri (assembly GCA_964028335.1). NCBI lineage: Eukaryota > Metazoa > Arthropoda > Insecta > Coleoptera > Chrysomelidae > Altica > Altica lythri. The sequence goes on along the minus strand of OZ034806.1, from coordinate 3,131,816 downwards.
GCTCAAATACAACAATTGACTCAAACAGTGATATGGAGACATATCAAGTCCCAACTTAATCCAGCAGACCTTTTGTCCCGAGGACAATCTCTGGATTTTCCCAGCAAATTCTGGTTTTCAGGACCCTCCTTTCTGTGGAAGGAGTCCCATGATACCGCTTGTTATGACACCTTTTCAGGTGTATCAAATCCCCCTGAAGAAAACAAAAAATCGCTAATTGTCACATCATCTCCTACAAACCCATATTTGAATATGGTCTCTCGCTGTTCTTCATTAACAAAAGCAAACCGAGCAATGGCGTATGTTTTCAAATTCATTCGCATTATTAAGAATCCCGGGATCAAATCATTGCAGCTAACCCGTCAAGAGTTGGATGATTCTCTCTTGTTTTTGGTACAACAGGTGCAACAGGAAGCATTTCCTACTCTTATTAAAACCTTGAAAAGTAAACGAACCCCATCAGATAAACGGTTGCTATCATTGAATTTATTTATTGATGAAAGTGATGTTATTAGAGTAGGTGGACGCCTTCACCACGCCGACCTCACTTTCCAACAAAAACATCCTATTCTGTTACCCCCCCGAAATAATTTTACTTCACTACTTTTAACCCGAGAGCATAAGCGTCTCGGACACAGTGGCCCTCAAAACGTTTTGGCAAACATTCGTCTACAATTCTGGCCCATAGACGGCCTCCGTGAAATCAAACGAATAATTGGTAAATGTACTATGTGCCACCGATTCAAAGCTATAACCGCCCAGCAGATCATGGCAGATCTTCCTAAAACCCGTGTGACTCCGTCTCGACCCTTTCAGAATGTAGGGATCGACTTCGCAGGGCCTTTCTTAATTAAGTCGTCTACTTTGAAGAAAGCACCTGTCCTCAAGTGTTATGTATCTCTCTTTGTGTGTTTCGCTACGAAAGCAATTCACTTGGAACTGGTTTCCGATTTGTCTACGGACGCTTTCATAGCTACTTTGAAAAGGTTTACCTCTCGTAGAGGATTGCCAACTATGATTTATAGTGACAATGCCACCAATTTTGTTGGTGCCAATAACTACCTACGAGATATCTCTCAATTTTTAACAAAAAATTTTCCTCACATCCACGATTATCTACTTACCAGTTCCATTGAATGGAAATTTATACCTCCTCGATCACCACATTGGGGTGGTCTGTGGGAGGCCGGAGTGAGAAGTGTGAAAACACATTTAATAAAATTACTCTCGACTATGACTCTTACCTTTGAGCAGTTTAGTACTGTATTATCCCAAATTGAAGCAATATTGAATTCTCGTCCATTATTCCCCCTCTCTTCTGATCCTAATGATCTTCGTCCATTAACCCCTGGACACTTCTTAATAGGAGCTCCATTGATGACACTACCCGAAAAAGACGTATCTCATTTAAGTATCAATCGGCTGAAGTTTTGGCAACAGTGCACTTACGTGCAACAGCACTTCTGGAGACGATGGTCCACAGATTACCTCAATCAACTTCAGAATCGCCCCAAATGGGCAACCTCGCGACCGGATCTCCAAATCGGAGATATGGTCTTAGTGAAAGACGACGATGTTCCTCCATTAAAGTGGCCATTGGCCAGAGTAACAGATGTCATCCCTGGTAAGGATGGTAAAGTTAGGTCGGTGCAGGTCCATACATCCTCGGGCTCCTATGTGCGTCCTATCGTAAAACTAGTACCACTGCCAAAGGATGAATCGCATTTGTCGCAAAAGTAAAAAATAATTGTCAAGACTTGTACATAGTATAAATAAATTGTATATATTCGTTTTTTAGTTTCGTTTCGTTTTATAGTTATCTCTCAATATGAGGTATTTGATTACTTGTTCGGTCAGTTACAAGTAACATTAGTTGAGGTCCCTCCTAAGAAAATAACACAGTTGAATACGTGAATCCTGTCAGATATATATCATGTCTAATAATCTCATGTTCATTTGAGTTTGGAGTATGCATCCAACGTATAGATATATGAGTTCTGAATTGTTAACTAGCCTTCTGTACCAGGAAATCAACATATCTATGGAATCTTCTTATCTTGTAAAAAAAAAAACGAAGTATTTTCGTTTGTTATTGTTTCGTGTAGTGTGTGGGCTGTTGTCCACTTCTTCCGCTTATTCACCTAAAACTCTAACGTGTAATCTAACTATACATCTATTAGGCGCTAGCCACTTATCCCTCCTTCTTGTAAACGTTATCAGATCCTTCGATGACTTCTGGGTAGCCTCTAGAAAGAGGACGGAAAGTATCCGGGTCGAAGTAAAATTGTATGGTGTAACTCTTATTCTATCTCTCAACGGTAATGGCTGATAGCCATCTACTTTAATCTTACCTTTGATATCATTTACTGTAAACTCTTTCTCTTCTTTCTTGTCTTTCAACCTCGCTCTAGGGTAGTGTTTCCCTTCGGGACATATCCTTTCTGGTTATTATGTATGGAGGCAGTTAACATTTTTGAAAGCCACTACGTTTAACTTCGTTTCTCTTTTGCTGGTGGCCCAGTATGTTGGAATTTAAATAAAGTTCCAACTGAATTAATATTAGTTATTCACGCCCTATTTTCCCTCAACCAACAATGCATAGCTATGCAGAGTAAGTTGCCGACTCTCTCCTTAAAAAATGACATTTTTTCCGATATATATGGTCGATATCTGCGAGCATGAGGACTAAGAAAAAACAAGATGGTGAACGAACGAGGGTACCATGAGTGTACCTAATACTCGCCACCAGGTATTTGTGATTTTTACGACTCTCTCATCGGTGTTTAATGCTCTCACTCGATCCTAGTAAGAGGAAAAGGATTCTCAACTGTAGTGCTAATAATAAAACATTATGTAGTGCCGAATGAATAAACAAAACCAAAGAAGACACGTGGTTTTCTTTTCGCCTTCCCCCTTGAATTTTGGGGAAATCAAACAGGGTGGGAAAATTAACCCAACCGCGTTCACGTAATATAAATGAATTTAAATTTAATTGAATTAAAAAAAAAAATTCTGCTTGCCTGTGTTTGTAGTTATTAAGTTTTATGATGCCATTAATATATATTTGATGGCGCCGAGTGATGATGATATAAATGTGAAAATTACATGCACGAGTTGTAAACGATCTCTAAAAGGCGAATCAAAATGTACAAAATGTGAAAAACAGTTGCTTTATTCGGGTTCGTTGTTTCGGACCGTTCTAGAATTGTTTTTGAATTGAATGTTGACTGTGCAGAACTGGATGCGCAGTCTGTTAATTCGAAAACCGTTCAAATGTAGTTTAGTATTTTTATAAACCCGAACATAAAAAACTTTTTTTGCGTATTACCTCTGCAACCTCTTACTTTTTATTAGGTAATTGTAAGTATACACATCTACTGATCTGTAGAGAAAAAGACCATAGAAATACCCAGTAATTGTTGTTTATGAATAAAGGAATTATGTAAAAGCATATAAGTATAATATTTTTTAAAATTAAAACTTTTGGCAAACTAATTTTTTAAAATAAAACCCTTCTGTAAATGAAAATATTTAAAGGAAAAACAAGTATTTAAAATATATAAATAATAATATTCAAAACAAATTATAAGCTCCACTTTCAGGTAAAAAAGTTTATTACTCTGTTATTAATAGAAATCACAGCAGGTACCTAATAAATATAATAATGGTTAAATTTATGCGTAGAAAGAATTCTATAATAGTGTCATGAACAGAAATTGTTATTTTAAAAAAAAAATTGCAGAAATAGGCGACATGTGTTTTTTTGGTAAATCTGTTTATTATAAACAATGATACTTATTTACAAAAACATCTGCTACGCATTAAATTTCAAAATTGTACATCGAATTCAGATTTTTATTATACCATTGGTATTTACAATGGGGTATATACCCAAGTATCCATTGTAAAAAGGGTGTAAAATGTATCTGGCATATATTTCAAGAAAAAAAAATGTAAACGTAGTACCTATTCTTAAATTAGATCCATACTTAACAAATACACTATCTAATTATTAACCAATGTTCGTAAACTATTTAAAAACAACGAAATAACAAAACAGACAAAAAATTATACCTACATAAATCAACTACCAAAATGGCAGCAAAACATCAACAACTAATAAATGACATGCGAAGAGAAATGAACACTCGAAAACCAAAACTATTGAAAACACGCAAACGCAGCTTTTTAATCATGCAGAAAACAATTCTAACCCTCGAGCTCGTACTGATTTTACCGTTCGCGAACCATCCTAAGACGGCACTTAAAAAAACTCAAACATGGAATTTCAAATCCAATATCAGTTCAAAACTAGTTCAAGAAAACCTGAACACATTCATGTAAATAGCGCAGACTCAGTGCAGTTCTCGAACGGTAATTATTTGAACTCGGATAAAGCTAGTATCATCCTGCTTGCCTAGTTCGTCTAAGAGGCGCAAAAGTGGTTGGTCAAAATTTAATCATCTGTCCATCATGTGCTGAAACTGAAAATGATGGCGACCATGCGCCATAATATAAAATACAGTGTTATTTGTTTGGTCGAGCACTTTCTTTTAACAGAAGAGGTTCAGCATCTAATGCCCGTATTTATAAACGAATCTCAGCTCATGCTTAAGGTCGTGCTCAGCCAAGACGGTCTCACAGCGAGTTGGATCTCAAGATCGCGTTGTGTTTTATAGATGGTACTTCGGCTATTCTCGTAGGAGGTCGATCTCAAGCACGCGATGTTAGGAATTACGGCATTTTTGATAGTTGAGATCGAGAGAAAAAGAAGATTCTGAGCAAATCTGACAGAAAACATAAAAAGAAAAAGAAGATTTGTGACAAGTGATACAATTGTGTATTGTGTTTTGTGTTGTATTCATAGAAGGTAACCTGTTGATCAAGCATTTTTTAGTTTAATTTAATTCAAAAGTAATAAATCAATTTAAGGTATGTATCAAATCATTATTTCTGTTTAGAATAGCTAATAGTAATTTGAATAATAAATTGCAAGTGCTTGTTTACATTTTTAGATGAATGGTAAATCTGCAGTTTATTCTTGAAAAAAAAAATAATTTTGGCCCAGCTTGTAAAGGAAAAAGAAAATATCATCGAAAACAAAAGGACTGACGGTACTACATTGGTGGAGACAAAGAAGGCCTGGGAGCGTATAACAAATACACACAACTCTCAGCCTGAAGTAAACACCCTACGAACTGCAGAGCAGCAAGAAAGTTGTGGACCAACTTAAAACAAAGGTATATAATATTTCATATTTTCATGAATTGTTACTATAATATTATATTATAATATTAATTTTTTCATAGGAATAAAGATACAACAGCACCACGTTATAGCATGCTTGCTACCGGTGGTATAATTATTTTTTTATATAGTTAAATGTGTGTAGTTGGTAGTTTTTTCTTTTACTTAGTTTAAGGTAAGTACTTGCTTTCTTTATTTGCTAATTTTAAGATCCTTTTTATTTTCAAAATGTTAAATAGGCCTATGTATGGTGGTAGTTTTTAAATTGAGTTTATTTTGTTAAATAGCTATAATTGGTAGTTTCCCATTTTGGTTATGGCACTTCATTTTATTAAATTTCGTTGTTTTGAATTAAGCTTGGAAAATTTTCCGTTTTTGCTGGTTTTCTGTTATAAATTAACAAATGTAGGTGGTGGCATCTTTTTTATGTATGTGTGGTTATTTTTATTTATTTGATCTGACAGTACACTTGCCAAGGAATAACATTAAATTTTTATTTTATAGATATGAAGATACTTTTTATTTTTTTAAATGTTAAGTATGCCTATCCTAGGTATTGTAGTAGTTTTTAAATTGTGTTTATTTTGTTAAATAGGTAGCTAGTTTCCCATTTTGGTTATGGCACTATATTTTTTCAAGTTGCTTTTTGTTTTAAATTAAGCTTAGAATATTTTCCATTTTTACAGGTTTTCTGTTAAAAATTAATAAATGTATGTGGTGGTATATTTTTTTGTATATATATGTTTAGGATATTTTTCTTTATTATGTACTAGTTGACCCCAACAGTGCACTTGCCAAGGAATAATATTTAATTTTTATTTTATAGATATGAATGCATCGAATTTAAATTTTTTTGGAAATAAATAGTTACTATTTTACACGTGTATTTATTTTTGCATTACCTATTCTTGTTTTCAACAAAATATGAATTATTGTTATGGGGGATGGAATTTCAAATAAAAAAAAAATATTCAATAAAATAAAAGGGAAACTCTTTGTGTTCAGTAAAGACATACTTTTTCCAAGTTGTCTGAGCATAATGAGTGTAAAACCCTTATTTATTATAAAATAAAATAACAGCATAATTTCAAGAAATCGGCAAAAAAGTAACAGGTAACAAAACAGTAAAAAAATGGACACTATATTATCTTCCAAAATGATGTTGAATGAAATGTCTTCGAAAGTTTAATACTGGTTCAAAATTATGTACAAGTAGCATAAAATCGTAAACAAGTTAATACTTGCAAAATTGGAGGTATGGGTAAACCACGATTGTCTTCTTTCTGTAGGCCTGTAATGACTAAAGGTAGAATCCTATCTGAAACAGTGTCTTTATGGAATCGATAGCGATTTCAAAATTCATTTTCGTTAAAAAATTGCAATGGATTTTCCATGTCACGTATATATCGCTTTCGTATGTTATGTTCATGCCGATTTACTTCTTCAATAATATCAATGTATTCCAAAAATTCCTCAATCTCCTCATACATTTCTATTTCAATCACAAAAATATCACAACAAAAAAATCGGGTCTTAAACGTCAATACAAAGAGTAAAGTTAGGTTAGGAACCCATGCTCAAGGTAGGTCGAGACCAACCTTGAGGCGGAGTAGCTGTTTTCACGATCTCAAGTACGGGCTCGTACTCAAGATTGGTTTATAAAAGACGAATATGGCGCGAAGTCGATCTCAAGCATCGACAGTGTCTTGAGATCGGACTATAAATACGGGCATAAGTGTCTTTGTTTATGACCCGAGCTCTTATTTTTGTCGTGTACAGAATAAACGTGGTGGAGCTATGATTTTGGTAAAACATGGTATGGAGGTAAATCCTTTAAAAATGATCGAAAACTTATCAGTTGAAGGACGAAACACCTGCTACTTAAGACGGACCTCGTCTCCAGGAAATGTTATGCAAATTTGATACAAAATCAGTGTGTACTCGGTACTAGGAGGTTTTTGAGGTCGCTGAACACGAATATCATATAATGATTTTGCTAAATCATTCGCATAAGAATTTTGGAATTTCGTTAAAATTATAAAAAATCTTTTACGGAACTCGTTATAAAACGCCATTTTGTTTAACTCGTGTTCATTTGCAGCACTCGCTACGCTCGTGCTGCAACATCACACTCGTTAAACAAAATTGGTCTTTTTACAACTCGTTACATAAATAACTATTCCGCAAGAGTTAGGATCAATATTTTTTTTACAAGCAAAATCACCTCGAAAATTATTTAGATATTTGAAAAGATGCGATTGTGACAATTAAAGCTTTCATAGTGTCAATAAATACACGACTGTAGCTATAGCAACCCTACTTAAACAGGTGAGTTTGTTGTTGCTTTGAGTAAGGTTTACACAGAGATAATAGAACAGATTTGTTGATGCCTAATATAAAGTTGGCAACAAGTTCCGACATCAGCGCGCCATTGTCCTATGGTAGAAGCTTATCGGTTTAAAAATGGGCGGGATATAGCAGCATATCTATAAACTATTATATTTTATATTGGAATACATACGCTTATATTTTAAAATTTTATATTCTTACTGTGAATATATAAATTTTAAAATATAAGCTATATATTTTCATACTAGTAAAAATAAAATCAAAATAAAACAAGGATTAATAATAATAGTTTTTATTTGAACACAGAAAATACAATAATGAAAACAAATTTTATTTATAAAAAAAATATTTTAAAAAGAACATTATTAAATCAAACATAAAAACAAATTTTAATAAATACAATTTTTATTTGAACACAAAATCACATTTAATCATAAGAAAAAATAAATACAATAATCAAACCAAATTTTATTTAAACAGGTATTTTAAAAAGAGAACAGTTTATTTAAAATAAAAAATATTCTGTAAAACAATATTTATTAAAAAAATAAAAATACTTTCTACTCAGAATAACAGAAGCGCATCTTTTAAAATATCTGTTTATCTATAAACTCAAATATATATAAATTTTGAAACTAAAATTTAATAATAAACAACATAGTTATAACTTAAATACTAATATCACAAAAAAGGTAGATTTTAAACTATTATCACACAAACAGGTACAAGTTAAATTATTGCCGCAAAAATATTAAAAGTGACCAAAATAATAAATGATAGATAAATTATAAATTGTAAGGTACAAAAAAGTTGTTTAAAATTTGCTTATAGTTACAAATATATTATGTACATATTACACTAATGTCACAGAAATGCACGATAATCATTACTTTTATAACAAGTTAAATTTTATATTAATTTAACGAAATAAGAATTAAAATTTACATTACACATTGCACAAATTATATATTTAATAAACACATGAAGCTCCTTATTACGAAAATGTTTATCATAAACAGGATTAAAATACCCACTTTTACAATCTACAACACAACATTTATATCTAAAATAACCTGGTAGTAACGTGTTTAACACTATTCACTATACTTTTGCACCCTTTTTACGCTAAAACTACCTTCAATTTATATTAAACTAAAACCACTTTCACTTCCGTCACTATGCCGCCATTACTGTTTTTTCGCGCTACCAGCTGATCAGACTTTGCTGGTTTAGTTACCATTTTCACCACTACAGAATGCGATTGCGCCTTATGGGTTGCGCACAAACACGTTGGCGGTTTTGGGCTATGTTTCAAAAAGTCTCTTAATTTGTCTATGGGTTTACAGAGGTGATTTATTTTTTTAAAAACAAACATTTTAAAATTCCCTATTTTCATGTAAATTAATCTTAATTTTTTTTACTATTTGTATGTAGTCCAAAAGATAAAGGTAATAATACTGTAACGGGATAACCGTAAAGGAAGGGACCTTAATTTAAAAGATTGTTGTTGACAGTTGATTTTTAGAAGTTTGTAAAAAAAATCAACTGATCATTTTAAATAATGTTTCTAGAAAATTCTAGAAACTTCTAAACACACTAACTAGATTAAATAATGTTGTATATAAGGGGATGCACGGACAGTTAACGTCAGTTCGAGTCAAGTGTTCAGAAGAGTTCATTGTATTGTCAAGTAGTTAGACGTTATCCAGCAGAGTTCAGTGTATCTTAACAATTTTGTAAATAAATTGTGTAAAAAGCCCCCATACGTGTTTCAAATTGGTGTCAGGTGTGGGGTGAAGATACAAGAATGCCTGGAAAAAAGATAAGTGAACTATTGGTGGCTGAGCTCAGAAGAGAGCTTGAAGAATTAGAGTTGGAAACTACTGGAAGCAAATCCGTATTGTTGAGAAGGCTCCGTGAGTACTACGTAAATAATAATTTGGACCCTGACGCTGTGGAGTTCGAAGACCCAATTCAAAAAGCAAATTCTGAACTAACTCAACAACTTTCCCGGTTGCAAGAAGAACAAACTCAACAACTTTCCCGGCTGCAAGAAGAACAAGCTCAACAACTTTCCCGGCTGCAAGAAGAACAGCGCGAAGACATGTCCCAGCTGAAAGAGGAGCTATCAGGACGAATGACGAGCCAGCAAGAGGAGCTATCCAGTCAGATGAAGAGCCAGCAAGAGGAGCTTTCCAGTCAGATGAAGAGCCAGCGCGAAGATATGTCCCAGCTGTCACAACGGATGTCTACCCTACCAGAAGAGTTATCCAGTTCCTTCTCCCAGCAAATATCGCATTTGCGCTCCGAAATGTACACTCTTCGTGACGAACAAAATCAGCAAGTGTCCAGCTTGCGAGACGAACAAAATCAGCAAGTGTCCAACTTGCGAGACGAGCAAAACCAGCAAGTGGCCAACTTGAATCAGCAAGTGGACAACTTGAACCAGCAAGTGGCCAACATCCGAGAAGAGATCAGCCAGCAAATGCAGTCCGAGATAAGGAAGCTTCAACAAGAACAGGAAGCTAGCCGCCGAAACCAAACCATCCACCACGGCGACGGAGATGCAAGAAGGATGGAAACCTGCCACGCAGACGTCGAACGACAAAGAAGCGAGGAGACGACCCATGTACGAACGACGATGAAACCCCCGACCTTCGACGGGAAGACTTCCTGGCCAAATTACCTGAAACAATTCGACGCAGCGGCCAGAGCCAATGGATGGTCATCCCAGGAGAAGGCATTGTCCCTAACCGTAGCTCTGCGAGGCGAAGCTTTAGACGTCTTGCAATCATTGACACCGGATGAAGCTGACAACTTCGAGTTATTGGTGAATCGTCTAGAGATGCGTTATGGTCAAACTCATCTACAACCGGTGTACCGAATGCAGTTAAAGAGCCGAAAACAGAAAAATGGAGAAACTATCCAGGAATTTGAAGCGGATGTAGCAAGAATGGTTCGATTTGCGTATTCAAATGCAGCGGAGGATTTCCTGGAGTGCCTAGCAGTCCAAACCTTCACCGATGGTCTTCGAGACGTCGAGTTGCAGCGCGCTGTACGGTTGGCGCGGCCGAAGACTCTTGTGGACGCCTTGACCATTGCCCTGGAGTTTGAGGCGGCGACGGAGGCCTCACGTGGAGTTGCTCGACTAAGGGAAATCACTGGTAACTACGACCATGCCGTTCATTCCGTTAGCGACGTTGAAGCGGTAGTAGAGAGATTAATGAAGTTATCTCCAAAAAGAAGGCGCCCAGTGAGATGCTGGAACTGCGGAGAACTAGGCCATATAAGAAATACTTGCCCCCAAAAAGAAAAATCTTCTGCTGAAGTACCCCAGCAGCAGGAAAACTAGAACACGTCGACTCCTGGAGGGCGAAATCGACCCCAAACATTCCCGAAGCCCCTCACACCATAAAATTGGCAACTCTGCGACATCACGTGGATAGCTTATATGTAGATGGCCTCATTGATGGGAAGAACTTTAGCATGCTGGTAGACACTGTAGCTACAAAAACTATCGTCCGACCAACCATCATTATGCGAAATAAGATGTTGCCTACCAGTTGGAGACTGCGTACCGCTACCGGAGATTCTGCTAGAGTCTACGGTGAGATACAGGTGACGCTACAGTTTGGTTCAACCTCTCTTGTTCACTCAGTGCTGGTGGCTGACGTTGATGAAGATGTTGTTCTGGGCATGGATGTTATGCTCCACTGTGGTTTTCATTTGGATCTTCGCCAACGTATCCTTCGTACTGGTAATAAAGAAATATGCCTGCACCGAAAACAAGTTGACAATGCCTCGATTAAGCTAATCGATGATATCGAACTTCCGGCAAGCTGCGAATGTGTCGTCACAGCGCGGTTGGATGGACTGGAGCCAGATGGTGCCCCAGCCATGATAGAGCCGAAGAACCATGACCAAGAATTGGGAAAAGGACTCCTTGTGGGTAAGACTCTTGTTAGATCCGCCAAAGAGGTACCCATCCGAGTTATCAACTTGAACGATCATCCAGTTCTTCTCCGAAAGAACACGGAAATGGGAAGTTTAGAACCAGTAATGGCCATAATTCACAAGATAAATGTTACGGAAACAGATGAGACCAACGAAATTGAACAATTAATGACAAAATTAGACCCCTCTTTGACAAAATTAGAAAAGAAACAGGTAAGAGATCTACTTTACCGTTATAAACCTGTATTTGGTTCTAAAAGTAAACTGGGAAGAACTGATGTTGTACAACATAGAATTGACACTGGTGATGCACGTCCGATTCGACAGGTACCCCGAAGGATGCCTCAAGTTAAAAAGGAAGAAGCAGACAGAGCCCTTAAAGAAATGATTCAAAATGGCATAGTCGAACCATCCAGTAGTCCGTGGGCTTCTCCTGTGGTATTAGTGAGAAAGAAAGACGGATCAATGCGGTTTTGTGTCGACTATCGAAAGCTAAATGATGTCACTAAGAAGGACAGTTATCCTCTGCCAAGGATTGATGATGCCCTCGACGCTTTGGCGGGTTCTACTCTGTTTTCTACCTTGGACCTTAAAAGCGGATACTGGCAAGTTAAAATGAATCCTGCAGACAAAGAAAAGACTGCCTTTACCAGTGGATCAGGGTTATGGCAATTCACGGTCCTTCCATTTGGCCTCTGTAATGCTCCTGCGACGTTTGAACGACTAATGGAGAACATCCTGCGGGGTTTGTCATGGGAAACTTGTCTAGTTTATCTAGACGACATCATCATAATGGGTAAGACCTTTAAGGAACATTTATCTAACCTGGAAGAAGTTTTTAAAAGATTACAGAACGCTAATCTAACATTGAATGTTAAGAAATGCCATTTGTTCCAGAGACAGGTCAACTATTTAGGACATAACGTAAGCAAGGATGGCGTTGCTGTTGACCCCGCTAAGATACAAGCCGTTTAGGAATGGCCAATCCCTATCGACAAACATCAGCTCCGGAGTTTCTTGGGTCTTTGTTCCTATTACCGACGATATGTCAAGAATTTTGGAGACATCGCCAAACCCTTGACACGTTTGACAGAACAAGATAAGTCCTTCTGTTGGGATCAGGAATGTCAAAAGGCGTTTGAAATATTGAAGAAACAGCTTACGTCAGCACCTGTTCTTGCTTATCCACTTCCTGATGGTAAGCTTATTTTGGACACCGACGCCAGCAATGTGGGAATTGGAGCCGTCTTGTCACAGCTACAAGACGGTAAGGAAAGAGTGGTTGGTTACTTCAGCAAAACTTTATCGAAAGCTGAAAAGAACTACTGTGTAACTCGGAGGGAACTGTTAGCAGTTGTAAAATCCGTCGAACACTTTTATAAATATCTGTATGGCAGAAAATTCCTGATCCGAACAGACCATGCTAGTTTAAAGTGGCTACTTAGCTTTAGGAACCCAGAAGGACAGATAGCAAGATGGCTCGAAAAACTGCAGGAATATGATGTTGAAATCGAGCACAGACCTGGAACCAGACATCGTAATGCTGATGCACTTTCCAGAAGACCATGTCGACCTGATTGCCCCCATTGTACCCGTATGGAGCAGAACGAGGAAAAACTTGCCTTAGTTAAGGTTGTGCCAGAAGACGAGAGCTCTATGCTGGAGGAGCAACAAGAAAACGATCCCGTTCTGAGAAAGATTAAAGAGTGGAAGAGAATGGACCGTCGTCCGTTGTGGAGAGAGATATCCTCATCCTCTCCTGCTTTAAAAGCATACTGGTCCCAATGGAACTCTTTAATTTTGGACGGAGGGCTCGTTAAAAGACTTGTAGAAAATTCCGAGGGCACCGAAACAAGGAAACAAATAGTGGTCCCAAGAAATGCTGTACCGGAAATTTTAAAACAGATGCATAATGATAGTTCTGGAGGACATCTGGGTATCACGAAAACGCTGCAAAAGATCCGAGATAGATTTTACTGGCTAAATTGCACTAATGATGTTAAAGATTGGTGTCGTAAATGCACTACATGTGCTGCCAGTAACGGTCCGCACCGAAAACCGAAGGCGGAAATGCAGCAATACCTGGTTGGAAGTCCTTTTGAAAGAATCGCAGTAGATGTATTGGGGCCACTTCCACCGACCGATGTAGGAAACAAGTACATCTTTGTTGTAATGGACTACTTCACTAAATGGGTTGAAGCATATGCAGTTCCCAATCAGGAAGCTACCACTTTAGCAGATATATTGGTTGAAGAATTCGTAAGCCGATTTGGGGTACCACTAGAATTACATTCAGACCAAGGAAGAAATTTTGAGAGCAAGCTGTTTCAAGAAGTTTGCCAAAGATTAGGCATCCACAAAACGAGAACCACAGCGATGCACCCTCAGTCTGATGGAATGGTGGAACGAATGAACCGGACTATAAACAATTATCTGTCAAAAGTGGTGTCAGATTGTCAGAAGGATTGGGATCGACATATTCCACTATTTCTAATGGCAATTCGATCGGCCATCAACGAATCAACTGGCCAAACGCCTGCGAAGGTCCTGTTCGGTAGAGAAATGAGGCTACCATGTGACTTGGTGTTTGGTTGTAAACCTGGTGAAGAAATGGCACGTGAACAATATGTCACCGACCTTCAGAATCGAATGGAAAATATACACAACCTGGTGCGTGGAAAACTACAATTATCTAGTGATCGGATGAAGAGGTACTATGACACAAGGACAATGGAAAAGAGTTACGAAGTTGGAGATTTAGTCTGGCTCTATAACCCCCGACGGCGTCGAGGTATTTGTCCCAAATTACAAAAGAACTGGGAAGGTCCTTACACCATCAAGAAGAAGATTAACGATGTCATTTATCGGATCGTGAAAATTCCTAGAGGGAAACCCGTCGTGGTCCATCACGATCGTTTGGCGCCTTACCAGGGAAACCACAGTGGAGATGCGCAGCAACTCCAAGAAGATGGTTTGGCTGACTCAAGGAGTGTGCGGGATTCCGATGTAAGAAATAACATTCCAGGAGGAATGAATCTAAGGAGGGGGCAGTGTAACGGGATAACCGTAAAGGAAGGGACCTTAATTTAAAAGATTGTTGTTGACAGTTGATTTTTAGAAGTTTGTAAAAAAAATCAACTGACCATTTTAAATAATGTTTCTAGAAAATTCTAGAAACTTCTAAACACACTAACTAGATTAAATAATGTTGTATATAAGGGGATGCACGGACAGTTAACGTCAGTTCGAGTCAAGTGTTCAGAAGAGTTCATTGTATTGTCAAGTAGTTAGACGTTATCCAGCAGAGTTCAGTGTATCTTAACAATTTTGTAAATAAATTGTGTAAAAAGCCCCCATACGTGTTTCAATACAATAATTTGTCAAAAAGGTTATCGGAAAACATATCCAATTAATTAAAAAAAATGCGTGCGGGAAAAAACCTTACCCGCACTCCGTGCGGGAAATAGTTATTTATGCAACTAGTGCGTAAAGTGACCTTTTTTGACGAATGTGATCACATGAGTCAAAAAAGGAACATTTACGCACGAGTTGCATACAATATTTTTTCTACAACCGAATTTCTTTACAAGAAATACAAGTATAGGCCTGATTTTTTTACGCTTTAGGTACTGCGAAAAAAAAATATTATATTTAAAACATATTTTAGATAACAAAATATTTATTTTTTAAATTAATTTTACCTTATAATACCGGTACGTAGAAACGCGAAATGCTTGAATTATAAATTAATTGAAATGTCAATCAGTCATCATTTAAATAAAAATACTTACCTTATTCATAAACTGATATTTCTGTCATATTAAAAATCAAATTAAAAATTACTGAATATAATATCTAGTTTTGTATGCATTAAACTGCAATAATTTAACAATTAAATATAATTACACAAATTTACACAATTAAATAATAAAAAAAAAGTTTCCTTACCCGGAATTGAACCCGAGTCATCTGGGTAGAACGTAAACACCTTACAATCTCGGCCAATAACATACAAAAAATTATTTGTATAATCTTATACAAAACAGTGCTTATTTTACTTTTTTTCACTAGTGAAAAAAAAACTTTTTTTTTCACTAGTGAAAAAAAGTTAAACTTTACGAACCTTAAACCGTGCGTAAAGATAATACTTTACGCACGGTTGTAGAAAATAGATATTTTCTGAATTAAAATGCGTGCGGGAAAGTGTTGTTTTGCACATGCTTGTAGAAAAAATAGTTATTTATGAAACAGTTCCTGAAGTATGCTTTTTGCGCACGCACGCGATGTTTAGAGAACGAGCGAAGCGAGTGCTATATATCGCGTAAGTGCGCAAAAAGCACTTCACGCACAGTTTCATACAATATTAATTTTATCTACGATAAATAAATAAAAAAAATAATTACAAATTAAAATTTGAAAATTTAAACTACAAAACTGTCAGAATAACTTTTGTTGAAAGTTAATGCTCTCATAGCAACACCATGACAACGCGAATGCTAAGGATATTTAATTATATGAAGGTGTGTCAAAAACAGTGCGAAAAAGTAAATCCCGATTCGCGCTAAAGAACTTGACGAAGTAAGTCGTGCCATTAGCGAGATCTGAAAACACGTGGTTTGGGATTAGGTTAACTAAATAAAACTTCATTCTAATCCAAATCTTTAATTCTATATATACTTAGTGAAATATTCTTATTGCTTGATACCTAGTGCTACAGGTGTTTCAAGACTACGGACCTAATAGACTGGTGAGTGACTTTTTTTTATAGTTTGGCCCTGGAGGGGGCTTTCCGGTAACCATGGGGGACGATCCCTCGGACAATTCGGATAATAACCGACTAATCAATTTGATATCTCCTTCCTCCAAATCCCTAATCTAGTCCTTTCATCAATTATCCCCTATTCACAGTAGCGGCATCCAAATCCTAGAAGATGAACTGAAAGCTCTTAAAGAACAATTCGCTCAAGACGAACAAATGATAATCGAAATTAATAAATTGAGGTCCAAATTAAATTTGGTTAAATCTAGGAAATTATGCTACTCAGAAAAGGACTTTGGACCTTTCGTTGTAATTTTTGAGGCAAACAGACAGGTGAACCCCTTACCCAGTATACACCCTATGGATGTTGGAAAAATACTAAGAAAACTTTTAATATGTAATTTTAAAAATATCCAAAAAAAGGGCCCAACCGTCTAGGAATCACTTTTAAATATCCGCTGGACGCCAATAAATTCTTGCATAATTCGGCTTTTCTTAGTGAAGGTTACACCACGTTTGTACCACAGAGACTACTAACATCCAGAGGAATCATTAAAAATGTTGGTTTTTCCATTAATAGCGATGACATAGCAAATGAAACCTTTGATCAAGGCATCGAAATAGTGGAGTCACGCAGGCTCAACAGAAGAATCACAAACTCAGACGGCTCCTCGGCATATGTACCTTCGACAACCTTTTTAATTACCTTTCAAGGACGTCCGTGCCCCAAGGATATTCTTATATACGGAGTTGCAACTGCAGTAGAACCTTATATTGCCCCTGTCTCCGTTTCGGCCACTCCAAAGCCTCATGTAGAAGTTCTTATAGATGTGCTAGATGCGGCACTACACGGAGAGAAAACTTCTATCAGCTATTATGAGTAAGATATTCGTAACGTTCTCATTTCCTACTCCTATGTTATGCAAAAATTAGCATATATTATTCTTAAATTAATAACTTTTATGAGTAACGTTAATTCATATATTATGATACCGATTTATAGTTTTATTAAATTTATGAAAACTTTACGAATAAAATTTATTTTTGAATGGATTTGAACAAATTAAAATTATTATTCATAATTTCTATATACGCATATTTATACATAACGGTTGGCTAAGAAAATAGGACTAGAGCTGTTAATAATGAACATATTGATTGGAAATTTGGATGAGAGATGATTTCATCATTTCCAACAATAAAAATAAAATCTGACATTTTGTTTGACCAAAAATGTTATAATTTTATTTACTTTTTATTCAGGAATAGGAATGTTTTAATCGAAAAGAGGTTCATTTTCAGAATTTGTTGACTTTAATTTAAGCAGGGTGATTTTTAATCCCTTCTAATCTGAAATGATAATTATTACAGAGATTAAAATAAGCCACAAATCAAGTTAGTAATTAGGTATTATGTAATAAATTGTGCAATATTTATGTAAAAATTAATCAATTTAAAGTAAGAACTAGTTTATAATAATTTTAAATTACATTTCTTAAGTTAATTGAAACAATTAAGAATAAAGAATTTTAATTTCAGAAATTATATATGATTATTAACTCATAAATTCTGTTAATGTTGTAGGGTAATATACAAAAATTATTAATATAGAGAATAATTTATGAATAACTAATCATAATTCATGTAAAAATTAAGTAATATAAAATATGAACTAGGTAGTTAATACAAATTATGAATAACATTTCTTAAGTTAAGCGAAAAAATTAAGAATAAAGAATATTAATTTCAGAAATTATGATTATTAACTCATAAATTCTGTCATTTTGTAGGGCAATATGCAAAAATTATTAATATAGAGAATAATTTATGAATAACTAATCATAATATCTGAGTAAAAAGTGTTGCCTTGAAATTAGCGAATAAGGAGAGGTATTCTATTTAGTCCGTTTTTTGTTTCACTTTTGTCTTTTGTGTTACTGGTTACTGTTTAGTGTGTAGTTCGTGGCGACAAGGTGTGTAGATCGTACTGATTGATCGTACTTTAAAACTCTCGATTCTACAGAGACAATATAATATTTAATTTATTATATATTATCTCTGCGATCCTAGCTCAGTTACGGTTAGCGAAATAAGGTAAGTAATAATTATTAATTATATGTATTAATACAACTAATATATTATGTTTAAATAGCTATTTTTCCTTTTGTATAAACAATTGGTGCAGGTGTGGTTTCTGTTACCTATCCTATAAGACTCGACTTGCTTGTACATTTCGGCACAATGCCGGTTTTTTATAATAATGTCTATGCCCTATTTAAAAACTAGGAGGAGCGATTTGAATTTAAGTTGGCAACACTCGCGTTTGTTTATTGGTTAATTTAGAGGCAAGTTTACACTATAACAATTTCCCTTATTGTCGACAGCATTTCTCTACGGCTGACAGCTAACCTCAAATTCTCATGACATTAGTCATTATCCCGGTTTTCTAGCGAGACTATTATTCAGGGTGTGATTATTTGCTTTTTCTTTGTGTTACACGAACTATAAAAATCAGTCCTTTTAAGAACTAACCAAGATCAGTGTTGTTTGTACCAAGTTATTTGTGGTTTTCTGTTTTGATATGGATGTAAATACGCCAAGTACAAGTGGAGCATGTTGTTCTCCTCCGAAACGCCGTAAAGACTTGGATGCTGGTTATTTGTCTATTGCGGAAAAGCAAACAATAATAAATATGTATAAAAAACTCTTAAACGAAGAGCCTAAACTTAAAACTGTTAGCATTGTGTCTAAAATCGTAGCTTCAGTAGGTAAGAGGCAATAAAAAGCATTTTGACAAAGTGAGCAATTATTAATTATTTGAATATTTGTAGGTGTAGCAAAATCAACAGTTTACCGTACGGTAAAAGAATATAAAAGTACAGGAAGTATTGCTAGTTCAGAACATCATGGGGGACGACCTTCCACAATTAAAACTTTCGATGAACATGTTAGGAATAGTGTACGACGCATTGTACATAGTTTCTTTTTTAAAAACGAACTGCCTACTCTTGATAAAATAATGAATGAACTTAAACATAGAGAAGATTTACCCCAAATGTCTCGTTCAACTTTATTTACATTTATGAAAGAAATTAATTTCAAGTAAGTTAAAATGCATATTATTTTAGTGTTTATATTTTTCATTAAAAAAACCATAACAAAAAGATTTCTTTCATTATTAATTTTCTTTTGTAGGTATTTAAAAAGGAATCGTAGAAGTATTTTAATAGAAAGAGATGACATTGTTAGATGGAGAATTAATTATCTGAAATCTATTAAACAATATAGAAAAGAAGGTAGACCTATTTATTATTTGGATGAAACTTGGGTCAATGAAGGTCATACCATGGAGAAAGTATGGATAGACACCAGTATCAAGAGTAATCGTGACGCCTTTGTTAAAGGTTTATCTTCTGGACTAAAAAATCCTTCAGGAAAAGGCAAACGTCTAATCGTTTTACATGCAGGTTCAGAAGAAGGTTTTGTTGAAGATGCATAACTGTTATTTGAAGGTAAAAAAACTGGAGACTATCATGAGGAAATGAATGCTGATGTCTTTGAAAAATGGTTTGCTGCATTTTTAAATAAAATTCCTGAGAATTCTGTAATTGTAATGGACAACGCACCATACCATAGCCGCAAATTAGAGAAAATCCCTACTACATCTTCCAAAAAAGCTGACATGCAAGAATGGTTGAGATCAAAGAATATTGTATTTCAGACAGAAATGGTCAGGTCAGAACTATTATATTTGATCAAACAAAATAAAGAAAAATATAACTTGTACGTTACTGATGAGATGGCAAAGAAATTTAATAAAACAGTACTAAGACTACCACCATATCATTGCGAACTGAACCCCATCGAGTTAATTTGGGCACAAGTGAAAAGTCAAGTAGCAGCAAAAAATACGACTTTTAAAATAAAAGAGGTTAAAGAGCTCTTATTACAGGCTTTAAACGATGTTTCGACTACTGACTGGCTAAAATGTATCGGACACATTCTCAAAGAGGAAGAAAGTATGGACAAATTAGATAAGAGAATTGATGCAGTTATTGAACCTATTATTATTTCTCTTGGTGGTGATGACGATGAAGAAAGTGATCCAGAAAGTGAAGAAGACTGATAGACTGTTACTCTGTTATTTGTTTTATGTAATTTATTAAAATATTTTTTTCATTGTATCGGTTTGAAAAATTTCTGAAGAATTTCTGTTATAAAGAATATTATTAAAACATCTGCATATATAAGTCAACTGCGACTCCACTTAAGGCGGACGAGGAAAATCAAATTTGTACTGGAGTAGTTTCCTTAATTAACCCATTGGATGTGAAATTTTATTACCCTGCAGCCACTATTACAATAATCTACGATGCCATTTGGATGTAAAATAGTAGACTTTAAAAAAGATGGATATAAAATTTGAGTACTGTGTTTTTATGTCAAACTCAAAAATGATTAAATAATTTTTGTACCACTACTTGAATAATTTAAAATTTTTATTATACATTTGTAAAAATGATTTTTTTTACTTTTGCTTGATTAATTTAAAAGTTGTATTAAACTTTTTTAGTTAATATATGTATATGTGCTACATTTTGAATTGTACTTATTTACTTGTAATAAAATGAAAATATAAAAGTATATTTTTTGTTATAGACCAATAAAATAATAATTGACTATAAACAGGGATCTGTTCTGTGCAAAGGAATGTGTTATTTTGAAAATCAGTCAAAATTCATGTGAATTCAAATAGACCATTCTGAAAGCTGACGTATCTACTTTAGGGCGCTATTAAATTGCACCACGGCTACGGGGGGTCTAAAATCCAACCTTTAAATTGCACCACGAAAATTGGGATATAGGATTAGGAACCCCTGCAGATAATATTGCACTCTTTTTCTATTGAATAATATAAACTTACCTTTTAAGTCCATCCTACTTAAATTAAGTATACTTTAGGCAGGTATATTAAAAAATATATAATTAAAATATTTATTAAAAAATAAAAATATAAACATTTACATAAAGATTATAATATACAGATATACAAAAAGATATAGAAACTTAAGAGTAAAAAAATAAAATTAAAATAATTTTTACATTCATACAGTATTTGAAGGGTTGTAGGTATGAACTTACCGAAATCCATGGTTAATTTCAGCGGTGGACAACATTGAAATGAATTCAAATTTCAAATATTTTGACTGTTTAATAACTTCCCAAACAATAAAAACAAGTTCAACTAAATTCAATAATTAATTTCAGCCGTGGACAATAGTCAAATGAATTCAAATTTCAGATATTTTCACTATTTATTCACTTTTAAAATAAGTTTTCCTTGGGTTAATCCTACTCTAAAGAGGCAGCTACCTGCCGACCCCCTGTAGCGGTTAGTGGTGCTATTTAAGTGTCTGCTTAATCCCTTATTTTCACATTTTGTATAATATAAGAAATTGGTGGTGCAATTTAAAGACACCGCTACTTTAGTATTCAATTGAATATTAAATATATTATTTTAATTTTTAGCTATGTAACAAGCAATATAATGCTTTAACCATATTTAAAGAAAATTCACTTAAATCATCTATCTTATCAATTTTATAAAAATACAGCATTGAAATTGTGAAATTGTTCAACAGTTTTCATTTTGTTAATCTTGTTTACCACTTACATTTATAGGTTATATTTGAAAAGTATTAAATATTTATAGTGGTGAATTTTGTTATTTGATTTCTTCTTATAATATAATTATTGTTAGTTTACTTTGGGACCATCTTAGATAATATAAAAAGTGACCATAAACATTTATTTTCAATTTTATTTAAATGAAAGAAATGTATTTAAATTTGCCGCCTAGTAACTTTTCTAGTAACTTTCGCCTTTGTAAGTCTGGCTTTTCAAATCACTCCTCCTAGTTTTTAAATAGGGTATAGGAAAGAAAGATTATAAAAAGTCGGCAGATCACGAGTGTATTGCTTGGGTTGTGAATGTAATTTATTGCTCTTTAATTAAAATAATATATCAATTGCTTTACTTATGTTTAGAGTTTTAACCGTTTTAAAAACTCGACAAAATTAAGCACAATCCATAGACGTTCAGATTAAGTATTTTAATTTGGGGATTGATTTTTAAAAGTGCAGTGCTTTATTAGAATTCATTAATAAGTTCAATTTAATTATTTATAAATATTTTTATTAAATAGTTACGAATTACTTAATTATTAAATTCTCATATTTTAATAAACAAACTGTAAAGGAGTTCAGTATGTATGCCTACTTATTGATTTATTTTACTTCAGTTAAGTAGGTACTTTTTAACAATTATAGGTGAACAATCTCCGAATTTAAATATATCTAGATACATATGACCTGTACACGCTTGTTAATTTTTGCATAAACTTACATGTGCACAATATTGGACACTTTTAATTTATACTTATTGTAATTTATTGTTTATTCTACAGGTTTGTTTGTGCATGGGTGTGCATGTGCTTAGCTTAAAAATAATATACCTATATATGCATAAGTATAAGAAAGTAATAACTGCTTCGTGTTAATCAAGGTGTTGATGGCATTGTATCTTCCCTGTTACTTAAAATGGGGGATAGCAATATTAACTTTGATGTAGTGGGAGATGAGAGCTATAGTAAGTTCATCAATGCGAAATCTTCAGTTCATAAAAATGTAACAAATGGTGCAAGATTAGATATAATATTCACTGTCTTTGTAGGTTTCGATTTGGATAATTCCTTTGTTATAAACGTCTTAAATACTCCTAGTACCGAATTGGTACGAACAGAGGAAGACAATATTTTTTTGAATTTGTTGACTGAACATAAAATGGAAAGCTTTTTTTTTAATCTCGAAGGTAAATTTCTTATTTTACTAATAAATACATCAGTACAAAAATTTCTAACAAATTCATCTATTCTTTTAGGGAGAAATATAACTATGGATTGCTTACCATGGTTGAATGAAGGTGATATAAAAGAAATATTTGAAAACAATCATGGCGCAAGAATAAAATTTCGAAAGCTCGTAAATGATTGGCGAGTTACTAATGTAATAATATTGTTGTAACTATTAAGGCTAAGTTGTTAATATCTTCAAAAAAATTTTAGGGGTTTCCGATAATACCGTGTTGCTGTCAACATGTAAGTCAAAGAAAAGAAACTAGTGATGCAGCTGCAGATGGAAATTCTACAAGTGGTTCTTTTTCATCAGCAGCATCTTCCAGGACATCAGGGTCAACAGATACCATTTTTGTAAGACTAGAATAATATTATTGAATTTGTATAAAATTGTAGTTTTTTTTAGGATATTGAAACATTTTTAGATAGTGATATAGGAAAAAAATTGAAACAAATATATGAAGAAAAACAGAAGTTTGAAATTCCTGAAAAAGAAATATTTGTAAAAAATATAGTGAAATAAGGAGTTTTGGGAATTCATTCAAAGCTTTTTTTATGAAATCAACTCGAGCCAAATAGTTCTCGCGCATTTCACTGATTTCATTAATATTTTAGAGAACTAAGTATATATTTAGATATATTAAGACATGTTCAATTGTTACATTTGTAGTTCAGATTTTCCCTCAACTGATGTTTTGATTAAACATCTCAAACTTGTTCACGATTTACGTAAAAAAAGTAATAAGCTTGTTTGTTCACAAAATAATAATTGCTCAAGTATATTTTATAATTATCGATCCTATAAAAAGCATATTTTGAAATGCAATTATGAGAGAAATAATTTTCCTTTGGACAAAAAGGCTCATGTACCATCTTGTTCTTCGTTTAAAACAGAATTTGAATGGAATAAAGAAAGTGATAAAAATATTGAATCTGTAGAGAATATTTTTTGCAGTAGTCAAAGTTCAAATGACAACTTTGAAATAAATGAAAAAGTTATTAATTCGGAAGATGTAGATAATTTTTTAAAAACTCTTCAAAATTCAGCATTACTGTTTGTCAGCAAACTGTTTTCAGAAAGTCATTTGACAACGAAAATTATTCAACAAATTTTACATTACTTTACTGAAAATATAATGAAAACAATTTGCGAATCATTAGTCGACATATTAAATCCAGTGTTAGGCGAAAAAAATAAATTAACTTTTAAAAGAATAGTAGATTCATGTGCAGAGCCATTTAAAAACATTAGAACGGAACATTTACTACTAAAAACAATGAGCGAAATGAAGCTTTACCGACAACCTAAAAAATTCGAAATAGATTCTACTATATGTCAGTTGTATAAAAAAGGTAGAAGCATTCTTGGTAATAAAAAATCTTACGGAATTCTTATGCCAATAATACATCAAATTAAACTTTTTTTTGGAAAAGACAATGTTTTAAAAGATACTATTACATATACTGAAAATTTGATAAATGACTCGAGTATGAAAATTAAAAACTTTGTTCAAGGAACAGTTTGGAAAGAAAAATTAAACCATTTTAAAAAAAACAAATTGTTTTACCCATTATTTACTATTATGATGATATAGAAATGGGAAACAGTTTAGGTAGTCACTCTGGTAAACAATCTATAGCAACATTTTTTTATCACTTTCCAAGTTTACCTAGCAACTGTACATCTCTAGAAAACATTTTTGTCGCAATGCTTATCAAAAGCGAATATCTAAAAAAAATTCAAATTTCTAAGGTTTTGGCAAACTTTATCGATGTACTTAAGGAACTAGAAAATGGTATAGAAATTGAAACTGTAAGTGGGTTATTTAAAGTATATTTTGTTACGGGTTTAATTATAGGAGATAATTTAGCATTAAATAATCTTCTTGGATTTTCCGGATCTTTTAGCCATAATTTTCCTTGTAGACTTTGTAATATTTCAAAAGCAGATTTCAATAATGTTTTAGAAGAACGTAATATTAGAAGTTTAGAAATTTATAAGTTAGATGTGGAAAAAAATGATTATAAAACTACAGGTATAAAAGAAAATTCTATATTTAACGAATTAAAATATTTTCACGTGACACAAAATTTGTATTTTGATATGATGCATGATTGTTTTGAAGGTTGTGTCAAATTTGGTTTAGTAGACTCCACGAAGGTAGACTCTCTTAACTATTTTATTTATGAAGCAAAATTTTTCTCCTTAGAAACTCTTAACAATAAAATTAGAACATTTGACTATGGGGAAGTCGAAATAAGAAACAGACCAACTGGATCTATAAAATATGATCATTTAAAAAATAATAAACTACATTTTTCTGCAAGAGAAACGTACAGTTTTCTACACCATTTTACTCTATTAGTAGGAGAATTTGTACCAAGATCTAATAATGGTTGGAAATATGTTTTAAAATTAAAGAAAACGATAGATTTTTTACTTAAAGATGAATTTACCAATGTAGATATAAATTGTTTAGCATCTTTAATTAAAGAACATCATGTAATGTATTTGAAATTTTTTCCGAATAGTCATCTAAAACCTAAGCATCATAATCTAATCCATTATTCATCATTAATAAGAGCAGTTGGTCCTCTGAAGCATTTGTGGTGCATGAGACATGAGAGCAAAAACAAAGATTTAAAAGAATATTCCAAAGTTTCTTTTTCAAGGATAAATTTAGAATGGTCGATTGCAAAAAAATTTTCAATTAGGTAAGTTTTCTAATAACATTTTACATAAAATAGACCCATTTAAGACTTTTGACAATTTAAAAAATATACAACTTGACAGCATCGACAATACAACCTACTTTTGTGAAAAAATTCAATTTCCTTTTAATGTTGAGGGAACTGTTACTAGATTAACACAAATAGATTACAGAGGAACATGTTTTAAGATAGGCTATTACATTTTTTTCAATGAAAAGATATATGAAATTATAGATTTAATTAAAATAGAGGGCACATTGTTTTTAGTTATGAATGAATACAAAATTGATAAATACGACAATCATTATTGTGTGTATCTTATTAGCAGTTACAAAATAGTAAATGTTATATGTATTAACGTATTAGAACTTGAATACAAAAAACCATTTGTGGCAAATTTGCTTTCTAGCGAACACAAAAAATGTGTACTAATTCGAAAATTGTAAAATTGTCGGGATACTTGACGAGAGAAGAAAAATTTTTACTATTAATTTTAAGAATTTTTTTTTATTTTTTAGAAAAGTAACCTATATTTTTCTCCTCTTGTCAACTCAATCTGGACGCACACTGTATCTTACCATTAGTTTATTTATATATGTTACTTTATGTTTTTTTTACTATATTTTTGCTTTATTTTTAGTATTTTTGTAGATTTTTCATTAATAAATTTTTTGTAAACCAATAATGAATTTTTTTATTAAATAATACCTATATAATCCGTATAATTGAAATAATTTATAAAATTATGACTATAATTCATAATTATTCAACACTTATAATGATTGATACTTAATAAAGTATGCATTATTTATCAGAAATTCTAAGATTTGTATAAAGAATTAATCAGGTTTAAACAGTAATACATGAATATTATTCTTAATATAAATCATAATTTATGATAATATGTGTAAAAACTACACCCAAAATACTTAACATTTATGAAGATTATTCATAATATAAGACACATATTTTGATAATTTTTACTAAATATATGCTGAATATATGCATTGTTAATGAATATTACTCTTAATACAAATCAGATATTATGATGACTTGCTGTAAAATCTATGAAAATATTAGTTAGCATTTCTGAATATTACTTATAAATACTGAAGAGTTCTATTAGGAATTTATGACTTTTAAGCATACAGTATCAATAAGCTTAATCACTTTATATGTATTATAATCATAGTAACTGCAACACCAAATTATGAATATGTTTCATAAATTAAGATTACTTGTTTATGGATCCAATTTAAGCATAATTTTCGCATAAATTAAGCCTATTACGAATTATATCTGAGAACTTTTCTCTCCGTGTAATCATCCAAACGATTCATGTCCCAATAAACTAGAGTGCCTTTACTGCGCAGGCCCCCACGAAGCAAGTGATAGATCCTGTAAAGAATTCGAACGCCAGAAGAATATAAATGAAGCTATGGCTTTCCACGACTGTTCATACTACGAAGCTTCTTCCATTTTTCCCCCACTAAGAGCGCCGGCAAACAATTCCTTCTTTCAAAGATCTTCACAAAATTTTCCATCATTACCATTTTCAACAGCTTCTTCGAAAGCGATAAATTCAAACCGCTTATCATTCGCTAGTGCTTCTACATCCAAAAATTTTACTTACTCTCACGTTGTCTCCACTCCTGCGAAAAGGAGAAGGCCCATTATTCTTCAAAAGCCTAACGCCTTCTCTGATGAGCATATGGAAATTTTAAGGTCTAGCTCACCAAGCCAAATCAATTCTGGCCCCATTACCTCCAACCCTATTTACACAGGAAATACCTTATCAATCAGCTCCGATACTAACAAATCTGCACAAATGGTCACATATGACAGTGAAATGAAAGAGCTCTCTTTTCCCCCTCCGTCGCACCCTTCACTATCTGAAATAACCACAAAAATTTCGAATACTTCCAATACTCGACAAAACAATCCAGGCGCTGGTTCTCTATCCCATCTCAGAGGACCACAGCTGTCACCGGATATCTAGACTCACGCTAAACAGACTTCCCCCTCGCACCACAGTTTTCCTTCGATAGTTATAACAATACCTTCAAACTTAATTTGCTACAATGGAACCTAAGAAGTTTTCATACAAATCGGGAAGTCCTAATACCCCTCATAAGAGATGAAAATATAAATATCATCATTCTTAACGAAACATTTCTCATAGATAAAAAGGTTGCATATGATAAGTCATTTAGTTGTTATCGAGATGGCAGAGACGATGGCTACGGAGGTATCGCCACCTTCGTAAAAAATTCCATTCCTTGTAAACGTGTGGAACTTGGCTTCCGTCCTCCCCAAGGTACACAAATCTTAGTCATCGAGCTTGAACAACTCTTCATAATTAATTCTTATATACCCCCCGATGTTCCATTTTCAAGTAGAAGTTTCAACCAAATACTAGCCAAACTAAATAAACCTTTCATCATCATGGGTGACCTCAATGGCCAAAACTCCATATGGGGCTCTGGCGCAAGTAACTCGAATGGCCACCTTATCTGGGATTTTGTATCTATCAACAACCTGGTAATCCTCAATGATGGATCAGCAACGAGATTACCACTTCCGGGTCAACATAAAAGTTGTCCAGACATAGCAATAGTCTCTCCTTCTCTAGCTCTTGGCAGCACATGGAAAGTCATGGAAGAGACCGGCACTAGCGATCACTTCCCCACTGTTTGCTCCTACACGAAGAGCTTTGGACCTCCAAATTGTACACGCAAAAAACTAAACTTTAATAATTACTAAGATTTCCATTACTTTTTAAAGTTTTAAATAGTAACTTGGAACCTGCCCCAGAATTCAATACTTATTAATAAGTAAAAAATTAGAAAATATATCGGTGATTCAATAAAATTTATCAACGAGATAATATATAATACAGGGTAAAGATACAATTTTTAAAGTTTCAAACAATAAAATACTTCATTTTGATTTATATAATTTGACGTACGCTTAAATAATATATAACATTTCGGTAATAAATAAAAGCGCCCGAAACTTTAAATTTTATAGTTTGAAATAATAAAATTCTTTATATCGATGCATATAATTTAATATCTAAATAAGAAATATCTGATTGCTTTCACAATAAATAGTAACTTTTAAACGATAAAAATTGATAACTTACAAGTGACATATCTGTTTTTAAGAAAATAGTAATTAACTTTTAAAATTAAATTTTTTTAAATATGATCTTCTATAGTGCATTTTATTAAATAATTAATAAGATCCTTTTTATCAATAAAATCAATAAAAAGTAATTTATCAGTCAGGATAAAAGAAGAATTCCATGCAACTTTTAATTTTATAAATAATATTGTTTATTAAAAGAAACCCACATTTTCATACATTTTCACTTGCATAAAAAATACAATAAACATTAACGTAATTAAAATACTATAAATATCTGTAAAAAACGATAAGCTTAAGGCTATAGCCTTTCACTCTGGATCGGTTGGTTGTCTTGGATGCTTTTCTATTTTCAGGAAATTTTACGTCAAAATCATATTCGAGCTATAAAAAAAATCTAGTTAGAAAAAAAAATAGATGACATTAATCAAAAATATTTAACTTACCAATTTATATAAGCTTGTTTGAGACAAGGAAACTTATTATAATAATTACTAATAGTTTTCAACTATTTCAACTTTGTCTTTCATCGAAACTATTTATCCAGTGTTCTTCTACTTTTTCCCAAGGCTCTATATATTTTTGGATGAACTGGAAGCTTTCCGAAGGATCATTATTTTTAGACGGAGTTTCTACTATAAAAATAAATTTTAAATAGCAATATTAACAGTAACAAAGTTTTTTTATTAAATAAAAATTTAGTTACATGCAGTTTTTATTAAATTTATCAATGTTACCTGGAGTGATTTTTGGAACATTGTTCCATTTAATTAACTGTTTTTTTTAATGTGCTGTCCGTGTACATAATTATTGTAGACTATTATAGTAGTAATCCCCTTGTAGATTGGACCGCTCCTCCTTCCTTTGCACCGGAGTGTTGTGTGTAATAGGTGCATGGGACTTCGCTTTGAAAAAAATTAAAGATATCTGTAGTTAATTCTATATACCGTGATGATGAAAGACATTTCACTGTTGTTTTTCCTTCATGTTCTTTTTCGATAATTATTCGTCCTAATATGTTACGTAACTAGTAACTAAGTAAATTTTATCCGTGAGGCTGTTGTTTCTGTTTGAGACAAAAAACCTAGAATAAAAGAATGAGGTTAGAAAGAAAACGATGTAGTAAAAATAATTAAAATAAAAAGAAATAAACTGTAAGTGTATTATTGTTAAGTCAAATAGATATACAGTGTAGAAAATTATTCACAAAACAGAACAATACCTATTTTAATAATTATAATTAATATTTTAAAGCTTTACATAACTTACCTAGAAAGGGAATTCTCTTCTGGCGTTCTTAAAAAAAAACACTTCTAAACTTCTAAATGATCAAAATTGACAAAAGACAGTGAACGAGTTATGAGCACAGAATATGCAGCCGAGTTTATTGCGAACGGGAGAGGGGATAGAAAATCACGTTTCAAACGTGAAAATGTATCAAGTCAAATAATAAAAATTTAAGACTTTCAAATATACTTTTTAAAGTTAAAAATAAAAAAAATATAAATTGGATTTAAATAAACAATGTACAATTTACTATTTCGCTAACACAATTT
This sequence comes from Altica lythri, assembly GCA_964028335.1. Lineage (NCBI taxonomy): Eukaryota > Metazoa > Arthropoda > Insecta > Coleoptera > Chrysomelidae > Altica > Altica lythri. The sequence goes on along the minus strand of OZ034806.1, from coordinate 3,101,179 downwards.
TTATGGAGCTCGCTAATAATATTTGATAACTTATTCAATAATAATTATATTTGAAAATTGATTATTTCATACATGAACAACTACAATCTTATATTAGTCCTTATAGAATATAAACACTGTAATCATTACTATTTATCATATAAACATTCTAAAGAAATAGAATTCTCCCAACAAATTTTATCGTTTGCTTTTTATATTTTTGCATTTCAGATTACGATTTTCTTATTCTTAAGCGATGAATATTTAAGTTTTAGCTATTAGTTATTATAGTCTCATTTTTTTTACAATCAAATCATAATTTTTAATATTTATAATGTTACTTTTTTGCTGATAAACTTTTAACTTTAACGCTTAAGTGATAATTATTATAAATTGATTGTTAAATAAAGGATATTACTATTTAAAACCATACTAGTTCGTGATTATATTATTACTTATTGGACGTTAAACTTTATTTTATATCATTCAGTTTTTTCCGTGTATGTATAATCCCTTAAACCATAAATACAACATAAACAAAGCAGATTGGGACTTGTACAGAAAATCTTTTAGCGATTCATGTGATAATGCACCCCTAAACTACCATTCCCTCCTATCCCGAATCATTAATGCAACCAACGTTGCAATTCCGATTAAGAAACCTTTTTACCCATCGAAACCTTTTTTTCCTTGGTGTAGCCGCGAATGTTCAGCCATGATCGAGAAACAATCCTTCAAAATATATCTTTGCTGTCCTTCTACAGAAAATTTAATTCACTTCAGGAAAACGCGTGCGCAATGCCGTCGTTTCCTAAAAAACAAAAAAATAGAAGGTTTCCTTCAATTCACTGCCTCAATCTCCCCTGGCACCCCAGTCAAAGAAGTTTGGAGTTCATTTAAACGCTTCTCCAAGGGAATTGATATGAGTAGAACGACTGCTAACCCTCCGCTTAACTGCAATATCTTTCCGGAAATGCTCAATAAACTCTCACAACTTCCGGCTCCACATATCCCTATTATCACTCAAGCATATCAAACTCTGACATCTTCCCCTTTTTCTATCAACGAAATAACCTTCATTCTAAATGGAAGAAAGAATTCGTGTCCGGGAGTGGACAATATCCCCTATCCCTTATTGGCAAATCCACCTCAGGAAGGCATAATCTCACTATTAAAAGTCTACAATTCAATCCTCTCACACGAAATGGAATTTCCAGCGGAATGGAAAGACCATCTCATCTACCCCATCAAAAAAAAATTTCAATACCCCAATCTCTCCTCTAGCTGGCACCCTATTGCATTATCTAGTTGCATCGGCAAAAGCCATGATCAAAAATCGCCTGGATTGGTCTCTCGAAAATACATCAAAAATCCCGTCCTTTCAAAAGGGGTTCAGGAAGGGCCACAGCGTTATGGACAACTTGGTATTGGTTTATACTGAGGTAGCTACCGGATTGGCGGAAGGACGTAATCCTATTGTAGTCTTCTTGGATATCAAAGGGGCATACAACAACATTCTAATCCCATCCATAATATCTTCTCTACGACACTTTAACACCCCAAAAGATCTACGCGATTTAGTCAATTCCTTGCTCATGGACAGGAGGATCTTCATTAAGACTAAGATCTGGCCACTGCTTAACGAAGGCGTACCTACATAAAATCAATAGGAGCACAAATGACCTCTGTGATTGTGGAGAAAGACAAAACCTCCAGCACATTTTTTTCAGATGTAAGCTTCACTTAAACCTCATCCATTCCTTTATCTCGTCCTTACAAATCACAAGTGGTGCTTACGGTCCATTCTCCTTAAATGACATTATTTTGACCCATCTAAATCCTGTTAATATCAGACTTATATCCGAATTCGTGTCATCACTAAAAATAAAACTATAGACAATAGTGCTACGCAGTAGAACTCAGTATGTGCTTTGTAGTGTAGTGATTTTTCAGCTTTGCATGCCGCTAATACTATAGATCTCGCTTTCAACGCTTTCGCTTTCATTTTCAAATGTACATTTTAATAACACAATTTGATTGTTTACGTTATAGTGACATGAAGTCTGTTCTTGAAAGTTAAGATGAAAAAAGAAGAAATTAGAAGTAGCGCTTTGCCCAGGTAATGATATGCGACCGCATATCCTAGGCCGAATAGCCCTTGCAGCTGAGGCCTTCACAAAAGAAGAAGAAAGTAAATTCCATTTAAAATACATTGTTACTTCACGCACACTTTTAATCCTTTACGCACTGCTGTCTATAATGACAGTTTTGACGAACTTAAAATTGATACATAATATGAGGTAGAGTACCTAGATAATAGTATATTGTTTTACGAGCAAGGAATGATACTCATTTCCCACGAGTACGATGTTTGCAGCATGAGCCGCGCTATGAGTTTAAATTTTAAGTCATCAAAAATACATAATGAATAATACAAATTTTAATTAAATTTATTTAAAAACTGCGTATAATATACTAAACTTACCTATAACTTTTTCTAAAGATAAGCAGGATTTAATTTCTCTCACAACTTGTATTTTAAAATTTGACATTTATGTCAATTTTGTAGCGTAATTAACCCTTAAAAATAAAATTGACGTTGGGCGCCAATTTGTAGCGTAAAAAATACCCTTTGCTAGCTCCAGAGGGTCGTGACTTTCCTGCTGAAATTTTGCTTAGTTTTTCCCCAATCAAGTTTTTTAATAGGGCGCCAGTACAGATATACAAATAAAATATTAGATCAGTTTTAAAATGGTTTATTTTTATAAATTTTGTTAATTACTGGTGACAGAAAATGAAAAATTAATTTAATCTCTTATCTTTGTTTAAATGAAGGCTTGATAAACGGTGTTTTCTTAAGCACTTGTTGTGAAGTTTGATTTCTACGGAATGTCTTCTAAGACAACAGCGGCCAATAGGAATTTCCCTTCGGTTTTCCTGTCCGGAAAATCAGAACTGCAACGGACTTTCTCCGATGATACCTCTTGACGAAATAATTATGTTGTTTTTGGTAAACCAAATAATAGGGCCCTTCTTTCAGTTGGCAATAACCCTGTCAATAAAGTTGGAATCAAAACTCCGAATTTCAAATACTTTTATTCGAACACAATAGCTATCAGTCTCTCCAAATTTCGAGAAAAAATTAATTATCTTTTATGTATAAATAAAAAAATTACCACAAAAACTGACCTAGTATTGAATTCAGCCATTGTATTCGAATATTTAAAATATTAGTAAAATAAACAAAATATTATATTCACCGCATTTTGGATTATTAAACTATTAAACTTAAAACCAAGGTAATAAGTAACTTACCAGAGACAGAAGGGCAAAGTTGGTCGGAAAACTTTGAATTAAATAAAATTCAACGATAAAATGAACGGAATAAAATCACAAATTAACTACGAAGCCAATAACTCTCCTTCCACTTTGCAGTCTCCCACTCGTTACAACGCCAAAACAATAAATAATTTAAAAATATTATAGTCCAGGAGAATTGTTCGAAAATAAACTATACAATCGTTACAATTTATGAACATCTTTATATAAACATCTAATCTTGTATGTCACAAAGTAAAAAGTTTTTGAACTTGTTGTGTTTGCAACATATGTTAATTAAAACACTAATAACTGCTGAAACTAAACACGTATATTAAGTATTAAACAAGTTATTACACAATACACAACAACACAACTATAATATAAACATCCAATGTGGCGCTTATATCTGTCGGCTGTCTTTTAGTCAGTGGCCTTAGTTCGGGTAGCACAAGCAGTCAAGTCTTGAACATAACAGAACTTTTGAAAATATTAAAAATTAGTCGGACCAAAAAATAGTGTGTGTTACACGTCCGGAAAATGTTTTGCAAGTTCTCGTATTATTTCGCCTCGGTGCTACGCACCTCGGCTACACAACTTTACTCGCTCTTGCAAAATGTCATTTTCCGTCCTTGTGTCACAAATAACTATTTCTACGGTTATACCACATAATAATACAATAATTCAAAAATAAATCCAATACAAAACTAAACATAACGATATAAGTTATATTAAAGTAAAATTAACTATTATTTACAATATTTACAGTTATCATACCTTAAATTTATTTGTTAATTCAAAAAAATAAGCTAAAAGCACAGTTTCTGAAACGGAATTTGTTGCCTTTTTCTTTTGCCAGGTCACGAAACTTTCATATGCATTTTGGTACTTATGTTTTAAAATTTCGGGAATCAAATCCTGACAAGCTTCGTTTGCCGCTTCTCTTATTTTAGGAGGAGTTAATTCTAATTCATTTTTAGAAAATTTTTTATATTTTCGCCGTGTTCTGTGTCTCTGTGTCATTCCGTGGAATTTGTAATCGAATTTAAACCTATTTCCCGACTACATAGAGCTCTGAAATTTTTAGGATAGCTAAGAACTGGATGACAATGCATGTTTTAAGTGTGTTTAGGCATATACATAGATTTCGAAATTTATACCGAATTGATATTAAACATGATCTAAGTTGTGTATAGATAATATTATTTTGAAAGTTATTAAATAAATCGTTCGTAGCGTAGTTGGTTAGGCGGCGGATCAGTCCACTTGTGATAGTTCTGTTATGTTATCATAATGGGATCGATTACGCGACAGAGAAGTTTTTTTTCTTTTTTTTTTGTTCTTACATGTGAAAACAGTAATTATTATTTTAACTGGTAATAAAATAAACTGTTTTAGAAAGTTTTTAGATACAACTACCCTTGATTTTGTTAACAAGGAAACAATCTTCTCTATGATCAATCACAGCGTTGTATGACTTAATATTTTTGCAAAATCAGGGATGCTGTGCATTGTTGAGATGACACTTAAAATATGACCTATAAATCAGTAAAAAACTTTCTATTATAAAAAGTTCTTTTTGTAAATTGTGCTTATTATCACTACTTTACATTTTTACTTAAAAAACAATCTAATTTAAATAATGTATTAAAAACTATCTGTTGTACCTGTCACTACTTTATTACTGTCAATCTGTACTGTTAAATATATGAATACATGATTGTCACAGTGTACTTGATTAAGTTAAAACAATCAAGAAATGAACACTTTGTGTTATCATATAAAGAAATGAGATATTTCTTTATTAGATATAACAACGTACCCTATTTCTTTAGAGATTACTGTCAAAAAATGATACATTTGTATAATAACCGTAGAAAAAATATTTTATCTACTCTATCTCATATTATGTATCAATTTTAAGTTCGTGAAAACTGTCATTATAGACAGCAGTGCGTGAAGGATTTAAAGTGTGCGTGAAGTAACAATATATTTTAAATGAGATTTACTTTTTCGCACTGTTTTTGACACACCTTCATTGGTGAATAAAAACACTTGTTCTGGTGAAATATTTTTTCACAATTTGTTGAATCAAAAAAGCCTCTTAAGTTAATTAATTCATCACACAGTTGCTGACCATCAATATAAGAAATTGAATTCACTGTACCTAAAATCATGTGCAGATTTGCAAGTAAAAATCTGCACATGATTTTAGGTCATTTCTATCTGGCAATGTAGGTATAGGTAAATGTTGAAAAAAAAATACAAGTTTTAGATTAATCACTGAGTTGTTCAAACGTTCGTTCATTGAAACTACAATTCTATCTAAAAGTGGATTAAAAAATTCTATTTCTATTTGCTATTCTGGTGAAGCAATAGGTCCATCTTGACATAGGTAATTCATTATCTTGTCTTTTTACTCGTTTCCCTCGTTTTTCTGATATTGGTTCAATATTAAGTTCTTTAGCTAATTCTTTAGCGGTTATTATTGCCTGCGTAAATCCATTCTTTATATAACTTTCTAAATATTTATAGTTTTTCTTATGAAACATGCACATTCTGCAATATCAATATTACCTAGGTACTTTTCTGAAGTGATTTACTGACATTAATTTGAAATGGACCAAAGAAACCAGAAAACTAAAGTCTTTTAATTGATCTACTAATGTGATAGCTTTGTGTATTACGATTTGTACACTGGATATCTTATCTTCCCAACTACTTATCCTTATCACTACGTATCACTTAGCCTTTTTACAGTAAAATTCTTAAAGTGATTTAACAGTATTTCCCAACGATTGTTTAAAGCTGGAAATAGTGTAAACAACCTATAAAAATTTCAAAAAAAGTTATAGATTTTACAGACGTTGTTGCTGCATCACATAATCCCAGATTAAAAATATGACAACGACAAGGTAAGGTATATACAAAAAAAAAAGAAAGAGGGTTTTCATTTAAGATTTGTCTCTGTACACCTGAATATTTTATAGATTTTTACGCTCAAACAACATCTTAAAAATGTAATTGAAAAAAATTAATAATTGACTAGTAACATCAGGATAAGAGGGAGCTTAAGTCATGTTTGCTGTTGCCTAGTTCAAAACTACGACTACCCCCGTGAGCTTCATAACATTTATAAAAATTTGCGCTTTTTAAAATGAAATAGAAATGCAAATACTGTTTGGCCGTATTTGTAATTTTCGGTCGGGCAATTTTTATCAAAAATTAATAATGCCGAAAAGTAAGCAGAAATAAAAAAGCATTTATCTTATGAGCAATACCACCGAACCATAGGACATAGGTCACCATGTGGATCTACATGGCAATCAAAAGACCTATGCTAACATACGGTGCTGTCGTGTGGTAGTCTAAAGTGAAACAAACGACAGCTATCAAAAACATTAAACCAAATCCAAAGATCAGCATGCCTTCTCGTAACAGGAACCATGCGAAGCACACCGACCAGAGCAATGGAAGTCATACTCGGTCTCACCTCCCTTAACATATTTGTTAAGGAGGTTGCATTAAGGACCATGGTACGCTTTCGCACGGTTGGTATCGAACCCACTGTAGGGACTGGCACCCATAGGAACAGTCTGCGAACAAGAAGAGGAAACAGTAGAACATATAATGTATGACTGCTCTGTTTTTTCTGAAATCAGAAGATCCGTGTTAGGCGAGTACTGGCTTACACCAGCCGATGTCAGGGAGATCCCCCTCGGGAGCCTCATCACATCACCTATTTTAATTCACTAGGCCTGGTGACAGCCTGAGGTGAGGATATCCCTATACACACGGGAGGATGCACAATGGTCATATGTGGCCTCAGTGCTGGCTGAGCACTAGCTCGCCCCTCCCCAAATTTCCATATCCAGAGGTAAGAATGTCGAATTTTTTGTTTTCGGCAAAAATTTTTTCAAAACTTTTATCTTTCGGAATTTCTTTTTCTTATACGCTCGCGAAAATTAGCATTTTCGTGTAAAGGTCGGGTCGTTTATCGGTTTCGCCAATTCGCCATGGCTAATAATAACGAATCTTATGCTTAGCTGTTTATTTGCAATTCCTGAATTTACACTTTACCTACATTTTCTTCAACCAATCTCAATTACAAAATGTCGTTAAGAAAATAGATTTTTGACTTCACCATCGTTTTTTTTTAATAACAAATGATGTTATTATTATTATTATTATGATAATTTTTTTAAGAATGTACTACGTTTTAAGATTTTTTTCTATCTTACTCGATTTTATGCCAAATAAATTCTTTTATAGTTATAGGTACTTCTATTTATGCACTGGATTTGTGTGGGGTCAAATGACAAAAATCATTACATATGTAATGGTGTGAGTAAGAGAGAGACAGAAACACATATAAGGTATCAGTACATTGAAAAGAGATAGATATACAAAAAAAAACGGGTATGGCAGTCAGTGGGACTGCCGGCAGAATTTATACTTCTATGCACGCGCCCGAATTCATAAATTTGTATGCGAATAATTTAGCAACATCATTATATGATATTCATGTTCAGCGCGCAACCTCAAAAACCTCCTAGTACCGAATGCACACTCATTTTGTATCGAATTTGCATAAAATTCCTGGAGACGAGGTCCATCTTAAGCACCAGGTGTTTGGGACACCATCGCCATTATCATATTCGTATTCAGCGACCCAAAATACCGCCGAGTTTAAAGTGTGCACTGATTTTGTACAGAATTAACATAAAACCCCAGGAAAAGAGGTAAATATCCTAGGCACCAAGTGCCACGGAGACTTTCGACATCATGATATTCGTGTTCAGCGACCCCACAAATCCCGAGTACATAAATTTAACCCATTTGGAATACTTAGCGAGTTGTAATTAGTGATGAGCGAGACTGGTCTTGGTCTTGCGGAAAATGCAAGACCAAGACCAACTTCAGGCTGTAAGATCAAGACCAAGACCAAGACCGAGCAGTGCAAGACTTATGCAAGACCAAGACTTAGCATTGCAAGACTTACGCAAGACCAACCCAAGCCTGCAAGAGTCTTGCGGTCTTGCGTTTTTTAAACATATAAACCGAAAAATAAAGCAGCCACGAATTATTTTAAACTCTAACCTTTTTACTAAGCACAACTTGTGCTAACGATCTAAAAACAAAATAAAGCTGCCGCGGATATTTTTAACCCCAACTCATTTACTAACCACAACCTGTTTTAAGGAAGTATTTTTTTTGTTCATATATGTAAATATGTATATTTTAACCTAAGGAATCCGACCTCAAGTTTTTGTGGAATACTTACTTGTGCAATACCAATACTGTGTATATTATAAAGAACCTAGGATGACGCTTTATATTATCAGAATAGGCACCTTATTACAATATCTAAAGGGCATACCTATGGCCATAATAACATTCAAAAATCTTTGTTGAAATTATGTCAATTTCAACGTGAAATATAATAAATATTCTACCTACCGCACTGGAATTAGTCAATTTCTATTTTTGCATGAGGCCCTTTAAGGGTGGTGGTAACACATTACCACACCACTTCGCAGAACCTTTTTTCTTAGTAATAAGTACGATTCACTCTCTCTTAAGTTTAAGTTTGCACTCTCCTCTCTCCGCTAAACTCTCTAATAATTTAAGAAATCTTTAAATTATAACTTTATACTCTAGTTTTGTTAATGAACACCACTATAGGGAATATGCATGTATTTTTTTTATTCGTTTAATTCACTTTTCACTTCGTTTTAATATAGTAAAAAATAAAAGTATTGTTGAAAATGTACTAATTAAATTTTAAAAAAATAAGTCGCTTAAATTTGTCATGTTCAAACGCTCCATTTTGCGCGCGCTTCGGAATCGTCACATCGCACCACCTGTCAGTGACATTTGTTTACATTTAGTGTGATTATTTGAGATTTTTGAGTTTAATTCGCTGTGAAATCATGCAAAAAGATAAAAAACCATTTTACCGATATTTACTACACACAGTACAAAACACCACAGGATATAATTAAAACACAATTTTAAGCACAAATATCTTGTAAACACATGTAAACAACTCAAAGGGATGCGATGTGACGTAACGTCGCTTCGACCAATGATGGGTCGTTTTCTCAGATTTGAATATCGCGCACAAAATTAACATTTTAATTTAAGTTTTATGGAATGAAGTCCAAATTAAATATAGAAATAATGGTTTAGATATAATTTTAAGAGCATAAAGTATTGTTGATATTAAAATCAAATAAATCTAAATTACATGCATATTCCCTATTGGCAAATATTGTTCTATAGGAAGTACAGTGATAGTGTAGTGATAGTGATAGTGAAGCTAAACAAACAGTCGTATCATTTGCATATTTCTGTACATATTGGTCTTTTTTTTTTATTGCATCCCTGTCAGATAGACATGGGCTTTTTTATGTTATTACATTCGTGTTATTTTAAATTTAAGTGTTTCGTAATATATTTTACTATAGTGTTTACGGATTTGTGTTATTTAGAAAACAGTTAAATACACCCTAATAGTTTAGAAACCCGGTTGTTTTAAAATCCTTTTTAAATACGAAATGTTTTAATCCGGAGTTTAAACAAAATGGTCCTTCGAGCCGGATATTTATCTGTGTAAAAAAACTGTTGAAAGGTGTTTTTCATTGTGTCTTTCGGAAAATTCCACTATAATTTATTCAAGAAATTCTGGACTCTCCGTCTCTGAACTCTGCAAGTTGGTGCTTGTCGAGATTTACAGCACAGCCGTAGCGTTAAGACGACCACCGAAGAAGCATCGCCGCACCCCTTAGGACAGCTGATTTTAAGGTCAACCAGCCCAGTAGGTTACGTAAGTGACAAATCAAACTAAAAATATAGTGCTTAATAAATGTGCCTTTAGAAATAACTTTTTTTCATCTAAAATACATTATTTACATAGGTAGTTGGGAAGGATACCTGATGATAATTTTAATTGTTAACACAATTTATTTGCTCTTTATATTTATTTATATTTTTTTATAGTTTAGTTTTTTGTTTGTATTTTTTACAAAATGTCTCTTAATGCTCTTATAAAAGCTCGTACATCCGCTAAAGGCCAGATCACTCGAATTTCAAATTGGATGCTCGAAAATCAAAATTGTGAAAATATCTCGCACTTTGAAAATAGACTAAAAGTTTTAGAAAAACAATTTGTAATTTAGAATGACTCCCAAGATGAGATCGAGTACATCTTAAGCACAGACCAAAAAGTAAGTGATTCAGAGAATAGACAGATATTTGAAGATGAATATTTTGAAGCTTTGATTAATAAACGCATGCGCGACTTGTCATGTAAGGAAGCTGTCCAGCCAAGTCACAGTTTTATTATCAAACTCCCGGAAATAAAAATTCAGTCATTTTCTGGTTCGGCGGAATCGGATTGGACTAGTTTTTATGACTTATTTGAAGCTCTAATCGTAAATAACCCCAAACTAGGATCCAAAGCCGAAAAGTTCTTTTACCTTAAGTCGCTTTTAAGAGGAGAAGCGCTAAAAGTAGTTGAATCTCTTAAAGTAACTAATGAAAATTTTGATACCGCTATTGATTTGTTAAAAAAACGATATGATAATAAGTCAAAATTGGTTAATACTCATTTACACTTGCTTTTCGGAGCTGACAAAATAGCTAAATGTACACCACAGTTGTTAAGGGAATTCGTTACCAATTCTAGAAAAGCTTTATATTCTGTAAAAAATTTAAATTATTCATATAAAGAACTATTCGATGCTGTACTAGTTTACTTGCTTGAAAAAAAATTAGACTTTAATTCTTGACGTGGTTTTGAAGAAAGCAGGGATTTTAACAGTCTGTCTGATGTAAAGAATTTTTTTCAATTTTTGGAAAATCGGTGTGTAATTTTAGAAAATTTATCAAGTGTTGATACTGCTCCTAGTGTTGAAAGAAAGTCAAATAAATCTTTCAAGGTTGCACTTCACAACCAAGTTCAAGAGTCTATGCCCAAACCCCCTGTTTTCAATGGGCCTTGTTTATATTGTTCTAGTTCCGTTCATAAAATTTATAAATGTGACAGATTTACCACTCTTTCCCCATCAGAACGGCATGAATTTGTAAAGAGAAAATCACTTTGTTATAATTGTTTAGGTGATAAACATAGTATTCAAAATTGCTTAAGCAAAATAAGATGTAACATTTGTAAACAAGCTCATCACTCTTTAATCCATTTAGGACATTCAACTCCATCTCTATCTGGTCGAAATTTCCGAACTACAAATAACATCTTGGACAATAGGAGAATTCATGACAACTCTCAGCACAACTCTTGCCCCCCTTGTGAAACCACTAATCCAGTTATTGAAAATCCGATTTCATTTGGTAACGAGTCTCAAACACACCATAGCGTTCAACACCGACGCTCTCCTGATCGACCAAATTCAATGCCCAGGAATTCCTCCTCATGACTAGAAAGTACGCGTAAGGACTTAAACCTTGTTCCAACTAACTCACTACCTTGTAATTCCCCTTCACTCTCCACCATACTATCTTCATTCTCCAAAAAACCGTCTCAGGTTGTTTTGTTTGTTTTAATTTCTTCCTTCAAAAAATGGACTGTATATACAGTGTGACCCATTTGGAATGGAAACACCCCTGCAGAATTCTTATTAATTAACCGATTGTAATAATTTTTTTTCCTATTTTTGAGTTAAAAAAAGTTTTACTCGAAGACCTAATTTGACATCTTTAATTTCGTTTTCAAGGCCTACTATGCCACTTTTTTGTTGTCAAAAATGAAGAATTTTTATTAGCGATTTTTTTTATTAAAAAATGACGACACCACTGGATTTAAAGTGGCTTTAAATAGCTCTTATTAAAATTTCATGAATAAATATTCATAAATAAAAAAGTTATGAAAACTTAAAATTTGAAAACTCGTCAACCTAAGAGTTACAAAATAACACACTGTATCAACATTTCTAACACAAAAGGTTTATAAACAGCCCCTAAGGAACAGGGAAGAACTTTGTGCAAGAATTCGACAGGTTTGTGAAGAAATCACCCCGCAACAATTAAGGAATGTCACTAAAAATATTCGCAAGCGCTACGACAAATGTGTTCAACTAAATGGTGGATTGGTAGAGGCGACCAGGATCTAAAATAAACAAAACAATTATAAGACTAAGATACTTAGTTTGTGAAAAAGTGGTTGATTGTTTAAATTAATAAAAAGAATCACAATTTGTGTGGCTAAATGTTGATGCAGAGTTTAATTTTGTAACTCTTAAGTTGACGAGTTTTCAAATTTCATATTGTCATAACTTTTTTATTTATGAATATGTATTTATGAAATTTTAATCAGAGCTATTTAAAGCCACTCTAAATCCAGTGGTGTTGTCATTTTTTAATAAAAAAAATCGCTAATAAAAATTCTTCATTTTTGACATCAAAAAAGTGGCATAGTAGGCCTTGAAAACGAAATTAAAGATGTCAAATTAGGTCTTCGAGTAAAACTTTTTTTAACTTAATAATAAGAAAAAAAAAATTATGCCAATCCGTTAATAAATAAGAATTCTACAGGGGTGTTTCCATTCGAAATGGGTCACACTGTATGTATTAGCTGTATTGTTATCTCAATTAAACACTTCTTGAACTTAGAAACATTTATTTTGAAATTATAATGTCGAAGATTATTGAATACACACATTGACGATGTGCACTCTAGGGAATCTTTTTCTACAATCCTCCTTTTACTCGCATGCGCGATCAACATGGCCGTATTTTACATAGGCGTGCGAACAATGAAATAAAATTATAAAAAATATAAAATAAAATAAACTTAAATAGATTATGGCCTTAACATGCCGGCCGCCTTGAAAGTATGTACTACTTTCAACAAAATAAAAGTTATAAAGATCAAATTGATTACATTCATAAATACAAAAAATTCAAAATCAATAATGCTTAAAATTAACAATGTCCAAAAGTATTTAATGATAAACTCTTAGTTTATGATCAAACTCATTACGCAAAATCAGTGCGCAAAGTTCATGTACATTTAGTCAATTGGTAATGCGCACACTCGCGAAACTGCACGTTTTAGCACTCCACTTTGTGTTTTTAATGTAACAACTCTGATGACTTGATCAGCTCCAGGATGGACATCAATTACTCGTCCCAGCTGCCATTTGAGTGGTGGAAGGTTGTCATCCTTGACTAAAACCAATGACCCTTCTTTGAGCAAGTGTGTTGCATTCTGTTTCCACTTTACTCCGTGCTGCATCTCTGAAATAACTTCTTTGTGCCAACGTGTCCAAAAATGCTGGCAGATTGATTGTAAGTGCTCGAACCGTGATAGTCTGTTACTTGGTACATCTACTAAATTTGGTTCAGGAATGGCAGTGAGCTGTCTGCCGATTAAAAAATGTCCTGGTGTAAGTGCCTGTAAGTCCTCGGGATCAGAGGATAAAGGAATCAAGGGTCGAGAATTAAGGATGGCCTCTATCTGTACTAGGATAGTGTAAAAATCCTCAAAAACTAAATTTGCATTACCTACTACACGCAATAAATGATATTTGGTAATTTTGATTCCCGCTTCCCATATTCCTCCAAAACTTGGTGAATTTGCGGGGATAAAATGCCATTTAATTCCCTCAAATGATAAAAAATTTGATATTTTGTCTGAATTTAAATTTACAAAATGAATCACTTCCTTTAATTTACGATTCGCGCCTACAAAGTTGGAACCATTATCTGAAAATATCTCAGAAGGTCTTCCTCGTCGGGCAACAAAACGTTTTAATGCTGCTATAAATGCATCTGTTGATAAATCTGTAATCAATTCCAAGTGTACTGCACGAGTGGCCATGCACACAAAGATACAAATATATGCTTTGTAAAATTTACACCCCCGTGTTCGTTTGTCTTTTAAAAAGTAAGGCCCCCCATAATCTATGCCTACATTAAAGAAAGGAACATATTTGTTAACTCGAACTGCAGGTAAGTTTCCCATTAACGGTTGAGTTGATTTGGGATTAGCTCTAAAGCAAATAGTACATTTTCTAATAATATTTTTGCATAAATTTCGACCTGATATTGGCCAATAATTTTCACGAATTGAACATAGTAAATTCTGAGCACCACAATGAAATAACCTCTCATGTTCGTATTTTGCAATTAACGAAGTTAAAATATGTTTGTGAGGTAGAAGTATTGGGTGTTTCTTATCAAAAGTTATTTGTGAATTCATTATACGTCCACCTACTCGTAACAGACCGTTATGATCCATAAGGGGAGTTAATGATAATAATTTGCTTGTATTATGAATAGGTTTGCATTTTTCAAGACGTGCATACTCTTGAGGAAAATCAGATTTTTGTGCAATTTTAATTAAAATGTTCATAGCATATTGTATTTCTAAAAGTGTGAGGCTCCCCAGTTGTCTTTGTTCCTGTGGTAACCTCGAGTTTTTCGTAAACCGAATGATATATGCCACAACTCTTTGTAATTTAGTTACAGAAGAAAACCGAGTGAATAAGTCAAGATTTGATTGAATTAAAGGTTCACTATTAACTGACATATTTACAATAGTGCGCTGGTCTGGTAGGTTCTCCTGTTCTATGTCATCATTAATTACCCATTCGGATGAATCCCTTGTTAGCCACTGTGGACCATGCCACCATAATCGTGAACTGGTAATAATGTCAGTGGTGCTGCCACGTGATAGTAAGTCGGCAGGGTTCTCTGCTGACTGAACATGATGCCACTGCTTTACGTTTGTTAGTGTCTGGATTACCCCCACTCTATTTCCTACAAATGTTTTCCACCTGTTTGGCGAACCTCGAATCCATGACAGGGTAATTGTGGAATCAGACCAAAAATACCTTGCGTCAAATTTTATTTCTAATGAGTCAACTACCTTCCTTGACAATTTGGCTAACAGTACTGCACCGCATAATTCAAGTCTGGGTAGTGTTACCTGCTTTATTGGTGCTACTCTGGATTTGGCACATGCCAAATGTGAAGAAATGTTTCCTGATTCTGACACACAACGTATGTAAATACACGCTCCATATGCCTTTTCGGAGGCGTCTGAAAATCCATGAAGTTCTATCTGACTGTAGTTTGGAAGTAGTATATGTCTCGGTATCGTTAATTGACCCAATGAATTGAGCCCATTTTTGAACTGTATCCATCTGGAGTGAATATATTGAGGAACTGTTTCATCCCAAGTTAGGTTGATCTTCCATAATTCCTGAATGATTAGTTTGGCTGTTATTATAATTGGTCCCAAAAGTCCTAATGGATCATATAATTGACTTATTGTAGATAATATTATCCGTTTAGTGACCATATTATGCTGTAACATATTGCTAGTGCAATAATGAAGAGAATCAGTATTTGCATTCCAAAAAACACCAAGAGTTTTGTTTTGCTCATTTTCACCTAAGTTTATTGTGCTGGAATTCAATTGCTTGTTCATGTGGAATTGCTGTAATATATTTGAATTATTGCTTAGCCATTTGCGGAGCTCAAAACCTGCTTCAGATAATAACTTAGTTACATAATATTGAATTTCTAGTACCTCATCTACTGAGTTTGCTCCTGTGAGCAAATCATCCACATAAAAGTCATCTTTAATTACCTTGCTTGCAGTTGGATATTTGTCCTTGTTTTCCATATATATTTGATGCAAACTCCTAATTGCTAGATAAGGAGCAGATGCTGTACCATATGTTACCGTATTTAATTGATATGTCTTTAAATTGTCATCAGGATTGGCTCGCCAAATTATCTGTTGTAGACCTCGGTGCTCTGGAGTGACTAGGACTTGTCGATACATTTTTGATATGTCCGCTGCAATAACTATATTGTGCTTTCGAAATCGTAGGAGAATAGTGACTATATCCCTTTGAATATTTGGTCCAACGAATTGTGCATCGTTCAATGATATACCAGTGTCTGTTTTCGCTGAGGCATCGAATACCACGCGAAGTTTTGTTGTTAAACTTTTGTCCTTGATGACGGCATGATGAGGTAAGAAATAATTAATCTCGTTTGTGTTCTCCTTGATCTCGGTCATATGCCCGAGTGATTCGTATTCTGACATAAAACTGATGTAGTCCTTCCTTAGTTCTGAATTTGCGAGCAATTTTCGTTCTAATGATAAAAATCTATTGATGGCTGTCTGCTTTAAGTCTCCTAATTTGGATACCAATTCGTTAAATGGAATATTTACGATGAACCGTCCGCTAGCGTCTCGTTTTGTAGTAGTTTTAAAGTGATCCTCGCAATATTGTTCAGTTTCTGACAATTTGATGACATCCTTTATTTCCTCAATGTTCCAGAACCGTGTTAATGAATCATCAATGCCTTCGGATGAATTGTAAGTGCTTAAGTAATTTACAGTTGAGTTTGACTTAACTCTTGGAAGTGATAAATCTCCAGCAATGATCCAACCAAGTTGAGTTTTTTGTAAAATTGGCATGTTTGGCCCCAATTTGATTTGACCTACTGCTAATAATGACCAAAATACATTTGATCCCAATAATATATCAATCTGACTTGATTGATTGAAATTTGGATCAGCTAATTTTAAATGGCTTGGAATATTTAATTGTTTCTTATTAAATGATATTAAAGGTAATTTTTCAGTAATAACAGGTAAAACTAGACAATTTATATTCATTTTGAAATTATTTATGCATGACATAATTTTAATATTAATTTGTTTGTTAATATTTGATAAAGATTGACCTACACCCTTGACTGCATAATTTACATCTGAAAATGTTAGCCCTAATTTCTCACATAATTGTTCTGAGATGAAGTGGCTTTGAGATCCACTGTCTAAAAGTGCGCGACATGTATGTGTGTTATTTTTTGAATCTTGTATTTTTATTAAGGCTGTGGATAATAATGTTTGTGCTGATACACGTATATTTTGAATTGAGGGTGTAGCTACGGCTGTTTGACTCTCAGTTGTAGCTATTGAGATGTTTGACTGTGCTCTGGCTTCCTCGATATTTGTTAAATCCCTTGTTGTTGAATTACCCTGTATATTATCTGAATTATTCAAATTGTTAGAGTGATCTATATGTAATAATGTGTTGTGACTTTTACCACACCTTCTGCATTTGCTAGATTGACAATCAGATGAAAAATGAGATTTTCCAAGACAATTTAGACAAAGTTTCATTTAACTTCTTCAATTCTTTTCTTAACCGCTAATTTGAGAAACGATTCACACTGAAATAGTCCATGTGCTTTGTTACAGAAATGACAACTAAATTTATTAGAACTAGTGTATGCACCTATTTGTTTTTTATGTGTATTTGTGTATAATTGTTTATTTGTTTTTTCTAACTTTGATAAATGTAATGTTTCTAAAATTTCACATTTTGTTTTTAGAAAATTGTTCATATCAGCCATTGTTGGAAGGTCTTCTTTGTGCTCAAAAGACTCCCAATCGCGTCTGGTTGTTGTATCAAATTTATTTGTTAAAATGTAGATGATCAATCTATCCCAAGAATCTGTGTCTTCACCTAAGGCTTTAAGTGAACGTAAATGTTTTGAAATATCGTTAAAAAGGTTTCTGAGATCTACATGTGATTCTTTTGATAATGCTTGGAGTTCAAAAATTGAATGAATGTGGTTGTGAATTATTAGTTTTTTATTTTCAAATCGCTCAACTAGCAAATCCCAAGCAACATTGTAATGGTCACCTGACGTGGGTATATTTTTAATGATGCAGGCTGCACCTTTACTTAAAGCTGATCTAAGATAATAATACCTTTGATAGTCCCCTAACCTCTGATTATTATGAACTAAATTGACGAATGCATCCCTAAACTCAACCCAATCACTATATTGACCGTCAAATTGGGGAAGTGTTATTGGAGGCAACTTAATATTTATGTTATTGCTAGTTCTAGATGACGTACTGTTACCTGAAGAGGATGACCTGCTTGATTCATTTGGATGATATACTTGATCATGAGGTTTACAAAGATTTTGTATTTTAGTGACAAGTTCAAAATAAGAATTTTCAAATGTTTCGCGAATATCTGACTCTAATTCATCTTCATTTAAAGTTTCTATCTCAGTTTGTATATCATTAAATTCATCCCAAGATGGTTCAAACTTTTCTAATCTTGCTTGCAAATTAGTTATCATATTTTCGTTAACTTGAGAAAAATCTAATTTATCCAGATATGTTTGTAAACGTGTGATTCTGGCCTTGACTTGGCCTCTTTTTAATATCAAGGATTCCATTATAATTTTACTTTAATAAATAAATTAAATTGGGACACCCCGTACTAATATTTGTCCGAAATTAAATAAAAATACTGCGAAATATACCTAAATGTCAATGAGAAATCTACTTTTTATGCGACAAAACTACCAAATACATTAATAATATTCGAGAAAGTATAAGAAATATATATTATAGTGTACTTACAGATGCCAATAGGATTTGTATAAAAGGAAATGAGTAAATACAGACCAGTTGATTATCACCGGCTTCACTTATTTTCATCACAATCTGCGTGGCGTGCTCACCTTTGCTGCCAAGGGATTATGTACCTTAATCGTCCGATGTATAAATGGTTGTATTGCTTGCTGGTGCTGAATACGGGTCGAAGTGACCAATGTTTTGTTTGTTTTAATTTCTTCCTTCAAAAAATGGACTGTATATATGTATTAGCTGTATTGTTATCTCAATTAAACACTTCTTGAACTTAGAAACATTTATTTTGAAATTATAATGTCGAAGATTATTGAATACACACATTGACGATGTGCACTCTAGGGAATCTTTTTCTACAATCCTCCTTTTACTCGCATGCGCGATCAACATGGCCGTATTTTACATAGGCGTGCGAACAATGAAATAAAGTTATAAAAATATAAAATAAAATAAACTTAAATAGATTATGGCCTTAACACAGGTTTTGTTGGCTACCGCTAAAGTTATCATACACTCTAAAAATGGTTCTTCCATATGTGCAAGAATACTTCTCGACTCTGGAAGTCAAACCTCATTCATGACAAAGTCTCTTGCTGATACACTTGGCTACACACCGTATAGAATAAAACTGTACACTACAGGTTTAGGTGGCAAGTATAGCTCTCTTTCGAATGAAATGTTAGATGTCGTTTTAAACTCGCAAACTGATGCATCCCAATCCTTTCCAATCTCTTGTGCTATTGTTGAAAATATCACTCACAAATTGCCAGAAGTTCCTCTTATTTTTAGTGAATTCAATATTCCTGAAGAAATTTCGTACGAATTAGCAGATTTTCAATACTGTGAGCTGTCTGAAATAGACATTCTAGCAGGAGCAGACATTTATTACTCTTTATTAAAGCCTGGTATTCTCAGTTTGGAAAGTGGCCGCCCCACTCTAGTGAACACCCATTTAGGATGGATAATTTCCGGAAATGTACCCCCTCATTTTCTTAGAAGTGAAAAATCTACTTCTCAGTTTTGTTCTCAGAATTTTTTGTTGACTGAAGGTACAATAGTAGAAGACAGTAGAATTGATATACTATTAGAAAGGTTCTGGACTCAAGAAGAGCTTCAGGAGACCCCCTCTCTCTTTCTCTCCCCTGAAGAAGAATTAGCTGAAAACATTTTCATCAACACTACTCAGATTTTACCTGATGGTAAATATCAAGTTAACATGCCCTTTAAATACTCAAACAGTTTACTAAAATTAGGAGACTCTTTTTCTGTAGCTAAGAAACGATATCTCTCTCTAGAAAAACGTTTTCAACGAAACCCTTCTCTTTTCTCAGACTATAAAAGATTTATAGATGAGTATAGTGCACTTGGGCATGCGCGATATGTCCCGATGTCACTCTCGAATCATCATTCTCAGAACAAGTATTTTACCCCTCATTTATGTGTGTTACGAGATAACAGCCCAATCACAAAGATTCGTGTAGTTTTCGATTTTTCCTGCAAAACTACCTCAGGGTTGTCTCTTAATGATATTACTCTAAAGGGTTTCCAAGTCCAACCTGAGTTATTTGACATTCTCTGTCGGTTCAGAAGTTTTAAATACGTAATTACAGCTGATATTGAAAAAATGTACCGGCAAATTGCTATGAACCCAGAGCACAATTACTTACAGAATATTTTGTGGCGAGAACACCCTTCTCAAGATCTCAAATGTGTCGAACTAACCACTGTCTCTTTTGGCCAAAATTGTGCTCCCTTCTGAGCTACCAGGGTTCTGAAGGATATTGCTTCTCGTAATTCGAAACTCACTCTCGCTTCAAATGCTCTGTTGACACAAACATATGTCGATGACATTCTTGCCGGGACAAATAATCGCTCGGATTTGAAAACTCTTTATGTTGAACTGAACGCAGTCCTTTCTGAACATGGTTTCAAATTACATAAATATTGCTCTAACTCTGAAGAATTCCTAGAATCCATTTCTCAGCCTCATACTGTAGAATACGACTTAAGTATTGATGACTTTCCGTGTAAAATTTTAGGCATTAAATGGAATCCTCTAAAGGATTTGTTGAAAATTTCAGTACCCGATTCTCTTAATGTCGATAGAATCACCAAACGATATGTGCTCTCCGCTCTTGCTTCCTGTTATGATCCACATGGTCTTGTAAATTTCGTAATTGCTGCAGGAAAAATGCTAATGCAAAAACTGTGGCTTCACAAACTTGATTGGGACGCTGAAATTGTAAATTCATCACTTTTGAATGAATGAAAAAACTTCAATAGCAATTTGGAACTTCTTAAAGCTGTAAAAGTACCCCGCTACTTCTTTATTAATAAAAAAATTGTAAAAATTCAACTAATTGGATTCAGTGATGCATCATCTGTTTGTTACGGATGTGTAGTTTACATTCGCACCACTTATATTGACAATACAGTCTCTTGTAACCTTGTAGCAGCTAAATCTCGTGTCGCCCCTATTAGAAAAGTTCAGACTATTCCAAAACTAGAACTTAGCGCCATGCTGATGCTTGCACAACTGTCCCAACGGTTGCTAGATATTTTCAAAAATGTTTTCACAATTGACTCCGTACATTTGTTTACTGATTCTAATATTGCTCTTTCTTGGATTAAATCTCACCCCAGTAGGTCAGTCTTCGTAGCTAACCGCGTATTTCTGATACAAGATCTTTGTAAAAATTTTTTTTGGCATCATGTCAGATCTTCACTAAATCCTGCAGATATTGTTTCTCTGGGGATATGTAATGAAAATATCTTAGATTTCTGGTTTAACGGTCCCAAGTTTCTGCATTTATCTGAATTAAATTTGTCACAAGTTGAAACTTTCTCTCCAATAGAATGTCCTTCAGAAGAAAGGAAGGTTGTATTAGTATCTCTGAAAAAAGAAGAGGAATTTTGGATTTCTTGGTTTTATAAATTCTCTAAATTTCTCAGGTTGCAGCGCACTACAGCTTACGTATTGCGTTTTATCCATAATGTGCGAAATAAAGCAAACAAACTATCTGGTCCTTTGCAGCCTTTTGAACTTACTGTAGCACTTGATTTTATCGTAAAAAAAACTTCAATCAGATCATTTGAAGAAGGAAATTGATCAACTTTCTCACAGTCGACCTCTCACAAACAAACAATTTTTGTCTCTAAGACCCTTTATCGATAAGGCTGGTATCTTACGAGTTGGGGCACGATTACAGAATGCAAATATCGAACTGAATCAAAAACACCCCATTCTCTTGCCCTCAAATAGTCATGCCGTAATGCTTCTTCTGTAGCAAGAACATATTAGATTGGGGCATAGTGGCCCACAAAACGTTTTATCGAACATACGGTTACGGTTTTGGTCTTTAAATGCGTTAAGGGAAATAAAACGTATCATCAGATGTTGTATAACATGTTATCGTTTCAATGCAATCTCAGCACAGCAAATAATGGCTGAACTTCCAACTGATCGAGTACGTATTTCCAGACCATTTCAAAAAGTAGGTGTTGACTTCGGTGGCCCATTTATGATAAAATCGTCCCGGTTGCGAAAGGCTCCATCACTCAAATGTTACATCGCCATATTTGGGTGTATGGTTACCAAAGCGGTCCACAGTGAACTCTTATCAGATTTGTCTACTAATTCTTTTTTGATTACTCTTAAACGATTTGTTGCTAGAAGAGGTAACCCCTCGGTTATCTATATTGACAATGGTACCAATTTCCTTGGAGCCAGAAACCAATTAAAGGCAATTTATGATTTTTTTAGATCCCAATCTAAGTATGACACCATTCGCAATTTTCTCGCTCAAAATGAATCTCAGTGGAAGTTCATTCCCCCCCGTTCACCCCACGGGGGTGGTATATGGGAATCAGCCATAAAGAGCGCTAAATATCATCTAATCCGTCTAGTTGGTAATTCCTCGTTTACCTTTGAAGAATTTAGCACCATCTTAGCTTAAATAGAGGCTATATTGAACTCTCGCCCATTATACATCCCCTCAAATGATCCGTTTGGCGTTTATGAGTAGGCACGCCATTGAGCCTTGATGTGTTTGTGTTTCGTCCCCGGCATGCTTACTTGGACTCGTCAGTAAGGCTGTAAGCCATGCCCTGCCTTAGACACGATGGAGAAATTATTGCAGCGGCCGGGGATCGAACCCGGGTCCGCACGGTGGGAGTCAGGAGTTCTGACCGTTTCGCCGCCGAGGCTGCTGTTCGGCTAGTGGTACGAACGTGGTCCGATCGAGTCGAAGCGACCGCCACAAACCGAATGACCTTAGTCCTCTTACCCCCGGTCACTTTCTAATCGGCACAGCTCTTACTGCTTACCCTGAATCTAATCTCTCCACCACTCCTGTAAATAGAGTCTCGTTTTGGAAACAATGCACACAAATACAACAAACATTTTGGAACAAATGGTCTGTCGATTACCTCCATAGGTTGCAACTCCGACCAAAAAGGCTAACACCTACTTCAAATATTAAGCAAAATGATGTTGTGTTCTTAAAAAATGAGGAAACACCTCTCGAAGTTATCCCTGGCAGAGACGGACTTGTTAGGTTAGTCCGCATTTTAACGAAAGATGGAGAATACACTCGTCCCATAACAAAGGTGTGTCCGTTACCTTTTGATTTGGTGGATGAACACCTTAATGACTGTTAACTTGTTGGTGCTTCTATATGGTATCTTAATTTCGCATTGTTTGTTGCTCATAAAATCTCCCTCACTCTCTCTTCCGAATCTCGCTCTGATTTATTGTTGGCTACTTTTAATTTTATTTGTTTTTCTTTTTGCCGGGGGCTGTATGTTGAAATTATATCAATTTCAACTTGAAATATAATAAATATTCTACCTACCGCACTGGAATTAGTCAATTTCAATTTAAGAAATCTTTAAATTATAACTTTATACTCTAGTTTTGTTGTTTTAAATTCCTTATTAAATACGAAATGTTTTAATGCGGAGTTTAAACAATCTTTTTCTTTCGTCCAATACTAATAAAATCATATCGCTTTATTTTAATTTAGAATTAGGTACCTAACCTTGTATATGTATTTTAAAAGAGTTTATCTGCGATGATTTTGGGCCCTTTCATTTCTACAAACCTTTCAAATGGCACAATGTTTTTAGAACAAATAATAATATCTATAGGTAATAGGGAACATGCAGTATTTTTAGTTTTGTTTTTATTTTAAAGAATTCCATGTAAAATAGGTCATAAACATATTAAAAAATTAAAATAATGTAATTTAACGTAAAAAATGCTGTTTTAAATAGACCGTTTAAGTTTTTGTGCCAAAACGGACCTGTAGTTCCGATGACGTCATTCCTGTCTGTCACTGATTGTGCTTGCCGTCGTTAACTTAACAAATTGCAAGTTTTCTCGAATTTCTACTTATTTTTTTGTAATAATTTAAAATGGACTATCCATCAACATCAGGTGATCAAAATAATAGGTACCCCTAAAATTCCGAAAAAAAGTCGTGTTAACTCATTTTTTTGCCAATTTCTCCATCTACTTGAACAAAATTTCCAAATAAATTGTTTTTGACTGGACCTTCTGACCCAAAATTGAGAAGAAATTGGTTTCAAGCTGCAAAGATTTATAACTATTATTCTCCAAAGACTATTATTCAATGCTGTGAAGACCATTTTGACGTAATTTGGCGAATACTTGTTATTATTGCGTACTGTACCTAAGTATTTACAAAACTTCTCAATAACATATTTTTACAGTTTGGAGAACGACGTCGAAAATTTGATGAAGTTTAAAATGTTTGGGGGGAAACTTTATCTGAAAAAAGATGTGGTACCTCATATTTTTGAATGCCAAAATATAATGATACCACTAAAACCTAGATCAGTTAGAGAAGGAAAAAACGTGAAATTCTTGAGAGCATTAAAAATACTGCAGCTATAATATTGATGTATTCTTTCAGATTATTTCATTCTTACACCGAACATTTAAACTCACATTTTTATAATCATATAAAAGTTGAAAAACTATGATTCATGCATACCGTAGTAATTTAGTCCCTTTCATTTCTACACTTGTAAACCCTGGACTCTCGACAGTAACTCGTGGTAAATTCCTGGAGTCTGTTTTAATAAACCCAACTTCCATTTTTAGTAAAAATGTAATAGTATATTATATACCAAGGGACTAAAGTGAATGTTTTAATCCCGCACGTGATGTTTATTGCCTGAGGGCTCGTAGAGCCCGAGGGCCAATAATCACGTAAGGGATAAAATATGTCTTTAGTCCTGAGGCATATACGCTATTTTTTGCACTTCCCAGTATTATAACTTTTAACTTTGATACAATTAATAATTTTGATGAGTTATATAAACACGGTATAGTCCATTTCATCGTTTTTGGCCGATTTGATATTAGAAACCACTGAAATAAGATTAAACTGTCATCCAAGTTACCAATGGCGGACAGCTTTTTTTTTTTAAATTAGGTCGTAAGTTTCTGAAACTATCAGTGTGGTTTGACATCTACAAAAATATGACATTAATAATTATTAAATTCAACCCTTCAACAACGAGCCGTACATGACGGTTACTAGGAATGTTAATTAAGTCAAGACTTTCGTATTGAATACTTTTTATCTACCGGTGAAACAAGATGCAGTTACGTAAGTGTTGCATTAAAAAACAAACGTCCTCATTTAAATTTCTAACTTGCCTGTATCTAAGAGAGATGTAACTCTAAATTTACTTCGAGTATGATTTCTGTCATCGGCCAAAATCCGTGAAATGGACTATACTTGGTTTACTCAGTAGGTAACGTTATAGCAACAGTGTCAACAAAATTTTTCAATTCAGTGACATTTCAATTAATGCTGACATTTAAAACGAATCGCAACTTAACTAACAGAATATCAAGAAAATGAATCAAGAAATGAATGAAACTACATATTTTGATATAGATAAGGCAGCTGACATGATAACGGAAGAATTAATACCCAAAAAATCAAGAAAAATTTACGAACAGCAATATGAAGGCTTTGTCAATTGGTGTAAGGAGAAAAAAGTGGAAAACTACAATGAAAACGCTTTGTTGGTTTATTTCATCAATTGTTATAATGTTAGTATCACTTACAATGACAATTCAATCAATAAAGATTCATAATGGAATATTTCCTAATTTTTGTCCTAGTTATTAATAGTGATGTAGCTGCGGTAAAGTTTGATTCTTACTTTTTGTCCCTAGGGATTTGAAATGCAACTTTATCTCCCTAGGGACTAAAAGATACACTTTAGTCCCTGTTATACGGGACTAAAGTTGTTACTTTAGTCCCGGAAGTGCAAAAATAATATTGACTGCTCATAATCAATTTTACACGCAAAGTTAACCACTAAAAAGTTGACATAGCAGGAGTGACGTCACTAAACGCTGATTGGTGTTTTGAAATGCATTTTGTTTTACGTAATTTTAATTGGTAATTATTGTTAAAAATCAACATGATATTAAATAAAAACGTTAAAGTAGCCCTTCTTTTATATTTTTTTAAACTTTTAATCATAAAATTTTCATAAATATCATATTTGTATCTTCCCTATTACGATACCCTTAAGCAGAGCCATAAATCACCAAACAATAGAAAAGCGGCCGGCGGCCGGTTAGGCAAAAGGAATAATTTATATTATTGGTATTTTATTAGACTTTGCAAAGCAAAGAGTGTTGAATATTGGGGTTGTAAATAAACACAGCCGTACTTTACAACGTACTTTGTAAAGTACCAACATTTTTTTGTTAAATTATTATTTTGGAATCAGTTTATACTGTATTTGAAAATCAAGAGAGAGTAAATTCCCAGAAATGTTTTGCAGTTATCAGTGTTAAAGGCAGTAAACCATAGACGTGCGTTTTCAAAATTAAATTAATATGGAAATAGAAATATTTAATTTGTTTTAGTTATTTATACCTAGATTACCAATTTTAGATAGATAAACATAATTCGTAAGTAGTAATTTAATTTGGGTAAAATGAAGAAAAAGTCAATATTATTATAGGCATTTTGTTTTAGGCATATGTTTATTTACAAAATATGTATATAATATGTACAGATAATTACAATTATTTATAAATTAATATGAGGAGCTAAAAAAACAATTAAGTAGGTATATGAGAAAAAAAACCAACCGCAAGGATAAAAGAGCAACATGCAAAAAATACGACAATATTAAATCTTAAAAAATAAAAATCAAAAATAAAATTAAAGTACATAAATTAATAATTTTAAAGTTATGGTTCCTCGCACTCTGTGTCAGAAGATTCACTATCTGATTCTAGAGAAATTACAATGGGCTCTATAGTAGGTAACATCAATTATGTTATCTAGCTCCCACATTTTTTTTTCTATTTCTGTAACGTGTCTAATACATTTTTGCCAATTTTTACTTGTTACTTCAGATATTGCCTTATTGAAGAGATTTTTAACATCTGATAATTTAAAAGTAGTGTTATTTCTGGCAACATAACCTTTAACTTGAGCCCATATCAATTCTATCGGATTCAGCTCACAATGGTAGGGTGGTAAACGAAGGATTTCAATTTCTCGTTTTTTGGCTATCTCCTCAATATTATATTTTTTATAATTTTGCTTATGTTTTTTAGCAATAGTTAACAATTCTGCCCTCAGCATTGTATTGTCAAAGGCTAAATTTTTAGAAGATAACCATTTTGCAATTTCATCCTTTTTCCATTTAGTGGTTGGTGAAGGTTCAAGTAATCTGGAGTGGTAACTTGCATTGTCCATTACAATAACCGATCCTTTTGGTATGAATTGAATCATCTGTTTAAAATATTCCTCAAACACGTCTCTATTCATTTCTTCGTGATAATCAACGGTTTTTTTTATTC
Organism: Altica lythri; assembly: GCA_964028335.1. Taxonomy (NCBI): domain Eukaryota; kingdom Metazoa; phylum Arthropoda; class Insecta; order Coleoptera; family Chrysomelidae; genus Altica; species Altica lythri. The sequence continues at coordinate 3,073,571 of OZ034806.1, read as the reverse complement.
AAATAAGAGTAAACCATTCTCAAGAAAACCGTTTGTACTGCCTATATGACAAATAATTAATCTTTTACCTTTTCCTACAGGTTCCTTAAAACCAGTAGTATATCCTTCTAGAAAAGCTTGATGGGATGATTTTATATTTTTGTCTTTCCAAACTCTTCCTACACAATGTCCTTCATTAACCCATGTTTCATCTAAATAATAAATGTTTTTATTTTGAGCTTTAACTTGTTGTATTCTTCTGAGGTACTGTCTTCTCCAACATACAATTTCTTCAGAATCAATTAGCATTGAGTGTCTGCCCATTTTTTCTAATTTAAAGTTTAACTCATGTAACATTTTCAATAGTTTATCCCGGCTTATTGTGGGTAAAACAACATCATTCGTAATGGCTTGCAAAACTTTATCTAAAGTTGGTATTTGCTTGTTTATAAAAAATGAGTGAACAAGCTTACGAATAGCATTTTTAAAAAACTCGTCCACGTTGACTTTTAATAGTTTTGGTCTACCTGGTTTCGGCTTTGGTGAGGTTACTCCACCTGATTTTTCCTCCTTTAGAACTCTATGTATTGTAGATTTTTCATATTCCATTGCCTTAGATGTTGTTTCAACTACACTGCCAATAGTGTTTGAGGGATTTTGATGTTTAAAATAGTGGTACACATTTACTACAGCACTCTTTTCATTGAGCGATAAATGGTCTAGTTTTAATTTTTTCACTGGCGTATACTCACAAACTGCTTCCATTTGTAGTCACTACTATTTGTCACGTTTATCGAAAATCAAATAACTGCATTTCTAGAAACTTAACCACTATTTAAGTCAAAATATCTGTCATTAGAAGCTGTTGCCATTCGGAGGTCGTTAAATAACAATTATCCCTTTCTAATCTGGTTACGCCTATGACGCACGTTAATCCTCTTAGGCCTACTGTAGTAACAATGAAAGATCATAAAATAATGTGATAGTCCAAGAAATTTAATAAATTTTGTATTGAAATTAACAAAAACAATTTAGAATGCATTACAAATATTGAAGTTTTACCGCACGTACTGTACTATAGTTTTGCATACCGAATTAGTTTTTATTCTGGGAATTTACTCTCTCTTGATTTTCAAATACAGTATAGTATTAAGGCGCCTAAAATAGGATTAATCTGTCCTTCATAGGAATAGGAAGATTAAACAGAACTGTTGACAATATGCAGCCCTGTCGAACTCCACGCTTGATCTCCACTTCTTCAGAGCACCGATTACCAACCCTAACACATGCAGCCTGACCCCAATATAAGTATGCGATGATTCTAATATCATTACTAGGTATCTAGACCGGAGGTTTTAAGAATTTGTAGCATTTTTTTATGACGAACTTTATCAAAAGCTTTTTCAAAGTCTATGGCGCACATGAACACGTTGTCTTCCTATCCAAATATGTCGTGCTCGCTGATACCACTTAGTCATAATATAACTTTGCGCATGCGCAGTAATAATTACGAACTGTAATAAAAAATTAATTAAAAATAGAAAAACAATCGGACAAATAAAAATATTGATCAAACAATGAATAAAAAAAATGCTTTATTGAACTAAAAAAAAAACTGATCGATTCAAATAAGTAAGTGTCAACTTAAGATTAAAAATTTGTTTATTATTTTTTAAATAAATGATTATCGGACAAATAAAAATTTATATATTGACGGACAATTGAATTGTGTAAACAAAAATTAAAAAAAAAATACTTTCAGGTGCCAAGTTGAGACAAGTGATACCGGTGGTTAGTGATAGTGAATAGGGTACCAAGAGTCTACACTACACGGTATAGGCTTTTCCATGATATTTCTGGTCTCAATAATAAACCCAGATCATAGTTCTATTTTTTGCCACTGGCGGCGCGAGTAACCATAAGAACTTATAGAGCCTTAAAAGTGTATGACATTTAAATTTCGCGAAATTAAATTCAATATATAATATTTAAACTCCTGGGTATCTATACTTCGTGATTGAAATCTGCAATTATTTCGAGCATCCTTCTATATTTTTCAATAAAATTGCATTTTTTGACTAATTTTAATATTTTATTATTTAAATTTGATAATATTTTCACCAAAAAACCAAAATTTTCATTAAAAATTAGTAAATGTCGATAAGATAAGGTAAATAGTGTTGCATATCTTTAGGAAAAAAAAACGATTATTTGAGATATTTTTTATTGGATATATTGAAAATTTTTAGAATGTAGGTATACAAACTAAATTAAAACTAACAAAATTACAAATTTGAAATACATACCTAATAACAAAAACATTAAATAAAAATATTATTTTCCTTTTATTTTGAGCCTTTTTTTGGCTTCAAAGCTTCCTAAAATAAAAAAAAAATTAATTCCCTCGTATATTAAAAATTGCAAAATATATAAATTGTGACAAGATTGATTTAAACTCCCCCCAATGCTATTTTGAATTTACCTCCTTTTAATAATAAGTCTACAAGCTTGAGCGATATGGCATAAGAGGTCAAGCGAATAAGTTACTTTTTAGCTATCTTTCAGAAAGAAAGCAAACAGTTAAAATTAACGGCTTATATATATCTACTGGTGTTCCACAGGGGACCATACTTGGCCCCTTACTGTTTATTTTATACATTAATGACCTTCTGGATATTATGCCAGAAGGTACTATTTACTCATACGCAGATGATACTGCTGTTATTTCTACTGGTAAAAATTGAACACTAGTACAAAATAACTTAAATCAATTATTACATGCAGTTTCCAGATGGCTAGCTATCAATAAACTGTCTTTAAACGTGCAGAAGACTGTTTATATGAACTTTGGTAGTTACTGTGACAGCATTTCATATAATCTTCAAATACAAATAAATAATAATAATAATCTGACTCAACAAAATGAAGTTAAATATCTGGGTACTCATTTTGACTCAAACTTAAAATGGGATAAACATATAGCATATATACTAAATAAAACTAAATACCTCCCTTTCCTAATATCTAAACTATCTAAAATAATGAATGCTGACACACTTTTAACTGTTTACTATGCTTTTTTTCATAGCTTGATTAATTATGGTAACATAGCATGGGGAGGTGCATAAAGTAACTACCTTAGTTTACTTCAAAGACTTCAAAATAGAATACTAAAAATTGTAAATAAAAAACCTTTCAATAAAAAAATCCATTAAATTTATTTGTCCACGACTGTTCTACAAAACGTTCATTATACTAGTGCTTCATAAAGAATGATAGTACCTATTATTCACTAGTGAATAATGGTTCATTATTCACTGCATGACATCACAACAGAACGTATGTCCAAACTTTATAAGAGAATAACTCATATTAGACCAATTTTATATTTTCCTTTGACATTTCAATCCGTATTTATATGTCAATGGTGTAAATAAACAAAACACATGTATAAAGAATCGACCTACCTTTTACCACTACATCTAAACTACACACTTTAATCTTTAAATTTAGATCGTAGTTAGTGTAAGTCATATACATTTGAAACTTCAATTACATTAATTATAGCGTAAATTTAGAATTTTAAAGTTGTGATTATAGCAATTGTGTCGTGGACAAAGTATAGTATTCTATTCGTGTATAATGGCTATTATTCACTCAGATGATTCACAACACTCGCCAGTGGCTCGTGTTGTAAACTTCATCTTCGTAAATAATAGCTACCATTATACGCTCGTTGAATAATATACTGTTAAATCAACTATTTCATTACAATTGTATACTTTATCATTATGAAGAGTTTAAAGAAAAGTTTATTATATCTGAATGCATAACTAGAAAGAAAATATTATATGTTCCAATAAAAAAGAAAACAATCAGTAGTAGGTAAATGTAATTATTGAGTAGCCTTAAAAGTATTTAACGATATGCCTAACGAGCTTAGGACTTTAAATATTTTGCAAAAAAAGTAAGTACCTAATTAAAAAATTAAAGATTGAATAGTTTCTACTGTTATTTAATGGTCTAATGTTATTTTATGATCTCATAATTATAAAAAGTCATAATTTGTGATAAACACGGAAGACAACTAACAGCCAAAGTTAAAAATAGGAAAAAAGAGACAAACATAAAATAAAAACTTAAATTATTTTTCTACCAATTTATAGTTGTATAGTTTGTAAGTAATTTTTAGTTATAGTAAGTAAACCAGACCTGCGCACAGGTGTCTTGAACACCTCGGCAGGATTTTTTACATTTAAGTTTATTTTTGTAAACTTTGTAAAACATATTAATCTGGAAATAAATGAAATGAAATGAAATAATTTGAGATTCTAAAGAAAATTTCATTTTTTGTACAAACTTGTCAAAAACTTTTGTAACTTTTTTATTTTTAACCGACAAAAAGTTATAACCTATCAAAAGATAGAAAATTTTCTCAAAATTCTATATTTTTAATCATTTTTTTCATATCTTTTATAGTTTCTATATACGAGGGAAATACAAATTTTAGACAAAATTTTGTAATTCCCTCGTATATCGAAAATTATCATCATTAGAAAAAAATTAATTGTATTTTTGGATTTCTAAGAAAATTTCATATCTTTCGATAGGTTATAACTTTCTGTACGTTAATAAATAAAAAAGTTATCAAATTTTGAAATTTTTTCAACTTTTTAAACATTCTTGATTTTCCATTTTTTTTTTAATATTTTTAAATTTAATAAAAATTTTAATATATCAAAAGAAAGGAAAAACAGATACCTACTTACCTTAAAAATTGGCTTTTTGTGTGTTGTCTTTTAGTGTCGTCCCTTTTGGGCCCATTTTGAAAACTGAAAAAAATTAAAATCTATACTTTTTTTAATATTTTTTTTTCTATAAAAAGGTAGAAAACCGTTAAATTTGATAAAAAAAAAACGTTAAACTTTATTTATTTTTAAAAACAAAACACAAAATAAGCAAAAAAAATCATAAAAATCTTCACCAAATTGAAAACAGATTAAAAGCCAATCAAAATTCATTATTTTTTAACGGATATGGCTTTAAAATTAGTTTCTCATAATTGTTTTTAATATTGTTAAATCTGTTAATCAAATAATTTAAATTGTAAATTATAATTTAGTTTATAAACTAAAATTAAATCTCTAAATAAAACTAAAATTTTAATATTATAAAGGGTTTCCGATTATCGGCTTACATCTACAAGTATCCTACTTTGGAAAATCCAGTATTAGATAATTACTTAGAATACAATATTTTGGGAACCATTAGCAGGTAAAGTATACCTACGAATTGGTGTAGAATTCGTCGGTTTGTTATAAAGGTTATCCCAGGTATAACAATACTTTCTTTCCAAAAATATAAGTTATAACGTCGGGTTTTTTCAATAATTTGTGTCTATTAGGTAGCTAACAAGATGTTTTATGACAGGGAATACAGGGATACAGAGTAACCATCTGGTGGAGAAGATAAAGATAGAATTATGTGAACTAACTATGTGTCTGAAAAGGAGAGTAAAAATATTGTAATATTTCTTAGTTTTAATTAAATTTCTACTCTGGATTTTCATTCGAATTTGTGTTTTTGTGAAGTGTGATTGTAAAAAAAAAATTAAAGTGGTTATACCTAGCGAAGCGAATAAGCGAAGTAAAAAGTAAAGAGTGTGTACTGTGATTAAATATTTCCAAATAAAGTAAGTATTATTTATATTAGATATTAATACATATTGTAACGGGATAACCGTAAAGGAAGGGACCTTAATTTGAAAGATCGTTGTTGACAGTTGATTTTTAGAAGTTTGTAAAAAAATCAACTGACCATTTTAAATAATGTTTCTAGAAAATTCTAGAAACTTCTAAACACACTAACTAGATTAAATAATGTTGTATATAAGGGGATGCACGGACAGTTAACGTCAGTTCGAGTCAAGTGTTCAGAAGAGTTCATTGTATTGTCAAGTAGTTAGACGTTATCCAGCAGAGTTCAGTGTATCTTAACAATTTTGTAAATAAATTGTGTAAAAAGCCCCCATACGTGTTTCAAATTGGTGTCAGGTGTGGGGTGAAGATACAAGAATGCCTGGAAAAAAGATAACTGATTTATTGGTGGCTGAGCTCAGAAGAGAGCTCGAGGAATTAGAGTTGGAAACTACTGGAAGCAAATCCGTATTGTTGAGAAGGCTCCGTGAGTACTACGTAAATAATAATTTGGACCCTGTCGCTGTGGAGTTCGAAGACCCAGTTCAAAAAGCAAATTCTCAACTAACTCAACAACTTTCCCGGTTGCAAGAAGAACAAGCTCAACAACTTTCCCGGCTGCAAGAAGAACAAGCTCAACAACTGTCCCAGTTGTCCAGTCAGATAAGCAGCCAGCGCGAAGATATGTCCCAGCTGTCCCAACGAATGACGAGCCAACAACAAGAACAAACTCAACAACTTTCCCAGCTGCAAAAGGAGCTATTAGGACGAATGACGAGCCAGCAAGAGGAGCTATCCAGTCAGATGAAGAGCCAGCGCGAAGATATGTCCCAGCTGTCCCAACGAATGACGAGCCAGCAAGAGAAGCTATCCAGTCAGATGAAGAGCCAGCAAGAGGAGCTTTCCAGTCAGATGAAGAGCCAGCGCAAAGATATGTCCCAGCTGTCACAACGGATGTCTACCCTACCAGAAGAGTTATCCAGTTCCTTCTCCCAGCAAATATCGCATTTGCGCTCCGAAATGTACACTCTTCGTGACGAACAAAATCAGCAAGTGTCCAGCTTGCGAGACGAACAAAATCAGCAAGTGTCCAACTTGCGAGACGAGCAAAACCAGATCAACCAGCAAATGCAGACCGAGATAAGGAAGCTTCAACAAGAACAGGAAGCTAGCCGCCGAAACCAAACCATCCACCACGGCGACGGAGATGCAAGAAGGATGGAAACATGCCACGCAGACATTGAACGACAAAAAAGCGAGGAGACGACCCATGTACGAACGACGATGAAACCCCCGACCTTCGACGGGAAGACTTCCTGGCCAAATTACCTGAAACAATTCGACGCAGCGGCCAGAGCTAATGGATGGTCATCCCAGGAGAAAGCATTGTCCCTAACCGTAGCTCTGCGAGGCGAAGCTTTAGACGTCTTGCAATCATTGACACCGGATGAAGCTGACAACTTCGAGTTATTGGTGAATCGTCTAGAGATGCGTTATGGTCAAACTCATCTACAACCGGTGTACCGAATGCAGTTAAAGAGCCGAAAACAGAAAAATGGAGAAACTATCCAGGAATTTGAAGCGGATGTAGCAAGAATGGTACGACTTGCGTATTCAAATGCAGCGGAGGATTTCCTGGAGTGCCTAGCAGTCCAAACCTTCACCGATGGTCTTCGAGACGTCGAGTTGCAGCGCGCTGTACGGTTGGTGCGGCCGAAGACTCTTGTGGACTCCTTGACCATTGCCCTGGAGTTTGAGGCGGCGACGGAGGCCTCACGTGGAGTTGCTCGACTAAGGGAAATCACCGGTAACTACGACCATGCCGTTCATTCCGTTAGCGACGTTGAAGCGATAGTAGAGAGATTAATGAAGTTATCTCCAAAAAGAAGGCGCCAAGTGAGATGCTGGAACTGCGGAGAACTAGGCCATATAAGAAATACTTGCCCCCATAAAGAAAAATCTCCTGCTGAAGTACCCCTGCAGCAGGAAAACTTTAAACGGGTCGACTCCTGGAGGGCGCCTTCGGCCCCAAACATTCCCGTAGTCCCTCACACCATTAAATTGGCAACTCTGCGACATCACGTGGACAGCTTATATGTAGATGGCCTCCTTGATGGGAAGAATATTAGCATGCTGGTAGACACTGGAGCTACAAAAACTATCGTCCGACCAACCATCATTATGCGAAATAAGATGTTGCCTACCAGTTGGAGACTGCGTACCGCTACCGGAGATTCTGCTAGAGTCTACGGTGAGATACAGGTGACGCTACAGTTTGGTTCAACCTCTCTTGTTCACTCAGTGCTGGTGGCTGACGTTGATGAAGATGTTGTTCTGGGCATGGATGTTATGCTCCACTGTGGTTTTCAATTGGATCTTCGCCAACGTATCCTTCGTACTGGTAATGAAGAAATATTCCTGCACCGAAAACAAGTTGACAATGCCTCGATTAAGCTAATCGATGATATCGAACTTCCGGCAAGCTGCGAATGTGTCGTCACAGCGCGGTTGGATGGACTGGAGCCAGATGGTGCCCCAGCCATGATAGAGCCGAAGAACCATGACCATGAATTGGGAAAAGGACTCCTTGTGGGTAAGACTCTTGTTAGATCCGCCAAAGAGGTACCCATCCGAGTTATCAACTTGAACGATCATCCAGTTCTTCTCCGAAAGGACACGGAAATGGGAAGTTTAGAACCGGTAATGGCCATAATTCACAAGATAAATATTACGGAAACAGATGAGACCAACGAAATTGAGCAATTAATGACAAAATTAGACCCCTCTTTGTCAAAATTAGAAAAGAAACAGGTAAGAGATCTACTTTATCGTTATAAACCTGTATTTGGCTCTAAAAGTAAACTAGGAAGAACTGATGTTGTACAACATAGAATTGACACTGGTGATGCACGTCCGATTCGACAGGTACCCCGAAGGATGCCTCAAGTTAAAAAGGAAGAAGCAGACAGAGCCCTTAAAGAAATGATTCAAAATGGCATAGTCGAACCATCCAGTAGTCCGTGGGCTTCTCCTGTGGTATTAGTGAGAAAGAAAGACGGATCAATGCGGTTTTGTGTCGACTATCGAAAGCTAAATGATGTCACTAAGAAGGACAGTTATCCTCTGCCAAGGATTGATGATGCCCTCGACGCTTTGGCGGGTTCTACTCTGTTTTCTACCTTGGACCTTAAAAGCGGATACTGGCAAGTTAAAATGAATCCTGCAGACAAAGAAAAGACTGCCTTTACCAGTGGATCAGGGTTATGGCAATTCACGGTCCTTCCATTTGGCCTCTGTAATGCTCCTGCGACGTTTGAGCGACTAATGGAGAACATCCTGCGGGGTTTGTCATGGGAAACTTGTCTAGTTTATCTAGACGACATCATCATAATGGGTAAGACCTTTAAGGACCATTTATCTAACCTGGAAGAAGTTTTTAAAAGATTACAGAACGCTAATCTAACATTGAATGTTAAGAAATGCCACTTGTTCCAGAGACAGGTCAACTATTTAGGACATAACGTAAGCAAGGATGGCGTTGCTGTTGACCCCGCTAAGATACAAGCCGTTCAGGAATGGCCAATCCCTATCGACAAACATCAGCTCCGGAGTTTCTTGGGTCTTTGTTCCTATTACCGACGATATGTCAAGAATTTTGGAGACATCGCCAAACCCTTGACACGTTTGACAGAACAAGATAAGTCCTTCTGTTGGGATCAGGAATGTCAAAAGGCGTTTGAAATATTGAAGAAACAGCTTACGTCAGCACCTGTTCTTGCTTATCCACTTCCTGATGGTAAGCTTATTCTGGACACCGACGCCAGCAATGTGGGAATTGGAGCCGTCTTGTCACAGCTACAAGACGGTAAGGAAAGAGTGGTTGGTTACTTCAGCAAAACTTTATCGAAAGCTGAAAAGAACTACTGTGTAACTCGGAGGGAACTGTTAGCTGTTGTAAAATCCGTCGAACACTTTTATAAATATCTGTATGGCAGAAAATTCCTGATCAGAACAGACCATGCTAGTTTAAAGTGGCTAGTTAGCTTTAGGAACCCAGAAGGACAGATAGCAAGATGGCTCGAAAAACTGCAGGAATATGATGTTGAAATCGAGCACAGACCTGGAACCAGACATCGTAATGCTGATGCACTTTCCAGAAGACCATGTCGATCTGATTGCCCCCATTGTACCCGTATGGAGCAGAACGAGGAAAAACTTGCCTTAGTTAAGGTTGTGCCAGAAGACGAGAGCTCTAAGCTGGAGGAACAACAAGAAAACGATCCCGTTCTGAGAAAGATTAGGGAGTGGAAGAGAATGGACCGTCGTCCGTTGTGGAGAGAGATATCCTCATCCTCTCCTGCTTTAAAAGCATACTGGTCCCAATGGAACTCTTTAATTTTGGACGGTGGGCTCGTTAAAAGACTGGTAGAAAACTTCGAGGGAACAGAAACAAGGAAACAAATAGTGGTCCCAAGAAATGCTGTACCAGAAATTTTAAAGCAGATGCATAATGATAGTTCTGGAGGACATCTGGGTATCACGAAAACGCTGCAAAAGATCCGAGATAGATTTTACTGGGTAAATTGCACTAATGATGTTAAAGATTGGTGTCGTAAATGCACTACATGTGCTGCCAGTAACGGTCCGCACCGAAAACCGAAGGCGGAAATGCAGCAATATCTGGTTGGAAGTCCTTTTGAAAGAATCGCAGTAGATGTATTGGGGCCACTTCCAGAGACCGATGTAGGAAACAAGTACATCTTTGTTGTAATGGACTACTTCACTAAATGGGTTGAAGCATATGCAGTTCCCAATCAGGAAGCTACCACTTTAGCAGATATATTGGTTGAAGAATTCGTAAGCCGATTTGGGGTACCATTAGAATTACATTCAGACCAAGGAAGAAATTTTGAGAGCAAGCTGTTTCAAGAAGTTTGCCAAAGATTAGGCATCCACAAAACGAGAACCACAGCGATGCACCCTCAGTCTGATGGAATGGTGGAACGAATGAACCGGACTATAAACAATTATCTGTCAAAAGTGGTGTCAGATTGTCAGAAGGATTGGGATCGACATATTCCACTATTTCTAATGGCAATTCGATCGGCCATCAACGAATCAACTGGCCAAACGCCTGCGAAGGTCCTGTTCGGTAGAGAAATGAGGCTACCATGTGACTTGGTGTTTGGTTGTAAACCTGGTGAAGAAATGGCACGTGAACAATATGTCACCGACCTTCAGAATCGAACGGAAAATATACACAACCTGGTGCGTGGAAAACTACAATTATCTAGTGATCGGATGAAGAGGTACTATGACACACGGACAATGGAAAAGAGTTACCAAGTTGGAGATTTAGTCTGGCTCTATAACCCCCGACGGCGTCGAGGTATTTGTCCCAAATTACAAAAGAACTGGGAAGGTCCTTACACCATCAAGAAGAAGATTAACGATGTCATTTATCGGATCGTGAAAATTCCCAGAGGGAAACCCGTCGTGGTCCATCATGATCGTTTGGCGCCTTACCAGGGAAACCACAGTGGAGATGCGCAGCAACTCCAAGAAGATGGTTTGGCTGGCTCAGGGAGTGTGCGGGATTCCGATGTAGGAAATAACATTCCAGGAGGAATGAATCTAAGGAGGGGGCAGTGTAACGGGATAACCGTAAAGGAAGGGACCTTAATTTGAAAGATCGTTGTTGACAGTTGATTTTTAGAAGTTTGTAAAAAAATCAACTGACCATTTTAAATAATGTTTCTAGAAAATTCTAGAAACTTCTAAACACACTAACTAGATTAAATAATGTTGTATATAAGGGGATGCACGGACAGTTAACGTCAGTTCGAGTCAAGTGTTCAGAAGAGTTCATTGTATTGTCAAGTAGTTAGACGTTATCCAGCAGAGTTCAGTGTATCTTAACAATTTTGTAAATAAATTGTGTAAAAAGCCCCCATACGTGTTTCAATATATTATATTTTATTATTTTAATTTTGCTATTTGTGTATTTGCGTTGTTGCTTTTCGTTCAAAATGCGTTCCAGTTACAGAGTTCGTAAAATGAGATATGTACAACAGAATTTATTACAATTAAAAATAAAGAAGCAATATCATTACTTGAGAAAAAAGATCCGAATTGTATCTTCATACCAGACTTTCACTTAAATGAATTAAATGCTTCTAGTTCGAGTAACACAAATCATTTAAATTCCCATCAAGTTTTAAATATAAATAATAATAGAATCAAATTTTAAATTTTGCAGTCATGCAGGGTAATATTGAGAATTTGCCCTATTTGTCAAGTCGTAGTAGACCGGGTATTAATTTAAAATTGTTATAAATTATCTTTAAAAATGGTGCCCATCACCCTGAATGACAGTGCAAAATTTCAAATCTGAATTCCTTCAAGTAGGTAACTAAAATACATATAGAGGTGTGTCCATCTTAAATATGACACATTGTATGTGTATTATATTTGTAATACACATATGTAACATTTTTTAGAAAGAATACTACTTAGTAATGAATTTGAACAGAAACAGATGATGAAGAAATTGGACAACATCGAAACACTTTTAAAATACATTGTCGACAAAGACGGTAAATATTCCATTCAAAAAAATCCTGATGCAAGAAACTTGCTGAATAGCCTTATTCCCTGCAAATCGGTGGGGGACGTTGAAATTTTAGAGAAGCATATCGCAAGCGAAGCTGCTTTTAAAAACGTTTTGGTAAATATTTATATTCTATCTATGCTTAGGCATTATAAATTTTATAATAAACGATATACTTAAAATATAGCTCCGCGATCATAGCACCTCATATGTAAAATTTTGATTGACCAATTATACCATCTGAAAGGTCAGCAAATGGTCATAATAGGTCAATCGGTTTGATTAATTGGTCAGTGGTAGAAATTTTTTTATTAAGCATCAAACTTTTTCAAGGTCAATAAATAATTTTAGCACCTCATTTCTTACAAATACCCAAAATAATGACTTTATTCGATAGAGAATGATCTACCGATAGTTGGTCAGCCAAAATAAATTATTGGTCAAATCAATTTTATTTTATAAAAATTAATTAAGTCGCGTAGACAGTTGTGCGTATGCGCTGGGACCCCCAAACAATATCAGGATAGTAAAGGTAAGAATTACGAGTCTCTATTATAAATAAACAAAGTGAGGACATGATTTTTTTTTATTCCCTATAGTAAAAAATTTGAAAAATATTATTTAAAAAAACTTATACTTAAAATGCATACTTTCGTTTATTACATATTGAAATATTTGAATGGTAATATACAAGACCTTATTCAAAGTCTTTCATCTCTTTCATTAAAAAAAATAGAGTGGTACTATTTAGACAATAGTACGTGTAATTGTAGTCCAGCTTTATGACAGGGTAATAGCATGCAATAAACTAAAATATGGATTAACGAAATTCTTATGTCTAATAAATCTATGAAAGAACGTAGAAATAATACAAAAAGGAACCAGACTGAAATAATAGATGCTATCATAAAAGTAAAACTGTTCTAAATTTTCAATAAAAAAAAAATGATAACAAGCATGGTCATTTCGAAATCTAGGCATGTATTATAGTATATTATTCAACGAGCGTATAATGGTAGCTATTATTCACGAAGATGAAGTTGTAAATCATCTGAGTGAATAATAGCCATTATACACGAATAGAATACTATACTTTGTCCACGACACAATTGCTATAATCACAACTTTAAAATTCTAAATTTACGCTATAATTAATGTAATTGAAGTTTCAAATGTATACGACTTACACTAACTACGATCTAAATTTAAAGATTAAAGTGTGTAGCTTAGATGTAGTGGTAAAAGGTAGGTCGATTCTTTATACATGTGTTTTGTTTGTTTACACCATTGACATATAAATACGGATTGAAATGTCAAAGGAAAATATAAAATTTGTCTAATATGTATGAGTTATTCTCTTATAAAGTTTGGACATACGTTCTGTTGTGACGTCATGCAGTGAATAATGAACCATTATTCACTAGTGAATAATAGGTAGGTACTATTATCTTTTATGAAGCACTAGTATAATGAACGTTTTGTAGAACAGTCGTGGACAAAATAATTTTAAAACATTTTACGTAGGTACTTATTTATTTTAGCAAAATAAGTTTTCATTGGCATGCAACATTTTTCAATGCTATATGGATAATAAATTAGTTAATAAAAATGTATAAATAAATGTTCTCATTACGAAAAGGTCTTGTATATTACCATTCAAATGTATCAATATGTAATAAACGAAAAAATAGTTAGTGTGCATTTTAAGTATAAATGGTTTTTTTAAATAATATTTTTCAAATTATTTACTATAGGGAATAAAAAAAAATCATGTCCTCACTTTGTTTGTTTTATATTAGAGACTCGTAATTCTTACTGTTTGGGAGTCCCAGCGCATGCACACAACTGTCTACGCAACTTTATTAATTTTTATAAAATAAAATTGATCTGACCAATAATTTATTTTGGCTGACCAATTATTAGTAGATCATTCTCTATCGAATAAAGTCGTTATTTTTGGTATTTGTGAGAAATGAGGTGCTAAAATTATTAATTGACCTTGAAAAAGTTTGATGCTTAATAAAACAAATTCTATCACTGACCAATTAATCAAACCGATTGACCTTTTATGACCATTTTCTGACCTTTCAGATAGTATAATTGGTCAATTAAAATTTTACATATGAGGTGCTATGATCGCGGAGCTTTAAAATATTCTATTTTTTTTTTGTAAAATTTTTGTTGCAGGGGGACACTTTATTTTTAAGTGGAGGTGATGATCTCCAGAAATCCATTTATATGATTATGAAGAAATCAGTAACCCCGGAAGCATTCCAACATTATTCGGTAATATGCAAAAAGCAAAAACGTGCTTTTTGTACATTTAAACTGTACGAAGTAATAGTAGGTAAAAATAAAATATAATGATTATTTATGTGTAACTATAATCTATTTCCTTTTGATTCCAGATGCCACCCGGCGAAGATTTCCAAATGCCACAGATATAGACATAATAAAATCAGTTTCACTATTCCTGGCCACTACGAAGGACAGAATTTTAAAATAAAATTATACAGTATGTTTGCTAAGTTCTAACCAAAAGTTGGCAACTTTTTTATTATTCATTTTACGAAAGTGTCGTAAAATATCATTTCAAATAAGTTTTTTTAAAATATTTTTTCCATATTTCTAGAAATAAAGGTACTTTACTCGTGAGTAAATTCATACTTTGTGAGTCACAAATTGTGACATACCTCGTACAAGAATAATAAATTTTAATTTCTGCAATTTGGGTTTTAGACCGTGCAAAACTTTTTATGAAGAATAACTTTTTTTGGTACAATTAATAAGTTTTTCATATGTTGCCAACTTTAGCAGCGGCATACTGATGTATACCAATACTTATGACTTATGTAATGTAGATATAGTTATAATTTATTGGAACGAAGTTCCCTTTCGCGCGTTACGAACAGTTACGACTGACGCTAGGAGCTAGCCAAAAAAAATTCATACCAAAACTTGTCACGACACTATGACACGACACACGCATGTTTCTCTCTCTCACAGACCAAAAAATAAATAACTCTCTCTCCCTCTCTCTCATAGATAGATATATTACAATTAAAAAGACACTACTTTAAATTAAAAGAAAATACTGTAGAAAAAATAATAATTAACTATAATAGTATTACATTTTATTTCATCCTGTTTTTA
This sequence comes from Altica lythri, assembly GCA_964028335.1. Lineage (NCBI taxonomy): Eukaryota > Metazoa > Arthropoda > Insecta > Coleoptera > Chrysomelidae > Altica > Altica lythri. Next base: position 3,058,133 of record OZ034806.1, on the reverse strand, counting down.
TAAATTAATAAATTCATAAACATTTTAAAAATAGTTCGTAACTTGACTATTTAGGTACCTACGTCAAATTACCTTAACTGTCAGTTACTGTCAAATATTTTAATTTTAAAATTTTGTATTGAATTGTTAATTCCTGTTTTAAATTATAAAAAGTAATTCTAAAAAGATGTGTTATCTAAAGCTCTGGTATTGTATAAATGGACACTTTTGTTTAAAGAAACGAACTGTTAGGTAAGTAGAGATTTTATACAGACAATAATAAATGCTTATGTATGTATAAACACTCTATTGTGTTTACAAATTACTAATTCCTTCACTAATTAATCGAAAGGAACTTCGTTCCATCCGGGTGTCCCTTGACACCTCACACTTTTTTTTTGTAAATATTTTAATTTTTTTATTAAATTTAATATTAGGTAATTTAAAAATTTTTAACTTTTAATTTAATCCCGAACCAATACACATTAAAAGACAGTTTTAAAACTTTATTGGAATTAGGTTGTAGAACCACATTAAAACCTTATTTAAAACCCATATTGAAACTATAAATAAAACTGATACATTCCAATATCAAAACCATATTTGAAAACCAGATGGCTCCCACGTTAGTAATCTACTAAAAGCTATATTGAAAACTGATTGAAAAACAATATTGGAACCTGGTTGTCAAACCATATTGGAACCTGATTGGGCAACCATGTTGGAACTAGATAGAAAACCCATATTGGAACCATAAATAAAAGCGTTACATTACAACATTGCAACCATATTCATAAACTATATGGCCCCCATATCTCAGTGTGCTGCTAGGGAATAAACAGAAAAACTATAAAATTTGTTGATTTTTTTTCAAAAAATAATTGAAAAGAAACGTTATATCGTCAAAATCTTTCAAAAAAAGTCGTATTTTATTTGAAAAAAGTCTGATTTTATCGAAAAAAAGTCAAATTTGTGAAAAACTGTTGAAAATGGTGAAAAATCGATGAAAATGGTGAAATATCATTGCAAATGGTTAAAAATCGTTGAAAATCATGAAAATTGTTGTAATTGGTGAAAAACTGTTGAAAATGGTGAAAAATCGATGAAAATGGTAAAGAATTGTTGAAAGTGGTGAAAAATCATTAAAAATGGTGAAATAATCTTGAAATGGTAAAAAATAGGGAAAAAGTGCTGAAAATTGTAAAAAATCGTTGAAAACGTTGAAGAATTCTTGAAAATGGTGAAATGGTTAAAAATCGTTGAAAATCATGAAAATGGTTAAAAATCGTTGAAAATTATGGAAATGGTGAAAATCGTTGAAAATATTGAAAATTGTTAAAATTGGTGAAAAATTGTTGAAAATCGTTGAAAATGGTGAAAAATTCTTGAAAAGCGTGAAGAATGCTAAATATGGTAAATAATGTTTGAAAAGCGTGAAAGAATTCTTGAAAATGGTTGAAAATGATGAAAAATCGTTGAAAATCGTGAAAAATCGTCAGTTTTTCGATAATTGTGAAAAATCGTTAGATATCGTTAATGATCGTAAAAAATCGTTTTTGTTTTATGATTTTTCAATACTTTTTTTGATTTCATATCATTATATCGATTTTTTTGTTTCCTGAGAATTTATACAGATTTCTTTTTAAATTTTTTTTTTGATAAGTATTTATCGATTTTGTTAGCATTTTTCTTGATAGTCGCCAAAAATCGTTGTTTTTTTTCTTTGATTTTTCAAGATTTGTTGATTTCAAACGATTAAATAGATTTTTTTTTTCAGATGAACTCATAACTTGTGGAGACTACAACCTTAATGACTCCTTATGGAATAATGGTTTTCTTTCTACTGTTGGTTCGTTTTCTAATATTACGATGGAGGTAGCAGCTTGTTATGCATCATTAAATTTATTTCAATGCAACACGATTCCAAACAATAACTTAAAATTTTTATATTTAATATTTTCACATAATAAAAATATTAATATTGAGAAAGCTCATGACAATTTGTTACCGTCATCACTGCATCATAACGCTTATTCATTTTTTGTTAATAATACTTCCGAAGATTCTTTTTATATAACTAATATTTTTTAACTCTAAGATGACTATTCGATTCTTAAGATCATAAAGTATGAGATGAAATCAGTGGCAATACGAAAATGCAATAATTTTATTACTTTTTAACGCTATAAACAATATGCATACCCTTCATACGTCGTACGTTACAGGAGATTAAATGCTTATTGTTTATAGCGTTAAAAAGTAACAAAAAGATTGTATTTTCGTATTGCAACCGGTTTTATCTTATACTTTATGATCTTAAGTGTCAAATAGTAATCGCAGAGTTGAAGAATATTAATTATATAAAAAGTTATGCAAATTTGAAACATGTCAAAAATGCTATTTTCGGATGTTTAACAATTTTTAATTTGAAAACAGTGCGTCTGATGAAAAAATACATAGGAACCTTTTTTGCTTAAAATCAGTCAAGGATTACGGTAATATTTTTGTTTTGCGAAAAAACAATTTGTTAATGAGTAACAAATTATTTGTTAATAACAAATTTCCTAACCATTTCTCTAGAATCCACTTTTGATATTTGTAATCAGGGGGACAAAATATATAGAAAAAACTTTGGTGGAGCCTTGTCTCTTTAACGGCTACGAAAACCCTCTGGGCTCCCAGAGTAGTTGAAAATGATGAAAAATCGTTGACAATTATGAAAAATCATTGAAAATCGTTACAGTTTGTCGATAATTGTAAATTATATTATATCGTTAAAGATTATTTGAAATTGTGAAAAATCGTTGCAAATAGTGTAAAATTGGTGAAAATCGATGATAACGACGAAAATTTTTTTAGAAAAGAACCGTTGAAAATTGTGAAAAATCGTTGATAATCGTGAAAAATCAATGATAACGACGAAACATCGTTGAAAATTATAAAAAATCGTTAAAGATTGTAAAAAATTGTTGATAATTGTGAAAAACATTGAAAAATTGAGAAATCGTTGAAATGGTGAAGAATTGTGAAAAATCGATGATAACGACAAAAAATCGTAAAAAATCGTTAGTGAAAAATTGTTGATAATAGTGAAGAACCGTTGAAAATCGTGAAAAATCGTTAATGTTGTCGATATTTGTGAAAAATCGTTAAACATTTGTGAAAAATATTGATTGTTAATTTAATCGATTTACCTTTTTCAATGCTAATTCTTCTCGTTTTAAATCGATTAAAGAATCGGGCATTCCCGTTGAATTTTCTTGAACTGGTAGAAGAAGTGCCCATAATTTCGCCATGAATTCCATGAAATTTTGGCTTTGCAGAAATCCGGATACTAAAAATGTTAAAAATATCGTAAAAAAATGTTAAAATCGTAAAAAAAAACGTGAAAAATGGTTAAAAATCGTTAGATAACGTTGATAGATAGATAGATAGATAGATAGTTTTATTTGTGTCAAGACAAAAAAATACAATTTGTATACACTCATCAATAAAATACATTAAACAAAATTTTCTAAAAAACAAAAGAAACAAACATTTTTTTAATTTAAAAACTAACACACTAAACAGTTAGATTAAATTATACATAAAATTCATTAATACTATAGAAAACATTTTCTTTCAGAAATTGTTTGATTTTCTTGCCAAATTTAATAATGTTTAATAGCCTCCACTCGAGGGGGAGTAGGTTATACATTTTAACATGGTGAAATAAGAATGCATTTTGAATCCTCGTTAATCGAAAGAGTGGTAATCTCACTTGCATTTTTCTTGTTTTATAGACATTCCACAAATTAGGGTTACTTATTAAAATTCCTTTTTGCATAAATTAAACACTCATAGATATATTGACTGACACATGTCAATATACCTAGTTTTTTAAACAATGGACGGCAGCTGTCTCTGAAATTTGTTTGAGATATGATTCGAATAGCTTTCTTTTGTATAATCAAAATTTTAAGTACTTATGTGTTATGTGACATGAACCTCCCCATAAAAGAATGCCGTAACATATAAGACTATGAAATAATCCATAATAAGCCATTAATAACACATTGTCTTTCACTTTTTATGCTAAATTTCTCAGCAAGCTATTTGAGAGATCATTAATGTGAGGTTCCCAAGATAAACTGTTGTCAATTTTTATTCCCAAATATTTCATTGAGCAACTCTCATTATTTTTTAGTGGATTTAAGTTTTAAGGAAAGAAAATTTGTTAAGAAATACGATACTATTTGACATATGTCAATTGTGTTATTTGACATCTATCAACTATGACATTTGACAGATATACAATAAAATATAAAGTGTGACCACTCTAAGGAAAGAAAGTTTGTTAAGGAATACGATACTATTTAACATAATGTCAATTGTGATATTTGACATCTATCAATTATGACTTTTGACAGATATACTATAAAATATAAAGTGTGACCACTCTAAGGAAAGAAAATTTGTTAAGGAATACGATACTATTTGACATATGTCAATTGTGATATTTGACATCTATCAATTATGACATTTGACAGATGTACTATAAAATATAAAGTGTGACCATTCTAACAAAAGGAAATTTGATAAAAATTAAGTTAATATTGAACATATGTCAATTATAGGTATTTGACATATGTCAATTATGCCATTTGACAGATATACTATAAAATATAAAGTGTGACCACTCTAAGGAAAGAAAATTTGTTAAGGAATACGATACTAAAATTAATTGTACCGACCCTTACTACTTGAAAGTTCATTTTTATTTGGAATAATAAAAGTAATAAAAAACTCTATGTTTTTTACATATAACTTTCACTTTAATTAAAAAATTTTTAAAATGACATGTTTCGCTGAACTAGCATCATCAGATTGACATATAAAGTTACATTAATTTAATATTGTTATATCTAATTACTTCCATACCTAATCTAGCCTTAATATTACCTAATCAACATCAGATAGTTAGATACAAATAAACAAAATGTAACTTTATATGTCAATCTGATGATGCTAGTTCAGCGAAACATGTCATTTTAAAATTTTTTTAATTAAAGTGAAAGTTATATGTAAAAAACATAGAGTTTTTTATTACTTTTATTATTCCGAATACGATACTATTTGACATATGTCCATTGTGTTATTTGACATCTATCAATTATGACATTTGACAAATCAATACATAGTAGGTATAAAACAAAGTCGCGCCATGATATTTGAGAGAAAGTATACAGTGTGACTATTCTATAAAAAGGAAACTTGATAAGGAATACGATAAAATTTCACATACCTGTCCATAACTTAATGGTTGTCCATGAGCTCTAACTACACTAATTTCTGGTTTTGGTACTCCTTGTGTAAAACATTGTATTTCCACTAATTGTCCTTCATCAACTTCAGCAAAAGCTTGAGATAAAGCTATTCTTGGTCGTTGTTCATTAGGTACTAAAAAAAAATCAACGTTTACATGTCATTTTTGACACAAATTATCATTTTTATAATCTGTCATTGTCTTTTTTGACATATTATTGTTTTATTTGACATCTGTCATTGTTTCATACGTCATGTTTCAACATTCTATATGTCAATTTTTACGTATCAACGTTTTATGTCATTTTTGAGAAGCGACAATGTTTTAAATATCGATCGATTTAACGTTTTATGTCAATTTTGACAAATCAAAGTTGCAAATGTCATTTTTGACTATAATGTTATCAGTTCCATCAGTTTTAACGTCTGTTTAATATGACAGTTTTGACATTATTTTTGTTATATATGTCAATTTTGAAATGTCAACTATTTATATATCATTTTTGACAAATGAACGTTATAAATGTCATTATTTATGACATATATCACAGTTTTCATCAATTTTAACGCATGTCTATCTGTACATAAAATTAACAAATTCTAAATATGAAACCATATAAAAATCATTTTAAATTTTAAATGTCAAATATCAAAAATCAAGCGATGGGCCTAAAAGGCCTGTAAAAGCTATATGTATATATATATATATATATATATATATATAAATAAAGTACTTCTTAGTCGTTTGCTGATTATTTAAAACTCAGTGAGGTAAATAGTGGGTATTTAGAAAATATTTTAACATCTTCAGGAAGTTACTACAAATGTTACAATTCAATTAAAATAATAACTAGTTATGTTCTGATAATGTTTTACTTACTCTTGTGAGGATGAAGCCAACGATGGAATTAGAAGGACGTAGGTATAATGAAAATAAGATATTAAAAACAATCACTATATTTTAAACTATTAGTAAAACTTCTCAGGAGAAAATGCTATTAGAAACACTCTACAAATGTTGAAAAACAGATTTTGGGTTAGACGTCATCGTTATGTTGGATTAACATAAAATAGAGACGTAACTACTTCGATTTTTTGAAAAATATAAGAACAAAGCCAGGAGAGTGAGTTAATATTATTGATTTGTTAAGGTTAACTTAATAGGTCTAGGTTTATTTAGTATGAAGATAGACAAGAAGATCGAATGTTAGGTTTTGACGAAATAAATAGTATTTTTTTATTTTAAATACATTTATTTTGTTAATAATTACTAAGGTCTTAGAGGATTAAATTATTATGAATTATTGGAGATGAACATAGATGTAAACTTTTTTAAAGGATGAGATTATTCATTTATAGGGGAAGAACTGATATTAGATGGTCTCTCGTCAACTTAGTATCTAAAAATGGTATCGATTTTTCAGCATCTTCTCTTTCTAATGTAAATTGAATGTATGTATTGTAAGAGTTAAAAATCTCTAAGATCTCATCTAATGCATGGATAGGGAGTGCGAGAATAATGTCATCGACATATTTTTTGATGAAAATCAATCGAAAAGGAAGTAGGTACTTGAATAATCGTGTCCAAAATGTCATCCATAACATATGAAGCTAATATTGGGCTTATTATAGCACCCATTGGACTACTAAAAATTTGTTTGTAAATTTAGTTATTGAAGGTGAAAAAGGTACTATCAAAAAGAAAGGTTATCAAATCTAGGAAATTTTTCTTTTTAATTTTGCAGTTATTCTCAATGACATGCCATCTCTTTTCTATTGATTTAAGACAAATGTTTACATATATATAACTGAACAGAGAGACTACATCTAAACTAGCTAAAACAAAACCATCAGGTAGTTGAAATCTATTCAATTTATTAAAAACTTCAAAAGAGTTACCAACATAATATTCATTGTTGAAGTCATAAGATTTAGTTAAAATGTCAGTGAGAAAAGAAGCTAGTTTTTCAGTGGGAGCTGTTATTTGAGAGACGATGGGTCTTAAAGAGAGGGTAGGTTTATGGATTTTCGCTAATGCATAAAATTTTGGTGTTATGTAAGTATAGGTAGTTAGTTTTTTCTTTGTTACATCGTCTATTTGTTTGGATTTAAGTAAGGTTGTCACTAATGTATTCGCTTTCCTAGTAATAGAGGCTAAGGGATCATAAGAAATCTTTGTGTAGGAATGGGTATCTGAGAGGATGTTTAAACATAAGTATGTGTAGTGTTCTTTGTACATAAGTACTGTAACATTACCTTTGTCAGAGTTTCTTACGATGATATCTGGATGATCTTTAAGAAAACGTTTAGTTTTTTTAGAAGGTTGTGAAAAAGAGATCTTTTATTCGAGAGAGAGGACAAAGTAAAATGGGTAATAATGTTAGTACATCTAGAAATGGCTACTTTAGATAGTAAGGGGTCTGTAATTGAAGAAGTGATGTAATCAACATCTGAAAGAAGAGATCGGATGGAAATGTCTTTTTTTATACAAGGCTCTACACTAAATTTTGGGCCTAAAGCGAGGAATTGTAAAATATCATCAGGAACATTTACATTAGTGAGGTTTTTAATCCAATTAGGTTTGGTTTTTAACTTATTAATTTTATCTGTTGTTATTAATCTTTGAATTTTATTAAGTTGTTTCTGTTTAGTGCGATGGACAATTTTGTTATAATATGTAACATGTCTACTAGAAAATTCCCTAAATATGTTTTCATTACAAGATTGGATAATGTTAAGTTTAAGGTTATCTAACTTACTATATAAATTGTTAAATGTTTTATGAACATGTCTAATTTCATCATTAAGAATTGTATTACCTAACCTAGTATTAAGTATAGATGATCGGTGGAAACTATCTTGGTTATGTTCTTGTAAAAGTGTTTCAATAGGTTTGATAGCGGATTGAATGTGCATTGGGAAGACACCACAGAGTCTGCATTGTAATATATATCGTGATGGTTACTCTTCTTAGCTCAGACTTTCTGGTATGGGTTCCTTCTTCTTGTTAATTGATGATTCAACTCAAATTAATTTTTATTTAATTCAATATTTTATTATTAACTTTAAATTTAAAATACAAATGACAAATTCAAATTATATCAATCAAATTCAAATCAATAACCAAAAAATCAATTCTCGTTTCCATAACATTTTCCTATTTATATACATTATAAAAAAATAGTCACTGGTCTATGTCGTCACACTTTACAGTAAGATATTTTATTTACATAATAGACACAGTGATACCATAACAATATATATATATATATATATATATATATATATATATATATATATATATATATATAACAAAATAACGAGGATATTGGGTTTTTTGCAGCAATACGAAAAGTGTACTCTTATAAGTAATTTAATGCCAAGCTTTCGATTATGATTATAATCATCTTCAGGGCGCTACAATATTTTATGTTATAATATGGACTAAAAAATTATTTTTTACTTACAACTTGTTGAGATTACTTCGCAATTGATAGTAATTGATAGCAATTGATGTACATATGTAATAATTATTGAAAAAACAAGCTTTTTAAAAATTATTAAAAAAGAAACTGAAACACTAGAGCTTTTTTAAAAAACGATGATACACGCGATTACATTAATTAAAACATGACTGGATGTATTTGTGTCATATTGGCTTTTGATTTAGAAAAATCCTATGGAAACGAAATTAGGTCTTGAAAAAAGATCATAGGAAACAATCAATAAGTATATGAAAACTTATTATAGTATTTAAATATAAAGTTGTATTAAAAATGTTATTAAATTTTTTAATAAATTGAAAGTAGATATATAAAATTAATTAAAAAATTATTAAATTATTATTATAAATTTTATTTTAGTTATTTAATTTTTTGGTAGTTTTAAATTATTATTTAGATGGTTAATTTTCAAGTATATGTAAAAAATCAACACTACGTTTTTCCAAAAACAATAGGTAAGAAAACATTTCGTTTAAATGCCTTATATCAGTTCTATGATTCATAGAATGTGGTGTCTTATTGATATGTGTCATTTCCAAAAAGAGTCTTCTGGACATATTATTATCACGGTCTAAAACTGTAACATTATCATAATCTATTCGATGGTCATTTTGCACTACATGGAGTCCAAGTGCACTCCTTTCAGGATGTAGTCTACAGTCAGATTTATGTGATGTAATTCTATCTTTTAGGCGTCTCGAAGTCTGGCCAACATATACCTGGTTACAATCTTTACAAGGCAGACTGTACACTACATCAGTTAAGGAAAGCAATGGAGTTTTTGTTTTTAAATTTGTGAAAATTCCTCCCACTGTGAGAACATTTTTAAAAGCAAAAGTTATTTTAGTTATTGTTTTAAGTATTTTTGTTAAGTTGGGTGTCAGTTCTTTAATATAAGGAAAAGAGCGATAGATAATAGTGTCTTGTTGATCACCAACCTGTTGTGATGTATTCTCTCTATTGTTGATATTATTATTTTGTATGTTTTGGGTGTTATATAATAATTTCTTGAGTAGAACTTTAGGGTAACCATTTTCAATAAACAATTGATACAGTATTTTAAGATTTTTTGTGTAAAAAGTGTTGTCACAAAGATTCATTACTCTGTTTTTCATGGTCTTAACTAAGTTTAACTTCATTGAGTGCTTATGATATGAATTATAGTTTAGATACCTACCAGAACTCATTGGCTTTCTATACCAGTCTATTATTAAATTGTTATTATTACGAATAACCCTTGTATCTAAGAATGGTATGGAGTTATTTGTATCTTCTTTTTCAAGAGTGAACTGTATATGTTCGTTAAAATCGTTAAAATAATACAAGATGTTATCTAATTCGTTTTCAGGTAGACAGACAAGTATGTCATCGACATACTTTTTAATGAAAAAGAGATCAAAAGGCAAAAACTGAAGTACGATATCTAAAATATAATCCATAACATAATCAGCCAGAATTGGTGAAATTGTGCTACCCATTGGTGTACCAAAAGTCTGTTTATAGAAATTATTGTTAAAAACGAAATAGTTATTATTAAATACTGTTGTTAGTAATATAAAAAATGTTTGTTTAGAGATTTCACAATGATTTGATATCAGTGACCAGCTTCGTTCTATGGCTCGTATACATATTTCCAAATAGACATTGCTGAACAATGATATAACATCCAAACTGGCTATTACGTATCCTTCTGGTAATCTACTCCTATTGAACATATTAAATACTTGGAATGAGTCTTTTATGTGATATTGATTTTCAAAATCATATGCCTTTGTTAAGATATTAGTTAGAAATTTCGCTATATTGTCTGTAGGTGTACCAATTGATGCTAAAATTGGTCTCACAGTTAGTGGGTCTTTATGGATTTTCGGCAGAGCATAGAATTTACCAGAAACACTATTATAGCTAGATAGTTGCTTTTTTATTAGTTCATTTATTTGTTTTTTGTTATGAAGGGTACGTAACATTTTATTTATATTCTGTTCAATAGTACTAGTAGGGTCATTTCTTAAGATAGTATAAGTGTTGTCATTATCTATTATATTACTTGTGAGTTCTAAATATTGTTGTTTTTCCATTATAACTGTGACGCCTCCTTTGTCTGCTCTAGTGACTATTAGATTTCTATTATTATTTAAAAATTTTTTGGTTTTAATATAGAGTGATTTAAAAAAGGATTTATTGAGTTTTGATTTATGAATTGAATTGGTAATTAAGTTAACTGATCGAGCTAAAACAATATTTTTAGTTTCACTATTTGGTATTGTGGCTACAGAATACTCAACGTCAGCCAGAATGTTCCTAATGGGAATGTCTACACCTATCGTTGTATAATAAAACATTTCATAGAATTAAAAGAAATAACTTAGCAAAATTTGAACAACTAAAAAATAATCTACTAAACAAAATGTTAATTTCCAATTCAAAATGGGTAAAAAACATCTCGAATACAGTTATCCCAGATGACATTCTAAAATTTCTTGCACTAGGCCCTAAATTCAGCATCGAACCAACGATAGGTGTAGACATTCCCATTAGGAACATTCTGGCTGACGTTGAGTATTCTGTAGCCACAATACCAAATAGTGAAACTAAAAATATTGTTTTAGCTCGATCAGTTAACTTAATTACCAATTCAATTCATAAATCAAAACTCAATAAATCCTTTTTTAAATCACTCTATATTAAAACCAAAAAATTTTTAAATAATAATAGAAATCTAATAGTCACTAGAGCAGACAAAGGAGGCGTCACAGTTATAATGGAAAAACAACAATATTTAGAACTCACAAGTAATATAATAGATAATGACAACACTTATACTATCTTAAGAAATGACCCTACTAGTACTATTGAACAGAATATAAATAAAATGTTACGTACCCTTCATAACAAAAAACAAATAAATGAACTAATAAAAAAGCAACTATCTAGCTATAATAGTGTTTCTGGTAAATTCTATGCTCTGCCGAAAATCCATAAAGACCCACTAACTGTGAGACCAATTTTAGCATCAATTGGTACACCTACAGACAATATAGCGAAATTTCTAACTAATATCTTAACAAAGGCATATGATTTTGAAAATCAATATCACATAAAAGACTCATTCCAAGTATTTAATATGTTCAATAGGAGTAGATTACCAGAAGGATACGTAATAGCCAGTTTGGATGTTATATCATTGTTCAGCAATGTCTATTTGGAAATATGTATACGAGCCATAGAACGAAGCTGGTCACTGATATCAAATCATTGTGAAATCTCTAAACAAACATTTTTTATATTACTAACAACAGTATTTAATAATAACTATTTCGTTTTTAACAATAATTTCTATAAACAGACTTTTGGTACACCAATGGGTAGCACAATTTCACCAATTCTGGCTGATTATGTTATGGATTATATTTTAGATATCGTACTTCAGGTTTTGCCTTTTGATCTCTTTTTCATTAAAAAGTATGTCGATGACATACTTGTCTGTCTACCTGAAAACGAATTAGATAACATCTTGTATTATTTTAACGATTTTAACGAACATATACAGTTCACTCTTGAAAAAGAAGATACAAATAACTCCATACCATTCTTAGATACAAGGGTTATTCGTAATAATAACAATTTAATAATAGACTGGTATAGAAAGCCAATGAGTTCTGGTAGGTATCTAAACTATAATTCATATCATAAGCACTCAATGAAGTTAAACTTAGTTAAGACCATGAAAAACAGAGTAATGAATCTTTGTGACAACACTTTTTACACAAAAAATCTTAAAATACTGTATCAATTGTTTATTGAAAATGGTTACCCTAAAGTTCTACTCAAGAAATTATTATATAACACCCAAAACATACAAAATAATAATATCAACAATAGAGAGAATACATCACAACAGGTTGGTGATCAACAAGACACTATTATCTATCGCTCTTTTCCTTATATTAAAGAACTGACACCCAACTTAACAAAAATACTTAAAACAATAACTAAAATAACTTTTGCTTTTAAAAATGTTCTCACAGTGGGAGGAATTTTCACAAATTTAAAAACAAAAACTCCATTGCTTTCCTTAACTGATGTAGTGTACAGTCTGCCTTGTAAAGATTGTAACCAGGTATATGTTGGCCAGACTTCGAGACGCCTAAAAGATAGAATTACATCACATAAATCTGACTGTAGACTACATCCTGAAAGGAGTGCACTTGGACTCCATGTAGTGCAAAATGACCATCGAATAGATTATGATAATGTTACAGTTTTAGACCGTGATAATAATATGTCCAGAAGACTCTTTTTGGAAATGACACATATCAATAAGACACCACATTCTATGAATCATAGAACTGATATAAGGCATTTAAACGAAATGTTTTCTTACCTATTGTTTTTGGAAAAACGTAGTGTTGATTTTTTACATATACTTGAAAATTAACCATCTAAATAATAATTTAAAACTACCAAAAAATTAAATAACTAAAATAAAATTTATAATAATAATTTAATAATTTTTTAATTAATTTTATATATCTACTTTCAATTTATTAAAAAATTTAATAACATTTTTAATACAACTTTATATTTAAATACTATAATAAGTTTTCATATACTTATTGATTGTTTCCTATGATCTTTTTTCAAGACCTAATTTCGTTTCCATAGGATTTTTCTAAATCAAAAGCCAATATGACACAAATACATCCAGTCATGTTTTAATTAATGTAATCGCGTGTATCATCGTTTTTTAAAAAAGCTCTAGTGTTTCAGTTTCTTTTTTAATAATTTTTAAAAAGCTTGTTTTTTCAATAATTATTACATATGTACATCAATTGCTATCAATTACTATCAATTGCGAAGTAATCTCAACAAGTTGTAAGTAAAAAATAATTTTTTAGTCCATATTATAACATAAAATATTGTAGCGCCCTGAAGATGATTATAATCATAATCGAAAGCTTGGCATTAAATTACTTATAAGAGTACACTTTTCGTATTGCTGCAAAAAACCCAATATCCTCGTTATTTTGTTACATAAGAGTCAGCAAAGAATTTTTAAAAGTTCCTATATATATATATATATATATATATATATATATATATATATATATATATATATATATATATATATATATATATATATATATATATATATATATATATATATATATATATATATATATATATATATATATATTCTTTCTAAACATAATATAACTGTTTGTCATAAACCACACAACTTAATAAACTCGTTATATACACCACTAAAAAGTAAAGTACCAAACAAAAAGAAATCAAATATAATTTACTCTATTCCATGCTTGAATTGTCCTAAAAAATATATTGGAATGACAACACAATGGTTAGAAAACAGATTAAATGGACACAAATATACGAAAAACGCTTCAACTGCCTTACATAAACACGAATCCCAAACCAAGCATGAATTTAACTTTAATGAAACCAAAATACTAGCACAAGACTCTAATTACAGAAAATTAACCATAAAAGAAATGATTGAAATAAAACGAGAAAAAGAAGCTGTTAATGACAAAAAAAGATATAAATAATTTAAGCCAAATATACTACAATCTAATAAAATAAGTATAAAGAGTAAGTAGGTAGATATATTATATGTTTAATAACACCAGATACACTTTTAGATAATTCTTTTTTTTTTTTCACTCATTCATTTACTTCCCTATCTACTAAATAATTTGTATTAATGACATATTCCATCAAAGTAAAGTAAATTGAAAACTTCATGATATAAATTTAAAATATTTAACTCCAAGGTAAGTACACTGTTTTAAAAGAAATTTTTAAAGAATTTTTAATATGTTTAAATTTGTACATTCTATATATATTGTAAACATAATTTGATATTTCATAAATTATTTTTAGACTTGATAAAGCACAATAAAAAATGTGCGAAACGTTGTAAAATCAGTGTTCCTTATTTACTACTATAACCTTTACCCAAGAATAAAAAGAAACATATATATATATATATATATATATATATATATATATATATATATATATATATATATATATATATATATATATATATATTATAACATATATGAGTGTGTATGAATAATAATTTCTTTTGATTATATCAATTACTATGTTATAAAATATTCCTTACCATGAATTAATTTTGAATTTAAATATAAATATTAAATAGGTAAGAATTAACTTAATTTAATTACTTTCCAATATTATGATTTAAATATGCTACCGACTATTCCCTTATATCAGGGTCAGAGATCCAAATATTCAACAAAAATTAGATTCAAAATCAGTTAATATAAAATTTTTCAATAAAATGACTGTAAAACCACACTATCCTAGACCAATGATGTTTTCTAGGCATGAATTGTATATAAATTTCTAACCTTACTAATTCAAAATATGACAAACTTCAATAAACCGTTGTTAAACCCAGATATGCATCAAATATATGGAATGAAATATTCTGATTTGTGTTAATAAACAATTCAAATTAAACTTATCATATAGTGAATAATAAATTAGTTAAACACATAAAACAGTGAAATACCAATGTTCATCAAAGTTATAAAAAAAATCAAACACGGAAAATTCTTTATTGTACCAAGTGAAAAGTGGTTACCATTTGGATGAAACTTCTCTCCTTTTCTGGAAAACCAGGATTCAGGACTCACTTCTCAGGACAATCTACTTTCTTCCCCGGAACAGCAAAGATTTCAGGACACTTTGTAGAGATCCAACAATAAATTCTTTTTCAACCAAAAAACAAACTGCCACTACCTCCTCTGGTAAGTGTAATTATGACTCTCTTTCTTGTTAAATATTAGTTTATTCTTCATTAACTTAATTAAAATGCAGTCATACCATATACTGCTCAGCCCCCAATTTAAGTATCTATTTCTTCATAAAATATTGTAATTTTCTCTTACCAATTGCTTTCTCTGGTTACCTTGTGATAATATTAATACTTTACACTGATTTTAAACTTTCTTTTATCAATATTTTCAAAAAAAACTCAAAATTTCTACGGAGCAATTTTTTAATACAACTTACATATCAAGAACCAGAAAACAAGAGAGATTCTATCAAATCAACAAAAAAACAACTGAAAAATTCAACAAACTTAAATCTATACATCCTTACCACCTAATCGCCTACTAATTCCTTATTTAAATAAAATTACTAACAAAATCTAATTCTTAATTCATTATTACAATTTAACACAATGGTTATTCTTTTTATTTTTATAAAATTTACTAGCACTACAAACTAATAATTTTCTCTTTTTCAGAATATTTCATTTGGCATTTGAACTATTAACAAATTAGAATATAGTTGATAAATTTGTATATTTTAAAAGTAAGTAAAAGTTTTAATATTTATTTTAACTATTTGTGATATTTTTATAATTTAATTTTCTTATTTGATTATACCCTTAATTTATTTAAAAATTAATGTTTAATTACTAACGTATTGGCAACTTTATAAGCTTTTAATTATTTACTTTTCCCATTTATCAGTTTCATAATTATTGAAACTTTATATAATGTAGATTAAACCATTTTGAATCTTTAAACAAAATCTTTGAAATGAATTTGTATTTTTTTTTCTTTCTTATTCTATTTTCTTTTTCCTTTTTTAGGAATTATGAAGAAGATGATGATAATTAATCCCACTGTTACTGCATTTGCGCTCTGACCCGAAAT
The DNA here is from genome assembly GCA_964028335.1 of Altica lythri. Taxonomy (NCBI): domain Eukaryota; kingdom Metazoa; phylum Arthropoda; class Insecta; order Coleoptera; family Chrysomelidae; genus Altica; species Altica lythri. The sequence goes on along the minus strand of OZ034806.1, from coordinate 3,041,626 downwards.
AAGAAAATTTTCCTTTCTCTATTTTCCATAAGATTTTCATTCTACATTCTTATTTAATATAGCATAGTAACTCATATCATCTCAATATATTGTTTTGTGACAGTCTAAAAATGTAAAAGATGATACATAACGTATCTAGTGCTATCTGTCAAAAGTAATAATTTCAGTTTTGAACTGAAATGGTTTCGGTTAGAAATTTGTAACACCTTAAAAGACACCTTGAATGCTGCGATATAAATATCATTCAACCTATATCAGGGCAAAACCAAACTACAGACATGTGTTTCGCTCTTATTTTGAGCTCATCAGTGTAGTACAGGCTATGTCTCTCAAGTCACTAATCAAGAGACATCCCTGCTATAAATTGAACGATATCTATAGATGTCAATTGCGAAACTGATAAACAAAAAGTTTGGTCCTAGCGGTCTAGAAGCCAAAGCTGTCTTAACTTTTTAGGGAAATACAGCCCTTTTTATACGGAAAGTAGCGGGTAGTCGGTGGCCGTCGGGGTGACTCGATCGGGATAAGGTGGGAGTCGAGAAGCTGGAGGTCCAGTGCAGGCCAACATCGAAGGGTACCTAGCGGTCCACTTGGGGCGACACCGGCGCGTATTTTTGGAACTAATTATTTGATTCTTGTTACAGTGGCAAATATCATTTATAAATACTATAAATAATAAAGGGCCCAGGACAGATCCTTGTGGCACTCCATGATCTATACTCTTTATATTTGACTTACGACTATTAATTTGTACATATTGATAGCGATGAACCAAATAGCTTTTTAATAATTTCAAGGGAGTACCTACCTCTAATACCATACATTTCCAGCTTTGATAGTAGCAGCTTATGTGAAACACAGTCAAAAGCTTTTGATAGATCACCTACCTACTAGAAATCAGTATCTTATTACCCTTTTCCAGTTCTTCGGAAATAAATGTTATTACTTCTATCAAAGCTGAAATTGTACATTTTCCTGGTCTAAAACCGAACTGCTCAACGTTTAGAAGATTATTTTTTTCGAGATAATTAAGTAATCTGGATTTAATGGTTTTTTTCAATTAATTTAGGGAGAACAGGTAAAATAGAGATAGGTCTATAATTTTCAGCTAAGTATTTGTTTCCCTTTTTTAAAAATGGGAGCCACTCTAGCAATTTTTAGATTATCTGGAAAAATACCAGTTTCAAAACATGTATTTATAAGATGCACAATTTGAAAAGTTAATTCCTCTCTGACATATTTAAATGTATCACTATTAAGCCCATGGAAGTCTCTGGCTTTTGATAGGCTAAGACCATGTATCATTTCCCCTATTTCTGCTTCGGAAACAGGCTTCAGAAAAAATGAAAACATTACACGATTATTACTAAGATTAGCAATGTATTCATTATCTAAATAGAATGGATTTGCTAAGGTATTTTTGGCCATATTTGTAAAAAATTCATTTAGCTTATCTGGTGGTGGTGGTACCTAGGTATATCTATTTTGTCGACCACTTTATTTCTATGATCGTTTATCATAGACCATGCACTTTTTTGAAGATTAGGTACTGGAATTCATTAATATATCACTATTATATTTTATTTCATTTGGCGATATCATATAAAAGATGTAAATGTTCTTTCATCCTTCTAGCATTATCGCTATACTTAAATGCAGGTTTAGTTTTTTTAGTTACAGTTCTCTCAGGAAAAGCTTTGTTGTAAAAATGTGACATATTTTCAGTGATTTGCTCAGATAAACTGTTAGCATTATTGTTTTTAAAAAAGTTACACCAGTCAATATTTGATATACATACATATGTAATCTCTTTTTCTCTCAAGATGTTAAATGCTCGTTTTATAGAGGTTAACCAATGCGAACGGCACTCAGGGGGTAGGAGGAGAGCGAGCGTGGATTCGAACGAGCTAGATGATATCGTATTGGAAAGATATAAAGGGATATATTTACTAGAAAAATAAAAGATAGAAAAAATTTAAAAGGGACTAAAGAGAAAATGAGAGAAATGATGGAAAGGGGAAAGGGAAATGGGCGCCACTTATTTTTTTATCATAAGGATGGGAAAATATAAGAAACCCAGATGGAAAAAATATTGAATATATATGTTGGATAAACTGATTTATCAGATGTTGTAGATAAAGTTAAAATAAGAAAGATATAAGAGAAGATAAGGTAAAATTAGATAACCCGGCAGATGTTCTTGCTAAAAATTTAAATTACGCACTTTTATTGTTAAAACTAGAAAGATAAAGTTATACTTACTATTTTCTTTACTTATCACAATGGCTACAGTTCTATTAGTGAGATAAGTATGTTTTCTCAGATCAAAATTAATAGGTTAAATACGTCTCGTTCTTACTATTGATTAAATTAGATCAGAATAACTTACACCAGGTCGGAAAGAAAACATATAGTTAAACAATAAACAATATTTATTACTCTAAGAAGTAATAGGTCAGATATACAAACAAAAAAATAATAGACATATAAAATACCAACAATTTAAATATGATAACATACAGTTAAACACATTAGTGTTTAAACATTCAGAGAACTAATACTACACAATCAATAACAGCTAAGTAATATTGTATTGTTATTTTTGTGTACCCAATTAAGCAAAATGTGAAGTAAAAAATATTAAAGTGTGATAAAATGTTATATCAAAAAAAATACTAAATCACCTTTAGCTTAAAATTTTACTCGAATAAAAAAATTATGGAGTACCAGATACCAGTTTAATTTTAGAAATTTAACTTATCAGAGATATTAAGAGATACAAAAATTTATCAATAAAATGCGTTACAAAAAAAACTGAGTTAGACCCTGCACACCGCTTTCACTAGAAATTTAATCGTGTATTCGGAAGTCTTTTCCGATGTTTCACGTAACGATTAAAGGTTTTTACACTGAGGTCTGTAGATAAGTACCGGCTTTTCAAAAAAAACAGGTTACACTATGGAGTTTACGGTCACTACTTATGTTAATTCTCCACACACTGATATTTATTATGTGGATGACAATTAAATCCTTACTCCAAAGAAATAAATGGTATCGTTTTTTCTGGTAGTAAAGCAATAGTAATAAATCAAAGAAAACTTACAGTTTGACTCCTAGGTAGTACAATTAAATTAGGTACACGCCCAATTTCGGTAATGCGGCAAAATTCAGATACTCATCAGTAATTCTCGACAGCTTTTTATCAGAACTATTAACCATCACTGATAAACTGACTTTAAACTAATTAGAAACATTCAAAAGACTTTTTAAGCGTTTCAAGATAAAAAAACCGCCAAAACTGGAGTTATTGTTAACAGAGGACTTGTTAGTCTGCCTGCTACCCCATCACTGACTAAAAAGATCCGTTGAGAAGCTATTCTCGCGTATGCACCTAGGTCACATGATGGGAGCGTGAAATTTTGATTGGACGATTATGTCATAAGATCTACTTGTTGAGGCGGATTTTTCTTTACAATCGTACAACTGAAAAATTTAACCCTGCCTAGCAACAAAAAACGTTAGGATCCTTACAGCATCTAATAAGTCGAGAATACAGGGCGGTAATAAGTAAGAAAGAATTAATGATTAAAAAGAAATTTTTATCATTCTGGTTTTTTAGGAATGCTACACATATAATCTTTAAACTTATTGATGTTGTATTTATTTTCCACTCTAATACAAATTTTTTCGTTACTATTATAAAGTTCACTATTAGTTTTGTAATTAATCGAAACAGCCCTATGATCAGAAAGATTCGGTTCCAAGACTTTTATATGACAATTATGTAAATTTAAATTTGTGAAAACATTATTATCAATTCTAGTTGCCGAAGTCTTTGTAACCCTAGTGAAATCATTTACACCCTCCAGCAAACCAAAAGTCAGTAAATTATTAGTTAGAGTTCTTGATAAAGAAGTATTACGCGGGCACAATCAATATTAAAATCACCTAATAATATTATTTTTTTGGTTATAGGTACTAATTGATCTTAGATATTTATTTCATTTTTCCTCAAAATAATTAAAATTTCCAGAAGGTGATCGGTAAATGCAACATATAACACAGTTTATCTTAGGAATACTCACTGCGCAAAGCTCAATATCAGTATCCATGCTAAATTTTTCTAAATTTGTACATTTATTAAATGATAATCCTTTTTTGGTATATATTGCTACTCCCCCATGAATTTTCGTACTTCTCGCGTAGAACGTAGAACGAAGCTAATCTAAAATTTCTAAAAAATAAAAATTTCAATTTATCTTCGGTTAGCCAACATTCAGTGAAACATAAAATATCAAAGTCTTTATCTGAAAGAAAATGTTCAATTTCTAAAATTTTATTATCTAAACTCTGTATATTTATGTAGAAAACTAGTAAATTACAGTCTTCTTGTTTCATAAGAGGCAAATTATTATACTTAGTAATAGGCTGGGCTCTTATTTGCCCTTCAGTTCTAAAAAAGGTTGTACATAAGCTCATGCAGGCCACTTTGTGGCGTCCATTGCACTATTAAAATTATTATTATATACCTATGGAAACCTTAAAAGAAGAGTAGACTTCAGGATGTTTTGAGTGAATTACTGCACATTGTGCCTCGGGAAAATTGCTCTTTACTATTTCCTGCAAATCTTCTGCAGTCATACTTGTGTCAATCCTATATACATGTAAGTTGTTTGAAAATTTAGGTAAGTACTCCCTTAGCTTGTTTTCCATTAACTCGGATTTCAGTATTGCTTCCAACTATCTTCTGTCTTATATTTGTGTGATTTCTTCGATAGTTTACTTTTTTCCATTTCGATTCCTCTTTAGGTTTATTGATTTCTTCTTCTTTATCAGTTCTTGAAATTGAAAGATTAATGAATTTATTACATTTATTTTTTGTATCTACTTCCAATAAGGCTGCAGACACTTGTTATCTGGAAATCTGCGATTGTTTATTTGAATTGGCAACACTGCTTGGTGATTGATGTTCTTAACTGCAACTGCTGCTAGCAGGGATTTCACTTTTATCAACAACTTTTTTTGTGGTCATCTGTTTATCAAAGTTTTTGTCACTATCAGATCAGGATATGAATTTGTTTAAATTGTGTTTAACTGAGAGTTTAACAGATCTATTTTTGTCTTAGTTAAATAAATTAATAAATCTTAATAAATCTTTTTGTTTTACAACATAGTTAAAAATGTTAATGTCTATCTTATTATCAGTAGACATGGTTCCTAAAGCTTTAAAGAAAGCAAATGTGATTTCCTCTTCACTTTTATTACTTACAGTTAGAGTATCAGGTACAGGTGATGACACAACACAACAACTTATAACATCACCACCAATGAAATTCACATTACTGCAAAGTTTGGCACAACTCAAATGATAGCTTGCATCACAATTTGCACAATTACTTAACCCCATTTAATAGGTTCTTTTTGCACTTTTTACAAGATTTATTCTTGAGCGTATTAAGTAATATGTATGCGTGTTTTCATCGCTAAGTACCGTAAAACGGGGTCAATAGAAACAGATTTGAGATTTTCAGCCTTTGTAGCTAAGTTGCTATTTATCTAATCGGCAACGAAAAATATGCAAAATGTGTGTCACTGCTAATAGGTTTAAGGGCATAGTACGCACATTTCAAAAAGTTTCCAGTTTTTTTCAAAAAAAAATGAAAGTTGTGTTTTTCTAATCACCCTCCAAGCGGGGTGAAAGGAAACAATGCTTTGTTTTGCATTAGGTTTGCTTATATACCATTTCGGAGGTCAATATAAACATTTAAAAATCTATAAGTAATGTGCAATTAATTTTTTTAGTAAAAAAATATAATAAACACGCAAATTTGGAATTTATATTGTTTATTAAGTATAAAAATACAGAAAAATATACAACGTTCTTATTTTAAGAAACAGAAAAGACCCTGTTGGGTTACATTAATTCTCACAGCACAGAACAAATTAAAAAAAAATGTATATCATACATGTGTAGGAACAAAAAAAAAACGTTTCAACCCATAGATCTGCTACGTTAACTCTCGCAACAGAATCTTTGTAAAAATAACATGTTAATTATTAAGATCATTTTGGTTGATGGGAAATTTAAGAATCTCCCTCTTTGAACTGCTTGGCAGCTCGCAGTTATCAGATGGATAAATTTGACCAACAACTTGGTCAAAAGAGAAATAGCAAAGGTCTGGTTCCGTGGGAAATCCGTAAATAAGTCCTGGGGATTGTTTGGTTTGGCGATGCCTCAAAAAAGTTCCGTAAATGTCATTGTTTTCATCAATGGTTTTCAACACTTTTCCAATATAATACTTTAATCTTTCGTTTTTCTTAAAACTGGTTGGAAACGCTACCAGCAGCCAATTTGATAGTTGAATAGATTCTTTCGAAACGGGATAAACCTGTTTAAAAATTCTACCTTTGTAGGAAACACTAGGAACACTTGTCTGTCCACGTTTTAGATTTTCGGCAATCTGGATTAAAGGAATATTCATCTCCTCATCGTCTGATTCGAGCTCCCCTTCACTTCTGTTAATGACATCTTCATCTTCACTTGATTCAAGGACCTCATTCTCTTCTACATCTTGGCCGTTTTGTGCATCTGAATCCATCTTTTCCTCTTCACTTTCTTCTTCTCTAAAGTCTGCTCCAGTTACACTTTTACCAGCTACTACGTCGACCTTCTTTCTCTTTCGTCGTTGGGTAGGAGTATCAGAATATCTCATGGATTTCAGCATATTAACAACTACATTGCTAACATGGTCTTCTACTTCTTGAACATTTGCAGTGTTGGCACTTGGAAGTCGGTTTAGGACTTGATCTCGGTCTAACGGGTATATCCCACATTTTCTAAAACCAGACTTAATATTTTTTTCTTGGTTGGGTCTGATGCTGTCCATCAGTTCCTTAATAAAATGAGGAAAGCGATCTTTTGGTATGGTTGCTGCCCTTCTTCCTTCACCCATTTTCCACTTTTCAAGAATTTTTCGCCATGCTTCTTTAAGCGGACGAAAAAAAGCCACATCAAGGGGCTGGGTCATATGTGTGGAATTTGACGGCAAAAAAATGAATGAAATATCATGTTCTAAGCACTCGCTTACAGTTTTGGAACTAAAATGGCTCGAGAGGTTGTCGCCGATTAGAATTTTTTTCCTGGCAAGTTCTTTAGTGCTGAAATTGCTACTTTGGTGACCCAATCACCGAAGCTAATAGCATCAAACCAGCCGCTAGGGCTTCGATTGTACCTCGCACCCTTTACCCCACCAACTGTCCATGAATCGTACATGTTCTGAGCCTTATACACGATGTACGGAGGTAGCACTTTGCCATCAGCAGTTGCCGCAAACATGACGGATGTGCAGCTTTTGGAAGAGTTACACACTCGTTCTGGGTAACGACATCCTCGTTTTGTAATTATTCGTTTTCTCCCGGGATCGTCAGATAAATTCGTCTCGTCGAAGTTTACAATATTAGACGGCGGTATATCTTCTAGTTCTGCACCCAGTTGATCAAAATACGAATTTAAAGTCTCGGGTGAAACCGCTGCTCGAGATCGTTTAATGTTTTGACAAAGCCGTGTTCGTAGTTGTGTCTTATGTCGCTTCAAAAACCCATGTACAAAATCCTTTCCTGGTAAGTTATTTTTAAATTTAGATACATTTTTACCCCTATTATCTAGGTACGTTTTTACCATTACTCTGAGATCGTATTTATCCAAGGGATAGCCCCAATCAGCACACGTTATCAATTGTTTCATTATAACTTCCTCTTCTAACTTTGATAGTGTAGTTTGTCCTCCATGTGTTTTTAAGTTAGGGTTTTTGTGGTGTCTATAGAGCACTTTAATTTCATGTACGTTGCTGGCCTCCCTATAGGACATTCCATTTCTTATGTCATTTAATGCCCTTTCAAGAGCCTCACGATCGGTTTTTTTATAATACTTGGACCTTGGATTATGTACATAGTCTCGTGGCATCATTAATCTGAAAGCAAAATATAAAATATTGGCGAAAAAAGATAGCGGGTGAAAGGAAACGGCGGGTGATTAGAAAAGGCGGGTGATTAGAAACGGCGGGTCAATAGAATCAGCGGGTCAATAGAAACAGAATTGTGGTTGGGTTTTTACAAAATACATTTCAAAGCAAATTACTGGTAAGTTATGATAAATTTGCAAGTTTTTATGTTAAATAGACACCCTAAGCTATATTATGACTAATTATCTATGTATTTACTTGATTTTTTCTTACCTTGTTACATAAAGTTTACCGCTCGTTGAAACCTGGTTGAAATCAGCTGTTCAACTGAAATGACTGTTATCCAGTGTTGCCAACAGTTAAAATGCAAAACTTACTAAACTGGCGTTGTTTATCATGTGGTGAGTTTATGTACCTTATTGGTTATTTCCCGGATTAAATTTAAACAAATTAGATTTTTTTTGTAAAATACTCTCATTTCGTTTCTATCCCCCCTCCAGTTTCTTTGCACCCCGTTTTACGGTACTTGCCATGTTGCCACTCAATTGATAATAATTGTGAAAAATAGTTGAAAACCGTGAAAAACTGTTGACAATCGTTAGATATCGTTGAAAATAGTGAAAAATTTTAACAATTGTGAAAAATCTTTTAAAATGGCGAAAAATCGTTGATAATAGTTAGAAATCATTGACAATTGTGGAAAATCGTTGGTAATTGTTAAAAATTGTTGAAAATGGTAAAAAATCGTGGATAATCGTTGACAATTGTGAACAATCGCCGATAATCGTTAGATATCGTTGACAATTGTAAAAAATTGTTGAAGATCGTTCATAATTATGAAAAATCGTTGAAGATCGTTCATAATTATGAAAAATCGTTGATAATCGTTAAATATCGTTGACAATTGTGAAAAATCGTTGAAGGTCGTTGAAAATCATAAAAAAATTTTAGAATAATGAAAAATTGTTAATAATTGTGAAATATCGTTAAAGATCGTTGATAATTGTAAAAAAAAAATCGTTGAAAAAAATTGTGAAAAATCGATGAAGGTCGTTGAAAATCGTTGAAGATCGTTGATAATTGTAAAAAAATCGTTGAAAATCTTAAAAACTTGTTGAAAATGATGAAAAATCGTAACAATTGTGAAAAATCGTTGAAGGTCGTTGAAAATCGTTAAAAAATGTTTAAAATGGTGAAAAATCGTTGATAATTGTAAAAAATCGTGAAAAGCTGTTGATAATCGTTAGATATCGTTGATAATTGTGAAAAATCATCGATTATTGTGAAAAACCGTGAAAAATTGTTGAAGATTATGAAAAATCATTAGATATCGTTGACATTTGTGGAAAATCGTTTAAAGATCATTGGTAAATAAGAAAAATCATTGATAATCATTAGATATCGCTGACAATTGAGAAAATAGTTGAAGATCGTTAATAATCGTTGAAAATCGTATTTCTTTTCTTTTGAAAATGATGAAAAATCGTTGATAAATGTAAAAAATCGTTATACCTATATCGTTGATGATTGTGAAAAATTGTTTAAAATCGTGAAAAAAAAATTGCTAAAAATGGTATAAAATCGTTGATAATCGCGAAAAATTGTTGAAAATCGCTATTATTATATACATGTTGAATAAAAAATTAAGATATTAGAAAACTGGCAAAGCCACAGTTAGTTTGACTAGCCTAGATGTATTTTATAAAATCTGTCATTGTAATTTTTGTCATTGTCATTTTATTAATGTTTGAATTTTTCCTTAATCGTTTTTAAAAGTTGTACGTGTTTTATTAGTCACTAGCTGACCCGGCGAACTTCGTACCGCCTACTGATGTTTTTTTACCATTTTTCCAAATTTTTACGGTTTTGTAAATAATCGATTAGATATATCATATATTAACTGCGCCACCTTATGGTGGCGTCATAGTACTTAATTACGCAAGAATTGCTAATGTAAATTTATACTATCTCAAATGCGCCACCTTACGGTGGCGTCTTAGTAAGGATCACTCTTTTAAATATATGAAATACCTGTACCCGGCGCGCGTTGCTACGCCAACAACTAAAATAAATTTAAGAAAAATAAAAGAGATGAAGAGATAGAGAAGGTTTAGTGCAATGGTCATTACACCAAAATTAAAATAAAATAAAAATGAAAATATAACAGCTTGTATTACTGCAGCAATAAATACATCTGACTTTTCTTGAAATATCAAAAATAATCATCTATCAAACAACTTGTTTCGCCTTTTTTATATCAACCACGCTCCACTGTCTTGGCAACGGTGATCTTCCATATTTTCTATACAGGTTGAGATTATTTTGCTATCCATACGAATAATCTCATAAAGCTTTTCAAAAAGAAAATGAATCTTAATCAGTGATTATTAAATCACTGAAAAAGAAAAGAAGAGACCAAATGATCGCCAACGATTGCATATAACTAAAAATCTTTAAATAAAGAAACTTTGTGTGCTCGAAAGAGGCACGAGCACCACAAATACTCCCCTCTTTAAAAAAAATTAAATTGATATATATATAAATCAATGAACATTATGATTAAAAAATAACTAAAAAACTGAACTAAAAACTATTTAAATTATTAATAGAAAAAGTGACTTTCTTTTTCTTGGTTGGCACCTGGGTGCTATCAATTTGCACATTTAATAAAAAAGCTGGTTTAGCATGTCAATGTTATAGTTTATCCAATCTTAATGTGAAAACATAACCACGCACTTTAACCCCAACAAAGGATCCGACTTTTGAATCTAGGTTGTCAGATATATTTTGCGAATATTCCTAAGTTTATATATTTTGAAAATTTTCTCTCTACTTTACTATTCAATTGTTCGTCAATGACTCTTAGAAAGATAATATAAAAATATTCTTACAAAATATATACTTAAATTAATTAACTAGGTTCTTCTTATTTAAACAGTTTTCACTTCTAATGATATCAATTTTGTATATATTACTTATACTTAAAGAAATTTTTAAATACCGGCAACATTGTGTATTTACTGTGGGGATTTTTAAGTCGGTTCGTAATGCATTGATCTTAACGCAAACAAACGCCGACGGTGCGCTTTTTATCAAACGAAACTTCAAAGCGGAAAATTGCAAAATGCGACAACAGTCAAATACCGCCAATAGTCTTCTTTCCCATTACAGTACACAGTAGCGTGATTGATTTTTATTGATTTTTTATATTAGATATATTATATATTACGGTGGCTTGATAGTACTTAATATATATAGTAAGAATTTCTCGTTTAAATATATAAGATAATAACTAAGCCACCTTACGGTGGCGTTATATTATTTGATTTAGAAAGGTATTTTTTTAGACTTTATTTTTTTCGCATTTTTTCTGTTTTTAATTTTCCACTTTCTTTTAGTTTTTCGTTTATTTATTTATTTATTTGTTTATGAATCGAAATTCAACACTATCTATTGGGTTTTCTTACAATTCAGTAATTGTTATGGACAATGTGTCGTATCATTTCCGCATATTAAACAAAATACCTAATAACCCAAAAAAGAATAAAATTGTAAGACTTTTGGCAATCAAAAATATCGATGTTCCTAAAAAGGTTCCAGTAAAGAAGGAATTAATAAGAATGATCAAAAGTCAGAATTTTAAAAATGAATACGTCATTGACACCATTTGCAGCAGACATGGTCATACCCTTTTGCGTTTACCGCCTTACTACTGTATTTTTAATCCAATCGAAATGGTTTGGAGTACTGTAAAGAAACGTTTACGAAAATATAATCAGTCACCAACCTTAAGCGCAGTTGTTCTTGATAATATTCGAGAGGTAATTAGTGGCTTTAATAGCGATGTATGGAAAAATTGCGAAACACATGTTATAAAAATAGAAAAGGAATATCCTGTTTTACCGCCAATAGCACCATTAGTAATTCAACCTGGAAACGATTCTACTTCAGAAGACTCTGACAATTCTTGTTAGTCATTCCAACTAATTTCCTTTACAGCTATCGTGATGTATCTTGAAAACTTGTTTTCAAAAACAAACTAATTTTATATTCTTACTAACATACCCAACCCTTTCCTTTCCAGGCAAGGAAGGCTCATCCCTCCTCGTGTTCCTTGCTGGACAGACAATCTTTTAAGATTGTCAGACAAAATGAGTATTATTTTTAGACAATTGTTTTAAAATCTTATGAGTTATGTACTATTTGAATAATGAGTCAAATGTTCTTATTAATAACTAAAATTAACAAGTTTTAATTTGAAAGAATTAATTTGTTATTTGACAATTTTCAAATTGATACAAAATTTACAAATATACAAAAACCGTTTTTCTTTTGAAATTTAAAACAAAAATTAATAAAAATTTATGAACCCTTTTTATTTAATTCCACGCCAATGGTCGGAAATGTCATCAAAGGCACTTAAAAACCGCCAAAGGACACAAAATTTCACATTTAGATTGGATAAAGTATAACACTTATTTCGCGATTACCTTTCAAAATTTTAAAAACTTTTTCACTTCTAGAAACCACTTTGAAAGGACCGTCGTACGGTGCTGTGAGGCTTGGTTTAATACCCGGAACTTTTAAGAAAACGAATTCTGAATTTTTTAACTCTGGATGAACAAATGTTTTTGCTGAACCATGTCTTTGTACTTGAGATGGTTTAATGTTATTAAAAATTTCACGAAGTTTAATTAAAATAGGATAAATATCTACATTTTCTTTAGAAGTATTAAACAATTCACCAGGAATACGTAGCGTTTGTCCATAAACAAGTTCTGCGGGTGAACATTGTAAGTCCTCTTTTATTGCAGATCGCAAACCTAAAAGAATCAAAGGCAATTCATCTTTCCAAGAATTTGAAGTTAGTTTTGACACAAGAGCTGATTTAAGAGTCCGATGAACTCTTTCAATCATGCCGTTCCCTTGTGGATGATAAGGTGTGGTGTGTAAACTTTGAAAACCTAATTGTTTACTGAATTCTTTGAATAAACTTGATTCGAATTGAGTACCTTGATCGTGTGTAATTTTATGAGGTATTCCGAAACGTGGAATATATTGATTTATTAGAGTTCTAATAATATTTTCTGATTCAATATTCCGAAGTGGGTAAACTTCTATCCACCTAGTAACTCTATCAATGACTGTGAGTACGTAAGTGCAACCTTTTGAAGGCTTCAATGGACCTACTAAGTCAATGTGAATATGTTGAAATCTACCTTCAGGGACGTTAAAATCTCCTACACTAGATTTGGTGTGTTTGAAAATTTTTGATTTTTGGCACTGAATACATGATTTCGTCCAAAGATTAATGTTTTTATTCATATGAGGCCAGAAGTATATGTTTTTAATTAATTTGATTGTGGCTTTACTGCCTAAATGAGCTACGTTATGTACTTTAAGAAAATAACTGTAACGTAAACTTCGAGGAATATATATACGTTGTTTATTAGTAGAAGTTTCATACCAAATTTTGAAATTATGTGTTTCAACTTTAATTTGTTTGAGGAAAACCTTATTGTTTCTTCTTTGGTTTGAAGAATTTTGTTTTTGTAAAAGATTAGTTAATACTATATCTGAATTTTGTTCGTTAAATATATCTTGTAAAGTGAAATTAATATTATCGATTTGATCGTGCTCAATTCGGCTAAGAAAATCTGCAACTTCAACGTTTTTGCTGCCTACGTATTTAATTTTGTTAGTAAATTGTAGAATATATTCGAAATATCTAAATTGACGTGGTGATTTTTCTGATTTCGAAAAAATTGCTTTTTCTATAGGTTTGTGATCTGTAAAAACATGGAAATCTACGCATTCTAACATGTAACGAAAATGTTTAATGGACTCATAAATAGCAAAAAGTTCTTTGTCAAAAACACTGTAGTTTTGTTGACTTTTGGTTAATTTTTTAGAGAAATATGCTAAAGGTTGTCTAACATCTTGAATAACTTGCTTTAAAGTACTACCTATGGCTGTTGAGCTAGCGTCTGTAGTTAAGATCAATTTTGCTCCTTCTTTAGGATGATTAAGCAAAGATGCTTTAATTAACATTTCTTTTGCTTTTTCAAAACATTATTGGCATTCTTTTGGCCAATTTTCAATATTTTTAATCTTGGTTGCATTTAAATAATTAATGAATTCGTGTAAAGGACTTAAGATTTTTGCGAATTGAGGTACAAATTTATGATAAAAATTAACAATTCCTACAAATCTTTGTAATTGTTTGCAAGTTTTTGGAATTTCGTAATCTGAGATAACTTTAACTCGTTCATCAGATGGCAAAATTCCTTCTGGAGTGATAGAATGACCTAAAAAGTTAACCTTAGTAACTCCAAAAATACATTTAGATGGTTTGACATTAACGCCAAATTTTTTTAACCTTTCAAATAAAATATCTAGATGATGTAAATGTTCTTGTTCATTTTTGCTAAAAATTAAAATGTCATCTAGGTAAACGAACAAAAAATCTAATCCTCTGGTGACTTCATTAATAAATCTTTGAAATATATTACCAGCATAACGTAATCCAAAAGGAGTACGTAGAAATTCGAATGCACCAAATGGAGTAGTAATTGCTGTTTTGTAAATATCTTCTTCAGCGACGGGTATTTGATGATACGCTCTTACTAAGTCGATTTTTGAAAAAATTTGAAATCCGTAAATTTTTAAATTAATGTCAGAAATCAACGTTAATGGATAACGTTCTGGAATTGTTTGTTTGTTAAGAAAACGATAATCACCGCAGGGACGCCAACCTGCAGAGTCCTTCTTAGGAACCATATGCAATGGTGACGTCACTGAAGATGATGATGGCCTGCAAATACCTAAGTCGACCATGTCTTCAAATTCATTTTTGGCAATTTTATATTTAAGGGGATCTAACCTTCTTGTCTTACTATAAGGTAAATGCCCTTCGGTAACTATGTGATGTTTTACATCATGTTTTGCTTCAGAATGAAAATTGAGAGATGAAAAAATGCTAGAATGCTTTTTAAAATAATTTGTATACTGATTTTCAACCGTAAATAGTTTTGGGAGTTCCTGATTGAAATTTTGTAATCTACCACTGGAAATAATAAAAGTTTCGTTATCTATTAATTTTTGTTTTTTTAAATCAAGTAGCAATCCAAAATTAGATAAGAAATCTGCACCTATTATGGGTTTAGCTATATCTGCAATTGTAAAAAGAAAAGGAACTTTTTGGCGTAAACCGAGGTTTACGTTCAGAATTTTTTTTCCATAAGTTAGAATAGTATTGCCTGAAGCGGAAGTCAGTAATATATTTTTATCTTTTTTATGATTGCTAAACATATTGTAGGGAAGACAGCTGATGTCTGCTCCACTATCAACGAGAAAATTTAATTTATTAGTTTTATCGTAAACAAAAAGACGTTTTGACATAGGAACACTGTTGTTAGATTTACAATTATTTACGGTTGAGCTATTTAGTTTTTTGAATTTGTATTAATTTTGTTGAAAGTGTCTGATAAAAGACATGGTGGACCATTACATTTTTTGGCATTATTTCCAAAATTTTGATGATAATAACATAAATTGCCTTTATCACGACTTGTATTCCGATAATTACTCGAATTTACTGAAAAATCGCGGTTTTTTGATCTGTTTCGGTAAGTTTGACATTGACATTTATGGTAATCGTCTGATGAAAAATTATTTTTTGAAAAATTATTTCTAAGAGAGGGAATTTCTCTTTCAAATTCAGTTTGTTTATCTAATATGTTCTTAAAAATATTTTGACAATGATCTATAAAGTTAGTAATTGTTTTGTTCAAACTAGACATTTCGTCTGATTTAGAAAAATTTTGAATTTCAAAGACAGATTTCGAGTTTTGTTTCCCAAATTTTATCTGCAAGATTTAATAAATGAGAGTGATCAGTTTGACTAGAAGAAGTTAGAGCAATTTCAATTACATCCGGTAACCGCCTTCTCCATAATTTAATTAATAATTTTTCATCGATTGTTTTATCACCTGCTATTTGCAAAAGTTCTCTGTAATATGTAGAAGGTTTTTTATCACCTAATTCAGAGCTAGACAGCAATTTATCTAAACGAGCTTCCTCTGATAATGTTAACCGACTCAGAAAATCTTTTAGAAAATTATATAAATCATTTACTGGAGGTTTACTAATTACATCATAAACCTCGCTAAAAATTTCTGGTGGTAAATGTGCCACAGTAATGTGATATTTACTTTTGTCACCTTTGACATTATAAATAAAAAATTGACTTTCTAATTGTTTGAACCAAAGTTCTGGTTTTGATGACCAGAAAGTTGGGAGTCTAATATTTTTTAAGTTTTCTAAAGAATCAATACCCTCAGTGACAGAGATATTTGGCTCTGTCATATTAAAATGGTTATATGCAATCTTTCTAAAAAAAATGGCAAATCAAATGGCTCACCTAATCAAATCCTTTTTGGAGAAGCTTCACACGACTATCCGTAGGATTTCGATTCGGTATGCTTAGCTCAAAACGTTTGGGTCTGGATGCTCAGGTCGGAAAACTCTGGTCGTGATGCTCTGATTCAGCTTGAGTTCAGCTTGGGTTCAGCTTGAGTTCAACTCGGGGTCAGCTTGAGTTCAGATTGGGTTCAGCTTGAGTTCAACTCGGGGTCAGCTTGAGTTCAGATTGGGTTCAGCTTGAGTTCAACTCGGGGTCACCAATATTTTAGTGCAATGGTCATTACACCAAAATTAAAATAAAATAAAAATGAAAATATAACAGCTTGTATTACTGCAGCAATAAATACATCTGACTTTTCTTGAAATATCAAAAATAATCATCTATCAAACAACTTGTTTCGCCTTTTTTATATCAACCACGATCCACTGTCTTGGCAACGGCGATCTTCCATATTTTCTATACAGGTTGAGATTATTTTGCTATCCATACGAATAATCTCATAAAGCTTTTCAAAAAGAAAATGAATCTTAATCAGTGATTATTAAATCACTGAAAAAGAAAAGAAGAGACCAAATCATCGCCAACGATTGCATATAACTAAAAATCTTTAAATAAAGAAACTTTGTGTGCTCGAAAGAGGCACGAGCACCACAGAAGGAAACAAAGTTTATAGTTTTGTTTCACTTATCGCACCAAAAATATATTTTTCGAACTTATATTTATATGAAATCGTATAGATATCTATTAATCAATATTGAATTTGATACATGGAAGCTTTATTTAATTAAGTAACCACGTTTCCGAACAAACGATGCTCTTTCAATATAGTCTATGGCTGTAAATGACATTGACATTCGTTACGCGCGTTTTTTAAAATATGCAAAATTAAATGTCTATTTTTCAATATTTCTGAGAGATTTTCTTAATATTTTCTTTCGTAAGAACCTTCTCCTAATAATAACAAATACAACACAAAAAGAATTAGTAAAATCGGTCCAGCCATTCACGCGTGATGCCATGACCAAGGAAAACGGGTTTCATTTATATATATATATATAGATTAAACATTTATTTAATTACTCTGGTACCACAGCCGTATACTTTACGCTGTGACCAAACATTAAAAAGTGTAAAAAATACCAAAAAAATCAAATCCTACCTTCACTTCCAATTTGATTATAAACCAAAATTCACCACAACATCATCATCCAATATTTTCGTAATTTTATCAGAAATCTACGATTTAATAACCTCAAATTTAATCTAAGACATTTCCGCCTAAACAAAACATTAAAAATCCATCAAATTATCAATAAAACCACCCAAAAACTTACTTTTTGGCTCAAACAACGATTGAATTTCATTTTCTTGAAGCATTTTCTCTTTATCTTATCCACAAATAACATAGGTGATTTGTAATAGGGATGTGGACTGTACTCAAATAAGTATAAAATTTTACCACGAAAAGTTAGTTTCTATAATAAAAATAATAAAAAACACAATATTTTCTTCATAATAAACAGGGGATTAATTTTTTATTTAATAAAATGTAATTAAATATTTCACTCTCAAGTCACGTGACAATGAACACCAAACAAAATGTGTGACGTCACTTGTTTCCAAACAAGAATTTTCGCTGTCAAGTAATATGGTGTTTGTTGATATTTGGATAATATTATTACTGTTTTTACTTTAAACTTTATGTTTATAAAATGTAGAATCCATCTTATTAACACAAAACTACGAAATAACTTTCTATTACATACAACTTCGACAATGTTTAGGAGCAAGTGACGTCACAGCGGGCGTTTCACAGATATCCTCGTTTTGGCGCGAAATTTGAAATGGAATTTTAAATAACTTATTTTAAAGCTATTAGTTGTAGTAAAAAAATAATAACAAGTAGTTTAGGCTATATTTGGTACCTACTTATGCATGGTTTTAAACACTTTCCCAAAAATAGTCCACATCCCTATTTGTGATCTTATCGCTAATTGAGTACATTTAATGACATTTGGTGATTTGGTAATATCTTTGAATATAAAAGGTAATATGGTAATATGATATATAGTTGATTCAAATAGAAGTGTCATCAAGTAGTCTCTGGAAAATTCAAATTTGTAGTGGCAGCACCCACGTTTAGTGAAATTTGAATCGCAATATTAGCCAGCTTGTGATCAGATTGCTACATAATATGCTCAATATAACTATAAACATTTTGACACATCGCAATGACATATAATTCCCTAACTAAAGTTCTGTTTCCATTGAATCTAGTAATAAAGTTAAAGATGATCTCACACGTACCCAGCCCACTTGATGACACTTCTATCTGAATCGACTATAGGTATTATCATCAGCCATTTTTATTCCAATGTCACTCAATTTCCGTGTTAGACCATAGATAAATTAAAGAGACGTGCAATCGTATTTTGTGGTGAAAATGGGAACTAAACCAGCTGGTAGTGCGAAAAGCAAAAAAGTACTTATAACGGTATAGTGACAGGGTAAGTACCTACTATTAGTTTAAAATAAATTTAAGGTACTTTAAGGATAAAAAGGGTGTAGAAGTAAAGTTTTAAACAAAAACATGATGCACTGATGTCGGAACTTGTTGCCAACTTTATATAGGCATCAACCTTTGAATATAAAACCTTTTATCATTGTATAAGGACTAGTCTTTATACAATGCTTTTATATTCAAAGGCATCAACACATCTGTTCTATTATCTCTGGTTTTGTGGTTGACATTGGACAAAACATGGCTGATGATAATACCTATGTTTATATAAGTATATGGTTTATAGTGCCTTATCCCTATTTAAAAACTAGGAGGAGTGATTTGAAAAGCCAGACTTACAAAGGCGAAAGTTACTAGAAAAGTTACTAGGCGGCAAATTTAAATACATTTCTTTCATTTAAATAAAATTGAAAATAAATGTTTATGGTCACTTTTTATATTATCTAAGATGGTCCCAAAGTAAACTAACAATAATTATATTATAAGAAGAAATCAAATAACAAAATTCACCACTATAAATATTTAATACTTTTCAAACATAACCTATAAATGTAAGTGGTAAACAAGATTAACAAAATGAAAACTGTTGAACAATTTCACAATTTCAATGCTATATTTTTATAAAATTGATAAGATAGATGATTTAAGTGAATTTTCTTTAAATATGGTTAAAGCATTATATTGCTTGTTACATAGCTAAAAATTAAAATAATATATTTAATATTCAATTGAATACTAAAGTAGCGGTGTCTTTAAATTGCACCACCAATTTCTTATAGTATACAAAACGTGAAAATAAGGGATTAAGCAGACACTTAAATAGTACCACTAACCGCTACAGGGGGTCGGCAGGTAGCTGCCTCTTTAGAGTAGGATTAACCCAAGGAAAACTTACGATTTTATTTTAAAAGTGAATAAATAGTGAAAATATCTGAAATTTGAATTCATTTGACTATAGTCCACGGCTAAAATTAATTATTGAATTTAGTTGAACTTGTTTTTATTGTTTGGGAAGTTATTAAACAGTCAAAATATTTGAAATTTGAATTCATTTCATTGTTGTCCACCGCTGAAATTAACCATGGATTTCGGTAAGTTCATACCTACAACGCTTCAAATACTGTATGAATGTAAAAATTATTTTAATTTTATTTTTTTACTCTTAAGTTTCTATATCTTTTTGTATATCTGTATATTATAATCTTTATGTAAATGTTTATATTTTTATTTTTTAATAAATATTTTAATTATATATTTTTTAATATACCTGCCTATAGTATACTTAATTTAAGTAGGATGGACTTAAAAGGTAAGTTTATATTATTCAATAGAAAAAGAGTGCAATATTATCTGCAGGGGTTCCTAATCCTATATCCCAATTTTCGTGGTGCAATTTAAAGGTTGGATTTTAGACCCCCCGTAGCCGTGGTGCAATTTAATAGCGCCCCTAAAGTAGATACGTCAGCTTTCGCTGCAAGTAGTGAAGCTATCCTACCCCAGTCTGCATATAAAATTATTTAAAATCGTATAAATTAATATCAGTATCATATAATAAACACGAACCAGTGCAAAAACTTTTAAATGTTACAATAAAGACGACGCACAATAATGTGCCGCTACCTGCTGAGCCAAAAATTCTATACAATAGTGCGAGCTTTCAAATACAATGTATCCGGAAACTACGATTTTAAAAGTGTCAACCAGAATGGATTTTAAGTTAATAAATGGCAATCTAAAATGCAAGAAACAAAGCGATACAAATACCAGATGTCATAAAATAATGTCTTTTACACAAATCACTGAAAACCAGACGTTATGGGAACAAAATTTTAGAAGAAATTAAGACAATTTCAAGGGGGAGAACACGCCACTTGAAGCAATATAAATAACCGAGCTTCTAACACAGAAAGGCATTAAGATTTTGGTTTTCGCAAAGTTTACTTCGTAGAGCCAAAATTATTAAGAAATTAATTTCGTTAGAGTTGATTACGTAGTACCACCGATTATAACGAAATTGGTTTCGTCTACATCCACTGCATAATACTGCGAGATAGCGAATTTATCACGCAATAATCCGCCGTAGCAAGAACAGCGACACGACGACCCCGTTGACCAGGTGATTCAACCCTTGCCTGCTATACTGAGGACCGAGCCGCTGCCAACTACGAGATACGACCCACTACACCTGACGAGGACCATGGACCCCAGAACACGACCCCCGACGAGGAGCTCCACCGACCACGACGGCCGACACGAGACGAGGACCCCCGCCAACCACGATGCCCTGCACCTGACGAGGACCCCTTCCAACCACGACGCCCTACACCTGACGTGGAACCAGGACCACGGCCTGCGACCCCTGACGAGGACCCCCACGGACCACGACCCATGACCCCTGACGAGGACCTCCACGGACCACGACGACCCACACCTGACGCGGACCAAGGACCATGGACGACACCTGATGAGAGCCACGACGATCAACACCTGCCACGTACCACGGACGACCACCCCGACGAGAACCCCCACCGACCACGACGCTCAACACCTGTTGGACTACGGACCATCCCAGACGAAAGTAGACGCCGCCGACGCCGACCACCCGATGACCCGGAACCACTACCTGGACGCCCGGAAGGTGACCATTCCCCGAGACGCCGCCGGAGCCCTGACTAGGACCACCGGTGGTAAGGTTAACCAACCCGCCGCACAGGTGACTATGGACCTCGAGACACTTGGTAAAATATCGTTCCAAAAGCCAGGGATGAAATGAATATAAATAACATTCATTTTATTTTATTCTTTATTTCAGTAATTTTGCTTTCAAATTCATTTATTTTAAATTTTATTTCTTTATTATTCAGTTAGGTATTGTAAACAGGATGCTTTAAAAAGAAACCACTTGCTTCCGTTAAATTATTGTGATAATGACCGTTTCTATTCACTTCTATTCAATGCTATTTGCTACACTGTCGGAAGGTTCAACAGATGTTTAAGTGGAGGGACGCTTTCATTTGTTAAGAGTTGACCGACAGTCATAAATGAAATACAATAATACTTTTTAGAAAGCGAGTATGAGGTACACACACTTTACCTAAGCAGTAATTAAAAACAAAAGTTATATTATTTAAATTGGTACTTTGCATGCAATTCCACTCTCAGAATACACACATACACACTACCGTGATAATGGTGTTGTGGGAGAATTCTGTGGCATGTGTTCGACAGAGTCTTACACCTATACTCCAGTTAACCCAACGAGGTAACGATATGGAGCACCTTGAAAGTGCATGTAAGAGTCCGCTAAAGGACCCCATGCATTCTCGCGTCCTCTGACCGGAATAGGTCACTTGATTTAGCCCATTTTCGCTGTTATAAAGGTATTAAGTTGAATAATATAACAGAAATATTCAGGTATCTACTTAACTATATAAATAACAAAAAGGTAATGAGATAATACATAAGTCATTTAATAAAAAGGTAAAACGAAGTGTATCTAAAGATATTCCCGACAAAAAGTAATCAAAGATAAATTAGGTATAACTCAAAATGAGTTTAGTCAGAAACGATTTTTATTGTATGGTTTTGAGGAAGGAAGTGATATCAAAATAAGCTCCTTCTGTATAGGTTCAAATTTCATAATAAAAATATATAAAGGTAGAATTATAAATAAAGGTAATGAATAAATAATTTTTAAATTTCATAATAAAAATATATAAAGGTAGAATTATAAATATAGGTAATGAATAAATAATTGGTTGAATTTGACTCTTTTATTTCACAATTTCTATACCAAACTCTAAATAAGAATGTGGGACCACAACAATACAACTTGGATTACTAGACGAATCACGAGGCCATAAATTAAGGGTAACCAGTAATTTAACAACAGCTTTTTATGTAAGAATAATAGGGGTGGGGTAGCAGAGTCACAGTAGTATTAATATCCAAGAATGGTCTATTTGAATTCACATGAATTTTGACTGATTTTCAAAATAACACATTCCTTTGCACAGAACAGATCCCTGTTTATAGTCAATTATTATTTTATTGGTCTATAACAAAAAATATACTTTTATATTTTCATTTTATTACAAGTAAATAAGTACAATTCAAAATGTAGTACATATACATATATTAACTAAAAACGTTTAATACAACTTTTAAATTAATCAAGCAAAAGTAAAAAAAATCATTTTTACAAATGTATAATAAAAATTTTAAATTATTCAAGTAGTGGTACAATAGTATATTGTAATACAAGTGTTACATACTATTTTTTATAATGAACTTTTAAAAGTATAAAAAAAAGTAAAATGAGAGTTTTTCGAAATATTTATTTATGTTGGCAATCTTGACAGTTTTGACACTTGTCAGTTTTAATGATTTTAAATTAGAATGTTTGTCAAATTTGTATAAAATATTCCGAATTTAGCAATAACGCTGATAATGTAGTTAATAATTTACTACAACATACTTCTTGATTTACTACCTGAACTCTTTCGTTAACAATCAGTGCAGTGCAACCAATTGTGTAAAA
Source organism: Altica lythri (assembly GCA_964028335.1). Classification (NCBI taxonomy): domain Eukaryota; kingdom Metazoa; phylum Arthropoda; class Insecta; order Coleoptera; family Chrysomelidae; genus Altica; species Altica lythri. The sequence goes on along the minus strand of OZ034806.1, from coordinate 3,018,179 downwards.
CAAAAAGTTACCAAAAACAGTGTTACAATGAATCTATTTCGATACTGTTTTTAGTGTCGAAATAGAAACTTTGTGAACGTGAATTATAAAAAAATTATTTAATCATTTTTGAGTTTGACATAAAAACACAGTACTCAAATTTTATATCCATCTTTTTTAAAGTCTACTATTTTACATCCAAATGGCATCGTAGATTATTGTAATAGTGGCTGCAGGGTAATAAAATTTCACATCCAATGGGTTAATTAAGGAAACTACTCCAGTACAAATTTGATTTTCCTGGTCCGCCTTAAGTGGAGTCGCAGTTGACTTATATATGCAGATGTTTTAATAATGTTCTTTATAACAGAAATTCTTCAGAAATTTTTCAAACCGATACAATGAAAAAAATATTTTAATAAATTACATAAAACAAATAACAGAGTAACAGTCTATCAGTCTTCTTCACTTTCTGGATCACTTTCTTCATCGTCATCACCACCAAGAGAAATAATAATAGGTTCAATAACTGCATCAATTCTCTCATCTAATTTGTCCATACTTTCTTCCTCTTTGAGAATGTGTCCGATACATTTTAGCCAGTCAGTAGTCGAAACATCGTTTAAAGCCTGTATTAAGAGCTCTTTAACCTCTTTTATTTTAAAAGTCGTATTTTTTGCTGCTACTTGACTTTTCACTTGTGCCCAAATTAACTCGATGGGGTTCAGTTCGCAATAATATGGTGGTAGTCTTAGTACTGTTTTATTAAATTTCTTTGCCATCTCATCAGTAACGTACAAGTTATATTTTTCTTTATTTTGTTTGATCAAATATAATAGTTCTGACCTGACCATTTCTGTCTGAAATACAATATTCTTTGATCTCAACCATTCTTGCATGTCAGTTTTTTTGGAAGATGTAGTAGGGATTTTCTCTAATTTGCGGCTATGGTATGGTGCGTTGTCCATTACAATTACAGAATTCTCAGGAATTTTATTTAAAAATGCAGCAAACCATTTTTCAAAGACATCAGCATTCATTTCCTCATGATAGTCTCCAGTTCTTTTACCTTCAAATAACAGTAATGCATCTTCAACAAAACCTTCTTCTGAACCTGCATGTAAAACGATTAGACGTTTGCCTTTTCCTGAAGGATTTTTTAGTCCAGAAGATAAACCTTTAACAAAGGCGTCACGATTACTCTTGATACTGGTGTCTATCCATACTTTCTCCATGGTATGACCTTCATTGACCCAAGTTTCATCCAAATAATAAATAGGTCTACCTTCTTTTCTATATTGTTTAATAGATTTCAGATAATTAATTCTCCATCTAACAATGTCATCTCTTTCTATTAAAATACTTCTACGATTCCTTTTTAAATACCTACAAAAGAAAATGAAAGAAAATTAATAATGAAAGAAATCTTTTTGTTATGGTTTTTTTAATGAAAAATATAAACACTAAAATAATATGCATTTTAACTTACTTGAAATTAATTTCTTTCATAAATGTAAATAAAGTTGAACGAGACATTTGGGGTAAATCTTCTCTATGTTTAAGTTTATTCATTATTTTATCAAGAGTAGGCAGTTCGTTTTTAAAAAAGAAACTATGTACAATGCGTCGTACACTATTCCTAACATGTTCATCGAAAGTTTTAATTGTGGAAGGTCGTCCCCCATGATGTTCTGAACTAGCAATACTTCCTGTACTTTTATATTCTTTTACCGTACGGTAAACTGTTGATTTTGCTACACCTACAAATATTCAAATAATTAATAATTGCTCACTTTGTCAAAATGCTTTTTATTGCCTCTTACCTACTGAAGCTACGATTTTAGACACAATGCTAACAGTTTTAAGTTAAGGCTCTTCGTTTAAGAGTTTTTTATACATATTTATTATTGTTTGCTTTTCCGCAATAGACAAATAACCAGCATCCAAGTCTTTACGGCGTTTCGGAGGAGAACAACATGCTCCACTTGTACTTGGCGTATTTACATCCATATCAAAACAGAAAACCACAAATAACTTGGTACAAACAACACTGATCTTGGTTAGTTCTTAAAAGGACTGATTTTTATAGTTCGTGTAACACAAAGAAAAAGCAAATAATCACACCCTGAATAATAGTCTCGCTAGAAAACCGGGATAATGACTAATGTCATGAGAATTTGAGGTTAGCTGTCAGCCATAGAGAAATGCTGTCGACAATAAGGGAAATTGTTATAGTGTAAACTTGCCTCTAAATTAACCAATAAACAAACGCGAGTGTTGCCAACTTAAATTCAAATCGCTCCTCCTTATAGTTTTTAAATAGGGTTATAGTAATATAAAGCAACGTTGTCAGATTTATTAATAAAATTATATTCCTTAATTATAATATTAAATATATTATATATTAGTATAAGTAATCAAAAAATTAATATCTAATTATTAAAAATTATAATAATTGTTATTATTATTAAATGTTGTATTGGAATAGTTATTAAATTTAATTAAAACAAGATAACAAACTACAACGGTATATGTTGCTTAACTGTGATTTAAATCTATTTAATACAATATGGCAACATTGTAGTAATCAGAACTGCTGTTAATAAATAATAAAATTATTAAAGTATACATTTAAATCTTAATAATTTAAGTTATTTATTATATTTTATAATTATTTATTGTTTTAATCAAAAAAGATTCTTACTTTTTACAATAATAACTGTTTATACAATCTGGGTCTTGTAATAATAATAATTCAGCCACTTATCACTCGAACGTAAGGGTGCAGAGCTTGTTCCTGTTTGTGCGCAGGTCTGTGCGCATTCACAAATTGATCTGAGGACCCCTATTTTCGAATATGTGATGTGATAGATCCATAGAGATAGATCACTGGTAAGAAGCCGGCGATCCGTAATTTTAGAATATATGATAACTCACATCACACTTCGCCAGTCGAAGCAGTGAAACATGCGCATTATCGTTGTATGTATTCAGGCGTCAGCGTATTGTCAAAATCACATGTTTATCAGTTGTTATTCTAGTTTTGTTTTAAAACTTGTCTTTCAAAAATAAAAGAATATAGTTATCTGTGGTCTGATTCCTTATTGTTGTGCAAAAAATGGAGTTTTTTAAAGAAAATTCTTTCAATTTTCATAAATATAACTAGGCAACGCTGCAATATCGAAAATACGACTCATGAAAGGTTCTGTCAGGGATCGATCACTTCCCGACTCACTTCACTTTCACTTCATATTGTCACGCCTGGTGGGATTAGGAATGTGCCATAAAGTTTTGGGATGAGGGGTAGCCTAACTGGAGGCACTTCCCACCCAGGTCGTGGTTATCTAACCCCTGGCTAGGTATCCTGCTGAAGGCAGAATAATAACCAAGGGAAAGATGAGATAAACAACAGGAAACAAACAACAAATATATTAACAAACAAACAATAACAATGAATAATTAAAAATGACTAACGAATAACTAAATACAATAATCTTAACTAATCTTACCAAATAATCTACATGGTGGCATGTCACATTTACTCACGAAAATAAGTCAAGAGTCACAACGGCCCAGACCCAAGGGTCTGTTTTAGGGACACCCCGAAGGGTGACACTTACAGACAACCTTAGACTCCAAACTCCTCGAGTACGACCTCAACAACGCTCTTTTATAGGCAATTCTTACGCTACGTGAGAATAAGAATTAACCTATATAAGGTCGCCTTGAAATCTAACGTACTGACTTTGGCCTAGATAATTACAATTAAAAATAATACAAAATAATACAATGAAATCTAAAACAATTAAACAACCCTATTATCCTAACCAGTTCGACTACCTATTCGGTGCATTTTTCCTATATTTTTTTTTCTTTTCCCTGTCACATTTAAATCATTTTTTTTTATTATTTTTCCCCTTTTGGCACCGCAGACGCGAGAATTTTAACCCTTTCAGTGTAATTGGAAATTCAGGTTCATTCATTTTATTGTATTTATTTGTTCGTAAAAAATTGAATCCCTTAGGTTTCACACCACAGGTTACAGTTGTAACATTTCATTTCTCTTTCTTTTCATTTTTCTTATTTATGCTTATGTGTCTATGGTTATTTTATCCAATAAAGATAGATAGTTTTCTTGATTTTATCTAGCATTAACCAAAAAATGCATGTTTGAGTACATAATATCCGTTTGATATGAGTATTGGAAAAAGTATTAGTGATATAAACTAAATCGTAACATTACAGATGGTAATATAAATTCCAATTTTAGTATTTTAAATAGGCATCCACGTCATGTAAGAATTCATTAAATATATTTTTTATCTCTTTTTTTCGTCAATTTAGGATCTCCGAAAATAATATTGCCCTAAAATTCGTATATTTGTCTTAATTGAATTTAACCCAAGGAAAAAACAAAATAGCAAAACATCACGGTTGACCGTGAAACTGTTGATATTAAACATCGTCCTTGCTGAATAAGCACGTCGAGGTCGATCACGTATAGTTTATAATTTTTTTTTTATCAAAACATATAGAGTAAAATAAAATTAAACAATTGGGAAGGTCAGGTTTTATTTTGATGATAGGGTAACTTTGCCAAGCTGAGGTGAAACAATTATAAGCCATTCACTTTTTATTTCCATCTCAGTAGGCTCTGTTAGTTACATGAAATTCGCCCAGTATAATACACGTCTGTTCATATTGTTCTGTGGTCTTATTAATTGTAAATACGATGTTGTCACGTCTTCAATAAAAATATGTTTATTCATTACAAATATCTTAAGTAATTAAATCTGCAAACCAAATTTAAAACTTGCCGAAAATAAGTCAATTTATTTAATATTAAATTGAATAGGTACTAAAGTAGATACGTCAGTTTTCGCTGCAAGTAGGTACTATTAATATCCAAGAATGGTCTATTTAAATTCACATGAATTTTGACTGATATTCAAAATAACACATTCCTTTGCACAGAACAGATCCCTGTTTATAGTCAATTATCATATTATATTATTGATCTAGAACGAAAATAGTTATTATCCTATCAAGTGCGGAAAGTTATACTTTCCCGCAAGAGTTAGGATCAATATTTTTTCTACAAGCATAAAAAAGATACTTTATTCATTTTTTAAATTTTATTTTCAACTCCTAACAATGTAACAAAATTTTAATTTGTGACAATTAAAGTTTGTTGTTGCTTTGAGTAACGTTTTCAGAGGTGTTTTAATAAATTATGATTTTTTTAAGAACAAACATTTTAAAAATCTCTATTTTTATCCAAAATAATCTTTTTTTTACTATTTGTATGTAGTAGGTACAACAACATAAAAGTAATAATACAATAATTTTCCAAAAGGTTATTGAAGGACATATTCATTTAATAAAAAAAGAGAAAGAGATATTTTCTGAATTAAAATGCGTGCGGAAAAGTGTTGTTTTACGCATGCTTGTAGAAAAATATACTTTTATATTTACATTTTATTACAAATAAATAATATAAGTAAAATTCAAAATGTAGCACATATACATATATTAATAAAAACGTTTAATACAACTTTTAAATTACTCAAGCAATAGTAAAAGATCCTTTTTACAAATGTATAATAAAACTTTTAAATTATTCAAGCAGTGGTAAAAAAAATTATTTCATCAGTTTTGAGTTTAACATAAAAACACAGTACTCAAAGTCTATAGGTATCCATCTTTTTTAAAGTCTTCTATTTTACATCCAAATGGCATCGTAGTGTAACATTATTGTATTAGTGGCTGTGGGATAATAAAATTTCACATCCAATGGGTTAATTGAGGAAACTATACTCCAGTAAAAATTTGATTTTCCTGGTCCGCCCCAGGTGGTGTCGCATTTGACTTAAATATGCTGATGTTTTAATAATGTTCTTTATAACAGAAATTTTTTAGAAAAATTAAGATTTGTTAGACATTTCAAACCGATACAATGAAAAAAATATTTTAATAAATTACATAAAAGCAAATAAAAACAAATACAGATGCAGATTTAGATGTAACATGTAAATGTTGTCGGTGTATTTGTATGATCAATCCTCTTCCATTATTTCACTGGAAGAATCAGAGTCACTATCAAATCCAAAATCGGAATCGTCAGAATCTGATTCCTCCAATGAAATAATTAAAGGAGGAATATTGTCATGTGAGCAGTTTCCCATGTAAGTAGTCCAATCTGCCAAAATAAGTTCGTCTGTATGTCTACAAAAATTTTGCCACATGTCTGGTGTACATTTAGTCAATGCTTCTGTCCAAGTTTTTTTAACTCTTTCCTGGTCAAAATAAGTAGATGTAATATGTTTGTTATAATATGTCTTAGTAAACCCCCATGCTAGTTCTATTGGATTGTAGTGACAATGGTATGGTGGTAGTCGAAGTACTTCATGTCCTCGTTGTTTTAAAATTTCATCCACTACATATGTCTTTTCGTCAGTTTTATAAGGTAAGATTATAGAGTACAGTTGTTTCTTTGTCATTTTTGTGTCAAACCTAATGTTATTGTTAATCAACCATTCCTGCATCATTGCTTTTTTCGCTGAAAAAGAGGGTGGTTTGTTAATTTAAACTGAATGGTATGGCGCGTTGTCCATGACCACCACACATTTTTCTTGAAATACAGATAGAGCAGGAATGAGTTGATTAACAACCCAGTTTTTAAAAAGGTCACCATTCATACTTTTGTGATAGTCAAGGTCTGTATTCGAAGAGTCTAGTAACAAGTCACATCCTTCCAAAAATCCAGTATCAGTCCCTGCGTGTAAAATAGTAAATCGCTTTCCTTCGGATTTTACACGAGCTGGATTACTTTTTAGGTCAGAATCGTGCACCCACTGACGCACTGAACTACCATTTTGATAGATCCATGTTTCATCTAGGAACACGAATCTAACTCTTTCAGCAAGACTTTTTAGTTGTTTATATTTCCGAATGAAAGCGATCTTTCTAATTTTAACGTGTCGTTGTTCACATAAAATATGTCGTCCATTTACTTTTTTAAATTTGTATCCCATTAATTTTATAAGTTTGTATAGTGTCGTACGTCCCCCTTTAAAATCAAAATTTTGTTTAGCATCAGTCAAAAGTTTGTCTAAAGTAAAATGTTCAGTTTTAGCATGGTACATCCAAATCTGTCGCTGTAAGTCTTTTTTTAAAATAAACTTCTTAAATGTATCAGTTTTACATCCTTTATCTGCGACTTTCTCATTATTTTTCAATCCTTCTTTAATAATCTTCCGTATTTTCGATACACTGATCTAAAAAAATTAAGCATTTAGAATGTTTGTCATATTAATTAGATTCAAAAAATATACCTCAGTTACACAACGGTAGTTAAGAGATTTAAAAATATTTAACAAAATTTTGAATTAAATTATAGTTACAAAACTGTATAATTTCGAAATTTGAAATCTGACAACATTGTATATAATTTATTATGATATCTGTCAAAAAAGGTTATGTCTTTTAATAATACACATCTTGTAATGTTGTAAACCGATATTGGAACCAACTTAATGAAGATATCAGAATTTTACTTAAAAGATTTGATGCTGAAACTGCTGATGAATCGGAAACTAAAAGTAAGCTCCTAACTGATAATACCATTTATTTACGTTACTTTAGGTACAACATTTAATTATTATTTTTGTTTTTGAGAGTCGTCTCACATAGTTACAGGTTCTTATATAATAGAATTAAGCGAGCTCTAGAGGCTCAATGACATTGTACAATAATATTGAAAGGCACTTGAAATACAAACGATCAATTATATTGCACAATTAACGAAGTGCGCAATGTTTCGTGGATAGAAGAAGAATTTTGTTACGTATGTCAAAACATAAACGTAAAAAATACGACGCTGGTCAAAAGTGTTTCAACCTTTCTTAGGTTTGGCCTGGTTTTAAATTCCATGCTTTTTCGTAAATACATTAGGCCACTATTAAAGTGGTTGTCGTTCTCTTGGTTATGTATTTAAGATGATGATCCCACCTAAGCTTTGAGTAATCAGTGTCCCAAGGTACTTCTCACACTGTTTTTTTTTAATAATATTTTAAGTCGTCGAATCAAAAATTACGAAATTAAAAGTATTTTGGTCTAATACCAAAGAACATTAAATTAAAATATTAGTATTTAAATATATAATACACACGCTTTAGAGACTATTTAGCTTAGATTAAAAATATTGTAACGGGATAACCGTAAAGGAAGGGACCTTAATTTAAAAGATTGTTGTTGACAGTTGATTTTTAGAAGTTTATAAAAAAATCAACTGACCATTTTAAATAATGTTTCTAGAAAATTCTAGAAACTTCTAAACACACTAACTAGATTAAATAATGTTGTATATAAGGGGATGCACGGACAGTTAACGTCAGTTCGAGTCAAGTGTTCACAAGAGTTCATTGTATTGTCAAGTAGTTAGACGTTATCCAGCAGAGTTCAGTGTATCTTAACAATTTTGTAAATAAATTGTGTAAAAAGCCCCCATACGTGTTTCAAATTGGTGTCAGGTGTGGGGTGAAGATACAAGAATGCCTGAAAAAAAAATAAATGAACTATTGGTGGCAGAGCTCAGAAGAGAGCTTGAAGAATTGGAATTGGAAACTACTGGGAGCAAATCCGTATTGTTGAGAAGGCTCCGTGAATACTACGTAAATAATAATGTGGACCCTGACGCTGTCGAGTTTGAAGACCCAGTTCAAAAAGCAATTTCCCGGCTGCAAGAAGACCAAGCTCAACAACTTTCCCGGCTGCAAGAAGACCAAGCTCAACAACTTTCCCGGCTGCAAGAGGAGCTATCAGGACGCATGACGAGCCAGCAAGAGGAGCTATCCAGTCAGATAAGAAGCCAGCGCGAAGAGGTGTCCCAGCTATCACAACGGATGTCTACCCTACCAGAAGAGTTATCCAGTTCCTTCTCCCAGCAAATATCACATCTTCGTGACGAGCAAAATCAGCAAGTTGCCAACTTGAATCAGCAGGTAGACAACTTGAATCAGCAAGTGGACAACATGAATCAGCAAGTGACCAACATGCAAGACGAGCAAAACCAGATCAACCAGCAAGTGCAGTCCGAGATAAGGAAGCTTCAACAAGAACAGGAAGCTAGCCGCCGAAACCAAACCATCCACCACGGCGACGGAGATGCAAGAAGGATGGAAACCTGCCACGCAGACGTCGAACGACAAAGAAGCGAGGAGACGACCCATGTACGAACGACGATGAAACCCCCGACCTTCGACGGGAAGACTTCCTGGCCAAATTACCTGAAACAATTCGACGCAGCGGCCAGAGCTAATGGATGGTCATCCCAGGAGAAAGCATTGTCCCTAACCGTAGCTCTGCGAGGCGAAGCTTTAGACGTCTTGCAATCATTGACGCCGGATGAAGCTGACAACTTCGAGTTATTGGTGAATCGTCTAGAGATGCGTTATGGTCAAACTCATCTACAACCTGTGTACCGAATGCAATTAAAGAACCGAAAACAGAAAAATGGAGAAACTATCCAGGAATTTGAAGCAGATGTAGCAAGAATGGTACGACTTGCGTATTCAAATGCAGCGGAGGATTTCCTGGAGTGCCTAGCAGTCCAAACCTTCACCGATGGTCTTCGAGACGTCGAGTTGCAGCGCGCTGTACGGTTGGCGCGGCCGAAGACTCTTGTGGACGCCTTGACCATTGCCCTGGAATTTGAGGCGGCGACGGAGGCCTCACGTGGAGTTGCTCGACTAAGGGAAATCACTGGTAACTACGACCATGCCGTTCATTCCGTTAGCGACGTTGAAGCAGTAGTAGAGAGATTAATGAAGTTATCTCCAAGAAGAAGGCGCCAAGTGAGATGCTGGAACTGCGGAGAACTAGGCCATATAAGAAATACTTGCCCCCATAAAGAAAAATCTCCTGCTGAAGTACCCCTGCAGCAGGAAAACTTTAAACGGGTCGACTCCTGGAGGGCGCCTTCGACCCCAAACATTCCCGAAGCCCCTCACACCATTAAATTGGCAACTCTGCGACATCACGTGGACAGCTTATATGTAGATGGCCTCCTTGATGGGAAGAATATTAGCATGCTGGTAGACACTGGAGCTACAAAAACTATCGTCCGACCAACCATCATTATACGAAATAAGATGTTGCCTACCAATTGGAGACTGCGTACCGCTACCGGAGATTCTGCTAGAGTCTACGGTGAGATACAGGTGACGCTACAGTTTGGTTCAACCTCTCTTGTTCACTCAGTGCTGGTGGCTGACGTTGATGAAGATGTTGTTCTGGGCATGGATGTTATGCTCCACTGTGGTTTTCATTTGGATCTTCGCCAACGTATCCTTCGTACTGGTAATGAAGAAATATTCCTGCACCGAAAACAAGTTGACAATGCCTCGATTAGGCTAATCGATGATATCGAACTTCCGGCAAGCTGCGAATGTGTCGTCACAGCGCGGTTGGATGGACTGGAGCCAGATGGTGCCCCAGCCATGATAGAGCCGAAGAACCATGACCATGAATTGGGAAAAGGACTCCTTGTGGGTAAGACTCTTGTTAGATCCGCCAAAGAGGTACCCATCCGAGTTATCAACTTGAACGATCATCCAGTTCTTCTCCGAAAGGACACGGAAATGGGAAGTTTAGAACCAGTAATGGCCATAATTCACAAGATAAATGGTACGGAAACAGATGAGACCAACGAAATTGAACAATTAATGACAAAATTAGACCCCTCTTTGTCAAAATTAGAAAAGAAACAGGTAAGAGATCTACTTTACCGTTATAAACCTGTATTTGGTTCTAAAAGTAAACTGGGAAGAACTGATGTTGTACAACATAGAATTGACACTGGTGATGCACGTCCGATTCGACAGGTACCCCGAAGGATGCCTCAAGTTAAAAAGGAAGAAGCAGACAGAGCCCTTAAAGAAATGATTCAAAATGGCATAGTCGAACCATCCAGTAGTCCGTGGGCTTCTCCTGTGGTATTGGTGAGAAAGAAAGACGGATCAATGCGGTTTTGTGTCGACTATCGAAAGCTAAATGATGTCACTAAGAAGGACAGTTATCCTCTGCCAAGGATTGATGATGCCCTCGACGCTTTGGCGGGTTCTACTCTGTTTTCTACCTTGGACCTTAAAAGCGGATACTGGCAAGTTAAAATGAATCCTGCAGACAAAGAAAAGACTGCCTTTACCAGTGGATCAGGGTTATGGCAATTCACGGTCCTTCCATTTGGCCTCTGTAATGCTCCTGCGACGTTTGAACGACTAATGGAGAACATCCTGCGGGGTTTGTCATGGGAAACTTGTCTAGTTTATCTAGACGACATCATCATAATGGGTAAGACCTTTAAGGAACATTTATCTAACCTGGAAGAAGTTTTTAAAAGATTACAGAACGCTAATCTAACATTGAATGTTAAGAAATGCCACTTGTTCCAGAGACAGGTCAACTATTTAGGACATAACGTAAGCGAGGATGGCGTTGCTGTTGATCCCGCTAAGATACAAGCCGTTCAGGAATGGCCAATCCCTATCGACAAACATCAGCTCCGGAGTTTCTTGGGTCTTTGTTCCTATTACCGAAGATATGTCAAGAATTTTGGAGACATCGCCAAACCCTTGACACGTTTGACAGAACAAGATAAGTCCTTCTGTTGGGATCAGGAATGTCAAAAGGCGTTTGAAATATTGAAGAAACAGCTTACGTCAGCACCTGTTCTTGCTTATCCACTTCCTGATGGTAAGCTTATTTTGGACACCGACGCCAGCAATGTGGGAATTGGAGCCGTCCTGTCACAGCTACAAGACGGTAAGGAAAGAGTGGTTGGTTACTTCAGCAAAACTTTATCGAAAGCTGAAAAGAACTACTGTGTAACTCGGAGGGAACTGTTAGCAGTTGTAAAATCCGTCGAACATTTTTATAAATATCTGTATGGCAGAAAATTCCTGATCAGAACAGACCATGCCAGTTTAAAGTGGCTACTTAGCTTCAGGAACCCAGAAGGACAGATAGCAAGATGGCTCGAAAAACTGCAGGAATATGATGTTGAAATCGAGCACAGACCTGGAACCAGACATCGTAATGCTGATGCGCTTTCCAGAAGACCATGTCGACCTGATTGCCCCCATTGTACCCGTATGGAGCAGAACGAGGAAAAACTTGCCTTAGTTAAGGTTGTGCCAGAAGACGAGAGCTCTATGCTGGAGGAGCAACAAGAAAACGATCCCGTTCTGAGAAAGATTAGGGAGTGGAAGAGAATGGACCGTCGTCCGTTGTGGAGAGAGATATCCTCATCCTCTCCTGCTTTAAAAGCATACTGGTCCCAATGGAACTCTTTAATTTTGGACGGAGGGCTCGTTAAAAGACTTGTAGAAAATTCCGAGGGCACAGAAACAAGGAAACAAATAGTGGTCCCAAGAAATGCTGTACCGGAAATTTTAAAACAGATGCATAATGATAGTTCTGGAGGACATCTGGGTATCACGAAAACGCTGCAAAAGATCCGAGATAGATTTTACTGGGTAAATTGCACTAATGATGTTAAAGATTGGTGTCGTAAATGCACTACATGTGCTGCCAGTAACGGTCCGCACCGAAAACCGAAGGCGGAAATGCAGCAATACCTGGTTGGAAGTCCTTTTGAAAGAATCGCAGTAGATGTATTGGGGCCACTTCCACAGACCGATGTAGGAAACAAGTACATCTTTGTTGTAATGGACTACTTCACTAAATGGGTTGAAGCATATGCAGTTCCCAATCAGGAAGCTACCACTTTAGCAGATATATTGGTTGAAGAATTCGTAAGCCGATTTGGGGTACCATTAGAATTACATTCAGACCAAGGAAGAAATTTTGAGAGCAAGCTGTTTCAAGAAGTTTGCCAAAGATTAGGCATCCACAAAACGAGAACCACAGCGATGCACCCCCAGTCTGATGGAATGGTGGAACGAATGAACCGGACTATAACCAACTATCTGTCAAAAGTGGTGTCAGATTGTCAGAGGGATTGGGATCGACATATTCCACTATTTCTAATGGCAATTCGATCGGCCATCAACGAATCAACTGGCCAAACGCCTGCGAAAGTCCTGTTCGGTAGAGAAATGAGGCTACCATGTGACTTGGTGTTTGGTTGTAAACCTGGCGAAGAAATGGCCCGTGAACAATATGTCGCCGACCTTCAGAATCGAATGGAAAGTATACACAACCTGGTGCGTGGAAAACTACAATTATCTAGTGATCGGATGAAGAGGTACTATGACACACGGACAATGGAAAAGAGTTACCAAGTTGGAGATTTAGTGTGGCTCTATAACCCCCGACGGCGTCGAGGTATTTGTCCCAAATTACAAAAGAACTGGGAAGGTCCTTACACCATCAAAAAGAAGATTAACGATGTCATTTATCGGATCGTGAAAATTCCCAGAGGGAAACCCGTCGTGGTCCATCATGATCGTTTGGCGCCTTACCAGGGAAACCACAGTGGAGATGCGCAGCAACTCCAAGAAGATGGTTTGGCTGGCTCAAGGAGTGTGCGGGATTCCGATGTAGGAAATAACATTCCAGGAGGAATGAATCTAAGGAGGGGGCAGTGTAACGGGATAACCGTAAAGGAAGGGACCTTAATTTAAAAGATTGTTGTTGACAGTTGATTTTTAGAAGTTTATAAAAAAATCAACTGACCATTTTAAATAATGTTTCTAGAAAATTCTAGAAACTTCTAAACACACTAACTAGATTAAATAATGTTGTATATAAGGGGATGCACGGACAGTTAACGTCAGTTCGAGTCAAGTGTTCACAAGAGTTCATTGTATTGTCAAGTAGTTAGACGTTATCCAGCAGAGTTCAGTGTATCTTAACAATTTTGTAAATAAATTGTGTAAAAAGCCCCCATACGTGTTTCAATATTTAAATTTCTTCAACAGAATCTAAGTAGATGTAGGATAATCTAAGAGTTGTACGAGTTGGTCTACTGGTCTTCCCGAACAGATCTTGATTTTCCCTTCAAGAGAAACGATACAATCTTTTTTTGACATCAATCGAGAGTTTCATTGCGATACAACAAGTCGTGTAGGTACAGTGAATTTTTGAAAGTAGCAAGTTGGTCGAAAAATGGATCATTTTCGAGCAATGATTTTTTAAAATTTTCGGAGAGGATTATCCTAGTAGCAATGTTTTGCTGAAATGGTTTCTGTATTTGGTAATGTACCACCACACCATTCAACTATTTCCTGCTGGTATTGTGAATTTCAACGTGATTATAGATAGATATAGATATTTTTGAGGTTGGCTGTTAGCCTATATCACTGCGACCTTTGCAGATCTATTGTGAACACCCATTATCTGTGGAATAGGATTAGAGCACCTTGTCCAGCTCTGCCCTCTTAATGAGACTTAATAGCCTTAACAGTGGCCACTCCGCATAACTTGGAGCAGCCGGTTTCTCCTCTCCCAGTACTAGATACCGCGTCCTTGCAAGGCCTTCACATTGGCATAGGACATGAAATGCGGTTTCCTCTTCCTCTTGGCAGTATCGACAAATGTCTTCATCTGCCAAGTTTAGCTGACTCCCTATTGCGAATTTCAACGTGATTGCTCCAGTCTCAGCGACGAATCTAGGCTGGTCCACCCAAAATAGCAATCACATAGGGAAACATTGATGCGGTTCGTCAGCTAATTAAGGATGACGTCTTGTAACATACCGGGAGAAAGAAGAGGCATCTTTGAATATTTTAAAGACCTCGATCCAAAAGATCCAAGAGGAATAACTGGGTGTTACGAAGTTGGTTTCCCGTTGGATCTCTGATTTGCTCACAAAAGAGCAAAAAGTGGTGCGCGTTAATTGGTGTCGAAAAATATTGGATCGGTTCAACAAAAAAGCTCAAAAAAAGATTTATAGTATTGTTAGCGGCGATGAATCTTGAATTTACTCCTACGAACCGGACAAATAAACGCCAATCCACTGTGTGGTTGTTCACGATAAGGAAAACCAACAAAAGTGATCGTTTTCAAAGTGTGTCAAGGAAAATGGTCGCAATTGTTGTATCAAAATCTGGTCATGTGGAAACAATTGCTTTGAAAGATCGAAGAACGGTTATTGTCGATTTGTTTGTAACGTTTGTTTTCCAGAAGTTATCGCGAAACTCCGACAAAGCAACACAGAACGGCGAATCATCCTACATCAGGACAATGCAAGTGCTCACACTGCCCAAAAGACAATCGAGTTTTTGGAGCTTTAAAACACCATATTGTTAGACTATCCACCGTATAGCCCCGACCTAAATTCCAACCAGTTCTTCACGTTCCCAAAGATCAAGAATTCAATGCGTGGGCAGCAATTCCAGTCGCCAGAAGCATCCGTCGATGCCTTTAAAACAGCTATTTTGCAAGTGTCAACTGAAGACTGGAATAACTGTTTTACCAATTGGTTTGAACGTATGCAAAACTGTATCGATCTTGATGGGACATATTTTGAAAAGCAATAAAATAGTTTACGTCTATATATTTTTTGTGTTTATGGCTATACGCAAAACTAAAAAGACAACTTTCTTAGAGCTTGCAAGTTTAATATACTAGTTAATACTAAAACGACTTATTTAGAATCGGAAAAGATTTTAACAGTGACTTACTTAAACGCCCTGTCTCAGACGAAGGGGCGACAAATAAAATTGTTGTTGTTGTTGGAAAAACCCCCATGTGACATATTTTGATTTTAAAGGGTCTGATTACTTACAAAGATTCTGTTAGTAAATCAATTCGACCGAAAAAACATTGACAATTAAATTTCCCTAGTAGATCTAATATTAGTTGTATTTTGAAATAGATAAAGAATTTTAAAACAAAGATTAACGATATTTAAATCGTTACAATAATAAAGTGATGATTATTATTACTGTTAACGATTTTTCTTAATTTTTTGCATCTGACATTTTATGAAGTACCTAATATGTGGATTCTTTAAGATTGTGAGAAATATGTAGATTATTTATGCTGTTTACGATTCACGTCATTGTAGGTAACTGTAGGTTCGGACACTTCAATTTTTTCTACTAATTTTAGATTAAAACAGAATGTTTTACAAATGGTATTTATTATATTTTTGAATAAACATTTAAGACTTTATTTATATGGTCAATATTAAGTTGTAGCATGTTTAAAAACTCGATAATAAAAAACTGTCATTTTAATCATTAAATTTTTCTTACTACCGCCCTGTGATCGAAACCGTGTATTATATTTAAAATATAACTGACAATCTGGCCTACGTGACAAATACGTTGCTATGAGAACAAATTTTTCATTCCCACCGCTGTGAAAAAAACGTCCGCCACCAAAAAATAGTTCTGACGACATAATCGTCCAATCAAATTTCACGCTTCCCTTCATGAGCGGCCGTTGAAGTGGTTCGTTCTGGGGAAAGGGTACCCTACAAAAAGGCGTAGGAATCAATTTTTAGGGCAGACAGGGTAAAGCTTTGAGATTAACAAGTGTTCTGTTAACGTTAATTATAGTTTTGGCGGTTTTTTTTATCTGTAACCGCTTAAAAAGTCTCTTAAACGTTTTTAATTAAGCTAAAATCAGTTACTAGTGATAGTTAATAGTGCAGATGGAAAGATGTCGATGAATTTCTAATGAGTATCTTGATTTTACCGTATCGTATAAATTGGGTGTGGCCCCATTAATTCTACTATCTAGGAATCAAACTGTAAGTTTTTTTAATATCATTATTATTGCTTAACTACCAGAAAAGAAGGGATACCATTTATTTCTTTGAAACAAAAAGTTAATTGTAATCCGCACGAATAATATCCAAGTGTGGGTAATTAACGTAAGAAGTGCTCATAAAATCCATAAAAAACCCGGCACCTTTTCTACAGACTCCAAAAGTGTGAAAATTCGAAAAAGTTCACCGAATAAATGTTTCAGTTATCAGTGAAAGCGTTGCGCAGAGCCTGATTAAATATTTTTTTATAATTCACGTTCACAAAGTTTCTATTTCGACACTAAAAACAGTATCGAAATAGATTCATTGTAACACTGTTTTTGGTAACTTTTTGTTTTACACAATTGGTTGCACTGCACTGATTTTCAACGAAAGAGTTCAGGTAGTAAATCAAAAAGTATGTTGTAGTAAATTATTAACTACATTATCAGCGTTATTGCTAAATTCGGAATATTTTATACAAATTTGACAAACATTCTAATTTAAAATCATTAAAACTGACAAGTGTCAAAACTGTCAAGATTGCCAACATAAATAAATATTTCGAAAAACTCTCATTTTCTTTTTTTTACCTTCCGAACAGCAACGCTGTTATAGGAAGGTATTGTGATCGCGAAAAATTTCGATCTCGGGTTTTTAGCGGAAATACGCGTTTTAGGGTTCCCTGAGCCTAAAAAACCCAAAAATAAAAAATGTCTGTCTGTCTGTCTGTCTGTGTGTCTGTCTGTGTGTCTGTGAACACATTTGCGGCTAAACGGCTAATCGGATCGGAATGAAACTATAAAACCTTACTTATAATCACCATCGGAGGAATCTGATAGAATTTGAGTAAAATCGGCCGACCGGAAGTGGACGTTTACTCTTATCAAAAAATGGAATTTTTTGAAAATATTGGGTTTTTATATAGTTATTGGCAAAATATTTATACTTTGTGGAAAGAACATGTAATTTCCGACATTTTTGAAAGAATACATTTTTTTGATATTTTCATTAGTTTTCGAGATATTGACACTTTTATCAAAAACTGGAAATATGTGAAATAAAAATTGTGGATTCGCTTTTTTAAACAAAAATTGGTAGTTATTATATTTTCAACATCTGACAGCTGTCAAATTATGTTTTGGCGTATTTCAACATTTAATTTTCTATATTTTGACATCTGACAGCTGTCAAATTATGTTTTTTGAGAGTATCAACTTTTGACTAGTGTCAAATTATTTTTTTTTATATTTTTGACATCTGACTACTAACTAATTAGTTTTTTCGATATTTTTGACATCTCCATACTATGGCCACTCCAATTCTACCACCCACTACTTGTTAATATCAGTCAGATTAGCTCCTTCTATATTTTGACATCTGACAGCTGTCAAATTATGTTTTTTGAGAGTATCAACTTTTGACTAGTGTCAAATTATTTTTTATATTTTTGACATCTGACTACTAACTAATTAGTTTTTTCGATATTTTTTTCCGAACAGCAACGCTGTTATAGGAAGGTATTGTGATCGCGAAAAATTTCGATCTCGGGTTTTTAGCGGAAATACGCGTTTTAGGGTTCCCTGAGCCTAAAAAACCCAAAAATAAAAAATGTCTGTGTGTCTGTGAACACATTTGCGGCTAAACAGCTAATCGGATCGGAATGAAACTATAAAACCTTACTTATAATCACCATCGGAGGAATCTAATAGAATTTGAGTAAAATCGGCCGACCGGAAGTGGACGTTTACTCTTATCAAAAAATGGAATTTTTTGAAAATATTGGGTTTTTATATCGTTATTGGCAAAATATTTATACTTTGTGGAAAGAACATGTAATTTCAGTCATTTTTGAAAGAATACATTTTTTTGATATTTTCATTAGTTTTCGAGATATTGACACTTTTATCAAAAACTACCACTACTTGTTAGTGTTCGGAAGGTCGTGTGGTGCCCACACCAGATTTTTATACTTTTAAAAGTTCATTATAAAAAATAGTATGTAACACTCGAATTACAATGACGGTTTGTAGTACTCGTTCTTTGCGAAACTGAACTCGTACTACGAAACCTCTGCCATTGTAACACTTGTATTACAATATACTATTGTAACACATTTATGGTAAATTTTTGGTTTCTTAATGTTTCTCTTAATTTAATTGTTTTAACTTAAACTATTATATGGTTCCCCTATCTTTTACTCGAGTAAAAAATCTTTTAAGCTAAAAGTGATTTACCTTTTTTATTAAATTTTGATACTTTTAAAATTCCTTACATCACATTCTGCTTAAATGGGTACACAAAAATAACAATATAAAAATACTTAGCTGTTATTGTATGTGTAATATTGTTTCTATATGTGATTAAACACTAGTGTGTTTTACTGTATTTTACCTTATTTGATTTGCTGATATTTTATATGTCTATTGTGTCGTTCATATGCTTGACTTATTACTACTCACAGTAATAAATATTGTTTATTGTTTATTTATATGTTTTATTTCTGACCTGGTGTAAGTTATTCTGATCTAATCTCATCAACAACAAGAATGAGACGTATTTAAATCATAAATCTTAACTTTTGAACTCATTTTTATCTCATTAATATAAATGGAGCTGTTGTGATAAGTAAGAAAAAAAGTAAGTATAACTCTCTCTTTCTAGCTTTGCCAATAAAAGTGTTTAATTTAAAGTTTTAACAAGAACATCTATCGGGTTACTCAATTTTACCGTATCTTATCTTATATTTCCTATATCTTTCTAATTTTAACTTGATCTACAACAACTTATTAATTATTCTATCCTATTCCCATAATCGAATCTTTTTTCCATCTGGGTTTCTTATATTTCCCCGTCCATATGATAAAAAAATAAGTGGCGCCCATTTACCTTTCCCTTTTCCATCATTTCTCTTATTTTCTCTTTAGTCCCTTTTAAATTCTTTTATCTTTTATTTTTTCTAATAAATATATCCCCGTATATCTTTCCAACACGATATCATCTAGCTCGTTCGAATCCACGCTCGCTCTCCTCCTACCCCCTGAGTGCCGTTCGCATTGGTTAGCCTCTATAAACGAGCATTTAACATCATAGAGAAAAAAGAGGTTACAAAGTTTAAAATTATTTTCTGTTATTTTGGTCTATTAATATTTTCGAAAACACAACTTTAATATTAAGTAACGTCGCCTATTCTTCTCATGGTTGCTGTCATTTGCTTGGGCATTAAATTATACAATTTTTAGCAATCTTCGTCCTTAAAAGAGTCCCAAATTGAAATTTTGTCCGCAAAGACGCTATAGTTTGTTGGGGATCTGCATCTGCACGTAACTTCTTCATTAAACACCATATTGACTTTATCAAATTTGTATCTGTACTACTATAAGATTGTTTTTAAACCATTCTTTCATTTTTTTTAGCATTGTGGCTTGACGCACCAACCTGTTAAAATATTTGATCTGCTGCTCTGAATTGCAGTACTTAAATTGTTTTCAAAAATCTATAGCAGTCACAGTATTGTAAGATGTAACGGTCCTACACCAGTATTAGTAATACATCTCCTTACCATAATCACTTTTGGAAACATTATTGTTCGCCTTAAACAGTATTTTTGATAGGCTTCATTGCTTTTTCGTATGACTCTTTTTCTTACATCTCCAATGATACGTTATTTTTTACCCAATTTATTTTTTCTTTAGCACACTCTAATCTCTTTCTATTTTGAATTTGAGTCAACAGGTTTTTTTCTTTCTAAATCAAATGTTATACCGTTTTAGACCATGTTGGATGGGATGAAACTACGAACTGTAGACTGGCCAGAGAGTTATTACCTCATCCTGGCGAGGACACAGCAAAAAAAAATAAGGCATTGACCACACAAGATCTCCGAACAGCTGTGGGAATCTTGATAGGTCACTGCCATTTGCGATAACATCTCTTTAGGATGAAATTAACAGAATCGCCGCTATGCAGAGGCTGCGAACAAGAAGAGGAAACAGTAGAACACATAATGTATGACTGCTCTGCTTTTTCTGAAATCAGAAGATCCGTGTTGGGCGAGTACTGGCTTACACCAGCCGATGTCAGGGAGATTACCTTCGGGAGCCTCATCACCTATTTTAAATCACTAGGCCTGGTGACAGCCTGACGTGAGGATATCCCTACACACGGGAGGATGAACAATGGGTCATATGTGGCCTCAGTGCTGGCTGAGCACTAGCTCGCCCCTCCCCATATTTCCAGATCCAGAGAACATGTTGGAACTTATAAGTGCTAGTCCTTGAGTTTTAAGTATTCTCGTGTTGACCATAATTTTTTTAAATCTCCCAAGTTAGTTCGCCTATTTTCTTTAACAACTTTCTTTTACTAATTGTTTTCTTTTCCCACAACTAGTTCCAATGTTTTATTTGTTATTAAATCTGCTAATGTTGAAACCGATAAATTTTCTGACACTTAAATTGATGAAATTTAAAAATTAAATTTTTTAATTTGACACTTATGGCAATTCCGGGAGCTATAATGGATCTAAAAGCTGAATTAGACAGGATGGGTAATATGTTAAACCAGACGTTAATTTCACGAACTTGTTCATACGGAAAGACATTGTGCTTGTCATATAAGATAATAATTGAAACTCTTATATTTACTTAATATAAATAGAATATTTATTTATTAAAGATTTTACAATATTATTGAAAACTTTGCAGCATTTTTAATGTATCTTTAAATTTATAACAATTTATTTTTAAACTTTTTATTTTTCATTAAATCTCAAAGTTTCCGATTTATAATTGACGGGGCTCGTATATGTTGTTCAAGAGTAAAATTGAGTGTTTTTGTGTTTTTAGATGAAAATGAAGCAACAACATCGTTTTTAATGCAGCTCTCTACATGGGATAAGGATGAACTGAATGATAAGCTTGCTAACAGGGTGCAAGTATCTAGAAGAGCTGTAGCGAAAGTCATTCAAGCATTTGATAGATTAATGCAAAGAAATGAAAAAATTACCTTGGCTTTGAAGGGTGAAGTAGAAGGACGTAAGTAGATTCAACTATTAAATTAAATATATCAAGATAATTGAAACACACTTTGAGAATAGTAGTTATTGTGGCCAAAATTTGGAAAATTATTAAAATAAGTAAATTTGATATAAATTAATATAATTCGAAGTCAATAATTATTGCCTCACTTTCGAGATGATTCATATTGTTATAATTTTTCCTTCGTGGATTCGGGATAAGTGATAACACCTGGTAAACACAACTGAATAACAACAATCGCCCTTTTTCGCCAGCTATTACAATTACAATTATTTATTTCGCCAACTAATACAATCACCTCTATTATTTATCACCAACTATTATATTCACTTCTGTTACTTATCGCCAACTGTCCCTCGCCGTACAAAGCGGTCCTTTATAAACATCTACAAAGATCCCACAAAAGAACGGAAGAGTCTCGAAGTTCGATCAATCCATCGGTTACGCGAATGTTCGAAGATTCTCCGTACGGTGACTTACTTACACCTCACACCACTGACAGGTCCGGCTTGGCTCGTAACAATATCAAACACTAAGGGTATCACTTTGCCTTGCTAGGCGCCCTTAAAAACGTTTATTATTTTGGGTAACAGGTAACCATTTGTAATTTTCTTTTTTTAATTCATATTTTCCAATACAATTTATAATATACAAAAAAAAAACAGTTTATTATTAAATTAAAAAAAAACAATCTCTTATAAATTAAGTTAAAAAAACAGATACTAATCAATCCCTTATATTTATTATGGCCCTATGATGACACGCACTCTCACGCGAAAACATTCAGTCGATCTAGATCGAGTGTGTTTCTAGTTAACACACGACATCATAGGTAACTCTCTCTAGATTTATTTCATAATTTCAGTCTAGGTTATTTTTATTTAAGTGTTGTTAAATGAAATATATCCTCTAAATCTGCAGTAAATTTTCTAAATCACTTTTCAGATCTACGTCAATACACTTCCATCCATCTATGACAGTAGCGAAAGGTTTTGTAGCATCACTCGTCGTGATGTATGTATACACGATTCATATTGGGTTATGACACATCACGTTACTTCGCGTTTTCTACAAATAATCGTCGTCTATTTAGTACCATTCTTTTCTCAGGATATTCCAAAGATGTGCAGTTGAAGTAGGACACTGCTTTCTGACTTTCCTGTACAATTTGTTCCGTGTTGAGGACAGGCGACTATAATGGCCAAATCATTACTTTCAACCACGTTCAAATACTCTTTGCAAAGCTTCGAGGAACGCTTGAGATCGTTGTCATGCTAGAAGATAAAATTTCTGACGATAAGGCGCTGGCCAGAACATACTACATTTTCCTTTAATGTCTTTTTATAGCCTTCTTTCTTCAAAATCTCTTCAATTTTTTTCAGGTCTCCAGTCGCCCTTTCTCCAAAATATCCCCAAACCATCACCGAGCCTCCGCTGTGTTTTATAGTCGGATTTGCACATGGATCTAACATTCATTCTTCCGTTCACTCTTCTCTTTGACCCAAAAACCTCAAACTTTAACTCATCCCTCCTTAAAACACTCTCACTCTTCATGCGTCAATTTTTTATGTTCTTTAGCCCATTGCAACCTCTTAATTTTATTTTGACGCCTTAAAAGAGGTTTCTTCACTGCCACTCTTCCAAAAAGGCCAGCTTATCTCAATCTTCTTTTCACTGTAAAAGTGTTCAAAGGCAGATCCCTAGATTCATTGGTCTGAGCCCCGATCTCTGGGCCCGTGAGTCGTCGATTACGTTTGCTCATCAATACATTTATCAACAGTAGTTGTAGTTATTCAAAGCCGCCCTCAGCGGTTTCTATCGCCAAAGCGGTGGATGCATATTTATTCTCGTTGTAGTTTACGGTATGTCGGGGCTATTTTTAATTCGCAGGCAATAGTACGGTTATTTTTGCCTAGCTTATGAAGACTTGCGATTGACGCACTAGTTTCAACCCATATTTTCTTGGGTTTGCCCATTTTAAAGCTTATAACCTTGAATTTGCGAGAGCGAAAACAATTCGTATACGACGTTCACAAAAATATGTCATGGTACAAAAAGTACCTATAAATCAACATGTTCTTGCGTCTCACAGAACTAACCGGGACTAAACTACAATCATAAACACTGAACAAATAATTCACAGTCAAAGAAATAAAAAACAGTGGTTACTTGATGGTTTTGAATTGTCGCACTCACCGACAAAATATTGTACTATATAAGGGGATCTATTAGCAGTTAAGGGATTTGAATAGTCTGTTTAGTCATTTTCCAGCAGAGTTCTTGTGAATCTGTTACAATTTTGGTAAATAAATTGTGTTAAAGTTCACATAAATTTAAACATGCATTGGTGTAAAGTAAATAAATCACGAACACTATTATTTTTGGTTCGTAAAATATCGTTTCGACGTTTGCTTGACAATATCAAAGGAAAATTTGCTAAGGTGTATTAAAATGAATTTTATTAAATGGATAATGGGCAACTAATAAAATTAACTAAACTAATTTTGTCCATAAAAAGGCTTTTTTATAATGTTTTAATGATGATGAATATTTAATTGAGTCTTTTGCTTACAAATGTCCAGTGTTACGTAAGTCTAGTTCGCGTGTGAAAGTACACTGGGTTCAAGGTCACTATTTTCACATATAACAACTCCCTTTCCTAGAAAAACTTGGTGCATACAGCGGCAAATTTTAAAGTTGGATTTCAAATGTTTGTTCTGTAGGAACTGGGTTGACACTAGGTCTTCTCGTCTGGGAAGCATCCTCAGAAATCGTTCTTGAATTGATCCTTTTGATAGCGGTGACGGTGGAGGGTCAGCATAGGGTGTACTTATTGCTTTATGATTGTATCTTCTATGGAATTTACAGAGGATATACACTAAAATTATCAGTACTATAAAAACTATAGTCGAAATAGTAAACGATGAAACATGTTTGTGGAGGAATGGTTCATCCATTAATTTGTCTAGTTCCTCGGAATATGAATCCAATTTGTGTTTTGCATTTTCTATGTCGTCGGTATTGATTTTATTCAATTTAAGTGGTTTTAGGCCTGGTAAGTGTGAAATTTGCTTCATGTGATCGCAGCATCTGAAAGGTAGGTATGGTCACTCGATGACTTTTATACATGACGTTCTGCAATTTATCGACTAAGTATTTGGCGTGGATCCTGGTACTACCAACAAAAGCACTACATTCTGGTTGTAATTTAAGTACTAACAAGGATGATTTTGGTTGTTATTTCCCTTTTCCCACATTTGATTGTTATTGGTAAAGGCTCGGAAACAGCTATTAAGAGGTTGAAGGCTATTTCTTGCACATTGTATTCCTTAGCAAATAACAATGACATCTGGCAAGTTCGGGGTAGTGTGGTGGATGGCTTTAATAATTATTGTGCTTCACAAGTAGCATCACTGTCTAAGGGGTAAGTAAGAATGTCTTCGCAAAACTTCTGTTTTCTACCTAGTGATTGGCATTTCTTCATATTTCGGGGTAGTATATATAACATTATATCATCATCACGCGCTACATATTTTTGGCTCGTATGGAGTATAAGTTAAAGTCCTGTTTGACTATCGTAAAT
Source organism: Altica lythri (assembly GCA_964028335.1). Classification (NCBI taxonomy): domain Eukaryota; kingdom Metazoa; phylum Arthropoda; class Insecta; order Coleoptera; family Chrysomelidae; genus Altica; species Altica lythri. Next base: position 2,992,861 of record OZ034806.1, on the reverse strand, counting down.
GGAAATGGGGTATAAGTGAAAGAGGGTGTAAGTTTCAGGATCTACTAATGGGATTTTTAAGAAAAAGATAATTTTAGAATCTAATTGGTAAGCTTGAATATCAATTATGTCGATGTATTGGGCTATATTAGACGAAAATATTGGAACAGGTAGATTATTTTTCTGTAATGATTGCGAAATTTCTTTTAGAGAATTAATCAAATCTATTGGTGAAATAATAGAACTATGAAGAATTTTTAATCGTGAAAAAGTGATTGCATCTAAGATGTCATCAAGATAATTTTCAGGGAAAACATAGCTTTCCATTAGTGACTCACTTAAATTTAGGATTTGTAATTGTGCATGATAAAATTCGATTAAATCTGAAATATGCGTGATTGTTTTCTGAATAGATTCTATATCATTATTAAAAGTTCGTTCATCCCTTTGAAACTTTTGGATGGTTTCATTGAAGCGTTTTATAATGGATGTTGTGTCTAAAATTTGTTTTTTTAATAAGATTTCAAATTGGTGCTCATCCCGATTTAATTTGTCAATACAATCATTAAAATATTCGCCGTCAGATGCATCTAAATTACCTCTGATTGATTTCCAAATTGTTCCAATACCGTTGAGTAATCCACGTTTATGTCAGGAATTAAAGTCTTGTGTGTCTGTCATTATTTCTTTATACTTGAGGTTAACAGAGTTAGATATTTGTTTTAAGAAACTAACGTGAGTTTGGGCTTCGCTTCGAACAAAAGTCATTCTTAGAGTGTCATTATTGCCGAAAAATTTATCCAGTATTCCTTCTAGTATCTTGTCGTTATTTTTTATAGTAATTTGTATTGTATGCAAGTCTTTGTGAACGTCCGTTTGTCATTTGATATTCTAATAGAGCCTTCTTCATAATAGAAAATTCCAATTGTATCATTTACAGGGATTATCTCGAGTTGGGAATACGCAACTGAGAGGAGTCCGCATAATCTGTAACAGGTAACAGTTACTCGTAAAATGGCTTTAATCGGTCAAAATTAATTTTTGAAGTTTGTTGACTTTTGGGGTTTAAGAAGAGGGCTGAGTTTCTAAAAATTTCCTGAATTTCGAAAGGTCCGTTGAATAAGTTTTCTAATTTTGATTTTATTTGGGATTCTTTAACGTATACTTTATCGCCTATTTTATAGTCAGGACGCTTGTTAGAAATATGTTGATCATATCTAATTTTAGCTTTTTCTTTTTGCCTATCAGTTTTTTCGCGAGCTATTTTGTAAAAGTATTCCATACGATTGCTGAAGTCTCTAACATATTTAGAGATAAGACTCTTCTGATTATAGTGTGTTTCTGGGGGTCTACTTGAAGTGTGCCCAAATATAAGTTCGTTGGGCTTGAAGCCATGAGTTTTTTTTTTGTTATTATAGCAAATTATTGCATATGGGAGTGCTGAAAAAGGGTGTTTCTAAGGATTTTCAGCTTGATTTGCCATGATCGTTTCGCATAAAGTTGCATGGAAACGTTCAATAGAACCGTTAGTTTCAGGATGATTGATACTAGAATAGGTTCATTTTATATCATACTAGCTGACCCGGCGGACTTCGTACCGCAAATCATTTAAGTCATTCTTCCATTTTTCGTTTTTTTAATTTATTTTGATTTTATCGTGTTCATCATATTTTCTCTTCAGTTATTAGGTTTATACTATTTTTTTTCGTTATATTTTGTAGTTTATCAATAAAATATATTAGATGCATCACAATACTTAATTTAGTAAGAATTTCTCGTTTAAAAATAAGTGATATTAACTGCGCCACCTTCCAGTGGCGTCACAATACTTAAGTAAGGATTGCTCGTTTAAATATATGTGAAATGAACTGCGCCACCTTACGGTGGCGTGATATAAAGTTATCAAATAAGTAGTGGTTGCTCGCTTAATGGAAGCGCCAACTGGTGGTAACTTTCATTAATATGAATATCATATTCATATTAACCGTTAAAAATACAGCATCATACTGATTTTCATGACAATCGGTTGAACAGGGCAGAAGTTGCTACTCTGCAGCGCCACCTGGTGGCGAGTGGCTTTAATGAGCATATCATACAAACCTTCGGCGTGAAAAAATACATATGCATACCAATTTTCATGACAATCGGTTGAACAGGGCAAAAGTTGCTACTCTGCAGCGTCACCTGGTGGCGAGTGGCATCAATGAGCATAGCATATTCGTTTTCTCCGTGAAAAAATACATGTGCATACCAATTTTCATGACAATCGGATGAACGGGACAGAAGTTGCTACTTTGCAGCGCCACCTGGTGGCAAGTGGCATCAATGAGCATATCATATAAACCTTCTCCGGGCAAAAATACATATACATACCAATTTTCATAATAATCGGTCCAGTAGTTTTTGAGTTCATTGATTTCGTACATAAAAACACATCCTTTTTTATATATATAGATAATTTACAGATATCTTTTAGACGGGTGTTTTCGAATTCTCGACCACAGTCGCAATGAATTCTAAGGGGTGTCCCGTAATGCTGGAAAAATAATAAGAGGGTAGTTACTACGGTAGTGCTCTTTTTGTTTTCTATAGGATATGCTTGGGTGAATTTTGTGAGTTCGTCTCTAATTGTAGGTGCGTAATTTTAAAATGTCAATATTGATGCGTTGGAATGGTGTTTTGGGTGTTTCTGTTAGAACTAAAGGACCGCTAAGATTTTTCCTGCAATTTTAACGCGTTGACAAATATCGCATTTAATAAACTTACTTCTTTAATTGGGGAACTTTTGCCACTAAAAACAATTTGTTTGTTTTTAGTGGCAAAAGTTCCCCAATAGAAGGTAGCTCTATGTTGTCCGGTGGGTTAAGTGTCGAGTTCGAAGAGAATATTTTGGCAAAGTGTTCTGCCTTTTCTGTGGAGGACATAACTATTGAGCCCTCATCTGCTGTGAGTGGAGAGAACGAGCTATTTGTTCAATTGTTACTGATATGTTTGGCGAGAGTCCAAAAGGACCGGCTTCCATTAGGGTTTGACATTACCTTCTCTCTCATTCGAGCGTCAAAAAGACTTTTGGAATTGGAAATAGTGGTGGTGTATCTGTTTCTAGCGTTTATATCATCCTGTTTTGTTTCTTCTGACGGATTTTGTGGAAATATTTTGTGGGACCTGATCTTAGCTTTCCGAGCTACATCGCAATCTTTATTAAATCATGGCTTATGTTTGGATTTCAAGCTTTTGGTAAAGTGAGGAATGTAAGCTTCCATGGCACACTGAATGATTTCAGTTATACTGTTGCAAACTGCCGATGGATCTTTGTTAATAAAGCAGACTGGGTTCCAGAAAAAAGTTGCAAAGTAGTCTCAGAGGCCATCCCAATCTGCTTTTTTAAGTTCCAAAAAGTTCTCTTGGTTGGTACCTCGAATGGGTGAGGTTCGATTGGGCATTTGGATTCTACTACAGCGTGATCAGAATTACCTACTGGAGACAGAACTTTTACATTATATTGCTCAGGGTGAGTTGTCAGAAACAGATCCAGAGTATTAAAACTGTGGTTGGCAGCTCTGGGAAAGTAAGTGGGCTTGTCGATTAGTTGGGACAAACTCTTCAGTTAGCCTGCCTCCTGTGTCCGTTTTGTTGGACTTAAGCCACTTTTCGTGGTAAACATTAAAGTCCCCAAGCACAATTATCTTAGCAAAAGGGTACTCAGTATTAAGGTAGTCGATCTTTTGTGATAAATAGTCAAATAGTTCGTCGCAATTACCGTCTGATGGCCGATAAATACAAAATAGAAATTTGCTAGAGGCTTTTAGTGTTAATTTTAGCCAAAGGATGTTGTCTTTGTTGTTTTCTAGTACAGGTACTGTCCAATATTGACCATGACGCGTTGGAAGGTGGACGGGGCATTTTTTAAACCAAACGGCATTCGGATAAATTCATAGTGGCCATTATCGACCGAAAAAGCTGTTTTAGGGATATCTTTCTGATTAATTTTAATCTGGTGAAAGCCAGATGCTACTACTCAGACTGGTGCTGACCAAGGTAAAATAGAGGGTCGTATGATTTTTTGTTGTAACTTTTATTGATTTGGGTTTTAACCTCCTCTTTGTAAAAACTGGTTTGGCATTGTTAGTATCAATATAATGTTTGATTTCGTCAATTCGTCACCGTCTAAATAAAAGGTGTCTTGGTACTCCATACAAAGATTTGTTTATAAGTTCATATTCTTCGCTATTAAGGTGGTCTGTTCGTAACTGTTTCTTTAATGTATCGTTCTCTATCTGTAGGTAATTTAGGGTCTTGTTTTTGAACGAGATTTAGCACTGGTTCAGATAGTAAAAGAGGTTCGATAGAAATACATATTTGAAAGATCGATTGTTTTTGGAATTACATTAGTATTAGCGATCGTAGTTAAAAATTGTCCGTTTTGTTCAAAGTGGACTAAAGTGTGAGGAAGTCTGACTTTATCAATTTCTTGGCCTAATAAAATTGCATCTGTATTCGATAAATCGCATTTTAATTTGAAAACTTTTTCTATTCGACCTTCAATGTGAATACGGTTAGTTTGACTTATGTTATTATTTATTACTGGGACTGTACTAACATATATTAAAATATAACCATTCCACTTTTCTTTTTAATTTGTTCTAAGAACACTGTTATTAAAATCTAATAAAAATAAAACTATTTAGTATTTTCTGATATTAATGCTCTTTTCACAAACACGAAGTTTTAGTAACTTATTATTTTTATAGAAGAAGCACCTTCACTAGATGAGGCGATTCGTCAAACCAATATCCAGCTGCAAGCTGAAAACCGAAACCTACAAGCGTTACACACTTCCTTACATGAAAAGTATCACACTCTCAGTTTGAAAGTGGCCGAACTTCAGGACTCTGTTACGGCCCGAGACACTGAAAATGCTGAATTAAAAAATCAAATAGACGATCTTCAATACGAGCTCGAAAAAGTGCGCAATAGGAATGACAAACTAGAAACTCATCTTGCTGAAGCTGTTGAAAAACTGAAAGCTTATCATCAACTTTATGGTGATACCGATAAAAGTGAAAAAGAACAGAAACCGACTCCTCAAAGTAGTATCTCTCAAGCAAAATTAGAAGATCTGATGAAGGAAGTTGAGGAATGGAAGGAATTGGCGAATAATAGATTGCAGGAGTTAGATAAACTACACCAAACGCATAGAGAAACTCTAAAAGAAGTTGAGAAACTTAAAATGGATGTAAGTTGAAAACTGTTTTATTATTCGCTGTTATTATTTTAAGATAACGTTAAATAATATGAGTAGATTTAGAATTACTCAAGTTTCAATTATAAACTTGTTCAAAACTAGAGCTTTCAATGTTTTCATTACTGTATCACCCATTTTTTAATCTGAATTAATTATTTAGTTGAAACTCATGTTTGACCAGAAAAAAATTATTAACAATTGTATTTACAAATAATCACCACTATGATTAAGGCATATATCCCATTGTTTCACCAACCTAGGTATACCTTGTATTTTGTACTTAGTCCGGCTGAAAACGATTACTTTTAAGGCTTTTTTCGGTAGCCCAAAGATGTGATAGGTGCAAGGCGGTAAATCGGTACTATAGAAGGATCAAACCTTGTATAATATTTTGTTGTTTATTTTAGATACGTCAGTTACCTGAAAGTGTGATTGTGGAAACAACCGAATATAAATGTCTTCAGTCACAGTTTTCAGTTCTGTATAACGAATCCATGCAATTAAAAACACAATTAGATGAAGCCAGACAACAGTTACAAACAAGCAAAAATGCACATTTGAGGAATATTGAATTGATGGAAGTATGTAGCATTTCTTTTATATATGTAATAGGTCAAATATTAATTTCTTTAGGGTGACGAACTTATAGCCCAAAAAAAACTCCGACAGGAAGTAATGCAACTAGAAGATTTCTTAGCACAATTATGAAAAGAGTATGAAATGTTACGAATAGAGTTTGAACAAAATTTGGCTGCAAATGAACAAACAGGTCCTATAAATAGAAAAATGAGACATCTGATTACGTCGCTACAAAATAATACACAACAATTAAAAGGGGAAGTACACAGGTAAGAATTATCGTTTTTTTTTTTTAAATTGACTATTTATTGCTGTGAAACCGATCAAAATAATAAGTTGGGATTTGGTGGTTTCTAATAGAGAACTACGAATTGTGCAACTAAAAAAGCAGTTCTCGAGTTAATTGCGAAATCTGAAACAAGTACTCGAAAACCTGCCAAATATTGAATGTAAGCAACTTCGCTGTATTTAAAATTCTTTGAGAACAGCAATTGTATCCGTTCATATTCAACGTGCGTAAGCTTTATTACCTAAAGACTTCTTTCCGAGCCTAATCGTCAAATCGCTCAATTTACTAACTTTTTAAATTGTGTTTTGTTTACTACCGTTTGAACGACAACATATACAAAATTTCTATAAAAATCACTTAAAGAAAATCAACATGGAGTCGTTAAAGCTCATTCTCAGCATTATTTTTCAGTATATGTATGGCTTGAAGTAATTGATGATCATCTAATCGGTCCATATTCCTCTAAAAACGGCTAACAGGTGACTCTTACCTTAATTTCCTACAGGAAAAGTTACCTGTTCATCTTAAAAAAGTTCTTCCACAGCTGAGAAAACACTTATGGCACTTATGACAATGTACTAGCCGACTAGCCTATCACTTGGATACAGAATATCCAAATCGCTAGACAGGTAGGGCACATCGGCCGCTTTAAAATCCTATAAATTTTTGCATTTGAGGTTTTCTTAAGTCATTACTTTACTCCACTCCCGTCGAAAATGTTAAAGACCTGAAAAATCAAATGATAGCCGGCTATGAGACAATAATAACGATACGCGTTAAGACATTATATTTTTTCGCATAAAAACGGTGCCCCACATACTAGAAAGAGGTACGAAAGATTTTTTGTTACAAATTGAACGATAAATTCTAAAATATTTTTAAATTTTAAATAACGTACCATTTAAAAAAAACATGTACAATAACAATCTCTTAAACCCCACTAAGTTTCAGTTACATATGGCAATCGGATTTAGAGCAATAAATAAGTCGTACATTAAATTAATTGTATCGACCCTTACTACTTGAAAGTTCATTTTTATTGGGAATAATAAAAATAATAAAAAAACGTTGGTTTTTTATATAAAACTTTCACTTTAAATGTATTTTAAAAAATGACATGTCATTTTTTAAAATACATTTAAAGTGAAAGTTTTATATAAAAAACTAACGTTTTTTATTATTTTTATTATTCCCAATACAAGTCGTACATTTTTTAAGAATAACTAACACTCAGTTTTTCTCGGAAATCGAAGCATTTGCGGACATGGGGTAACACGAATTGCGAACTATGGTCACAAGTATCGAAGGGTCCAGGGGATAGCCGCTAATCCCTTACCCGAATTGCGAACCGTGCCCTTTTTGAAGACATAATGATGAGATGAATTGCGAACCAGGCCTAAAGCCGTGACCGTTTTGTGGCATTTAGGGTAATATTCAAATACATAATACAGAAATGAACCCTTTAGTAATATCTATGGTACAAGTAAATAGCTTTATTCGGGTTCGTTTTTTCGGACCGTTCTAGAATTGTTTTTGAATTGAATGTTGACTGTGCAGAACTAGAAGCGCTGTGTGTTAAATCCCAAAACCGTTCAAATTTAGTTTAGTATTTTTTTAAAACCGAACATAAAAATTTCTTCTTCTTTTTTTCGTGTATTACTTCGGCAGCCTCTTACTTTTTAGAAAGTTTTTTATATTTTCGCTGTGTTCTGTGTCTCTGTGTCATTCCGTGGAATTTGCAATCGAATTTAAACCTATTTCCCGACTACCTAGAGCTCTGAAATTTTCAGGATAGCTAAGAACTGGATGACAATGCATGTTTCAAGTGTGTTTAGGCATATACACAGATTTTGAAATTTATACTGAATTGTTATTAAATTAAATATCTATACATATTATCATTTTGAAAGACTTCATATAAGTTTGCGGTGGCCTATTTGGATAAGGGGTGAAGCGGTAGATTGTGACAATTCTGTTGGGTTGTTGTAATAGGATCGAACTCGCGAGAGAGAAGTTTTTTTTCTTTTTTTTTTTTGTTTATACATGTGAAAACAGTAATTATTATTTTAACTGGTAATAAAATAAACTGTTTTAGAAAGTTTTTAGATACAACTACCCTTGATTTTGTTAACAAGGAAACAATCTTCTCTATGATCAATCACAGCGTTGTATGACTTAATCTTTTTACAATGTCAGGGATGCTGTGCATTGTTGAGATGACACAAAATATGACCTATAAATCAGTAAAAAACTTTCTATTATAAAAAGTTCTTTTTGTAAATTGTGCTTATTATTAATTGTAAATATACACATCCACTGATCCGTAGAGAAAAATCTGGTGTGGGCACCACACGACCTTCCGAACACTAACAAGTAGTGGTAGTTTTTGATAAAAGTGTCAATATCTCGAAAAGTAATGAAAATATCAAAAAAATGTATTCTTTCAAAAATGACTGAAATTACATGTTCTTTCCACAAAGTATAAATATTTTGCCAATAACGATATAAAAACCCAATATTTTCAAAAAATTCCATTTTTTGATAAGAGTAAACGTCCACTTCCGGTCGGCCGATTTTACTCAAATTCTATCAGATTCCTCCGATGGTGATTATAAGTAAGGTTTTATAGTTTCATTCCGATCCGATTAGCCGTTTAGCCGCAAATGTGTTCACAGACACACAGACAGACACACAGACAGACAGACAGACAGACATTTTTTATTTTTGGGTTTTTTAGGCTCAGGGAACCCTAAAACGCGTATTTCCGCTAAAAACCCGAGATCGAAATTTTTCGCGATCACAATACCTTCCTATAACAGCGTTGCTGTTCGGAAGGTAAAAATACCATTGAAATACCCAGTAATTGTTGTTTATGAATAAAGGAATTATGTAAAAGCATATAAGTATAATATTTTTAAATTAAAACTATTGGCAAACTAAATTTGTAAAATAAAACCCTTTTGGTAAATTAAAATATTCAAAGGAAACAAAAGTATTTAAAATATATAAATAATAATATTCAAAACAAATTATAAGCTCCACTTTCAGGTATAAAAACTTTATTACTCTGTAATCAATAGAACTCACAGCAGGTAATAAATATAATAAAATATAATATGTTTAATTAGAGACCGGATATAAGAATTTAGCGACATATCCAGACAGATTCTTATATTGGAATGAACAGCATTGGTGAATCGCATTATTTTAAGAGAAGTTATTCGCGCCAAAATGCATTTATTTTACAAAATATTAATTCATATAAAGAAAAAATTGTACAAAGATATAATTTTATAACAATTGTTTCTCATAAATATAGCCCTGTCTGACACAACCCTGTATGTAATGTCAATATGGTACATTTCAATTGACGAACAAATTAAATTTGGAATACTAATCTATAAATATTTTTATACCTACCTGTTCCTACTCGGGTTCATAATTTCGCGAAGGGATTAAAGTGATTAAACCATACGTTTATATCATTATTATTCATGCAGAATTGCCCCTTGAAATTAGTGTTTGTGACAATAAATAAATTAACAATTCTGTACTCCACTTCAGCGTCCTGGACGGTTATGTCATCAAATCATCAAAATTTAGTATTTTTACGAAAAAAAAAATTCGAAAAGAGGTTGGCCTTAAAGGCCATCCTTGCAACTTCCCGCTAATTTTAACCGCAAAACAAGAGTTACGTGGCGTATCCTGACGTTTTTGAGCTTTTTTTGGAATGTTTAAAAAGCCATTACTTTTTAACGCGTTATTTGATTTTGATGTTCAAGACGGCATTCAACGCAGTTTTTTAGACCTAAAAATGTTGTTTGAAGTGCAAAATCAATAAGTCAAAAAATCTCAAAAACTTAAAAAAAAACGCTTTTTTGAAATTTTTCGACAACGATATCTCACGAATGAATCAACAGATTTTAATTTGCGAAACGGCATTCGACGTGGTTTTTTAAGCTTGAGAGCTGATTAGGTTATGAAATTAATCGATGTAATAGCCAAAAAGATAGGCCCAAAAAACATCATTTTTACAAAAAAAAAATATCGTTTTTTTTTTTAAATTTCCCAAAATCTACCAATCCGAATCGGTTCAAACTTACAGGGAATCTAAGTTAGATGGAACTCTTTGGAACACTTTTTAGTTCATTCCGATCGGTCAAGCTGTTCAAAAGTTATAAGAGGTTTACATACATCCACACATACATACAGACACCTTCGTAAAAATAGTCAGGGGAGGTTCCAAAGACCTTAAAACGTTAAGATCCAATGAAAACTCAATTTTCGAAAAACGGGGTAAAACCAATAACTTCCCGATTAAAAAAAAATTAATTTTTTTAGCGGGAAGTTAAAAAGGAAATCCTGAATTCAAAAATATACATTTGGATATGAAATATACAAAATACCAGTAATTAAATCAAAGCAAGCAATAAAAACATTTACAAAAAAAGTTTGCATTTGCAATTTAGAACAAATCTATATATATAAAATTCAAAGGTGACTGACTGACTGATATAGTGATCTATCAACGCACAGCCTAAACCGCCGCTGAACCGATGGGGCTGAAATTTGGCATGCAGGTAGATGTTATGACGTAGGCATCCGCTAAGAAAGGATTTTGAATAATCCCACCCCCCATGGGATAAAATAGGGGATAAAAGTTTCTATGAAACTTTGTCAATTTTAAACCGATTGGGCTGAAACTTTGAATGCATATAGCTACTATGACTTAGACATCCCCTAAGAAAGGATTTTGATTAATTCCACCCCTAAGGGGATGAAAAATTGTATGAAACTTTGTCAATTTTAAACCGATCGGGCTGGGATTTTGCATGCATATAGCTACTATGACATAGACATCCCCTAAAAAAGGATTTTGATTAATTCCACCCCTAAGGGGATAAAATAGGCGATGGAAGTTTGAATGAAAGTTTGTCAATTTTAAACCGATCTGACTCAGATTTTGCATGCATATAGCTACTATAACGTAGGCATCCCCTAAGAAAGGATTTTTATAAATTCCACCCTTAAGGGGATAAAATAGGCGATGACAGTTTGTATAAAAGTTTTTAGTTCTTAATGTTGACAATAGATGGCGTTAGTAGTATTTTAAAACGCGCTATTGTTGTGTTTTCACCGAGTTACATATACCCGATGATGAGTGGCCGCCGTATCTTATAGTACATACCTAAATATTTCTAGCGGATTATATTTGACGTATTTGGCTGTTCTTTTCTTGGCATATTTTGGATTGCATTTACTTTATTTCGGTTTAGGAGTTTTGGTTATAGACTCTGCTTTGTATTTGGCATTTGTTTTGTTTTCGTTTGGTTTAAGTATAGGTTAGATACCGAATGATATCCCGTTCGAATTTAAACGATTACAGTTTTTCCTAAAAGTCTGCTTTGCCATGACAATAAACAAGTCTCAGGACCAAACTCTCAAATTTGCGGGTATTGACTTGAGAGAACATTGCTTCTCTCATGGACAGTTTTATGTTGCTTGCTCACGAATAAGTTCACATAGAAGCTTGATAATTTTAGCGCCTAATGACAGATTAGTTAAGAATATTGTACAAAGAAGTTTTGTAGGCCCTAATTTTTTACACACGCTAAACAAAAGTAAAGCCGCAAAAACTATACCTAATTAATAATAATACTTCTTAACTTTCTTCTTAATCATTATCCAAATAAATAAGTTATATAACACAGACACATCTTTTTAAACAAAATTACCCTTTACAGTATTTTTTTAACCAAAATTTAAGAAGTTTTTATAGTTTTTACATAATAATAGTCTAATACCACTCGCGCATTAATGTGCGGGGTATGTGGAGCGGTGAGGCGGTAGCACGCTACTGCTGGCCGACATGACACTGTCGATACACGCTTAGAGTCTTGAAAATTTGAGAATAAATTTGTTTTATTACGTAGTGGTGTACTAAGAAATGACTTTTTTAAATTACACCACTAAGGATTTAAAATAGGGGTTGCAAATTTGTATGAAATTTGGTGGCAAAAAACTAAAGTCCACGCGGATGAAGTCGCGGGTGGCCGCTAGTTTTATTATAAAATAACAACTTTTACAGCAAATATTTAAATTTGACCAGCCATAAATAAAAAAATACAAAATATTTCATTTTGTAGATTTTGAGGATAACTATTACAGCAGCTATTATATTGAAGCATTTTCGTTGTGCTCCCAAGGTAGTGCGGCATTATGACATATCAATTTGTTTCAACTATTTTGATAAGTAAAACAAAGAGAAAAATTCCCATAAGATGTTATTCTTTGTTATATATCTAAGCTTACAAATAATGGAAATCCATTTAAATCAGATACACTAATAGTAAAATAAACAAAGTACAAAAGAAAATGAAACATACAAAATTAAATTAAAAACATATGAACAAAAATTGAAGATACAGATTTGGTTAAAACTATTGTCACATTAATCTGTTCGTTATGTATTTTCAATCCACCAATCTTGTCCATGTAAGAAGTCCAGGCCGTCAAAATAATTTCTTCTGTATGTCTACAAATTTTTGAAGTGAAAACTTCTTTAGCCGCGTTGAGCATTTTTTCTGTAATGGGTAAAAAATCTTAAATTCGCGTCAGGACACGTGACTCTGATCGAAAAAACGTAAGATGACAAATAAACAAATTAAAGAGACGTGCAATCATATTTTGTAGTGGTGAAAATAGGAACTAAACCAGCTGTTAGCGCGAAAAGCGGAAAAGTAGTTATAACCGTATAGTGCCTTAGTAAGTACTAGTAGTGTTATTTTAATATAATTTTTTAAGGTACTTTAAGCATAAATATAGTAAATAGTTTTAAACATGGTGCACTGATGTCGGAACTTGTTGCCAACTTTATATTATGCATCAACACATCTATTCTATTATTATCTCTGGTTTTGTATTTGACATTGGTCAAAACATGGCTTTCGATAATACCTATGTTTATACTTTATAGTGCCTTAGTCTTAATAAACTTATTTATAAATAAAATTATGAAATTATCAAGTTGTGAAAAACTTATATAGGTTTTAAATAGATTCGACAAAAAAGCGAATATTCGATGTTACGATGAATAAAAATATCCATATATCGGATACAATAAATATTTGTCAAAACGATGTTTTATATTCAAAGGTCAAAACTCAAAACATCGAATTAATCCGACATATCGTATGGAAAATATCGAATAAATTCGATATATCGATGTGTGAATATCCCTTGAATATCCCTATGCCACGCGCACCTATAAATAGTGACAGGTGACAGCTAATAATTCAAAATTCAAACGTCTGTGTTTAGTGTTCTTAAAGTGTTTAAAATATGGATATTAAACAAATTAATGATAAAAGTGACGAAGAAATGGCGAAAGAAAATGAGTGAGTACTTTATAAATATACTAGATGAAAAGTTCTGTCCCCTAAATTGAGACCATTTGTTTAACATTACGTTTAAACTCCTGGTATCTATACGTCGTGGTTATGGAGGGTAGTCGTGGTTCTGGTAATGATTATGGTGAAAAAGTCGTTGAAATTATGGATGAAAGTTGATTTTTCTGAGAGATAAACTTTTTAATGTAAAATAATTGTAATAGTTTTAAAGTGTTAAATTTTTAATGTAATATAAATTGTCATGTTTGTGTACGATATACGATAGCGCAATAAATAAATATTGTATTCTACCACATAAATGATAGTACTTTTATACTGATAAAGCAATTCGTGCTTCTGAGAGATAAACTTTTTAATGTAAAATAATTGTAATACCTTATGTTTAGAACTTTAACAGTCTATTATATTACTTTTGTGAAAACTGGCAACAAGTGGTGTAAGTGTTGCCAAGAGGTGACATCATTTCCGACGGAAACTCGCTGACTTCCTATCGGGGTACTGGAAGTCATTCCGTATCCCTCCTCCAAGGATCTGTACTCCTCAATGGTTTGAAACGAGTTATTTATCATTATATAAATAAATGTTATTTATCACTATATAAATAATTAAAATAAAACAAAGTATTCGAAGATAAAGGTGAGGTAAATAAAACAGTGGTTTGTACTTGCTAGTAGAAGTGAGCGTTGGCTATGACCTGAGTCGACTGACTGGCGGAGCGAAGTGGGCCTGCTTTTATAGTTGGCTGCGCGGACCGCGGATAGATTGGTGCGCCAGCCAGAGCGAGCGGTTCAAAAAGGCCCCTTCGATGACATCCCCCCCCTTTAAAGACAACGCTTACTTTTTCTTTATTGAAAAACAACATTTACAAAACATTACAAAACATCCTAACATCTTAAATATTTCAAAACATCTTAAATATTACAAAACATCTTAAATATCTCAAAACATTACAAAACATCTTAAATATTACAAAACATATTAAATATTATATATAGTACAGTACTGCAGGCCTTTGAGGCCCATGACTTTTTTTTTCGATAAATACAATAAATCCTAATAATCCAATTGCTATTATTGCATAAATTATTCCTAATGTTCCAAAAGCTTCTTTTTTTCTTCTTTCTTGTCTTACAATATGGGAGATTATTCCAAATCCGGGGAGAATTAAAATATAAACTTCAGGATGTCCAAAAAATCAAAATAAATGTTGATAAAGAATTGGATCCCCCCCACCGGCCGGTTCAAAAAAAGATGTATTTAAATTCCGATCTGTAAGTAATATTGTAATTGCACCGGCTAGGACTGGTAAAGATAAAAGTAAAAGGATGGCCGTAATAAATACTGCTCATACAAATAAAGGTATTTGGTCTATTGATATTCCTTGTGGTCGTATATTAATTATTGTTGTAATAAAATTAATAGCACCTAAAATTGACGAAATTCCTGCTAAGTGAAGACTGAAGATAGCTAAATCAACAGATGGTCCATTATGTGCAAGATTTGAAGATAGGGGAGGGTAAACTGTTCATCCAGTTCCAGCCCCTCTTTCTGTAAACCTTCTTATTAATAATAAAAAAATTGATGGCGGGAGTAACCAGAATCTTATATTATTTATTCGAGGGAAGGCCATATCTGGGGCCCCAATTATTAGTGGGACAAGTCAATTTCCAAATCCTCCAATTATTATTGGTATCACTATAAAAAAAATTATAACAAAGGCATGGGCAGTAACAATTACATTATAAATTTGATCATTTCCAATTAATGACCCAGGCCTTCCCAATTCAGTACGAATTAAAAGTCTTATAGAGGTACCAATTATTCCAGCTCAAATTCCAAATAGAAAGTATAAAGTTCCAATATCTTTATGATTAGTTGAAAATAATCACTTGTTCGATGAAATGGCTGAGCCTAAGCAATAAACTGTAAATTTATTTACGAATTTAAATTCTTTCATCAAAATAGCCTTATATTCATTTTATGATAATAAATTGCAAATTTATAGGTAAATTATTTAATTTTAAGGCTTAGGGAATCCTCTCTATTTTTAACTTTGAAGGTTAAAGGTTTACTTAACCTAAATCCTTAAAGATAAAAGAAAATATTTGTACAGATAAATAGCCTGAATAAGGTAATAAAATTAAAAAAAATAATTCTAGATGTTTTTCATTCATTATTAAAAATTAAAATTTCATTTGAGGTGAATATTAAAGTAGAAAATGTTAATCGAAGGTAGAAATATAGAGTTACTAAAGTTATTAGAATTAAAATAATTCTTAATCCGTAAGAATCATTAGAAACTAGGGTTTCGATTACTAATCATTTAGGAAAAAATCCTAAGAAAGGAGGTAGACCTCCTAATGAAAAAAAAGTTATTAGAAAAAGAAGCTTTAATAATTTATTAGAATTAAGACTAATTGAAATTTGAGAAGAAAGAAAGATATTAAGTTGAGAAAAAATTATAATAATAGAAATATTAATAGTTGTATAAATAGCAAAATAAATTCCTCATAAAGTTTTTATATTAAATAATCTTGCTAGTATTCAAGCAATGTGATTGATTGATGAATAAGCTAAAATTTTTCGTAATCTAACTTGATTAAATCCTATTAATCTACCAACTAGCCTTCTAAAAATAATAATAATTGAATAAAATACAAAATTAATATTATACATTAATAAAATTATGGGAGCTAATTTTTGTCATGTAAAAATAATTAAGTTATTTAGTCAATTTAAACCTTCTGATACTTCTGGGAATCAGGCATGAAATGGGGCTGCTCCTAATTTAATAAAAATAGCAGAATTAAGAGTTATTATTATAGAATAATTTATATACTGTGGGAGAAAGTCAGATAAATTCAATCTTCTAATAATAGCAAATAAAATTAAAGAGGAAGCTAAAGCTTGTGTAGTAAAGTATTTAATTATTGCTTCTGTCGGATATTGATTATTGGGAGATTTTATTAAAGGGATAATTCTTAATAAATTAATTTCTAATCCAATCCATATTCTAAATCATGAGTATGCTGAAATTGTAATTAAAGACCCAAGGATTAAAGTAGTAAAAAAGAGAATTTTATAAGATTTAAAAATTAAAAAGAAAAGGAGTAAAACCTTTATAAGTGAGGTATGAGCCCAATAGCTTTTTTAGCTTATCTTTTTATATCTTAGTATTTAATGTACATTAAATTTTGATTTTAAAAGAAGAGATCTTAAGTCTCTAGATATAATTTGGTTTACAGAGGTGGGGGGCACATGATTAATCCTATCAAGATTATCCTTTAATCAGGCACTCTATATAAATATATAATAATAGAAAATTCTATTATTATATTAATATTTTAATTAAGTTTAATTTTCAATAAACATGTTTAAAATTTTAATAGGGAATTATATTGCATTTTATGTCAATTTGGTTGAGCGAAAAATGACCAAATTTTGTCATTTTTTTTCATCGTTTTTTTGGCGATTTTTTTAGTGAATTTTTGTTAATTAAATATAATTGAAATAGTATAAGGTTATGTCTCTCCAGGAAAAACGTTATATTTTCTTCTTTAATAAATGTTTAATGAATTAAAATAATATAAATATATATATATATATAATAAATTTATATTATAATATAAATGTATCTATATTAATTATTTATAATAATAATAATAATTTATTTAAAATACCATATTTATAAATTGTTAGGGTATTTAATCTATATATAAAGATAACTTAATATACCACATTTATGGATATAGGATCGTTTACTAAGAAATTTAGAGAAATAATATAAAAATTTACTTATAATATTAAAATAAATTCTAAATCAAAAGAAATATAATATATATATATATATATAAAATAAATCTTTAACAATTATTTTTAATAATGTAATTATCTATTTAAAATTAAAAATTATAAACTTTAATATAAATAATTATATATATATATAACTATTTATTATAAATATTAATAAATATAACTTTTATATATATATAAATTTAAAAAAAAAAAAAAAAAACTACTTAAATTAATTAACTATAAGCTTTTGTATAAGTAAAAATAAAAAATTATAAAATTTTTTATTTAAATTATTTTGTTAATTACTTTTATATTTTCATACAAAATGGAAGGGCGGAAAAATGGGGGTTTAATTATATGTTTACAGAAAAAAAATATTCATAAAAGTTTTGTTTTACAAGCTAAATTTTAAAAAAAAATAATTTGAAACTTAAAACAAAAATTGTTTTAAAAACACTAACGTTTTTTTTTACAAAAAAAAATGAAAATGGCTTTGTTTTAAAAAACGAATTATTTTTAGAAAAATTTTAAAATTTTTGTTGTTTGAGGTTTCAAAGGCCCTTTGAAATCAGGCTTATTTTTGTCAAAAAAAAAAACGTATAATTTGATTTATTTACAAAAGCTTACAGTTAATTAATTTAAGTATAAATTTATTTATAAGGGATTACTATATAAATTGAAAATTAATTTGGATTTTGAATTGGTTTTAATCTGGTTTAAAATTTAGCTAGGAAATTTGATTGAATTTTAGATGGATCTTTAAGCTGTTAATTGTCTATACACCAAAAAATTGAATTAAGGTTATGGGAGGCCTTAATTTTGAATTGGTTTTAATCTGGTTTAAAATTTAGCTAGGAAATTTGATTGAATTTTAGATGGATCTTTAAGCTGTTAATTGTCTATATGCCAAGAAATTGAATTAAGGTTATGGGAGGCCTTAATTTTGAATTGGTTTTAATCTGGTTTAAAATTTAGCTAGGAAATTTGATTGAATTTTAGATGGATCTTTAAGCTGTTAATTGTCTATACACCAAAAAATTGAATTAAGGTTATGGGAGGCCTTAATTTTGAATTGGTTTTAATCTGGTTTAAAATTTAGCTAGGAAATTTGATTGAATTTTAGATGGATCTTTAAGCTGTTAATTGTCTATACACCAAAAAATTGAATTAAGGTTATGGGAGGCCTTAATTTTGAATTGGTTTTAATCTGGTTTAAAATTTAGCTAGGAAATTTGATTGAATTTTAGATGGATCTTTAAGCTGTTAATTGTCTATATGCCAAGAAATTGAATTAAGGTTATGGGAGGCCTTAATTTTGAATTGGTTTTAATTTGGTTTAAAATTTAGCTAGGAAATTTGATTGAATTTTAGATGGATCTTTAAGCTGTTAATTGTCTATATGCCAAGAAATTGAATTAAGGTTATGGGAGACCTTAATTTTGAATTGGTTTTAATCTGGTTTAAAATTTAGCTAGGAAATTTGATTGAATTTTAGATGGATCTTTAAGCTGTTAATTGTCTATACACCAAAAAATTGAATTAAGGTTATGGGAGGCCTTAATTTTGAATTGGTTTTAATCTGGTTTAAAATTTAGCTAGGAAATTTGATTGAATTTTAGATGGATCTTTAAGCTGTTAATTGTCTATACACCAAAAAATTGAATTAAGGTTATGGGAGGCCTTAATTTTGAATTGGTTTTAATTTGGTTTAGAATTTAGTCAGGAAATTTGATTGAATTTTAGATGGATCTTTAAGCTGTTAATTGTCTATATGCCAAAAAATTGAATTAAGGTTATGGGAGGTCTTAATTTTGAATTGGTTTTTATTTGGTTTAGAATTTAGTTAGGAAATTTGATTGAATTTTAGATGGATTTTTAAGCTGTTAATTGTCTATATACCAAAAAATTGAATTAAGGTTATGGGAGGCCTTAATTTTGAATTGGTTTTAATTTGGTTTAGAATTTAGCTAGGAAATTTGATTGAATTTTAGATGGATCTTTAAGCTGTTAATTGTCTATATGCCAAGAAATTGAATTAAGGTTATGGGAGACCTTAATTTTGAATTGGTTTTATCTGGTTTAGGATTTAACTAGGAAATTTGATTGAATTTTAGACAGGTCTTTAAGCTGTTAATTGTTTATATGCCAAAAAATTGAATTAAGGTTATGGGAGACCTTAATTTTGAATTGGTTTTTATCTGGCTTAGAATTTAGCTAGGAAATTTGATTGAATTTTATACAGGTCTTTAAGCTGTTAATTGTTTATATGCCAAAAAATTGAATTAAGGTTATGGGAGACCTTAATTTTGAATTGGTTTTTATCTGGCTTAGAATTTAGCTAGGAAATTTGATTGAATTTTAGACAGGTCTTTAAGCTGTTAATTGTCTATATGTCAAAAAATTGAATTAAGGTTATGGGAGATCTTAATTTTGAATTTTTGATATTTTGATTTTATCTATTTTATTTGGTAAATATATTAAAGCTAAATTTTTAATTAAATTTAGATGAACCTATAAATATTTAGTTTTTCAAATTATTATTTTAGTCTTTAAAGGGAGGAACGGTAATTATATGTTTATTAAGTTTTAAATATTTATAAAAAATTTATTTTGGTTTAGAAATTAGGTTTAAAATTTTATTATATATAAATTTTTTTAAATAATAATTATATAGTAATTAAAATTAATTATTTAATAGTTTAAGAATTAGAAATTTTTATTATTGTTAACAAAATTTGTGCCAGCAGTTGCGGTTATACAAATAGCAAAATTTAATTAATTTAATTAAAATTAAAGGAAATTGATTTATTAAAAAAATAAATTTGTTAGGTGGAATTTTAAATTTATTTTTGATAAGTTTTTAAATTGAAGTTTAGAAATTTTTGTTATAAACTAGGATTAGATACCCTATTATAAGAAATGTAATAAAAAGATTGGATTAGTATTAGTTAAGTTCTTGAAAATTAAAAATTTTGGCGGTATTTTAATCTATTCAGAGGAACCTGTTTAGTAAATGATAATCCACGATTTTATTTACTTTTTGTTTTAGCTTATATATCGTCGTAAAAAATATTTTATTAGAATTCTAATATTTAAAATTTTTAATAAAAATACAATTCAGATCAAGGTATAGTTTATAAAAAAGATTAAATGGGTTACAATTAATTTATTAAAGGATTTATAATTTTAAATTATAATGAATTTGGATTTGATAGTAATTTTAATAATTTATTAAAATGATTTAGTTCTAAAATATGTACATATCGCCCGTCGCTTTCATTTAATATGAAATAAGTCGTAACAAAGTAGGTTTACTGGAAGGTGAGTCTAGAATACAAATTAAAGTTTTAAAAATATTTTATTTACATTAAAAAGTTAATTGTTAAATCAATTTAATTTGAAAATTATATATTATTAAAAATTTAATTTTATTGTTATTAAAATAAGTATATTTTAGTTTTATTAAATTTATTGAAATAATTTTATTAATTATAGTGAAATAGTATTGTTAAAGAATTATTAAATTTTTTAATAAGAAAATTTAATTTGTTGTACCTTGTGTATCAGGGTTTATTAAATAAAAATTAAAAATTTAATATTCTCGAATTTAAAAGAGCTAAAAAGTTAAACTTGTTAATGTGGAAAAATTAAATGAAATTATTTTTTAGTAATGAAATGTTATTCGTTTTTAAATATATCTAGTTTTTAAAGAAATAAATTTAATTTAAAATATTATTAATATAATTTTATTTATTTAATTTTATATTAATAATAGAAAATATTTTTAGGGATGAGCTTAAAAATAAAATATTATTAGAATTTTGTAATTAAAATAATTTAGGATTAGAAATTTTCATAATTAAAAGTATGTTATAATTTAATTTAAAATTAAAGATTTATATATTCTATAATTTTTTTATTTAAATGTAGTTTAAAATTTATAAAAATTAGTAATAATGATAAAATTAGTATAATTAAATTTAAAAATAAAATAAATTTTTAGGTTATTATAAGGAATTCGGCAAAAATTTTTTCACCTGTTTAATAAAAACATGGCCTATTGAAAGTTAATTTTAGGTCTTACCTGCCCACTGAGAATTTAAATGGCCGCAGTATTTTGACTGTGCTAAGGTAGCAAAATCATTAGTTTTTTAATTGGAAGCTAGTATGAAGGGTTTGATGAAAAAAAAACTGTCTTTTAATAATTAAATTAAAATTTTATTATTAAGTTAAAAAGCTTAAATTTTTTTAAAAGACGAGAAGACCCTATAGAGTTTTATTTTTTTATTTTATATAATATTTAGAATTTAAAATTATATATTTTATAAGAAATTTAATTGGGGTGATTGAAAAACTTAATAAACTTTTTTTATTTTTATTTATAAATTTATATATTTTTGATCCATAATAAATGATTATAAGATGAAATTACCTTAGGGATAACAGCGTAATTTTATTGGAGAGTTCAAATTGATAATAAAGATTGCGACCTCGATGTTGGATTAAAATTAAATTTTGGTGTAGCAGCTAAAAGATTAAGTCTGTTCGACTTTAAAAATTTTACATGATCTGAGTTTAAACCGGTGTAAGCCAGGTTGGTTTCTATCTTTAAATAGTTAATATATTTTAGTACGAAAGGATTTAATATAAATAAAATTTATTTATTTTTGAATAAGATTATTATTTTGGCAGAATAGTGCGTTAGATTTAGAATCTAAATATATAGGTTTCTATAAATAATACTTGATTTTTTTAGATTTAATTTTAATATTTTTATCTACTTTTATTTTAATTATTAGAGTATTAATTGGGATTGCCTTTTTAACTTTAATAGAACGAAAAATTTTAGGTTATATTCAAATTCGTAAAGGTCCTAATAAAGTTAGTTTTATAGGAATTTTACAACCGTTTAGAGATGCAATTAAACTTTTAGTTAAGGAACAAAGTTTACCTTTATTATCAAATTTAAGATTATTTTATATTTGTCCAATAGTAAATCTTTTTTTATCTTTATTATTATGATTTTGTATACCTTTCTTTTCTAGCCATTTAAGATTTAACTATTCAATTTTATTTTTTTTGAGAATTTCAAGGGTAAATGTTTATACAATTATATTAGCAGGTTGATCTTCTAATTCTAATTATTCTTTATTAGGGTGTATTCGAAGAGTTGCTCAAACTATTTCTTATGAAGTTAGTTTAGCTTTAATTATATTATCTTACTTATTTTTAATTTTAAGATTAAATTTATTAGATTTCTTAAAGTTTCAAGAATATGTTTGATTTATTTATTTAATATTACCTCTTTGTTTTATATGAATTGTAAGAAGTTTAGCTGAGACAAATCGTACTCCTTTTGATTTTGCTGAAGGGGAATCAGAATTAGTTTCAGGCTTTAATGTTGAGTATAGGAGAGGTGGTTTTGTAATGTTATTTTTAGCAGAATATGGAAATATCTTATTTATAAGAATATTATGTGTAATTATATTTTTAGGGGCTAATTTATTTAGTTTTATATTTTTTATTAAGTTAGTAGGTTTATCTTTTTTTTGAGTTTGAGTTCGTGGTACTTTACCACGATATCGTTATGATAAGTTAATATATTTAGCATGAAAGGGTTATTTGCCTGTTGCTTTAAATTATTTAATTTTTTTTTATAGGATAAAAATGTTTATTTTTATCCTATTTATTTAGTTAATTATTTTTAGTACAAGTTAATAGAGAATTCTTATCTCTTTTTTATATTTTCAAAATATAGACTTAAATCAAGTTCATTAACTATTTAAAAATAATTTTATCTCATATTTTAGTGATTATTGGGTTTACAATAAAATATAAAAAATAAATAATAGTTAAAATTTGCCCCAATAAGATATAAGGATCTTCAACTGGTCGAGCCCCAATTCATGTAAGTAAAATAATTGTAGCAAATAATGATCAAAATATTAATTTATTAATTGGATAAAAGCTATTTCTTAAAAATTTTTTTTCATTTGTAAATGGTAGAATATAAAGAATTGCAATTGATATAACAAGAGCAATTACCCCCCCAAGTTTATTTGGAATTGATCGTAAGATTGCATAGGCAAATAAAAAATATCATTCTGGTTGAATATGAACTGGAGTTACTAAAGGATTAGCAGGAATAAAATTATCAGGATCTCCTAATAAATATGGATTAAAAAGAGTTAAGAAAGTTAATAAGAATAAAACAATTAATCCTCTTAATAAATCTTTAAAAATAAAATATGGATGAAATGGAATTTTATCTAAATTTGATTGAGTTCCTAAAGGATTATTTGATCCTGTTTGATGTAAAAATATTAAGTGAATAATTATTATTGCTAAAATAATAAATGGTAAAATAAAATGAAAGGTAAAAAATCGATTTAATGTTGCATTATCAACAGCAAATCCCCCTCAAATTCATTGGACCAATATTGTTCCTAAATATGGAATTGCTGATATTAAGTTTGTAATAACGGTAGCACCTCAAAATGATATTTGACCCCAAGGTAGTACATATCCTAAAAATGCTGTTGCTATTGTTAAGAAAAAAATAGTTACACCAATTATTCAAGTTTCTAAAAGTTTATAAGATCTATAGTAAATTCCTCGTCCAATATGAATATAAATACAAATAAAAAAAAATGAGGCCCCATTAGCATGCAGGGTTCGTAATAATCACCCATAATTTACATCTCGGCAAATATGGATTACTCTATCAAATGCTAAAGATACATTTGGGCAATAATGCATAGCTAGAAATAATCCTGTTAAGATTTGTATAATTAAACATAATCCTAGTAGAGATCCAAAATTTCATATTGTGGAAATATTTCTTGGGGCGGGGAATGTAATAAGGGAATTATTAATAATTTTAATTAGTGGAGAAGTTTTTCGAATTGGTATTTTCATTAAAATTTTTGACGTAGTGGTCCATAAGAAAAGTGAATAATTTTTATTACAGCAATTAATGTAATAAATAAATAAATAATTATTATTATAAAAATTAAATTATTAGGGTAATTTAAATATTTTAGTATTGATGTTTGAAAAAATTTTTGTAAAAAAAAATTTTTTATTTCTTGAATTTGGGCTATATCAAAATATAAAAAATTTATTAAATAAATAATAAAAATACTAAGAATTGTTAATAATATAAAAATTCTAATTATATTATTAAATTTAAATTTTTCATTTGAGGCGATTCTTGTTATATAAATAAATAAGATTAATAATCCTCCAATTATAATAAGAAAAATTATATATGAGTATCAAAAATTTAAATTTAAAAGTCCTGAAAGTAATGCAATTAAAATAGTTTGAATTAAGAGAATACATCCATTTGTTAGTGGATGAGAAATAAATAAAAATATGAAATTACATATTAAAATTAATATAATTATATCAGATATTAGTTTAATTAAAATATTAATTTTGGAGATTAATGATGAAAAATTTTTTATATCTGAAGTTTTAAAAGAAGAGATCTTAAAGATGACTTACAAAATCATTATTTTTATTTAAATTATTAAAACTATAATGTTAATATATTTTCAAATTATTTTATTTTTAACAGGTATTTTTATATTTGTAATAAATCGTAAACATTTACTTTTAATATTATTAAGATTAGAATATTTGGTAGTAGTTTTGTTTTCAAATCTTTTTTTTTATTTAAGAATTTTAGAAAATGATTATTTTTTTAGTATAATTTTTTTAACAATAAGAGTTTGTGAGAGTGTTCTAGGTTTATCAATTTTGATTATTATGGTTCGAGTTCATGGTAATGATTATATTATAACATTTTCTAATTTATGATAAAATTTTTAATTAGATTAATTATATTGATTCCTTTAGTTTATTATATTGAATATTGATTTTTTCAATGATTATTTTTAATTTTTAGCTTTATTTTTATATTTAGGTATTTTAGTAGTTTAATTTATTCTCAGATTAGAATAAATTTTGGGTTAGATTTAATATCTTTTAGATTAGTATTATTAAGTTTTTGAATTTGTTCTTTAATAATTATGGCTAGAGCTAAAATATTAAAAGATACTTATCAAAAATTTTTTTTATTAATAATAGTAGTTTTAATAATTAGATTGTTTTTAACTTTTGTATCATTAAATTTATTTATTTTTTATTTGTTTTTTGAGGTTAGTTTAATTCCCACATTAATTTTAATTATTGGATGAGGGTATCAACCAGAACGTTTAGAAGCAGGCATTTATTTATTATTTTATACATTATTAATATCATTGCCAATGTTAGTAATGGTATTTTTTATTTATAATAATCAAAATTCTTTAAATTTTTTAAATTTAAAATTACTTATATTGAATTTTGGTTTTATGTTTATTTGTTTAAATATAGTTTTTTTAGTAAAAATTCCGATATTTTTTTTTCATTTATGGTTACCAAAGGCTCATGTAGAAGCACCAATTTCTGGTTCTATAATTTTAGCTGGAATTATATTGAAACTAGGGGGTTATGGGTTTTTACGAACAATTTATATATTTAAGAGTCATCTTTTAACATTAAATACTTGATTTATTTCATTATCTTTAGTAGGTGGAAGAATAGTTTCTTTAATTTGTATTCGACAAAGAGATATGAAATCATTAATTGCTTATTCTTCTGTATCACATATAAGATTAGTTTTAAGAGGTTTATTAACTTTAAATTATTTAGGTATTTGAGGAGCTTTATTAATAATATTAGCTCATGGATTATGTTCATCAGGTTTATTTTGTTTAGTAAATTTAATATATGAGCGAACTCATAGTCGTAGAATTTATTTAAATAAAGGGTTACTAAATTTAATTCCTTCATTTAGTTTGTGATGATTTTTATTATTATCTTCTAATATGGCAAGGCCCCCATCATTAAATTTAGTTAGAGAAATTATTTTAATTAATTCTTTAGCTGGTTTTTCTTTTTTTAATATATTTACTTTATCATTAATATCTTTTTTTGGGGCAGCTTATTCATTATTTCTATATTCTTATACTCAACATGGTAGATATTATAGGGGTTTATTCACTTATTTAAATTGTTCAATACGAGAATTTTTATTATTATTTATACATTGATTTCCTTTAAATATATTATTTCTAAAGTTAGAAATTTTAACTAAATGATTATATTTAGATAGTTTAATAAAAATATTGATTTGTGGTATCAAAGTTATAGATTTATTCTAAATTATTTGTTATATTTTTAGATTTATATTTTTAATTTTAAGGTTAATTATATTTGGGTTATCTTTTATGTTTTTAATAAATGATATAGTAAATTTAATTGAAATTTGAGGATTAACTTTAAATTCTACAAATTTTGTTTATATTATTTTATTAGATTGAATATCTTTATTATTTATATCAGTAGTAACATTTATTTCTTCTATAGTAATTTTTTATAGTGAAGAGTATATAATAGGAGATTTAACAAAAAATCGATTTATTTTGATAGTAGTAATATTTGTTTTTTCTATAATATTTATAATTTTATCACCAAATTTAATTAGAATTTTACTTGGTTGAGATGGTTTAGGACTAGTTTCATATTGTTTAGTAATTTATTATCAAAATGTAAAAAGATATAATGCAGGTATATTAACTGCTTTATCTAATCGGATTGGAGATGTAGCTTTTTTAATGGCTATTGCTTGAATAATAAATTTTGGTAGATGAAGATTTATTTATTATTTAGATTTTCTTTATAATGATGAAACTATAATATTAATTAGAGGCTTAATAATTTTAGCTGCAATAACTAAAAGAGCTCAAATACCCTTTTCTTCATGGTTACCTGCAGCTATGGCTGCTCCGACCCCAGTTTCTTCTTTAGTTCATTCATCAACTTTAGTTACAGCAGGGGTATATTTATTGATTCGGTTTAGAAATTGTTTAAGCTTTACACATTTATATTTTTTATTATTTATTGCTTCTTTAACAATATTTATATCGGGATTGGGGGCTAATTTTGAATATGATTTAAAAAAAATTATTGCTTTATCTACTTTAAGGCAGCTTGGGCTAATATTAAGTATTTTAGCCTTAGGAGAGTCAAAATTGGCTTTTTTTCATTTAATTACACATGCTTTATTTAAAGCTTTATTATTTATATGTGCAGGTAATATAATTCATAGATTGGGGAATTGTCAAGATATTCGATTTATAGGAGGTTTAGTTAATCATTTACCTTTAACTTGTATTTATATAAACATTTGTAATTGAGCTTTATGTGGAATTCCTTTTATATCAGGGTTTTATTCTAAAGATTTAATTATAGAAGTTATATCAATATCAGTATTAAATGTTTATATCTATTTAATTTTTTATATTTCTATCGGATTAACAGTAGCTTATAGATTTCGTCTTTCTTACTATAGTTTAATTGGGTCATTTAATTTTTTGTCTTTCAATATAATTAAAGAGTCTAGATTAATTATATTAAAAGGAATAAGAGGGTTAATTTTATTAGTAGTTTTTATAGGGAGATGTTTTAATTGAATATTATATTCAACTCCTACATTAATTATTTTACCTTTTTATATAAAAATTATAACATTATTAATAATTTTAATTCGAATAGTATTAGGTTTAGAATTTTCTAAATTTAGTTTAACTTATAAAATAAATTTTTTTAATTTAACTTTTATAAGATTTTTAGGATTAATATGAAATATACCAATAATTTCTACTTTAGGAGTTAATTTAAATATTCTAAAAATAGGTAAAGTTTATATAAAAATTTTTGATCAAGGATGAATTGAGTATTATGGTAGAAAGTCTTTATTTTCTTTATTAAAAAAAATATTAAATATTCAAATTATTTCTATAAATCATTTAAAAATTTTTATAATATTATTATTTATTTGATTTATATTTTTATTATTATTAATTTATCTAAATAGCTTAATTTAGAGCATAATATTGAAGATATTAAGGTAGTTTTAACTTTTAGATAGTTATTTATAAGATAAAATCTAATTTTACATTGAAATTGTAATGTTTTTATTAAACTATATAAATTTATAGAAGTAAAAACGTATTTCAACGCTTAAAAAGTAAGTTAGAAGCTTCTTTTTGAATTCCTTACTTCTTTAATTGGGAAAATCCATTTTTATCATTAACAGTGATATACCTCTAATTTGGTTTCAATTAAAAATAAGGATTATAAATCAAATTTTTAGGTCGAAACTAAATGCAAATTTTTTGCTTCTTATTTATAAGATAAATTGAAATTCAATACTTTTTAAATGCAACTTAAATGTTATAATTAACTATTATCCTATTTTTGTCAAGTTAAAGCTCCTTGATTTCATTCATGATAAATTCCAATTAAAAGAATAACAATAAAAATTAAAGTAATAAAACTATAATTAACTAAATTAGTAAATTTTAATGTTAAAATTAAAGGAAATAAAAGGGTAATTTCAACATCAAAAATTAGAAAAATAACAGTAATAAGAAAAAAGTGTAATGAAAAAGGTAATCGGGAAGAAGTTTTAGGGTCAAACCCGCATTCGAATGGTCTATTTTTTTCACGGTCATAAAAACTTTTTTTAGAAATTAAATTTAATAGTATTGTTAATGCAAAAATAATTAATATAATTATAATGGATAATTTAAAGATTAAAAATATTACTTATACTAAAAATTTAGATTTTTTAATTGGAAGTTAAATATAATTATTTATATTATATAAGTAATAAATTACCTCATCAGTAAATAGAAATATAAAGAAAAAGTCAAACAACATCAACAAAATGTCAATATCAGGCAGCTGCCTCAAATCCAAAGTGGTGTCAGTATGAGAAGTGATTAAAAAAATGTCGAATTAAACAAATTCTAAGAAATGTTGAACCAATTAATACGTGTAATCCATGAAATCCAGTTGCTATAAAAAAAGATGAACCATAAACAGAATCTGCAATAGAAAATGGAGCTTCTAAATATTCATATCCTTGAAGGATAGAAAAATAAATTCCTAAAAGTACTGTAAGGGTTAATCCTTGAAGTGCTTGGTTGTAATTATTTTCTATTAATCTATGATGTGCTCAAGTTACTGTAAGACCTGATGTTAGTAAAATAAGGGTATTTAATAGGGGAATCTCTGAAGGATTAAATGTAATAATTCCTTTTGGGGGTCACTGTAGTCCAATTTCAATAGAGGGTGATAAAGATCTATGAAAGAACCCTCAAAAAAATGAAAAGAAAAAAAGAATTTCAGAAGTAATAAAAAGAATTATTCCTCATCGTATTCCATTAGTAACTAATAAAGTATGTAATCCTTGATAAGTTCTCTCTCGAGTAACATCACGTCATCATTGAAATATAATTAATCTTGTAGTTAGTAATCCAATTATAAGTAATGTGTTATTATAAAGATGAAATCATTGGATTAATCCTATCATTGTTGTTATAGCTCTAATAGCACCTAAAATTGGTCAGGGCCTAATATCTACTAAGTGGTAAGGGTGATTTTTATGTATTGACATAAGTTTCTCTAGAGTATAAAGTTCTTAAAACTGCAAATACATATGATTGAATAATTGCTACTGCTGATTCAAGAGTTAATAGTAAAATTTGAGTAATAATTAGAATATTAATAGTTAAAATTGATAAGAAATTACCAGTTTGTCCTAATAAAGTTAAAAGAAGATGACCTGCAATTATATTAGCAGAAAGTCGAATTGCTAGAGTTCCAGGTCGAATTATATTTCTAATAGTTTCAATACATACTATAAAAGGTATTAAAATAGCAGGAGTTCCTTGTGGAACTAAATGAGCTAATATATGTTTAGTATTTATAAATCAACCAAAAATTATAAATCTAGTTCAAGTAGGTAAAGCTAATCTTAGTGTTATAGATATATGACTTGTTCTAGTAAAAATATATGGAAATAAGCCTAAAAAATTATTAATTAAGATAAAAGAAAATAATGTAATAAAAATTAAAGTTCTTCCTTTGTTTTTATCATTAATTCCAATTAGTATTTTAAATTCTCGATGTAAAGTTAAAAAGATTTTTATTCATAAAATTTGAATACGAGAAGGAGAAGTTCAAAAAAAAGATGGGATAAGTAAGAAAATAATAATTGTTCTTAATCAATTAAGAGAAAGTCTAAAATTTGAGGCTGGATCAAAAGAAGAAAAAAGATTTATTATCATTTTCAGTTAAAATTAAGTTTTTTAATTTTTAATCTATTTTTAGATTTATTAATTAAAAAAGAGAAATAAATAAAATTATTTACTAAAAAGTAAGTTAGATTAAAAAATATAAATAGTAATATTCAATTTAATGGTATTATTTGTGGTATAGAAAATTATTTTAAAAATTATTTTAATTTGACAAATTAATGTTATGTATTAACTAAATTTTCCATTAGAAATAATCGTTAACTTATTATATAATGGTTTAAAATTCCATTGCAAACTTTCTGCCATCTAATGAATTTAATTTAGAAATTCAGTTAATAAAATATTTTGGTGAAATTCTTTCAATAACAATTGGTATAAAGCTATGATTAGCCCCGCAAATTTCAGAACACTGTCCAAAAAATAATCCTGATCGATTAATATAAAATCTTATTTGATTTAAACGTCCAGGAGTTGCATCAACTTTAATTCCTAAAGATGGAATAGTTCATGAATGAATAACATCTGCTGCAGTAATTAATATTCGAATATTAGTTTCATAAGGGATAGTTATTCGATTATCTACATCTAGTAGGCGAAAATTAAATTTTTCTAAATCTGTTGTTGGAATTATATAGGAGTCAAATTCAATGTTTGTGAAATCTGAATATTCATAGGATCAGTATCATTGGTGACCAATAGTTTTAATTGAAATTATTGGATTGTTAATTTCATCTAAAATATAAATTAATCTTAGTCTTGGGATTGCAATAAAAATTAAAGTAATTGAAGGTAGAATTGTTCAAATAGTTTCAATTATTTGTCCCTCTAATAATATTCGATGGGAAAATTTATTAAAAAATAATGAAATTAATAATTGTCCAACTAATATAGTGATAATG
Source organism: Altica lythri (assembly GCA_964028335.1). Classification (NCBI taxonomy): domain Eukaryota; kingdom Metazoa; phylum Arthropoda; class Insecta; order Coleoptera; family Chrysomelidae; genus Altica; species Altica lythri. The sequence continues at coordinate 2,961,509 of OZ034806.1, read as the reverse complement.
ACTAAAATAAGTAGGGCATGATCATGAAAGTAGGCTAATTGCTCTATTAATGGAGAAGCTCTATCTTGTAGTGTAATATTTTTTCAAGTTGAAATTTCTAAAAAAAGAAAATCTTTATTTTCGGGGTTTAAATCCGATGCACTATTCTGCCATATTAGAAATTTGTTAATTGTGGCAGTTCAGAGTATGAGTGTTCAGCTGGGGGGTTAAATTGAAGTCATTCAATTGATGAAGATATTCTTAATGGACAAATTCTTTTTCGTTGTACAGAAAATGCTTCTCAGAAAATAAATAATAGGTATAAAACCCCAATTAATGAAATGAGTCTTCCAATTGAAGAAACAATATTTCAGAGTAAGTATCTGTCTGGGTAATCGGAGTATCGTCGAGGTATCCCTATTAACCCTAAAAAATGTTGTGGGAAGAATGTAATATTTACTCCAATAAATATGATAAAGAATTGAATTTTTAAGTAAAAGTTATTTAAAGTTAAACCTGTAAATAATGGGAATCATTGAATTATACCCGCTATAATTGCGAATACTGCTCCTATAGAGAGAACATAATGAAAATGAGCAACTACATAATAAGTATCATGTAATACAATATCAATTGAAGAGTTAGCTAATACTACTCCAGTTAACCCTCCAACAGTAAAGAGAAAAATAAACCCTAAGGATCAAAGAGTAATTGGTGAGAAGTTAATAATTGTTCCATGAAATGTAGCTAATCAACTAAAAACTTTGATTCCTGTTGGAACTGCAATAATTATTGTTGGAAGATTACCAATTCCAACTATACACAAATAATAACATGGTCCTTCGAGCCGGATGAAATAAGCGAATATCCGAAGCAGGGTGAACAGATTTTGGTAGCCATTGTTATAACAGGACAGTCTACACTGAAAATCATAAAGGTGGGTCCGTTCCTTTTTTATTTTTATTTCCAGTTAAAACCTTTTATTTAGCAACTGGAGTGTCAAATATTGTTTCAAATATTGTAAATTACTAAATACTCTTATTTTTTATTTATATAAAACCGTTTAAGGGTATTTTAAGCAAATACCTAATCAATTCATAATTACTGTTTGCTAACTACAAAGCATATCAATACATACTTTTGCACATTTTAAGCACCGATTTAGGTCACTTTTTCTTGCTTTAAGCATTCTGTAGCACCGATTAAGGTACTTTTATTTACTTTTGCGCATTTTTAGCACCAATTTTGGTCATTTTTTCTTGCTTTAAGCATTCTGTAGCACCGATTAAGGTACTTTTATTTACTTTTGCGCATTCTTAGCACCAATTTAGGTCATTTTTTCTTGCTTTAAGCATTCTGTAGCACCGATTAAGGTACTTTTATATACTTTTGCGCATTTTAAGCACCGATTTAGGTCACTTTTTCTTGCTTTAAGCATTCTGTAGCACCGATTAAGGTACTTTTATTTACTTTTGCGCATTTTTAGCACCAATTTAGGTCACTTTTTCTTGCTTTAAGCATTCTGTAGCACCGATTAAGGTACTTTTATTTTCTTTTGCGCATTTTTAGCACCAATTTAGGTCATTTTTTCTTGCTTTAAGCATTCTGTAGCACCAATTAAAGTACTTTTATTTACTCTTGCGCATTTTTAGCACCAATTTAGGTCATTTTTTCTTGCTTTAAGCATTCTGTAGCACCGATTAAGGTAATTTTATTTACTCTTGCGCATTTTTAGCACCAATTTAGGTCATTTTTTCTTGCTTTAAGCATTCTGTAGCACCGATTAAGGTACTTTTATTTACTTTTGCGCATTTTTAGCACCAATTTAGGTCATTTTTCTTACTTTAAGCATTCTGTAGCACCGATTAAGGTACTTTTATTTACTTTTGCGCATTCTTAGCACCAATTTAGGTCACTTTTTCTTGCTTTAAGCATTCTGTAGCACCGATTAAGGTACTTTTATTTACTTTTGCGCATTTTTAGCACCAATTTAGGTCACTTTTTCTTGCTTTAAGCATTCTGTAGCACCGATTAAGGTACTTTTATTTTCTTTTGCGCATTTTTAGCACCAATTTAGGTCATTTTTTCTTGCTTTAAGCATTCTGTAGCACCAATTAAAGTACTTTTATTTACTCTTGCGCATTTTTAGCACCAATTTAGGTCATTTTTTCTTGCTTTAAGCATTCTGTAGCACCGATTAAGGTAATTTTATTTACTCTTGCGCATTTTTAGCACCGATTTAGGTCACTTTTTCTTGCTTTAAGCATTCTGTAGCACCGATTAAGGTACTTTTATTTACTTTTGCGCATTTTTAGCACCAATTTAGGTCACTTTTTCTTGCTTTAAGCATTCTGTAGCACCGATTAAGGTACTTTTATTTTCTTTTGCGCATTTTTAGCACCAATTTAGGTCATTTTTTCTTGCTTTAAGCATTCTGTAGCACCAATTAAAGTACTTTTATTTACTCTTGCGCATTTTTAGCACCAATTTAGGTCATTTTTTCTTGCTTTAAGCATTCTGTAGCACCGATTAAGGTAATTTTATTTACTCTTGCGCATTTTTAGCACCAATTTAGGTCATTTTTTCTTGCTTTAAGCATTCTGTAGCACCAATTAAAGTACTTTTATTTACTCTTGCGCATTTTTAGCACCAATTTAGGTCATTTTTTCTTGCTTTAAGCATTCTGTAGCACCGATTAAGGTAATTTTATTTACTCTTGCGCATTTTTAGCACCAATTTAGGTCATTTTTTCTTGCTTTAAGCATTCTGTAGCACCGATTAAGGTACTTTTATTTACTTTTGCGCATTTTTAGCACCAATTTAGGTCATTTTTCTTACTTTAAGCATTCTGTAGCACCGATTAAGGTACTTTTATTTACTTTTGCGCATTCTTAGCACCAATTTAGGTCATTTTTTCTTGCTTTAAGCATTCTGTAGCACCGATTAAGGTACTTTTATATACTTTTGCGCATTTTAAGCACCGATTTAGGTCACTTTTTCTTGCTTTAAGCATTCTGTAGCACCGATTAAAGTACTTTTATTTACTTTTGCGCATTTTTAGCACCAATTTAGGTCACTTTTTCTTGCTTTAAGCATTCTGTAGCACCGATTAAGGTACTTTTATTAACTTTTGCGCATTTTTAGCACCAATTTAGTTCATTTTTTCTTGTTTTAAGCATTCTGTAGCACCGATTAAGGTACTTTTATTTACTTTTGCGCATTCTTAGCACCAATTTAGGTCATTTTTTCTTGCTTTAAGAATTCTGTAGCACCGATTAAGGTACTTTTATATACTTTTGCGCATTTTAAGCACCGATTTAGGTCACTTTTTCTTGCTTTAAGCATTCTGTAGCACCGATTAAGGTACTTTTATTTACTTTTGCGCATTTTTAGCACCACTTTAGGTCATTTTTTCTTGCTTTAAGCATTCTGTAGCACCGATTAAGGTACTTTTATTTACTTTTGCGCATTCTTAGCACCAATTTAGGTCATTTTTTCTTGCTTTAAGCATTCTGTAGCACCGATTAAGGTACTTTTATATACTTTTGCGCATTTTAAGCACCGATTTAGGTCACTTTTTCTTGCTTTAAGCATTCTGTAGCACCGATTAAAGTACTTTTATTTACTTTTGCGCATTTTTAGCACCAATTTAGGTCACTTTTTCTTGCTTTAAGCATTCTGTAGCACCGATTAAGGTACTTTTATTTACTTTTGCGCATTTTTAGCACCAATTTAGGTCATTTTTTCTTGCTTTAAGCATTCTGTAGCACCGATTAAGGTACTTTTATTTACTTTTGCGCATTCTTAGCACCAATTTAGGTCATTTTTTCTTGCTTTAAGCATTCTGTAGCACCGATTAAGGTACTTTTATATACTTTTGCGCATTTTAAGCACCAATTTAGGTCACTTTTTCTTGCTTTAAGCATTCTGTAGCACCGATTAAGGTACTTTTATTTACTTTTGCGCATTTTTAGCACCAATTTAGGTCACTTTTTCTTGCTTTAAGCATTCTGTAGCACCGATTAAGGTACTTTTATTTACTTTTGCGCATTTTTAGCACCAATTTAGGTCATTTTTTCTTGCTTTAAGCATTCTGTAGCACCGATTAAGGTACTTTTATTTACTTTTGCGCATTCTTAGCACCAATTTAGGTCATTTTTTCTTGCTTTTAGCATTCTGTAGCACCGATTAAGGTACTTTTATTTACTTTTGCGCATTTTTAGCACCAATTTAGGTCACTTTTTCTTGCTTTAAGCATTCTGTAGCACCAATTAAAGTACTTTTATTTACTCTTGCGCATTTTTAGCACCAATTTAGGTCATTTTTTCTTGCTTTAAGCATTCTGTAGCACCGATTAAGGTAATTTTATTTACTCTTGCGCATTTTTAGCACCAATTTAGGTCATTTTTTCTTGCTTTAAGCATTCTGTAGCACCGATTAAGGTACTTTTATTTACTTTTGCGCATTTTTAGCACCAATTTAGGTCATTTTTCTTACTTTAAGCATTCTGTAGCACCGATTAAGGTACTTTTATTTACTTTTGCGCATTCTTAGCACCAATTTAGGTCATTTTTTCTTGCTTTAAGCATTCTGTAGCACCGATTAAGGTACTTTTATATACTTTTGCGCATTTTAAGCACAGATTTAGGTCACTTTTTCTTGCTTTAAGCATTCTGTAGCACCGATTAAAGTACTTTTATTTACTTTTGCGCATTTTTAGCACCAATTTAGGTCACTTTTTCTTGCTTTAAGCATTCTGTAGCACCGATTAAGGTACTTTTATTTACTTTTGCGCATTTTTAGCACCAATTTAGGTCACCTTTTCTTGCTTTAAGCATTCTGTAGCACCGATTAAGGTAATTTTATTTACTCTTGCGCATTTTTAGCACCAATTTAGGTCATTTTTTCTTGCTTTAAGCATTCTGTAGCACCGATTAAGGTACTTTTATTTACTTTTGCGCATTTTTAGCACCAATTTAGGTCATTTTTCTTACTTTAAGCATTCTGTAGCACCGATTAAGGTACTTTTATTTACTTTTGCGCATTCTTAGCACCAATTTAGGTCATTTTTTCTTGCTTTAAGCATTCTGTAGCACCGATTAAGGTACTTTTATTTACTTTTGCGCATTTTTAGCACCAATTTAGGTCATTTTTCTTACTTTAAGCATTCTGTAGCACCGATTAAGGTACTTTTATTTACTTTTGCGCATTCTTAGCACCAATTTAGGTCATTTTTTCTTGCTTTAAGCATTCTGTAGCACCGATTAAGGTACTTTTATATACTTTTGCGCATTTTAAGCACAGATTTAGGTCACTTTTTCTTGCTTTAAGCATTCTGTAGCACCGATTAAAGTACTTTTATTTACTTTTGCGCATTTTTAGCACCAATTTAGGTCATTTTTTCTTGCTTTAAGCATTCTGTAGCACCGATTAAGGTACTTTTATTTACTTTTGCGCATTCTTAGCACCAATTTAGGTCATTTTTTCTTGCTTTAAGAATTCTGTAGCACCGATTAAGGTACTTTTATATACTTTTGGGCATTTTAAGCACCGATTTAGGTCACTTTTTCTTGCTTTAAGCATTCTGTAGCACCGATTAAGGTACTTTTATTTACTTTTGCGCATTTTTAGCACCAATTTAGGTCACCTTTTCTTGCTTTAAGCATTCTGTAGCACCGATTAAGGTACTTTTATTTACTCTTGCGCATTTTTAGCACCAATTTAGGTCATTTTTTCTTGCTTTAAGCATTCTGTAGCACCGATTAAGGTACTTTTATTTACTTTTGCGCATTTTTAGCACCAATTTAGGTCATTTTTCTTACTTTAAGCATTCTGTAGCACCAATTAAGGTACTTTTATTTACTCTTGCGCATTTTTAGCACCAATTTAGGTCATTTTTCCTGCTTTAAGCATTCGCTAGCACCGATTAAGATACTTTTATTTACTTTTGCGCATTTTTAGCACAAATTTAGGTCACCTTTTCTTGCTTTAAGCATTCTGTAGCACCGATTAAGGTACTTTTATTTACTCTTGCGCATTTTTAGCACCAATTTAGGTCATTTTTTCTTGCTTTTAAGCATTCTGTAGCACCGATTAAGGTACTTTTATTTACTTTTGCGCATTCTTAGCACCAATCTAGGTCATTTTTTCTTGCTTTAAGCATTCTGTAGCACCGATTAAGGTATTTTTATATACTTTTGCGCATTCTTAGCACCAATTTAGGTCATTTTTTCTTGCTTTAAGCATTCTGTAGCACCGATTAAGGTACTTTTATATACTTTTGCGCATTTTAAGCACCGATTTAGGTCACTTTTTCTTGCTTTAAGCATTCTGTAGCACCGATTAAGGTACTTTTATTTACTTTTGCGCATTTTTAGCACAAATTTAGGTCACTTTTTCTTGCTTTAAGCATTCTGTAGCGCCGATTAAGGTACTTTTATTCACTTTTGCGCATTTTTAGCACAAATTTAGGTCACCTTTTCTTGCTTTAAGCATTCTGTAGCACCGATTAAGGTACTTTTATTTACTTTTGCGCATTTTTAGCACCAATTTAGGTCATTTTTTCTTGCTTTAAGCATTCTGTAGCACCGATTAAGGTACTTTTATTTACTCTTGCGCATTTTTAGTACCAATTTAGGTCATTTTTCCTGCTTTAAGCATTGGCTAGCACCGATTAAGATACTTTTATTTACTTTTGCGCATTTTTAGCACCAATTTAGGTCATTTATTTTGCTTTAAGCATTCTGTAGCACCGAGTAGGTTCACTTATTTAATCTTGCGCATTTTTAGCACCAATTTAGGTCATTTATTTTGCTTTAAGCGTTCTGTAGCACCGAGTAAGGTCCCTTATTTAATCTTGCGCATTTTATAGCACCGCTTTTAAATCTTTTATTCACTTATTTCCTTCCTTTCGCATTTAGTAGCGCCAAATTGTGTCCTATCGTTCTGAGTTGTAAATACTGGTTTTATTTATTAATAACTCATATCTTTATCATGTCTGAAAAATCAGAAAATCTCATTGCCTTAAGAGGTAAACGTAAAATTCTAAAGGCATCACTTACACGCCTTTCTAATTATGTAAATAAATTTATTACAACAAAAAGCGAAGACTTTGATGAATTACAGCTTAGATTATACGGCATTCAAACTGTATTAGAAGAATTCAATAACATTCAGGGTGAATTAGAATTAGCATCACTTGATGATGATGGTGAAATAATATTAGATGAAGCAGAGCATGAAGATTTTGAAGATAAATACTTTAAAGTTGTAGCCTTAGCTAAATCTCAATTAAAGATTCATAATATTGACAAAGTTAGCATCAGTTCTAGTGCAAAGCTTTCGGTCAACACACAACTGAATCGTCAAAACAATGCTCCGTTGCCAACTACTTCTTTAGCTGAAGTATCAACACCTCATATTGACCCTCACAATCTTAATAATCCTAACGACTCTCTGAATAATAATCCATCAGTAGTAAACAACAACGCCTTTAGTACTCAAAATTTAATCAACTTACCTCCAAATACCAATAGTTCGGATACAACTCAGGCTAATCCTACGGGTAATATTTTGATTCCTAACTTTATGTTCGACTCTGGTCTTAAACTACCTGATATAAACTTACCCTCTTTCGATGGATCCTTTGGAGATTGGCTATTCTTTCGGGATACATTTCAGTCCGTTATTCATAACAAACCAAATCTTTCAAAGGTACAAAAATTCCACTACCTTAGACTTGCACTAAAAGGTGATGCTGCAAATTCTCTGCGAAATTTACAAATTTCTGATGATAGCTACGATATAGCTTGGAAAACCCTTTTGGAGCAATACGAAGATAATCAAACTCTTTTAGATTATCATATTAGAGCATTACTAAACCTTTCACCTGTGAGCAAAGAATCACATTCAGAATTAAAACAACTACACGATATCTTGATCCAAAATACAAGAGTACTAAAAACACTCGGTGAACCTACTGAACATTGGGATTCACTTTTGATTAATATAATTTATTTAAAATTGGACAATAAGTCTAAACATAAATGGGATTCAAAATTATCCCCGTTTCTTGAATTGTGCGCCGCTCTTTTATTGGCTGAACTCATGGAAAAGGAGCAAAATTCATTAGATCTCGCCATAGATAAGGTATATTACTTTTCAGATTCCTCTTTTACCATATCTTGGATAAAATCTTCTCCTCATCTGTATAAGATCTTTGCTAATAGAGTAGCTCAAATTCAAACACTTTCTAAACCCAATCAGTGGTTTCATATACCGTCTAATAAAAATCCAGCGGATTTATTAACTCGTGGAATTTCTGCCATTGATCTAGTCAACTCCAGTTTTTGGTGGCATGGACCTAATGATCTTCTAATTCCTACCTCTGATTGGCTTTCAAATGAGTCAATAATATTACAACCGTCAGAACTTCCAGAAGTAAAACCAATCAACTCCTCTTGTCTTATCTCTATTGCTAATAAAGAATTTATGAACCTCCCTTACTTGAATAAGTTTTCTTATTTATGTACGATTACACGCGTTATTGCTTACGTTTTACGCTTTGTCAACAACGTCAGATATAAGAATAATCGAATGTGTGAACAGTTAACTTCTGCAGAAATTGATAATGCAACCATGAAACTAGTGAAGCTTGTCCAATCTGAGCATTTTCAGTTAGAAATTCAAAGTATTAGAAAACATAAGATCGTTCCTTCTAATAGTAACATCCTAAAATTATCCCCGTTTCTTGATGTACACGATATATTACGAGTTGGTGGAAGATTAAAACGTTCTACTTACGACTATACCAAGAAACACCCAGCCTTGTTACCTAAGGCACATGTTTTGTCAGAACTGTTAATACGCCACGAACATAATAAATTATTTCATGCAGGTGTTCAGTTGACATTGTCCAGTATCAGAGAAAGATTTTGGATCTTAGATGCGCGAAATCTCGCTCAAAAATTAATAAGAAATTGTATTGTTTGTTTCAAATATACTTGCAAACCCCTTAAGCCAATCATGGGTGAACTTCCACCTGAGAGAGTGACTCCATCTAAGCCTTTTTTTCACACCGGTATTGACTACACAGGTCCTTTTAATTTAAAGGATCGTGTTACCAGGAACTATAAGACTATTAAGGCTTATATTTGCGTTTTTGTCTGCATGACCACGAAGGCTTTGCATTTGGAACTGGTGGGAGACTTAAGTACTAACTCCTTCTTAGCGGCATTAAAAAGATTCACTTCTAGGCGTGGAAAACCACTATTTATATACTCAGATAACGGTACGAACTTTGTCGGCGGGAAAAACGAACTCTCCAATTTCTTAAAGATGTCTTCTAAAGATATTTCTAACAAACTCGTTCAGGACGGCATAACTTGGAAATTCATCCCCCCACGAGCTCCGCACTTTGGTGGCCTTTGGGAAAGTGCAGTAAAGTCCGTAAAATATCACTTACGCAGAATAATTGGTGAAACTCCCCTGACTTTTGAACAATTTTTGACACTCTTAGTTCAAGTAGAAGGTATCCTAAATTCCAGACCTTTATATCCACTATCTAACGATCCCAATGATCCTAATCCACTGACACCAGCCCACTTTTTAATTGGACAGTCGCTTGTAAGTGTCCCCGAACCCAGTCATATCTACACTCCCGACAATAGGCTGACTCAGTACCAATTCGTCCAGAAAATGGTTCAAACTTTTTGGACTAGGTGGTCCAAAGAGTATATCTCCGAGCTACAAACACGTCATAAATGGAAGAAGCCTGCTGCCAATTCCTTAGAACCAGGATGTCTGGTAATAATCAAAGAAGATGGTCTCCCCCCTTTCAAATGGATCACTGGTCGCATTGAGGCCGTTTTCCCCGGCAAGGATGGCGTAATCAGAACAGCTACCGTGAAGACTTCCAATGGAACTTATCAACGCCCGGCCACTAAATTATGCATTGTTCCAAACAAATGATTACTGATGTGTTATCCATATTTAAAGCCCACAGACTTTAAATGGAGGCGGCTATGTTTAGAACTTTAACAGTCTATTATATTACTTTTGTGAAAACTGGCAACAAGTGGTGTAAGTTCGTTGGGGTTCGAGAAGTGCATGCGCGATACCGGAATCGAGTTTGACTTCGGTGAAGAAGGGAACCATTCCCGAAAATGAAATGACTCTGAATAGTTTTGTCTTTATCATAAAACGTATTTTATTGTTTGTAGTTAGTAACATTATTACAAGTTATTCACAAATTTCAAAGTGTTTATTTATTAACAAAAGTATTAAATATAGAATCGGAAGATTACCAATTCCAACTATACACAATTAATAACACCTTTAAAGTGTTAAATTGTTAATGTAATATAAATTGTCATGTTTGTGTACGATATACGATAGCGCAATAAATAAATATTGTATTCTACCACATAAATGATAGTACTTTTATACTGATAAAGCAATTCGTGCTTCTGAGAGATAAACTTTTTAATGTAAAATAATTGTAATACCTTTAAAGTGTTAAATTTTTAATGTAATATAAATTATCATGTTTGTGTACGATATACGATAGCGCAATAAATGAATATTGTATTCTACCACATAAATGATAGTAATTTTATACTGATAAAGCAATTCGTGCAAAATTATTCCCTAACCATTCCAAAATATCAAACATGCACAACGTTTATAATCAAGTTTTCACTTCTGCTGGCACTCCCGGAGTGCAACCCGTCGTTTTTTTTTCCACATGTCTGGTGTACATTGTCTTAACGCTTCTGTCCAAGTTTTTTAACCCTATCCCTGTCCGAATATAAAGATGCAATATTTTTATTTACTTCTTTATTCAGGGATCTTTTTGCCACTAAAACAAACTTTTAAAAAATATAAATCAATATTGATTTATATTATTATGCCACAAAGAAGCTATCGAGAATATTTAAATATGCAATATTTTTGTTATAGTAAGTCCTTGTAAAGCCCAGTGCCAACTCTATTGGATTATATTGACAGTGGTATGGGGGTGGTCGAAATAAATCATGTCCATGTTGTTTTAAAATTCATGTACCTACTAATGTTACTTTTGTATGGTTGAATTTTTGTGGATAATTGTTTTTTGTACTTTTTTTTTCTCAAATTCGATGTTATTGCAGTTCAACCATTCCTGCAATATCTCATTTTTGCTGAAAATGTAGATTTAGTTGTACAGAATGATATGGATCATTATCCATGACCGCTACACTTTTCTCTGAAAAATTAAATAAAGCAGGAATGAAGTGATTAAGAATCCAGTTGTTGAAAATGTCACCGTTCATAGTTTTGTGACAGTAAATGTCAGTATTTGAAGAGTCTAAGAACAAGTCACGTCCCTCTAAAACCCCACTATTAAATCAGATTCCTGTACCCATCGACGCGTTGGAGTACCATCCACGTTTCTTCTAACTACACGAATCTGATTATTTCATTGCGCTTTTTTAGTTCCATAAATTTCCGAAGAAAAGCGATTTTGCTGATTTTGATATGTCTTTGCTCACTTAAAATTTGTCGCCCGTTCACTTTTTTAAATTTATATCCCGTTGATTTTGTCTGTATTAAGTAGTACAGTCACGCTTAAAATCCCAGTTTTCTTTCGCACAAGTCAAAAGTTTATCTATATAAAATATTCGTTTTTGGAATTGTACGTCCAAATCTTTCGCTGCAATTTTTTCTAAATGAAGTTATTAAATGTATCTACTTTATCTTTCTTCCTTTTATCCTTCGCTTCTTTATCATGAACTAAATCTTGTTTTAAGGTTTTTCGTATACAATTAACACCAACCTAAAAAACACGAAATATTTCAGAAATGTATTAAAGAAAATTAAAATGTAATTTGATGGGTCGTGGATCAATGAATCAAACATCGATTCATCCATGTCTCATGAAATTACATTTTAATTATCAAAAGGATAAAGAATCATTATCACTTTATTAATTAAAGAACCTATTTTTTTTTCAAAACCTTAATTCTGGATTATCTTATATAATCTGGCAACATTGTAAAATATTAAGTGGTAGGGAATTTTTAGGTTAATTGTTTTTAATAAATAATAAGTAATTTGAATGTATAAAAATGTAAAAGTGTATTTTATGTAACAATTAACTTCATCTATAACTATTATTGGAAATAAAAATGTTTGGAACTATTTGCTGATGAAAACATTGGAATATTCTTGTATAGAACACAATTATTACTTACAATAAAAACCACCGAGATCTAATGCCAATATCCATCTTTTGAAATTTTCTGGTCTTTCTAAACATGTAATAACATCTTTGTATACATTTTTCTGTCTCTACACAATTTTTTTCGGCATATTAAATTTTTAATAAAACTAACAGTTATATTTCATTTGAAAATTTTACAATCAACATACAGAATTTTGGGCTTATCCCATTGTTTATAAAAAAACAACGCATATCTGACTATCTTTTTATATATTTTTCATTACCATTTAAAACATATCAGATATCTGCTAACCTTTTTTACCTTTTATTTTATCTAGCATGGCCTAACATGCTTTAAAAATTTTAAGATGATTTACCACCTCTAACAAGAGAGATTTGCAATTGAAAATTACATGATTTGTACAGGTCGCATGGGGAAAGCGTGGGAAAATGACGAATTTAAGTTTATTTTTCAATGAATTACTTTCACCATTTTTATGAAAAACTGTTATCACTTAGATTAGAAAGATAGATAGATCTTTATTTAAGAAATAGGTTTAACCTAATACATATATAACTAAGAAAAGTAATTCTTACATGAAAATAAAAATACACGATTCCAGTATAAGAGAAAATAAACAATATACACATCATAACATCTAATTTCTGATGAAATTTTTTAATTGATGCTTAAAACTATTTAAGCCTATTACATGATTTTACAACACGGTAGATCATTGTAGTCCCTAAAACATTTAAAAAACAAAGAATTCATTGAACTCGAATAATTCATTCTAGTTACATATATATTATTACTAGCAAACCCGGCGAACTTCGTTTCGCCACCATATGGCTTCGTTTTTTGTAACATTTTGTTTGGGGATTAAAAGATGAAGAAAAAATATTTTTGTTTGTTTTATATTTGAAAAGAAAAAAAATTATTTCATTTCACAACAGTAATGAATTCATTTCGATTACAAAAATGAAGTGTAATTTAGTTGAACATCTCTAAGTAAAAAATGAAGGTGAATCCAAAGTAAATACTGAATCGAAGCGTTATACGTGTCCGCAAATTATCCGTTTCATTGAAGTGCTCTTTGGTAAACCACATTTTTTGTTTTTTGGTCTGACGTTAACACAAACAAAGCGGATGGTTTCCAAACTCGTGAACACGCAACGTATAGCTGCCCATGTGAAAAACAATGATTTTCTAAATTTATCCCGCAAACATTAAGCCACGAAGATTAGATACCAGGAGTTTAAACGTAATGTTAAAAAAATGGTCTCAATTTAGGGAACAGAACTATTGCCGGTAGAGTGCGCTTGTGTTCCTAAGATTTAATTACAATATATCAAAAGATAAATAAAAATGCACAAAAATTTTGAAATATTAGTTAAAAACTACACAAATTATATTATATATGGCTCTGCTACTTTGCAATCGCCAGATAAATTAATTGTTTATAACACAAATTTTTAACAGATATTTACTCACTTTTGGTGCTTTGAATATACCAACTTTTTTTAGACTGTCATCTGCCTTTGGGCCACTAACACAACCATGAACAGCACAATACTTTCCCATTTCTTTTTATTAATTTTATTACAAGTAATTTTAAATAAATTAATATCATATGTTTAATTTCGTGAAATTTAAATGTCATAAACATCGGTTTGGTTCTTATTGTTCCTCGCGCCGCCAATGGCAAAAAATAGAACTATGATCTGGCCCAAATATTGAGACCAGAAATATTATGAAAAAGCCTATACCGTGTAGACTCCTGGTATCTAGTCTTCGTGCATTAAGCGATTGGCCTTGCGACTTGTTAATTGTCATTGCGAACGCAAGGCGAACCGGAAATTGCAATCGTTTGAAGTCAAACAGAAGATCAGTCGGAATCATTGGTATTCGAGGAAAACATATATTTTCACCTGCGTACTTTCCGATAATAATGGTTGCTTCAATCAAATTCGGCATAAGTCTTTTCACCGCAAGTCGAGTACCGTTGCAAAGTCGCGGTCGATGGGTGCATTGAATCTTCGCACATGTTCACCTGGGTGGATGATTCGCTCTTATGACAAATTTGTGCGTATCCGATGGCATTCGTTCGAATGCTGTTTTCAACATATTAACCACAGCGTTATTAGCGTGAAAAAATGCTTGCAACTGTTCAATAATTCGTCTCTTTAACTGTTGTGTTCCCTGTATATTGCACCGCACATTCAGCTGATCCACCATCGACGAAATGAAATATATTTGCAGAAATTGATGCGGTTCATCTGGTGTTGGCCCCATTGAAGCATGTAAATGATATATTTGTCCTTGTATCCGTGATGGCAAACAATTAAGATAGAGTAATAAATTTATTTATTTTTGAAGATCGTGTGATGGTGTAGTGTATGTGTAGTTGTTATATGGATTGTGTTGGTGTGATTGATTGGTGTTAGGGATTGGTTGTGTGTGTTGTATCTTTTATTTTGCAAGTCGGCATGAAGCCGCCTTCTCGAATGATATTAGCTCCAAAGGAAGTCATGCGAAAGCAGTTATTGTATTCAAGGATGCTTTGAAGAAAATGGTTGGAATCGGGATCAGTTCTATCGAATAATGGTTTCAGTGGCTGTGGTGGTGTATGTAATGGATCCAGTTTGACTTTTCCACTTGCGCAGCACAATCCAGTTGTTTCTTTTTTGAACTTTAACGCATTGCAATATCGGCATATAGTCGTCATTGGTCCAATATCTAAATTGTCATAATCTCTATAGTTCGCAGTGTGGAATGCCAAGCGATTGTATGATGCCAATGATCTTCGTGTGCTCACGCGTTGTCTCAATCGGGCATTTTCTCTTATTATATTTTGTCTTTCTTCGCTTAAGTTCTGTGAATACACCTGTTGCTGGCTTGCATGTCTTGTGCGGCGGCCGATGTTCGCACGTCGTCCTCTCGGCATTTTGGACTATGGACAGACTGGTGAATTTAACCTTAAATACACGATCCACATAATTTACACAGTTCAACTCAAAACCTAAAAGACAGATGCCTGCTGTTCAATAAAAATTTGCACAATGTCACATGAAATTAACTGGGCAGAGTACAATGAGTAGCTGTCAAACAATTATCACGCACCGGCGCCATATGAAAAATATGGCGCTGTATGTGAAAAATGATTTTCCTTGTTTTCCTGCTTTTCTTTTAATAATTTTCATGAATTTTCTTTGCTATAAACTTAGACCTTTCCAACGAATGCAAAACCGAGGAAATCTGTTCGTGCGTTCTGGAGTTATAGCGTAAGGAAGGAAACCCCGACTTATTTTTATATTATAGATTATTTCATGTATTATATTCGTGAATATTACTAGGAAAATTTAAAAATTCTTGTAAATATAGTGGAGCCAAGTTATGCGAAATTTTGTAGACGAAAATCATTAAAAATAGTACAATCTTTGCATTCTTTGCTGAATAGAATCCAATTTAAGGATTTTAACATTAAATTTATAGGAGTACGACGGTTTGTTTTCAATATGATTCTCATACCACGGTTTTTCAGTTTTTGCAATTGACCGATTTTATTTACACCAAATAAGTATAGTAATGAAGAGCAGTATTCAAAATGTGGACGAATAATTGAGTTATAAACCGTAATTCTTTTCTCCATTGTCAAATAATTGGCTACCCTTGAGAAGAAATACAATTTCTTACATATTTTATAATAAATATACTGGAAATGCCCATCAACAGTAAGAAAATTATCCAGCTGAAAGCCAAAATACTTAAGAGTTGAAACTATATCAATTTTTTCATTATTGATCATCAGATTAATATTCTGAATATTGATATTTTTGTATTTATATTTAGTGGTAAGAATAAGAGCTTTTATTTTAGACACATTTAATTTAAGATTATTTTCCATTAAGTACGAATTCATCATATCAAGAGTTTTTCTTATAACTTTATCTAAGTCATAATCACTACATGCTAATAATGTATCATCTGCAAACAAATTAATAAATTCACAATCAACAAAAAGATTCAAGTCATTAAAGTATAGTATAAAGAGAAATGGTCCCAGGACACTGCCCTGAGGAACTCGCACGTCCATAGGTTTCTTGTTCGATAAGATTCCCTTAAACATAACTTTCTGCTTCCTATCAGTCAAATAATTGTTTATCAAATCCAAAACTGTTCCACATATACCATATTGCTTTAATTTAATTAATAATATGCATCTATCTATTGTTTCAAAGGCCTTTTTAATGCTGCAACGACATATTTATTTTTTAAAATTTACTAACTGTTAACTGCAAAGCAGATTCACATAAGAACTGTTTCCTGAAACCTGATTGAACATTCAGTAGAATAAAATTATTATCAATATGCTTCATAAGTTGAGCATGGACAATTATTTCAAGTAACTTCTCAATAGGCGGTAAAGTATTAATTGGTCGAAAATTTTCGGCTTTTACTGAATTCGCAATAATCTGAACAGGAATAATAATGCTTGTTTTCAAACTAGATGGAATTCGCACAGTAGAAAGTGAAGTATTTATTAGATTTAATATTACATGCCCAATTGTTTTAAAAACTTCTTTAAGTAATCTACCATTTAGTACTTCATCTGTTGAACATTTATTGTCCAGTAAATTAACATAGCAACGTAATTCATTTAAAGATATTAAATTAAAATTTCAAATGGTAATGGTAGATACAAATTATTATAATTCCTGTTATACCAATATGTATCACTTTCTATACTATCAATAATGCTAATAATACTTTCAATAAAATACGAATTAAATCTATTTGAAATTTCCTTCCTATTAATATATTTAGATAATGTAAAAAAATAGGAATTATTTACTACGTAGTTTTAATTAAAAATTAAAATAAAAAAATGAGTGTGGCAGTCAGTGGGACTGCCGGCAGAAGTTATACTTCTATGCACACGCCCGGATTCATAAATTTGTATGCGAATAATTTAGCAAAATCATTATATGATATTCGTGGTTAGCGACCTTAAAAACCTCCTCAAAAACCGAGTGCACACTCTTTTTGTATCGAATTTGCATAATATTCCTGGAGACGAGGTCCATCTTAAGCACCAGGTGTTTTGAAGACCATCGTCATTATTATAATCGTATTTAGCGACTCAAAAAAACCACCGAGTACCACACCACAGGTGTGCACTGATTTTGTACAGAATTTACATTAAACCCTAGGAGAAGAGGTAAATACCCTGGGCACTAAGTGCCGCGGAGACTTTCGGAATCGTGATAATCGTGTACAGCGACCCCAAAAACCCCGTTTATAAATTGAACCCATTTTCAGCAATACTTACCGAATTGTAAGTTTTCTCTCCATTGTCTGTTCGGAATGCACTTTTCGAATGCAGAAATGCAATTTCCTATTTTTACATTATAAAATATAGCGATAAATTTCCTGATACTTTAACGAATCCAATGCAAAAAACGCGTTCCGATCCATCTTACGTTACAAAATTTAGAGGTTTTAGTTTATTTCCTCGACTATTCGTAAAAACTCTGTTTATGTAGCCAACAAGCTTAAAAGCATAGAGCAGAATATACTGCAACTATGTGACGGTACTTTAGACTACAATACAATACTCATTACTGAATAGTATTATTAATATAAAATGCTAAACTTTACTTCACTTACGTGACAGAATTATAAAATAATCTGTCAAATAATCATGTGGTCCGTCACTATGATATTCATACATTAGTTCAGACTGTTTTTTGGATATCTATCCCTTTTCAATGCACTGAATGTTGAAACGGTATTCAAAGGACTTATAGTTATGACTAATAACAAGTGGTAAATATTTCATCTTTGTTTTTACCGACCAATATACCTTATAAGTGTTTTTGTCTCTCTCTTACTCACACCATTACATATGTAATGATTTTTCCCATTTAACTCTTCACAATCTTTTTCTACAGGGTGTACGAATAGAAGTATAACTTCAATAACTCTTGTTATTTTTATATTATTTGTCTAATAGGTTACCTGTGGGCGTAAGTGGCGTAAGTGAGAAAGACATAGCAATTTCCATAAATTTGCCAACAATATTTTCATGATTTTTCAGCATGTATATCCCACTGTGGATTTATGCCCGTTAAATAATGAATAATAATTGCAAATTTAATTGTACATTAAGCATTTATTTGTTTACGAAAAAAACGTGTCTCAAAGCAAAACAGTTTTCACAGTATTTTCGAAGTCTAATTTTCTTCTTTACCTAGCATGACTTTTGCCAATGTTTTAAATCCTCTTAACATTAAAAAAATTCATACTTTTAATAGGTAGTAATAAGAAAGTTGTAGAGGGGTATTAAGATTTTTCACATTATACCAAAAAAGTTTTATTAATAAAATCGATCTTACTATTTTTTAAAATGGGATACGCGAAAAAGACGTCGCTGTACAGATATTTTTTTTCTAAAGAATATTGGATTTTCCCAAAAATATACCACTAGGCATTTTTGAATTTTAACTATATTTACTTCTGTCTAATATATCTTTCAGTGCCCTTAGAGGCATAAACGAAAAAGACGTGGTAGAAACAACGATTAATATCTCCCGGTCTATTATCGATCGACAAGACAGAATTACCAATTTAGAACAGGGTGCAAAAATATCATGATATTTATATAAATATCAAAATATCCGATATTTATGATATATATCCGATATATATCCAAATTTTGATATATATCGGATATTTATTTTATTATTGTCATAATAACCGTCCTATTTTACTTATTTGAAAATAGAACACACTTAACAAGGATTTAAAGTTTAAAGGAAAAGGTAACACATAATTTGTAAATTTTTTATATATTTCATATGAATTATGAATCAGTATCAGTACTATCAGTCGACTAAAATAAAAATAAAAAATGGAAAACTTAAAAACATTATCTCTGCTTTTCTGCTCATTTCAGTCATTCCCAAACCCATTTCAAATCATCTTTTTTGGAAAGAATATTTTGATTTAATGATTTGAACAAAAAAACTAGCTTTCCTGCCTTTTCATTTCCCAAACGATTCCTTAGTTGAGACTGAACAATTCCAAATGTTGAAAAAATTCTTTCAAGACCTGCAGTACTTGCAGTAGCATTTAAAAGTTGTCCGCATAAACCAAAAAATTGTTCCTTGGCTGGCCAGATATCTTCAGGGATATTAACAGTTTTCCACCAGACTTGGGGCTGTGTTGTTCTTAACTGTTCCACAAATAAATAACCAGGAAATGGTTTTGATCCAGTAATCATTGCTAATACCAAAGGAAAGAAATCTGGATTAACTTTATTCAAATACTCGTATGCCTGTTCACGTTGATTTTCACTTAAGTTCGCTCCCCTGAATCTGTGATCTAACATATTGGCTAGGTAATGAGGAGGTCCTAATGCCATATCTCTTCTCTTTCGAAAACATGTTTTCACTGTATTATTTTCATTTTCTAAATCAGTCTCAAGTTTTTTCCATATTTCTACAGCTATAGCTATCGTTGCATGGTCCCTTTGCATCCTGTCAAGTGCGACAGATATTGGAGTCATTCTGCCCATGAAATTCATTGCGTTTGAAGCTATTTGTACATCATTAACTAATCTGACTATTTCTTGATCAATATTTTCTTTATTGTCTTGACAGATTTGTATCAAGATACCTCTGTTCTCTAACTATGTTCTAATGGAGTCACTTAGAGAGTTCCATCTCACTTCTGTTGGTATAACAAGTTTCTTTCCATTTTTTTCTTTATATAAAGCTGAAGGCAGATGTTTGTTACGAAAATATTTTATTATTTTCAGTATATGCTCTGTTACACTTGGTATTTGCACATCTTCAGCCAATAAATTTAATAAGTGTGCACCACACCCATAACAAATTATTCCACCTCTCTCAGACGCCAGTAATTTTCGCATTTTTGAGACATTACCAGTATTGTCTGTTATTACACTGGCTACACGTACCTGAAAATTCTTTTCAGCATTAATGATCGCTTTATCTGCAACTTCCTTCAAATATTCAGCCGTATGTGAATGTCCTGAAGTATCTACACAGTGAATCAAAAATGATTCTCCAATTGATGTCATGATGGAGCAACATACAATTGGATCATTATGTATGTTGCTCCAGCCATCTAATGACAGAGATACAGTTTCACCCTGTAACTTTTGTTTACATTGGTTTAGTACAGTTAGGTGTACATTTTCGAGAATTTTCCCTCCTATTTGAAAGGGTGTTGGAGGTTTATACCCTGGTCTTAATGTATTGCACATTTTTATGAATTCAGCATGTGCAGCATGTCGAAATGGTGTGTTAGTTGCAAAAAAAAAGTTACCAATCTGAAGGTCAATCTTTTCACTGTACTCCTTGTTTGTCAAGACAATATCAGCATTTCTAACTATGTTCAATTGAGGAGTAGAAGTGTTCACTTTTCGTTTTTTAGCGATTGGAACATTACTAGATGTTGATGGACCTACAAAAAAAATTAACACAATTACAATGATTAAAGTACAGGTTATTAAAATTCTCGTTTTTTTTTTCAAAAAAAAGTTAAAGATCTACAGAAAATGTACTTTTACTTACCATATGTTATTGCTGTAGTCTCAGCTGCATTATCAAATTCGTAAAATTTATCATCAGTGACATCAGTATCATCACCTTTTTCAGAACACAGTTCTTTATGTTTCTTCATGCGGGCTGGGATTTCCTGCATTTCTTTATGACAAGTTTTGCATCTTGCCCATTTTCCAGTGTTGTTAAGTTTTGTTGTACAGTCAAATTCATTCCAAATCGGCAGTGGCGGTTTTGGCATTTTTGAGTTTAATAAGAAGCACCCACACTAACAGTTTTTATGCTTCCAAAACAAAATTATAACTTTACAAATCCTACAATGTACCAATATCCGATCTGGCGGGAAATTCAAATTTGATGTTACATAACCAAAAAATAAATAAATGATATATATCTAATGATATATATCGAAGGATAAATATCAAGATATATATCATGATATGTATCTTGATATTTATCGGTAGATATATATCCTCGCACCCTGATTTAGAAGTAGTATTTTTTTTTGAAATCGCGATTTTAACCTTGGTACTTTATCGCAATATTTTTAAACTTTTTCAGTTTTTCATCTCGAATATTGGTTACTAATTCATTATATATAATTTTTACATTTTAACATCCACCAGAAGTTACTGACTATTTTAGGTTGTGCGATAGGTTCAGGTATATCTCATTGAAAAACAGAAGACTTAATATGTCACAAATGTTCTTATTTAAATAACACAATGGTATTGGTGGTTTTCAAATTATAATTCAGTATATTTTCGTGTTGATATTTTTAACATAACTTAATAGACAAGAAAATAAAGCAGACAAATACACCTTGTATTGTATGTAGGTGCGTAATTGGGGGTGACAGATACATCTGCGACCCCTGATGTTTCCTCAGACTTACGCTGCTCTTTTCGTCCTATCTTTCTTAAAAAGTTTAGGATATCGTTGGGCTTCAAGTTAGGTAGATCTTGCTCTTCTATTTCGTATGATCCTAGTGATCTGTCCCTAGAGTTACCTAATTTATTGCATTCTGAGAGCATGTGTATTGAGGTTTCGTTCTCTTCCTCACAGAATCTGCACTTTGCTTCATCTACTAATCCTAGTTTCTTCATGTGTCCTTTTAATCGGCAGTCTCTGGTTAATATTCCCGTTTTAAAACGGAAGTTGTTTTTACTGAGGTTTAGACAGCTGAAAGATCTTTATAGTGATAGTTTACCAGGAATGTCATCGGTTGGCTTAGTCCTTCTTGATCGTTCCAATACTTGGATTTTTCTTTATCCACTTCTTTCTCTAGTTTGATTCCACAAGATTTTTCTGGTCTCAAATATGGGGTTTGAGCTCCGTTTTTTGTCAGTTTCGCTTCCTTCTATTTCTGGAACCCATAAGATGGTTACAGTGTTATTTTGTCCTAGTTCATTTAGTTTGCTTTGGCATTCCCTGACCATCTTTAAACTGATTGTGTGTGAGTTAAGTGCTTTAATGGCTGCTTGATTATCTGACATGATTACAGTATTTTGTCTACGATAGTTCCTTTCGATATTAAATTCTACACATCTTTCAATGCCGCGAATTTTCGCTTGAAAAATGCTTGATTATGCACCCAGGCTTTCTGAGTATTTAGCTCTAGGTCCAAAAATCCATGCTCCAGTTCCTTTACCCGAGTTAACGTATACCACTTTATGGCATTTTGGTTTAGCCCCAACATGGTGTCTTTGTCCCATTCATTCCTTGCAATTTCTACATAAATGTGTAGTGGCGTGAGATTTAGGATCACTTCCATTGCATGAATGGGGCATGTTTCCATTACTCCAGTGATGCATGCACAGGCTAGTCTCTGAATCTTCGAGAGGTTTGTCCTCGCAGTAGTCAGATTAGCTATCGTGCCCAAAGCTACTGCCACGTAAGTGATGATTGGTCTTACTAATCGTGTACATCCATTGGAATGTCCTTTGGTTACAAACCCATCTGCACATCATAAGGGCTTTTGGAGCTTTGTATATTATTTCCTTTTCGTGTTTGTTTCAGAGTAACGTGTTCAATAGGGTTAGTCCTAGGTATTTAACCTTTGTTTTCCACTCAACGTTGTTTTCACCTGCTTTGACGGTTTTTAAATTAGGTTTCTTTTTTCTTGTAAAGGCTACTAAAATGGTTTTAGTGGGAATGATTTTAAGTCCCATCGAAGTACACAATTGCTTTGATTTAATCAGTGTCTGTATTATGTCGCAGAGCACATTTTCATACTTTAATTATCTTACTTTTTTTTTTTAATGACAAGTCGGATTTGTACTTATGAAAAATGCATTTCAAAAGTGTATTTTGACGTATTCAATTACAATAAATTTGACAAAAACGTTAAAAATGTGTCTGATTTTGATACCCTGGTGGTTCTTGGGGTCGCTGAAGACGAATATAATGAGGACCTACGTAATATCTGGTGCATGGAAAAGGTGTTATCAACGTCTTTCTCTGGAGTATTATGAATATTTATTAAATATATGACTAAAACTAGTTAGACGTTGTCACGGGCTAATTTCTCGTTAGCGATAGTTATCTTAATCGGTAATAAATTGAGTACCCACCTCACAAATTCCACCATAATTAAGGGTTAAACAGAGTCATTTAATGTTAAGAACAAGTTGATTCTTGGTTGTTCGTAGGTAATCACCTTCTGGTTATTATATCCTGGCCACAATTGTTACTAATACTACTTTGAATTGTCGTCTATTTATATAGGTTATAAATTATTGTGTTGTTTACTTTAAAATTAACTGTCACTTTCGCTTATAAACAGGTGGTTGTCACTTCTTCTTCTGTTAGTATAACTCGTCATATTGTTGTCTACAGTCAGGTGTTTCGTTATATTGGCATCTAACAAATTAAAGTTTGGACACGAACGAGAAATGGAGTACCTATTGAGAATTTTGGTGTTACTATGACAAGTAATAGGATTTGTTGTTATTAAACTATTATCGTTGTCGTTTGTAAACTGCTGGCTGATAATTCTTTTGTTTCTGGTCTTACAGTAGTTTAGAGTTAAGGATAGAACGGGTAGAGGCCATCTTCGGGTTGTGTCATTTTTCGCCGAAAGGAAAGGGTTGTCTCGGCCATTTTTGCTATTTGCCTTCGGCTTGATCACTTGTTTGAGGAAGTCAGAAGATTTTTGTGTTTAAGTTTTAAATCACGGTGCATCCGTAACAATTAATTTTGGATTTTTGAAACTAAACCTTATTTTCCATTTGAATCGTTGTTGGAGTTAGTTTCTGTTGTTATTTTTGGACAGATTCATTGGAAATGCCGCGTGTCGGATTTTTGTGAAATCTTCTGTGATAGATCACGGAACAGTCAGTGAATTATTTGGTTAATTCAATACGATTCAGGCAACGAATTGCGGTTAGAGTGGCAGAATTCCCATAGTACAGTTAGCAACGAATACATTATTTCACTCTTTTACCAGCCAGGAGTGTCACGATTTTAAAGGAAAAACCCTAATACATTAGGGTCCTTGGTACAGGTTTAAGTTCTTGGTACGGGCTTAAGTCCTTGGTACAGGTTTAAGTTCTTGGTACGGGCCTATTTGTTTGGAGCAAGCCTTATTTGTTTTTGGAGCAGGCTTGATTTTTGGTGCAGGCCTAAATTTTGGTACAGGCTTAGTTAAATTTTGGCCAATTAGTGGTGAAGCATTTGAAGCCAAGGACTGGAAGAAATTGATAACTGGATTACCAGATAAGCTATAAGCATTGTAACTTAGATTTAAGTCGTGACTATAGATCTTAATTTTAAGTCTTGCGTGTGATCACACTTTTCAGATAATTTTATTTTGTCTTACTCTTTATTTTCATGTTAATATCATTGTCAGGCGCTAGGGTTGACAGTAGCGTAAACTCTATACTTATTTTTATATTAAAGAAGGGTCTAGTTTGATATTTTCGTTTTATTTAGCTCACTTTATCGTTCTTATTGTGCAATTCAAGTAATATTGATTAATATTCTTAATTTATTTAATTATCTCCAGTGAGAAAGGTCAGTGCCTGGAACAACAGGGGTTTCCGATTTTAACCGTTCCAAATCGGTGGCGCGACTCACTCTTATTTGTGTACTTACCCTCTACGGCTGAGTTGGGCACTAATTTGCCAGTAGAGAAACCACTTACCGATCTCAACTGGAGTTGAACTTCTATTTGAAGTAATTGATAATTTTTCTAAACTTATTCTTTTATTTCTTTTATTACATCAAAAGTACGTGGCAACGTTACAGACTAATAATTAGTTTTTTTGTTAGGCCATATAATTACCAAACGATACTCGTAAATTAATAATAAATAAATAAATGTTTTATGTACAGTAAATGTTTCTTAGTCGCGCTTCCTTGATTCGCGTTTTTACTAATCGCAGATTAAAAAAATACGACCAAATTTCTATATTCGCGGCTAAACATTTCTTTATTCGCGGGTTCTGGAATTGTGTTGTTTCTGAAGTTAAAACTTATTAAAAAAAAAGAATTTACATTTTAAAGCAGTTCTAGTTTTGGACAGTGCACTAGGTCAATCTCGCGATCGTGTCAGTTATGAACCTTATTTAATTTGTCACCGTTTTCACGGTTTCTATATTCGCAACATATTTACGGAACACATACCCCGCGAATAAAGAGTTTTTACTGTAGTTGTTTTTGTAAAGTATGCCCGTTATTACGTTTCATTATCTTAAGCTTTTATTAAAATTGTATACATTACTATTTTTTTAGGGTGGAAAAATTCAAACTATATTTCCAAGTGCTGACGATAGAATATTAAAACAAGCAGAACAATTAGCACAAGAAGCCAAATCCAGTCGTCAGTTCACGGATGTGGATAAGTTTACATTGAAGTGTATGGTTTGTAATATATACTTGACAGGACAAGCCCAAGCGCAGCAACATGCCCAAACTACTGGACATACTAATTTTGGGGAAGTCTGAGTGAGATGCGATCTTATATTATTTTAGAATTTGTTTTTTGCTAATATATATTTTTTAATTTGTGAATTTTGTTTTTACTACACAATAATTAAACGAGATCCTACAGAAAAATACCAAAAAACAAATTAAAACAACCCTACAAAACAGTAAAAGTATAATCAATGAGAAAGAGTTTAATAGTCAAACTTCAAACTTATATTCCCTAATCAAACTACATAAAACAGGTTACCCAATACGTCCTGTAGTATCATTTATATCAGCACCATCGTATAAACTTCCAAAAACCTTATAGATATCCTTCTTTACCATACAAACTTTACACCTAAATTTTCCGTTAAAATTCGTATGAATTATTAGATAAACTAAAAAAACGTAACAATTTCAACCAATCCAGTCTTGATAAGCTTTACAAGTATACCTTTAGAAGTCACAATAGATCTTGTAGGAAAACTTGAAATAAAAGAATCGTTAAAAAATTGCATAAATCAGAATTATTTTGAATTTAACATTTATTTTTAATGGGTAACCGTTTTAGTCCACTTTTTGAAACTTTCTGCCATACAGATATTTGTAAAAGTGCTCAACGGATTTTACAACTACTAACTGTTCCTGCCGAGTAACGCAGTATTTCTTTTCAGCTTTCGATAAAGTTTTGCTAAAGTATCCAACCACTCTTTCCTTACCATCTTGTAGCTGTAACAAGACGGCTCCAATTTCCACTTTCCACATTGCTGGCGTCGGTATCCAGAATAAGCTTACGGAAAGTGGATAAGAAACAATAAGGATTGACGTCCGTTGTTTCTTCAATATTTCAAACGCCTTTTGACATTCCTGGTCCCAACAAAGGACTTGTCTGGATCTGTCAAACGTGCCAAGGATTTGGCAATGTCTCCAAAATTCTTGACATATCGTCAGTAATAGGAACAAAGACACAAAAAACTTAGAGCTGATGTTTCTCGATAGGGATTGGCCGTTTTTAAAGGGATTGAATCTTAGAGGGGTCAACAGCAACGCCATCCTTGTTTATGTTCTAAATAATTGATGTTGAAATTATTACAATTTGAAATGAAAATATAATAAATATTTGACCTACTGCACTGGAATCAGTCAATTTTTTTTTTCCATGAGGCTCTTCAAGGGTGGTGGTAAAACGTTACAACACCACTTAGCAGAACTATTTTTTGTAGTAATACGATTCAGTCTCAAATAGCTTTTTAGTTTGCACGCTCCGCTTTCTACTATAACTTTCTAATAATTTACGAAATCTTACATTGTCTTCCTGTCGAGTAGACCGGGGCATTTTATTTTGTTCTTACATATTTGTTATTACGAATTTAAGTGTTTCGTAATATGGCCTACCATAGTGTTTACGGATTTGTGTTATTAGAAAAGAGTTAAATAAACCCTAATGGTTTAGAAACCCCTTTGTTTTAAAATCCTTATCAAATATGAAATGTTTTTAATGAAGAGTTTAAATAAAATTGTCTTTGAGCCAGATTCTTTGTAACCCTAATAATCAAAAAATAATTAAATTGGCAGGTTGGGCGTCAATTTATAACTTTATAAATTCCCACTGACGGGATTATAACCCTCAGTTGAGTTCGTGGCTTCTTTTCTGAGTTTTGCCAGTCCTTCCCAAACATAAAATAATAGGGCGCCAGAGTACAAACAAGCAAATAACACTCAAACACCAGTTTAAATGATTTATTTTAAAAAAAGTAAATATCAAAATTAAATTTTAGTTCGAAAATTAATCTAAACTCTTATCTTTTTTTTTATTCTTCGGAAAGGATTCCCTTGGACAAATTTCTTCCTGGGAGGAACTGAATAATCTTCGGTAATTTCAAAATAAATTTCTTCCTGGGATGAACGGAGATTTAAATTGAAATTCGGCTTTCGTTCCTTAAAATAGCGGACAGCTCGAACTCGCCTCTAAATAAAATTATTAGCTCCTACGTAGGTCTCCTCGTAAATGTGGCAATAACCCTAATAATGAATTAATAATCAAAATTCCATCCCTTAATGAATTACAATCAAGTAGAATCACTTTCTGTTTTTTCCATATTATTGAGAATAAATTAATTTTAAATACACGTGTAAACGGGACTACAAGTCAATCAAATGATAACAAAAACTGGTGTTTGGCGAAAGTGAAACTACTTGAAATTAGATGTTAGTAATATTTGAAAGAATCACCTCAATTTGAGAAATTTATACAAATAAAATTATTAACTGAAACAATAATATTAACTTACTTCTATTGAAGAGTAGTTAGCACGAAGAGGACAGATATTAAAATGAACGCAAAAATCTAGCGTAGCGAAAAAGAATACTTCGAATATCAGTCACACCTGTCTCAAAGTTATAATCACGGCAAAAACATTAAAATAAATCCCACCGAATCTAGTCTGGTGGATTTTAATACTAAAACGATCCGATAGATCGTTACATCTTATCTAATATCAAACTCCCGAAAATAAAAATTCAGCCATTTTTTGGTTCGGCGGAATCGGATTGGACTAGTTTTCATGACTTATTTGAATCTCTAATAATAAATAATCCCAAACTAAGCTCCAAAGCTGAAAAGTTTTTTTTACCTGAAGTCGCTCTTACAAGGAGAAGCGCTTAAGGTAATTGACTCTCTTAAAGTAATAAATGAGAATTTTGACATCGCTATTGATTTGTTAAAAAAAAAACGATATGATAATAAATCAGAATTGGATAATACTTATTTGTACTTGCGTTTCGGAGCTGACAAAAAGGCTAAATGTACACAACCGTTTTTAAGGGAATTCGTTCCAAATTCTAGAAAAGCTATAGATTCTTTAAAAAACTTAAATTATTCATATTCATTGCTGTATCAGTTTACTTGCTTGAAAAAAAAATAGACTTTAATTCTTGACATGGTTTTGAAGAAAGCAGGGATTTTATTAATCTGCCCATTTTTTTTTTCAATTTTTGGAAAATCAGCATGTTATTTTAGAAAATATATCAAGTATTGATACTGCTCCTAACTTTCCGTCACTGGCCACACTCTGGTGAAATCATGGCATGGCTTACCAACACTGTTGTTGGTATTCGACCGTAGGAGGACAAAAGTATCTCTCTGGATCCCGTGTAGATCAAGCGAGATACTTAAAGAGAAGGATGTCGTTTTGCGTCAGCTAAGGTGGCAAAACCCGGACCTTCAGTCTCAAGATGGTGTTCTTTCCACCACGCCAAAAACAGAACCGAGGGGGTATCTCTTCGTCTTCGGAGTAGGGGACGAGCACTTGACTACGTTCAAAACGGAAGTTTATGAGGTTGAGCTATGCTTCACCTCATTGACTATGAAGGTAAAGGCCGAAGAGGCCAAGAAGAGAGACTAGCATTGCCGTGGAGCAAGGAAGTCTGGCAGACGAGGCACCCCGAGTAGGCATCTGAAAAGATGCAGACCAACGGGTCCTAAGGAATGGTCTCCCTGACCGAATAATTAAATAAAACAAAAAAAAATGGATTATAGAGAAGGAGCAGACACGACTGTGCAACCTCCAGCACAGCAGAGTGGCCATAGCAACCATCAGCCATCAACTTGCTGTGCAACAGGACATAATTGCATTAATCTAAGAACCCCAGATAAGGAAACCCAAAATCATTGGTTTAAGCACTTTAATTGGTCATTTTTTTACTTTCCCATCAATGACCAGCCAAGGAATGCCATTTACTATCTAGGCAAATTAAAGTTCATCCTCTGGTATATCTCTTCTGCTCAGGCTTGACTGCAGTACGGATGGAATGTGCTAGTTGCGAAGGACAACCAAATACCGTAGTCCTAGCATCAGTCTTCCTTCTCTCTGATGCAGCCGCACCACCACCACCTAGCAGGAAGGAACTGGTGAAGTACTGCCAGCACCAGAAATTGGAGCTTATAATAATCGGCTGCGAATCCAATAGGCATCATGTCAACTGGGGCAGTAAAGACATAAACGCCAGAGGTAACTCACTTTATGATTATATAATAGGGAATCACCTCTGCGTTATAAACAGATGTACCACTTTGTTAACTCTCGAATTCAAACTATAGTAGATATAACGTTGTGTAAAACTAAAATCTTTAAAAAAATCCGGTGCTGGCAGTTTTCTAACGAAATTACAATGTCAGCAACCAATAGTTTATTTATCTTATTTCCAGGCATTCTTATATTTTCACCCCACACCTGACACTAAATTGAAATACTTACGGGGACTTTAACACAATTTATTCACCAAAATTGTATCAGATTGACAAGAACTCTGCTGGAAAATGTCTAAACAGTTTTACAATGATAATGAACTATTTATTTTAAATTAATTTATTATATAAAAGTTTTATGTTTTATGGAAACCAGGATGGGAACTGATGAATAAGCGGTGTCCTGTGTCATTTCTTAATATGTAACTTGCGAACGGATACTCAGTTTTTAGCTAAACTAAAAAAATAAAATGTAAGAAACCTCGAAAAAAAAGTATTTAAAACAAAAAAATTGTCGCCAAGGCTCAGAGTTCTTGATGCAATACAGAGAAGAGCAGTTCGACTAATAAACGACACCAGTATCACCAAAAACATAGCCCCATTGTCCCACCGAAGAGCAGTGTCTGATCTCTCCTTGTTTTACCGATACATTAACGGATTTTGCTTAGAAGAACTCCGCTCTATAGTGCCTCCACTTGCCAGACCAACCACAGCAACGCGACGTGCCAACTTTTTTAAATTTAATAACAGATTTTATGTTCAAAGCAATGGGCTCTTGCTTGTCGCCATTTTTTGAGTGAGGTTTTCAAGCACAGCTTAGAAAAAAGAATAATGAGTAGTAACTTTAGCCCCAACATAATTTTTTATAGGCATTACGTAGATGACATTTTCATAGTGTGGAAGGGAGAAGAAGAACTTGATCAATTTTTACAGTTTGTAAACACTTTACACCGAAAGATAATTTTTACCATAGAAAAAGAAGTAGACGGCAAAACTCCTTTCTTAGATCTTTTAATAAAGAGGAATAGAAATTCAATAGAATTTGAAATCTACAGAAAACCTACTCCAACTGATAACGTTATTCCATTGACCTCTAATTCTCCTTATTCCCATAAATTTGCAGCCTTTAATTCTTTTTTCTATCGACTGTGTAGGGTGCCTCTTTCTAGAGATGTATTCCAAAAAGAACTTAGCACTATAAGACAGATAGCAATTAACTACGGTTTCCCACTTTACTCCAAACAAACTATTTTATAAATATATAAATAAGTACAAATTTTCATTTAATATCATTCACTCGGATAACATCTGTATTAAACCTTTTAAAACTTTGTCCTTTTTCGGTCAGATTTCATTACAGTTAGCCAAATTTTTCAAAAAACATTCAATTTCAATAGCTTTCAGAACAAACAATACGGACAACATATCAAAGACAAATTTTCAAATTCAGGGATCTATGCTCTTAAACGTGAAACTTGCACGGCAGTCTATGTTGGGCAGAGTGGTCGTAATAGTATAGGAGCTAGCAACGTCGGGAAAAAAAGAATTTCAGGTCAGTTTAATTTTTGATATGTTTTCCTCCTTGCTCTTTCGGGTAAAGCCTGGGCTGTCTGGCTGGCGGTAGCTGTTGCGTTTATTGGTGCGCAGCCTACCTGTAAGGTAATAATCCAAGGTTTTAAAAGTATTTTAAGAAGCTAAATTTTTAAATTCGTGTCTTTAGATAGGCTTACCAAACACAATTTTCTTATTGCCAAACACTTCTATCATTGCTAATGATATGCCATACGCGAATTTTTTTTTTATAAAAATATCAAATCATTTTAGTATGTCTGTAATTTTAATATTACGTTACATGAGTATACAAAAACCTAAAATTAATTTGCCAAATGTTAATTCGATTGCTAAACCTTAAATAAGAGCGACAAACTTGAGAAATCTACACAGCGTGATGCTAGTAGTTAGAGAGAGACAGTTGCAGAGAAGGAGACGGAAAATCATTACAAAACTACAAATCCCGATGAAACAAAATTTAATATAAAGAAAAAAATAAAATTAGAATATAATTTAATGAAAAGGGAGAAGATTAAAATGCATTATTGAAGGTTAAAAAATTACATTTTTTATTTAAAATGCTCTGAGAACACACACAAATTGCAAATTGAAAATATTAAAAATCTTTTTTTACTTTTTAAATATTTCAGTACATAATGGAATTAGAAAAGAAGCATGCATCTTCACAATCGTCATCGTCGTCGCTCTCATTACCAGTATTGATCTCATCATCTTGGGCATTCTCATCATTTTTGAAAATTTTATTATCTGCACTAAAAAAAGTTAACAATAGCACAATTCTTTTCGTTTCTTATATAATATTGTAGTGATTTTTGATAGATATTCCATTGCATACTTACTTTGAATGATAATATCTGCAATTGATGATGGTAATTGCGCTCCCAGGAACCGGACAAAATAATATTTATCATCTTTCATTGTCCAACCAGAAGAAACTGGAGATAAAGAAGTTGGATATTTTAAGTAAGCATTCCTCCAAAGTTTAGTTACGTAGCGCACCATTAATAAATGCTGTTGCAATTCCACTTTACAGGGTGGCAAACTCGATGATTCAAAGTTTCGAAATTTCTTCTCAAAATTTTCATCGGAAGTTTTTGACTGAAAAGTATTTGAGAATAAATTAAATCGAATACTGTTCACATCAGAAGAATTTTTATCTCCATACATTTGACAAACTCTCAATGATTACGAAAGTACTCTCAAGTAATTCTTCGTTATCGACGTTATCCGTAGTAATGTTTTCAAAAGCTGATTGATATTCTTTAGATTTTTCCAACAGTTTAAAAGGTCTAACTTTACCTTTTCTAAAGAATGCTGGCGTATAATCACACCCCGTGATTGCGTGGAAGCATGGTAAAGCTTTACATAGAGAATCACCAAGGGTTCGGTGTAAGTCTTTAACGTTAATGTATCTCTGATGATTCTCTACACCAACGTTTATCCAAATCTTTAAAAATGCATTGAGGTGATTCATATTACCCAGTAATATAATTAAAATATCGGAGTCAGAACAGCGTATAACAACGTCGCAATCTATCTCTCTTGCAGTCTGAAACTATCTCTCTTTCTAACTACTATCATCACGCTGTATAGATTTCTCAAGTTTGTCGCTCTTATTAAAGGTTTATCAATCGAATTAACGTTTGGCAAATTAATTTATGGTTTTTGTACACTCATGTAACGTAATAAATTACAGACATACTAAAATGATTTGATATATTTATAATAAAAATTCGCGTTTGGCATATCATTAGCAATGATAGAAGTGTTTGGCTATAAGAAAATTGTGTTTGGTAAGCCTATCTAAAGACACGAAATTGAAAATTTAGCATCTTAAAATACTTTCAAAACCTTGGATTATTACCTGACAGGTAGGCTGCGCACTAATAAACGCAACATCTACCGCCAGCCAGACAGCCCAGGCTCTACTCGAAAGAGGATGGAAGAAAACATATCAAAAGTTCAGTGGACCTAAAATTCTTTCTGGAAAACGTTGCTACCTACTATACTATAAAATCTCAACGAGAGTGGGAGAACATTTAGCTTTATTTAACAAGTACAAAAACAGCGAAATAGTAGAAACAAAATCGGCGTTTGCCAACCACTTGTTAAATACAAAACATAGTTTTGATATGTCAGAAAACGCTACATCAATGCACAAAAGGGAATAAACTGGACCTGCTGGAAAAGATGGAAATCACAAAAGCTAAAAAGAGCCCTGTTTTAGTGTGTGTGAATTTATTTATTTATTTATTTATTTATTATATTAACGGCAGAGCCATTTAAAAAAGTTTACAATAATAACTCATAGCAAAACAAGATGACCTTAAAAATAAAAAATAAAAATATATATATATAGGTATAAACTCGGGTATAAATATATAACAAACAAAAATATAAAAGTAATAGGTACATAATGTAATATCACACATTGTTAAAAGTTGTTTTCTTTTATCTTAAATTTAAATTGACGAAGACTGCCAGCAAAGGAATCAAGACTGTATTCATTGTATAATTTTAAAGTTCTAGTCAGAGGAGAGTGAATACCATAGTTGGCATGATGAAAAGGAATGCGAAACAATTCAGAATCAGAACGCCTTAGATTTGTATTAAACTTAATTGCCTCAAAAATAGAAGGACAAAAGTAAAAACCATTCATTATTTTGAAAAATGAAAGAACATCAAAGTGTAATCTCCTTAACTGCAAACTATCAATGTTAAATTGTTCACTGATTAAATTATAATTAATTTGGAAATTATTGTAAATATTAACCTTTGCCTTAAATGCTAGTGTTCTTAAAAATGTTTTTTGGACACTTTCAATGTTGTTTATATGACAAACATAGAAAGGTGACCAAATAATTGATGAGTATTCCAAACCTGAGGGCACCAATGAGCAATATAGAGTTTTGAAACATTGTGGTGAAAGTTGAGTACTATTACGAGTAATAAAACCAAGGTTACGCATGCCTTTGTTCAAAATATCATTAAAATGTCCAACAAAAGTTAATTTGGTGTCAAAAATCACTCCTAAATCTCTGACCGTGGTTACAGATTCCAAGGTGGTTCCATTGATTGTATAATCATTTTGAATCACATTCGTTGAACGAGTAAAGGAAATGCTCACACATTTTTTAACATTTAAATCAAGGCCATTGTTAGTACACCACTGACTGACATTGTCAAGATCATTTTGAAGTAAGGTGGCATCCGAGTAGGATTCAATAACTCTATACAATTTAAAATCGTCCGCAAAAGCTAAATGCAGTGAATACAGAATTGTGTCGCTAAGGTCACGTATAAACAGATTAAAAAAGACTGGACCAATATGAGATCCTTGCGGAACACCTGAGAAAACATTAATATCATTAGAGATATAATTGTTTATACGGATAAGCTGTGTACGACCTGTTAAAAGACTACGAGAAAAATTTACTACTAGACCCATTGCTTCTAATTTCCCTACCAAATGCTCATGGCTAACTCTGTCAAATGCCTTCGAGAAGTCTGTATAAACACTATCAATTTAATTCAATTTATTCATTGTTTCATTTTCAATTAAGCTTTGTTTGTTATTTGTTTAGTTGATCTTTGTAATTAAGATAAATAAAGACTACTTATTTTAAGACCGAGACTTTGTTAATTTTACTTTTTTATTTATATATTCCGCATTCCGGTCTCTTTGAGAAAATATGGATGAATTTTTTGATTTTAGTAATGGGTAATTCCAGATAGATAATGACATTGTTCATAAAATTTAAATTAAAATTAGGTTAAATATACAATATTGTTTGAAATAAGCAAATTTATGCAATATATGCACTTTGCATATAGTCCGCTCTCTAGTTATTACTAATTGTTAGAAAACTGCACGTAGCAAAATATGAATTAGCCGCCACGAGATAATCCAATACCTCTAATCTTCTGTTAATAGATACGGGTGCAAAAAGAACTGTTGCATGACAGTAGTTACTGAAGTACCATTCCCAAATTTAACCAACAAAAATACCACTTAGAACAGCAAATGGAGAGAGAATAAATACGCACGGAGAAATGCGAATGTCTATCATACTCCGAAAGACCATAACCAACCATCAAGTCTTAATCGTTAAATTTTTTTACCAATTCATCTTTAGTATGGATGTCCTTAAGAAACTAGGATCTATGTTAGATGTAAATAATAGGTCGGCGATAAAGAACTACCCTTTCGTGAAGAAAAAGAAAATGTTAATCGTATGTTAAGTGCTTAGGATATAGGTACTATACCCGGACTTAGTGAGAAAAATATAATGGCCCACTTACGAGCCCTAACAACTATATAATCGGACGATGTACGAAATTAAAAAATAAATATATTATAACATTATGATGAGTGTATTAATAATAATAATATGTTTTGATAATATCAATCACTATGTTATAAAATATTCCTTACCTTTAATTAATTTTGAATTTTAAATATAAATAGTGAATAGGTAAGAATTAACTCAATGTAATTATTTTCCAATATGATTAATTAAATATGCTACCGGCTATTCCCTTATGTCAAGGTCAGAGTTCAAATATTCAACCAAACTAGATTCAAAATCAGTTAATACACAAATTTGCAATAAAATGACTGTAAAACCGCACTATCCTAGACCAACAATGTTTTCTAGGCATGAATTGTATATAAATTTCTAACCTTTCTAATTTAAAATGTGTCAAACTTCAAAAATACCGTTAATAAACCAAAACATGCATCAAATATATAAAAATGAAATATTCTGTCTTGAGTTACGAAACAATTTGGATTAAACTTATCAAAAAGTGAATAAAAATAATTTAGTTAAATACATAAAACAGTGAAATAAAAATGTTCATGAAAATTACAAAAATCAAACAACAGAAAAGTTCTTTATTGATAATAATGGAAGAGTGATACCGTTTTATGAAGATCTTGTTTTCTCTTCGGTCTGCTAAGCCTTAGGATCCTCTTTTCAATAACAGGCCTATGTTACCAGGACAGCAATGATATAACGAACATTGGAAATTTTACTAATAAGATTTCTTCTAATCACGACACAATCAGCTTTTACATCCAAAGGTAAGTACAATAATGCTATTCTTTCTTGTTAGAAACTGGAGTATCTTTCTTTAAATCAATTCAGGAAGCATTTATAACGATTAACTACTCAGCAACAATTTTAACCATTTATTCTTTCATAAAATCATATAAATTTCTCTTACCAATTGCTTTCTCTGGTTACCTTGGGATATTCTTTATACTTTAAACTGTTTTAATACTTTCTATTATCAATACTTTCAAAAAAAACTCAAAATTTCTACGGAGCAAATTTTTAATACAACTTCTATTTCAACCACCAGAAAACAAGAGCTATTCTATCAAATCAACAAAAAAACAATTGAAAAATTCAACAAACTTAAATCTATACATCTTTTCCATCTAATCGCCTACTAATTTCTTATTTAAATAAAATTATTAACAAAATCTAATTCTTGATTCAGTATTACAATTTTAAAACAATGATCATTCTTTTTTATTCTTATAAAATTTACTAGCATTACAAACTAATAATTTTCTCTTTTTCAGAATATTTCATTTGGCATTTGAACTATTAATAAATTAGAATATGTTTGGTAAATTTGTATAATTTAAAAGTAAGTAGAAGTTTTAACATTTATTTTAACTATTTGTGATGTTTTTTTATAATTTAATTTTCTCATTTACTTACACCCCTAATTCATTTAAAATTAATGTTTGATTACTAACGTATTGGCAATTTTATAAACTTTTAATTATCTACTTTACCCATTTATCAATTACATAATTATCAAAACTTTATATAATGTAGATTAATCATTTTTGAATCTTTAAATAAAAAACCTTTGAAATGTATTTGTAATTTTTTTTTCTTATTCTATTTCCTTTTTTTTCTTTTTTAGGAATTATGAAGAAGATGATGACAATCAATTCCAATGTTACTAAATTTGCGCTCTGACCCGAAATAAGAAAATCTCCTTTCTCTATTTTCCATTAGATTTTTCTTCTACATTCTTATTTAATATAGCATAGTAACTAATATCATCTCAATATATATATATATATATATATATATATATATTTTAGTGTAAAAAGTCGTTTCACATACTAGTTACCTAACAGAAAGTCTCATCGTAAGGAACTACTTTTTTATTTTGAGAAAACTACATAACAAAGTCACGAATCATTACCAAATTTGCTGGCAAATATATGTTCGGACATAATTGAATTTATTTACTTTAAACGAACTTTAATACGAGGTAACATCAACTTTTGCGGTAATAACTGCTTGTATGCGTCTTGGCATGGAATCTACCTACTAAAGACTTGCAGTATTCGGGAGTGAATGAGTTCCAAATCTGCGTGATTTTTGCCTTTAATGCGGGAACGGTGCGCTGAGGATCGTTACGCAAAGACTTCTTCATCTGATGCCATAATGTTTCAATGACATTCAGGTCGGGACTACTCGAAGGCCACAATAAAGCGTTAACATTATGGTCACCAAAACATTTTTTCGTTGTTTTCGCAGTATGACAGGGTGCCCCATCTTGTTGAAAGATAAAACAATCACTTCCAAAACATTGTTCTGTGGTTGGAATTAAGCTTCTTGTTAAAATTTGTTGATAATTTTCTGCATTTACAGTACCATCAATCAACTCATATTTGCCAACCCCTTTACTACTCATACCTACATCCCCATATCATAACACCCTGGGGAAATTTTACTGTTCGCTTTAAGCAGTCTTTATGAAAGACTTCGGATTTTGTACGAATTACTCTTTTTCGAAAATCCCCAACACATACATCAAATTTGGATTCGTCGCTGAAAATGACTTTACTCCACATTTCTGTTGTCCAAGATACTTTGGATTTTGCCCAATCCAAACGTTTTTTCTTTTGAGTAGCTGGTAGTAATGGCTTTTCCTTCGCCTAAAGGGAAAGTGTGTATTAATTTTTGTGTATTAAAGTGAAAAGTTACAAACTTACTTTATAAAAACCGTAACCAGACTTATGCAACCATTGTCTACAACATTCCCTAGAAACATTTAGTTGTGCTTCGTGATTCCATTGGGCGTGTATTTGTTGTAGGGTACCCCTTCTATTACTTTTGCAAATCTTCACTAGAATATGACGTTCTCTTTCAGTTATACTACGGGGTCGGCCAGGACTTTTACCGCGAACATCAACATTACCTGTCTCTCCATATTTTTTAATAATATCCCCGACCGTTGATTTTGCAATATGTAAATCATTTGAAATGTTTTGCATTGATTTACCTCTATTGTACTGAAAAATTATAATTTCTCGTAGTTTTTTTGTTTGTTGCAACACCACGAGTCATTTTCTTACAAAATTAAATCAAAACTTGTCAAATAAAACCTTAACTGACAGCTATTCACCAAAGCACACTATATTTATCACTAAATGCTTTCATAATACTGATTTCAAAGCCAATTAAGATTAGCGTCCGAATATTTATTTGTCAGCAAATTTAATAATGTTTTGTTACTTTGTTATGTAATTTACTCAAACTAAAAAAGTAATTCCTTACGACCAGACTTTATGTTAGGTAAAGAGTATGTGAAACGATTTTTCACTCGAAAAGACAAAAAAAAACAGTTTCAAATAAGCATAAATATATATATTTTTTAATTTCGTACATCGTCCGATTATATAGTTGTTAGGGCTCGTAGATGGATATTGTCGAGATGCAAGAGTACGGATGATCGAGCCATGATGAATGAAGTTCGTAATTCGGAAAAATAACTGAGTGCAGTCTACAGGAAAAACACTTCAGGTCAAAGACAAGCAAAATGATTACTGTGCTACTCTAAAATTACTCTTAGAGCTTAAGAAACTTCAACTCAGAGTAAACACAGAAACTTTCACTCGATACTGTCCAGTGACGTATCACCTCTGTAAAATGGGCAAAGTGGACTGTGATGAGTAAGCAGATGAAACGGACATATTATCTGTAAGTGTAGAGTAATAGTTCGCCAACGACATAAATATCTGGGACAGGTGTTCTGAGAGCTTGATCAGGTTACAAACGTACATTATAAATGGATACGAGACTTTCATAAAATCCTAGATATTATGGATTTATAAATAGATTCAGGGTAGACACTAAAGATCTTTTAGTTCATATTGCAGTAAGGTCATTTAAGCCAATCACCCCACTAATAACCTACAGTCTACTTTTTATCTTGTTGAATTTAAATTTGTAATTGACCATCAAGGATTTTTAATTATATATTTATTGAACCTCTCTTTATTACCTTCTGATTATCCTCTATCAACTTAGTTTAAATGATATTAAGCGTTGGTAACGAGGTCAATTAATACTTTTTTTCAATTCACTCCTCTCGACCAAACCCAACACAATAAAAAGCTTCAGTTTGAAAACTAAACTAATTTATTAACATCAATTAAATTTGAAATACAAAATATATATTACAGTAATCTATATTAATAGAAAATATTAATTATATTAATTAACTATAAATTATCAAGTACCGTCAAAAGGGGCGAATCGGGACTAAGGGGTGAATCGGGACAATCGGTTATTTATTTACAGATATAGCAACCTTGTCTCGCAGTCAATGTTTTCAGCTCGGATAGTCTACAGAAATCACAGTAGACATGCTGGTGCTTGCTTTTGTACTATTAACCTGTTGACTTAATGGGCAGTAGTGCGTACGGAAGTGCCTTAAAGACCGTTGAAAAATATCGAGTTTTTTTATAGATTGAAAAACTTTGGGTGGGAAGACCGTAACAAGTAAAGGTA
The DNA here is from genome assembly GCA_964028335.1 of Altica lythri. Classification (NCBI taxonomy): domain Eukaryota; kingdom Metazoa; phylum Arthropoda; class Insecta; order Coleoptera; family Chrysomelidae; genus Altica; species Altica lythri. The sequence continues at coordinate 2,921,398 of OZ034806.1, read as the reverse complement.
AGAGTCTGAAATTTGTTTATATCATAAGTCTGAAGTGTTTTATATGGGTACATAAAAAAAATGAAACGAAAATTTAAAAACATGGCAGATAGGATTTTTTAAACAAAAAATGTCACTTTTAGGGGTCAATCGGGACAATGGTGAGGAAATATAAAAAAGTGCCAGGGACAAGAGTATACCAAAATTATAGCGAGCAAACATTACAAACGGCCCTGCGACAAATTCGACGGGGTCAGATTGGTATACGAGACGCCTCGCATGTTTTTGGTATCCCAAGATCCACCTTATCAAGACATAAAAGAGGTCCAGTAAAAAAACAAGGAGGGCAGACCTTCCTGACAAAAGAAGAAGAAGGACATTTGGTTCAGCTTATAGCATTAGCAGGGGAATGGGGCCCTATGGATAAATTGGACCTTCGATGTGCTGTCAAGGGATACTTAGACAGAAAAGGTGTAAGAGATAAAAAAAATAAAAAATAATATGCCAGGACCGGATTGGGCAAATGCATTTTTATTGCGACATAAGAAAGACCTGACGCAGAGAATGTGTGAAAATATTAAGAGGGCCCGTGCAAGTATCTCGCACGAAACAGTCAATTTATATTTTGACAATTTACAAACCCTATTAGAAAATGTAGAGCCCAACTCCATAGTCAACTATGACGAAACTTGTTTCGTTGATGACCCTGGACGAAAAAAAGTTATAGTAAGACGGAAAACCCGACATCCTGAACGAATTATTGATTCGGCAAAAAGCTCCACATCGGTCATGTTTGCAGGAAGTGGTGGGGGTATTTTATTACCACCATTTATTGTATACAAAAGTGAGCACATCTATGATACTTGGATGTTGAATGGGCCAAAAAACGCACGGTACGGCAGAAATTCTAGTGGTTGGTTCGACCAACCTCTCTTTGAAAACTGGTTCGAAAATATTGCCATTCCATATTTCAATAAGCAACCTGCTCCAAGAGTTTTAATTGGAGATAATCTGTGTAGTCATCTTTCATATAAAGTTATTTAACTCTGTGAAGAAAATAACATAAAATTTGTTTTTTTACCTCCCTCATCTACCCATCTAACCCAACCGTTGGACGTCGCGGTTTTTGCCCCTTTGAAAAAAGCTTGGCGAAGCGTGCTGGAAGATTGGAAGAAAAAATATAAAGGCCCTATACCAAAGCAATATTTTCCATCATTGCTCAATAAAACGCTTAATAATTTGGAAACGATGAGTGCAAATATTAGAAAGGGATTTCTCGGCACAGGCCTCATTCCACTTGATAGAAATCAAGTTATAAAGCGATTACCGAAACCAATAGATGAAAATCACAATCCCAATGATTGGACCGCTTCTGTGATCGATTTGCTAAATGATAGCAGGAATGCCTGCAAATCAACAGTTACAAGAAAGAAAAAGGTTTCCATTAAACCAGGAAAAAGCGTGTCGAAAAAAGATTTTGCTCAAGCTGGCCCATCCTCACCAATAATCTATGAAAGTGATGTAATGGACGATACATCCTCATTAAGAATCATTAATGAGCTTGATGTGGTAAACGATGCAGCAGAATCTTTATCATCTTCTGAGGACGAAGACGCTGACTTGGAATCGGAAAATTTAAAAAAAGATGATTTTGTTGAGATTGAGTTCCAAACAGATAAAGAAGACAAATATTTTATAGGTGTCATCCAAGACCTAAAAGATGACTTTATCAGAGTAAAATTTCTTCGACCCAACCGAAAAAAAAACAAATTGTTTCATTTTTACCAACGTGGATGATATCAGCATAATAAATAAACAACAAATTAAAAAAATTTTACCGCCACCGACAGTTTTGCGTAGAGGTGGATATGAATTTGACAAGAAACTTTGCCGAAGAGCTTATTCCAATCAATAAATACCTAACTACCTACTTTGTGATTTTCTTTATTTTGTGATAATTTTTATTTTTTGTGAATTTTTGGTTGTGTTTTTATTTTTGCTTGTGTTTTTATTTTTGCTTAAGTTTAAATATGATATGTTACATGAGTTACGAATTTTGTTCTTTATTTGTTAAATAAACGCTTATTTCATGTATTTTTGTCGTTTTTTATCCCGTTTTTTTTTACTAGGTATTTTTTTAATATTTCTTTGTCCCGATTCACCTCATTGCTGGGGTGTATCGGCCATTTCCATTAAAATAAATAGGGTGTCCCGATTGACCCCATTTGCGGGGTGAATCGGGACACATACAAAAATTTTTTGTGAATTGATACGTTATTTTGAAGCTCTTACAGGCACCCAACTTTTGGCATTGGTTTGGATCCTCCATCTTATTTAGAAAGTAAGTTAATTAGAACAATATGTCAAAACTGTCCCGATTCACCCCTTTTGACGGTATACATTTTGTATTTTATTTCATTTATACCTGGATTAACATTCACATGGCATTGAAGTCATTTGACGTATTGCACGTAGAACCAATACGCGGTAGGAATGAAGCGTAGTTGCCAGGTTTAACTTAGAAAGAACCGCGTATTGGTTCTACTTGCATATACGTCAAATGACGTCAATGCCATGTGAATGTTAATCCAGGTATAAATGAAATAAAATACAAAATGTATTTCTAAACAGCAAATTTTATCCGATAGGTACTTCTCATAAGATTATCTAATTAAATGGGTTTTACTTTCAAAAGTTTTTATGTAAAGTGGGTTGCATAATTTATTGTTCAATTATTTCTGCCTTTGCAACATTTTGAACAAAGTTAGTATTTACGAGAGTCACTATTTATATTTTAAGCCTAATAATAACATGTTATTAAAAATGATTTTGTTTAATCCACTCTACATTTTTGTCATAGAATATTTTCTATTCCGCTAAATGTATCTCCAAAACAAGTATCTGAAAGGCATCAACAGCTGCATCAGTCCACAAACATTGTTGTCGCAATTAATTCTGATGCCCAAGAAAAAAAAAGAAAGTAATTGGTTGCCAAATCAGGACTGTATGTCGAATGACTCATTAATTTGATGTTTTGAGTGCTCAAATAGTCAGTTTTTGTATGGGATGTGTGAGAGTTCACACTGTCATGATTAATAGTCTAAACGATAAACATTCTGATCAAAATGATATCAGAGCGAGTACCGAACGATGCAGAAAATTAAACAACGCTGAGCCAGAACAAGCTATATAGGAGGAAGGCAATCCATTGTAGTAGTGTATTTTCATTAAGGACATTGTTGCAGTTTTGTATGTTTGTTCACCAAGAAAGATCAATTTCTGTAGAAATGAAAAACAGATGATTTTTAATTTTTATTAAACAAATTTAGGAATTCCCAAGAATTCACCAATGGTAAAGTGGCCAACCTTCTAGGTATATGCAAGAGAGGTGTATACAGAGTAATAAAAGATTTTCAAACTGCAAGTACGGTTGTGCAAGCTGAATCCTATCCAAAACTAAAAGAAAATATTGGAAAAGTTGATGATTGCGATAAACAAACTATACATTTTTTCTTAGAAATGAATTGCCAACTGCCGAAAAAATTTTGGAGGTGGTCAATGACGATAAAGATTTTTGCCCAGTTTTAAATAAACGTTTTTAAAACTTAAAAGATATGGACTTTAAATTCAAAAACAGTTTTTTGCAGGAGAAGGACGAGATAGTTGTATGGCGAAGAATTTACCTGTATACAACGTTACCATAAAAACAATAGAAAAAATTATTATTTAGACGAAAAGTGGGTTAATGCTTATCACATGAAGGCAAAAAATGAGTGTTAAATGCTTTCCTGTATAGTTCCTCCACAGATTTGAAATCCGATAAAGTATTTATTATCAGTATTAATAAGTTTATTTTAATTTTAAAAGTGTAATATGATTTTATTCTGTTAACCACCAAGGAAATAAAGTTGAAATATTGTTTAAGGTAAAGGGAAAAGACTAATCATATGCCACATTGGCAATATTACTAGTACAATCTTATTTAGATTCTTTGAAGCACCGCTATTTTTTGTGGCCATTTTTTTGCACCAATAGACACGAGCATATTTTTAGCTCTTGTCAAATTAAGTTTATTTTAATGTTTTATGTATGCTGGTGGAATTAAACAATTTACACTCGTATGACAAAATGGTCTTAAGAAAGTCATGTTTAAATATGTCAAAATTTCAAATGGTGTGTCAGATGGTGCCTAAAAATACTTGGTTTGCTTAGGTACAAAATCTAAATAGTAACCCTCGAAATTGATTATTGTTGGATATGTTTTTAAACAGTTTTGCATGTAAACCAAGAACGTATTTAAGAAGGATGCTCCACTCCCTATGTTGAACTATGAGCTGCCGTGTGCAATGAAAACGGAAGCAATGTGGGCAAGGCGAGAGACGGGACTGGCGCAAACGGCTACTGCGCATTAGCGCTGTCTCTGTTCTTCTCACTGCTCGTTCAAGAGTGAGAAAGTCAGTAGCGTGCTGGTGTTCAGTTTGTTTTAATTGATCAATCAATAAACTTCAATTACAATTCAGAAAAATTTCATGTATAAAGTTCGTGGAGATTAATTATAGAATTCTTATTTTGCATAAATTTATCCGCATTACAAATTGCAAAAAAATTATTCAAAACTCTATTCAAAATTTTATTTACAATAATCCGAGAATAGCTGAAAACTCTTCTTCAAATTTTCCATTTACTCGTATAAACTATGCATATATACTAAAAATAGGGAACCATTTATATCTGACGAACAATTGTATTCCATAGGATTCTCCAAACTATATAGAAGTGTTGAATGCCATCGGCCATCATTTAAAGCAAAAAAAACAGCGCCAAAAATCTTGTACGTTTGCGATTTACATTATACAAAATCGTGCATATTGACATCTGACATTAAAATTTGGAAAGATGGAGTAAAAGTAACTTTACCACGACAAAAGCGACGGTTGAAGGACAAAAGTATTCCAACTATTTTCACACTCGTAAGTTAAATACGTGTACATGTATAAATACATCAATTTCCAATATTATTTCCTAATATTATTATCATTTTTTGATGATAATATGGTAGTAATTGGATTTATAAAGTAATGATAATGATTTATATTGTTGATGTGAATATAATATTCATGATATTTTGAACATATTGTTTTCTCCGAGGTTTTTGCAATGTTCTACTTCCATTTTACGGTGGTAAATATAGTACAGATGCGTCGCGACCCGTACTCTAAAAACGTTTTTTAAATCACCACTCCACCTATCACGACAAGGCAAATTTAGATCTCACTTTTACCTTTGTTTAATTCTCTGTTCATTCAGTATTAAATTTACCCGTAATTGTTATATACTGATCGAAAAAGTTTTATTTCAGCTCATTTTCTATCCACAACGCTTTGACATTTCGAACTGTCTTGACAGTTCACCAAAACAAACCAAACACCAGCACGCTACTGACTTTCTCACTCTTGAACGAGCAGTGAGAAGAACAGAGACAGCGCTAATGCGCAGTAGCCGTTTGCGCCAGTCCCGTCTCTCGCCTTGCCCACATTGCTTCCATCAGGCACGCATACCCCCACCAAGCAAGTGGAGCATCCTTCTTAAATACGTTCTTGATGTAAACCGTTTAAAACAAATATAACATCAAATTATGTTTTTGACAGAGTGTATTTTTAGATGATTTTTTAAGGAATATTGGTATGTAAAAAATTTAGCACAAGTATTACACTTAAAAGGTTTTTCACCAGTGTGAATTCTTTCATGTGTTTTTAAATCATTTTTGCTTGTAAAAAGTTTTGAACAAATATTACACTTAAACGGTTTTTCGCCAATATGAATTTTTAAATGTTTATTTAAACTAGATTTGTGTCTTAAAACTTTTGAACAAATATTACATTTAAACGGACGTTCACCAGTGTGAATTGTTAGATGTGTGTTTAATTCAGCATTTCTCATGAAAAGTTTTGAGCAAATATTACATTTAAATGGTTTTTCGCCAGTATGAATTCTTAGATGACTTTTTAAACTCCATTTGCGTGTGAAAAGTTTTGAACAAATATTACATTTAAACGGCTTTTCACTAGAGTGAGTTCCAAGATGTTTTTTTAAATAACTTTTGATTTTAAAAAGTTTTGAACAAATAGTACATTTAAACGGTTTTTCATCAGTGTCAATTTTTAAATGTGTTTTTAAATTAGAAGAGAGTGAGAAAGAATTTGAACAAATATTAGATTTTAACGGTTTATCATCAGTATGAGTCTTTATATGTGTTTTTAACGTATATGCGAGGGAGAAAAGTTTTGAACAAATTTTGCATTTAAATGTTTTTTCACCAGTGTGAATTCTTATATGTCTTTTTAAAGTCCATTTTTGTGTAAATAATTTCTCACAAACATTACATTTAAACAATTGTTCACCAGTGTGAATTTTTAGATGTGTGTTGAAACACCATCTATCTGTGAAAAATTTTGGACAAAAATTACATTTAAACAATTTTTCACCACAGTGATTTTTTACATGTCTGTTTAAATAATATTTTTTTGTAAAAGCTTTTGAACAAATATTACATTTAAAGGATTTTTCATTGGCATGAATTCTTAGATGATTTTTTAAACTATCTTTTCTTATGAAAAGAATGGAACAAATATTGCACATAAATGGTTTTTCACCAAAGCGATTTTTTAGAGAATTACCTGGTTTTTTACTCTTATGAAAGATATGGGAACTTAGTTTATTTGTGTAATTAATTTTTTTTAAGAATTTTTGATCATAAGCAAATAAAGCTGCTTTTCTTTTTTTAATCACTTTTAAACGATTTTGCTGAAACATTTTCGAGTAAATCTTGTAATAAATCTGGTTTCGTTTTAAGCATTTTATGTTGCGTTTCTTGTCAAAATTATTTTTCCAAACTTTAGTGGTTTTTGTAGTATGTTGTAAAAAGTGATACACATAGAAATGATGTACCAACAGTAGTTTATGGAAGAAAAATTTTCCACAAAAGTAACAGGTCCGATAATAATTTCCACAATGATATTTAAATTTTGGATTAGATAGAAAACCTGAAATATAATAAATCACATTAATGTTAGGTATATTTACAAACAGTAATAACTAAATATTAGGACAAACGAAATTTTCTTCTTAAATAAATTAAAATCAATTAACTACACAAACAATAGATTTTTATCTATATTGGCGTTTTTCTCTTGCGAACGGCTGGTTTAAATGTTAGAATGGTTAAATAAATAATATATAATAAATATAATATTATAATATAATATATAATATAATATATATTATAACATATACCTGATTAAAAAATAATACTTTGTTTTGATTATATCAATTACTATGTTATAAAATATTCCTTACCATGAATTAATTTTGAATTTAAATATAAATATTAAATAGGTAAGAATTAACTTAATTTAATTATTTTCCAATATTATTATTTAAATATGCTACCGGCTATTCCCTTATATCAGGGTCAGAGTTCCAAATATTCAAAAAAAATTAGATTCAAAATCAGTTAATATAAAAATTTTCAATAAAACCACACTATCCTAGACCAATGATGTTTTCTAGGCATGAATTGTATATAAATTTCTAACCTTACTAATTCAAAATGTGACAAACTTCAAGAAACTGTTGTTAAACCCAAATATGCATCAAATATATAAAATGAAATATTCTGACTTTTGTTAATAAACAATTCCAGTTAAACTTATCAAATAGTGAATAATAATAATTTAGTTAAACATGTAAAACAGTGAAATACAAATATTCATCAAAATTATAAAAATCAAACACATAAAAACTCTTTATTGTAACGAGTGAAAAGTGGTTACCATTTGAATGAAACTTCGCTCCTCTTCTGGAAAACCAGGATTCGGGATTCACTTCTCAGGACAATCTACTTTCTTCCCCGGAACAGCAAAGATTTCAGGACACTTTGTAGAGATCAAACAATAAATTCCCCTTCAAACCAAAAGATAAACTGCTACTTCCTCCTCTGGTAAGTGTAATTATGACTTTCTTTCTTGTTAAATATTAGTTTATATTCATTAACTTAATTAAAATGCAGTTATACCATATACTGCTCAGCTCACAATTTAAGTATCTATTTCTTCATAAAATATTGTAATTTTCTCTTACCAATTGCTTTCTCTGGTTACCTTGTGATAATATTAATACTTTAAACTGATTTAAAACTTTCTTTTATCAATATTTTCAAAAAAAACTCAAAATTTCTATGGAGCAATTTTTAATACAACGTACATCTCAAGAACCCGAAAACAAGAGAGATTCTATCAAATCAACAAAAAAACAACTGAAAAATTCAACAAACCTAAATCTATACATCCTTACCACCTAATCGCCTACTAATTCCTTATTTAAATAAAATTACTAACAAAATCTAATTCTTGATTCATTATTACAATTTAAAACAATGATTATTCTTTTTATTTTTATAAAATTTACTAGCACTACAAACTAATAATTTTCTCTTTTTCAGAATATTTCATTTGGCATTTGAACTATTAACAAATTAGAATATGGTTGATAAATTTGTATATTTTAAAAGTAAGTAAAAGTTTTAATATTTATTTTAACTATTTGTGATATTTTTATAATTTAATTTTCTTATTTAATTATACCCTTAATTCATTTAAAAATTAATGTTTAATTACTAACGTATTGGCACTTTTATAAGCTTTTAATTATTTACTTTTCCCATTTATCAATTTCATAATTATTGAAACTTTATATAATGTAGATTAAACCATTTTGAATCTTTAAAAAAAAATCTTTGAAATGAATTTGTATTTTTTTTCTTTCTTATTCTATTTTCTTTTTCCTTTTTTAGGAATTATGAAGAAGATGATGATAATTAATCCCACTGTTACTGCATTTGTGCTCTGACCCGAAATAAGAAAATTTTCCTTTCTCTATTTTCCATAAGATTTTCATTTTACATTCTTATTTAATATAGCATAGTAACTCATATCATCTCAATATATATATATATATTGAGATGATATTAGTTACTATGCTATATTAAATAAGAATGTAGAAGGAAAATCTAATGGAAAATAGAGAAAGGAGATTTTCTTATTTCGGGTCAGAGCGCAAATTTAGTAACATTGGAATTGATTGTCATCATCTTCTTCATAATTCCTAAAAAAGAAAAAAAAGGAAATAGAATAAGAAAAAAAAATTACAAATACATTTCAAAGGTTTTTTATTTAAAGATTCAAAAATGATTAATCTACATTATATAAAGTTTTGATAATTATGTAATTGATAAATGGGTAAAGTAGATAATTAAAAGTTTATAAAATTGCCAATACGTTAGTAATCAAACATTAATTTTAAATGAATTAGGGGTGTAAGTAAATGAGAAAATTAAATTATAAAAAAACATCACAAATAGTTAAAATAAATGTTAAAACTTCTACTTACTTTTAAATTATACAAATTTACCAAACATATTCTAATTTATTAATAGTTCAAATGCCAAATGAAATATTCTGAAAAAGAGAAAATTATTAGTTTGTAATGCTAGTAAATTTTATAAGAATAAAAAAAAGAATGATCATTGTTTTAAAATTGTAATATTGAATCAAGAATTAGATTTTGTTAATAATTTTATTTAAATAAGAAATTAGTAGGCGATTAGATGGAAAAGATGTATAGATTTAAGTTTGTTGAATTTTTCAATTGTTTTTTTTTTGTTGATTTGATAGAATCTCTCTTGTTTTCTGGTTGTTGAAATAGAAGTTGTATTAAAAATTTGCTCCGTAGAAATTTTGAGTTTTTTTTGAAAGTATTGATAATAGAAAGTATTAAAACAGTTTAAAGTATAAAGAATATCCCAAGGTAACCAGAGAAAGCAATTGGTAAGAGAAATTTATATGATTTTATGAAAGAATAAATGGTTAAAATTGTTGCTGAGTAGTTAATCGTTATAAATGCTTCCTGAATTGATTTAAAGAAAGATACTCTAGTTTCTAACAAGAAAGAATAGCATTATTGTACTTACCTTTGGATGTAAAAGCTGATTGTGTTGTGATTAGAAGAAATCTTATTAGTAAAATTTCCAATGTTCGTTATATCATTGCTGTCCTGGTAACATAGGCCTGTTATTGAAAAGGGGATCCTAAGGCTTAGCAGACCGAAGAGAAAACAAGATCTTCATAAATGGTATCACTCTTCCATTATTATCAATAAAGAACTTTTCTGTTGTTTGATTTTTATGTATATCATGAACATTTTTTATTTCACTGTTTTATGTATTTAACTAAATTATTTTTATTCACTTTTTGATAAGTTTAATCCAAATTGTTTCGTAACTCAAGACAGAATATTTCATTTTTATATATTGATGCATATTTGGGTTTATTAACGGTATCTTTGAAGTTTGACACATTTTGAATTAGAAAGGTTAAAAATTTATATACAATTCATGCCTAGAAATTATCGTTGGTCTAGGATAGTGCGGTTTTACAGTCATTTTATTGCAAACTTGTGTATTAACTGATTTTGAATCTAGTTTGGTTGAATATTTGAACTCTGACCTTGACATAAGGGAATAGCCGGTAGCATATTTAATTAATCATATTGGAAAATAATTACATTGAGTTAATTCTTACCTATTCACTATTTATATTTAAAATTCAAAATTAATTAAAGGTAAGGAATATTTTATAACATAGTGATTGATATTAACAAAACATATTATTATTATTCATACACTCATCATATATGTTATAATATATATATATATATATATATATATATATATATATTAAAATTTTTACATCAAACATTTCATTGATGTTGGATTAAAAATTATAATTTTAATCTATTTTTTTTTTTTAAATAAACACTCATTTTACAAAAACTTTAGCCTCAATTAAAATTATTTGCACAGATTGTATAAACCCTTTTTTTAATAAAACCATTCAATCTTAATTTGATATTTACATCTTAATACTATTATTTACAAAAACTTTGCTATTAATATCATCTACCCTAACATTTTTTATAAATTTTTCATTTCTATATTTTTTTATATGACATTCATTCTAAACATTCATTTAAATATAATTTGTATTTCTAGTTTTCGAATTATTTCCCCTTTTTTAATAAATTTTCCTATACATCTAACCTTTTAATAAATCTAAATACCTTACCCCTTTCCTGATAATTCCAAATATACCTAATACCTATTATAGATTTAAATTGCTTCCCCCTTTCTTGATATTTCTCTATATACCTAAAACTATCTCTAAATTTACATTTCTTCCCCCTTTCTTGATAATTCCCTTTATACGTATAAGCTATTATAAATTTAGTTTTCTTCCCCCTTTCTTTATATTTCCAAATGTACAATTTTTCCCAGAATGCTACTTGCTTTGCTTTATATCCATCTACAAATTTCTTAATAGTCTTCTTCCTTTCTTCATCTATTTTATTTGTGTCTTCCTCTATGCTCTTCAAATTATCTTCCTTCATATAGTTTATTTGTCTTATAAATGTCTTAGTATCTTCTTTTATTTTCTCCAATCTTTTATTAGTCTGCTTCATTTTATCATTATTCTTTTGAAATTTTCCTTCTAATTCCATATTTATATGTTTCCTCATATCTTCGTTTATTTCTTCAAATCTTTCTTTAGTCTCATACAATTTTTTATTCTTCTCTTTAAATTTCTCTTTAATTGCTTCATTCATATTCATAATAGTTTTATCCATAGTTATCATAATGCTTTTATTCATTTTTTCAAACTTCTTATCCAACTCTTCCATTATATCTTCTTTCCTTTCACCCAATTTTTCATTATTCTCTTCAAATTTCTTACTATCTTCTTCTATTTCCTCCAATATTTCGTTAGTCTCGTTCAATTTTTTATTATTTTTTTCTAGTTTGTTATTTACTTCTTCTTTTAATTTCTCATTCATATTTTCTGTCATGTCTTCTTGTACTTCATCCAATATTTTGTTAGTATCATCCAGTTTTTTATTACTGTTTTCAAATATTTCATCCATATCTTTCTTAATACCTTTATAAGTCTCTTCATATATCTTCTTTATATCTTCTCTTTGTTGATCAAATTTCTTATTTATTTCTTTTATATCTTCTTCTCTTTCATCCAATGTTTCATTATTTTCTTTAAAATTTATACTATCTTCTTCCATCTTCTTTATATCTTCCCCGTGCTGATCAATTCTTTTATCCCTTTCTTCAAAATACTTAATTAGACATTCTTTAAGCATCCTGTACTCCTCTTGAGTTATACCTCTACTTGATTTTAACCCAGTTAATTCCTGGTTCTTACTGCAGACTCCTTTCTGTTTTTCTACTTCTCCCTCTAGTCTTTCAAATTCTTTTCCTAAATTAGTTTTTAAATTGTCCACTACCTCTTCATTAATTTGCTCTTGTAATTGTATTGGTCCTATTTCTTTTTGCATAATTTCTGTTTGCTTATTGACTTCCTGTTCAATTTCTTCAGGTAAATTTTCTTTCCTTGATTTTTCTACTTCTGTTATTCCAATTGCCACAACTTTTTCAATTTCCCCCCTAATTTTCATTCCTGTGTCCTGTATTTCTGTTCTTAATTTCATGTTTAGTTGTTCACTCTTCTTGTCACATTCCTTTTTTATAATTTTAACTTCTTCTCTTGTCTTCAAATTGTCTTCTTGAATATTGTTAATTTCACTTCTACCATCATTATCATAATTTCTATTCCACCTATCTCCTGTGCCTCTATATCTATCAAAATTATTATTGTTTGTATTATCCCTATTTCTCCTATCAAATTTCCGATTCTCCCAATTTCTACTATTCCTATTGTCAAATTCCCTATTGTCATTCCTATAACCATTTCCTCTAACTTCTCTCCTATTAAAATTACTATATCCCCTATTAAATTCCCTATTCCTATCATTGAATCTGTCATTACCATAATTCCTATTTTCATCCCTATTTCTATCATTAAATCTATTCCTTTCATTACCTCTTTCATTCCCACTATATCTGTTCTCACTCATCAAAATTCTCTCTAATCTCTGCAGATAATTTGATAGATTTTCCATAGTTTTAATGTTCTGTAAAGCTACTGTTTCTGCTACTTTATGATTAAATTGTCTCGCAATGTACAAAACTATTTCCTCTTCCCTCATCGCAGGTTCCAAATATTGTGCATTATTATATAGTTGCATTGCATATGCATTGAAATTTTTCTCTTTATTATAGTCATATTTTCCAAAATACAGTTTTTCTCTAAAGGTAGCTTGTTGAATTTCCCCCCAGAAATATCTACAAAATTGCTCTTCAAAATCTTTTATTGACGACATTTGATTTTCTTTATTGCAGAACCATAGTAAAGGATGTCCTGTTAGCATATTATAGATCAACAATTTTTGTTCCGAGAAGTCACTTATATACTTTATTTCACTTTTTACAATATTTACAAAGACTTTTGGATGTAGGTGGTTTATGTTTCCATCAAATTTAATTCCAGCATTGTTATAGTGTGACATACTATTAGGAAGAAATCCCCATGCATTTCCTCTTACGTTATTATCCATAGTTATAATTTAAATTTTCCAGAGATATATACAAATAATATCCAATTTTTTTTTTTTTTTAATAAAAATACCTTTATCAAATAAAAATTTACCAAGCAAATACCTTTTAATTATTTTTCATTCTGATTAATCAGAATCACAAAAAAAATTACCAAACAAAGTTTTCTTGACTAGTGTTTTTAATATCCGAAAATCCTAAAGTTTCTATTCTTTAAATAGGCTCAAGTTTTGATTGTTTCGAGCCCCACGTTGGGCGCCAAAATTTATAACATATATTAGGAGTGTATGAATAATAATAATATGTTTTGATAATATCAATCACTATGTTATAAAATATTCCTTACCTTTAATTAATTTTGAATTTTAAATATAAATAGTGAATAGGTAAGAATTAACTCAATGTAATTATTTTCCAATATGATTAATTAAATATGCTACCGGCTATTCCCTTATATCAAGGTCAGAGTTCAAATATTCAACCAAACTAGATTCAAAATCAGTTAATACACAAATTTGCAATATAATGACTGTAAAACCGCACTATCCTAGACCAACGATAATTTCTAGGCATGAATTGTATATAAATTTCTAACCTTTCTAATTCAAAATGTGTCAAACTTCAAAAATACCGTTAATAAACCAAAATCAAACAACAGAAAAGTTCTTTATTGTTAATAATGGAAGAGTGATACCGTTTTATGAAGATCTTGTTTTCTCTTCGGTCTGCTAAGCCTTAGGATCCCCTTTTCAATAACAGGCCTATGTTACCCAGCACAGCAATGATATCACGAACTTTGGAAATTTTACTAATAAGATTTCTTCTAGTCACTGCACAATCAGCTTTTACATCCAAAGGTAAGTACAATAATGCTATTCTTTCTTGTTAGAAACTAGAGTATCTTTCTTTAAATCAATTCAGGAAGCATTTATAACGATTAACTACTCAGCAACAATTTTAACCATTTATTCTTTCATAAAATCATATAAATTTCTCTTACCAATTGCTTTCTCTGGTTACCTTGGGATATTCTTTATACTTTAAACTGTTTTAATACTTTCTATTATCAATACTTTCAAAAAAAACTCAAAATTTCTACGGAGCAAATTTTTAATACCACTTCTATTTCAACAACCAGGAAACAAGAGACATTCTCTCAAATCAACAAAAAAAACAATTGAAAAATTCAACAAACTTAAATCTATACATCTTTTCCACCTAATCGCCTACTAATTTCTTATTTAAATAAAATTATTAACAAAATCTAATTCTTGATTCAATATTACAATTTTAAAACAATGATCATTCTTTTTTATATTCTTATGAAATTTACTAGCACTACAAACTAATAATTTTCTCTTTTTCAGAATATTTCATTTGGCATTTGAACTATTAATAAATTAGAATATGGTTGGTAAATTTGTATAATTTAAAAGTAAGTAGAAGTTTTAACATTTATTTTAACTATTTGTGATGTTTTTTTATAATTTAATTTTCTCATTTACTTACACCCCTAATTCATTTAAAATTAATGTTTTATTACTAACGTATTGGCAACTTTATAAGCTTTTAATTAATTACATTTTTCCATTTATCAATTTCGTAATTATTGAGACTTTTTATAATGTAGTTTAATTATTTTGAATCTTTAAATAAAAATCTTTGAAATGTATTTATATTTCTTTTCTTATTCTATTTTCTTTTTTCTTTTTTTAGGAATTATGAAGAAGATGATGATAATCAATCCCAATGTTACTAAATTTGCGCTCTGACCCGAAATAAGAAAATCTCCTTTCTCTATTTTCCATTAGATTTTCCTTCTACATTCTTATTTAATATAGCATAGTAACTGATATCATCTCAAAATATATATATATATATATATATATATATATATATATATATCTATAAATTACGTGTCACGTTGTTTGTCCGCAATGGACTCCTAAACTACTTAACCAATTTTAATCAAATTTGCACACCGTGTGCAGTTTGATCCAACTTGAAAGATAGGGTAGCTTACATTTTAATTTATAGTCGCAATATTATTTTATTGCAAATTATTTGTTTATTGAATTGTTATTATATTAAATATGATATTATCATTTTGAAAGTCTTCATGTAAGGTCTTAGTAGCTAATTTGGATCAGCGGCTGATTATGACATTTCGGCTGGGTTATCGTAATGGGATCGATTACGAGAGAGGTATGTTTTTTTTTTGTTTTTACATGTGAAAACAGTAATTATTATTTTAATTTTAACTGTTAAAACTAATTTAAAAAGTTTTTAGATACAACTACCGAACTACCCTTGATTTTTTAACAAGGAAACAATCCTCTCTATGATCAATCACAGCGTTGTATGACTTAATATTTTTGCAATATCAAGGATGCTGTGCATTGTTGAGATGACACTTAAATTCAGTTTTAATTATTGAAAAGTTTTAACATAAAAAGTTGTAAACATGCGCGTAAGTTTGCAAAATGATCCATCAGCACAAATATTTTCCGAACAATTACTAGATATTGCGAACGGTAAAATAGAACTGCAACCAAATATGCAATTCATTAAACTGCCAGACAATTTCTGCACTGTTCTTCAGGAAAAAAATGAAGTGATCCAGAGTATTTTTCCGGATATACCTACAAAATAATTACTTGAATCATGACTGGCTCAGTCATCGTGCGATTTTGGCAGCCAAAAATGTTGATGTTGACGAAATTAATTTCCAGATACAACAGTTGTTACCAGGCGATCTGATGTCTTTTAAATCAATCGATACTGTTGTTGATGAAAATCAAAGTGTAAATTTTCCAATTGAATTTTTAAATTCACTAGATATACCTGGAATGCCACCACATAATCTTCGATTAAAGATTGGTTCCCCTATTATTCTCCTACGTAATTTAAACCCACCTCAATTATGCAACGGTACGCGTTTGGTCATCAAAAAGATTACCGGAAATATGCTTGAAGCAACCATTTTAACTGGAAAGTTTAAAGGAAAAGTGGACCTGTTGCCACGTATTCCAATGATACCGTCAGATTTTACTATACCCTTTAGAAGGCTATAGTTTCCAATTCGTTTAGCTTTTGCCATGTCGATAAATAAGTCACAAGGTCAAACAATGTCCATTTGTGGTTTAGACTTGGACAATCCATGTTTTTCTCATGGGCAACTATATGTTGCATGTTCACGTGTAGGGAAACCGTCGAATCTGTTTGTGTTAGCTAAAGACAGGTTAACCAAAAATATTGTGCATCGATTAGTGCTAAATTAAATTGAAAATAAAAAGTAATTATAATTTAAAATAATAAATATTATTGTTAAAGATTTAAGACTATCTGCCCTACCTACCTCATTCATAAGTTAAAGTGTTACATGTTATTTACTTTGTAATGTCACATAGGTGATAGGGTAGTTTTGCCCTACATATTAATTTATTAGTTTATATTTTACTGTATTGTTATGTATTACATTTTACCAGGTAAAAGGCATTACGTTAGATCTTGGCACGTGTTTAAATAGTTTAATTTTTATTCTCACGTAGAATATGAATTGGCTATAAAAGCAGGTTGTTGAGGTCAGACACCAGGAGTTTGTAGTCTGAGGTTGTCTGTAAGGATCACCCTTTAAGGTGTTCCTAAAACAGGCCCTTGGGTCTGGGCCATTGTGACTCTTGACGTATTTTCGTGAGTAAGTGTGACATGCCACCATGTAGTTTATTTGGTAAGATTAGTAAAGATTATTGTATTCAGTTATTCCCTATTCATAATGTTTATTACACATTCGTATTGCTTATTTATTGGTTAATATATTTGTTGTTTGTTTTCTGTTGTTTATCTCATCTTCCCCTTGATTAGTTTTCTGCCTTCAGCAGGATACCTAACCGGGAGTGCCTTTAGTAAGCTACCCCTTATCCTATAACACTAAGGCACATTCTCCCAAATCTCTCCAGGCGTGACAGTAATATACTCATTTGTTAGAAACTTTAATAAAAATAATAATAAATTTTAAAATTCTTTTGTATTGATTTTTGCTTGATATCAATCCAGTAAATTTTTATTCCAGCTTTAACGTTTCCGTCTTCATTCGTAAATAATAATTTCATTGTATTAAGGGGTTGCAGTAGTAGAAAATCTGTCATGGAGGTCGCCATATTTTTTACAAATGGCATCTATGTAAACAAGCATGGTGGTCTCCATGACTGATGTTCTCCTACTGTTCCTCTTAAATAGATTACTACAATGTAATATAACAAAAAACTTAGCCACAGCAACGCGTGGCCGGGTCAGCTAGTATACGCTATGTGCACGTAACCACGTGACCCACGTCGCCTGATCTTAGCGCTCGCGGCGGATCTAACGCGAATTTCAACTGCAGGACCAATTTACATATGATTGTATGTGTTTTTATTAAAAAATATGGGTCACAGTGTTTGTTGCCCAAATAACGGTAAAAATACTAAAAGCACATTTTTTACATTCCCTACGAAAATAAAAAGACCAGAAGAACTTCAAAAATAGATATCTGAAGTAAAAATACAAAAGGCCTTTATATATACCTAAATATGTAAATTTTTATGCAGGTGATATCGGAATGAATTATACAACAAACATGTGGATAAATGTAGTAAAAATAAATGCTAAAATATTTTTTTAGTGGTGATAAATCTTCTTGATCACCAACACCGCGATCATTTTATTGGAAACAAAAAATCTGTTCTACCAACTAGTCCAGCTTATGTGCCAACAATTTTTTAAAAACAGTTATTGTGTCACACAGCAAATGCTATTCAAGTTCTCAACAGGTACAAAGTTTCTACATATTGATGGTTATGCTTTTAATTATTAAATTAGTAATATAAAAAATATTTTATTGCTGGTATAATTGTTATTTGAAGCGTTGCATAGATTGATCCCAGTCAACAAGTACTTAGGTTTCTTCTACAGAACAATCTACTAATACTAAGGGGACCCTTATTGCGAAGTAACTAACGAAGAATTCATTGACAACGAAGAATATTATGAAAGAAGCGCAAGTTCTTGTTTAGAAAAAGCTTCTCAAGCTTACATAATCGATGAACACAACGAAAATCAGATGTTTTTTAGAGAATCTTCTTTTTGCTGTATTTATAAATCTCTTGAAAGTGAAAAGTGTGATCTCCAGACCCGAACTAATATAAATGAAAAGTATGTTACAATTGAAAAAACTTTTAGAGATATATCTGTTAGAACAGACATAAAAATCATTTAAATAAATAAATAATTCTTTGAACATTTATTAATTTGTATTAATTATTAGTTAAATTGCAATCTTTGTTACTGATTTTCAGTAACTTATTCACACTTTTTAGAATTTAAAAAGATTTTTTTTTTTAATATATTATACTGTGTATAAACTTACATTCTAATAATTTTAAGGGATTAACTATTCTTAATACATTGTATATACTTACTTTTTCACCCCGTAATGAAATAAGATACGAAGATGATCAGAAAAATATTTAAAAACACTATGAAATATTTTAAAAATTAAATTAAATTGTATTTTAATTTTTTTTTGTATTTAAACCCTGCGTTAGCGGTCCTGCAGTTGAGCTTTGTGATTTGGCCGCAAGAAGCCTCTAGTGTCGTGCGCATAGCCAATAATATATAATATAATATTAATATTTAATATATTAATATTGTAACGGGATAACCGTAAAGGAAGGGACCTTAATTTGAAAGATTGTTGTTGACAGTTGATTTTTAGAAGTTTGTAAAAAAATCAACTGACCATTTTAAATAATGTTTCTAGAAAATTCTAGAAACTTCTAAACACACTAACTAGATTAAATAATGTTGTATATAAGGGGATACACGGGCAGTTAACGTCAGTTCAAGTCAAGTGTTCACAAGAGTTCATTGTATTGTCAAGTAGTTAGAAGTTATCCAGCAGAGTTCAGTGTATCTTAACAATTTTGTAAATAAATTGTGTAAAAAGCCCCCATACGTGTTTCAAATTGGTGTCAGGTGTGGGGTGAAGATACAAGAATGCCTGGAAAAAAGATAAATGAACTATTGGTGGCTGAGCTCAGAAGAGAGCTTGAAGAATTAGAGTTGGAAACTACTGGAAGCAAATCCGTATTGTTGAGAAGGCTCCGTGAGTACTACGTAAATAATAATTTGGACCCTGACGCTGTGGAGTTCGAAGACCCAGCTCAAAAAGCAAATTCTGAACTAACTCAACAACTTTCCCGGTTGCAAGAAGAACAAACTCAACAACTTTCCCAGCTGTCGCAACGAATGACGAGCCAACAAGAAGAACAAACTCAACAACTTTCCCGGCTGCAAGAGGAGCTATCAGGACGAATGACGAGCCAGCAAGAGGAGCTATCTAGTCAGATGAAGAGCCAGCAAGAGGAGCTATCCAGTCAGATGAAGAGCCAGCGCGAAGACATGTCCCAGCTGTCCCAACGAATGACGAATCAACAAGAGGAGCTATCCAGTCAGATGAAGATCCAGCGCGAAGAGGTGTCCCAGCTATCACAACGGATGTCCACCCTACCAGAAGAGTTATCCAGTTCCTTCTCCCAGCAAATATCGCATTTGCGCTCCGAAATATGCAACTTGCGAGACGAGCAAAATCAGCAAGTAGCCAACTTGAATCAGCAAGTAGACAACTTGAATCAGCAAGTGGACAACATGAATCAGCAAGTGACCAACATACAAGACCAGCAAAATCAGCAAGTGGCCAACTTCAGAGACGAGATCAACCAGCAAATGCAGTCTGAGATAGAAAAGCTTAAACATGAACTGGAAGCTTGTCTACAAAACCAAACCATCCACCATGGCGACGGAGATGCAGGAAGGATGGAAACCTGTCACGCAGACGTCGAACGACGAAGAAACGAGGAGACGACCCAGGTGCGAACGACAATGAAACCCCCGACCTTCGACGGGAAGACTTCCTGGCCAAATTACCTGAAACAATTCGACGCAGCGGCCAGAGCTAATGGATGGTCATCCCAGGAGAAAGCATTGTCCCTAACCGTAGCTCTGCGAGGCGAAGCTTTAGACGTCTTGCAATCATTGACACCGGATGAATCTGACAACTTCGAGTTATTGGTGAATCGTCTTGAGATGCGTTATGGTCAAACTCATCTACAACCGGTGTACCGAATGCAGTTAAAGAGCCGAAAACAGAAAAATGGAGAAACTATCCAGGAATTTGAAGCGGATGTAGCAAGAATGGTACGACTTGCGTATTCAAATGCAGCGGAGGATTTCCTGGAGTGCCTAGCAGTCCAAACCTTCACCGATGGTCTTCGAGACGTCGAGTTGCAGCGCGCTGTACGGTTGGCGCGGCCGAAGACTCTTGTGGACGCCTTGACCATTGCCCTGGAGTTTGAGGCGGCGACGGAGGCCTCACGTGGAGTTGCTCGACTAAGGGAAATCACCGGTAACTACGACCATGCCGTTCATTCCGTTAGCGACGTTGAAGCGGTAGTAGAGAGATTAATGAAGTTATCTCCAAAAAGAAGGCGCCAAGTGAGATGCTGGAACTGCGGAGAACTAGGCCATTTAAGAAATACTTGCCGCCAAAAAGAAAAATCTTCTGCTGAAGTACCCCAGCAGCAGGAAAACTAGAACGGGTCGACTCCTGGAGGGCGAAATCGACCCCAAACATTCCCGAAGCCCCTCACACCATTAAATTGGCAACTCTGCGACATCACGTGGACAGCTTATATGTAGATGGCCTCCTTGATGGGAAGAATATTAGCATGCTGGTAGACACTGGAGCTACAAAAACTATCGTCCGACCAACCATCATTATGCGAAACAAGATGTTGCCTACCAGTTGGAGACTGCGTACCGCTACCGGAGATTCTGCTAGAGTCTACGGTGAGATACAGGTGACGCTACAGTTTGGTTCAACCTCTCTTGTTCACTCAGTGCTGGTGGCTGACGTTGATGAAGATGTTGTTCTGGGCATGGATGTTATGCTCCACTGTGGTTTTCATTTGGATCTTCGCCAACGTATCCTTCGTACTGGTAATGAAGAAATATTCCTGCACCGAAAACAAGTTGACAATGCCTCGATTAAGCTAATCGATGATATCGAACTTCCGGCAAGCTGCGAATGTGTCGTCACAGCGCGGTTGGATGGACTGGAGCCAGATGGTGCCCCAGCCATGATAGAGCCGAAGAACCATGACCATGAATTGGGAAAAGGACTCCTTGTGGGTAAGACTCTTGTTAGATCCGCCAAAGAGGTACCCATCCGAGTTATCAACTTGAACGATCATCCAGTTCTTCTCCGAAAGGACACGGAAATGGGAAGTTTAGAACCAGTAATGGCTATAATTCACAAGATAAATGTTACGGAAACAGATGAGACCAACGAAATTGAACAATTAATGACAAAATTAGACCCCTCTTTGTCAAAACTAGAAAAGAAACAGGTAAGAGATCTACTTTACCGTTATAAACCTGTATTTGGTTCTAAAAGTAAACTGGGAAGAACTGATGTTGTACAACATAGAATTGACACTGGTGATGCACGTCCGATTCGACAGGTACCCCGAAGGATGCCTCAAGTTAAAAAGGAGGAAGCAGACAGAGCCCTTAAAGAAATGATTCAAAATGGCATAGTCGAACCATCCAGTAGTCCGTGGGCTTCTCCTGTGGTATTAGTGAAAAAGAAAGACGGATCAATGCGGTTTTGTGTCGACTATCGAAAGCTAAATGATGTCACTAAGAAGGACAGTTATCCTCTGCCAAGGATTGATGATGCCCTCGACGCTTTGGCGGGTTCTACTCTGTTTTCTACCTTGGACCTTAAAAGCGGATACTGGCAAGTTAAAATGAATCCTGCAGACAAAGAAAAGACTGCCTTTACCAGTGGATCAGGGTTATGGCAATTCACGGTCCTTCCATTTGGCCTCTGTAATGCTCCTGCGACGTTTGAACGACTAATGGAGAACATCCTGCGAGGTTTGTCATGGGAAACTTGTCTAGTTTATCTAGACGACATCATCATAATGGGTAAGACCTTTAAGGAACATTTATCTAACCTGGAAGAAGTTTTTAAACGATTACAGAACGCTAATCTAACATTGAATGTTAAGAAATGCCACTTGTTCCAGAGACAGGTCAACTATTTAGGACATAACGTAAGCAAGGATGGCGTTGCTGTTGACCCCGCTAAGATACAAGCCGTTCAGGAATGGCCAATCCCTATCGACAAACATCAGCTCCGGAGTTTCTTGGGCCTTTGTTCCTATTACCGACGATATGTCAAGAATTTTGGAGATATCGCCAAACCCTTGACACGTTTGACAGAACAAGATAAGTCCTTCTGTTGGGATCAGGAATGTCAAAAGGCGTTTGAAATATTGAAGAAACAGCTTACGTCAGCACCTGTTCTTGCTTATCCACTTCCTGATGGTAAGCTTATTCTGGACACCGACGCCAGCAATGTGGGAATTGGAGCTGTCTTGTCACAGCTACAAGACGGTAAGGAAAGAGTGGTTGGTTACTTCAGCAAAACTTTATCGAAAGCTGAAAAGAACTACTGTGTAACTCGGAGGGAACTGTTAGCAGTTGTAAAATCCGTCGAACACTTTTATAAATATCTGTATGGCAGAAAATTCCTGATCAGAACAGACCATGCTAGTTTAAAGTGGCTACTTAGCTTTAGGAACCCAGAAGGACAGATAGCAAGATGGCTCGAAAAACTGCAGGAATATGATGTTGAAATCGAGCACAGACCTGGAACCAGACATCGTAATGCTGATGCACTTTCCAGAAGACCATGTCGACCTGATTGCCCCCATTGTACCCGTATGGAGCAGAACGAGGAAAAACTTGCCTTAGTTAAGGTTGTGCCAGAAGACGAGAGCTCTATGCTGGAGGAGCAACAAGAAAACGATTCCGTTCTGAAAAAGATTAGGGAGTGGAAGAGAATGGACTGTCGTCCGTTGTGGAGAGAGATATCCTTATCCTCTCCTGCTTTAAAAGCATACTGGTCCCAATGGAACTCTTTAATTTTGGACGGAGGGCTCGTTAAAAGACTTGTAGAAAATTCCGAGGGCACAGAAACAAGGAAACAAATAGTGGTCCCAAGAAATGCTGTACCGAAAATTTTAAAACAGATGCATAATGATAGTTCTGGAGGACATCTGGGTATCACGAAAACGCTGCAAAAGATCCGAGATAGATTTTACTGGGTAAATTGCACTAATGATGTTAAAGATTGGTGTCGTAAATGCACTACATGTGCTGCCAGTAACGGTCCGCACCGAAAACCGAAGGCGGAAATGCAGCAATACCTGGTTGGAAGTCCTTTTGAAAGAATCGCAGTAGATGTATTGGGGCCACTTCCACAGACCGATGTAGGAAACAAGTACATCTTTGTTGTAATGGACTACTTCACTAAATGGGTTGAAGCATATGCAGTTCCCAATCAGGAAGCTACCACTTTAGCAGATATATTGGTTGAAGAATTCGTAAGCCGATTTGGGGTACCATTAGAATTACATTCAGACCAAGGAAGAAATTTTGAGAGCAAGCTGTTTCAAGATATTTGCCAAAGATTAGGCATCCACAAAACGAGAACCACAGCGATGCACCCCCAGTCTGATGGAATGGTGGAACGAATGAACCGGACTATAACCAACTATCTGTCAAGTGGTGTCAGATTGTCAGAGGGATTGGGATCGACATATTCCACTATTTCTAATGGCAATTCGATCGGCCATCAACGAATCAACTGGCCAAACGCCTGCGAAGGTCCTGTTCGGTAGAGAAATGAGGCTACCATGTGACTTGGTGTTTGGTTGTAAACCTGGTGAAGAAATGGCACGTGAACAATATGTCGCCGACCTTCAGAATCGAATGGAAAATATACACAACCTGGTGCGTGGAAAACTACAGTTATCTAGTGATCGGATGAAGAGGTACTATGACACACGGACAATGGAAAAGAGTTACCAAGTTGGAGATTTAGTCTGGCTCTATAACCCCCGACGGCGTCAAGGTATTTGTCCCAAATTACAAAAGAATTGGGAAGGTCCTTACACCATCAAGAAGAAGATTAACGATGTCATTTATCGGATCGTGAAAATTCCCAGAGAGAAACCCGTCGTGGTCCATCATGATCGTTTGGCGCCTTACCAGGGAAACCACAGTGGAGATGCGCAGCAACTCCAAGAAAATGGTTTGGCTGGCTCAGGGAGTGTGCGGGATTCCGATGTAGGAAATAACATTCCAGGAGGAATGAATCTAAGGAGGGGGCAGTGTAACGGGATAACCGTAAAGGAAGGGACCTTAATTTGAAAGATTGTTGTTGACAGTTGATTTTTAGAAGTTTGTAAAAAAATCAACTGACGATTTTAAATAATGTTTCTAGAAAATTCTAGAAACTTCTAAACACACTAACTAGATTAAATAATGTTGTATATAAGGGGATACACGGGCAGTTAACGTCAGTTCAAGTCAAGTGTTCACAAGAGTTCATTGTATTGTCAAGTAGTTAGAAGTTATCCAGCAGAGTTCAGTGTATCTTAACAATTTTGTAAATAAATTGTGTAAAAAGCCCCCATACGTGTTTCAATATATTAATATTTAATTTAATATATATATAATAAAAATGTAGAAATGTATATGTTTGTGCGCGCATCACATGAAAACTACTGATCCTATTCGAATGAGGTTTTCAAAGACGTATTTGTCTTCTTTAAACTTAACATCTGGTCTATAAAACTTTCTTCCCCCACCACTTTAACGGGCAAAGAAAAATTTTTTTACACAAAAATCAACACGCCACTTGAACGACGTCGCGGGTACATCGAAATAGAAGCCAAAAATAATATATATAATATGTATACATAATTCATTTTCATACAATTTTTTTATAATTAAGTATTACATCAAATGCTCACATTGTCCGACAAATTTATTGCTGCGTTTTTGCTGTCAGACAGCTTAAAAATTTCGTTTATTTCTAGCTCGAAAAAGCAGCAGTTTTAAATTTAGATAATTTCAACCTTTGTTGGACTCGTCAATAGGAAGCTATACACAAAATTTCAAGAATGTATTAATCATTTCGAAAAAAGTGTTATGCGCGGTGGACTATGACAAATAAAATAACAGGCCCGGACAACGTATACTGTGAAATACTAAAGATTTTCTGTAACACAGACAAACATTTGCGTGAGAATCTCGTCGCACTTTTTAATAACATATATAATAGCAAAAACATCACGGAGGACATGCTGCAGTCGACGTTTTCTGCAATCCCAAAGAAACTTAATGTCAACTTTGTGATAACCATAGAGCTCATCACCAAAACCTTAAGCTCGCTGACGGATAACATATACCTTGTACTGACGAGACCCAATAGGTCGAAACCGGTCTACAAGTTATGTTGTCCCTTCTAACTGCAAACCCGAATGGTTGGTTTAAATTATCTATTAGATATACCAACCCCGTTCGACTTTGAAGTGTAATCCATTATCCGTCGGGGTATATAACCCGGGAAGTAGTTGTTTCTTCTTGGTTGAACGGTCATTTTCTTTGAAAATGTTTTTCAAAACTTGTAAACCGATAGAATTCTATATTATATTATTCTTTGATATCTTTTAGGGAAGAATATATAATAAATATGAGTTCAACATTGAAAGATCACAGTTTGGCTTTCGGAAAGCGCTTGGAACTAGAAAAGCACTTTTTTCTTTACAGATGCGGTGTAGAGACATAAAAATTTGTACCTGACCTTTATTGATTTTAGGAAGGCTTTTGATAAAATTAATCATAAACAACTAATAGATATTCTACGAAAGACAGGTATTGGCGACAAGGATGTACAGACAGTGGTGTCAAACAGCAAGAGTAAAAATAGGTAATGAACTTACTGCAAGTAATGTACGTATCTTATCTACTCCGAGGAGGTATTCAAAAACACATGAAAAATACAGCAAATGTTATAAAAATAAACAGGGAGTTAAAGGACAACATAAGATATGCTCATGACATGGCGATCCTTGTCAGTAGCATAGATAAATTACAATATGCAATGGAAAGGATCAACGCAGTCAGTGTGGGTTACGGTCTAATCCTGAAACTCGACAATACAAAATGGATGCTCATTACGAATAAACAACAAACTAATTAACAATGTGAAATCTTACGTATACCTTGGCACCAAAGTAAATGCAAAATGGGAATAGGCGACAGAAATTAAATCGAGTATAGAACGAACTAGAGCATTTAACAGCATGAAACAACTTTTCATAAGCAAGGATTTGTATCTTCCTCTAAAAATACTACTACATCTTTTCGGTCTTGTTATATGGTGCGGAGGCTTCGACACTGACAGAAACGCTCATGAAAAAACTGGATGCATTCTAAATGTGGGTGTTCGTCCTATTTTTCGCATATCCTGGAATGAACATATCAGCAAAATAGAGGAACTCCGCAGAATTGGAAAAGCAAAAGAAATCCTAAACAGTAGAAACTTATCTACGTCTACTTCAATTGATTATCCAGGGAAAAATAGAAAGCAGCGAGGATTAGCCAAGAGAAAACACTCCGATCAAACTGTTCAGAAACGCTGCTAAGAGGCAACGTTCGTAGCGGACAGGACAACAACAAGAATAGAAATAACAATAAATCATTTTTATAGTGAAGATTTTTGTCTGAGCGTCGGCGACTAGGCGAGTGAAGCAAGTTGATCAGAGCAGTTAATAGAGAAAAAGTGTCCGCATACGCACATACGTTACCTATCCCCTTTTTCACTTTCATCACAAACTTATAGTCTATTATAGTGTATAAATAAATATTTTAAAATTTATAATATACAGAACTTTAATATAGTTTACATTTTTTTTCGTAACCTATAGTTTAAAACAATATATTTTTTCAGTTTACTCCTCTCAAGGATAGCATAGAAGGCTTGGCTTGCATTGAAATTCACAAAAATGTATCGAATATATATAATAATAATAATAATAGCTGTTTATTGTCAAAATAAAAAATACAAAAATATAACAATCTATGTGACATGATGGCAGTCATAATTTAGTTTCTAATAAAAACATAGATTTTAATTGAATAAAGGTATTAAACTTTTCATGACAATAGGTTCTGGATAGATTCACCTGCAACAAGTGCAGATGCCTCTCTCTACCCCCAGAACCCAAAACCCAAATTAATCCACAACAAAAATAAATTCTTAAAAGTAGGATATTCTTAGCTCACTGTCCGCTCTACACCCTATTCTACATAATGTAATTTAGATAGGTATATGATATTTTTATCGTTTTTTACTATTTTTTTTTTACAGCTAAAACTTAAAAATCTGAGAGCTGAGGAGTGATCGCTAAGAGTGGCACTGATAAAAACGTCTCTGAGGAGTTGATCCGGAAGAGTTTTTTGCGCGGTGCGTCTTTTAGTCGGTTCAGAGAAAATAAAACGGATGTCAGACTCAGAATATTCCGCCGAAGAAGGCAAAAGGAAGAGATTCGAGAACGAGGAGGAAGGATTTAAAAGAAGTTAGGACACCAAAAAAGGATAAAGGGCATACGATGGCAGGGGAAGAAAAATTAGATAAGATACTAGATAAGTTATCAAAAATAAGAGCGGAACAAAACAAGTATTGGCAAGAAATAGAAACACTAAGAAAGGAAAACATAGAAATCAGGAACAAAAATAAAGAGATGAAAAAAGAGTTAAGAATCATAAAAGACAAAATGGAAGAGCTCGAAAGGAGGGAAAAAAGAAATAATATAGTGATATCAGGGTTGCGCTTGAATACTGATAAAGAGGATGAAATAAAAATAGCGATGGGAAATATGTTACAAAAGCATTGCAATATAAATGTAAATATAAAGAAGGCTGTAAAACTTGGAGAAAAAACTTGCTTGATAGAGTTAGATAACTGGAGGGATAAGAAAACTGTTATGAAAAAAAAGAACATGTTGAAACAAATTAAGGATGATATAATATTTATAAATAACGACTGCACTAAAGAAGAAAGGGAAAATAGAAAAAATTATAAGGAAGAGGGCATATGAGGAGAAAACAAAGGGCAATCAGGTGAAAGTGGACTATAAGAAAATAATTATAAATGGAAAGAAATGAACATGGAATCCTGATATAAATGAATTGGAGATGATAGAAAACAAACAGAGAAAAAACTAGAACAGACCGAACGGACGGATCAAACTAAAATGGAATTGGTGATGAATATGGTTATGGCAAAGGAACAAAAATTTCAAAAAATCTGCAAAAAAAAGACAATGCATGGAGAAAACAAAAATAAATATAGCTAGCTGGAATGTCAGAGGTACAAATGAAGGAGGAGCCTTAAAAAATCTAATGCAGGTTATAAAAAAATATGGAATCGGAATTTTAGGACTGCAAGAAACAAAACAAAAGAATAACAATATTATAGAAGTGGAGGGCCATGTAAAGGAAAATTGTGGTCGATTTTAAGCCTGTATCGGAGAGAATTTGCCGGATACGTATAAGAGGAAAGTACCGAAAAATAAGTATAATTAATTGCCACGCACCTACAGAAGAGAAGGATATAAAAGTAAAAGATGATTTCTATCAACAAATACATGAAACCATGAAAATGGTACCAAGATATGATATTAAGGTAGTGTTAGATTTCAACGCCAAAGTGGGGAGGGAAGAGGAATTTAAAGAAGTAGCTGGAAAACATAGTATACACAAAGAATGCAGCGAAAACGAGGAAAAACTAATAAAATTTGGACTGAAGCATAAAATGAGAATCATGAATACGTATTTTGAACATAAATCCATACATAAAATAACGTGGATCTCCCCTAATGGAAAGGTATGCAACCAAATAGACCACATGCTGATCGAAAGTAGACGTGCTGTAAAAAATGTCAGAACTTTTAGAGGGGCGGATACAAATTCCGACAATTTTTTGGTCGTAATGAAATTGGAACAGGAAATGCTAAAGGCACCAAAAGAGAAAACAAACACAAGAAAGAGATATAACATGGAAGCTTTACAGGATGTGAATGTCGATGAAAATTATAGAAAAGAAATTACGAAAAACCTGGAGCAGAATCCAGAAACGTACAATGTAGAAGAAGAGTGGAAACATATTGAGTTGGCTCTAACACAGTCATCGAATGGACTATTAAAAACGTCAAAGCAAAGAAGGGGTAGAGACTGGTTCGATGCAGAATACAGGATGGCAATAGAAAATAGAGAGAGAGCGAAAATACGTTTATGCAAAGAAAACACACAAGAAAGTCGAGAAGTGTTATAAGCAATGTGCGAAAACGGTAACAAAATTGTGCAGAAAGAAAAAACGTGAGTTCTGGAAAGCAAAAATGTGCAGTATTGAGAAAAATTTTATTCATAATAAGATACGAAACTTTTACCAAGAAGTGAAAAAAAAAATAGGGAAATAGATACAAGACAAGTAAAATGTTGTAGAGATAAAGATGGGACATTAATTGGAGACACATAGGAAAAACTAGATAGATGGGCACAATATTTTGAGGGTGTGTTAAATGGAGGTAGTTATGAAGTAGAATACACTGAGGAGAAAGAGACAAAAGAGGAAAATATTGCTATAGATAAACCAATAAAAGAACCAACGGAAAAAGATATATATGAAGTTGTAGCGTATTTGAAAAACTCTGAGAATAAAATTTAATTTTTTATTTTTTTTATAATTCTTTCTTACTTATTACCGCCCGGTATTCTCAACTTATTAGACGTTGCTACATCTCTAACGGTTTTAGTTGCTAAGCAGAATATCGATCGGTGTATTAACCAATAAGGTTCCGATTTTAACATCATATGATGGGACGCGAAAGGCAGCATCCCTGAGTACCGCCATTTTCTAATCACTCTAGCTTGGGTTTTTGTGCGATCAAGACTATATGTACAACCCCTAGTTTCAAGTCCCGGCAAATTTTCTTAAGATTTTTAAAAAAATTACTTGCTATTTAGTGTTTCTAACTAAGTTAAAGTCAGTGAATGAGTGATGGAACCGTTCTGATGAAAAAGCTGTCGATTATTACTGAAGAATAACTAAATTTTACCGTATTGTATAAATTGGGTGTGGCCCCATTTAATTATACTATCTAGGAATCAAACTGTAAGTTTTTTTATATCATTACTATTGCTTAACTACCAGAAAAAGAAGGAATGCCATTTATTTCTTTGGAATAAAAACTTAATTGTAATCCGCATAATTAATATCCAAGTATGGGTAATTAACGTAAGAAGTGATCATAAACTCCATAGTGCAACCTGTTTTATAACAAAAAAAAAACCGGTACTTTTCTACAGACCCCAGAGTGTGAAAATTCGGACAAGTTTACCGAATACATGTTTCATTTACCAGTGAAAGAGGTGCGCAGGGTCTGAATTAGTTTTTTTTGTAACACATTTTATGGTTAATTTTTGATTTCTTAATGTTTCTTATAACTTAATTGTTTTAATTTAAACTATTATATGATACCCCATTCTTTTACTCGAGTAAAAAAATCTTTTAAGCTAAAAGTGATTTATTATTTTTTTAACATAACATTTTGATACTTTTAAATTTCTTTCACTTCACCTTCTGCTTAAATGGGTACACAAAAAATAACAATATAATATTACTTAGCTGTTATTGGATGTGTAGTATTATTTCTCTATGTGATTAAACACTAGTGTGTTTCACTGTATTTTACCTTATTTAATTTGTTGATATTTTATATGTTTATTGTTTCGTTCGTACGCCTGACTTATTACTACTTTCAGTAATAAATATTGTTTATTGTTTATTTATATGTTTTATTTCTGACCTGGTGTAAGTTATTCTGATCTAGTTTCATCAACAATAAGAATGAGACGTATTTAAATCCTAAATCTTAATTTTTGAATTCATTTTTATCTCATTAATATAAATGGAGCTGTTGTGATAAGTAAAGAAAAAAGTAAGTATAACTTTATCTTTCTAGCTTTGCCAATAAAAGTGTTTAATTTAAAGTTTTAACAAGAACATCTACCGGGTTACCTGATTTTACCTTATCTTATCTTATATTTCCTATATCTTTCTAATTTTAACTTGACCTACAACAACTTATTAATTATCCTATCCTATTAACATAGTCAAATCTTTTTTCCATCTGGGTTTCTTATATTTCCCCATCCTTATGATAAAAAAATAAGTGGCGCCCATTTACCTTTCCCTTTTTCATCATTTCTCTCATTTTCTTTTTAGTCCCTTTTAAATTCTTTTATCTTTTCTTTTTTCTAGTAAATATATCCCCGTATATCTTTCCAATACGATATCATCGAGCTCGTTCGAATCCACGCTCGCTCTCCTCCTACCCCCTGAGTGCCGTTCGCATTTGTTAACCTCGATAAAACGAGCCTTTTAACATTTTGAGAAAAAAGAGGTTACACATAAAATGGCGCCCAACGTGTAGGGAAATTTTGAAAGCAACTACTACAACAAAGAATAAAGAATTTAATAAAACAAATATGGAGAGATGAAAAGATACCAGCTGCATGGAGAAGTTCGCTGATATGTCCTATTCATAAAAAGGGTGACAGGAGTATATGCGAAAATTATAGAGGAATTGCCTTAATAGACGTCGTGTACAAAGTGTTGAGCCTTATTATAAGAAAGAGGTTGAATGTATATGCCAATGAGATAATAGGAGAGTATCAAGGAGGTTTTAAGAAGGGAAGGTCTACTATCGATCAGATATTTACACTAAAGCAAATACAGAACAACAGTTATGAGCAAAATCTAGGATTGCATATATTATTCATAGATTATAAACACGCTTATGATTCGATAGACAGAAAGAAGATGTTCAACGCTCTAAATGACCTGGGGATACCAAGCAAAGTACTCAATCTCATAAAAATGACGCTGGAAACAACGGACAGGAAGGTTACCAATGAGGGAAGAGTATCAAAACCTTTTAGAGTTACGACAGGGAGATCCTCTATCCACTGTACTCTTTAATCTGGTATTGGAATCGATTATTAGGAAGAGTGGACTACAAGTAAAAGGCATCATTTATTATAATAGGCTTCAGGTGATTGCGTATGTTGACGATATTGCGTTGATAACAAGCCCTAAAGCAGACTTAAAGAATGCATTTAAGTAATTAGAAATGGCATTTACGGACTTTGCACTGAAAATAAAGACAAAGTATTTAGAAATGAGAAGGGAAAATACGTCAAATAAAGTGCTCAAAACAAGAATAGAGAATCAAAAGGGAAGGAGAGACTACAATTTCGAGAGTATAGATCAGATGGAGTATTTGGAAGTAATCATAACAAACAATAATGAGGAGGAGACGGAGATTGATAAAAGAATTAGTAAAGAAAGTAGAGCTTGGGGAAGTCTATCAACCATAATGAATTCTAAGATGTTATCGAGAAAGACAAAAGTAAAAATCAATAGATCAGTGGCACGAGCATCTGTCCTTTATGGAAGTGAAACATGGGTGTTAACTAAGAAAAACGAAATTAAGCTACAAGTCTGGGAAAGGAAAATATCAAGAAAAATCTTTGGTGGCATTAAAGATCTGAACGGGCAGTGGAGACGCCGAACAAATGACGAAGTTATGCAGTCATATGGCCAAACTTCCATTACTCAGGTTATTAAAGCTCAAAGGGCAAGGTGGTTGGATCATTTATATAGAATGCCGGAGGTTAGACATGTGAAAAAGCTGCTGATCGAAGGAGGAAAGAATAGGAGAGGAAGACCAAAGAAAAAATGTTTAAACGCCGTTGTGGAAGATATCAGAAGAGTGGGAATTCAGAATTGGAAAAACAAGACAAGGAATAGGAACGAAAATAGAAACGAAAGCCATAAGTCTTTAAGGCTTGTAGTGCTGGGATATATACATAAACGATTTTGATTTTGCAGTTTTTAAAAAAACAAATTAATTCTACAAATTTTAGCAATCGCCATTGTTATGTTTTGTTTTGATGTTCGAGATAATAAACTTTTGTAATTTTACATCAAATATAAGACTTTTTAATGGTAAGGATATTTTTGCAACGGTAAGGATATTAATTGTTAATTAAAAAAACGCGACAAAAACTTTTTAACAACCATATTGATTTTCCTTATATAGGACCACACCAACTAAAACAAGTCAGATACCTGCATATGTCCCGAGAAAAATCTTATCTCCCTGATTTAAATATGGTTAAACAACTCGTCCTGTGACCGATTTGTCTCGTTTTTATGGTATACGGAGAAGATGTATGATTTTTATAATTAACTTAACCGATTTGCCTCCGGAAACAAAAGTTTAAAAACTACCTTTCAGAAGTGTATTTTAACTCTTTTTACTGAACGCCAGTAATAATCTAAAAAGACTTACCTTCTGAATTAAATGTCGTGTCCCCTAAAAGTAATTCCCCATTGGACTCTGTTTTAAGATCGGGAAAATCACAAAACGAGTGTAAATCTTCTTGTTTAATATTAAAATCAAGACTCATGTCAGTTTGATGATAGTTTTTAATTTCTAGTAAAAGTTGGTCATCAATATCGATTTTTTCAGTTTTAATTTTTCCTTTAAAAAAATCTACTTCATAATTTGTTTGAGCTGAAACATTTTTAAAGGTTATTAAAAATAATTAAATTCGTTTTGAAACTTTTTTTTATGATATTTAAATTGTTGATTTCTTTTCTAATAGTCCAAGATCCCAGAGCGTTCTGACATAACTTATTTTCACATAGATGAAACCTTCACGACTTAGTAGCGTCTAGTCTACTTTAAATACCTGCCTACTTGTGGAGCTTGCCCTGTGACACCTGGGCAGGTACCAGGTGAGAAAGGTAACTAAAAATATGAGTTATCTAACTTAAATTTGTATGGCTGATTTTTATATATATTTTGTAGAATATTATTCTAAACTAGAATTATAACGTCTCAGACACTTTTCATGGACAAAATAAGCTCGACAAAAAATTAATGAACTTTACTTATTTTTTCATGTCTGACTTTTAAATATGTTATTCAAGTAACTATTACAAAGTTATATTTCATCAGTCAGACAAATTCGAGTGACCAAACATCCCCTAAACACAAAATTATTCAACCGGGAGTGCGAGCGCGAGGGCACTATGCGCATGCATTTCAGAGCGAGTGAGACCTTCACAACAACTTCGTTCCCTTCTTAAACTCACCATCTTTTATGCAGTTTGGAGATCCAGAGTCGTGTACTCATAAGCATATACAAAAAGATATTTTCCAAAAAATTCAGAAATTCATTTGCGAAATTTACAGTGTTCCTGGTGTACTCGATGTTTATGCTGCCCGACTTCAGCTGTTTGTAAATAATTACAGCGTAAATAGCATTAACGAAGAATACATGCAATCGAAAAAAAATTTAATGCAAGCAATTTACCACCATGTAAAACTGAATTATTTCAACAATTTCTTCGAGCGAATTACATTTCTAGTATATGGCATAACGCAAGTGAAAAATTACCGAACATTTTAACTCCTAAACACAATGGGTGGTGGCTAGAAGAAAACTTTTATTGGTTTGATGGTGACCAATAGACCAATTACCCGGAGACATTAGTGAACTCCTTAAAAATTCTAGTACTATACTTTGACTTAAGTTTTAGATTTATTGTATTTATAATTTTATGTTTTTGAATTCTTTAAACTGTTTTTTGCAGAATTCGCTGTCAGCAACGACAACATTACTGATGACGACGAGGATGACTTGAATGGACAATATCATGATTGGATGAGCAATGAAAACTTCAATGACTGTGTCGATGATTGCGATGATTAAAAGATAAACAAATATTTGCTGTAATTAATCATAGTTCTATATTTTTTGGTAAAATAATTTTTTCTTAAAATTTTTCTAACTGGTATCTTTTTACAGTAAAATAAAGATAATTCCTTATAAAAAAAATGGATCATCATATATTCACTATGCCAAATACATGCAATAACTAAATTCACTTTAATATTTGTTAATTCACAACTTATAATAAAGCTCATCCCTGATTAGAAAAAGAGATTAAAAAAGATTCAACTTGACAAATATATAGATATACATTTTGCATGAGTTGAATCCTTTTAAATCTTTTTTTTTAATAAGGGATCTTATTGAAATAAGGATGCAAAAATCTTGGATTGAAATTAGTAAGTATTTTCAATATATTTCAATTTTTTACTCTGAGACGCCTGCGCATAGTGCTCTCGCGCCCGCACTCCCGGCTGAATAATTTTGTGTTTAGGGGATGTTTGGTCACTCGAATTTGTCTGACTGATGAATTACTTGAATAACATATTTAAAAGTCAGACATGAAAAAATAAGTAAAGTTCATTAATTTTTTGTCGAGCTTTAAACCGTCTGACAAAAGCTCTGGTCCATGAAAAGTGTCTGACACTTTATAATTCTAGTTTTGAATAATATTCTACAAAATATATATAAAAATCAGCCATACAAATTTAAGTTAGATAACTCATATTTTTAGTTACCTTTCTTACCTGGTACCTGCCCAGGTGTAACAGGGCAAGCTCCACAAGTAGGCAGGTATTTAAAGTAGACTAGACGCTACTAAGTCGTGAAGGTTTCATCCATGTGAAAATAAGTTATGTCAGAACGCTCTAGGATCTTGGACTATAATTCTAGATGCAACAATCAAAAAATATAATTTGTAAAAGAATCTGTATAAATATTTTTTGTTTTCCAAAATAAAATTTTATCAAAATTACGACATTAAATTAAATTAGGTAAAAGCAATGAAAAATCAAAGTTAATATACCTACAACAAAAACATTTGTTTCTTTTTAATTTTAGAAATATAATATATATAGAATATTTCAAAAAATAAATAAAATAATTACAGAGCATCTTACTTAATTCCACCGGGTCGAAACAATAAGATTCGGATTTTGGTTCTTTGAGTATTTCAATTCCTTCTTGTTTAATTAGAGGAATTTCCATGTTTTCTTTATTAACATTTTCGCCTAAAATTATATGTAAAGATAATTTAAAAAAATAAAAATAATGCAATAAATATTTTTCTCCACTACCATTAATGAATGTAATAATTCCGACTTCATTTTTCATAATAGAAAGTGTTAATTCTCACTCTTGAGAGTCTTGAGATAGAATATTCATTCTGAAACACTTGCTTCTTATGTGTTTTGCATGTATTTCCATTCTATAACTAGTGACGGAATAACATTCTGTAATTGCTCAACAAAAAACATAGATTGCCCTGCGAATTTCAAAACTATCACTCAGTTTGTCAGTGCGACGTTCTAATTGTTTTAAATAAACAGAATTATTACATGGTCGTGGAGAAAATACAGTCTGTTACACGGTTAGAATGAAAATTCGATAACTCGTGGTCCTCTCGCTCGCTACGCTCGCGTTCGGAATTCTCCACTCGTATCGAATTTTCATTCTAACCTTGTTACAGAATATACTATTAAAATTTCGAGAATTTAATTTGAATTTAAAACTAAAATCAATGTATTCTTATAAATGTGTGAATCTGAAAAAAAAAATTTTTAAATTTTGATCTTACCAAATTCTAGTTCTGATTCGTCGAAAATTTCAATTTTTTCGAGTTTAATATCAGGAGGTTTCGTTTTTTCTTTATAAACATCCATTTTGTAACTTTCTTGAGCTGAATCAAAATGAAAATGTATTTTATAAAAATACTTAAAACTTGTTTTCAAGATTTTTTATATTTTAATTCATGTTTTATGTTTTTAATTTTTTAGAAAGTTTTTATATTTTCGCCGTGTTCTTTGTCTCTGTGTCATTCCGTGGAATTTTGTAATCGAATTTAAACCTATTTCCCGACTACCTAGAGCTCTGAAATTTTTAGGATAGCTAAGAACTGGATGACAATGAATGTTTCAAGTGTGTTTAGGTATATACATAGATTTCGAAATTTACACTGAATTGATATGAAATATGATATAAGTTGTGTATACATATTATCATTTTGAAAATTTTTAAATAATTCGTTCGTAGCCTAATTGAATAAGCGTCGGATATCAGTTCAAGTGACAGTTCTGTTATGTTATCATAATGGGATCGATTACGTGAGAGAGAAGTTTTTTTTTGTTCTAACTACATGTGAAAACAGTAATTATTATTTTAACTGTTAATAAAATAAACTAATTTAGAAAATTTTTGAGACTGTACTGTGGACTATGCCGTAATCTATCTCGATAAAGCGCTATTTGCCAAGGGACAGGTTACACTTAGTAATAATTTAAAATAATTAGACTTATAAATCATCAGAAAAAAACTTTCTACTATAAAAAGTTTTTTTAAACTTTAAATAAGTCTAATCTATTGCAAACTTCGTTACGATCCATAAATTTTTAATTTTAAACAAATATCTCACAAAGTATGAAGTGAACATAAATTATTTTGGTATAGTTTAAAGAGAATTAAAATCTGCTCCTAAAAAAATTTTTCATTTTATACGCTATTTAAAAATTTCTGATATTTATACAACTTTTATGCCGTTAAATATTTTGTAATCTACTTATTTTTTTTTTAATACAAGAAAAAAAATAATTAAACAAATAAGAAAAAAAAAGGTGAGAGGTGTCAAGGGACACCCGGATGGAACGAAGTTCATTTCGATTAATTAGTTAAGGAATTGTAATTTGTAAACACAACAGAGTGTTTATACATTTATTATTGTCTGTATAAAATCTCCACTTAACCTAACTCCATCAGCAATATCCAAAATTTGTGGGGAACCAAAAATGTCAGGATACATTATTGTTATTACTTTCTATTATTTTATTATTTATTATCTACAAAAACCTGTATAAACTTAACAAAGTCGCGACACTACACTATAAAAAATAGTAAATCCATTATACCTGAATATTTTCAACAGTTTGTTTCTTTTAACAAAAGTGTCCATTTATACAATACCAGAGGTTTAGATGACATACATATATCTAGAATAACTTTTTATTTCAATTTAATTTAAAACAGGAATTAACAATTTAATTCAAAATTTTAAAATTAAAATATTTGACAGTAACTGACAGTTAAGGTAATTTGACGTAGGTACCTAACTAGTCAAGTTACGAACTATTTTTAAAATGTTTATGAATTTATTAATTTATAAAAACAGGATGAAATAAAATATAATACTATTATAGGTAATTATTTTTTTTCTACTAAGTATTTTCTTTTTAATGTACATTTTCTTTTAATTTAAAATAGTGTCTTTTTAATTGTAATATATCTATCTATGAGAGAGAGAGAGAGTTTTTTATTTTTTGGTCTGTGAGAGAGAGAGACAGACAGACGTGTGTCGTGTCGTGACAATTTTTGGTCTGAATTTTTTTTTGGCTAGCTCCTAGCGTCAGTCGTAACTGGTCGTTAACGCCCGAAAGGGAACTTCGTTCCAATAATACAATAAATACTAACATTCAATAATACAAAATTCTGATTAATCCAAGTAATGTAATTCTTCGAAAATTTTAACTTAATGTCAGTAAGAGATAATTATGTTTATGTAATAGTAGTTTACGTAACAAGTCCCGAAAGTGGTCTTTTACTGGACGAGTCCAGTAAAAGCACTTTTGGGACGTATTACATACAATATTTTTTTTTAAACCAGCCAGAATTTAGTAATTTCCAGTTTATCTTTGGGTCAAAAAAACTCATTTTGTCGGACCGGGCCAGAAAATTATTGTGATAGTCCGGTAAAAGCTTTTACCGGACTCATTTTTATTTTCTGGCTCGGTCCGACGAAATGAGATTTTCTGACCTAAAAATAAACCGGAAAGTACTAATTTCTGGTCGGTTTAAAAAAACTTATTTTGGTCCTCTCCAAAAACAATACTATTAATTACTTCAAAATCGTCCGGAAAATTACATTTTCCGGCCGAGGCCGGCAAAACACCTTTTAGGTTATCTAAAGAGATGGCGCTTGAGTTATCACAAATACATAATGAATAATACAAATTTTAATTAAATTTATTTAAAAACAGCGTATAATATACTAAACTAATAACTTTTTCTAAAGGTAAACAAGATTCTAATTTACATTTAATTTCTCTCACAATTTTTATTTTCATTTTGACGTTTATGTCAATTTACAACCACTTATCGGATTATGAAAATACATATCTCGATTTTATTTTTGCTCATTGAACTATAATAGTTCATTGTCTCTGCTATTTTTATATAAAATTATTAGATATTATTGTTAATAGTTTCAATATAACAATTTTTACTGTGCTTCTTATTAGCACAATATTCGTATGTATAAAAATTAAGGATCTTGAAATCGATTATCAGAAAATCATTCCTTATTACTAATTTTTTTAATCGTGCAATAGATGTCAATAAACACCTAATCTTGTATGTCACAAAGTAAAAAGTTTTTGAACTTTTGAAAACATTAAAAAGTGGTCGGACCAAAAAATAGTGTGTTACACGTCCGGAAAATGTTTTGCAAGTAATCGTAATTTGTTTTCCGTCCTTGTGTCACAAATAACTATTACAATTGGATATATAGTAAACGTACTGGACGAATTTATTTGGTTTTTTATTGGTAGTTGCTATAAAGAATAGAGCAAGATCTAAAATTAAAATTAGGGTTACATTACGTTTGTAACTTATCATAAAATCTGAATTTATGCTGTATGAATTAATACTAACATTAATATTTACGATTACTATAAATAAATTGATGTTACGCGATACTGTGTGATTCACATTAATCGGAATGAAAAACATTCAATTTAGTTAGTGTAAAAGTTGTCTTTTAAACAATTGGCTAAATACAACAACGAAACTTTTCTATGGGTACCAGAAGGAGCTTGTCGAAAACAAGACTGCAGATAGTCTCGGACTATCGGACTTGGACGTTTCTGTGGCATCTCGATGGCGCATTATGGTTAAAGTTCTTAATTTGGAAAAGGAACTCAGTATCCCTAGTAGAACCGAATGTTGGATATATATCGGCGCAACCTCGCGCCAATATTAAAATCTTGGCGCTATATTGGTGCACAATATCAATATTCAGCCAATATTGGGCCAATATTGATAATGAATATACCGCCAAGATTCGGTTGCGAATGTTGGCCAGACATTGGTGCAATATTGATCAATATTGCCAATATATAACCAATATTGGATATATATAGGCTCCAGCTTTTTTTGTAATATTGCCTTGGCAACCAATATTGGTGGAATATTGGCTAAATATTGGTTAAGCGAAATATTGATAAACCAATGAACTGCCAATATTGGGCCTATATTGCGATCAATATAAACCCAATATTGTGACACAATATTATATACAGATTGGCAACCCAACGTTTGGCCAATATAACTAGAGAACATTTTCAACGATATTGGCGGTTATGTATAAAACCGTTTTGTATCCAATATTGGTTTAAAATGGACGTTTTATATTGGCCGTTATTGGGAACCAATATTGGCGGAATATTGGCTAAATATTGGTTGAACAAAATATTGATGAACCAACGAACTTCCTATATTGCGCCTACATTGCGACCCAATATTGTAACAATATTATGTATACATTGGCAAGCCAACGTTTGACCAATATTACTATAAAGACTATTTTCAACAATATTGGTGGTTATGTATAAAACTGTATTGTAGCCAATATTGGTTTAAAATGGAAGTTTTATATTGGCCGTTATTGGGAATCAATATTGGCGGAATATTGGCTAAATATTGGTTGAACAAAATATTGATGAACCAACGAACTTCCTATATTGCGCCTACATTGCGACCCAATACTGTGACAATATTATGTATACATTGGCAAGCCAACGTTTGGCCAATATTACTATAAAGACTATTTTTAACAATATTGGTGGTTATGTATAAAACTGTATTGTAGCCAATATTGGTTGAAAATGAAAGTTTTACATTGGCCGTTATTGGGAATCAATATTGGGGGAATATTGGCTAAATATTGGTTGAACAAAATATTGATGAACCAACGAACTTCCTATATTGTGCCTACATTGCGACCCAATACTGTGACAATATTATGTATACATTGGCAAACCAACGTTTGGCCAATATTACTATAAAGACTATTTTCAACAATATTGGTGGTTATGTCTAAAACTGTATTGTAGCCAATATTGGTTTAAAATGGAAATTTTATATTGGAATCAATATTGGCAAGATATTGGCTAAATATTGGTGAAACAAAATATTGATAAACCAACGAACTTTCTATATTGCGCCTACATTGCGACCCAATATTATACCTCCAATTGAGATAAAGGACTACTTGCAAACACATTTTATTACAGTTTAAAAGTTATTTATCAAATGTTGGAACGAGCACCTATTTCCTTGGGATAACAATAAATAAATTTAAAAGTTTAATTTATATTGGAAATCCATCAATTAAAATAACAGGTATTTATGCAACTAGTGCGTAAAGTGACCTTTATTGACGAATGTGAATGTTGTCGCATGAGCCGCAGGTGAATGCGACAATCACATGAGTCAAAAAAGGAACCTTTACGCACGAGTTGCATACAATATTTTTTCTACAACCGAATTTTTTTACAAGAAATACAAGTATAGGTCTGATTTTTTTTACGCACTAGTGCGAAAAAATCTTGTACGGAACTCGTTATAAAACTCTATTTTGTTTAACTCGTGTTAAAAGTTATTTTCAATCGAACATTTTATTTAATTTAAAAATAATACAAAATAAAAACAAAAGAAATTATTGTTTTTATTTTTTAAATAAGCAACTATTTTATGGTATTTTGAAATATCAATATTATTTTTAATTGTTATATAGAGTAGATTTTAACATGAAGTACACAGACCAGGTAGTATATTATTTGGTTTTAAATCTTTTGTTATTTGTTTGTTAAACTACTTTTTTGTTTTTAATTAATCCATTAAAAACTAACTAATTTGTATATTTCACACCTCCTCAATTACCACAAAAGGGAAATGTTAACTTCCAATTTAAGCTAAATATTTAATATAACAAATTGGTTTACATTGTCTATACCTATATATTCGGTACATAATGGTGACGACACTACAGTGGATATTTATTTTTCAGTTTAAGTACGTACATCAAATTGGTCTATTATTAACAAACAAATAGCTTTTAAATTTTTTACAAACCAATACTAGGCCATTAATAAGTATCAGTCGGTATATATATATATATATATATATATATATATACAATATATAGCTTATATTGGTTGTTAATATTTTATAATTTTTGAACTTCCAGCGGAGAACAACATTGGCTCAATATGAGCTAGAAACATTGGGGAAATGTATTTTGGAGATATTACCCCAATATTCATTATCAATATTGGGGTTATATATTTTGCCAATATTAGCTCTGAATTGTATACCAATATTGCGGCTATATGTTTCACCAATATTGACGCAATATTCGCCGCCCAATTTTGGGTTTTATTGGTCTGCCAATATCGGCCCAATATTGGCGCAATATTCGCTGACCAATTTTGGGTTGTATTGGTTGCCAATATAGGCGCAATATTCGCTTCCAATGTGTGACAGTGAAAACCCTAAATTGACTACCAATATTGGTGCTATATAGCCCCAATATTGGCACGCCATTGTAACATATCGTGGCTAGCAATATTGCGCCAATATTGGCCCAATATTGCGGGCCAATTTTAGGCTACATTGGAAAATCAATATTGGCTAATATTGGGGCAATATTGCTTTCGAATGTAGCCTAAAGTTGGCTATATATTGGCGCAATATTGTGCAATATTGCGCCAATATTGGACGTATATTGGAAAATGTTAACATTTTTTTCTATTTCCAATATTGTCGAATATTGGTTCCAACATCTGGCCAATATCGCGCCAAGATTAATTTCTACTAGGGATAGCCTACTGGAAAAACATTCCAGACCAAAGACAAGCAAAAAATACAGCTTTCACGGCACTAAATTACTCTTAGAACATTGTTCACTGAGGTACCAATAAACCGGGCAAAGTGGACAGTGAAACATGCAGATAAAACGGCTTCTAAGAGTCTGATCGAGGTCAAACGTACATTTTAAGCGGATAACCGACTTTCTGAAAAGTCTAAACCTTATAGACTTATAATATGATGCAGGGTATACAGAAAGGATCTTTTAGGTCGCAGGGTACTAAGGTCACCTAGGCCAATCGACCACACTTATATTCATTACTAATTTTTCTAACATCATTGTTTTTCTTTTTTGGTTATGACCACAATATTATCAGCATGTGCTAGTCTAAGTGTACCTTTATTTATTTTCCTGACTATGTACTCCAAGCCAAGATTGAACAGATTTGCTAATAACGTATGTCCTTTCTAGCCCCTTTATTTATGACAAATCCTTCAGTTTCTCCTACTTGGGTTTTTATATTTACTGCAGTTCT
The DNA here is from genome assembly GCA_964028335.1 of Altica lythri. Taxonomy (NCBI): domain Eukaryota; kingdom Metazoa; phylum Arthropoda; class Insecta; order Coleoptera; family Chrysomelidae; genus Altica; species Altica lythri. The sequence goes on along the minus strand of OZ034806.1, from coordinate 2,877,409 downwards.
ATCACTGTCATTTTTTATAATCTTCTTAATTTCTTATGTATTCTCATTTCGCTTACAGCTACCAGTAGTTGCGATCTTTTTATTGAATGAATCCTTGGAAGTTTATAAAAACAGTTCAATTTCTATTTTATATCCATGGGCTTTCTCCATGATCCGCTTAACCGTATGTGTGGCATCTGTTCTTAACTTGCCTTTAATAAATACGCATTGGTACTGTCCTAAGATATTCATCGTCGCTTTACTCAGTCTTTGTTTGTATTAAGGTTAACATGGTTTTTTATTTATCTATTTATTTATTACGGGAAAACCCCATTAACTAATTTTACAAATTACAAAATAAAGGTTATGTAAACAGATTGAAAATAATAAAAATTAACTCAAAAATTAACAATAAACTTTGTGAAAAAAAAAACAAAGATAAATAATTCTATTTTATAACCTAACTCATACATTCAACATCAGACTTTCGGTTACATCAGGTTTTGCATGCTGTGTTTTATATAATATAATTATATTATTGCTAGCAAAAAACTGAATATGAAGAGATATTACTAAGGTTATCCCTTGCATATTAATGTTAAAATTATTTTGCTCATAGATTTAGATACTACAGCTAACTATGTCATAAAATAAAGTGGTGGGGGAGCGTCGAACAGGTTTTCATTTAACGATAAATCTTAAAGTCTTAAACGGCCAAACGGAATTTAACAAACTATGTATATGTCGTTTAAAAGAGCTTTTTTAACTTAACAATCCACAGTTTAAACATTACCAAAAAATATTTTTCTGTGATGGCCAAGGGCGCTGTTTGGCAATGCAATAATTTTTGTGAATTTTGTTCTAACAGTTACAGTTTTATGAATGTATCCATTTTTGTGTTTTGCAACCGTTACGTCTAAATATATCAGGAACATTTTTGAGGCTCATGCACTTCGTTCTACAAAAGGGTCTTATATTAAATAACCCTTTTGCAACAACAAATTCATAGCCTTCATGTAGCGTTTTGGGTAAATTTTGTTCTTTAATAATTAAGTGAGACATTCTTCTTATAAATAATTTGGGAATTAAAAACATTTAATTTTTCACTAAAGAGTGCTGAATTTGTACTATTTGCTATCTTAAATATTAAATAGCTTTTTTTATTATTGTGTTTTTTGCGGTCCCTACATTTGTGTGCGATATTTTTTACAATGGAGAATTGAAACGTAAATAAATACAAATTCTTTTAGCGCGATATTAAGTTGATAAGAATAGATAAATTATTCGTTGGTCTGTGTCAGAGGTTCAGAAGCGAAAAGCGGAAAAAAATTAAAAATTTTATTCAGTATTTTATGAAAAAATTAAATGATGTATTTTTGCAAGATTCTTTTTAAAATCTTAGTTTACAAAGAACTTATACAACAAAAAGCATAAACATGCTATTTTGTAAATAATTTTGGTTATTCTAAAATTTTTAACATTTTAATAAAACAAAAAAATAATACTTCCGCACGTTTTTTTGCCTGATTGAGTAAGCAGAATATGTTTTTATGTTGGTAGGGTATGTAATTCATTTTGGTTATTCTAAAGTTCATTATTTTACTCAAAAATGAAAAATACGTATTTCTGCAGGCCTTTTTTATATGAATATGTCTGAAAGAATGTTCCCAATGTTAAACAGAAGCTTGTTTTTATGTAACTGATTTCGGTTATTCTCAAGTCGGGAAATTCAAAACGGTGTATTAACGCAGAAAAAGTTTTTTATAATTCACGTTCACAAAGTTTCTATTTCGACATAAAAACAGTATCGAAATAGATTCATTGTAACACTGTTTTTGGTAACTTTTTGTTTTACACAATTGGTTGCACTGCACTTATTTTCAACGAAAGAGTTCAGGTAGTAAATCAAGAAGTATGTTGTAGTAAATTATTATTTACATTATCAGCGTTATTGCTAAATTCGGAATATTTTATACAAATTTGACAAACATTCTAATTTAAAATCATTAAAACTGACAAGTGTCAAAACTGTCAAGATTGCCAACATAAATAAATATTTTGAAAAACTCTCATTTTACTTTTTTTTATACTTTTAAAAGTTCATTATAAAAAATAGTATGTAACACTCGAGTTACAATGACGGTTTGTAGTACTCGTTCTTTGCGAAACTCACCGCTTCGCGGTTCGTTTCACAAACTGAACTCGTACTACGAAACCTCTGTCATTGTAACACTTGTATTACAATATACTATTGTCAATCTGTATTTAGGAAGGCTTCTAGACAACATTTTTTATAAAAACTGATTTCGGCTAAACGAAAGTTTACTCCATAAATTAGACACAACTGTGTAATGTTACGTTTAAGTTACGACTATTTCGTAATTAAAATGTACCTATATTTGAGTTTATATAAGTAGGTATGTAAAAATTGTATAACTTAAATGATTTAATTGTCTGAAAGTTATACGTCTTTTATAGTACACTATTTCTTACAGTGTATTAAATGAAATGAATGAAAGACTCCACTGAAATATACATATTTAAATGTTAACCCAATTTTGAGGTTAACTTGTTAGACGAAAAATAAAATTATACCAAAGCTGCATAGACCAATCTTTAATTTTATTATATAACATTAACAGCCTTTCTAAATATTTTATTTATTGTCATTTAATTATAACCAAATCTCAAGCAGTTAATGTAAATGTTTCACAAGCTTTTTCCTTCACTTTTATAAAAATTAATTTACTTACCGGATTATTTACTGGTTTAATTGTCTGCATGAACTTTATTTAGTAACAGTGATTATTAATAATTAACATTTTCTTGACATATAAAATAACAAAAGATATAACACCATAGTAAACAATAGCAACCTAAAAAAACATAACTTCGCGACCTCTCGCTTCTTCTTCTCATTGGTAAAGGCCTCAACCTCGACTACTAAAACTATTCGGCCTTAGATATGCGATATGTTAAAATATGCAAAGCTCTGCTTCTGAGTGCTTATTTTTTGGTCTTGACCAGAGATTTGTCTATGGTCTTGACTTTCAAAATCGGCATTCATGTCACTAGAACGTAAATAATCCAATCGTATTATTAAAAAGAACATCTTTAACTAAAAAATGAAAGCGAAAGCGTCGGAAGGCGAAATCTAAAGGATTAGCAATATGCAAAGCCAGAGACCATGTAATAATAATTAATATTATCTCTGTGCAAAGCTGAAGGATCACTACACTACAAGCGCTCCAAATATTCATATAATTCAAATTTTTTAAAAAGATATGGAGCAGCAGGAATAATCGTAGATAAATTATGATTGTGTTGGAATGCTCACAGGATTAAGTTCCTCGTATGGAGGGTAGAGGTAAGGAGAACGATCTTAAATGGGAAATGATTAAAAATGTGTCCACTTTTTAGAGGAACATAACACTTCTCAAACTTGCCACTACAATGGCGCTAAAGTAGATGTAGGGTACAGAATGAATGTAGCAGTTTTTGACAAATTGATTGAAATGTCGTATGATTTCGTAATTTAAGTCACAAATTATATAAGTGCTATAAAAAAACGTGGTCAGCAAATTCAGTTTAGTGTATTTTAAATTCGTTTTATACTTTATGATTATCTTATGTATCTTAAGATTATTTTAAAAATGGTGTCATAATAAAAGCGGAAATGTGTCTTTCCTTGTTTATTTATCTCATATATGTAATACTAGATTGGAGATATGTCTGAAATCACACAAATACATTATCTAGTTGCTCTTAGAGCTTCTGGATGGATATCTACCTTTTACTGATGAGACGCAATACGTCGAAACCGGTCTACAAGTGATATCCTATCGAATTGCAAACTAAAATGGTTAGTTCTATCTTGCAGATATACTAACCCCGTTTAACTTTGAACTGTAATTCAATGTCCGTCGTGGCATATATAGCCAGGGAAGTAGTTGTTGGTTCTTAGTAAACGGTCTATATGTTCTTTGATTTTCAAAGACTCTGTAAAACGTAACACTTCTCAAACTTGCCACTACAATGGCGCTAAAGTAGATGTAGGGTACAGAATGAATGTAGCAGTTTTTGACAAATTGATTGAAATGTCGTATGATTTCGTAATTTAAGTCACAAATTATATAAGTGCTATAAAAAAACGTGGTCAGCAAATTCAGTTTAGTGTATTTTAAATTCGTTTTATACTTTATGATTATCTTATGTATCTTAAGATTATTTTAAAAATGGTGTCATAATAAAAGCGGAAATGTGTCTTTCCTTGTTTATTTATCTCATATATGTAATACTAGATTGGAGATATGTCTGAAATCACACAAATACATTATCTAGTTGCTCTTAGAGCTTCTGGATGGATATCTACCTTTTACTGATGAGACGCAATACGTCGAAACCGGTCTACAAGTGATATCCTATCGAATTGCAAACTAAAATGGTTAGTTCTATCTTGCAGATATACTAACCCCGTTTAACTTTGAACTGTAATTCAATGTCCGTCGTGGCATATATAGCCAGGGAAGTAGTTGTTGGTTCTTAGTAAACGGTCTATATGTTCTTTGATTTTCAAAGACTCTGTAAAACGTAACACTTCTCAAACTTGCCACTACAATGGCGCTAAAGTAGATGTAGGGTACAGAATGAATGTAGCAGTTTTTGACAAATTGATTGAAATGTCGTATGATTTCGTAATTTAAGTCACAAATTATATAAGTGCTATAAAAAAACGTGGTCAGCAAATTCAGTTTAGTGTATTTTAAATTCGTTTTATACTTTATGATTATCTTATGTATCTTAAGATTATTTTAAAAATGGTGTCATAATAAAAGCGGAAATGTGTCTTTCCTTGTTTATTTATCTCATATATGTAATACTAGATTGGAGATATGTCTGAAATCACACAAATACATTATCTAGTTGCTCTTAGAGCTTCTGGATGGATATCTACCTTTTACTGATGAGACGCAATACGTCGAAACCGGTCTACAAGTGATATCCTATCGAATTGCAAACTAAAATGGTTAGTTCTATCTTGCAGATATACTAACCCCGTTTAACTTTGAACTGTAATTCAATGTCCGTCGTGGCATATATAGCCAGGGAAGTAGTTGTTGGTTCTTAGTAAACGGTCTATATGTTCTTTGATTTTCAAAGACTCTGTAAAACGTCATAATAGTATTAGGTATACTATTATTATCTTTGACGTCTATTTGATGAACGTTTTACTGAAATGACAATTGATTAGCAGGAAACTGCAATCAAGTAGTTAACCCTACAAAGCCGAGAGGTTTTTTGTCAAATAGAATTTCAGTTTGCAATTAGTTATGTAGATGTCGCTATTATCGCACTTTTAACATTTTCTTTACTAAAGATAATGTATTTGTGTGATTTCAGACATATCTCCAGTCTAGTTGCTCTTAGAGCTTCTGGATGGATATCTACCTTGTACTGATGAGACGCAATACGTCGAAACCGGTCTACAAGTGATATCCTATCGAATTGCAAACTAAAATGGTTAGTTCTATCTTGCAGATATACTAACCCCGTTTAACTTTGAACTGTAATTCAATGTCCGTCGTGGCATATAGCCAGGGAAGTAGTTGTTGGTTCTTAGTAAACGGTCTATATGTTCTTTGATTTTCAAAGACTCTGTAAAACGTCATAATAGTATTAGGTATACTATTATTATCTTTGACATCTATGTATTAGCTGATTTTATTTTTGTTTTCAATTTTACTAATATTGTTACGTCAAGTACTTGATATATTTTTATTAACTTGTCATTTTTCAGAAGCATTTGTGAAAAACAAAAAGAATATGAATAAGGTTTGTTTAATTCTATTTTTTAACAATACTTCTAGAATTTAATAATAATCACAATTTATAAAAAAAACTTTTTATAGTAGAAAGTTTATTATACTATTATATAAATTATTTTGTTACTTAAATTTGAGCTTAATCACTTTTTATTAAACTGCAAAAATATTAAGTCATACAACGCTGTAATTGATCATAGAGACGATTGTTTCCTTTTTAACAAAATCAAGGGTAGTTCTATCTAAAAGGTTTTTAAAATAGTTCATTTTATTACCGGTTAAAATAATAATTACTGTTTTCACATGTAAGAACAAAAAAAAAAATTCTCTCTCGCGAGTTCGATCCCATTACGACAACCCAACAGAATTGTTACAATCAGCCTCTTAACGAAATAGGCCACGCCAACTTGTATGAGAATGAGAACTTTCAAAATGATATATCAGTTCAGTATAAATTTCCCCTCTGCGCACAAAAGAATGCGCAGAACTGAGTTGGGTCCACCGAGGATCGAGAAAGTGATATCATTTGTTTTCACTTTATATAAACGGCTTCCACTTATAGGAACTGTCCATATAGGAGTATTACATATATGATTTATCTATCCTACTCTAAGAAATTATGGCGCTTTTTTTAAAATTTACCCTACTACGATCGTAGCGCCACCCTTATTTACCACATTTTGACGGACACATTCCTCTACCCTCCATAGTTCCTCGCCAGCAATCAAAAGAAATAAACAATTTGTTCAGAATGTTAAAATATTTGTAAACAATCTGAAAATCTGTAATCTGTGCTGAAATAAATAAATTGAAAAATTGAAATTGAATAAGTGAAAGTATGTGAATATTTTTGGAGATAATAGGTTTGTTCTCACAGCTTGTTAGCAAACTGTTATCTTACAAACTGTATAATGTATTTTGTTGCGCATGTCGTATCAGAAATATGTTAGAAACTTGTTTTGAACTAATGTGAGAACAGCTGTTTGATTTATGCATATAGTGGGTTGCAGACGCTTCAAGCTTCCACAAAGAAAGTGCTTTTGCGTTGTTATCAAACAAACTAATTGTTTTTCATTATAAAAAATATTTTAATTCCACAATGAGCAATTCTATCATTTTTGGGTCTAACCCTATCTTCCAACAAATCTTCTAGATTTGAATCGTCCGTTCCTGATAATTCAGATAACTCACTATCATCAGAGGAAGAAATATCGCCCATATTGTGTAATTATTTTCTATTTACTAGTACAATTAAACTTTATTCTAATATAGGTAGTTCATAAAACAACACATCACAAATTAGGACCTATATAGTAAAATTTCTTCTAAAACAAAAAACGCATGCGCACCAAATAAGTTGCAGTTTACTGGAAAATAATCCGCAAACCTTTCTGACTGTTATCAACTTATATCAGAAATGTTTGTGCGAACAGTAAACTGCTTACTTGATAACAGTTAGAAACTGACGTGAGAACACATAAACATAAACAGCGCACACTCCTGACGTCAGCAACTGTTTCTGGCGTGCTGTGAGAACAAACCTAATATTGAAAAATGAAGGATGAATATTATAGTAGAATTTGAGAGGTGGGCATCGACTTTTATATCATAGTACTTATTTTACAAGATCTTCTTTGAAGTATTTCAACTGGTCTTCAGAATAAAATGGTCTTTTAGTAGTGATTTTATAGTCCACTTAAGTTCTTCCTTTTTTATTAGGCTGTTGTGTACAGTGTTTACTCTCGCAAATGTAATGCGATCTTCTAAGTCGTCTAGCAATTGGATAGTAATCTGAAGAATTATATTTAATTGATCTAAGATATTTCTTACATTTCGATTATTTGGTGAAAACCACTGGAAAGATCAAGAGTGGTGAAATATTGACATCTACCCAGTTTATCTAATATGTCGCTAATGTTTGGAATTGGATAGTGATCATCTACATGCACCCGATGCGTGCAGGACTCTAGTTTGTTCAGCTAAAAATCAACATCACGCTGATCTTCAGGTAGGCTAGAATTCAGGTGTCCGAAATTCCTTGAGTTACTGTTGCCACAGGGCAGTTCCCTTTATAAGAGATTTGAGTCCTGTGACTAGCTCCTCAAGGTGGTGATAAGATTCAGGATTCGTGTAAAATATCTTTGTCATTTTCTATACTGCAATGGTTCAGTATCATTTGAAATAATATAAATGTGATGTTCTAAAATAGTTCGATGTGCCTGTTGGTAAAAAAGTTAATTTCTTCGAGAATTTACTCTCGTGGCGTAAAAATTTAACATTTCTAGAATGGACATACAATCTTCTTTGTTATTTAAAATTGTAAACAAGAATATTACTGAATACATCACTCTTCCTTTCAGGAGACTACATGTCGTATACTGAAACGGTCAAGTTAATAACTGTGATCAATACCTCTTATAAAAATTTTCGCTGAACTTTTTCCAAATCAGAAATATGATTTAAATATATATAGGACTTCATACTATACCAGCAAATTCTAATTTAGACAAAACCAGCGAAGAAAAAAGAATTTTCATTGTTGAAAAATCATAAAAAAATCTCATATTCCCTTTCACAAATCCTAAAATTTTATATGCAGCATCACTGGTTTTTTCAATATGAGGTGTAAATTTTAATTTAGGATAAAAAATGACACCAAAATCTTTAATTATTTCTGGTCGATTATGGAAACATTTTGTAAATTATAGTTAAGAATTATTGCTATGTCTTTTCTGGTTAAAGTCATTATACATTACACTTTTTAACATTCAAAAGTAATTTATTTTTAATGCATTTTTTTCAGTAGAAATTTCATTAAAAAAAATTAAATCATTGGCAAACAACAATTTTTTAACGGACAGATCACAAACGATATCATTAATAAATAACAAAAATAATAGTAGACCCAAAACTGATCCCTGTGGAACTGCGGATCTAGTATCCTATCAAAATGATTCTTTATATTCAATAAATTGAAATAAATCGAAAAACTTTGAAAATTATTTATATAAATATTATCAAAAAAAGCACTCCAAGTGAGAAGCAAGGGAAACTCACTATAAAAACGCTCCACAAAGGGAACAGAATCCTTCTACGTCCACGTCGTTATTCCTGGGTAGTGCTAAAAGAAGGATTCTGGTTTGACAAAATCTACTCTAGACCTTCAGTTAAGCTCTTCTGTGGTCTCAATTTAAAAAAACGACCTTGAAAAGACTTTAATGGAGAGATCTCTGCTTTAAGTCCAAAGTCACCGTTATATTCATCATTAAAAATTAGTTAAGACCTATCATAAACTTTTATTATGAACGCAGTTTCTGCAAGATTTTCCTGAAAGTACAATTTGACCTTCATATGACCTCTACAGGTCACGTTGCAACTTAATGCATATCTGGTGATGATGGTCATGGTAATGGTCAAGTCCTGAATTACCATCTGATGGCTAGTCAAAAACCATAAATTTTATATATTGCAAGTTTTTTCTGTGACTGATACAATTCGGTTAGTTCGATGGTCTAGGAATTTTTAGTCTGACCTTGACCATGACCATCATGGTAAAAATTTATAAATTGTCAACGTCATATTTGCATGTAAAATTTCACGCTCTTTCGATTCCCCTTGTCAAAAATACACGTTTCTATTTAAAAAGACTGACCTGACCATGATGGTTGTGGTCAAAACTTTAAGTCTTGGAAGTTTTTCTTTGCGACTAATACAATTCGAGTTATTGCGATGATCTAAGAATTTTTAGTTTGACCTTGACCATCATGGTAAAAAATTAAAAAATTGTCAAGGCAATATTTGGACGTAAAATTACACGATTCCCGTTGTCAAAAATACATATTTCCATTTAAAAAAATTAACCTGACCATGATGATCATGGTAATGGTCAAATCCATCTTAACCATCTGATAGCCAGGGAAAAACCATAAATTTTATATTTTGCAAGTTTTTTTCTGTTACCCATGGTTTTTGAGTTACCACGGGGTTTCTTTTATAATACTTTTTCCTCACCGCGACGCTGATCCCAAACAGCAAAATACGTCCAGTGTACCTATATACGTACATTTAAGGCTCTTTTTAAGTCGTTACGTCCTGTGTTTGTTTACATTGTTATTGTATTCTACTTTTATTTACTATAGTGTAACGAGCGAGATCCCCTTAGTACGCCCCTGTCGCTCTCCAGGTAAACAACGCGCTTATTCTCGAACAGAACAATCAGGAAAATTCCTTCCTTTCTACGTGCGTCGAGAAAGTGTTATCGAAAGACGTTCTGGAAGCTGTGGACTGGTATATAAGCGGAGAGCCACGACCCACGAAGGAAGTTTTAAAATTTAACGGTGACAGTCTAAATATTCGAACGAGCTACGCAGTGCAAATAAATATAGTGAATATAAATCGAAGTTAATTGTAGTACATAAATTAGTGTGTTATAGTTAGTTTAGTTATAATTCGTTTAGTTTATTGTGTGTGTAAATAAATTAGACATTTTCGTTCAGCAGTGATTTTTATTTTGAACCCCTAGAACGTAACAATTGGTGTCAGGTGTGGGGTAAATTGAACTGCTGTGTAAATTTAAATTGTGGACTTCATTAGTGAATATTTTGTATGCCAGTTACGAGATCACAGACGAAGAAAATGGATCAGGCGACAATGGAATTTTTCAAGCAAGCCCTTGAAAAAATGAGCTTGAAAATGGAGGAAAATATTAAGAAAATGGAAAATAAAATGGACGAAAACACAAATAAAATGGAAGAAAATACTAGAAAGATAATGGATGAGAACACCCAGAAAATGGAGAATAAAATGGAAGAAAACACCCAGAAAATGGAGAGTAAAATGGAAGAAAACACCCAGAAAATGGAGAATAAAATGGAAGAAAACACTAAGAAAATGGAAGATAATTTGGGAGATAAATTGACATTCATTGAAAATGAGTTGAAGAATAATTACTCCAAACTGGAAAATGAGATTGGAAGCGTAAAAGACGAAATTGGAAGCGTAAAAGACGAGATGGGGAACGTAAACGATAAAATTGGAAAATTTGAAGACAGGGTTGGAAACATTGAAGGCAGATTGGTTAATATGGAGGAAGAAATGCAGGTAAAATTGGAAGAACAGGTGAAAACCATGGAAGAGCGATTGAGTAAGAACTTCAGCAAATATTGTTCGGTTAAGCTGGGAGAACGGGGTGAGCCAGGCCGAACAAAGATCAAACCTCCAACTTTTGATGGCAAAACACCCTGGAGCACATACCAGAAACAATTTGAAGCAGCAGCCAACGCCAACTGCTGGGACGATGAAGAGAAAGCAACTGCTTTAATTGTTGCATTAAGAGGGGACGCACTGAATATCCTTCAAACCATTCCTGTAAGTCAACAAGGTAATTATAAGACTCTGACAAGTAGACTGCAAATGAGATATGGTGATGCACATCTCCAACAAGTGTATCACGCACAAATCAAGAGTCGCCATCAGAAGAGTGCAGAAACCTTGCAGGAATTCGAAGCAGACATAGCAAGGTTGGTAAGGCTGGCCTATCCTTCAGCACCGGACAGCTTCCTAGAACAACTTGCTGTCCAGACCTTCGTCGATGGGTTGAGAGACACGGAGACTCAGCAGACGTTGCGGTTGGCCCGACCCAAAACTCTAGATGACGCCCTGGCCCATGCCCTAGAATTTGAAGCTGCTAAACAAGCTTCTCACAGAGGACAGAGCAAAGTGAGACAGCTTGATGATTCACCAGTCTGCGACGAGAGTATTGAAGACGTAGTTCGCCGAGTTCTCCAGGAGAAACGTAATGGTGGACCAAGATGCTGGAACTGCGGCGAAAGAGGACACATTTGGCGTAACTGCAAGAAGCCGTTTAAACCACAACGGCAAGAACAGGAAAACTAAAGCGGGTTGGCAAGAAGGGGCATAAACCGACCCGCCACGACAATGCCCCTGAGGTTATTATTCAGGCCATCTCTTCAAGTATTTATGTCGACGGTAAAATTAATGGGAGGTCCGTAAAAATGTTAGTCGACACTGGCGCAACCCGAACTATAGTTAAGCCGAGTGTAGTTGAAGGAAATGGAAAAACCTTACCAGCGATGGTTCGTTTACGGACTGCAACTGGAGAAGACGTGCCAACACATGGAAAGAAGAGGATCGTCATCAACATTGGGGACAGGTCTCTCGAACATGAGGTGCTGGTGGCAGATATCATGGAGGAAGTCATCTTGGGAATGGATGTCATTAAGGGTTATGGCTTCCAGATGGATATGAGAAACGATGTTCTGAGGATCGGAAGTCTGGAAATTCCATTCCTGGGATGTGAAGATATCACGACTCGAGTCTTGCTCAGCGAAGATGTTCACCTACGTGGACAGGCGGAAACCATAGTGAAGGGGTATTTAGATAGAGACCTTCGAGATAGCTGTATAAGACTCATCGAACCAGCCAGTGAGAGTAACCTCGGAAAAGGACTGCTAGTCGGAAAAACTTTGGTGAGAGGCGGAAACGAAGTTCCTGTGAGAATGTTGAACACCAACATGTACCCTGTGATCTTGAAGAAAGGTACGATCCTGGGAGAAAGCTGTTCCGTGCTTTGTGTGACAGGAAGCGTTCAGGATGTGAAGAACCCGCTACCAAGAAGCGAGAAGAGTTCGAAGAAATTACTTGAGACATTGGCTTCTTCCTGCACAGAACTTGCACCAGAACATATTAGCAAGGTAAAGAAATTGATTCATGAATACAGTGACGTTTTTGCTATGGACAACACTCAGATGGGTAGGACGAATGTTGTGAAGCATTCTATCAATACCGGAAGTTCAGATCCCATTCGCCAACAACCGCGAAGGTTTCCCATAGCAAAGAGAGAAGAAGCAGAAAAAATAATCAAGGACATGCACGAACAAGGAATAATAGAGCAATCTGATAGTCCTTGGTCATCACCTGTGGTTTTGGTGAAGAAGAAAGATGGCAGCACCAGATTTTGTGTCGACTATCGTCGTCTAAACGAAGTCACCAAGAAGGATTGCTACCCCATTCCAAGGATTGACGACACTTTGGACACGCTTTCTGGCTCGAAATGGTTCTCCACGCTGGATTTGAAGAGTGGATATTGGCAGGTGGAATTGGATCCCAAAGACAAAGAGAAAACAGCTTTTACTATTGGGACAGGATTGTGGCAGTTCACAGTAATGCCATTTGGTCTTTGTAACGCACCTGCAACTTTCGAGCGATTAATGGAAACCATTCTTCGAGGATTGTCATGGAAGACGTGCCTAGTTTATTTGGACGATGTCATAGTATTTGGCCGGACATTCGACGAACACCTGGAGAATCTAAGAGAAGTCCTTGAAAGGCTACGCACTGCAAATTTAAAACTCAGTCCAAAGAAATGCCACCTCTTCAGGAAAGAAGTGAAATATCTAGGACATGTAGTATCTGCAGATGGCATTAGTGCTGACCCAGACAAAGTCAAGGTTGTACGAGAATGGCCAGTACCACAGGACAAGCACCAAGTAAGGAGTTTTCTTGGCTTGTGCACATACTACAGGAAGTTCGTCCTTGGATTTGCTGACATCGCGAAGCCTCTAACGAGACTGACGGAAGATGGAAGGGACTTCAAATGGGATACTGAATGCGAGGATGCTTTCAATCGACTGAAGCAAGCACTAACAACAGCTCCTATATTAAGTTATCCTCAGGCCAGTGGAAGGTTTATATTGGACACGGACGCAAGCAACACGGCCATAGGAGGCATATTATCCCAAATTCAGAATGGCCAAGAGAAAGTTATAGGATATTTCAGCAAGGTCCTGTCGAAGCCTGAGCGTAACTATTGTGTTACGAGGAGAGAACTTCTCGCCGCAGTCAAGTCCATGGAACATTTTTATAAATACTTGTACGGTCGCGAATTCCTTCTAAGAACAGATCATGCTGCTCTGAAGTGGCTTCTACAATTCAAGAACCCAGAAGGTCAGGTTGCGAGATGGATAGAAAGGCTGCAGGAATATCATTTTTCTGTGGAACATCGGGCCGGAAAGTCACATGGCAACGCTGACGCATTATCTAGGAGACCTTGTCCTTCCGACTGCAAACACTGCAGCAAAGCAGAAGAGAAGGAATTCTGTTTAAGAACAACCGTAGTGGATCTGGATTGGCTGCCAGAATCCCTGAAGCGAGACCAAGAGGGTGACACCGAACTGAAGATGTTGCTTGACTGGAAAGCAAAAGGACAGAGACCAAGATGGGAAGAAGTGAGTCACCTGAGTCCTAGGGTTAAGTCCTACTGGGCGCAGTGGGACTCCATCATTTTAGAGGATGGATTGTTGAAGAGGTCCGTCGAGAATGACGAGGGTACTGCAACTAGGACTCAGCTGATAATTCCCCGGAGTCGGACGACAGAAGTATTGGAGAAACTTCATAATGGAACCTCCGGTGGACACTTCGGCATCAAGAAAACGTTGGAAAAGATCAGAGAACGTTTTTACTGGGTCAACTGCAAAGAAGACGTCAAGGACTGGTGTCGAAAATGTAGACTTTGTGCTTCAACGAATGGCCCAAGAGGAAAACGACGAGCGCCAATGAATCAGTATAACGTAGGCAGTCCTATGGAAAGAGTTGCTATAGACATCGCAGGCCCATTCCCAGAGACCGACGATGGGAACAAGTACATATTGGTGGCGTCGGATTACTTTACCAAATGGGTTGAAGCACATGCCATCCCAAACCAAGAGGCCTCGACAGTGGCAGACGTGCTGATAAAAGAGATGTTTAGTCGGTTTGGAGTGCCACTGGAGCTACATTCTGACCAGGGACGAAATTTTGAGTCTGGCCTATTCCAGAGCATTTGTGAAATACTCGGAGTCAAGAAGACCAGGACAACGCCTCTTCACCCACAGTCAGATGGCCTAGTCGAAAGAATGAATAAAACTGTGGGAAAATATTTGGCTAAAGTGGTCTCTGACCATCAAAGAGACTGGGACCGATACCTTTATCTGTTCACCATGGCCTACAGATCAGCCGTACAGGAGTCTACTAGAGAGACACCAGCTTGTGTCATGTTCGGCCGGGAAATAAGATTACCCTGTGACCTAGAGTTTGGTTGTAAGTCCGGAACAGAGATAGCTGGTGAGGACTACGTGAGCACATTGAGGGGCAGGCTACACTACATTCATGAAAAGGTCCGACAAAACATACAGATTGCTAGTGACCGAATGAAGACCCGTTATGACAGCAAAGCTACAGAAGGTGGTTTTAACGCTGGAGATTTGGTCTGGCTGTACAACCCCCAGAAGAAGAGAGGATTATCACCTAAGCTACAGAGGAATTGGGAGGGTCCATACAGAGTGGTAAAGAGGATCAATGATGTAGTGTACCGTATACAAAAACTACCAAGGGGCAAGAGGCGCGTGGTCCATGTAAATCGGTTGGCGAAATACGAGGCGGACTACGACGAACAAGACGAGATCCATCTGAGAAGAACGACCAGCCCAGAGCATGTTGAGATGAGTTTCGACCAGTTCATGGAGAACTATGGTGGAACTGGGAAGGCACGATTCGGAGTTACCACCGAGCAGCAGCAGGACCTCTTCTCTGTGCCTGGAGATTATTCCCTAGCCCATTGTGTCGCCGAAGATCTGCGTATGTCCAGGGGAATAGCATTAGTCTTCAGGAAGAAGTTTGGCCGTGTATCTGAGCTCTCCAGACAACAGCCCCATCCCGGAAAAATTCTAAGTCTCACTGACGGTCATCGTCACCTCTTCTACATGGTGACTAAGAGGTTTTCCGATCACAAGCCTAGCTATAGAAGTATGTGGAATACCTTGCTGAACCTAAGAAACGAACTCACCAGGTTGGAAGTGAAGAAGCTGGCTGTGCCTAAGTTGGGTTGTGGTCTAGATCAACTCAACTGGAGAGTCGTCCGGAACATGCTCGAGGTGCTTTTCCATAAGACAGGAATAGAGATACTCGTGTGCATTTTCAACCCGAGCGGAAACACAATGAAGGAGAAGACTGTGGATTGCTATTTCGAAAAGCAAGGGAGCTGCAGAAAGGGAGATGCCTGTAGGTTCAGACATACCAACCAAGGTGTTCGGGGACCGAACGTCTTAAGGAGGGGGCAGTGTAACGAGCGAGATCCCCTTAGTACGCCCCTGTCGCTCTCCAGGTAAACAACGCGCTTATTCTCGAACAGAACAATCAGGAAAATTCCTTCCTTTCTACGTGCGTCGAGAAAGTGTTATCGAAAGACGTTCTGGAAGCTGTGGACTGGTATATAAGCGGAGAGCCACGACCCACGAAGGAAGTTTTAAAATTTAACGGTGACAGTCTAAATATTCGAACGAGCTACGCAGTGCAAATAAATATAGTGAATATAAATCGAAGTTAATTGTAGTACATAAATTAGTGTGTTATAGTTAGTTTAGTTATTTAGTTATAATTCGTTTAGTTTATTGTGTGTGTAAATAAATTAGACATTTTCGTTCAGCAGTGATTTTTATTTTGAACCCCTAGAACGTAACAATAGGTATATACTGCAAGACGCCACGCGCCGCAATGTTTTTAGAAAGTTTTTTATTTTCACTGTGTTCTTTATCTCTTTGTCACTCCGTGGAATTTTGTAATCGAATGTAAACCTATTTCCTGACTACCTAGGGCTCTGAAATTTTTAGGATAGCTAAGAACTGGATGACAATGCAAGTGTGTTTAGGCATATACATAGATTTCGAAATTTATACTGAATTGTTATTAAATTAAATATAGTTCATTCGCTAGACTTACACGGTTTCGGATTAACAAAATTATGCAAATTAGTCATTGACAACCAGTTCAATAAGCCTCTATCTAAGAAATTAGGCAAAATTGCACTGCTGGTCAGATTTTAAATCAAAATAACATTGGGGTAGGTATAAATGTGTTACAAGACAGAGGAGTTTTTAATTAATTAATGTTCTAAGATTATAATTTTAATTAAGTAATAATAATTAAAAGAATTGTTTTTTTATATAAAAATATTATTTTTTCAACTAAATAATAAAATATTATTCTTAGGTTTATAATAGCCACATAAGACTCCATTAATGAAGAAGTTTAATTCTGCTTAATATACTTTTAATTAGACAAAAGATTCTCTATTATTATTTAATTAAAAAGTGCATTATTTTTTATTTCATTTAACCAGTTAATATTTCCCCAAAGAACAGGTCAAACTTTACAGTACTTACCTGGAAATACCTATAAAATTTTTAATCCGAAACCCTTGGAAGTATAGCGAACGAACTACATGATTTAAGTTGTGTATATATGTATATTATCATTTTGAAAGATTTTATACACTCGTCACAAAAAGTATCGCATAAGTGATTTATGAAAATAAAAAACTTTCTAACTTTCTAAAAACATTGCGGCGCGTGGCGTCTTGCAGTATATACATATAGTAAATAAAAGTAGAATACAATCACAATGTAAACAAACACAGGACGTAACGACTTAAAAAGAGTCTTAATTTAATTTTTTTGGGAAATGAATTTATGAGTTATGTTTCAGAGTAGTTTATTTAATTAAAATTAAAAATCAAAAAATACTGGGCATAAATAAAATGAATTTGTAAAACCTAACACCGTTCCTGGTGTCGACCCGTTTACAGTGGAATGTGACCTGATGGGATCCTGGGAAGGAAGTCACGTGGTGCACACCATGAAAAGGGTACTTTTATGAGAGCCAGGTCAGCCAGGCCACTTTTACTTTTACTTCGAATAGTTTAACAAGTATTATAATAAAAGTCTGTTAAAAGATATCGTTCTATTAATTTTATAAAAACTATTACCACGGGTCGTAACATTTGGAATTATGTTTCAAAGTAGTTTATTTAATTAAAATTAAAAATCAAGAAATAATGGGCATAAATAATGAAAATAAAAATTATTCTAGAAAAATCAAATAATACAAAGTAACAAAATAAAAAATTTAAACGATAAATTTAAGATTTTAGTATTTGGTATTGCCACCTCTGGCTCTAATAACATCTCTCATCCTCCGTGGAAGGCTTCTTATCAGGTCACTTATGTAATCCAAATCCAAATTTTCCCATTCTACTATTAAAACATTTTCCAGCTCATCAAGGTTGTCTGGAGCGATATTACGAGTTCTTATGCGCCTGTCCAGGTAGTCCCAAACATGTTCAATTGGGTTTAGGTCTGGACTAACTGCTGGCCAATCTAAAACTTGGATACCAACCTCTTGAAGGTATTCTATTGTTATTCTGGCAACGTGCGGGCGAGCGTTATCGTGCATTAGAATAAAATTCTCTCCAATGATTGGAACAAATGGCACTACATTTTCCTCAAGAACCTCCCTTATATACCAATCAGATGTCAGTGATCCCCTACGAAACACAATTAACTCCGTGTGGCCTTCAAAACAGATGCTTCCCCATACCATAATCGAACCACCTCCATAATTTCTGGCTGCTCTTATGTTACACTGAGCAAATCGCTCACCTGCGCGTCTATAAAGTGGAATACGTCTATCGGATCCAAAAAGTGAAAATCTTGATTCATCCATAAAAAGAATATAAACCCAATCGTTAATATCCCAATTAACATGTTCTCTTGCGAACCTTAAACGTGCTACAGGGTGTGCTCTGGTTAACAATGGAGCAGTAACAGGCATTCTGGGCCTGATTCCAAAATTCCTTAATCTGTTTCTAACCGTATTGACAGATATTCTAACATTACGGACTCCAGAGAGAACATTTTGCAGTTGCCTGGCTGTAACATGACGAGTCCGCAAAGTCTGAATTCTTAAATAACGGTCATCTGCAGGATTAATACACCTGGGACGTCCTGGAACTGGTCTTCTATTATAATTTCCAGTTTCTCTAAACCTTCTTAAGACTCTAGAAACGCTTACTAAAGTTAGCAGCACTTGGTCACTTGATGGCAAAACAGTGGTTTAAGTGAATTTTCAGAAATGGTCCCATATAATTTAAAACAGTCTTAAAAGCGTTCTTAAGCCAGTGTAATATTTGGTTTTTACATCATTATTTTCGATGCTTGCAACAGTTAATGATAGTTTCTTTAGCTTTTCTTTCAATTCATTGGTAATAGTTAATGATAGATAGAAACATATCAGTTAAATTGTCTAATGTCAAATCGGTCTGATTTCTTTATTATTTGTTTAAGTCACTTCTACTTCGATGACTTCTTCAGTTTCTGTGGCAGCCTGCAACAATGAGAAATGTTTAAAATAATACATGCAAACTAAGTGAATCTTTATTTATTTAGCTACATAAGCTAATAACAAATACTGTTATATTAGTTATAATTTAGGTTATTAAGTTACTCTAGAGTTTAAAAGATAATTGAATACATCGTCGGCTTCACATGAAATGTGCATAAGTCCAAAATGATAAATTTTACAGGAGGGACAAAAAACTAATCTTAGGCTTATTCTTGTTTTGTAATTATATTATTTTTTCACAAAGGTAATTAAAATTGCGTTTTAGTGTAAGTATAATAATAATAATCAAAATTTTAAGAAAGTGTGTACTAAGAAATGGAGTTATGCTTATTTCATTTCTAAACAAAATTATGTGTTTTGGACTTGGGCAATTTGCATTTTTAAATAATATCAACACTGGCGGTTAAAGAAATACATTTTATTTTATTTATTTGAAAGTAATAATAAGAACGAACATTAACAATTATTCAAGCAAATGAGAAATCCAATAATACAACTTTTGTTCTATTATGAAAATATACAAAATTATTTACTCATGACGAAGATTATCATAAAAGCTGTGATAGTCTTGTTCCATAGTTTTTTTTTAAGAATTGCAAATTTTCATACTTTTATTTTTTTATTTTTAAAGAATTCTGGTATAAACTGGTAATGCGTCATAAGGTACCATCTGAGCTTTTTTATTTTGTCTTGCAGGCAAATTTTTAAAAACATCAGGATGGCGAGTTTTAAATTCAATAGTCCCATTACTATTATATTTTAAGGCTCTGATATTTTGCACAGTTGGATCGCCAACTCTAAACCCTGGTCGTATTGACTTAAAAAAGTTTAACTGAGCAAACGTTTTAAAAAAATCATGTTGTAAATATTTGACCTAATATGGTGTTGGAATTTTTCTAGCAGTTTTAGCTAAATAAACATAATCTGCAGGTACATTGATTATCCTTCCTTTTAATTTCCTTTCTATTGTTGAATGCATTGAGTCACACTCCATCTGAGTGTGACCTTTTTCTAAGTATTTTTGAATAAGGCAAATGTCATTTTCAATAGATAGGTTTAAAAGAGCATTTGATAAAGTTGCATTTCGGTTTTGTGCACCACAACCATCACTATAAAGTATAATTGAGGGTTTTTTTGCTTTATCTATAGATGGTAGAACCTCGTGCAATAAAAAATAGCAAATTATAGACGCAAAACAGTCAGCCTTTAATTAGCCCTCACCCTCGTGCCATAGGAAACAATAACCAGCTTTACTCTGAATATCGTAAATTGTGAAGTTATGACCGATCAGTTTTGTTCTATAATATAATGCCGACACGTTGGATTTCGGACATAGAAGCACTGATTGCATGTCCATTGTAAATACTCTATTGGATGAAGTCTTGTCCTTTTCTTTCTCATTGCGTGCTTCCTCTTTTTTTACAAGGTGTTCATTATATTTTGTTTCGTCCAAATTTTTTGGTGAAAATAAAGCTAAGTTCATCTCCTCAAAAACATACATGAAAAGGGTTAAACTTGCAGGTTCCAATTCTCTTTCTTTACACCAGTTGTCTTTATAAAACAAAAAAAGTTCAACTTTTGTCTTAAATCGTTGCTCCAAATATAACTTTGTAGTAGACTTTCTACAATAGTGAGACTCTAATTTGGGAATCTCATGTAGAAAGTTTTTTATTCCTTCCCTTCTTTGATTGCGTTTTATATTTCTCTCATTCATTGTTGATTTGCGGGAAGATCCTGAATTTGCTATTTCAGTGACATTTTCTTGATCCTGGTGTGTAATATCTTCTTTTGAATCTGTCATCCACTTAGAAATAGTTCTTACCGACATCCCCAGCGTATGACAAAACATAGTTTTACAAACTCTTATTTTCTCATGTTTTATATTCATAAAATATTCTAGTGAACATGTTCTTCTGGTGTCAGTTTCGTCTTTCCTATGTCTGGCTCTTTTAATATTTTTCTTAATAATTCTGCTGTTAACATATATTTTCTTTTCGTTCCAAGTGAGTGTCCAAAACGTTTTAAAAATACCTAGTCTTTCTTTCTCACTTATCTTGGAACATAGAATATTTTTGGCTTTTTCAGTTTTACATGAGCATCTTTGTTTCAGTGCTTTCTTGTCCCTTTTGACAATAAATTTGTTACCTCTCCTTCCAAAATACGATGACCCTTCTTCCCTTTTCTTTTTATTTCGATTATATTCCCATTGTGTCGAATCGCTTAATCTACTTTTAGTTCGTTTGCGTTTTCCTCAGTCTTCCTCATTCTGGGTTTCATCATTATCTCCTTCTTTTAAATTAACGTTTCTTCTAGTACCGCGTTCCTCGTCCGAAATAATGTTATCTTCATCAGTACTATCACCTTCACTAGCAACCCATTCCTTTTCTGAAACATCTTGTTCTTCATCCTGCCGATATCTTCTTTCTGTCTCTGTCGTTGGATTATCGTCTGTATCGTGGTTTATCAGTACATGTTCTTGCTCATGAGGTTTCGCCTTGTCCTGAACATCTGTGTCTGCAATAGTGCCTACAACCTTTTTTCCCACATCAAGTTCTAATTTGTCGGAGGTGTCAAAATCAGTTACTTCATAATATTGTTCAAAATCCGTTTGAAAGTTCAAAATATAATTTTCTATATTAAGGTTTTGTACACTGCAGTCACCTACAGAAACGTCTTCTATTATGTTATTAACTTCATCTCCTGGTAAAATATTAGAATTGTCAAAATTCTCCGCATCTAAAAGGTGTTGATTGATTTCTATGCGATTTTTTGTCCCCTCCAATTTTAAAATATCTTGAGCTTTATTACATTCATCTTTCAAACTTTTAATAGCCAAAGACAATTCGGAAGCTTCATTAGCCACATTTTTCTTTTGGTATTTTGCACAAGAATTCACTTCCACTGATGTCTTCTGATCATTATGAACGTTTAAAGAAATGTTGCTTAAAATGATCACATTTTGTTTGGTTGGTGTAGAGGAATTTAGCTTTTTCTTTTCATCAATCTGTGCATTTTTATTTTCTTTATTGTTATTGTTAAGAGCATTAAGAATTTTGAAACCTCGGGAAGAATGATTCATTCTGAAAAAAAGCTCTGTATCAAAACAATTTATTTAAAAAATTTAATATGATATATGCCTAACTCCACACTACTTTAAAAATCAGACATAGTGAAAGTTGCCTAACTCCAACAAAATACTTTTCTGTATTAAATAAATCAACCAATGCACTACTAATAGAAAAAAATAGTGACTAATAAAATTGCACTTACCTACAACGATTTTACACTAATATTGCAGCTGTTAATAATGGAATTTGCAAAAACACACGAATGTAACAACCTGTCACTTACAATGACACTATGCATACACAAGGAGTACGCACTCGACCGGGAGAATTGCCAAAATCTGTCCACGGTATCGTACATATTAGGTTTACTTTTTTCACCACTAGCGTCGCTAGTGTTCCTTTTGTACCGGTATGAATATAGACAATTAAATAATCGTGAATTATTAAATTGGTTTTTATTATTTATATCTGAATTATCGAACTATTTTTTTCATTGTGTAAATAAATGAATAATGAAATAATTAAAAATTATTTATTTGATTTCAAACTACGTCCTCATTGGTCGTCATCTTGGTACAAATGGAACACCAGCGCCCTCTTATTTTAGTAACCCTATTTGCATACATGGAGTTCGTACTCCTTGTCTAGTCTCCAGGCTATGCATTATGGATGGGGACTTATCGGACTTAAGCGGGGTTCATGTAAATGCGAATTGCGATTTGCGAATTGCGAAGACAGCTCCTATTGGTTAATATCAAAATTATGTCAGCCGAGAAATTTTGACAAATGTCAATTTTAATTTCTTGCGAATTCCCATTATTTAAAATCTGAAGGGCGGGAATCTTGAAGTTATTTTAATATTTTAGCGAATTTCAATTTTAGCTATCAATGTTTTGTTTTGAATTTTGTTTGTTAGGTTAGGTCTCCAAAACAAGTGTAGATTTAAGATGTATGAAAGTGAAGTGGTAAAATACATAACTATATTACTTTACTCAGTAGAAAACTAATATAACAGACTATATTATATGGATATACTTATTTTTCTATAAAATATGGGTGGATTCATGCAGCTTGTTTATTATTATTATTAACATAATGTAAGGGTTTATCGAACTTAAAAATACTAATGTTTATGTAGTTCTATACGTTCAACTACATTGATATATCGCCAATAAAACAAATCAGTTTTTTTATCGTATTCGTAGTTCAGACTTATAATCATAATACTGTCAAAACATTCGCTGATACATGAATTTTGATAAAAACGCGATATTTTTTTTTGCGAAGATCGCATTCGCAATTCGCGATTCGCATGTACATGAACCCGCCTTTTGCACTTTTCATGTTGCTGTGAACGAGTTTGGACTTGTGAATTATTTTTATGTGCTATTATAGCGACATCTATTAGGTTTTATTGCAACTTTTTTGCATCAGTCCGTATAGATTATACATGGAGACTAGACAAGGAGTACGCACTCGACCGGGGGAATTGCCAAAATCTGGCCACGGTATCGTACATATTAGGTTTACTTTTTTCACCACTAGCGTCGCTAGTGTTCCTTTTGTACCGGTATGAATACAGACAATTAAATAATCGTGAATTATTAAATTGGTTTTTATTATTTATATCTGAATGATCAAACTATTTTTTGCATTGTGTAAATAAATGAATAATGAAATAATTAAAAATTATTTATTTGATTTCAAACTACGTCCTCATTGGTCGTCATCTTGGTACAAATGGAACACCAGCGCCCTCTTATTTTAGTAGCCCTATTTGCATACATGGAGTTCGTACTCCTTGTCTAGTCTCCATGAGATTATATCTCATAAACAGATGGCGCAAATATCTCAATTTCGAATATTTTGGGACTTATGCACATTTCATGTGAAGCCGACGACATGTACTTTTAATTTATCAATAGACTCAATGTCCTTTATGTTTTGCGGCAAAGCATTAAAAATTCGAACACCTTCGTTTAAAAAAGATTTGTTTGTAAAATTAATATTAAACTGGTCCTTAAATCTTAATTCCCGATTATGTATTTCATGACGAGTCTATCGGTGTATAAATATTACATCCTAAAATTATACGCATACATCTATTCTGCAAAATTTGTAGCCTTTGTATTTGTTGTTTAGGACAAGAAAGCAAAAGTGAAATGCAGTATCCAAAATGAGGTCTCAATATACAATTATAAAATAAAATTTTTGCCCACTGTGACAAAACTTGTGATACCCTATAGAAAAATCCTATTTTTTTTCCTTAACTTTTTACATAAATAGTCAGCAAAGTTTGAAAATTTTAATTGAGGATCAATTAATACTTCTAAGTATTTTATTTCATTAATAAATTCAATCTCCTCGCCATTTATACAAAAAGGTAGGGCATAAGACAGTCAAATGACTCTTAAATAAACTTACCTGTTTCCTTTTAATTCTTTCATATCGTTTCAAATTAAATTTTGGGGAAGTGGACTTACTGCCTTCATACCCCATGTTTAATGAAGGTACCCAGTCTGGATTATTTCTGTCTGTTAGGTCCGCAGGTTTTCCTGTAAAGTTAAAAAGTTATGTTGAAATCATTTTTAAAACACCATTCATTTTGCCACTTACCAGAAATAAAATGATTAGAGCACACACGAGCGTTCTTAATTTTTGTTTCGCTAGTAAAATCTTCACGTTTTATTGCCTGCAACCATTTTTTCTGTCTCTCAGAAGATAAAGTATTTAGCTCAGTTTTATGCTTAAAATGTAGTACCGCAGGTAAGCGAAAAAACTGCACTTTATCCCGATTACTTCGCATTCTACACTTTAAAACGCAACAGATATGAGGCATATTGTCTTTCTAACGAAGTCTTTCTTATTTTAATAATTTTACAACACAAAATCGTCCAAAAAATAACTGGAATAAAGCAAAGATGACTCAATTCAAAAAACAATGCTAAACACAGTGGCAAGTTGTTTTGGCAACTGACAGAAGTCAAGTTCTTCTTCTTCTTCTTCTTTCCTAATTTTTGGCTTGCATACTAGTGCATCTGCCAGCACATTTGGGAACACGGAACACTGCATATTGACTTGCCTGTTGCAATTATGCAGTGTGGGATGTCAAATATTTAGAATTTAAATTAAAATAATGATTCGTAGATAAAGCATAGTACGTAACTCGAGTGGTAAGAGGTATTACGTACTCGTGTAATTACGCACTCGTACGTAATGTCCTACTTACCACTCTTGATACGTAATATACTATTATATTTAATATATTCTTGTTTAAATACTTTATAAATTTCAACCATTTTCCCAATTTCGGCCTTTTCTTCTTGTTGTATTTTGTCAAAAGCGCTCACATAAGTAGCCTGTCAGTTGTCATACGATTCCGTCCGTCGTTAGTCAAAAAAAGGTTTTGATTTGATTTGACGTTTTAGCATAATGTTCGGCACTCGGCACTCGGCTCTTATAATCCGTAACTCAGGCATGTAAAAAAATATCAGTTTTATTCACAGATTTTTTTAACTTGTGCAACAAATTCTATCAACAGGGTACTCCATTTAAAATCTTAATAACATTTTTTAGCGCTAAAACTCTTTTAACATACAATATTGTTTGTAAACTATACTGTGTTATTAACCACTAGAAATAATGTCTAAAAGACAAGCCGAAGAGGCAGCAAGCGGTAGCCAGCCGCCTATTAAGAAAATACATTTTGAGCCTCACTTAATTGGACCCGTCTCTACACTGGAGGAAATGGATATAAAAGTTCTACAGTTTCAAAATAAAAAATTAGCTCAGGTAAGGTGTAAATTAAAATTTAGTCTTTAAAAAGTCTACACTTTGTTATTCTTAAAATAATAGAATTGTTGTATTGGGTACACAATGTCATTTTTTACCATTTTTGCAATTCTACAATATTTTATATATGGTATTTACTACTACTTTAATCCTTTTTCTGTGTATAATATAGTTATCAATTTTACTAACATAGTAACGCTATTTTAGTAACTGTTTTGCAGTTTTTAGTTCTTTTTGATTATTTTTAAATTACTTTAGTAATTAGGGAAAGTCGTATTCTATCAAAGATCATTATATATTGCTTTTTGTTTTTTAAGAAGGTAGGTAATTTCAGTTTTACGTAAAACAACAAAATGGTAGTTAATAAATTATAATCTAATTTTCAGTGTACCAAATTTTGTACCTAAATCAATTAAATTTATCTAAACTTAAATAAGCACCAAAACCAATGAAATAAAAACTTCAACTAATAATTCATTAAATATGTATCCAAATGGTGGCTAAATTATAAGTTAAATAAATCGAGAAAAACAAATATTTTAACACGAAAACAAAGCTACATTAAATAGCTGTTAATAAAAATTAATATAAATACAATTAAATGTTTTAAATTAAAATAATTTAAAAATGAGTTTAAACTTTTTAAACCCCTGATATTTTTCGTATACTATTAAATGTTCTATTATTGGTTGAGGTATTTCTTGGTGCTTAAAATAAAATATATACATATTGTGAGAGATTGGTTAATAAGCGTTCTTTACATCTAATAATGCCTTAAAAAATATATATAGAGTTTTACTTTTCTTAGCTTTACGGCATCCAAATCGGTTTGAAAGATTGTTTAATTAAAAATAAAAAATTCAGAAAATCTTACAATCTTTCTTTCAGTATAAACTTATCTTGATAACGTTTTTAAAATTTAATCACGGATTTCAAATATTGGAAAACGTATAAAACTGTGGCTCATAATATTCTATGAATTTTAATAAAATATATATGCTTAAAATTAATTATTGTTTATAGAGAATTGAGCAAAGATGTAGAACAGAACAAGAGCTGCGACAAAGAATTGAGCAGCTAGAAAAAAGACAAACACAAGATGATGCTATGCTTAATGTTGTAAACCGATATTGGAACCAACTTAATGAAGATATCAGAATTTTACTTCAAAGATTTGATGCTGAAACTGCTGATGAATCGGAAACTAAAAGTAAGCTCCTAACTGATAATACCATTTATTTACGTTACTTTAGGTACAACTTTTAATTATTATTTTTGTTTTTGAGAGTCGTCTCACATAGTTACAGGTTACAGGTTCTTATATAATAGAATTAAGCGAGCTCTAGAGGCTCAACGACATTGTACAATAATATTGAAAGGCACTTGAAATACAAACGATCAATTATATTGCACAATTAACGAAGTGCGCAATGTTTCGTGGATAGAAGAAGAATTTTGTTACGTATGTCAAAACATAAACGTAAAAAATACGACGCTGGTCAATAGTGTTTCAACCTTTCTTAGGTTTGGCCTGGATTTAAATTCCATGCTTTTCGTAAATACATTAGGCCACTATTAAAGTGGTTGTCGTTCTCTTGGTTATGTATTTAAGATGATGATCCCACCTAAGCTTTGAGTAATCATTGTCCCAAGGTACTTCTCACACTGTTTTTTTTTTAATAATATTCTAAGTCGTCGAATCAAAAATTACGAAATTAAAAGTATTTTGGTCTAATACCAAAGAATATTAAATTAAAATATTAGTATTTAAATATATAATACACACGCTTTAGAGACTATTTAGCTTAGATTAAAAATATTTAAATTTCTTCAACAGAATCTAAGTAGATGTAGGATAATCTAAGAGTTGTACGAGTTGGTCTACTGGTCTTCCCGAACAGATCTTGATTTGCCCTTCAAGAGAAACGATACAATCTTTTTTTGACATCAATCCAGAGTTTCATTGCGATACAACAAGTCGTGTAGGTACAGTGAATTTTTGAAAGTAGCAAGTTGGTCGAAAAATGGATCATTTTCGAGCAATGATTTTTTAGAAATTTCGGAGAGGATTATCCTAGTAGCAATGTTTTGCTGAAATGGTTTCTGTATTTGGTAATGTACCACCACACCATTCAACTATTTCCTGCTGGTATTGCGAATTTCAACGTGATTGCTCCAGTCTCAGCGACGAATCTAGGCTGGTCCACCCAAAATAGCAATCACATAGGGAAACATTGATGCGGTTCGTCAGCTAATTAAGGATGACGTCTTGTAACATACCGGGAGAAAGAAGAGGCATCTTTGAATATTTTAAAGACCTCGATCCAAAAGATCCAAGAGGAATAACTGGGTGTTACGAAGTTGGTTTCCCGTTGGATCTCTGATTTGCTCACAAAAGAGCAAAAAGTGGTGCGCGTTAATTGGTGTCGAAAAATATTGGATCGGTTCAACAAAAAAGCTCAAAAAAAGATTTATAGTATTGTTAGGGGCGATGAATCTTGAATTTACTCCTACGAACCGGACAAATAAACGCCAATCCACTGTGTGGTTGTTCACGACGAGGAAAACCAACAAAAGTGATCGTTTTCAAAGTGTGTCAAGGAAAATGGTCGCAATTGTTGTATCAAAATCTGGTCATGTGGAAACAATTGCTTTGAAAGATCGAAGAACGGTTACTGTCGATTTGTTTGTAACGTTTGTTTTCCAGAAGTTATCGCGAAACTCCGACAAAGCAACACAGAACGGCGAATCATCCTACATCAGGACAATGCAAGTGCTCACACTGCCCAAAAGACAATCGAGTTTTTGGAGCTTTAAAACACCATATTGTTAGACTATCCACCGTATAGCCCCGACCTAAATTCCAACCAGTTCTTCACGTTCCCAAAGATCAAGAATTCAATGCGTGGGCAGCAATTCCAGTCGCCAGAAGCAGCCGTCGATGCCTTTAAAACAGCTATTTTGCAAGTGTCAACTGAAGACTGGAATAACTGTTTTACCAATTGGTTTGAACGTATGCAAAACTGTATCGATCTTGATGGGACATATTTTGAAAAGCAATAAAATAGTTTACGTCTATATATTTTTTGTGTTTATGGCTATACGCAAAACTAAAAAGACAACCCTCGTATCAACTTTCTTAGAGCTTGCAACTTTAATATACTAGTTAATACTAAAACGACTTATTTAGAATCGGAAAAGATTTTCACAGTGACTTACTTAAACGCCCTGTCTCAGACGAAGGAGCGACAAATAAAATTGTTGCTGTTGGAAAAACCCCCATGTGACATATTTTGATTTTAAATGGTCTGATCTAAAATTACTTACAAAGATTCCGTTAGTAAATCAATTCGATGCTGTTCACGATTCACGTCATTATAGGTAACTGTAGGTTCGGACACAACATTTTTCTAATGTTAGATTACAGAATGTTTTACAAATGGTAATTATTATATTTTTGAATAAACATTTAACACTTTATTTAATTTAGCAATAAATAATAATATACTGTCACGCCTGGGGGGATTGAGAAATGTGCCATAGTGATTTGGGTTGAGGGGTAGCTTACTGAAGGCACTTCCCACCCAGGTCGTGGTTAGGTATCCTGCTGAAGGCAGAAAACTAACCGAGGGGAAGATGAGATAAACAAAAGGAAACAAACAACAAATATATTAACAAGAAACAACGAATAACTAAATACAATAATCTTATCTAACCTTACCAAATGAAACTATATGGTGGCATGTCACACTTACTCACGCAAATACGTCAAGAGTCACAACGGCCCAGACCCAAGGGTCTGTTTTAGGGATACCCCAAAGGGTGACCCTTACAGACAACCTCAGACTCCGAACTCCTCGAGTGCGACCTCAACGACGCTCTTTTATAGCCAGTTCATACGCTACGTGAGAATAAGAATTAAACTATATAAGGTCGCCTTGAAATCTAACGTACTGACTTTGACCTGGATGATTACAATACAAAATAATACAATGAAATATAAAACAATTAAACTACCCTATTATCGTATGTGACAATACTATATGGTCAATATTAAGTTTAAAATTATGCTGTTATTTTGGTCTATTAATATCTTCGAAAACACAACTTTAATATTAAGTAACGTCGCCTATTCTTCTCATGGTTGCTGTCATTTGCTTGGGAATTAAATTATATAATTTTTGGCAATCTTCGTCTTTAAAAGAGTCCCAAATTGTAATTTTGTCCGCAAAGACACTATAGTTCGTTGGGGATCTGAACGTAACTTCTTAATTAAACGCCATATTGACTTTATCAAATTTATATCTGTACTACTTCCAATACTGTAAGATTTTTTTTAAACCATTCTTTCATTTTTTTAGCATTGTGGCTTGACGCACCAACCTGTTGAAATATTTGGTCTGCTGCTCTGAATTGCAGTACTTAAATTGTTTTCAAAAATCTGTAGCAGTCACAGTATTGTAAGATGTAACACCAGTGTTAGTAATACATCTCCTTACCATAATCACTTTTGGAAACATCATTGTTCGCCTTAAACAGTCTTTTTGATAGGCTTCATTGCTTTTTCGTATGACTCTTTTTCTTACATCTCTAATGATACGTTATTTTTTACCCAATTTATTTTTTCTTTAGCACACTGTAATCTCTTTCTATTTTGAATTTGAGTCAACAGGGTTTTTTCTTCCTAAATAAAATGTTATACCGTTTTAGACCATGTTGGAACTTATAAGTGCTAATTGTTGAGTTTTAAGTATTCTCGTGTTGACCATAATTTTTTCAGATCTCCCAACTTAGTTCGCCTATTTTCTTTAACAACTTTCTTTTACTAATTGTTTTCTTTTCCCACAACTAGTTCCAATGTTTTATTTGTTATTAAATCTGCTAATGTTGAAACCGATACTTAAATTGATGAAATTTAAAAATTAAATTTTTTAATTTGACACTTATGGCAATTCCGGGAGCTGAATTAGACAGGATGGGTAATATGTTAAACCAGACGTTAATTTCACGAACTTGTTCATACGGAAAGACATTGTGCTTGTAATACCATATTTACGAAGATAATAATTGACACTCTTATATTTACTTAATATAAATAGAATATTTATTTATTAAAGATTTTACAATATTATTGTAAAACTTTGCAGCATTTTTAATGTATCTTTAAATATATAAGAATTTATTTATAAACTTTATTTTTTATTTTTCATTAAATCTCAAAGTTTCCGAATTTATAGTTGACGGGGCTCGTATATGTTGTTCCAGAGTAAAATTGAGTGTTTTTGTGTTTTTAGATGAAAATGAAGCAACAACATCGTTTTTAATGCAGCTCTCTACATGGGATAAGGATGAACTGAATGATAAGCTTGCTAACAGGGTGCAAGTATCTAGAAGAGCTGTAGCCAAAGTCATTCAAGCATTTGATAGATTAATGCAAAGAAATGAAAAAATTACCTTGGCTTTGAAGGGTGAAGTAGAAGGACGTAAGTAGATTCAACTATTAAATTAAATATATCAAGATAATTGAAACACACTTTGAGGATAGTAGTTATTGTGGCCAAAATTTGGAAGATTATTAAAATAAGTAAATTTGATATAAATTAATATAATTCGAAGTCAATAATTATTGCCTCACTTTCGAGATCATTCATATTGTTATAATTTTTCCTTCGTGGATTCGGGATAAGTGATAACACCAGAAAACTTGACAATTTATTGGTAAACACATCTAAATAACAATTTCTTAAACTAATTTAAACAACTTTGATACAATCACAATTACTAAATAACGTCTTTAAAATATCTCATACAACCATACAACCTTTTTCGCCAGCTATTACAATTACAATTATTTATTTCGTCAACTAACACAATCACCACTATTATTTATCGCCAACTATTACATTCACTTCTGTTACTTATCGTCAACTATGACCATAACACTGTCCCTCGCCGTACAAAGCTGTCCTTTATATACAGAATTAATTCCTTTCTGGAAGCATCTACAAAGATCCCACAAAACAATCCTTCTAGAACGGAAGAGTCTCGAAGTTCGATCAATCCATCGGTTACGCGAATGTTCGAAGATTCTCCGTACGGTGACTTACTTACACCTCACACCACTGACAGGTCCGGCTCGGCTCGTAACAATATCAAACACTAAGGGTATCACTTTGCCTTGCTAGGCGCCCTTAAAAACGTTTATTATTTTGGGTAACAGGTAACCATTTGTAATTTTCTTTTTTTAATTCATATTTTCCAATACAATTTATAATATACAAAAAAAACAGTTTATTATTAAATTAAAAAAAAAAAAAACAATCTCTTATAAATTAAGTTAAAAAAACAGATACTAATCAATCTCTTATATTTATTATGGCCCTATGATGACACGCACTCTCACGCGAAAACATTCAGTCGATCTAGATCGAGTGTGTTTCTAGTTAACACACATCATAGGTAACTCTCTATATTTATTTCATAAATTTAATGTAGGTTATTTTTATTTAATTGTTGTTAAATGAAATATATCCTCTAAATCTGCAGTAAATTTTCTAAATCACTTTTCAAATCGAAAGGCTACGTCAATACACTTCCATCCATCACTAAAGTATGACACTAGCGAAAGGTTTTGTACCATCACTCGTCGTGATGTGTGTAAACACGATTCATATTGGGTTTCGACACATCACGTTACTTCGCGTTTTCGACAAATAATCGTCGTCTATTTAGTTACATTCGTTTCTCGCAGGATATTCCAAAGATGTGCAGTTGAAGTAGGACACTGCTTTCTGACTTTCCTGTACAATTTGTCCCGGGTTGAGGACAGTCGACTATAACGGCCAAATCATTACTTTCAATACATTCTTCCTTTCCAATCCGTTCAAATACTCTGTGCAAAGCTTCGAGGAATGCTTGGGATGGTTGTCATGTTAGAAGATAAAATTTCTGACGATAAGGCGCTGGCCAGAACGTTCTGCATTTTCCTTTAATATCTTTTTATAGCCTTCTTTCTTCAAAATCTCTTCAATTTTTTTCAGGTCTCCAGTCGCCCTTTCTCCAAAATATCCCCAAACCATCACCGAGCATCCACTGTGTTTTATAGTCGGATTTGCACAGGGATCTAACATTCATTCTTCCGTTCACTCTTCTCTTTGACCCAAAAACCTCAAACTTTAACTCATCCCTCCTTAAAACTCTCTCACTCTTCATGCGTCAAATTTTTATGTTCTTTAGCCCATTGCAACCTCTTAATTTTATTTGACGCCTTAAAAGAGGTTTCTTCACTGCCACTCTTTCAAAAAGGCCAGCTTATCTCAATCTTTTTTCACTGTAAAAGTGGTCAAAGGCAGATCCCTAGATTTATTGGTCTGAGCCCCGATCTCTGGGCCCGTGAGTCGTCGATTACGTTTGCTCATCAATAAATTTATCAACAGTAGTTGTAGTTATTCAAAGCCGCCCTCAGCGGTTTCTATCGCCAAAGCTCCTGGTGGATGCATATTTATTCTCGTTGTAGTTTACGGTACGTCGGGGGTATTTTTAATTCGCAGGCAATAGTACGGTTATTTTTGCCTAGCTTATGAAGACTTGCGATTGACGCACTAGTTTCAACCCATATTTCCTTGGGTTTGCCCATTTTAAAGCTTATAACCTTGAATTTGCGAGAACGAAAACAATTCGTATACGACGTTCACAAAAATATGTCGTGGTACAAAAAGTACCTATAAATCAACATGTTCTTGCGTCTCACAGAACTAACCGGGACTAAACTACAATCATAAACACTGAACGAATAATTCACAGTCAAAGAAATAAAAAACAGTGGTTACTTGATGGTTTTGAATTGTCGCACTCACCGACAAAATATTTTACTATATAAGGGGATCTATTAGCAGTTAAGGGGTTTGAATAGTCTGTTTAGTCATTTTCCAGCAGAGTTCTTGTGAATCTGTTACAATTTTGGTAAATAAATTGTGTTAAAGTCCACATAAATTTAAAAATGCATTGGTGTAAAGTAAATAAATCACGAACACTATTATTTTTGGTTCGTAAAATATCGTTTCGACGTTTGCTTGACAATATCAAAGGAAAATTTGCTAAGGTGTATTAAAATGAATTTTATTAAATGGATAATGGGCAACTAATAAAATTAACTAATCTAATTTTGTCCATAAAAAGGCTTTTTTATAATGTTTTAATGCTGGTAAATATTTAATTGAGTCTTTTGCTTACAAATGTCCAGTGTTAAGTAACTCTAGTTCGCGTGTGAAAGTACACTGGGTTCAAGGTCACTATTTTCACATATAACAACTCCCTTTCCTAGAAAAAGTTGGTGCATACAGCGGCAAATTTTAAAGTTGGATTTCAAATGTTTCTTCTGTAGGAACTGGGTTGACACTAGGTCTTCTCGTCTGGGAAGCATCCTCAGAAATCGTTCTTGAATTGATCCTTTTGATAGCGGTGACGGTGCCGGTGGAGGGTCAGCATAGGGTGTACTTATTGCTTTATGATTGTATCTTCTTCTATGGAATTTACAGAGGATATACACTAAAATTATCAGTACTATAAAAACTATAGTCGAAATAGTAAACCATGAAACATGTTTGTGGAGGAATGGTTCATCCATTAATTTGTCTAATTCCTCGGAATATGAATCCAATTTATGTTTTGCATTTTCTATGTCGTCGGTATTGATTTTATTCAATTTAAGTGGTTTTAGGCCTGGTAAGTGTGAAATTTGCTTCATGTGATCGCAGCATCTGAAGGGTATGGTCACTCGATGACTTTTATACATGACGTTCTGGAATTTATCGACTAAATATTTGGCGTGGATCCTGGTATTACCAACAAAAGCGCTACATTCTGGTTGTAATTTAAGTACCGTATTAACAAGGATGATTTTGGTTGTTATTTCCCTTTTCCCACATTTGATTGTTATTGGTAAGGGCTCGGAAACAGCTATTAAGAGGTTGAAGGCTATTTCTTGCACATTGTATTCCTTAGCAAATAACAATGACATCTAGCAAGTTCGGGGTAGTGTGGTGGTTGGCTTTAATAATTGTGCTTCACAAGTAGCATCACTGTCTAAGGGGTAAGTAAGAATGTCTTCGCAAAACTTCTGTTTTCTACTTACTGATTTGCATTTCTCCATGTTTTGGGGGTAGTATGTATAACATTATATCATCATCACGCGCTACATATTTTTGGCTCGTATGGAGTATAAGTGAAAGAGGGCGTAAGTTTCAGGATCTACTAATGGGATTTTTAGACAAAGATAATTTTAGAATCTAATTGGTAAGCTTAAAGGTCAATTATGTCGATGTACTGGGCTATATTAGACGAAAATATTGGAACAGGTAGATTATTTTTCTGTAATGATTGCGAAATTTCTTTTAGAGAATTATTCAAATCTATTGCTGAAATAATAGAACTATGAAGAGTTTTTAATTGTGAAAAAGTGATTGCATCTAAGGTGTCATCAAGATAATTTTCAAGGAAAACATAGCTTTCCATTAGTGACTCACATAAATTTAGGATTTGTAATAGGCTAGTTGACTCTTTTTTAAACTAGGTCCCAAATAGTTTATATTTGTGCTTCTAAGGTAAAAAAAATATTACTATATATTTTCAACACCTATGAAACTACAAAACTGTAATTTAAAATCCATCTCTTCATGTAGGTGCGAAAACGCTGTCTGCCATTTTAGTCTATAGATTATCTGCACTGTGACGTCATACGTATTGTAAATAAACATTTGACATGTAAACATGGACAATTTTTTACTTTACTTCAAAAACATGATTTCAACTAATTTCCATAAAAAATATAGTAATTATCGTTATTGCATCGTCCGAGAATGCAAAAACACATCAAGGAATACAAATGGATTTTAGTTACATTATTCAGAGGTTACGATACTTATGACATAAATGAGTAGGTACTTTTAAATCACTTCTGAAAAGAATAAATACATTCATTCTTCCTTTTTATGTCTACTATTTAACAACTGCACTGTACTTACATAGAAGTCTTGACATTTCTTAGCTCGGCAGAGCAGAAATCTGGACTCAAGGCAAAGAAATTACCAACCATTAATGTATCAATTTTTGGCAAATTTGTGCTCTCTGCTTTTGTGAAACCAACGTCCATAATGAATTTATTATTGTTTTTCAATAAAGCAAATAAATTAAGAACGTGATAAGAAATTTTTATCGAACTTACGCATTTAGTTATTAAAATCGATATATTTCGTTTTCGTAAGCTAAATACTGTAAGAAATACTCATTTATTGTATGAAATTAGTTATGTGTCAAGTAGCCTATTGTGCCTGATAAAATTCGATATCATCTGAAATATGCAATTTATAATGGATGTTGTGTCTAAAGTGGGCACGCGCCAATTCGTAACTTTTAATTGCATCCTTTTTTTTTTCGGCCAAATATAAACAGGGCGAGAGGATATCATCCATTACTCAAATCTGGTCAAATGGTAATACCAAAGAAAACACAAAGTTTCGTACCACACAAATATTTTAATTCTAAGATCAAAAAGGTTGACAACTAGTTTCGACCAACAAGGTCATCATCAGGTCTGTGAAAAAATATGGAAAAGGTAGAAAAGTAATAATATTAAAAGTAAGAGTTTAACAACTTACCAAATTCAAAGTAAAGTAATTAAATACAATTGTATCCAAACAATAATTTAAATGGAAAGCAACTAAGTGGTATCAGGTTTCTATAACTTCAACACTAAAAGTCCAACGGCAGCAAACAAAGTGTGTAGTAAAAGAGCCAAGAGGTAGAGGTAGACTCATAGAGGATCAAAAGAAATGTGGTACGAAAAATTAACTAACTCAGGAACAATAATAGTTAGTAATAAAATTATAAAGAAATTAAACACATTAAAATGTGGAATTGGAACTGAGAGCTTTAGCATCGGTTAAGGCATAAGCCAAAAACTGGAGATGAAAGATCCAAATTTTTCTCGTGTTAATGAACATATCAACTACATCAATAAATACAAGAACACAGAGTTTGTTCATAGTCCTTCCGCTTTTTCCAACCATATTTTACAAGAAAAACATTCATTTTCTCCTTCCAATACTAAACTCCTTCACTCCTGTTCCAAAGGCCCTAAAATGAATTTACTTGAAATCTTTGAAATTAACAAAAACCTTAATGATCAGTGTACTACTTGCCTTAATGAACAAGTTAATTCATCTGAACACTATTTGTTTCTGGACTTACCCTTTTGATTTCGTTTTTTCATTCTCCTTTTCTCATACCTTGTTCTCCTCCTTTTCACACAACCTTTTTTCTCCTCACATCCCTAGAATTTTGTCTCAACACTTTGTTTACGTTATTTATGAGGTTCGACCTCTTCTTTTGTTTCATAAATAGTTTTTGAACAATTTGACAATTTCGTTTCTTCTTTTTCTCCACATTTTTCAGATGAGCAGCTGTCTTTTACGTTTCTCTTGCCTCTATTAAATATTCAAATTTTTAAATTAAAACTTTTAAAATTTTTGTTTAAACTCTATTATTTTTCATATCCTTCTATTTTAACTACTTGATTGCAGTTTCCTGATTTCAGACATATCTCCAATCTAGTTGCTCTTAGAGCTTCTGGATGGATATCTGCCTTGTACTGATGAGACGCAATACGTCGAAACCGGTCTACAAGTGATATCCTATCGAATTGCAAACTAAAATGGTTAGTTCTATCTTGCAGATATACTAACCCCGTTTAACTTTGAACTGTAATTCAATGTCCGTCGTGGCATATAGCCAGGGAAGTAGTTGTTGGTTCTTAGTAAACGGTCTATATGTTCTTTGATTTTCAAAGACTCTGTAAAACGTCATAATAGTATTAGGTATACTATTATTATCTTTGACATCCTTCTATTTTGCTTAACTAACATCAACATATTAGTTTATTCCAATATTCAGTTTATTCTTTTTGTTTTTGCATTTATAGTAATTGTTATTAACTTAAAATTCAATATCATTTGTCTTCACCAATAATAATACTATTAGGTTACTACTTTTTTGATTCATGATTGCTTTTATTTAACACTTGCGTTAATACTACTTTACTTGTCTTTTTGTATTTGTCAGTTAATGTTAGATTATGTCATCACGCTAATTAATTAATCTATTTTTATTTTTATTTAAATCAATGAATTTCACGTTTTATGTATCATTGTATATGTATTTCTCCACGACCATTAATGAATGTAATAATTCCGACTTCATTTTTAATAATAGAAAGTGTTCATTCTCACTCTTGAGATAGAATATTCATTCTGAAACACTTGCTTCTTATGTGTTTTGTATGTATTTCCATTCTATAACTAGTGACGGAATAACATTCTGTAATTGCTCAACAAAAAACATAGATTGCCCTGCGAATTTCAAAAGTGTCACTCAGTTTGTCAGTGCGACGTTCTAATTGTTTGGCTACATATTTCAATTTAAATAAACAGAATTATTACATGGTCGTGGAGAAAATACAGTCTGTTACACGGTTAGAATGAAAATTCGATAACTCGTGGTTCCTCTCACTCGCTACGCTCGCGTTCGGAATTCTCCACTCGTATCGAATTTTCATTCTAACCTTGTTACAGAATATACTATTCATGGTTCTATGTCTTCGGCATTTGATTTCCGTTTTTAAGTTTCCGCACATGCGTATTAGTCCTTCTTTATACTACTATTTGTCGTGTCGCTTCCATCTTCGTTAAACGTGCTTCTGCCAACGCCTACAGTTCTTATGAAACAACAGCTGTTATCATCGAAGTTATTCTCATACACTTTCTGTGTTAGTGCTTTGTTATGGATCATAATGGTTCTGGAGCTGATGTTGCTGACAATGGAGTTGATTTGGATATCTTACATCTTTTTTGTCCTTTCTTTTAAAGACTATCTCCGTATATGCCTCTGTTTTAGCTTTGATTTACATACATCTCCACTATTTGGCTTATTACTACGTTGCATAGTCTTTTCTTACATCGTTCTTGGATGTTCTAGATCCTTCCTCGTTCTGTGGATGTTTCTTTCACAATTTTTCAATTTCATCAGCTTCTTTTCTAAGGTCAGAGAATTTCCTGCTCATGCACATCATACATTAACGGTTCTTTCGTTAATTTCTGGTGTTTTGCCACCCTTACAAATTAAACATCTGGTTTTCTTCAAGCCCTTCGTTGGCTTTTATTATTTTTTGACCTTCATCCCACCTGATTTGGATCTTTCATCTCCAAGTTTTTGGCTTATGCCTTAACCGATGCTAAAGCTCTAAGTTCCAATTCCACATTTTAATGTGTTTAATTTCTTTATAATTTTATTACTAACTATTATTGTTCCTGAGTTAGTTAATTTTTCGTACCACATTTCTTTTGATCCTCTATGAGTCTACCTCTACCTGTTGGCTCTTTTACTACACACTTTGTTTGCTGCCGTTGGACTTTTAGTGTTGAAGATATAGAAACCTGATACCACTTAGTTGCTTTCCATTTATATTATTGTTTGGATATAATTGTATTTTATTACTTTACTTAGAATTTGGTAAGTTGTTAAACTCTTAGTTTTAATATTATTACTTTTCTACCTTTTCAATATTTTTTCACAGACCTGATGATGACCTTGTTGGTCGAAACTAGTTGTCAACCTTTTTGATCTTACAATTAAAATATTTGTGTGGTACGAGACTTTGTGTTTTCTTTGGTATTAAATATAAACAGGCCAATTCATAACTTTTCAAAAATCGACACCGGTGAATTCATAACTTTCCACAGTTGAATTCGTAACCACTGGATTATAAGATTAAAAATGTGGCAGGTATAATAAGCGATAAGCGGGTCTCTCTTAAGCAGATCCCTACCTAACACTGTGTGAAATGAAACAAAATATAAAATATTTAACGGAAATATAAAGAAACAGTTTTACAAATAAACCAAGATTAATTTATTGTTTTATAAACAATGAAAAATGAAATATTACTCTCTAAAAACATT
The DNA here is from genome assembly GCA_964028335.1 of Altica lythri. Lineage (NCBI taxonomy): Eukaryota > Metazoa > Arthropoda > Insecta > Coleoptera > Chrysomelidae > Altica > Altica lythri. The sequence continues at coordinate 2,837,503 of OZ034806.1, read as the reverse complement.
TATCCAAACAAATTCACAGTTTTATAAAAAAAATTATTTTTATTTGTTTATTAGATATTTAAAATGCAGGTTTTTGCAAATCTAACCGTTTTTTTTTAATTATTGGTCTGGTTCCGATACTTTGTAATCTATCTATATATATAAAAATGAATGTTTGTCTGTATGTACTCAATGAACTCAAAAACTACTGGACCGATTATTATGAAAATTAGTATACATATGTATTTTTTCACGGAGAAGGTTTGTGTGATATGCTCATTGATGCCACTCGCCACCAGGTGGCGCTGCAGAGTAGCAACTTCTGTCCCGTTCAACCAATTGTCATCAAAATTGGTATGTATATGTATTTTTCCACGGAGAAGGTTTGTATGATATGCTCATTGATGCCACTCGCCATCAGGTGGTGCTACAGAGTAGCAACTTCTGCCCCGTTCAACCGATTGTCATGAAAATAGGTATGATGATGTATTTTTAGTGGGTAAGATGAATATTATATTCGTATTAATGGAAGTTACCATCAGATTCCGCTTCCATGTATCAAATTTAATACTGAATAATAGATATCTATACGAATTCGTATAAATATACTAGCTGACCCGGCGAACTTCGTACCGCCTATTGATGTTTTTTACCATTTTTCCAAATTTTTACGGTTTTGTAAATTATCGATTAGATATATCATATATTAACTGCGCCACCTTATGGTGGCGTCATAGTACTTAATTACGTAAGAATTGCTAATGTAAATTTATACTATCTCAACTGCGCCACCTTACGGTGGCGTCATAATGCTTAATTTAGTAAGGATCACTCTTTTAAATATATGAAATAGCTGTACCCGGCGCGCGTTGCTACGCCAACAACTAAAATAAATTTAAGAAAAATAAAAGAGATGAAGAGATAGAGGAGGAAAGAAAGTTTATAGTTTTGTTTCACTTATCGCACCAAAAATATATTTTTCGAACTTATATTTATATGAAATCAATATTGAATTTGATACATGGAAGCGCCATCTGGTGGTAACTTCTATTAATACGAATATCATATTCATATTAAGCATTAAGAATACAGCATCATACTAATTTTCATGACAATCGGTTAAACAGGGAAGAAGTTGCTACTCTGCAGCGCCACCTGGTGGCGAGTGGCATCAATGAGCATATCATACAAACCTTCTCCGTGGAAAACACATATAGATACCAATTTTCATTACAATCGGTTGAACGGGGCAGAAGTTACTACTTTGCAGCGCCACCTGGTGGCGAGTGGCATCAATGAGCATATCATATAAACCTTCTACGTGGAAAAATACATATATATATATATATATATATATATATATATATATATATATATATATATATATATATACCAATTTTCATAATAATCGGTCCAGTAGTTTTTGAGTTCATTGATTTCTTACATAAAAACACATCCTTTTTTATATATATATATATAGATTAGGCGATATGTTTCAGCGCCACCTGGTGGCGAGTGGCATCAATAAGCATAACATATAAACCTTCTCCGTGAAAAAATACATATACTTATCAATTTTCATGGCAATCGGTTAAACGGGGCAGAAGTTGCTACTCTGCAGCGCCACCTGGTGGCGAGTGGCATCAATGAGCATAGCATATTCGTTTTCTCCGTGAAAAAATACATATACATACCAATTTTCATGACAATCGGTTGAACAGCGCAGAAGTTGCTACCCTGCAGCGCCACCTGGTGGCGAGTGACATCAATGAGCATAGCATATTCGTTTTCTCCGTGAAAAAAAACATATACATACCACTTTTCATGACAATCGGTTGAACGGGGCAGAAGTTGCTACTTTGCAGCGCCACCTGTTGGCGAGTGGCATCAATGAGCATATCATATAAACCTTTTCCGTGGAAAAATACATATATATACCAATTTTCATAATAATCGGTTCAGTAGTTTTTGAGTTCATCGATTTCGTACATAAAAACACATCCTTTTTTATATATATAGATTTTTGGTGCGATTAGTAAAACAAAACTATAAACTTTCTTTCCTTCTCTATCTCTTCTCCTCTTTTATTTTTCTTAAATTTATTTTAGTTATTGGCGGAGCAACGCGTGCCGGGTACAGCTAGTTTAATTTAATTTATTAACGGATACACCATTTTACCAAAATACATTCTATAAAACTATATTACAAAATTATAAATTTTAAACAGATACATCACATAAATCACTTAAAATAATAATAAGGAAAAAAAAACTTAACATTCACAGGAGACAAATCCTTACAAACGTCTCAGCGCCCTCTTAAAACTAAGCAGAGTGACATCAAAACGCAAATCCATGCCATTAAAGTCACTCTGCATTCTCACCAATGGAGCATGCAAGCCATAATTATTTCGCTGGTACTCCAAGTAGAATAAATTAGTTGATCTTGTTCGATGAACGGTGGAAAAGTTAAGACGATTTAGAAGATAACTACAATTAATACCACCGTTCATCAGTTTGTATAGGAAACACATATCAGCATGAAGCCGTCTTTTTTGCAATGAACATAAGTTAAGTCTAGCAAGGGCTTCATTGTAATCTGTGTGACCATCCAACAAAGGAATTTTCAACAGCCTCAAGCTCTGTAATATGTGTCGTATACTGAGGAGACCAGACCTGGCTTGCATACTCCAATATGGAGCGTACAAAACAACAATATAAAAACTTCACATGAAAGGTCCCTGCCAAACCTTGTCACAAAACTCAAGCTCCTATTAGCGCGTTTCACCAGCGATCTGATATGGCTGTTTAATAAAAGCTTACTGTCCAAAATTACCCCCAAATCAACCACCTCACTAACTCTCTTAAGAATCACACCATCAATGTCATAATCATAAACCACTGGATGTCTAAGTTTAGCAAAAGTAATGCAGCTACACTTCCCAATATTTAAGTCCAGACCGTTCATTTTAGACCAACAAGATAAATTATTGACGTCAGACTGCAATAAATCGCAATCTGCCGGAGTGTGAATTTCTTTAAATAATTTTAGTTCATCGGCAAACATTAGGAAGTTAGACTGACTCACAAAGTCACTTATGTCATTTACAAATAGTAAAAACAGCAGCGGTCCACAGTGAGAGCCCTGAGGAACCCCCGAAGAGACAGCAATCTCAGTCGAAATAAAGTTATTTATTTTAACACGCTGAAGACGACCACTAAGAAAACTACCTAGCCACATAACAATCTTATCTCCCAAACCAAGAGCTCTCAATTTAGCCAGTAATAATGTGTGATCAACTCTGTCAAATGCCTTGGAGAAATCAGTGTAAACACTGTCAACTTGTAGTCTTTTTCCAAAGGCACCCAACAGATGATCTTGGTAGGTCACTGTGGAACGCTCCGAGCAAAAACCATGCTGTCCCTCCAAGATAATTCCCCGGCACCCCCATGACAAGGATGATGTAACTAACGAATCAAAGAGCTTGGGTATTGCTGATTGTATACAAATACCCCTGTAATTTCTTACATCACTGCGGTCTCCGGACTTAAAGATTGGAGTTATAAATGAACTCTTCCAGAAATTTGGAAAACTTCCTTGCTTTAAGGAGGCATTGAATAATAGGCACAATGGCTTGCTCAACGTAAAAACGCACTTTTTTAAGAGCAAAGATGGTACTCCATCTGGGCCACAGGAAAGCTTAGATTTGCAACCAAGTATACCATTAAATATAGATTGAAGATCAATATTAATTTCTTGCAAATTAATGTTATTATCAAGAGATGAGTAATAATCGGGGATCTGCAGCTGGGCATCTGCATACACAGATGAAAAAAACTCGGCAAAAAGATTAACAGTCTGAGCACCACCACTACCAGTAGTGTTGTCCAGAAACATGACTGCTGGGTAGCCCCTAGACTCTCTTGAATTATTAACATGTCTCCAAAACAAAACCGGGTCAGTATTAATGTCATTTTGTATCTTTAAAATATAATTACTATTGGCTATGCGCACGACACTAGAGGCTTCTTGCGGCCAAATCACAAAGCTCAACTGCAGGACCGCTAACGCAGGGTTTAAATAGAAAAAAATTAAAATACAATTTCATTAAATTTTTAAAATATTTCATAGTGTTATTATAGTATATTGTAATACAAGTGTTACAATGACAGAGGTTTCGTAGTACGAGTTCAGTTTGTGAAACGAACCGCGAAGCGGTGAGTTTCGCAAAGAACGAGTTCTACAAACCGTCATTGTAATTCGAGTGTTACATACTATTTTTTATAATGAACTTTTAAACGTATAAAAAAAAATGAGAGTTTTTCGAAATATTTATTTATGTTGGCAATTACAATGTATTAAGATTAGTAACTCCCTTAAAATTATTAGAATGTAAGGTTATACACAGTATAATATATTTAAAAAAATCTTTTTAAACTCTAAAAATTCTAAATAAGTTACTGAAAATCAGTAACAAAGATTGCAATTTAACTAATAATTAATAAAAATTAATAAATGTTTAAAAAATTTATATTTATTTAAATGCTTTTTATGCCTGTTCCAACAGATATATCTCTAAAAGTTTTTTTAATTGTAACATACTTTTTATTTATAAACCTCTTTCAAGTTTTTATAACACTTTTTATGGAACCACTATATCAGTTCGGGTCTGGAGATCACACTTTTCACTTTCAAGAAATTTATAAATACAGTAAAAAGAAGACTCTCTAAAAAACATCTTATTCTCATTGTTTTCATCGATTATGTAAGCTTGAGAAGCTTTTTCTAAACAAGAACTTGCGCTTTTTTCATAATATTCTTCGTTGTCAATGAATTCATCGTTAGTTACTTCGCAATAGGGGTCCCCTTAGTATTAGTAGATTGTTCTGTAAAAGAAACCTAAGGACTTCTTGACTGGGATGAATCTATGCAACGCTTCAAATAACAATTATACGAGCAATAAAATATTTTTTATATTACTAATTTCATAATTAAAAGCATTAATATGTAGAAACTTTGTACCTGTTGACAACTTGAATAGCATTTGCTCTGTGACACAATAACTGTTTTGAAAAAAGTGTTGGCACATAAGCTGGACTATTTGGCAGAACAGATTTTTTGTTTCCAATAAAATGATCGCTACAAATTATATAGCTGGGTGTTGGTGACCAAGATTTCTCACCACTAAAAAAATATTTTAGCATGTATTTTTACTACATTTATCCACATGTTTGTTGTATAATTCATTCTGATATCACCTGTATAAAAATATACATATTTAATTATATATAAAGGTTATACTTACTTTTGTATTTTTACTTCAGATATCTATTTTTGACGTTCTTCTGGTCTTTTTATTTTCGTAGGAAATGTAAAAAATGTGCTTTTAGTATTTTTACCATTATTTGGGCAAAAAGGAATGCAACAAACACTATGACCCATATTTTTTAAGAAAAACACATACAATCATATGTAAATTGGTCCTGCAGTTGTACTTCGCGTTATATCCGCCGCGAGCGCTAAGATCAGGCGACGTGGGTCACGTGGTTACGTGCACATAGCGAATAACACTCCTCTTTTAACTGATTACAACTAGCTCTTAAATTAGAAAACACAATATAATCACTATGTAGTTTGGTTTGCATATACTTTTTATGGGCTATTTTCTTATCAAAAACCAGTGCCTGAAGTTCCCTGGTAAACCAAGCTGGAAAGTTGGAACTTTTAAATCTCTTAATTGGTGCACAAACATTAATAAAATCGAACAGAACAGAATAGAACTGCTCTGTAGCAATATTGACATCAGATCGATCCAGCATGGTATCCCAGTCAACACCAGCCAGCAAGTCGTTAAGGAGAGTATAATCACAGTTCTTGAAGTCAAGATAGTACACATCATGCTTTAAGTTTTCCTGCATATAATTTACAGGAATAGTAACAATGTATGCTGCATGGTGGGCCGTAACATTAAGAAGCAAATCCACAGCATTTCCTACTTTCACATCTAATTGGTTAGAAAACACAAGATCCAAAAATACACCGTTAGAGTTGGGAATGCTGTTAATCTGCAACATGTTAAGGTATGCCACGATGTTACATAACACATTTGCAGAGCTAGCAGGAGGACAATGCACATCTATTTCCTGATTCATTTCACTCCAGGTTGCCTCTGGTAGATTATAATCACCCACCAAAATCAATTGCGCATTACTATCCATCTCAGCAAGGTGAACTGCAGACTCGGCATGGTGGATATAAGCTTCTGGGGATGAATTGGGAGGCAAGTAAACTACACCAAGAATATACAGGGTTTGTCCGGAAAGTAATAGGACTGTGTCGATTTAAAAAAATTTATTGAGCCAATTGTTACAATTCTTTAAAAACTTTGAAAATAGGCTCCTTCTGTGTCGATGCAGCGCTGCCAGCGCGATTTCCAAGCATTGAAGGCGTCACGGTAGGCATTCTCCGGAATAGCCTTGAGAGCCGCGGTGCATGCTGCTTGTATCCCCTCTGCCGTCTCAAAATGCTTGCCTTTCATCGGCCTTTTCAGGCGAGGAAACAAAAAAAAGTCTGGGGGCACATCTGGGCTGTAGGGCGGCTGCGGAAGCGTTGGGATGCCAGCCTTGGTCAGGTAGCTGTTCACAAGAAAGGCAGTGTGAGCCGGGTCGTTGCGCATGTTCAAATGCACCGTCACAATGTCATGAACCACAGATTTTGGTAAATTTAACATCTGGGCAATTAAACGAATACTTAGTCGACGGTCTGAGTTCAAAACTTTGCGCACACGAGTCACATTGTCGGTGTTTGTCGAAGTCGAAGGTCTTCCAGCACGGTCTTCATCGGCGACCTCTTCCCGGCCCTCCAAAAAGGCCTGGTGCCACCGAAACACACCACTTCTTGCTAAAGCAACATCTGGGTAAGCCTGCTTGATCATATTAAACGTCTCTGTCGCAGATTTACCGAGTTTCACACAGAATTTAATCGCGTACCTCTGCTCTAACGAACGCTGCATTTTCGGCTTGCACCACTCACAGAAACACGTCGCGCGAAAATGCCTGTCCTGACTCTCCAGGTGCTCGGAGACAACCGACCAGCCGCTCGTTCGTTAGCTAGGAACGCCCTCTACCGAATCCAGTCGGCGCGTACACGCTCCAAAGTACAGTCGCGGCGGAAGAAAATCAGTCCTATTACTTTCCGGACAAACCAGAGATAATAGAACAGATTTGTTGATGCCTAATATAAAGTTGGCAACAAGTTCCGACATCAGCGCGCCATTGTCCTATGGTAGAAGCTCATCGATTTAAAAATGGGCGGGATATACCAGCTTACCTATAAACTATGTATTATACATTGGAATACATACGCTTATAATTTTAAAATTTTATATTCTTACTGTGAATATATAAATTTTAAAATATAAGCTATATATTTTCATACTATTAGAAATAAAATCAAAATAAAACAAGGATTAATAATTATAGTTTTTATTTCAACACAGAACATATTTAATCATAAGAAAAAGATAAATACCATAAAAACAAATTTTAATAAATACAATTTTTATTTGAACACAAAAACACATTTAATCATAAGAAAAAAATAAATATACAATAATCAAACCAAATTTTATTTATAAAAAAAAAACATTTTACAAAGAGAACATTTATTTAAAATAAAAAATAAATTCTGTAAAACAACAATATTTATTAAAAAAATAAAAATACTTTCTACTCGAATAACAAAAGCGCATCTTTTGAAAATTAATAATATACAACATAGTTATAACTTCAATAATATCACAAAAAAGGTACATTTTATAATGTTATCACACAAACAGGTACAAGTTAAATTATTGCCGCAAAAATATTAAAAGTTACCAAAATAATAAATGATAGATACAGGTACAAAAAAGTTGTTTAAAATTTGCTTATAGTTACAAATATATATTATGTACATATTACACTAACATCACAGAAATGTACGATAATCATTACTTTCATAACAAGTTAAATTTTATATTAATTTAACGAAATAAGAATTAAAATTTAAATTTACATTACACATTGCACAAATTACGTTTTTAATAAACACATGAAGCTTCTTATTATGATAATTTTTATCATAAACAGGATTGAAATACTTATTTTTACAATCTACAACACAACATTTATATCTAAAATAACCTGGTAGTGACATGTTTAAAACTATTCACTATACTTTTGCACTCTTTTTACGCTAAAACTACCTTCAATTTATATTAAACTAAAACCACTTTCACTTCCCTGTCACTATGCCGCCATTACTGTTTTTTCGCGCTACCAGCTGATCAGATTTTGCTGGTTTAGTTCCCATTTTCACCACTACAGAATGTGATTGCGCCTTATGGGTTGCGCACAAACACGTTGGCGCCTTTGGGCTATGTTTCAAAAAGTCTCTTAATTTGTCTATGGGACAAACCCTGTATTTGGCAGGACCACAAACAACCTTTACAAATAACTGTTCCACATCAACATGGAGTATCGGCAAGCGTACAGATTTAAATTTTTTATGCACTGCAAGAAGAACACCACCACCGAGGGATTTAACACTATTATGTATGTTACGATCAGTGCGATAAACATTGTAGTTACTTAACTGCAATTCAGAATCTTTAATACTGTCGCACAGCCATGTTTCCACTAAAAATAGTATATCATAAACTGAACTTGCTGCACTCTTGGAAAACTCCAATAGCTTTGTTTTCATACCGCCAACATTTTGAAAATAACAATTTAGTTGGCTTGGTCCAGATTTTCCACGTTTTTTGACAAACGGGTAGGAGCCTGATCAGTGTTGTGTTGTATCCGAACTATATGAATATGAATATAAATACCTTGTCCATCCATATAAAAAGTTTCTGCTTCAGATAAACATTTTAAGTTTGCGTCGCATCCCAAAATAATTATATTATTTGCAGGATCGTTTTCGAGCAGAATATTTTCCTTACGATCAGTTAAAATATTTAATAAATTTATTGCTTCATGTACCTCTGACATTGTTTTGGCAATTTAGGAAAATTTTTATTTCTGCTTCGGTTCATGTTATGTCGTTTTAACTCCAAATCATGAACGGTCAACTCATTTTTATAAGAAGAAGTTGCTATTTCTTCATTCATAATTTTTGAGGGCTTTTCAGATATATCTTTCACGGCTTTCCGTTTGCACACATTGCTGACAGCCTGACGTCCCAATTTTTTTTCATCTGGCTCATGATTGTGGTTTAAGTTTTTATCAACTACGTTGATAGTGTTTCCTAAAATTAAAGAAGTTTATTTTTTTTAAGTACATAAAAAATTAATCAAAAAAGTAGATATTTTAGAATTAAGTATATATATTTAAAGGAAGGTATGGCAACCATAAGTTCCTTAAAATTAATAATTATTTAGAATTTCGTAACTGACCAAAACCTTTGGATTAAATTTATATGAAATCTTTTTGTGTTCTAATTTCACTTAAAAAAAAATTAGGTAACATTTCGCCTTACAAGTAGAAATAGAACACTACCACAATTGCCGTCCACTCTTTACTTTTTTAAGTGAAACTTAAAATTATTAACAACAAATTTTTATTCCTCGTTCACTCGTTATAAAATTGACCTCTAAAACTTCTTCCATGTTCATGGTTAGACAGAAAATGAATGAATATACATTTAAAAATTATTCCCTTTTAATTTCATTTAAGGATTAGGGAAATACGCAAAATTTGTAAGTAATGCTTTTTTGAATTAAAATCCCAATCATGTCATAATAGTATATTACGTATCAAGAGTGGTAAATAGGATATTACGTACGAGTGGAAAAGTTACGCACGAAGCCGCGTAGCGGCGAGTGCGTAATTACACGAGTACGTAATACCTCTTACCACTCGAGTTACGTACTATGCTTTTTCTACGACTCAATATTTTAATTTTAATTCTAAATATTTGACATCTCTTAAAAAATATATGACAAAATTTGCCGTTTAAAATAACATTTATCAAAGTAGTGACAATAAGTAACATCCTAGATTAAATAATAATTTAAAATGTAATATATGTTGCCTATATCTGTTTTATTTTTATTTTATTTTTTAATAAAAACTATTATATATTTATGTTTTTAAATTGACTAAAAGTTTGTAAATAGACCAAATAAAGTAGTACGTACATAAAAATTTTATTGCAATTTGATTAAACAAAGAAATTTAAGTTTTCTTATCTAAACGCACATGTATGTTATGAGATCTCATTACGTGCATGTTATTGTTAAATGTCACTTACACGGAATGTCTATAGTGCGATTTTTGACGTTTACAGTCATGGGCGTAGAAAAAGTTATGAATTAACCAGTGGAAAAGGAAGTCATAAAAATTACCTGGACCAAGAGGGTTACGAATTGGCCTGTAATTAGGATCAGGGATTAAAATAGTTATGAATTCACCAGGACCCTCTAAAATTTGTTTTTTAAATAAGATTTCAAATTGGTGCTCATCCCGATTTAATTTGTCAATACAATCATTAAAATATTTGTCGTCAGATGCATCTAAATTACCTCTGATTGATTTCCAAATTGTTCCAATACCGTTGAGTAATCCACGTTTATGTCAGGAATTAAAGTCTTGTGTGTCTGTCATTATTTCTTTGTACTTGAGGTTAACAGAGTTAGATATTTGTTTTAAAAGACAAACGTAAGTTTGGGCTTCGCTTCGAACAAAAGTCATTCTTAGAGTGTCATTATTGCCGAAAAATGTATCTAGTATTCCTTCTAGTATCTTGTCGTTATTTTTTATAGTAATTTGTATTGTTATGCAAGTCTTTATGAACAAGTAACGTCCATTTGTCATTTGATATTCTAATAGAGCCTTCTTCATGATAGAAAATTTCAATTGTATCATTTATAGGGATTATCTCGAGTTGGGAATATGCAACTAAGAGGAGCCCACCTAATCTGTTACAGATAAACAGTTACTCGTAAAATGGCTTTAATCGTTAAAAATTAGTTTTTTAAGTTTGTTGGCTTTTGGGGTTTAAGAAGAGGGCTGACTATCTAAAAATTTCCTGAATTTCGAAAGGTTCGTTGAATAAGTTTTCTAATTTTGTTTTTATTTGGGATTCTTTAACGTATACTTTATCGCCTATTTTATAGGACGCTTGTTAGAAATATGTTAATCAAATCTAATTTTGGCTTTCTTTTTGCCTTCCAGTTTTTTCGCGAGCTATTTTGTAAAAGTATTCCATACGATTGCTTAAGTCTCTAACATATTTAGAGATAAGACTCTTTTGATTATAGTGTGTATCTGGGGGTTTACTTGAAGTGTGCCCAAATATAAGTTCGTAGGGCTTGAAGCCATGAGTTTTTTTTGTGCTATTATAGCAAATATATGGGAGTGCTGAAAAAGGGTGTTCCTAAGGATTTTCTGCTTGATTTGCCCTGATCGTTTCGCATAAAGTTGCATGGAAACGTTCAATAGAACCGTTAGTTTCAGGATCACTGACACTGGAATAGGTTCATTGTATATCATATAATTTGCAGATATCTTTTAGACGGGAGTTTTCGAATTCTCGACCACAGTCGCAATGAATTCTAAGGGGTGTCCCGTAATGCTGGGAAAATAATAAGAGGATAGTTACTGCGGTAGTGCTCTTTTTGTTTTCTATAGGATATGCTTGGATGAATTTTGTGAGTTCGTCTCTAATTGTAAGTGCATAGTTTCGGGTTGGATATTTAAAAATGTCAATATTGATGCGTTCGAATGGTGTTTTGGGTGTTTCTGTTAGAACTAAAGGACCGCTAAGATTTTTCCTGCAAATTTTAACTCGTTGACAAATATCGCATTTAATAAACTTCCTCCTTAAATGGGGGAACTTTTGCCACTAAAAACAATTTGTTTCTTTTCAGTGGCAAAAGTTCGCCAATAGAAGGTTGCTCCATGTTGTCCGGTGGGTTAAGTGTCGCGTTCGAAGAGAATATTTTGGCAAAGTGTTCTGCCTTTTCTGTGGAGGACGTTACTATTGAGCCGTCATCTGCTGTGAGTGAAAAGAACCAGCTGTTTGTACAATTGTTACTGATATGTTTGGCGAGAGTCCAAAAGGTCCGACTTCCATTAGGGTTTAACATTACCTTCTCTCTCTCATTCGAGCGTCAAAAAGACTTTTGGAATTGAAAATAGTGGTGTTGTATCTGTTTCTCGCGTTTATATCATGCTGTTTTGTTTCTTATGATGGATTTTGCAGAAATATTTTGTGGAACCTGATCTTAGCTTTCCGAACTACATCGCAATCTTTATTAAACCATGGCTTATGTTTGGCTTTCAAGCTTTTGGTAAAGTGATGAATGTAAGCTTCCATGGCACACTGAATGATTTCAGTTATACTGTTGCAAACTGCCGATGGATCTTTGTTAATAAAGCAGACTGGGTTCCAGGAAAAAGTTGCAAAGTAGTCTCGTTGGCCATCCCAATCTTCCTTTTTTAAGTTGCAAAAAGTTCCCTTGGGTGGTACACGAATGGGTGAGGTTCAATTGGGCATTTGGATTCTATTACAGCGTGATCAGAATTACCTAGGGGAGACAGAACTTTTACATTATATTGCTCAGGGTGAGTTGTCAGAAACAGATCCAGAGTATTAAAACTGTGGTTGGCAGCTCTGGGAAAGTAAGTGGGCTTGTCGATTAGTTGGGACAAACTCTTCAGTTAGCCTGCCTCCTGTGTCCGTTTTGTTGGACTTAAGCCACTTTTCGTGGTGAACATTAAAGTCCCCAAGCACAATTATCTTAGCAAAAGGGTACTCAGTATTAAGGTAGTCGATCTTTTGTGATAAATAGTCAAATAGTTCGTCGCAATTACCGTCTGATGGCCGATAAATACAAAATAGAAATTTGCTAGAGGCTTTTAGTGTTAATTTTAGCCAAAGGATGTTGTCTTTGTTGTTTTCTAGTACAGGTACTGTCCAATATTGACCATGACGCGTTGGAAGGTGGACGGGGGGGCATTTTTTAAACCAAACGGCATTCGGATAAATTCATAGTGGCCATTATCGACCGAAAAAGCTGTTTTAGGGATATCTTTCTGATTAATTTTAATCTGGTGAAAGCCAGATGCTACTACTCAGACTGGTGCTGACCAAGGTAAAATAGAGGGTCGTATGATTTTTTGTTGTAACTTTTATTGATTTGGGTTTTAACCTCCTCTTTGTAAAAACTGGTTTGGCATTGTTAGTATCAATATAATGTTTGATTTCGTCAATTCGTCACCGTCTAAATAAAAGGTGTCTTGGTACTCCATACAAAGATTTGTTTATAAGTTCATATTCTTCGCTATTAAGGTGGTCTGTTCGTAGCTGTTTCTTTAATGTATCGTTCTCTATCTGTAGGTAATTTAGGGTCTTGTTTTTGAACGAGATTTAGCACTGGTTCAGGTAGTAAAAGAGGTTTGATAGAAATACATATTTGAAAGATCGATTGTTTTTGGAATTACATTAGTATTAGCGATCGTAGTTAAAAATTGTCCGTTTTGTTCAAAGTGGACTAAAGTGTGAGGAAGTCTGACTTTATCAATTTCTTGGCCTAATAAAATTGCATCTGTATTCGATAAATCGCATTTTAATTTGAAAACTTTTTCTATTCGACCTTCAATATGAATACGGTTAGTTTGACTTATGTTATTATTTATTACTGGGACTGTACTAACATATATTAAAATATAACCATTCCACTTTTCTTTTTAATTTGTTCTAAGAACACTGTTATTAAAATCTAATAAAAATAAAACTATTTAGTATTTTCTGATATTAATGCTCTTTTCACAAACAAGTTTTAGTAACTTATTATTTTTATAGAAGAAGCACCTTCACTAGATGAGGCGATTCGTCAAACCAATATCCAGCTGCAAGCTGAAAACCGAAACCTACAAGCGTTACACACTTCCTTACATGAAAAGTATCACACTCTCAGTTTGAAAGTGGCCGAACTTCAGGACTCTGTTACGGCCCGAGACACTGAAAATGCTGAATTAAAAAATCAAATAGACGATCTTCAATACGAGCTCGAAAAAGTGCGCAATAGGAATGACAAACTAGAAACTCATCTTGCTGAAGCTGTTGAAAAACTGAAAGCTTATCATCAACTTCATGGTGATACCGATAAAAGTGAAAAAGAACAGAAACCGACTCCTCAAAGTAGTATCTCTCAAGCAAAATTAGAAGATCTGATGAAGGAAGTTGAGGAATGGAAGGAATTGGCGAATAATAGATTGCAGGAGTTAGATAAACTACACCAAACGCATAGAGAAACTCTAAAAGAAGTTGAGAAACTTAAAATGGATGTAAGTTGAAAACTGTTTTATTATTCGCTGTTATTATTTTAAGATAACGTTAAATAATATGAGTAGATTTAGAATTACTCAAGTTTCAATTATAAACTTGTTCAAAACTAGAGCTTTCAATGTTTTCATTACTGTATCACCCATTTTTTAATCTGAATTACTTATTTAGTTGAAACTCATCTTTGACCAGAAAAAAATTATTAACAATTGTATTTACAAATAATCACCACTATGATTAAGGCATATATCCCATTGTTTCACCAACCTAGGTATACCTTGTATTTTGTACTTAGTCCGGCTGAAAACGATTACTTTTAAGGCTTTTTTCGGTAGCCCAAAGATGTGATAGGTGCAAGGCGGTAAATCGGTACTATAGAAGGATCAAACCTTGTATAATATTTTGTTGTTTATTTTAGATACGTCAGTTACCTGAAAGTGTGATTGTGGAAACAACCGAATATAAATGTCTTCAGTCACAGTTTTCAGTTCTGTATAACGAATCCATGCAATTAAAAACACAATTAGATGAAGCCAGACAACAGTTACAAACAAGCAAAAATGCACATTTGAGGAATATTGAATTGATGGAAGTATGTAGCATTTCTTTTATATATGTAATAGGTCAAATATTAATTTCTTTAGGGTGACGAACTTATAGCCCAAAAAAAACTCCGACAGGAAGTAATGCAACTAGAAGATTTCTTAGCACAATTAAGAAAAGAGTATGAAATGTTACGAATAGAGTTTGAACAAAATTTGGCTGCAAATGAACAAACAGGTCCTATAAATAGAGAAATGAGACATCTGATTACGTCGCTACAAAATAATACACAACAATTAAAAGGGGAAGTACACAGGTAAGAATTATCGTTTTTTTTTTAAATTGACTATTTATTGCTGTGAAACCGATCAAAATAATAAGTTGGGATTTGGTGGTTTCTAATAGAGAACTACGAATTGTGCAACTAAAAAAGCAGTTCTCGAGTTAATTGCGAAATCTGAAACAAGTACTCGAAAAACTGCCAAATATTGAATGTAAGCAACTTCGCTGTATTTAAAATTCTTTGAGAACAGCAATTGTATCCGTTCATATTCAACGTGCGTAAGCTTTATTACCTAAAAACTTCTTTCCGAGCCTAATCGTCAAATCGCTCAATTTATTAACGTTTTTAACCGTTTGAACGACAAAATATACAAAATTTCTATAAAAATCACTTAAAGAAAATCAACATGAAGTCGTTAAAGCTCATTCTCAGCATTATTTTTCAGTATATGTATGGCTTGAAGTAATTGATGATCATCTAATCGGTCCATATTCCTCTAAAAACGGCTAACAGGTGACTCTTACCTTAATTTCCTACAGGAAAAGTTACCTGTTCATCTTAAAAAAGTTCTTCCTCAGCTGAGAAAACACTTATGGCACTTATGACAATGTACTAGCCGACTAGCCTATCACTTGGATACAGAATATCCAAATCGCTAGACAGGTAGGGAACATCGGCCGCTTTAAAATCCTATAAATTTTTGCATTTGAGGTTTTCTTAAGTCATTACTTTACTCCACTCCCGTCAAAAATGTTAAAGACCTGAAAAATCAAATGATAGCCGGCTATGAGACAATAATAACGATACGCGTTAAGATATTATATTTTTTCGCATAAAAACGGTGCCCCACATACTAGAAAGAGGTACGAAAGATTTTTTGTTACAAATTGAACCATAAATTCTAAAATGTTTTTTAAATTTTAAATAACGTACCATTAAAAAAAACATGTACAATAACAATCTCTTAAACCCCACTAAGTTTCAGTTACATATGACAATCGGATTTAGAGCAATAAATAAGTCGTACATTTTTTAAGAATAACTAACACTCAGTTTTTCTCGGAAATCGAAGCATTTGCGGACATACGTTTATATAACAAACTGTCATTATTATTCATGCAGAATTGCCCCTTGAAATTAGTGTTTGTGACAATAAATAAATTAACAATTGTGTACTCCACTTCAGCGTCCTGGACGGTTATGTCATCAAATCATCAAAACTTAGTATTTTTACGAAAAAAAAATTCGAAAAGAGGTTGACCTTAAAGGCCATCCTTGCAACTAGGGATGCAACAAAAGTATCGATACTTTAAACATATCGATATTTTTGTTTTGATACCGATACTTTTGGTATCGATACTTTTTTTTCGATACAATGTGAGTATCGATACTTTATACTGAGTATCAAATCAAATAATTTGAGCTCTGTTTGCGATATATTACAGAAAGCTAAATAAATAAAAAATAATTTTTATGAATGATCCCTAAGAAAACCAGATGGATTTGGAACAAATAAAGAAACCTTATAGATTTCTGCAGAATAGAGACAGATTCTATATTTGTTTAGTGTTATATTATTAAGCATTAATTTATTAGAATATTCGTTCGGTATTTCACATAGTCAGCATTTATTAGATATTTCCTTTTTTATGCAAGGCTGCGGTTTTATTGTTGGATAGTTCATTTTTAGTTTTTATTAAAAAATAAAAGTTTTTTATATTATAATGAATAGAAAACAACTTTTTAATCTATATATATAAAAATCTGGTGTGGGCACCACACGACCTTCCGAACACTAACAAGTAGTGGTAGTTTTTGATAAAAGTGTCAATATCTCGAAAACTAATGAAAATATCAAAAAAATGTATTCTTTCAAAAATGACTGAAATTACATGTTCTTTCCACAAAGTATAAATATTTTGCCAATAACGATATAAAAACCCAATATTTTCAAAAAATTCCATTTTTTGATAAGAGTAAACGTCCACTTCCGGTCGGCCGATTTTACTCAAATTCTATTAGATTCCTCCGATGGTGATTATAAGTAAGGTTTTATAGTTTCATTCCGATCCGATTAGCTGTTTAGCCGCAAATGTGTTCACAGACACACAGACATTTTTTATTTTTGGGTTTTTTAGGCTCAGGGAACCCTAAAACGCGTATTTCCGCTAAAAACCCGAGATCGAAATTTTTCGCGATCACAATACCTTCCTATAACAGCGTTGCTGTTCGGAAAAAAATATCGAAAAAACTAATTAGTTAGTAGTCAGATGTCAAAAATATAAAAAATAATTTGACACTAGTCAAAAGTTGATACTCTCAAAAAACATAATTTGACAGCTGTCAGATGTCAAAATATAGAAGGAGCTAATCTGACTGATATTAACAAGTAGTGGGTGGTAGAATTGGAGTGGCCATAGTATGGAGATGTCAAAAATATCGAAAAAACTAATTAGTTAGTAGTCAGATGTCAAAAATATAAAAAAAAATAATTTGACACTAGTCAAAAGTTGATACTCTCAAAAAACATAATTTGACAGCTGTCAGATGTCAAAATATAGAAAATTAAATGTTGAAATACGCCAAAACATAATTTGACAGCTGTCAGATGTTGAAAATATAATAACTACCAATTTTTGTTTAAAAAAAGCGAATCCACAATTTTTATTTCACATATTTCCAGTTTTTGATAAAAGTGTCAATATCTCGAAAACTAATGAAAATATCAAAAAAATGTATTCTTTCAAAAATGTCGGAAATTACATGTTCTTTCCACAAAGTATAAATATTTTGCCAATAACTATATAAAAACCCAATATTTTCAAAAAATTCCATTTTTTGATAAGAGTAAACGTCCACTTCCGGTCGGCCGATTTTACTCAAATTCTATCAGATTCCTCCGATGGTGATTATAAGTAAGGTTTTATAGTTTCATTCCGATCCGATTAGCCGTTTAGCCGCAAATGTGTTCACAGACACACAGACAGACAGACAGACAGACAGACAGACATTTTTTATTTTTGGGTTTTTTAGGCTCAGGGAACCCTAAAACGCGTATTTCCGCTAAAAACCCGAGATCGAAATTTTTCGCGATCACAATACCTTCCTATAACAGCGTTGCTGTTCGGAAGGTAAAAAAGGATGTGTTTTTATGTACGAAATCAATGAACTCAAAAACTACTGGACCGATTATTATGAAAATTGGTATATATATATGTATTTTTCCACGGAGAAGGTTTATATGATATGCTCATTGATGCCACTCGCCACCAGGTGGCGCTGCAAAGTAGCAACTTCTGTCCCGTTCAACCGATTGTCATGAAAATTGGTATGTATATGTATTTTTTCACGGAGAAAACGAATATGCTATGCTTATTGATGCCACTCGCCACCAGATGGCGCTGCAGAGTAGCAACTTCTGCCCCGTTCAACCGATTGTCATGAAAATTGGTAGGTGTATGTATTTTTTCACGGAGAAAACGAATATGCTATGCTCATTGATGCTACTCGCCACTAGGTGGCGCTGCAAAGTAGCAACTTCTGCCCCGTTTAACCGATTGTCACGAAAATTGGTATGTATATGTATTTTGCCACGGAGAAGGTTTATATGTTATGCTTATTGATGCCACTCGCTACCAAGTGGCGCTGAAGAGTAGCAACTTCTGCCCTGTTCAACCGATTGTCATGAAAATCAGTATGATGCAGTATTTTTAATGGTTAATATGAATATGATATTCCTATTAATGGAAGTTACCACTAGATGGCGTTTCCATTAAACGAGCAACCACTACTTATTTGATTACTTTATATCACGCCACCGAAAGGTGGCGCAGTTAATATAACATGTATTTAAACGAGAAATTCTTACTAAATTAAGTATTGTGATGCATCTAATATATTTTAGCGATAAACTACAAAATATAACAAAAAAAAGGAAAAACCTGATAACTAACGAGAAAATATGAAGAAAACGATAAAATCAAAATTAATTGAAAAAACGAAAAATGGAAGAATGACGTAAATGATTTGCGGTACGAAGTCCGCCGGGTCAGCTAGTATAATATATAAATATATTTTTAGATGATGTTATAATTGAAACTTTACTTGCTACTGCTACTGTAAACTTAAATATAATATATAATAGTACATGTAATCATGCAATATCCAAATTGATGTGTTTTGTAAAGCTTTTCCTAATTAAATTAATCGAAGTATCGATATTGTGCAGTATCGATACTTACTTAACAAATATCGATAGGTATCGATACTTTTTTAGAAAGTATCGAATGAGTAGCAGTATCGATACTTTCATAATTTGTTGCATCCCTACTTGCAACTTCCCGCTAATTTTAACCGCAAAACAAGAGTAACGTGGCGTATTTTGACGTTTTTGAACAGATTTTAATTTGCGAAACGGCATTCGACGTGGTTTTTTAAGCTTGAGAGCTGATTAGGTTATGAAATTAATCGATGTAATAGCCAAAACGATATGCCCAAAAAACATCATTTAAAAAAAAATTATCGTTTTTTTTTTTAAATTTCCCAAAATCTACCGATCCGAATCTGTTCAAACTTACAGGGAATCTAAGTTAAATGGAACTCTTTAAAGCGCTTTTTAGTTCATTTCGATCGATCAAGCCGTTCAAAAGTTATAAGAGGTTTACATACATCCACACACACACACACACATCCACACATACATACAGACACCTTCGTAAAAATAGTCAGGGGAGGTTCTAAAGACCTTAAAACGTTAAGATCCAATGAAAACTCAATTTTCGAAAAACGGGGTAAAACCAATAACTTCCCGATTTAAAAAAAAATTAATTTTTTTAGCGGGATGTTAAAAAGGAAATCCTCAATTCAAAAATATACATTTGGATATGAAATATACAAAATACCAGTAATTAAATCAAAGCAAGCAATAAAAACATTTACAAAAAAAGTCTGCATTTGCAATATGGAACTATGGAACAAATCTATATATATATATATAAAATTCAAAGGTGACTGACTGACTGACTGATATAGTGATCTGTCAACGCACAGCCTAAACGGCTGAACCGATGGGGCTGAAATTTGGCATGCAGGTAGATGTTATGACGTAGGCATCCGCTAAGAAAGGATTTTGAATAATTCCACCCCTAAGGGGATGAAAGTTTGTATGAAACTTGGTCAATTTTAAACCAATCTGGCTCAGATTTTGCATGCATATAGCTACTATAACGTAGGCATCCCCTAAGAAGGATTTTTATAAATTCCACCCCTAAGGGGATAAAATAGGCGATGACAGTTTGTATGAAAGTTTTTAGTTCTTAATGTTGACAATAGATGGCGTTAGTAGTATTTTAAAACGCGCTATTGTTGTGTTTTCACCGAGTTACATATACCCGATGATGAGTGGCCGCCGTATCTTATAGTACATACCTAAATATTTCTAGCGGATTATGTTTGACGTATTTGGCTGTTCTTTTCTTGGCATATTTTGGATTGCATTTACTTTATTTCGGTTTAGGAGTTTTGGTTATAGACTCTGCTTTGTATTTGGCATTTGTTTTGTTTTCGTTTGGTTTAAGTATAGGTTAGATAACGAATGATATCCCGTTCGAATTTAAACGATTACAGTTTTTCCTAAAAGTCTGCTTTGCCATGACAATAAACAAGTCTCAGGACCAAACTCTCAAATTTGCGGGTATTGATTTGAGAGAACATTGCTTCTCTCATGGACAGTTTTATGTTGCTTGCTCACGAATAAGTTCACATAGTAGCTTGATAGTTTTAGCGCCTAATTACAGATTAGTTAAGAATATTGTGTACAAAGAAGTTTTGTATGCCCTAATTTTTTACACACGCTAAACAAAAGTAAAGCCGCAAAAACTATACCTAATTAATAATAATACTTCTTAACTTTCTTCTTAATCCTTATCCAAATAAATAAGTTATTTAACACAGACACATATTTTTAAACAAAATTACCCTTTACAGTATTTTTTTAACCAAAATGTAAGAAGTTTTGATGGTTTTTAAATAATTTTAGTCTAATACCACTCGCGCATTAATGTGCGGGGTATGTGGAGCGGTGAGGCGGTAGCACGCTACTGCTGGCCGACATGACACTGTCGATAGACGCTTAGAGTCTTGAAAATTGGAGAATAAATTTGTTTTATTACGTAGTGGTGTACTAAGAAATGACTTTTTTAAATTACACCACTAGGGATTTAAAATAGGGGTTGCAAATTTGTATGAAATTTGGTGGCAAAAAACTAAAGTCCACGCGGATGAAGTCGCGGATGGCCGCTACTTTTATTATAAAATAACAACTTTTACAGCAAATATTTAAATTTGACCAGCCATAAATGAGAAAATACAAAATATTTGATTTTGTAGATTTTAAGGATAACTATTACAGCAGCTATATATTGAAGCATTTTCGTTGTGATCCCAAGGTAGTGCGGCATTATGACATATCAATTTGTTTCAACTATTTTGATAAGTAAAACAAAGAGAAAAATTCCCACAAGATGTTATTCTTTGTTATATATCTAAGCTTTCAAATAATGGAAATCCATTTAAATCAGATACACTGATAGTAAAATAAACAAAGTACAAAAGAAAATGAAACATACAAAATTAAAATAAAAAAACATATAAACAACAAAAATTGAAGCTACTGATTTGGTTAAAACTATTGTCACGTTAATCTGTTCGTCATTTTCAATGCACCAATCTTGTCCAGTGAACAGTTTCCCATGTAAGAAGTCCAATCAGTCAACATAATTTCTTCTGTATGTCTACAAAATTTTTTCCACATGTCTGGTGTACATTGTCTTAACGATCCTGTCCAAGTTTTTTAACCCTATCCCTGTCCGAATATAAAGATGCAATATTTTTGTTATAGTAAGTGTTTGTAAAGCCCAGTGCCAACTCTATTAGATTATATTGACAGTGGTATGGGGATAGTCGAAGTAAACCATGCCCATGTTGCTTTAAAATAGTTTAAAATGTCATTATACTACATATGTCTTATCCTTACTTTTGTATGGTTGAATTATTGTGTATAATTGTTTTTTGTAATTTTTTTCTCAAATTCGTTGTTATTACTGCTCAACCATTCCTGCAATCTCATTTTTGCTGAAAATGTAGGTTAGGTTGTACAGAATGAGATGGATTAGAGATGAAACGGATATCCGGTAACTATCCGGTATCCGGCCTATCCGGCCTATTTTCACTATCCGGCCGGATACCGGATAGTAGCGCACTATCCGGCCGAATACTGAATAATAAAATAAATAAATATATTTCACTAGATGTTGAATTGTTTACGTTCTAAACTCGTCTATATCCTGCTTTTCCGTGGGAATACAAATTTTTCTTTATGCCTATATCCTTTCTCATTGTCTAATCTATCTCTGTATCAAATTTCATCAAAATCGGTTCAGTAGTTTAGGCGTGAAAGCGTAGCAGACTGACAGACAGACAAAGTTACTGTCGAATTTATAATATTAGTAATGGATTATTTTACACAAAGCAAATATGAAATACAAATAATACAACAATAGGTTATGGACGGACAATGGAATAATCAACGAACGAACTGAGAAACAAATGCACACAACCTGGCATGAGCGATTACATTCGAACGCCCCCGAGTCGTGCCGAACGCGTCCGAATATTTCCGATCTTAATCGCGCGTGCATATTTAAATCAAATTGTAACGCTGTAAGCGGCCGAATATCCGGTAGCCGGTTATCCGGCGCTCCGGCCTCGTAGCTAGCCGAATATCCGGTATCCGGCCAAATCACTATCCGTTTCATCTCTAATATGGATCATTATCCATGGCCGCTACAATTATCTCTAAAAAATTGAATAAAGCAGGAATGAGTTGATTAAGAATCCAGTTGTTGAAAATGTCACCGTTCATAGTTTTGTGATAGTCAATGTTAGTATTTGAAGAGTCAAATAACAAGTCACGTCCCTTAAAACCCCACTATTCAATCAAATTCCTGTACCCATCGACGCGTTGGAGTACCATGTATATTCACGTTTCTTCTAACTACACGAATCTGATTATTTAATTGCGCTTTTTTAGTTCCATAAATTTCCGAAGAAAAGCGATTTTGCTAATTTTAATGTCTTTGCTCACTTAAAATTTGTCGCCCGTTCACTTTTTTAAATTTATATCCCGTTGATTTTGTCTGTATTAAGTAGTACAGTCACGCTTAAAATCCCAGTTTTCTTTCGCACAAGTCAAAAGTTTATCTATATAAAATATTCGTTTTTGGAATTGTACGTCTAAATCTTTCGCTGCAATTTTTTCTAAATGAAGTTATTAAATGTATCTACTTTATCTTTCTTCCTTTTATCCTTCGCTTCTTTATCATTAACTAAATCTTGTTTTAAGGTTTTTTGTATACAATTAACACCAACCTAAAAAACACGAAATATTTCAGAAATGTATTAAAGAAAATTAAAATGTAATTTGATGGGTCGTGGATCAATGAATCAAACATCGATTCATCCATGTCTTATGAAATTACATTTTAATTATCAAAAGGATAAAGAATCATTATCACTTTATTAATTAAAGAACCTATTTTTTTTTCAAAACCTTAATTCTGGATTATCTTATATAATCTGGCAACATTGTAAAATATTAAGTGGTAGGGAATTTTTAGGTTAATTGTTTTTAATAAATAATAAGTAATTTGAATGTATAAAAATGTAAAAGTGTATTTTATGTAACAATTAACTTCATCTATAACTATTATTGGAAATAAAAATGTTTGGAACTATTTGCTGATGAAAACATTGGAATATTCTTGTATAGAACACAATTATTACTTACAATAAAAACCACCGAGATCTAATGCCAATATCCATCTTTTGAAATTTTCTGGTCTTTCTAAACATGTAATAACATCTTTGTATACATTTTTCTGTCTCTACACAATTTTTTTCGGCATATTAAATTTTTAATAAAACTAACAGTTATATTTATGCTGTTTGTTGTCAAGCTTGTCAGTTTGTGACTTTCTGTGACTTGGTAACTTTCAAACACCAATATGACCATAATCAATACCAACGTGAATAAATAAAAATACAGCATACTAGATATTTTTAAACTTGGAATTATGTATATGGTATGAACTTAACTATTGCTCTTACGCAGTTCCTGATTAAGCCCAACTAGTATATAACTAATATATTAATAACTGGTTATAAATTACCGGGCATTTGAGTATTACAAATTTTACTAAGAAGAAGTACGTTAAGGAGAAATACAAAAAATGTTACATCCGGTAGGACTGAAACTTAGGATCTCTACCAATAGCCGGTAACTCCTTTAACACTTCGGCGACAGATACCTTACTGGTTAGTTGGCGTTATTGATCATATCTTGATTTAACTCATGTCTCATAGAACACTTCTTCAATTTCTTCCTAAGTACATATACGTTGTTAATCAAGTATATATCTCTGAGAGAAAGAGAGAGAGAGGTGTCCCTTTATTGACGCTATTTGTTCTTCGTAGTACTCGTCTAGAATACGTCGTTGAATATACACTTCACTGTGTGCGTGGTGAGAGATATGTTCTCAGTCATGGTTGTGCTGTCTATAGCTCGAGGCTGTCGTCTGATTCGGAGACCATATTTGTTTGTACCCCTAGAACTAACTCTGAGCCGTAAAAATTGTGCCTTATCCTTTCCTTACAAATTGTATCAGCTTGATCATTGCATTGTATTTATCTATATCCTGTCACCCAAAATAGTTTGACAATGTTATGTTTCCGCAAAACATAGAGTTCTTTTCGGCACTCTTATACTAGTCTGGAGACCTCCTTAGTGTTATTTAAGATCAAAATAGCCGTCGTGACAATCTGCGTATATTGATCCGCCCTCGAATTTTTTCGTGCGTATTACATCCTGAAACACAGATGTGTGTATTCCTAGTTGGGCAAAAATCTTCAAATTTCGATCACTGCTGTAAATTCCTGCTGACAGAACGTCCATTGCTACTGTCGGAGTGCTTCTCAAATTCCTTGTAATGAATCTTGCATTGCTTGATTATGACATTTTTTTGTTAAATATTTGGCCTCCGTTTTCCAAGATGCCGTAAGTGTGTTTGGTTACCATTATTGCTATTTTGGTTATGTGTTCAAGGTGGTGATTTAAAGCAAGCGTTGATTCTAATATCACCCCAAATTAAATTTACCTTCTCCGACTTCTTGGATATTTATATCATTAAGTCTGAGAAGGCCTATGCCCACTAAGTTCGTTTTTAGACCTCTAAGGGCTTATGTCTATTCCATAAATACACTTTGGGTTTGTCTTAAGCTCGCATAACCAAGAACAGGATGTCTTTCATTGTTCAGTCTCGCTATCAGTTCGTCCATGACCAGATTCTAGACATGGGTGATAATACTTCTTCTGAGGGTAGTCTCTGGCTACCAGTGCCAACAGTGTGTGTCTTAGCAGTGTTGAATACATTACACAAATTTTTAACATACGGTCTACCCACTTCAGGCTCCTTTTGTCTAGAAAGGCGTCCAAAATCACCTCTTTGTGTTATAGAACGTACTCTACCCTTTGTACAAGATGATGTAGAGCTGTTTCTAGATTTATAAACTAGTTATTTTGGAATACCTCCCATAGAATTTTTGAAATTTAAAAAGTATACAAAAATAAAGTAAATGACATTTAGGAGAAATTGAGAAAATGTCGAATCCGTTAGGACTCGAACCTGTAGTCTTTACCTATACTGCCAATTAGATTTTATCGTAGGATAGTCCCATCTATTTCATTTGTATTTTAATCTCGCCAAGTTATTCAATACGTTAGTTATTGATTAGATGCAGTTTTTAATAAGAGATTGACTTGACTTTTCTACGATAACAATTTGCTTAATTTTAAGAAATACATATTAAAATCCATGGAAGACTGGCAACAGGGAAATGCGATTGGCATCGATTATTTGAACACAATCGATGGGATTGAACCAAATATATTGCAGGATAAGTAGGTAGTGTTCTTTCCAAACGCTATATCTATTGGGTAGAAAGTTTTCTCACCAATGTCATATAACAGGTTCAAATAGGCTTTTCATCTCCAAGTAGGGTCTTTTCAGGTGTACCACAAGTGTCTTATTGTTTTAGAATTCTACTTAATCTGCTTTTGTTACTCCTATTATATGCAGATGATTTATTATTTAAGATTAGTTTGAATCAACTGAATTTAGACATTTTATTATTCATTGTTGGTATGTTCTACTCAATATACACTTAGACATAAATAAATCTATACCTATAATAAAACTGTAGAAATGAAAATTCTGTACATTAAAGATATTTAAAAAAATAATTAGCGGGGGGTTTTCTACATCGATATAGAACCCAAAAATGTGGTTAGATTTTTTTTTCTGTCTGTATGTTTGTGCGAGCATCACATGAAAACTACTGATCCGATTCGATTGTGGTTTTCACAGATGTATTTGTCTTCTTTCAACTTAACATCTGCTCTATATAAATTTCTCCCCCACTACTTTAACGGGGTGGAGGAAGAAATTTTTATACAAAAATCAACACGCCACGAGAACGACGTTGCGGTTACACCTAGTATTTAAATAAACGGTCAAAGTTTAAACATCGTGTACTCAATAATGATGGTCATTGTGTTAAAGATCTGATATTTTTTTTGATGAGCAAATCAAGTTTATAAACACTAATATAAAATTTCAAACTTTTATAGATGGTAGCCCTTATCGAGATCACTTCTTTCTCCAAAATTACTTAATAATTATCGTTGCCAGTAAAAATCTTTATTTAATTTACCGTTTATATTACGTTTTGCCATGAGTGTATGTAAGTATTTTCTGTTTACCTTGATTAAGTTAAACGGTTTTTTGTGTATGCTTTATTTTATTTATGTTATTTCACGTGATAACTTTTGTTCTTTTATAATCGTAGAAGAGGATAAACAAACTAACTTATAGATAGCAAAGAATAATATTATTCTAACGCTTTATAAGTTTTTGAAAAAACATTTTCAAAGACAATGACCGTTCAACTAAGAAGAAACAACTAGTTGAACGGTCATTGTCTTTGAAAATGTTTTTTCAAAAACTTATAAAGCGTTAGAATAATATTATTCTTTGCTATCTATTGATAACACGCTTTATTAAACATGACAATGATACAGTTTTCTGTAAAAATACTTTAAACTAACTTATTCCGCGAGAATGCAAGACGTTAGGAGTTGTGGTATAGTACATAGTTTATGTCTCGGGGATCGTGATCATTGTCCCCGTCAGGTGTCGGACGTCGTAGTCAGTGGCGACGGCGACGTGCCGTGGTCCATAGTTCAAGTCAGGTGTTGAGTTTCCAGAGACCTGTGTTTGTAAGCCATCATGAATTACTGGTATACGTTTTCAGTTTATGGTTTTGTCGGGATGCTGGTTTTTATATTCATAGTAAGTTTTCTAATCGTTGTGATACTTCGAAGTAGATTTAAATGAAACAAATTTCGTAATCTGTTAAAAAACTCCGCTATTTTGTAACGATTTTAAAATCTTTATCTGTAGGGTTCATTGGTCAAAATAAAAAATATATATCTTTTCATTCTTTACAGTCGAATTAATATTTATACTAGTTCCTCCCTCTGTCTGGCAACGCTGTATGTTTGTTGAAATTTGTTTAATTTTATATAGCTGGAGGCCGTTGTAGCTATCAGCTTCTGATAAACAAACGGCGTCAAGTTTCAGTATTTTTATGCGTTATTGGTATTATTCCGCCATAATTTCAGTGTAATTTTCTAATCTTCTATGTGATCTGTGGTTCATAGCTTCATTTAAAAATGAATCCAAATAATACTTTATTAAAGGAAAATTATAAGAATTATAAAAAAATATTAAATAAGTTAATTAAAAAAACTAAACTGGAACATTACCGTAATAGTATAGAAAAAAATAATAATTCAAAACAAATGTGGAGTACTATAAATCACTATTTAACAAAAGCACAATCAACACCAATCAAAATTATAAAAAATTCAAAAGATGAAATTGTCGATGACTCCTCCAAAATACCATATGTGCTTAATGAACATTTTGTAACAGTTGGTAAACAACTTGCTAAAAAAATAAATAGAGATAGGGAATACGTTGAAAAGACAAAGACCTGCAATGATACAGTTTTTTCCATCCTACCGATGAATCAGAAGTAGAACTTATGATAATGGAACTGAAAAACAATAAAGCACCCGGAATAGATTGTTTAAAAGCAGAAACACTAAAATTAGTCAAAGAATATATATCCAAACCAATTAGTCATTTAATTAATCAATTACTGCTGCAAGGAATATTTCAGAGTCATTTCAAAATTGCTCTAGTTAATCCCATTCACAAACAAGGTGAGAAAATGAACCCAGTTAATTATCGACCAATCTCTATCATTAGTTCATTAACAAAAATATTTGAAAAAATTATTCAAAAGCGTCTATGCAATTTCCTAAACAAACATCAGCTCTTATCTCCGTCACAATATAGATTCCGCCCAAATATGTCAACACACGATGCTATTAAAGAACTAACGAGAAACATCTACAAAAATCTGGACAAATCAATACCGTCTATCGCAATATTTATAGACTTAGCTAAGGCTTTCGACACTGTTGACCATTCTATACTAGTGAAAACTCTAGAAAATATAGGTATAAGAGGTATTCCGCTCGAATTATTTAAAAGTTACTTGAAAAATCGCAAACAAATTGTTAAAATCTGTGAAAACTACAGCGAAGAAAAAATAATATCCTGTGGAGTGCCACAAGGAACAGTGTTGGGACCTATTCTATTTAATATATATTTAAAAAATCTCTTCTTATAGACACATATTGCCATATCATAAGTTTTGCTGATGATACTGTGATGTATCTTGCTGATAATAATTGGTATTCACTTAAACAAAAGCTAGAAAATGATCTTAAAAAGGTAAAGGATTGGTTTGACAACAGGCTTTTGTCAATAAATTTTAATAAAACAGTATACTTACCTTTTAGTTTCTACAGTAATTCTCTTCCTGAATTCAAGCTACATATTGGTAATTCAATATCCATTTCACCTAAGAGAACTACAATGTATTTAGGTATTGTAATTGACAGCAATTTGAGATGGGATCAACATATTATATACCTTTTAAAAAAAACTGCGATGCATACTTTTTAAATGTAAGCAAATTTGTAAAATACTTAATTATAAGCAGAAAATTATGGTATTTAAAAATTTAGTAGAATCCCATATCAATTACGGAATAATTGGTTGGGGTGGAGTATGAAGAACATACCTAAAATCCTTAGAAATACTCCAGAAAAGATTCCTTAGAGTAATACTTAATAAAAGATACGATTGTCCAAGTAATACTCTTTATTCAGAAAGTGGTATATTCGATCCAAGACAACTTTTAAATCTATATATATAAAAAAGGATGTGTTTTTATGTTTGAAATCAATGAACTCAAAAACTACTGGACCGATTATTATGAAAATTGGTATATATATATATATGTATTTTTCCACGGAGAAGGTTTATATGATATGCTCATTGATGCCACTCACCACCAGATGGCGCTGCAAGGTAGCAACTTCTCTCCCGTTCAACCGATTGTCATGAAAATTGGTATGTATATGTATTTTTTCATGGAGAAAACGAATATGCTATGCACCTTAATGCCACTCGCCACCAGGTGGCGCTGCAGAGTAGCAATCGGTTTAACAGGGCAGAAGTTGTTACTCTGCAGCGCCACTTCAAACCTTCTCCGTGGAAAAATACATATGCATACATATTTTCATGACAATCGGTTTAACGGGGCAGAAGTTGCTACTTTGCAGCGCCACCTGGTGGCAAGTGGCATCAATGGGCATAGTATATTCGTTTTCTCCGTGAAAAATACATATACATACCAATTTTCATGAAAATCGGTTGAACGGAGCAGAAGTTGCTACTTTGCAGCGCCACCTGGTGGCGAGTTACATCAATGTGCATAGCATATTGGTTTTCTCCGTGAAAACATTTATATACATACCAATTTTCATGACAATTGGTTAAACGGGGCTGAAGATGCTACTTTGCAGCGCCACCTGGTGGCGAGTGGCATCAATGGGCATAGCATATTCGTTTTCTCCGTGAAAAAATACATATACATACCAATTTTCATGACAATCGGTTGAACGGAGCAGAAGTTGCTACTCTGCTGCGCCTCCTGGTGGCGAGTTACAGCAATGGGCATAGCATATGAACGTTTTCCGTGGAAAAATACATATATATACCAATTTTCTTAATAATCGGTCCAGTAGTTTTTGAGTTCATCGATTTCGTACATAAAAACACATCCTTTTTACCTTCCGAACAGCAACGCTGTTATAGGAAGGTATTGTGATCGCGAAAAATTTCGATCTCGGGTTTTTAGCGGAAATACGCGTTTTAGGGTTCCCTGAGCCTAAAAAACCCAAAAATAAAAAATGTCTGTCTGTCTGTCTGTGTGTCTGTGAACACATTTGCGGCTAAACGGCTAATCGGATCGGAATGAAACTATAAAACCTTACTTATAATCACCATCGGAGGAATCTGATAGAATTTGAGTAAAATCGGCCGACCGGAAGTGGACGTTTACTCTTATCAAAAAATGGAATTTTTTGAAAATATTGGGTTTTTATATAGTTATTGGCAAAATATTTATACTTTGTGGAAAGAACATGTAATTTCCGACATTTTTGAAAGAATACATTTTTTTGATATTTTCATTAGTTTTCGAGATATTGACACTTTTATCAAAAACTGGAAATATGTGAAATAAAAATTGTGGATTCGCTTTTTTTAAACAAAAATTGGTAGTTATTATATTTTCAACATCTGACAGCTGTCAAATTATGTTTTGGCGTATTTCAACATTTAATTTTCTATATTTTGACATCTGACAGCTGTCAAATTATGTTTTTTGAGAGTATCAACTTTTGACTAGTGTCAAATTATTTTTTTTTATATTTTTGACATCTGACTACTAACTAATTAGTTTTTTCGATATTTTTGACATCTCCATACTATGGCCACTCCAATTCTACCACCCACTACTTGTTAATATCAGTCAGATTAGCTCCTTCTATATTTTGACATCTGACAGCTGTCAAATTATGTTTTTTGAGAGTATCAACTTTTGACTAGTGTCAAATTATTTTTTATATTTTTGACATCTGACTACTAACTAATTAGTTTTTTCGATATTTTTTTCCGAACAGCAACGCTGTTATAGGAAGGTATTGTGATCGCGAAAAATTTCGATCTCGGGTTTTTAGCGGAAATACGCGTTTTAGGGTTCCCTGAGCCTAAAAAACCCAAAAATAAAAAATGTCTGTGTGTCTGTGAACACATTTGCGGCTAAACAGCTAATCGGATCGGAATGAAACTATAAAACCTTACTTATAATCACCATCGGAGGAATCTAATAGAATTTGAGTAAAATCGGCCGACCGGAAGTGGACGTTTACTCTTATCAAAAAATGGAATTTTTTGAAAATATTGGGTTTTTATATCGTTATTGGCAAAATATTTATACTTTGTGGAAAGAACATGTAATTTCAGTCATTTTTGAAAGAATACATTTTTTTGATATTTTCATTAGTTTTCGAGATATTGACACTTTTATCAAAAACTACCACTACTTGTTAGTGTTCGGAAGGTCGTGTGGTGCCCACACCAGATTTTTTATATATATATAGATATTGTAATAGAAAGATTTTATTCTAAAATTATTATATTATATTATTTTTTTTTCCTTGTATTATTTAGATATAAAAATGTCATATTAATATTAACTAAGTATGTTACTAGGATTGTTATTTATATATTGTTCCCACACACAGGCAACTCCGTTGCCTCGTGGTTGTCTGTTTATTTGTTTGTGAATGTAGTTATTCATATTTATTTGTTCCATTGTACTATAGCAAAATAAACATTATATATATTTAATACATTAATTATGCATAATCGATACAACCTCTATGATGAGATTTAGTTAGTTAGACAGTATAAATGTTTCGGGCTTTAATTTTTTTCAACATTGAAATTCAAGTTTTTAACGATTTAACAGAATAGTAGTTGCGGCTAAATTATTCGCATAGCTGCTCAGGAACATGTCAAGATATTTCGAGTAGATACTTCTAAAAGTGAAGTTTCTACATTCTATCAAAATCCGTGTAAGAGCGAGTTATTTTAAAACGTAAATACTTGCAATTTATTCGATAACAAATCTTAAATATGAGTTACGTTGAAAATTATAACAGAATTAAAGTTATTAAAAAGCTTAGAAATTTATTTTTACTCTCGGTTTACAGATACAAAAGAAAATATAAAGAAGCCAATTCCGAAATTCCAAAATTGAGAAAAGAAGTTGAAGAACTCCAACAGAAACTTACTTCTCAAGGTTCTAGTCAAGATACCAAAGAAGGTATTAAAAAAGAAGAAGTTAAAGAGGAAGATATGTCCAGTAGTGAAAGTTCTCAAATTAAAGAAGAGCCCATGCTTCCTATTAAAAAAGAGGAAGACGATGCAGAGGTAAGAAAATACATTGTTATATAATTGTAAATATTTTCATTATTATATCATTATTTCAGCAAAGTGAAGATACAGAAGGAAACAAAGAACAGCAGGCATCTGGTAGTAATGAATCACCAGGAGCTAAAAAAGAAGGAGCTTCAAAACAAGAAAAAAACGTAGCTAAAAAAGAGACTGTACCTAAAACTGAAGCACATCGAGATGTTGCAAAAGCAAAAGAAACGAAACTAATAGAAAGTGATTTAGTTCGCGATCTGAAAAATCAACTTAAGTAAGACACAATTTGTAAATTCTAATTATTATTTTTAATTAATATTATTTATAGAAAAGCACTGAATGAACAAAAGGAGATGAAACTTCTTCTAGATATGTACAAAGGAGTAAGCAAAGAACAAAGAGATAAAGTACAGCTGATGGCGACTGAAAAAAAGTTAAGAACAGATATAGAGGAACTTAAACAGTCATTAAAAAAATTACAGGTTTGTTGTAGAAATACCTTATTATATCAAAATTGTAAATTCGTCGATTTTACAAAGGACTTTTTTAATTTTTATTAACCATGCTTCTTGTTTTTATATACATTTTATTTGTTCACATTCTAATTTACGGATTCTCTTTAAAAGTAACTCTCAAATGAAATATTTCATCCGTTGTTTATATTTTGATGAACTACCTAGATACTCATTATGATTGTAATTATGATGATGATTTGCTGCTTGGAGCCGGTCTTCGATCCATTGATATGGACCAATATGAATTAGATTTTCTCTCTCATTTACTCAATATCTAAGTTCTTTCGATGGAAAAGATTTTGTCAGTCCCTAACTATATTTTTGAACTTATCTACACTCACTTTTAAAGGGATAAAATAAAAATACGTACCAAATATTTTTATTGATAGGAAGATCACTTAAATTTCATGGTTATTTCAGAACAAAATGTTTTCAGTCGGCAAAATACAGATGTTGTGAAAAAGTGCATTTTTATGATCATTACTTATAGGTTTTTACCGAATTAGTGGAAGAAACGAGTAACATGCCTAGGAACGAGTTATCTCGAGTTTGACAGAACTATAATCTGTGGCAGATTGCCAATAGATTAAATTACACGCTGTTTAGAGACTGGTGAAGTTCGAAGCTGACCTCGAAGTGATTGCGTTCGTATTACCACAGGACGGGAAGATCGATATATTGCCCAATCAGCCCGCAGAAACCGTTAAGTCACTGTACTGGCACTGGGCTCAGAAGAACTTTAGGTACCCTACCTTTGTTAACTTCTCATCATCGAACTGCTCGCTTGCAGCGGGCAAGAAACCATCAATACTGGCGTTTAGCAAAATGGAAAAACGTGCTTTTTTACAGATGAGTCACAGTTTAACCTTGTGAGTGATGATTACTAAGTTAGATTTTGGAGGAACCCAGGACGCAACTGTTGTAGCTGCTCCTTACCGAGGTGGAACACATGTTTTGGAGAGGTATAATGTTATATAAAAGCGCTCCACTTATTTATATACCAGGGTCAATAACAGGAGCACATTACTCTCAAACCATCATCAATTATTGTACCCCTACGTAATGAATTAGGTGGTCAGTTCATCTTTATGTACGACAATGCTAGGTCACATAGGACTAGAGGTATTTAAGCAATCCTGGAAAACCAAAACTTTACCAGATTACGCGCAACAATTAATTGTTGCTGCTTCCGAGGAATGGAAATAATTAAGAATTTGATAATTGGTATGCCTAGACGTTTTAATTTCTTACTAAGAAGAAGAGGCTCAATTACTTGTTTTATTGATTAGTTTTATGTTTTTGATAAAAATCTATTTTTTTAATTTTTCAAATCTTTGTATCCGAATTTAAATTTGTTATCTATGCATGAATAATTAATAATAAAAATTATTTATTTCATTTTTGTGCAAGCTTTTTACTGAAATTTAACACTGGAATTTCAAAACATTTAACATAATAATAATAATAGTAATAAGGGAGTGCAAGACTTTTGAAAGTGAGTGTAGGTATGAAAAGGGACAAATACTTTATAACAGAATTAGTACTTTGATGGATTTATAATGTTTCATTCATGTTCCTTCATCCGTAAGTATAATAATTGATTTCGTTACTTTGTTACTACCTTCTTCAAAATCCAGATGAAACTGTTTCAAAGGGTATTTCTTAACATTTACATAAGTAGACACAATCAGGTTATAACTAAAGGTACACATAGCAATTAGAAAACATTTCAAAATTCAGAGTTAAACAAATTTAAAAATAATACCATTGGAAATTGAACACTGATGAAGAATAGATAGACAATTAATTGGCCATATGCGTGTTCAACAATTGGCAATTAATAAAAAAAATAACCCAACTTGCAAAGGCATCAACGTTTCCGGTTATTATCGATAAATTTCGATTCAGGGAGGAAAACGGTCGAAGAAGCGATTTACTAGAAATATTGTCAAAAAATATAAAGTCATTTGAAGCATACGTACAGACAATTGAGTGGCAGGGAGGCCCGGTCCGGTCCCCATGACCATGATTACTCTTAGCGCGTCAATAGGGTATTTTTAAACTTTTTAAGGGTTTTCCAAAAGTCAAAGTCTGTCATGTCAAGTCATAGACTAAACTATACTAGTTTGGCATCGATAGTGTTGCAGGCAAGTTATTTTATGAAGCTGGCATCGACCGATTTCGTCGAAACTCTCGAAACTTCGCAAATTTCTTTAATATCGTAATATTCGCTTCTGAACAAAAACTTATTTTCATTAATAACTTATTTTTGAATAATTTCTTTTTTAATTTTACCCTCACCAATATTTTTTATAAAAATATATACAAGAATAATAAATAAGGTATCAGAAAAAAAATACAAAAAATTTTTTTTTATATATATATCAAACCCTCTTAGGAATCGTTTTAGTTTTGAGGAGATTTACATGACTGTCTTTCAAAAAGTTGTTGTTTTATATTGGTTATAAAGATATTTGTTTAGCGCTAGTATTCGAATCTATAAGAAGGGTATAATTCCGAAATATTGAAGTTTTATCCGTGAAAACTAAAATTAAGTACACCACATAAAAAAGTAGTGTATTTTATAGTTTAACTAATATTAATGTGAAAACATAACCACGCCCTTTAACCCCAACAAAGGAACCGGCTTTCGAATCTAGGTTGTCAGATATATTTGCGAATATTGCGAATAGTTTATATATTTTGAAAATTTTCTCTCTACTTTACTATTAAATTGTTCGTCAATGACTCTTAGAAAGATAATATAAAAATATTCTTACAAAATATATACTTAAATTAATTAACTAGGTTCTTCGTATTTAAACAGTTTTCACTTCTAATGATATCAATTTTGTATATATTACTTATACTTAAAGAAAATTTTAAATACCGGCAACATTGTGTATTTACTGTCCGGATTTTCAAGTCGGTTCGTAACGCATTGATCTTAACGCAAACAAATGCCGACGGTGCGCTGTTTATCAAACGAAACTTCAAAGAGGAAAATTGCAAAATGCGACAACAGTCAACCCCATTACAGTACACAGTAGCGTGATTGATTTTTTATATTAGATATATTATATATTACGGTGGCTTGATAGTACTTAATATAGTAAGAATTTCTCGTTTAAATATATAAGATAATAAGTACGCCACCTTACGGTGGCGTTATATTATTTGATTTAGGAAGGTATTTTTTTTAGACTTTATTTTTTTCGCATTTTTTCTGTTTTTAATTTTCCACTTTCTCTTAGTTTTTCGTTTATTTATTTATTTATTTATTTATTTATGAATTGAAATTCAACACTATCTATTGGGTTTTCTTACAATTCAGTAATTGTTATGGACAATGCGTCGTATCATTTCCACATATTAAACAAAATACCTAATAACACAAAAAAAGAATGAAATTTTAAGACTTATGGCAATCAAAAATATCGATGTTCCTAAAAAGGTTCCAGTAAAGAAAGAATTAATAAGAATGATCAAAAGTCAGAATTTTAAAAATGAATACGTCATTGACACCATTTGCAGCAGACATGGTCATACCCTTTTGCGTTTACCTCCTTACTACTGTATTTTTAATCCAATCGAAATGGTTTGGAGTACTGTAAAGAAACGTTTACGAAAATATAATCAGTCACCAACCTTAAGCGCAGTTGTTCTTGATAATATTCGAGAGGTAATTGGTGGCTTTGATAGCGATGTATGGAAAAATTGCGAAACACATGTTATAAAAATAGAAAAGGAATATCCTGTTTTACCGCCAATAGCACCATTAGTAATTCAACCTGGAAACGATTCTACTTCAGAAGGCTCTGACAATTCTTGTTAGTCATTCCAACCAATTTCCTTTACAGCTATCGTGATGTATCTTGAAAACTTGTTTTCAAAAACAAACTAATTTTATATTCTTACTAACATACACAACCCTTTCCTTTCCAGGCAAGGAAGGCTCATCCCTCCTCGTGTTCCTTGCTGGACAGACAATCTTTTAAGATTGTCAGACAAAATGAGTATTATTTGTAGACAATTGTTCTAAAATCTTATGAGTTATGTACTATTTGAATAATGAGTCAAATGTTCTTATTAAGAACTAAAATTAACAAGTTTTAATTTGAAAGAATTAATTTGTTATTTGACAATTTTCAAATTGATACAAAATTTACAAATATACAAAAAACGTTTTTCTTTTGAAATTTAAAACAAAAATTAATAAAAAAATTTGAACCCTTTTTATTTAATTCCACGCCAATGGTCGGAAATGTCATCAAAGGCACTTAAAAACCGCCAAAGAGCACAAAATTTCACATTTAGATTGGATAAACTATAACTTTCTTTAAAATTATGATCACGTTTTCTCTTAACAGCAATATCGTTTATAAAACAAAAACCTTTTTTTGTTGTAATTAAATGATCAATCATTGTTTTAGTATATTGCTCCAAGATTTGTTATTGTTTTTTTTTTGAATTCCCAAAATATACAAAGACATATTTAATGGAATATTTTAAATCGTTTGATTTCATTTGAAAATGTTTTCCTCAGTCAATCCAAAAAAAAAAACAATTAAATTATTTTCTATGATTAAAGCAGTTTAGTATAAACATAGAGATCAAAGATCTTAGTTTAATAATTTATAGAGATCAAAGATCTTAATTTAATAATTTATTTCTTAGTTAGGCATTTCAAAAATAGCTATTTTATAAAGTTTGGTGCACAGAGAAAGCTTCCTCTGAACTATTAAAATATTCCAATTTTTTTTGACCAAATTTAATTGCTGATATTTAAACTTTCAAATATCTGTAAATTAATAGTAGACATTTAAAAATTTTATAGAGAGACGATAAACGTAAATTGGCAGAAGATGAAGCATTAAAGAAAATAAAACAACTAGAGGAACAGAAATATGAATTACAGAAGCAAGTAGCCAATCAGAAACCTACAGATGGAAATTGGGGAGGTCATGTACATCAGCGACCTTTTGTTGGGTCATTAGAAGAAGAAGCGCTCTTAAATGAAATGGAAGTAACTGGACAAGCTTTCGAAGATATGCAGGTAAGTAAAGTATTTCAATAAAATTTTGAATCTCAAAAATAAATGCACAAATTCTTATTTATAGGAGCAAAATTCAAGGCTCATCCAACAACTTCGCGAGAAAGACGATGCAAACTTCAAGCTTATGTCCGAACGAATTAAATCTAACCAACTGCATAAATTAGCAAGAGAGGAAAAAGATGTTTTAAAGGAACAAGTCGGTACTTTGACCACACAAGTAGATGCTGGAAATTTAGTAGTTAGAAAGTTGGAAGATAAAGAACGAATTCTACAAAACACTTTGGCAACAGTGGAAAAGGAATTATCCCTGAGACAACAGGCAATGGAGATGCATAAGAGAAAAGCAATCGAATCTGCACAGTCGGCTGCTGATCTAAAACTTCATTTAGGTAATGGCAATAAATCTAATCTAAATAAGCCAAATTTAAACAATTTTTAATACGCTTTTTTTTGGCTTGAGGTGTATCTATCTATCGATCGATCTATATAACGATATTTTTCAACATAATTTTGATTAACTACTAAATATCTAATTGATTAGAAAATTTACACCTATAAGTGTCGATGACAACATAATAATTTAAATAATTTGGTCCTGATTTTTATTGACAAGATCGTCAGAATAATAATAAACTAGCGGCCGCCTGCGACTTCATCCGCGTGGACTTTAATTTTTTGCCACCGAGTTTCATACAAATTTGCAACGCCTATTTTAAATCCTTAGGGATGGAATTTAAAAAAGTAATTTCTTAGTATACCACTACGTAATAAAACAAATTTATTCTCGAATTTTCAAGACTCTACGCGTCTATCGACAGTTTCATGTCGGCCAGCAGCAGCGTGCTACCGTCTCACCGCTCCACACACCCCGCTCAGTAAAGCGCGAGTGGTATTAGACTATTATTCTTTTAAAACATTAAAAATTTGCATGCTATATGCATGCAAAATCTTAGCCCAAACGGTTTGAAATTGACAAAGTTTCATACCAACTTTCATCCCCTATTTTATCCTTTAGGGGTGGAGTTTATCAAAATCCTTTCTTAGGGGATGCCTAAGTCATAGTAGCTATATGCATGCAAAATCTCAGCCCGATCGCTTTAAAACTGACACAGTTTCATACCAACTTTCATCCCCTATTTTATCCCCTTATGGGTGGAATTTATCAAAATCCTTTCTTAAGGGATGCCTACGTCATAGTAGCTACATTCATGCAAAATCTCAGCCCGATTGGTTTAAAATTGACAAAGTTTCATACAAACTTTCATTCCCATTTTTATCCCCTTAGGGGTGGAAATTATTAAAATTCTTTCTTAAAGGATGCCTACGTCATAGTAGCTATATGCATACAAAATCTCAGCCTGATCGGTTTAAAATTGACAAAGTCTCATACAAACTCTCATCCCCCATTTTATCCCCTTAAAGATGGAATTAATCAAAATCCTTTCTTAAGGGATGCCTACGTTATAGTAACTATCTGCATGCAAAATCTTAGCCCGATTGGTTTAAAATTGACAGAGTTTCATAAAAGTTTTCATCCCCTATTTTATCCCCTTAGGGGGGGAATTAATCAAAATCCTTTCTTAGGGGATGCCTTCGTCGTAGTAACTATATGCATGCAAAGTTTTAGCCCGAACGGTTTAAAATTGACAAAGTTTCATACAAACTTTCATCCCCTATTTTATGCCCTTGGGGGTGAAATTAATCAAAATCATTTCTTAGCGGATGCCTACGTCATAACATCTACCTGCATGCCTAATTTCAGCCCCATTCGTCCAGCGGTTTGAGCTGTGCGTTGATAGATCATACAAACTTTCATCCCCTATTTTATCCCGTTGGGGGTGGAATTAATCAAAATCCTTTCTTAGCGAATGCCTACGTTATAACATCTACCTGCGTGCCAAATTTCAGCCCCATTCCTCCAGCGGTTTGGGCTCTGCGTTGATAGATCACTATATCAGTCAGTCAGTCAGTCACCTTTGAGTTTTATTAATAAATAAACAGGTTTAACTTACACAGTTAAAACATTGTTTTTCTTTATTGGCTTTTTTATTATTATTAAATAAATTATAGTTTATAAAACGTGAAAACATTCTTGATTTGCAGTAAAAAGTAAACATTAAATTAGACTTTAAAAAACTAAACAACACACTTTATAAATATTCGAATTAAGAAGTGAAAAACAATTCTTAATTTACAAATAAAATTATTAAGAACAAATTGTCATAGTGGTAAAAGCGTGGGGTGTGCTGTGCTTAATTAATGTACTAACTTTACAGTTCAGAATAGAACTAGAAGGAAAAACATAACATGAATTTGTAAATTAAGAATTATTTGTTACTTTTTAGTACAAATATTTATAAATTACTCTTTATTTTTGTCGTTATTTGACTAATTGTGACTTAATAATTCTGTTTTCAGAAAAATATCATTCACAAATGAAAGAAGCACAGCAAGTGGTGGCTGAAAAAACAAGTTCCTTGGAAGCTGAAGCTTATAAAACCAAACGTCTTCAAGAAGAAATTGCACAGTTGAAGCGTAAAGCAGAAAGAATGAAAAAAATGGAATTGGCGGGTACAACTCTTGACGAGGTGATGATGGAAGAAATCCGTGAATATAAAGAAACTTTAACTTGTCCTTCTTGTAAAGTTAAAAGGAAAGACGCTGTGCTTTCAAAGTGTTTCCATGTTTTTTGCTATGACTGTTTAAAAACAAGGTACGAAACGAGACAGAGAAAATGTCCAAAATGCAATTGCGCATTTGGAGCAAATGATTATCATAGACTTTATTTGTCGAATTAATTTCTTTAAAAAAAATTACAACGTAAATGTACAAGAGTAAGTTAAGTTATTTTTATATAGCTTTTTTTGTTAGACAGTGTTTTTTAAATTGTTAAATAAAATTAGTACTAAATATTTATTTAGTTAAGAGTAAGAAAAAGTATTTTTAATTTTTATTGATTATATTTTAATACTGGTTCAGTTAGTCACAATAAATACAAGGTGTTTAAAAGAATATGTTCCTTCAGTCTCTACGTTTTTTGTTCCTTAAATTAAAATTTCGCAAAAATCCTAATATTAATATCACAATATTGTATATTCAAATTGCTACCTACTTACTATAAAATTGCTTTTAAATACATGTATTCTCATTTAATAAATATGTAAATTTACATATTGTGATATACGTATACTGTGAATTGGTAAATTATGTACGTAAAACATTAAAAATTTTAAAATTAGTCCAAAAGGTTTGTTTAAAATTATAATACATGATGCATGTCACCAGAATACAAATTTCAGATAGTTTTACAAGCAATTCAAAATGTAAATTTAGAAACTGAATTGAATTTTAATCTCATGTAAATCATAAAGTATCATTTGTATTTCAGAAGTAACCATTAGAAAAACTATTTTTCAATCGTGGATCATCTAATACCAACAGAAACTGTAATGGATATTTTTTGATTTGTAAAATTCAATTCATATTTTCTAATTTGCAGCTTATAAATCCAAATCACAAATTTTATTATCTGACATTAAATTTACGAGGATGAATGTCAAATTATGTTTTCTAAAATACTATTTATAATACTTAATTACAAGAGGTGTTAGACCTCTTGTGACAATGAACAAATTCGAAATTCGTACAATGATCAAGTATTAAGATTTAAATAGTTTAAGATATCGAGAAATCAATGTTAATGAAGATCAGCTTTTTGAAATTTTGTTGACAAGTACATATCGTCGCTAGTTTGCTATGCATCTATGCAATATGAATCAAAACAAATATGAAAATCGGCAAAACGAAAAAGTGTAGTGACATATAGCAGACTCATAAGTTGATCTCTATTAGCTAATAAAGCACCAAGGGGCAGAGCGCGCGTTAAAAAAATACCGATTCTTTTGTGAATTCGTAATGAAAACCATGACCTTATTAACATAAATGATAAATTGGAGATTCGTAAACTGAGCTTTTGTGATCTTAAACGTTCTGCGTAAACATGTGCATAAACATGTTGCCAATGTATCAGTTAACTAAAATAGTAAACGTCAAGTATTTGAGCACTAGTTGCGTCGTTAAAAAACTTGGAC
The DNA here is from genome assembly GCA_964028335.1 of Altica lythri. Taxonomy (NCBI): domain Eukaryota; kingdom Metazoa; phylum Arthropoda; class Insecta; order Coleoptera; family Chrysomelidae; genus Altica; species Altica lythri. Next base: position 2,795,111 of record OZ034806.1, on the reverse strand, counting down.
TCAGCACTATATTCCTGATAAAAATCAGTACAAGTAGTTAGAAGTAAACCAAACCGCCAAATGACGCAACAGTTAACTGTTAAACATGTATATAAAATAATCATCGTTAAGTTTGTTGAAAAAAGATAACAGGCGAATATTATACAGCTGATTGCTGAAACTGGTGTTTTACCAGTTAACGTTTCATTCTTAAGTACTCCGAAAATTGAACTAAGTAGCGTGAGAACTGCTTGCCCATCCACCGTTTCTGTAAATGTAGTCCCCGCAACTATTTCCTGTTTTCAAATTTAAAAAAGGCTTTAAACAGAAGATTTATATTTAAAGATAGAGATTCATATTTAGTGTTTCAAGATTTTTATTTTGAAGGATTTCCTTCAGAGTATTATTTAATAGGCACACAAAGAGTTTGGAGGATAGGTGAACTAAAAGTACAAAACTAAAACGAGACTTATGACACAGAATATTTTTTTTTTGTCAAAACTCTTGTACCTATTCCAGAGACATTCATCATGTAAAAAAACAGATTAAAATTCTACACCAATTCTTCAACTTAGAACACAGAAAAATTAAAAGTACGGCAGTAATGCAAATCTTGGATCAAAGAGATTTAAACTCTTGGTTGGAATAAGAACAATTAACAATACTTAAAAAAATAATTTCTAAATACTGAGGAAAAGTCACGAATACATCAGAAGACGCAGCACTTTTGATTTTGAGAAAGAATATTGGCAAGTTTAACCTATTTTCATTGCCAGCATTTTATAGTTATATTTGTGACTTGATTTTTACTATCTACTCTGTACTGTTATTTGATTATTTTTTAAAATTATACCCGTTTTGGAATTTAATAATTATTAAATACGGTATATGAGCGATTTGCATGCCAAAGCATGAGAGCTCCATAGGGTTAAGTTCTATTCAATACATATATAACAATGTACACCACTTTCTACCGAATAAGACAATACTATGTGTAAAATCTATTCAGTTAATTACTTGGGAACTATTCAAACAATTCCAGGTTTAATTTTCAAAACAAACCTGTTAACACTAACGTCTCAATTCCATGCATATATTAGATAACATCTGACGCCAGGGAGCTCTGATGCTAATATGTACAAATCGCCTATACCCCTAAAATAAAAACGTTCAGTGTTTATCAAGTTTAACAAATCATAGATACAATCTATACCGATCTAGCCTGGAAGTTTAAATGAGATCCGTACTGGCTAGTAGTAGAGCACCGTTGAATGTTCTGAATCACTGTACCATCTTTACATAATTGCAATAGAAAAATTGCAACTACAGTCACCAAAAATCCAGAGATGCTTCCTAATATATCAATGCTGCTCATATACTTCCATTCTTCAAATAAAATTGATGATGCTATAATAACGAAACTAGTGAATAGAACGTAGTATATGGGCATAACTATGGTGGTATTGAAAAGGTCTAATGATTTATTTAGGTAATTCATTTGTACACATATACAAAAAGCTATTACCAGAGCGAGAATCAGCGGTAACCATATATTTGATGTTTTAGATGTGACTGAAATAAAAAACATATATTATATATTTATAAAGAATAAGATGACTATCCAAAATGTAAAATAACAAAATCCTAATTGGATTGGGCAATGTAGTCAGGGGGTGGCAATAAAAGAAAATTTCTTTTTAGTTTGGTCGAGCTTTCGCTGTTTGTTTACAGCTTCATCAGGACACTGATAAAACAAGAACACACAGTAAGTATATTGTAATGTACAATTAAGTTAAGATGGTAATAAAAGCCATATATATGCTCAAAGAAAATCATATAATAGGATGGCAATGCAACCAAAACATTAATAACTAATAGAAAACAGCACAGATAAGTTTAAAACAATAAAACAACATTAAAAACAAGATTTTTTTTTAAATTACTAAAAACTTTTTTACATTTTATGACTTTTAGTGGTGCGTAAAGCCGAAAACAGCTCAGTCAAGAGACTAAAGTTAAAAAAGTCTATTATGGTCATTAGATTAGAATTTTTTATATTTTAAAAAATTTTAGAGTGTTTTTTATTGCCACTTCCTGTCTAGAAGGACTAAGGCAATCGAAGACGCTCCTGGGAAACTATAACCAGAAGAGATCTCACAGCTGTCTTAACCTTAGTAAGAACCTCCGAATTATAACAGGAATACCAACCGGACACTGCCGATTAAGAGGACATATGAAGAAACTAGGATTAGTAGATGAAGCAAACTGCAGATTCTGTGAGGTAGAGGATGAAACCTCAATACACATATTCTCAGAATGCATCGCATTAAGGAATTCTAGGATCAAATACGGGTCATACGAAATAGAAAGGGAAGAATTACCTAACTTAAAACCCAATGATATCCTAAACTTTCTAAGGAAGATAGGATTAGAAGAGCTGCTATAGGTCTGAGAAATCATCAAAAATATAGCACGAAAAGGGAGACACAATAGATCTTATTTGTCGCAGTTGTATCTGTTACCCCTAACTGCTCATACATACATACATACGTCGCCACTCCCTGACTAGATTGCCCAATACAATTAGGATATACTACAATACATATTTTGCATGCTATTTTAGGACAATAAATTGAATCAGTAAAATACGAATACGGTACTTAAAAGTTTTACAGATGTATTAATATCATAAGGCAAAAATTTAAATACTGTAATACGTTACAAGGTCGGTAGGTGACTTATTACAGTACGAGTACTGTAATATAACACCTAACGACCATGTATCGTATTATATTTTATTTCATCCTGTTTTTATAAATTAATAAATTCATAAAAATTTTAAAAATAGTTCGTAACTTGACTAGTTACGTCAAATTATCTTAACTGTCAGTTACTGTCAAATATTTTAAAATTTTTGTATTAATTGTAAATTCGGGTTTTAAATTAAAATAAAAAGTAAGTAATTAATTATTTTATTTTTATTTTATAGTCATTATAGTGTTTTTAAATGTCAAAAATTAAAAGTCTTCCCTTAAGCAATCAGAGCAGAGTTGCTAGGCAACACATTACAGTACATGATACCGTAATGTTTTACTTACCGGCGCCGAATTGATAATAGGGAAGTTGATTTACTGGACAGGATGAAATAAATGTTTTTTTTGTCGTAATATCAGTTGTTTTAGCTTAATTTATGGTATTTAGAATATCAGATAATGGGGCTATTAGTAACTCAAGCGAATTAAAATTTAAACCAAAGTCCTGTAACCTAACTTGTAACTGTTTCCTTCATTATTATTTACCTTTTTGGGCAAACTGTACTGTTATATCATAATTCACTAATAATATTACTAAAACAAAATAGTAAATATTTTAATTTATAATACCTACATTGATAATTAACATTCAACCAGTTTGCTGAGCGTTGTCTAGCTATAAAGTTGAACGTTATGTTGGCTAATTGACATTTGGTTGTTTGATTAAATGATGTTCAATTAAAAGGTTATTTTAACCAGTTCTGTTATATGCAGTTGAATTTTTTAACAAACATAAGGCCATCATTCATAATCGACTGATCAAATAACAAAAGCACAGAATAGTGTATACTATAAAGTGGAATGAGCCAATCCACGCGAGTGAAAGTTTGTCATACGAGTCGAAGGCGAGTATGACGGTTACACAAACGTGAAATAGCTATTCCATACGTCATAGACTTTAACATGTATTACCATGTGTTGTCGATAACGCACTGGACTTTTAATTTGAAGCTCCGGGGTCAATCTCTGTCCGGTGAGAATTTTTTATGTAAACTAATTAACTCTTTTATTTTATTTTTCTTATCTGGTAATATATTACAAATACCCTTTTTTTAACATATATGATTCGTAAGTATTAATCGTTTTAGACAGATCAGTAATTTGGACTTTTGTTTAGAGCCACAATAAAGTAATAAAGGAGTTTATGAACATTTTCATCGTTTAAAACAATACAATTATTATTATTTTTAACGCAGTTGAAGCACCTTGATTTTATTATATCTATGTTCTTTACAGTTATTTTAACAATCCTCCGAGTGACTCTTTAAACTGTTTGTATAATTCTTACCTACGAGTGCGGTTTTATAAAGCTGTTGGAACTAGTTCGGTAAGATTGCCGAAAATAATAGAAAACTAGCACATTTATAAACCAGAGATAAAGGAAGACCGAAGGACACAGGACAGAGAAGATATCCAAAAGATTATAAATTTCTACAACTGTAGAAACAGCAAAGAGGTTCTGTGGTTTAATACACTGGCCCGCAAAATTAACCGAATATCGAAAATTTTGTTCAAATTCAATCCTTAATAACTTTTTTTGTATTGCATCAATTTTGATAATTTGCAAAGTTTTAGGCCATTTTATGGTCTTCATTTTTGCTGCATTTTCAAGCCCTATCTTTTCTTAACAACTTGTTGGAACGAAGTTCCCTTTCGGGCGTTACGACCAGTTACGACTGAGGCTAGAGACTAGCCGAAAAAAATTCAGACCAAAATATGTCACGACACGACACACGCATGTTTCTCTCTCTCTCAAAGACCAAAAAATAAAAAACTCTCTCTCTCTCTCTCTCATAGATAGATATATTACAATTAAAAAGACACTAATTTAAATTAAAAGAAAATGTACATTAAAAAGAAAATACTGTAGAAAAAAAAATTACCTATAATAGTATTATATTTTATTAAAGTGAAACTTTTATTACATCGTTTTTTGGTCTGTGTTAGTGCATGTCGGGCACGTCGGCATGTCGCGTGGTCGACCGCCTACTCAGCGGTAATTATAAATATTTACGTATCTAATTATCTAAACTTAAAGTGTGAATATTTGCGTATTGTATGTAGGTAGGTAGGTACCTAAAAGAAATCATGGATAAAATTAATAGGTACGAATTCGTATTTGAAACAAAATGCAAATTATATTTAAATATAAATTGAAATAGGCAAAGTTGTTGTTGTTTATTTTTTTTGATTTTGATTTCGATTTCGACACCTATAGTTTGCAGCAGCTGACAGTGTAGTGTGCTCCACGCTATATTATTTGTGTTTAATTTTATTTATATTCGGTCCATTCCAATTTTTCAAGTATAAAATTAAGATTGATAAAGCGATTTTTATACCCTTAATGGAATATTATTCGAAAAATTTTTAGTTAAATGTCTATAGTGTGAAAAAAAGTTTCACTTTTACCGTGGTTTCATAAAACCACACAACTTTTATAGTTCTTAACTTGACTAGTTAGGTACCTACGTCAAATTACCTTAACTGTCAGTTACTGTCAAATGCTTTAATTTTAAAATTTTGTATTAAATTGTTAATTCCTGTTTTAAATTAAATTGAAATAAAAAGTAATTCTAGGTAGATGTATATCATCCAAACCTCTGGTATTGTATAAATGGACACTTTTGTTAAAAGAGACGAACTGTTGAAAATAATGGATTTACTATTTTTTATTTTGGTTTGAACAGTGTAGTGTCGCGACTTTGTTAAGTTTATACAGGTTTTTTGTACATAATAAATATTAAAATAATAGAAAATAATAACAATAATGTATTCTGACAGTGTTTCTGCACAAGTTCCGGATATTGCTGATAGAGTTAGGTAATTAGAGATTTTATACAGACAATAATAAATGCTTATGTATGTATAAACACTCTGTTGTGTTTACAAATTACTAATTCCTTTACTAATTAACCGAAAGGAACTTCGTTCCATCCGGGTGTCCCTTGTCACCTCACACTTTTATTGGAACGAAGTTCCCTTTCGCGCGTTACGAACAGTTACGACTGACGCTAGGAGCTAGCCAAAAAAAATTCATACCAAAAGTTGTCACGACACTATGACACGACACACGCATGTTTCTCTCTCTCACAGACCAAAAAATAAATAACTCTCTCTCTCTCTCTCATAGATAGATATTACAATTAAAAAGACACTATTTTAAATTAAAAGAAAATGTAAGTACATTAAAAAGAAAATACTGTAGAAAAAATAATAATTAACTATAATAGTATTACATTTTATTTCATCCTGTTTTTATAAATTCATAAACATTTTAAAAATATTTCGTAACTTGACTATTTAGGTACCTACGTTAAATTACCTTAACTGTCAGTTACTGTCAAATATTTTAATTTTAAAATTTTGTATTGAATTGTTAATTCCTGTTTTAAATTATAAAAAGTAATTCTAAAAAGATGTGTTATCTAAAGCTCTGGTATTGTATAAATGGACACTTTTGTTTAAAGAAACGAACTGTTAGGTAAGTAGAGATTTTATGCAGACAATAATAAATGCTTATGTATGTATAAATACTCTGTTGTGTTTACAAATTACTAATTCCTTCACTAATTAATCGAAAGGAACTTCGTTCCATCCGGGTGTCCCTTGACACCTCACACTTTTTTTTTATTATTTCGATATCTCTATCATTAAAGAAAAAGCACTGATTTAAAGGAAACAATGCAATAATGCTTTATTAGCAAGAATTTGTTTTTAAAAATAGTGCAAAGTTGGCTGTTATGACAAAAGAAATAGAAGTCTCCACGACACCGTGGCACGTCAAAAAGATTGTTGTCAACGAATTACAGATTTAATTTTGCTGTACATTTTTGAGTTTTTTGAAACGTTTTTTAAGTTATTTCTTAAAGTGTTTCGGAGCAATTGCGTAAGCTATAAGTGTGTTTAAAAACCATTAACCCAGAAGAATTGGCACAAGCCGTTGCTCTACGAGACGATGGTCGTCCGATTAGATATATTGCAGGAAGGCTTGGCCATCTACGCAGTACGGTATCCGATGCGATACAAAGGTTCTTATTCAAGAAGAGCCAGACAGGGAAGACGAATGGCACAAATACAGTTGAGGATCGATTTCTTCGTTTTCAAGTTCTTCGAGAGCGAACAGCCTCTGCTCCAGTTTTGGTAGAAAGACTGGCAGATGTTCACGGTACCTTGGTTTCACCTGATACCGTACGCAGAAGGTTAGCGGATCAGAATTTAACATCTCGTGTACCTGCTACAGGTCCTCTATTAGATGCGAGTCATCGAAGGCAGCACCTGGAGTTTGCTCGAACCTATGCAGATTGGGACTTGGACGAATGGCGAAATGTTCTTTTCACAGACGGGTCTCGTTCTACGAGATATTCACCTGACGGACGTCAAAGAGTATGAAGAAGACCCGGAGAAAGATATTCTCGACGTTGTATCTCTCCTAGAGTGCAATTTGGTGGCGGAGGGGTGGTGGGGCTGTATTTCATTCGAAGCCCATACAGACCTTGTTACACTTTAAGGGGGTATTAACGCCGATAGATACATTAGGGAGTGCTTAGAAGAACATGTGGTGCCTTATAAGCCATTTATAGGAGAAAATCTTATCAAAATCGATGCAATAGAAAGTTATTAAAGATTGAATTTGAACGAAATTTTCGATGTCCGGTTAATTTTGCGGGCCAGTGTATAAACAGCTAATTTTAGATATACTTTCGTAAAGCTTGCAACGGACGTGTATAAAGTAACTGATTTGATATTTTGTGTATAATTAATTATAGGTTCATGGTGGCATTTTTCTTTTTTTTCTTATATTTTTTTAAGACTTTCTTACAAAGGCCTTTGCGTATATTGATAATGTCGACAAAACCGAAAAATATATTTTTTGTACATAATTAATCGATGTAAAAAAATTTCAAGGGCCTTTATAACAAATATTAGCAGTGAAAAGTCCTCAAAAAATAAACGCAAAATGGAAAGTACTATTTATCCAAAAATTCGAAGTTTTATTGCGAATACTTAAATTTTACTTCTATCGGACAACATGAAAAAAATATATACATATTATACTAACCTGAATTTTCTTTTAAACACAATCCCAACGTTTTGCATGCCATAACAGTTAAACTTCCAACAGATGAACATAATAAAAGATAAACCAGTACATGTCGGGAACCATATTTTGGACCAATAAAAAATAATATTAATAAAACTAACAGAAGAACGGTAATTATGTAATTTATGAAAGCAGCATTTTTGACTTGCTTTATTAGTTCTTCAACACTATCTACAAATTCACGTTTTGGCGCATGTATCACTAATATTGTAGATCCCAAGACACATAGTAAACCACTTAGCTATAAAAATAAAGATTTATAAGATACAACAATGAATTGGTATGCTAACAACAAAATTTATAACAAAGACTAACGAGAAGAAAACTATTTCGAAAAGATAAAGTACGTTATGCGCCAAAACAAAGGACACTGAAATCAGGAAGCCTGTGAAATATAATCGCGTCATATGAAACAAGTGACAATAGTTGTCATGGTATTTTTAAACATTGTTTATTCTAACAAACTGTCAAAAAAATTCGAAATGGTGCTTACAACGCAAGAAATAGTTATTTATGTATCAACGGCGTAAAACAGGCGTTTATGGACCGCAACGTGTAAATAAGAGCCCGAGCCGCAGGCGAAGGCTATTAACACGTAAGGTCCATAAACGCTGTTTACGCCCGAAATACATACAAACTTTTATGCACGACCGATTTAATTATCATTTATAAAAAAAATGCACTGTCAATTGAAAAAAGTCAACTGTCAAATGGCAACTGTCAATTGACAAAAGTCTACTGTCAAATATCAACTGTCAAATGCCAACTGTCAAATTTCAACTTCCAAATGGCAACTATCAAATGTCAAATATTAAACGTCAACTGTCAAGTTTCAACTGTCAAATGCCAAATTTGAAATGTCAAATCTCTACTGTCACATGTAAAATATTATCTGTCAGCTGTCAAATATCAACGATTCTTTTAATAATAATACTTATAAAGGATATTTTTTATTTTTTGTGAACAATTAAATATAAATGCCAAATCAACTTGCATGAATTTTATACCTCAAACCTCGATATTATTAACAACTTACCATGTATAACCATTCAGCTAATAATTTGTATTCATTCGTTATTTAAAATAAATAATTTGATTGAAAGTAATATGCACAGAGGCTAGAGATAATATTTTAAAACAATAATCTATATACCTATGTTGTCGTTACCCTAACAACAAAGTCAAAATAGGTGGTGGCCATTTTTATTTAAACTCATTGTCAGTTTGGATGATTGCAAGTATTTTAATATTTAAGACAAAAAAAATACTTTACCGCCCGCCATTTACACTTTATCGCCCGGCGGGCGGTAAAGTAGTCCACGGGCTCTAAAGTGGCACTTTACGCCCGCTAAATGTATGTAATAATCTGTACTTTACCGCCCGGTAATAGTTATTTATGTATCAAGGGCGTAAAACAGGCGTTTATGGACCGCAACGTGTAAATAAGAGCCCGAGCCGCAGGCGAGGGCTATTAACACGTAAGGTCCATAAACGCTGTTTACGCCCGAAATACATACAAACTTTTATGCACGACCGATTTAATAATCATTTATAAAAAAAATTGCACTGTCAATTGAAAAAAGTCAACTGTCAAATCGCAACTGTCAATTGACAAAAGTCTACTGTCAAATATCAAATGGCAACTGTCAACTGTCAAATTGCAACTATCAAATGTCAACTGTCAAATATCAAATGTCAACTGTCAAATGCCAAATTTGAAATGTCAAATCTCTACTATCACATGTAAAATATTATCTGTAAGCTGTCAAATATCAACTGTCAATGTCAACGATTCTTTTAATAATAATACTTATAAAGGATATTTTTTATTTTTATTTTTTGTGAACAATTTAATATAAATGCCATTTCAACTTGCATGAATTTTATACTTCAAACCTCGATATTATTAACAACTTACCCTGTATAACCATTCACCCAATAATTTGTATTCATTCGTTATTTAAAATAAATAATTTGATTGAAAGTAATATGCACAGAGGCTAGAGATAATATTTTAAAACAATAATCTATATACCTATGTTGTCGTTACCCTAACAACAAAGTCAAAATAGGTGGTGGCCATTTTTATTTAGACTCATTGTCAGTTTGGATGATTGCAAGTACATATTTCAATATTTAAGACAAAAAAATTACTTTACCGCCCGCCATTTACACTTTATCGCCCGGCGGGCGGTAAAGTAGTCCACGGGCGCTAAAGTGGCACTTTACGCCCGCTAAATGTATGTAATAATCTGTACTTTACCGCCCGGTCGTGCATAAAAATATTTATTATTGAGTATTATTTCCGCTCATCTGTACTGGTCATCCAGTTACCGTGACAACAAATGCGAATCAAGGAAGACTATTTCAACAGGTGTTAGAATCACCAAAAAGAAGTCTCCGCAGAACATCTCTAAAAATGAATTTGAGTAAAACGTCTACCCATAGAATGTTTAAGAAGATTGGTGGTTTTCCCTATAAAATACAGATTGGGCAACACTTGACAAGACAAGACAAGAAATCAAGAGTTGTTTATTCTGCTTCAGTCTTGGCAATCGTTTAAAAATATAACATGCTAAGCAATCTTGTTAAGCGTTATGAGTAGTGCTTGGAACGCAATGGCGAGCACTTTGAACACATTTTGTATAGAAGCAAAACTTAAAATTCGCATTATTTAAAATGTTGTTATTTAATTTTTCATGTTTAATAAAGCTTTAGTTTTTCAGTGTCGTTTGTTTTGGCGCATACTGTACTTGGGGTTACAATTACAAGAAATCTGAAATGCAGGGAAGAAATAGAAGCTAGATTAATTGATGTGTAATTACTGTAGAAATTCCCTCAACAGTTTTCTAAAGTAAAGAAATTTAAAAGTACAATTCTCTTACATATATAACTTCGGTGAAAATTAGATTTTATAGATAGAATGGATACAAAATTAATAGAAATATGGAGAAGAAAAGTACATGAAACAATTCTTGGTATCAAAAAAGTTGATTATAACTAGGAATCAGATATAGGGAGTAAAAAATTAGTATAAATCTAATGCAACCATCTCGATTAGAGATCAAGATTCCGATTTTGTGGAGAAAATGTTCGTTTAGTAATAAAGTGCAATATTTTGGTTGAATGGTTAGACGATAGAGAACAAAATAATTGCATATATTGAATCAGAGAACGATAACTGAAACTATAGGCATCTTTCAAAATTTTCTTGAAAAAACTTATTAAATAAAAAATGAATTGCGCAAGCTTAAAAACGTACAGGTAAATAAGAAACGCTGTTTAGTTCAATTTCCTCGAAGAATTCTACCTTCTTCCCATTCATAGGTTAAGAAGCATTTTTGAAAGTTACATAAGTCACTGTTATCGGTAAAAATAGTTTAGCAGAAGACAACAACGGTTTACCGAAAAACCAAATTGATTGACTCATGGCTAACAAAATTTGACGATTTGAAACAAAACTAATATTACTCTAAAATGCGGCGATCCTTAAATTCGAATTCTCAGAGTACGAAAGCGTGTGGCCCGAATATCAGAAGTAATATCCAACCATAAATATGAAAGGAAAACAACTCCATTAAGTCCTAATTGAAAGCGGATCTATTGTTGTATTCTCTCATAAGAATATAGAGAAGGCCTCTGGGAAATCACTTTGTATGTATACACGATATAGTTTTTTCTGGAAATAAACACACAGAAGACAAATTGAAAAAATAATTAGAGATCATGTCAGTGGTACAAAAACGATGGATTCTCTCATTCCCTAAAAACAATGGGCGAATTTATGAATACAGCTCATAAAATATTTGTCCATATATATGCCTTAATCTATTCCTTCTAATAACATAATGTCACATAATCTCATATACCTACTATGTTGATAACCAAATTGTTAGTTTTTTAATGAAACAAAAACTGATTCCATTTTATAATTAAACTTACATTGGATAAAAAAGAATTAATGGGAAACAACCATTTAACAAAATTTGTAACTTTTTTATTTAAACACACTTTTGATTTTTAAAAAATATTAATTATTTCTTTCTAATTTGATTGTAAGTTTCATTAATTAATCTCTCATTGATAAATATACATTATTGTTTAGTCCTGAGATAGGTGCGATAAGAATCGGAAGCTAAAACGTTAATTTTTGGTGATTTTAAAGCTGCGTCGACGCGCTTGCCACTTGTCGCAAACTGAAAACCTCTACAAACGTTTGGCTTGAACCGAATCTGATTGGCTACGAGGGCTTTCAAACCAAGTCAAACGTCTATCCTTATGCCGAGTCTATACAATTGCCAAATTTTAACAAGCCGTCGCAAATTCAAACCTGTGAAGATTGTTTGATTTGGTTTGTGTAGGTTTTTTAAGCACTTGTACTCAAACTGATCTACGATTTACGTGTTTTGGAAGTTTGGAGTTTGCGAAATGTGGCAAACGTCCGAACGCTGAAATGTGTTTGAATGCTGAGGTTTGATAGCGAGCGGACGCGACATTAAGAACAAAACTATACATCGATCTCACATACACCTGTGCACACTGAATGTATGTGTTGTGTGAAAAACTGCTTTCATTGCTACAGATCATTATTATTCCTGTAATTTCGAAAAATTTAACATTGAGGTATATAAAAACACAAAAAATTGATTTTAAAAATGTTTAAGACACAAAGTATAATACCTACAAATTAAACAAAAACAGTAAGGAAGTGTAAACAAAAAATTGAAAAGACTTCTTCTAGATATTCTGATTATATTGCCACGTATTTTAATGAATTTAAAACAAAAATTATTAATTAATAAGTAGTGGTCTCTCTACTGGCAAATTAGTGCCCAGCTCAGCCGTAGAGGGTAAGTAAACAAATATTAGTGAGTCGCGCCACCGATTTAGACGATCAAAATCGGAAACCCCTGTTGTTCCAGGCACTACTTTACCCACTGGAAATAATTAAATAAATTTCGAATATTTATCAGTTCCAACTGAATTACACAATTACAGAAAATAACGTTAAGTGAGCTAAACAAAACCAAAATATCAACTAGACCCTTCTTTAATAAACAAATCGAGAATTTACACAACTGTCAAGCCTCGTGCTTAACAACGCTATCAATATTTATATATAAAACAAAGAATTAATAAATGAATAATTTTAAAGTTAAATTTATCAATATATGTGTGAACACACGCAATACAAAAAAAAACATAAACGAGAAAAATAAATCTTAACTAGTTACTATAACCGCGACTTAAATCTAGTTAGCTTATCTGTTAAACTAATAAGTTTCTGCAGTCCTTTGCTTGTCTAATACTTGGGTCGGTTCCAAAATCAAGCCTTCTCCAAAACCAAAGGGCTTGCACCAATCACAATAACTTATGCTCGAACCAAGTATTAGGCCTGCTCTCAAAAGAAGCCTGTCTCTAGGACTATAGCCGGTAACTAGAACTTATGCCTGTATCTAGGACCCTATCAAGATAGGGTTATTATACTTCGTTAAACTCGTGATACCCTAGCTGGTAGTTGGGTAAAAACAATTTCCTCGTCGCAATAATGGGGCAAATTCCGACCACGATTGCTGTCTAAGTGGTTTTAAAATACCAGTCTTCCCTACTGTCAACAGAAGATTTTACTAAATAACCGGACACAGCGCCGTATTTTCTACCGAATTCACCAAAATTCAGAAAAACTCTTCCTCAATATTCGATAGAAACCAATGAAGCTTAATTTCGTAAATCCAACCTAAGTTGTCCCCGATGAACAGGGATACAAATTAAACTCTCAAAAATCTTCTGGTTAACACGTGTTCACTTCGAAAGCTCTAGGTGAAAAAGACAGAATTTCTCCAAATATCATCCTTCACTCGATTTGACACACTTCAGAAAGAATTAGATGGCCTCTACTACTATAGGGACAATAACCATAGCTTATTCAGCCAACAACTTACGAACAAACAGTGGTCATTTGATATGACTAATCTTATTATTTATATAGATGGCAACAAAAATCCCAACATTACCTAACTTCCCCATTTAATTTCGATTTTAATAATAAAGTTATAAATATGACCGAACGCTGGCTGCAAAACCACAATATCCAAGTTATCGACGAAAGGGTAGATCAGATAAACTACTGTCAGTGATTTCAAACAATAACACAAGAATAATAAATTACTTACAAAACCTATATTAGCAACAACTAAAAATAATTTATGGCCGAAAATAATAAACAACAGTTGGCGATTAACTATAATCGAACTTAAATCAACCGGTTTTGCCTCGATAAATCCTACAATAATTACAAATTATAAGGTAAGAATTTAGCTGTTACTAAGGTAATTTTTAACCCGTGACAATACAAGAAATACAGATTGTATTAGAACTGCATAAAATATATACGACTTATCTCAACGTTAAAAAAAAACTTTACAACCATCCAATACATGTAGGATTAAACGGTTTGGTAAATTTATTACTATCATGAACATTCAAACAAAAGTTAAAAACTTAAAATATTCCTCGTTTTAACAGTAATTTTATTCATATTCGGATACAATAGAAAAAAAAACTGAACCTCTTAGTTACACAAAAAACAGATCATTAAGCCAACCATGGTCAGCGCTTCGCGCATCCCTTTTTAAGAAACGTTGAGTTAGCCGATTTTTCAATACGTTAATCTCAGAGTTTTGCAGAGATAAGATATTTAGAAACAATTATTAGTTACAATTGTTTCTTTAAAACAGGGGAGAAACGTCACGTCTAAATTTTAAACAATTATCGATAGCAAAAGCTCAAAAACTGAATTATAAGTTCTTGCCAACATAAATTAAATAACCCAACCCAACTACGATCTTATTATAGAAACTAGCACTTACCCGCGACTTTTCTTCGCGTCAAAATTTAGGTGAGAATATTGCCTGCCCTTACGAGCACCGCATTTATCAAGATAAACTTATCTACTCTCTTTGATTGAAACTATTGGTTTTAATCAAGGAGTCGAGTATCAAATTTTACATTTCTGCATTAAGCAGATTCGTACATTCGATACGTTCAACAACGACGCCGATTGGGTTATCTGAGCGCCTCCAGCACTCCATACCCTCGCGCTGCCCACGCGTCGCGTTCAACTAAAACGGATATGAGCTCTATTTTACTTCGTACATATTACATGACTGACATAAATTGACATAACTTCTTTACTTGTAAATGAAAAAAACACTAAATGTTAAATGAATAACATCACAATATATTAGTGAAAACTGGATCCAAATCGTTTAAGTCGTTAACAAACATATAGAAGAAATGAAAAAACATTGTTTTGGGTTCTTTTGTGTATATAAATGTTTTGCCACGTACAGACAGCGATCAGTTACAGTTTTATTATATGTATAGATGTGATAAATCAATATAAAAACTGTGATACTTTATTAAAAAATTGGTCTGATAAATTCAAAAACTCTTAAATAACGGGAAGAATTTGCGATTCAGATTAATTAGTGACATAAACACACACTTGATGCAAGCAATTTGAATTTATCAAACAGGCTTTACAAACTACCTTAAATGCGCAGTGATTCAGACTGATTGTTTGACCTGTAATCTGTAACATTTAATTAGTTTTAATATTTACTTACTTTTCCTAGAAGATTAAGTTTTTCATTCAAAAATTTCGACGCCAATATTGCTGAAACTAATACACTTAAAGCTCCTAAAGGAGTAACTAATGATGCAGGAGCAAATGCATAGGCAGCAAAATTAGCCAATTCACCAACTCCCACTAAAAATTAATAATATATCTTCTACAATTCTAAAAATATTTAATAAAACTTACTTGTAACAAGTCCTAACCACCACATCCAATCAGTTAAATATCCAAATCCTCCAGCACCAGCTCGAATTTTACCCTTTTTGCCTAATCTCATTAAAGATATTTTCTTTATTATAAAACTAGATCCAATAAAAATAGACGAACTAAGGGCTAGAAAGAGTCCTACATAATACTCTGGTTTGGTATAAATAATTACTTTCGTGGCTTGTGTAGTAATTTCCATTTCGATATAAATATTCGGGTGTCATGGGAGACATACAAAAAATTAGTGTGTTACTTTTAATTGAACTATTATTCATTGAAAGATAAGATAAGATTATTTTTTTAACTAATTTTTAATCTGATCCTGATCTTAATAACTTTGACATCAAACATAACCTTAATATCTTCTTCTTCTTCTTCTTTTTATTTTATGGCATGGCTTGCATACTAGTGCATCTGCCAGTAACCTTAATATTCTATATCTTCTTTTTCTTTGGATTTAATGTGTATCCTTTTACGTGAAGTTCAATTAGCCACCTTACTACTATTATAATTTTAAACATAAATATTTTATAGAAATTAATAAATGTTGTTGTATCATTAAGGTAGTTCCACCGCGACAGTCCAGTCAAAAAGTTTCGGAATAGCACTATCGTTGAGCACGTTTGTTTGTACTATGACTGTACGTTAAATTTGTTAACGTGTGTGTACTTCTATTCCTTAAACGTAAACACATCTACTGTGAAATATAATTCTGTTTGGAAATGTGAATGTGGCAACGTTGCGTTATTATTCTTATTTCTCCCATTGACATATATAATGTCAAAGATTTCTCCTAACCACTGAAACTTACTTGCTATTTTTTATTTATGTAAATAATTATGGGTGATCGTATTCGTCATAAAGGAAGATTTATTAAAAAGAAAGTTCTCGATAAAAAATTAAAAATTAAAAATGCTCTACAAGAAAAAAGAAAAGGTAACGATGATACCAGTGAAACAAACCTATGCGAAGGCATTCGTTTAGTGGATTTAAAATTTTTAGGCAAAAAATTAAAATGTGTACAATGTTATGAAGTACTCAGCCTAGAAAATATTGTACATGAACAGCAGTTAGGGTTGAATTCAATCTTAAAAGTAAAATGTGCAAAGTGTGAGACGATATCAGTAGTTCCAACGGGTAAAAGTCATAACGTAGCTGGTAGTCAATCAAAACATTCTGACATCAATACAGGCGTAGTTCTTGGTAAGTTCAATAAATATTCAATCTTTATTAATATTTTATAAGAAAAAAAATAGATCACTTGAATTTACTTAAAAACAAAAATAATTAAATGTATATAAGTAAAAGTTTTAATCCTAGTAAAATAATATATATATATATATATATATATATATATATATATATATATCAGGTGCTGTACACGCTGGCTATGGCTGCTCTGGATTGAACAAAATATTGGCATGTGCTAATATTCCGACAATATCGCCACAATTATTTAAAAGATACGAAAGGGAAGTTGGTCCTGCAATCGAAGAAGCTGCTAAGGAGAGTTGTAAACGAGCTGCCAAGGAAGAGCGACAGCTTGTTATTGAAAATATTGATAAGCTGTGTGAACTATTGTAAGTTTCATTGTGCTTAATCAACAAAACTACGGAGTCACAAACTTTTTTTTAGTAATTTTTTATTGCTCATATGAAGATTTTTAGATATTTATATATATTTAGATTTATTGTGATTAACGAAAGTGAAATTTTGGTAGTCTATAACTTTTTTGAATGGTATATAATTTTTTGGGCGTCAGTATTGTCTACACTTGCATAATGATCTATATTCAGTCTTGAGTAGATGAAAAATCTAATTGTATATATTTTAAAAAAACATTTTTTAATTGTTTATTCTCATATTTATATTATGTTTGAATAAATAAATGCTAATAAAATTTAATTGGACAATATTGATTTTTTACCATCCTATTTTTATCTCCTCTTCCTTTTCCTAGGCCTCAAGAGATTGTCTAAGAAATTTACCCTCATCCTGCAAAATTAATCTCTGCAACAGACTATCCTGATGAAAATAATACCACTATGTATGACGCAATTGTTAATATAATTGTCTCCTATGACATGGGCTGGAGTAAAAGAGGAAACGGAAAGAGCTTTTAAGCGGAAAAATTCTCGACTATGCAGAAAGGATACGGAAATGCAAATTTTGTGACTCTGGTAGAAAAAAAGATGACCATGACTGTCGCAAAAATTTCCAAGGTAGTGCCAAGGCAATGGAGGCATCTGCAGGAGCCGAGTTGATCAACTACAGCAGTATTCTTAAAGAAGCAAACCTTGAAGCACGCGTATTAATTGGTGACGAAGACTGTTGCACAATCGCGGCCGTTCGTCGAGGCAACCCCAAAACAATCTTCAAACTTGCAGATCAAAATCATTTAAAAAAAAATTTTAGCCGAGATTTATGGAAGCTGGTGAGTTTTAAAGAAATTCAAAAAAGAAGTATTGAGCACATAAAAAAATGTTTTAGTTATGCATTGGCTCAAAATATGGGCGATGCTAAAAATTTAGCTAAAACAATACGTAATATACCTGATCACTTGTACGATAACCATGAAAACTGTGGATCGTGGTGTAGCCGCAGAAGTGGATCAGAGGATCAAACTATTTTGCTAACAAATCTCTCATTGTTTGATAAATTATCAGCGTTATGTGAGAAATACGCCGCTAATGCTAATAAATTTTCAATTCCTGCTTCCAGCCAAGCTAACGAATCTTTTAATAATATAATGGCTCATAAGTCGCCCAAAAATGTTTGCTACAGCAGAAGTGAATCTTTTAGCTATCGTCTCGCAAGTTCTGTGTGCACAAAAAATGATGGCGTAGAGATTAGGCAAAAACTGCAGTTGTCACCCGGGCGACACACTTCGTTTTATACTCAGCAATTAGATACTAAGCGAAAGAAACGTGCATTAGAAGCTAAACTTCCAGCTGCCAAGAAACGTCGATTAATTACAAAGCAAGAACGTGAGAAACTGAGAAAGAAAAATGAAGATTCAGAAGGTGTTCAATATAAATCTAACTGCGGTATGTCGCAAGACAGTGACGAATTAGAATCCTTTGATGAATCACTGTTTAACGCTCCAGATATTCAAATTTCGCCAGAGACATGTAACATAGTTTTCTTTGATTTAATGCCACTTGACATGGTGCAATACAACGTGCAATGCAATGCAAGACGCAATATTTCTTGACCGAAAGCATGCGCAGTTGAGATCCAGCTGATCAGTTTCTGCAACTCGATGCAATTGCAAGTTTATCGGTTTGGTGCCATTTCTATTGCATGCAAGTCGGAATTCTAGGGAGAATTCTAGTGACTTTCAGTATATAAGGTTATCTATGCTAGTTACTTTTTGGTTTAACAAAACCACAGAGATGGTGTACTCTGTGACAAAACTAACCTTGTTAATGTAATGTGCTGTGAGTGTGTCGTTGTGTTGCTATTTTCATTTTTAAACAGACCACACAAAAAATTAATAAAATTTGAGGTTACACAAATTATTTATTTTTGGAGGCACGAAGACTAGATACCAGGAGTTTAAACGTAATGTTAAAAAAATGGTCTCAATTTAGGGGACAGAACTATTGCCGGTAGAGTGCGCTTGTGTTCCTAAGATTAATACAATATTTCAGAAAATAAATGAAAATGCACAAAAATTTTCAAATATTAGTTAAAAACTATACAAATTTATAAATTAATTATTGATGTCCTTGTTTGTTATATGGCTCTGCTACTTGGCAATCGCCAGATAAATTAAACAGATATTTTTTTGATGTTACTCACATCATATTCAAAGGAATATAACCACTTTTTTTACACTGTCATCTGACTTTCGGCCACTAACACAACCATGAACAGCACAATACTTTCCCATTTCTTTTTATTAATTTTATTACAAGTAATTTTAAATAAATTAATATCATATATTTAATTTAATTTCATGAAATTTAAATGTCATAAACATCAAATTGGTTCTTACTGCTCCTCGCGCCGCCAGTGGCAAAAAATAGAACTATGATCTGGCCCGATAATTGAGACCAGAAATATTATGAAAAAGCCTATACCGTGTAGACTCCTGGTATCTAGTCTTCGTGTTTGGAGGGTTGGAGAAAAGGATTCGTTTTGGTTGTTGGCAACCATGACGCAATTGCAAGAGACTTGCATAATGTCAAACAGCGTGAAGAAAGAATGAAAGATTCATCATGCAATACTTTGACCTTGCAAGAAATTGCATGCAATCCCTTGCAGGTTGTATTGCACCATGTCAAGCGCCCTAGGCTTCCGTAAGAGTGACGAAATACTTCAAATTGCTGCATCTTGTGAAGGACGTAAATTTAGTGTCTACATAAATCCTACTAATACCTACCATTGATGATAAAGCGATTTATACTTTCACGGTAAAAAAGTTGAATCGTTGCCTTTAAAAAACGCTCTCCGGAGTTTTTTATTATTTTTAAAAATGTCTCCCAAGCCATGTTTACTAGTTGCACATAATGTAACTTTCGATAAGTCACATTTACTGCGTTCAATTTTAAAATGTTCGATGGTAACAGATTTTAGTCAAATCGCAGGATTCTCTGATAGCTTGCCTTTATTTAAGAAAAATTTTACATCTAATAAGACTCCCGGTGAATTTAAACTGTCTGAATTAGCTAAAAAGCATTTAAATGTTAACTCGGACGAAAAATTTCATGAAGCCTTATACGATGTCGAAATTTTAGAAGAACTTGTTTCATTGACGGATAACAAACATTTATTTGAAAGCTCTAAATCTTATAGAGAGTGTTTGATTCATTTAAATAAGCTCAAGGTAACTGCATCTGGAATGGACTAATTATCTCCATTAAAAGGAGTACTATCTGGGCATATAATAAAAAAAATGGCGTCTCAACCTATTAAATACCAAGATTTAATTAATAAATATAAAAATGGTGGAATTGAAGAGTTAATTAAATTTTGTAAAGAACCAGGAAGTGATAATCGAGGTGATAATAAACCAAAAATTACTAAAGATAAACGAGTTATAGATAAGCTCTGTAAATTTTTTACGGAAAAAGTTTGACATATTTATTCTGATAAATATACATATACTAGCTGAACCCGGCGCGCGTTGCTACGCCAATAACTAAAATAAATTTAAGAAAAATAAAAGAGGAGAAGAGATAGAGAAGAAAAGAAAGTTTATAGTTTTGTTTTACTTATCGTACCAAAAATATATTTTTCGAACTTATATTTATACGAATTCGTATAGATATCTATTAATTAGTATTGAATTTGATACATGGAAGCGCCATCTGGTGGTAACTTTAATTAATACATATATCACATTCATCTTACCCATTAAAAATACATCATCATACCGATTTTCATGACAATCGGTTGAACGGGGCATAAGTTGCTACTATGCAGCGCCACCTGGTGGCAAGTGGCATCAGTGAACATATCATACAAACCTTCTCCGTAGAAAATACATATACATACCAATTTTCATGACAATCGGTTAAACGGGGCAGAAGTTGCTACTCTGCAGCGCCACCTAGTGGCGATTGGCATTAATGAGCATATCATACAAACCTTCTCCGTGGAAAAATACATGTACATACCAATTTTCATGACAATCGGTTAAACGGGACAGAAGTTGCTACTCTGCAGCGCCACCTGGTGGTGAGTGGCATCATCGAACGGGATAAAAAGTATCCTATGTCCATCTCCTGGCTCTAAGCTACCTCCCTACCAATTTTCAGCCAAATCTGTTTTGCCGTTCTTGAGTTATAAGTGGTGTAACTAACACGACTTTCTTTTATATATATAGATTTATATATTTTTATGAAATAATAAGAAAAAGTTTGTGATTATAAAGTATTGCAATAATTAAAAAATTAACTGCCGTAAAAGTTTCGTTTTTAAATGTTTATTAATATAATATTGTTGAATATATTTTGTATTTATTGTTATAATTAATAATAAATCATAAAGTTGCTCTATAAGATTTATTCTCTAATTTTAATAATTATCAATAATTGTTATGATTTATTAAAAAAAATTTCGCGCTATCTTTTTCTGCTCCGACTACTAACTTTAGTAAGACAAATAGATTTTTACTAAATAATATAGAAATAAAAATAAACTTTATTAAAATGTGTTTTATTAATAAAATATAAAGGCAAATAATCCAAATTAATTAATTAATTCATGTAAGAGGTCTACACACCTTTGATTTTACATTTAAATTATTTATTTTACTCATCTTTTGCTTATATCTGAATCTTCTAACGACAACTTCTGAAAATATTCACTTATGTTTATTTCTTTAGAACTTAACAATAAATAAAGTCACTCAAACACTATTATAACTACACAATCGGCAACAAAAAGTTAGGAAAAGACAATTTAAACACGAAGCAACATGGATTTAAAAACAAAACCAAAGTAAACACAATAGTCCAGGGTAATAAGCAAAAACAAACCCTTTTCGGGACTTCGAATAATCCAGGTATCTGACAAGTTTTTTTGTTATTATA
Organism: Altica lythri; assembly: GCA_964028335.1. NCBI lineage: Eukaryota > Metazoa > Arthropoda > Insecta > Coleoptera > Chrysomelidae > Altica > Altica lythri. The sequence continues at coordinate 2,772,830 of OZ034806.1, read as the reverse complement.
GACCTGTAGGAAGAAAACCTACCGGTTTCCTGCAGAGATTTCGGAGCGGTATTTTAATTATTAACAATTTAGTGCAAAAAACGCGATTTTTTCGGTTTTTGCATCCCTAGTAAAAAGGTAAATGGTTGACATACAATAACAAACTTTTATCTTTAAGAACATTGCAAATGCTTTAAAATGGCGTTTTTTAAAAATTAAAAAATCAATTTGTTGCTCCGCAAACTACAAAATAAAGCAAAACCGTTATTTCTTAATACTATCATTAATAATCATATAAAAACTTAAAGTACATAAATTATCTTTAATAAATAATTAATTATTATTAAATTTTACCTAAAAAATGTATGTTTTATATAAATATATAAAGATTTAAATGTATATACAAATAAATACTGCTCCTAAAATAATAATATTTTCAAATATTAAAATCTGAGTAATCCAAATATTAAAACGTCTCAACTCAATGATGTTTACTTAAAAATGTTTTCGATTGCGTTGGTGGGGATATTCATATCCCAAATTGACCTAGACCAATTTTTTTTTTGAAAATTCGTGTAAAAATGCCAGCTTTTCGAATATGTAAAAAGATTTTTTCTACAGATAATATTTTTAAAGTTATTGTAAATGTTTATAAATTAAAAATTTTAATAATTTTGCATTATAATTTTGGACTATAATAAATAATTTTTTTAATTTTTTTTTAATATATATTAATATTATAAGTCTTCTTCTTTCATTTGGCATTCGCAGAATTGCCCTATCTTTATTATTTTCTGTCTAATGTTATTGCAAAAAAAAGTTCTCTGGGATAAACAAATAGAATAACTTTTAAACTGATTGATGGATCAGTCTGAAATTTTGAGGGTTTTATAAGTACCCCAATGCCCAACTTTGGGTAAAATATTAAAGGTCTACATTTATTTTAATAATAGTTATTAACAAATAACGGTTTTGCTTTATTTTGCAGTTTGCGGAGCAACAAATTGATTTCTTAGTTTTTAAAAAACGCAATTTTAAAGCATTTGCAATGTTCTTAAAGATAAAATTTTGTTTTTGCATGTCAACCATTTACCTTTTCACTAGGGATGCAAAAACCGAAAAAATCGCGTTTTTTGCTCTAAATGGTTAATAATTAAAATACCGCTCCGAAATCTCTGCAGGAAACCGGTAGGTTTTCTTCCTATAGGTCTATAATAACAAAAAAACTTGTCAGATATCTGGATTATTCGAAGTCACGAGAAAAACTAACTTCCCTGGACTACAACCTTTGTTTGCCTCCCAGCGACCATATTCATAATAAAAACAAAAACGTCAAAGTCCTGAAATAGCCTATTTGTGACAACGTTGCCACATCGTTTCCATGTCATTATTCTTTATATCCCCTCCTTAGAAAATTATTGCTGAAACGAGTTGTTTATTTTAATTTTTTATCGAAACTATGAGGTAAATAGTTTTTAATTTTTTTTTAATATCATCTAAATATAGTATTTTACAAAATATCAGTTTTTCATCGAGATGGTGAAAGTCATTCATTCATAAATTAAAATAAATTTATGTTTCCCACGCTTCCCCCATGTTACATGTACAATTACTGTCATTTTTACTTGCAAATATCTCATATCTGATGAGGTAAATCGTCTTCAAATTTTAACAGTATGTGTATTATACATTTACGAGCTTATATTCTGAGTTTTGCGAAATTCTTGAAACATTGCTTTCATAACCGTACTACCTTAATTGTGTTTTTATTTGTCGTTCATCGCAAAGTGCAAACACATAAGTTATGATATAAAATTTCGTCGGGTTCATTATGTATGTATTACCTATATCACAAAAAAACTAGTAGTTCTTATCTGCTTTTACTAAAACAACATGCAAGTTGAAAGTCTGAGATTTCCTTAAAAGGGATGTCTTTAACCAGCTCTGTTCCAACCCCAAAAATTTCTTTAAAAAAAATAGTTTATACCTAATGAAAGAGCTTAATTTGCACCTTTCAAAAATATATTTTTCTTAATTTGCACCCTCTTACTTTTTTTTATAAACTTGATTAAAAATTTGCATTACTGAAACCAGATTCAAATGCTCATATCTCACTCCCTAAACTGTATTTCAATATGCACCTTTTACCAAAAATTTGCAATTTTAATTTTCTAATTTACAACACCGTAAAAAAACGGTAAAAATGATTATAATAATTAATAAAACTATTTAATGGCTGATGTACGTTCAGAAATAAATAACTGCGCATGCGTTTACTACCGTGCCTTATTCAAAGAAACTGTTTTGCAAAATTGAAATCTCTTATACTATGATATTTATGATCTGGTCCATTATAATGGTCTAATCTATTATATTTTCTCTATGGTCTGGTCTGTGGTCTGTGTGTGGGATACCAAATGTTCAAGTGATACCAAGACACTTTCAAACTTTTAACAAAAAAAAAAAGTGTGAGGTGTCAAAAGGGACACCCGGATGGAACGAAGTTCCTTTCGATTAATTAGTGAAGGAATTAGTAATTTGTAAACACAACAGAGTGTTTATACATACATAAGCATTTATTATTGTCTGTATAAAATCTCTACTTACCTAACAGTTCGTTTCTTTAAACAAAAGTATCCATTTATACAATACCAGAGCTTTAGATAACACATCTTTTTAGAATTTCTTTTTATAATTTAAAACAGGAATTAACAATTCAATACAAAATTTTAAAATTAAAATATTTGACAGTAACTGACAGTTAAGGTAATTTGACGTAGGTACCTAAATAGTCAAGTTACGAACTATTTTTAAAATGTTTATGAATTTATTAATTTATAAAAACAGGATGAAATAAAATGTAATACTATTATAGTTAATTATTATTTTTTCTACAGTATTTTCTTTTTAATGTACATTTTCTTTTAATTTAAACTAGTGTCTTTTTAATTGTAATATATCTATCTATGAGAGAGAGGAGAGAGAGTTATTTATTTTTTGGTCTGTGAGAGAGAGAAACATGCGTGTGTCGTGTCGTGTCGTGACAACTTTTGGTATGAATTTTTTTTGGCTAGCTCCTAGCGTCAGTCGTAACTGTTCGTAACGCGCGAAAGGGAACTTCGTTCCAAAAAGTTAGTTTGAACGGTGGTGAACGCATGCGCAGTTACTTATTTCTGAACGTACATCAGTCCGGAACTAGTTCTATTAATTTTTATGTGTAATAATTATTACCGTTTTTCGCAAATCTTACGATGGTGCAAATTAAAATTGCAGGGTCTCCAGATTGTGGAACACCTCCCACATCTTCCCCACTCGTCCCAACTTGCAGTCCTTTAAATCCCAAATTAATAAATTGTCTTTTCTGTCCCAATAGGTGTTCTCGGTACATTTGTAATTAGGTACATACCTACGAGGACATCCTTAAAAAAATTACGCTTGTTTTTTCAGATTACTACCGTTAATGGCAAACTATGTTATAAACGACAAGTGGGGTTCCTAATATACGTATTTTTAAGCATGGCTGATGGTCTGTTTTCGCTTATTTTAATAGGGCAAATAATTAGTAATAAACTTAACATTAACTTACAATTTTGCTTTCAGTAGCGATTTTCTCCCATACCCTATCTTTCTTCCTAATATTTTTGTACACTTTATCTGACAAAACGTAATTATCGGATGAAGTCTCACATATTCTATTAATATTTCTGTCAAGAGAGTCTCTATATTGGCAGTCCATAATCTAGCAAACAAATTTTGGCTCAGCAAAACCTCTCCTCCATTAGCCGATGAATTTACCGTAGTTTCAGATATGGACATGGAAAAACATGTAGGAATACCGTTTTTCAATGCCGAATTTAATATTTTCATGTTACAACCAAACGTTGTATTCCTCATATATGGTGAAGTAGCTAAACTAAATAAAATCGTTTTACAAATGGAAATAGATAAGTTGGAAAGTTCATACAAAGTCTACACAGATGGATCCAAAAGCCCCTAGGGACAGGTTGTTCTGTTTTTATTGAAAATTCTGAAACTTGTCTGAAGTATTAACTTAACTCTGATGCCTCCGTATTTACAGCGGAAATCGTAGCATTGAATAAAGCCGTAGATTTGGCTCTTGGTAATATTCCATTGCAGTCGAATTTACTTATAATATCAAACAGTAAATCCGCCCTGATGGCATGGTCTAACCCAATAAACACAATTTATCGTAACCAAAACATAGTTAGAATTCTGGAAATATTATCGCTTCTGGATAACAAGCAAGTTAATACAGTTTTTATTTGGGTTAAAGGCCATTCAGATATAACTGGGAATGAAGTACCAGACCAAATAGCCAAAGAAGCCCGTCTTATGGGTAATCAAATACCTGGTTTAACACTACAAGATGCAATAGCAGTCTGTAAGAACAATACTAGAAGAGGATTGGGCAAAAGTGACTGTAAACAATACTCATAGGTATTGTTTATACAATAAAACTCTCCCCTCTACTTCGCTTGGTGATAGGAGCCATACCAAGTTCATCAGATGCCTTTTTGGACTCGGTGCAGTGAATTCTATACTTTATAAGATGAAACTAACACCAAATCCACAATGTGATTGTGATAATAGTTACGATGACTTTGATCATTGGATTTTTCGATGCTCCTCTAATTCAGATGCTACCTCCATCCTCTTTTCTGAACTGATCAAAATGAAAAAACCATTACCCCAGAGTTACACTTCTATAATGCATGAATATCTACAAAGTACCCGTGCCAAAGAAGTGTTTTATGAGTTTTTGAGCCGCACCAAGAGACATTTGTGAAATTCCATTAGCCAGCTTTGATCCCTTTGTTTTGACCCTAATGTTTATATACCTACCTTAACCCCGTCAAATATCCCCGTGTACATCTCTCAGATTCTAAGATATAGATTAGGGTTTTCGCAAAATATCATGGCAAAACGGGCAAGACCCAAAGCCGTTAAAGAAAATATTTGTTTTTAATAAAAGAGGAAAAACACTATACTAGAACAATATTCTCTGAGTTTGCAGTAAAAGGTGGGGGAAAAACCGTGCAAGCAGCGAAATAGTGAAACAACTCTGCACAGTCGTTAAAATAGCACGTCTTGGTTTGATCGTAAAGGTACTCCGCAGTGCCTGTCGTTACAAGTTTACATTACAAGCTACCTGTAAAAAATCAACCAGTTTCCTCCTACTAAAATAAGGCGCTCGCTCAAATCGGACCATTTTAGAGGTCTGACGAGACGAAGGCGGAGACTCACAGTTTCTGGTTTAATTTTTTTCATTGTTTATACGTGATAAGCAATCAAACTTTAAATTTTTATATAATTTTTCATCGTACATTGAAAAATCAAAAATTGAGGACTTTGGTATGATACCGCCATTTTATGTTACCCTTCAGGCCTACCAGACTTGTCTTTTCCGTTAATGTCGAACTATATTATAAATGAAAAGTGGTTTCCTAATATACTTATTTTAAAACTTGGCTGACGGTCATTTTTTTGAAGTTATACTTCTATTCGTACCCCCTGTAGAAAAAGATTGTGTAGAGTTAAATGGGAAAAATCATTACATATGTAATGGTGTGAGTAAGAGAGAGACAGAAACACTTATAAGGTATATTGGTCGGAAAAACAAAGATAAAATATATACCACATGTTATTAGTCATATAATTCATTCACTTCTTATTTCAATCTCAGTAGACTATGCATTTTATTTCTTGGATTGGCACTTCAATTTGTTGGGTTGGTACCTACTGTCGAAATATTGACAGCACATTGTCAAAGGTAAAATTGTTGAAGATTCAATAACGAAATATTTGATGCTTTCTTAGATTCAATATACAATGCCAAAAAAAATAAGTACAGAAATTCACAACAGCATCGTTAGATGTTATGGTATGTTTTATGTTTAGGAAACAAGCTAACAGCTGTGAGAGTGTTTATTTAAATCAATTGGCCGAGGTTTTTCAAGTAAGTACGATTTTATGTGTATTTCTTTTAAATCAATGCTAGTCGCTAACATAAACTTATATATTTTGCATTAGATTAATTGAGAGAGGTTTTTGTAATGAATTTATAAATATGTATCACTTTTTTAAATAAAATTTATATTATTAAAAGAACACATAACCTTTTTTGACAGATATCATAATAAATTATATACAATGTTGTCAGATTTCAAATTTCGAAATTATACATTTTTGTAACTATAATTTAATTTAAAATTTTGTTAAATATTTTTAAATCTCTTAACTACCGTTGTGTAACTGAGGTATATTTTTTGAATCTAATTAATATGACAAACATTCTAAATGCTTAATTTTTTTAGATCAGTGTATCGAAAATACGGAAGATTATTAAAGAAGGATTGAAAAATAATGAGAAAGTCGCAGATAAAGGATGTAAAACTGATACATTTGAGAAGTTTATTTTAAAAAAAGACTTACAGCGACAGATTTGGATGTACCATGCTAAAACTGAACATTTTACTTTAGACAAACTTTTGACTGATGCTAAACAAAATTTTGATTTTAAAGGGGGACGTACGACACTATACAAACTTATAAAATTAATGGGATACAAATTTAAAAAAGTAAATGGACGACATATTTTATGTGAACAACGACACGTTAAAATTAGAAAGATCGCTTTCATTCGGAAATATAAACAACTAAAAAGTCTTGCTGAGAGAGTTAGATTCGTGTACCTAGATGAAACATGGATCTATCAAAATGGTAGTTCAGTGCGTCAGTGGGTGCACGATTCTGACCTAAAAAGTAATCCAGCTCGTGTAAAATCCGAAGGAAAGCGATTTACTATTTTACACGCAGGGACTGATACTGGATTTTTGGAAGGATGTGACTTGTTACTAGACTCTTCGAATACAGACCTTGACTATCACAAAAGTATGAATGGTGACCTTTTTAAAAACTGGGTTGTTAATCAACTCATTCCTGCTCTATCTGTATTTCAAGAAAAATGTGTGGTGGTCATGGACAACGCGCCATACCATTCAGTTCAAATTAACAAACCACCCTCTTTTTCAGCGAAAAAAGCAATGATGCAGGAATGGTTGATTAACAATAACATTAGGTTTGACACAAAAATGACAAAGAAACAACTGTACTCTATAATCTTACCTTATAAAACTGACGAAAAGACATATGTAGTGGATGAAATTTTAAAACAACGAGGACATGAAGTACTTCGACTACCACCATACCATTGTCACTACAATCCAATAGAACTAGCATGGGGGTTTACTAAGACATATTATAACAAACATATTACATCTACTTATCTTGACCAGGAAAGAGTTAAAAAAACTTGGACAGAAGCATTGACTAAATGTACACCAGACATGTGGCAAAATTTTTGTAGACATACAGACGAACTTATTTTGGCAGATTGGACTACTTACATGGGAAACTGCTCACATGACAATATTCATCCTTTAATTATTTCATTGGAGGAATCAGATTCTGACGATTCCGATTTTGGATTTGATAGTGACTCTGATTCTTCCAGTGAAATAATGGAAGAGGATTGATCATACAAATACACCGACAACATTTACATGTTACATCTAAATCTGCATCTGTATTTGTTTTTATTTGCTTTTATGTAATTTATTAAAATATTTTTTTCATTGTATCGGTTTGAAATGTCTAACAAATCTTAATTTTTCTGAAAAATTTCTGTTATAAAGAACATTATTAAAACATCAGCATATTTAAGTCAAATGCGACACCACCTGGGGCGGACCAGGAAAATCAAATTTTTACTGGAGTATAGTTTCCTCAATTAACCCATTGGATGTGAAATTTTATTATCCTACAGCCACTAATACAATAATGTTACACTACGATGCCATTTGGATGTAAAATAGAAGACTTTAAAAAAGATGGATACCTATAGACTTTGAGTACTGTGTTTTTATGTTAAACTCAAAACTGATGAAATAATTTTTTTTACCACTGCTTGAATAATTTAAAAGTTTTATTATACATTTGTAAAAAGGATCTTTTACTATTGCTTGAGTAATTTAAAAGTTGTATTAAACGTTTTTATTAATATATGTATATGTGCTACATTTTGAATTTTACTTATATTATTTATTTGTAATAAAATGTAAATATAAAAGTATATTTTTCTACAAGCATGCGTAAAACAACACTTTTCCGCACGCATTTTAATTCAGAAAATATCTCTTTCTCTTTTTTTATTAAATAAATATGTCCTTCAATAACCTTTTGGAAAATTATTGTATTATTACTTTTATGTTGTTGTACCTACTACATACAAATAGTAAAAAAAAGATTATTTTGCATAAAAATAGAGATTTTTAAAATGTTTGTTCTTAAAAAAATCATAATTTATTAAAACACCTCTGTAAACGTTACTCAAAGCAACAACAAACTTTAATTGTCACAAATTAAAATTTTGTTACATTGTTAGGAGTTGAAAATAAAATTTAAAAAATGAATAAAGTATCTTTTTTATGCTTGTAGAAAAAATATTGATCCTAACTCTTGCGGGAAAGTATAACTTTCCGCACTTGATAGGATAATAACTATTTTCGTTCTAGATCAATAATATAATATGATAATTGACTATAAACAGGGATCTGTTCTGTGCAAAGGAATGTGTTATTTTGAATATCAGTCAAAATTCATGTGAATTTAAATAGACCATTCTTGGATATTAATAGTACCTACTTGCAGCGAAAACTGACGTATCTACTTTAGTACCTATTCAATTTAATATTAAATACATTGACTTATTTTCGGCAAGTTTTAAATTTGGTTTGCAGATTTAATTACTTAAGATATTTGTAATGAATACACATATTTTTATTGAAGACGTGACAACATCGTATTTACAATTAATAAGACCACAGAACAATATGAACAGACGTGTATTATACTGGGCGAATTTCATGTAACTAACAGAGCCTACTGAGATGGAAATAAAAAGTGAATGGCTTATAACTATAAGTCCTTTGAATACCGTTTAAACATTCAGTACATTGAAAAGAGATAGATATATAAAAAACAGTCTTAACTAATGTATGAATATCATAGTGACGGACCACATGATTATTTGACAGATTATTTTATAATTCTGTCACGTAAGTATACATATAAAGTTTAGCATTTTATATTATGGAATAAATTACCACAGATTTTTAAAACTTTACCAAAAAATAAACAAAAACAAAACCTCAAACACATTCTATCTCAAAAATGTTATTATTCCATAAAGGATTTCCTAGATGAGAAGGATTTTAATGACCTCATGTAGTGGTGGGGGCCCTTTTTATTCGTTTCCAACATGAAATGGTGCTAGTGTTCATGAAATGTATATTCTATTTAGATATAAGCAGTGTATTTTTAAGTTTTATATTTCTTTGTTGACATGATCTACACCCTATGGGTACTTTGTAAACTGATCTTATACCGAAATAAACTAAATAAACGAAACTAACTATTAATAATAATATTCAGTAATGAGTATTGTAGTCTAAAATACCGTCACATGGTTGCAGTATATTTTGCTCCATGCTCTTAAGGTTGTTGGATACATAAACAGAATTTTTACGAATAGTCGAGGAAATAAAGCACCAAAACCTCCGAATTTGTAACGTAAGATGGATCGGAATGCGTTTTTTTGCATTGGATTCGTTAAAGTATCAGGAAATTTGTCGCTATATTTTATAATGTAAAAATGGAAACTGCATTTCTGCATTCGAAAAGTACATTCCGAACAGACAATAGAGAGAAAACTTACAACTCGGTAAGTATTGCTGAAAATGGGTTTAATTTATATACTTGGGGTTTTTGGAGTTGTTGAACACTAATATCACGATTCCAAAAGTCTCCGCGGTACTTGGTGTCTAGGGAATTTACCTCTTCTCCTGGAGTTTTATGTAAATTCTGTACGAAATCTGTACTCGGTGGTTTTTTTGAGTCGCTAAATACGATTATAATAATAGCGATGGTGTTCGAAACAGCTGGTGCTTAAGACGGACCTCGTCTCCAGGAATTTTATGCAAATTCGATACAAAAAGAGTGTGCACACGGTACTAGGAGGTTTTTGGAGTCGCTTACCACGAATATCATATAGAAGTATAACTTCTGCCGGCAGTCCCAGTGACTGCACACTAGTTTTTTTAACTTCCCGCTAAAAAAAATTAATTTTTTTTTTTAAATCGGGAAGTTATTGGTTTCACCCCGTTTTTCGAAAATCGAGTTTTCATCGGATCTCAACGTTTTGAGGTCTTAGGAACCTCCCCTGACTATTTTTACGAGGGTGTCTGTATGTCTGTATGTACGTGTGGATGTGTGTGTGTGTGTGTGGATGTATGTAAACCTCTCATAACTTTTGAACGGCTTGACCGATCGGAATGAAATAAAAAGCATTCCAAAGAGTTCCATCTAACTTAGATTCCCTGTAAGTTTGAACCGATTCAAGCTGGTAGATTTCGAGAAATTTCAAAATAACCGAAAAAAACAATTGGTAAAAATGATGTTTTTTAGGCATATCTTTTTGGCTATTGCATTAATCAATTTCATAACCTAATCAGCTCTCAAGCTTAAAAAGCCACGTCGAATGCCGTTTTGCAAATTAAAATCGGTTGATTCGTTCGTGAGATATCGTTATCGAAAAATTTCAAAAAAAGTGTTTTTTTTTCAATAACTTTTCGATTTTTTGACTAATCGATTTTGCACTTCTAGTAACGTTTTTAGGTCTCAAAAAACTGCGTCGAATGCCATCTTGAACATCAAAATCGAATAAGGCGCTAAAAAGTTATGGCTTTTTAAACATTTCAAAAAAAGTCAAAAACGTCAAAATACGTCACGTTACTATAGCTTTGCGGTTAAAATTAGCGGGAAGTTGCAAGGATGGCCTTTAAGGTCAACCTCTTTTCGAATTTTTTTATTTCTAATTTATAAGAAAGTAAATAAATATCAACTGAAAGTAAACAATTTTTTTACCAAAGACAAGTTGATATTATTTTTTGTCATAGATATATTTTCTATATAACAAGCATCAAAACCAACAATTTGTAGATTTTTTTGATCCTTCCTTTTTCATACTCATTTGGAGATAAATAAGTTAGGATAAACGTATATACCAGTTTTTTATATTAAAATATATATTTAAACAAAACACTACATAACAAAGATCACCAACAATATTCAATTTTGCGTATATACCCCTTTAAATTACTAAACTTTCTTCTCTTCTTAGTATCTTTATAATGCCCGCAATAAATTAAATAAAGTTCAACATTCTGAAATTCCACAAATAGTTCTTGATTAGTTTGGTCGACAATCCTTGAACACTCACTGAAAACTAATTTAAAATTGTCGCTAAGTTTATCAAAGTGTATATTAAATTTTTCTTTGGAAATTACTTGAGCCCCCGTACGTAAATACAACCAATACCGCTCATATGGATTAAAATGTTTATCATAATTAAATTTAGAATCAGTTTCTTCAATGGTGAATTTAAATGGATAATTATTATGTAAGTGCAGTAAGTGTTGCAAATTTTCATCGAATTTAGCTGAGTGATATTTTTCGAAATTTTCTTGTATTTCAACTGTATCTTTAACTTTGTTTAATCCCACTTTAGAAGATAATTTATTACTGCCCTCAACATTTGTGCGTGTTATTTGTACTGGAACAAATTTACGATCCTGACGAGTTATAAATGACCTGCAACTATTTTCAGTTACCATAGATTCTATTATCCAATTATTATTAGCACCACCATGACCAAAATTTATTCTTTCTTTAAATTTTAATAAATAAACCATAGGATTTAATAAACAATCTAAACTATCATCATTAAAATTATGTCTTAATATTTCGTCAAGATTATCATTTTCTATAATTTTATTTATTATGTAAGAATATGTTGTAAACGGTTTTAAATCAGGTGGATATTCGATATGAGTGATATAATCGTATTGCAAATTTCGAATTTTAGTTAAGAGTTCTTTATATCCCACCATATCAGACATTAGTTGAACTTGATCATTATTATTTAATATATTATGTGATAATTTATATTGTAAAAATAAATCTGCATTGATATCCGAATGTATCATATTATAAGTTGGAAAATGATGTTCACTTACAAGCAAAGACCGGTACTTGATAAATTCCATCCATTTCTCAATATCAAACATTTTTAAATTGGGATATTTAGCATTCAACGTACGCGAATAATTTGCTAAGTGGTATTCTGTAACATTATCTAAACCATAAAACAATTTTAGTGTGAAAATTATTAAAGATATTACTCTGGCTTCGTAATTTGGTATTATCGGTGTTTTCTTGTGGTTTCTGAATTTCATTGGGTTTCTGGCAAGTATGTTCTTAACTGCTTCTAAGATGTCATCTAAAAACCATAAAACAAACAATACGTTAAATATTTAAATAAATAATTATTTGTGACACAAGGACGGAAAATGACATTTTGCAAGAGCGAGTAAAGTTGTGTAGCCGAGGTGCGTAGCACCGAGGCGAAACAATACGAGCACTTGCAAAACATTTTCCGGACGTGTAACACACACTGTTCTTTGGTCCGACTAATTTTTAATATTTTCAAAAGTTCAAAAACTTTTTACTTTATGACATACAAGATTAGATGTTTATTGACATCTATTGCACGATTAAAAGAATTAGTAATAAGGAATGATTTTCTGATAATCGATTTCAAGATACTTAATTTTTTTACATACGAATACTGTGCTAATAAGCAGCACAGTAAAAATTGTTATATTGAAAATATTAACATTAATATCTAATAATTTTATATAAAAACTAGCGGACCCAGCGGACTTCGTACCGCAAATCATTTATGTCATTCTTCCATTTTTCGTTTTTTCAATTTATTTGGATTTTATCGTTATATTTTGTAGTTTATCGATAAAAATATTAGATGTCTAACAATACTTAATTTAGTAAGAATTTCTCGTTTAAATATAAGTGATATTAACTGCGCCACCTTCCGGTGGCGTCACAATACTTAAGTAAAGATTGCTCGTTTAAATATATGTGATATTAACTTCGCCACCTTACGGTGGCGTGATTAAAGTAATCGAATAAGTAGTGGTTGCTCGTTTAATGGAAGCGCCATCTGGTGGTAACTTCCATTAATAAGAATATCATATTCATATTAACCAGTAAAAATACAACATCCTACTGATTTTCACGACAATCGGTTGAACAGGGTAGAAGTTGTTACTCTGCAGCGCCACCTCAAACCTTCTCCGTGGAAAGATACATATGAATACCAATTTTTATGACAATCGGTTGAACGGGGCAGAAGTTGCTACTCTGTAGCGCCACCCGGTGGTGAGTGGCATCAATGAGCATATTATGTAAACCGATTGATCAGTTATCGACCGGGGATGAACAATGATTAAATTACCAAAATGGCTATAAAAAAATAGGGGTTGGTGATAAAAAAGTAAAAATTTAGGGTTGTATGTATTTTTCAATGCCACATGATAAAAAAATAAAAACAAAAAATTTCGTCCAAAAATTAAAAAAAAAAAATTAAGGGTGAACAACCCTTATTACTTAGGGGTATGAAAAATAGATGTTGGCCGATTCTCAGATCTACTTAATATGCTCACAAAATTTCATGAGAATCGGTCAAGCCATTTCGGAGGAGTTCAAGTTCGAACACCGTGACACGAGAATTTTATATATTAGATAGCAAGAGACAATGAACTATTTTAGTTCAATGAGCAAAAATAAAATCGAGATATATATTTTCATAATCGAATGATAAGTAGTTGTAAATTGACATAAATGTCAAATATAAAATAAAAGTTGTGAGAGAAATTAAATGTAAGTTAGAATCCTTCTTACCTTTAGAAAAAGTTATTAGTTCAGTATATTATACCTACGCTGTTTTTAAATAAATTTAATTAAAGTTTGTAGTATTCATTATGTATTTTTGATGACTCATAGCGCCATCTTTTTAGATAATCTAAAAGCTACTTTGCCGGCCTAGGCCGGAAATAGTTATTTGTGACACAAGGACGGAAAATGCCATTTTGCAAGAGCGAGTAAAGTTGTGTAGCCGAGGGGCGTAGCACCGAAGCGAAACAATACGAGCACTTGCAAAACATTTTGCGGACGTGTAACACACACTATTTTTTGGTCCGACCAATTTTTAATATTTTCATAAGTTCAAAAACTATTTACTTTGTGACATACAAGATCAGGTGTATATTGACATTGACATTATTGACATCTATTGCACGATTAAAAGAATCTATATATATAAAAGAAAGTCGTGTTAGTTACACCACTTATAACTCAAGAACGGCAGAACAGATTTGGCTGAAAATTGGTAGGGAGGTAGCTTAGAGCCAGGAGATGGATATAGGATACTGCTCATTGTTGCCACTCGTCACCAGGTGGCGCTGCAGAGTAGCAACTTCTGTCCTGTTTATTCGATTGTCATGAAAATTGGTATGTATATGTATTTTTTCACGGAGAAAACGAATATGCTATGCTCATTGATGCCACTCGCCACCAGGTGGCGCTGCAGAGTAGCAACTTCTGTCCTGTTCAACCGATTGTCATGAAAATTGGTATGTATATGTATTTTTTCACGGAGAAAACGAATATGCTATGCTCATTGATGCCAATCGCCACCAGGTGGAGCTGCAGAGTAGCAACTTCTGTCCTGTTCAACCGATTGTCATGAAAATCAGTAGGATGCTGTATTTTTAATGGTTAATATGAATGTGATATTCGTATTAATGGAAGTTACCACCAGATGGCGCTTCCATTAAACGAGCAACCACTACTCATTTGATTACTTTATATCACGCCACCGTAAGGTGGCGCAGTTAATATCACATATATTTAAACGAGCAATCCTTATCTACCTATATATATAAAAAAGGATGTTTGTATGTATAAAATCGATAGACTCAGAAACTATTTGACCGATCAATATTAAAATTGGTATGTACATATATTTTTCCACGAAGAAACTTTATATGCTATGCCCATTGATGTAACTTGCTACCAGGCGGCGCTGTAAAGTATCGACTTCCGCCCCGTTCAACCGATTGTCATGAAAATCAGTATGATGATGTATTTTTAATGGGAAAGATGAATATGATATTTGTATTAATGGAAGTTACTAGCAGATGGCGCTTCCATTAAACGAGCAACCACTACTTATTTGATTACTTTATATCACGCCACCGTAAGGTGGCGCAGTTAATATCACATACATTTAAACGAGCAATCCTTACTTAAGTATTGTGACGCCACCGGAAGGTGGCGCAGTTAATATCACTTATATTTAAACGAGAAATTCTTACTAAATTACCTAAGTATTGTTATGCATCTTATATATTTTACCGATAAACTACAAAATAAAACGAAAACAAAATGGTATAAACCTGATAACTAACGAAAAAATATGATGAAAACGATAAAATCAAAATAAATTAAAAAAAACGAAAAATTAAAGAATGACATAAATGATTTGCGGTACGAAGTCCGACGGGTCAGCTAGTTAGTAATAAGGAATGATTTTCTGATAATCGATTTCACAAACCTTAATTTTTATACATACGAATACTGTGCTAATAAGCAGCACAGTAACAATTGTTATATTGATAATGTTAATATTAATATCTAATAATTTTATATAAAAATAGCAGAGATAATGAACTATTATAGTTCAATGAGCAATAATAAAATCGAGATATGTATTTTCATAATCGAATGATAAGTAGTTGTAAATTGACATAAATGTCAAATTTAAAATAAAAGTTGTGAGAGAAATTAAATGTAGGTAAGTTTGAATCCTGCTTACCTTTAGAAAATTTATTAGTTTAGTTTATTATACGCTGTTTTTAAATAAATTTAATTAAAATTTGTAGTATTTATTATGTATTTTTGATGACTCATAGCGCCATCTGTTTAGATAATCTAAAAGCTACTTTGCCGGCCTAGGCCGGAAAATGTCATTTTCCGGACGATTTTGAAGTAATTAATAGTATTGTTTCTGGACGGAGGACCAAAAAAGATATTAATTGAGGGACTGACCGTCAGAAGCTATGCTTCTAGTTCCAATGTAAAAATGAGAGCTACATTTGATTATTCCCGTTTTTTGAAGTACAACTTTTTTAGGCGCGACTAGGGGTAACTCAGATTTATTTTTTGACGAAAGTAATTCTGACGTCAGAATCTGACGAAAGTAACGGTGTGACGTCAGCTATGGGAGGAGCATAAGATTATAAATTTTATTATGGTAATCTTGTAATTAATTTTCAAAATTTTCAGAATTTTCAAAATTTTCAGAATTTTCAAATTTTTCAAAATTTTGAAGATTTTAGAATTTTCAAATTTTCAAAATTTTTAATATCTTTAAATTTTTCAAAATTTTGAACATTTTCAAAATTTTTCAAAAATTTGAAAATCATGAAAATTTTTAAATTTTTTAAGTTTTACTTCAATCGCGCGTAAAGGGTACACGCACACTCTTTTTTTCATTCACACTATGTTTAAATAACAATTTTTTCCTTTTTTTAACGATTTTTTCAGTTTTTTTAAAATTCCTATCAGCATAGCCCCAAAACTGATTAAAATACAATAGCTGTAAATTTATACAACTACGAGGTCTGGCAATTAAGTTCCGAGACTGTTGCAATAATTTCTTTATTTCGCATTTTTTTACAATTTTTCATTTCTCCCCATCAATATACTCTCCATCCGCATACCGCCATTCCTACATGCAAGCCTTCTACTGTGTGAAGCAGTGGCGGGTTCCTACAATCAAAATTTAATTTTTGGGAAGAGGCAGAAGTCGCAGGGTGCGAATAGGGCTTGTGTTCCAAGACTGTGACATGGTTTTTGGCCAATTAGTCCTTGACAGACAACGCGTTATTAGTCGACGCGTTGTAGCATATAGGATCCAGCAGTTCTTTCCAAATTTCGGGCCTTTTTTGGGAATTTTGTAAAACGTATATACAGTAGTATATGAATGTATGACCTTGTGGTACCCACTCCATGTGTACTACACCCCGTATTTCAAGGAAAATAATCAACATCGTCTTGAATTTGGAATTGCATTGATTGCGTCTTGGATTCAGGTTCAAGTTTCATCGCAAGTTATGACCCTCATCAAAAAGTTTGAGTTCCTTTCGATGCATTCTAGGATTTCATACATTATTAAAATTCATTTTCTGTTCCGCCGCTAGGAATTTGGTCACAAACTTAGCACCCACTTTCCTCTTGTTAAGTATCTCATGCAAAATTTGCCTCACAGTTTCTTTGATAATATTCACATCTTCAGCGAAGCCCTGATACTTAATCTTTTCTAACAATTTCGGTCACATATTAAACGTTCAAGTCGCTATTTGAAATCATCGACTGCTCAACGCACTCGTCATTTTCCCCCCTCAAAAGTTTGTACAGTTCAAAAATTCGAACACGGGACTGTCTGTTGCAGCTGCCTGGGATTTTTACCCAAGGCCAAGGGATATATTTAAAACAAAACTCCGCCCTTTCATTCTTCTTGCTACGCAGGAGGTGTTTAAAACAAATTAGTCTCTTGCCAGACCTCGTATACATTCAATGAATTAAAAAGGTAGACTAAAATTAGAAATATGCGGTACAGAGAAGAGTAACTTTCGACAGAATAGTAATCTGTAAGACAAAATCCGAATGAAGAAATTGCCATTGCGCATTTGTGTCATTGCATAACTAAGCACCTATAGCTTAGTTGTTAGAGCGTTAGGGCGTAGAGCTGAAGGTTGCGAGTTCGAGTATCGCTGGGTGCGACATTTTTTGCAATTTCTCCTTAATGTTCTTTAATATATGCTTGTTTGTATACTTTCTAAAAACTTTCAAAATTTCAAAATTTTCAAAAAAACATTAGTTTCCGGTTAAGTTCGGATAAACATGTGGTATGGAGACGTAATTTCAAGTTGTGTAACGTTCGTTTTAGGGCCGAAATCCACCTGACTATAGGTTGGTATTTATTTTAAGTATTTTATCGCCGTGGTGGGAAGACGGGCGATGTGTTTTCTTCGACATCAAATTATTTCCATTCGGTCACTTTCTTAGTTTCTTCAACTAATTAGAAACATTATTTTAATACTTCTGTCCTTCGATAATAAATAAATTTTAGATTCAGTATAAATTTTATTTTTATTAAATTATCCAAATTGCGGTGAATTTGTTATTTTAAAATTTTACTAACACTTAATTTCAAATACATCTATCGTAAAAGGCATTTTTTTGTGATCATAAAATATATAAACATGTGAATATAATTAATGTTTTCTCGTTAATATGGAGAACCAGATAGCGAATATATTTTATTGTAAATTATTAAAGGTTGGAGTTTCATTATTAGGGTATATTGCCAAATCAAGAAAGGCCCTAGTAAGAGAATTATCTTGAAACCAATAAAGAAACGCTGACAAGCCGTCAGCCATTTTGTACCTGACCAGAGAAATCGTCACAAATGAAAAAACCATCCCGGGATAGTTTATGAAGAAAGATTTTTTAAGAAAAGGCCGTACCATCCTTGAATTGAAGAAGGAAAGAATTCCTGAAGATAGTTAGTCAAGGCTCCACCGAAATAGAAGTCTGGAATAAATTAAGATAAGAGAAATATTTTTTTTTTTTAATTTCTTAACTTTAACTTGATTTAATCAATCATCCTGAAAATGATTTTTGCATTTCATTTGTTTGTCTGTGCTTTGGCGCCCTGATTTTATGTTTTGGAGAGAATTGATAAAACTCAGAAGGAAGCCACGAGCCCAGGAGCTAGCCTAAGGTAAATTAGGGTTACAAAATTGGCACCCAACGCCAATTTAACTTTTAAAGGTTTAATTAAGCTCTCAATAATTCCGAAATATCTCTGTAGGTATATAATAATAAACCGACCATTTGGCGAACTATTGTATGTTGCGCGGGAGTTTTTTTCTTACCGAGAGTATACCACGTATACTTCTTTTTGTCGTTCTTTCTACATTTACTCCGTCCGACAAGAAACAGTTTCAAAATCGTTAAAACTATTATTAAGATATAATGTCCAGTCTATCTAAACGATAAATTAGAATCTGCATTCCACAAAATAAAATAAAAATTACCTGGAAGATTTAGTTCTTGACAATAGCGATCAGCCAATGCTACCAGATCCGGACACTGGATAAACTGTTCAACACCCAAAAACTGTACCAATTTCATCGTGATTTCTCTAAATGCTTTATGGGAAAACCAACTGTTCTTCGCATGGTTGTGAATGTTTAAACCTTTATTCATATAACTATCAGGAAATAATAACGTAAATCTATTAAAATTCAAGTGCCCCTCTCTTAAAAAACGAAAAAAATCACCTAATTGTATTGGATCCTTTAGTATAAGCAAACCCACATACAAAATAACATAAAGTTTAGTCGGTGATATATAAAACACATTATGTATATATTCTGACGAGCAGTTCTTATAAGTGAATTTGTGGCACTTTAAATCTGTTCTTAAATCAGTTTTGTGGCTTTTTAAATGTCTATACGTCATACGTCTCTGTAATTCCTTCCAACTGTGCCGGTTAAAAATTAGTTTTTCTTCGCTACTGTTAGATTTCTCTGAGGTAGATTTGAGGCTTGTTAATGTTTCATTGTGCAAAGAACTGGAATCTACTTTACTTGATATTTCACTGTACTCAGATTGTGCTAAGGCCATCTAAAATAAAAAATACGTATATTATTTGGAAATTAAAGAAAAAAGAAATAATATTAAGGAAAATTTGAAAATATATTATATTCGACAAGAATCAAACCTATGATATGATCACTGTGCTTACGCGGTAACGCCTTAACGGATGGACTACAGATGTACTTAGAAATTAGTCGTCGCTTTGATACTCTTTTGGTTTAACACAATTAAAAATAGTCTAGAAAGTGAATTATCAGTAGTAATACCCCTAGGGCCTTGATAATACCGAGATAATTTTGTCATAGAGGATGCTGAAAGCGTGTTGCTTGATAATAGCCCGAGGCCGCAGGCCGAGGGCTATTATCTTGTAGCAACACGCTTGAAGGATCCTCTACGACAAAATTTTGAGTATTTATCAAGGCCTGAGGGGTATTCGATAAGATAATTTTTTACTTTGTAGATTTCAAAAAATTGTCAATCTGACGTTTAATAATTTTTGGATATAATATCATTAATTGCATCGTTAGTTGCAACACCAAATCTTTGCGACATTTTCAAGCCAGCTGTCAGTTTGACGTTTAATTAATTTTTAATCAAATACTCGATGATCTTTGATGAAAACACCAAACTGAAAACACCACATGTAGAGTGTTGTCGCTGTAATCCAGAGGTGATTGGATGGAATTTGACATATGACTCAAAATTGAATAATTTGATTGGTTACTATATTCAGTAAAAAATTATCAGATAAATATAACATTGAAGTAGGTACCTGTAATTTTGAAACCCAGAATATTAATTGTTGGTGCTAAGAAAGATTTTATCGATGCCGAAAGTAAATTTATCGTAGATATAAAACGTCAAAATTTTTCCGAGATGCAAGAAATAATTATTGATGATATTGTTATAATTTTCCTTCGTAGATTCAGGATTAGTGATAACATCAGACAAACTTAACAATTTATTGGTAAACACAACTAAATAACAATTTCTTAAACTAATTTACACAACTGTAATACAGTCACAATTTATGAATAACGCCTTTAAAATATCTCCTACAACAATCGCACTTTATCGCCAACTATTCAAATACAATTACCCTTTTTCGGTCCACAGCGGTCCTTATATACCAGATTAATTCTTCTAGAACGTCGCTAACGTTACATTTCTAGAATAGAATAAAATAGAACATTCCGGAGCTATTAGAATTATCTGGATCTTTCGCAGTGTACTCGACTCTGCGGAGCTTCTGGGAATGCAAACAACACCTCACCCCACCGTCTGGGCGACAGGTCCGGCTCGACTCGTAACAATATTAATATTGTAAAATAATACAAACCAATAAATAAAAATCAAATGAATGTAATTATGGAAGTAGCACCCAAAATATTTGATATCGTAATTAAAAAGGGTCGTATATTTGCCGGAATGCGGAGTTTCCCGGTGTATGAACACATACGAGTTCGACGTTGTTTTAAATGTTGGCGGTTTAACCACAAGGTTGAAAACTGTAAGTCTTCCAGAGTTGTGTGCCCGGAATAAAATGGGGACCATAGAAGTTCCGAATGTAATGAAGTTATTAAAAAATGCACAAACTGTACATATGTACATGAAGTCTTAAAAATTGCGGGAATAGAATATAATCACTCTGTGTTTGATAAAGAATGCAGTGGAGTATACAAAGTCCAGGATACAATATTTACCTATAGCCATCACAGAAAATAACAAATCATATACAAAATGTAAAGCAATCTGTGTCAATATTTAAGGTTTAACGTCACACATTGATGAGCTCCGAGAGTATATAAATGACAATAGTCCCTTATTGGTCAGTGTAACAGAAACCCATATTACGGAAGGTATAGATAATAGTGAGATTGAGGGTTACAACTGTCTAGGAGTAAATTCAGATAGTAGACATACTGGCGGTTGTATAATTTACCTAAGGGAAAATGTAAGCTACCAAATTTTAAAAAAACTTTCTGTATCTTTAAATTACTGGTGTATACTTATAAAAATAAGTTATGAAAAAGGTACATTAATAGTGAAAATGTAGAGGAATTCCTGTCATTCTTTAATGAAATTCTGAATATAGATATTGTAAATAAATACGACACTGTAATAATGGGTGACTTTAATGTTGATTATAAGAGTTACAATGGAACAACAAGAAAATTCAACAACCAAATTAAAGATCAAGGATTTAAACAAATAATCACGAAACGGATTTTGGTGCGGTTTTTTTTAACAGATAGAGTGATTCAAGAGGAAGGTTTATATGTATAATAACATCCATTAAATAGTGAAGAAATACTGTTATTTTTGAGGTTTCTAATGTGATGTCGCTAATTATCAATTTTTTTCCGCTTACATTTCAAACGCAGGCTGAACCGTACGAGATTTATCAAAATAACCAATACAGCATTAATCCTTATTCAATTAAATAGCTTAAATACATTGTTGATTTAATATAGATCTATATGGTCCTTTACAGTACAAGATTTAAATAAATATTTTCGAAGATATTACAGATTTAAAATTGCGGGACGTAGCGCTTGCGGTGGTACTGGCTGGACGGGGCGGCGCCGGCGGTAACGTGCCTATAAATAGCGCATCGGATGCCGCGATTTTCCTTATAGCACTTTGAATTTAGCAGCGATCGGACGCGTGTATTACGAAATTAATCATTATGACGCTACCCTAAGATGGCGCAGTTGAGATGTTATAAATTTAAACCTGTAATTCTTACATAATTAAGTACTATGACGCCACCATAAGGTGGCGCAGTTGATATCTCATATATTTAAAAGAGCAAAACTTACTTACCTAAGAACTATGACGCCACCGTTAGGTGGCGCAGTTAATATATAATATACCTAACCGATAAATAACAAAGTACTATAAATAATAGTAAAAACTGGTAACTAACAAGAAAATATGATAAAAATACAAAAAATTAATCGTAAAAATAAAAAAATGGAAAAAACATTAGTGTTAGGCGATGCGAAGTTCGCCGGGTCCGCTAGTTATTGTATAAACGAACTGCCTAGAAATTTTCCACAATTCTCTGATCGCGAAATGATTGGTATAGAAGTAAACTTCCCTATATAGACAAGAGAAACATCTTTATTGAAAAAGGATTTTTGAATGAACAAAACTTAGATAAAATAAGGTTGGAACTGATTGGAGCAAAATGGGAAACAAATTCTACTGATGTAGACGTAGTGTATAGAAATTTCTGGAATAATATAGGAAAATCTGTCGATAAAATATGCCCATTGGAAAAGGTTAAGATTCATAAGAAACCATGGAGAAATAATTGCGTTAGACAAAGTCAACAGGAACGCGATAGAAGTTATAAGAAACTTAAACGAACACAATTACATCAAGACTGAAGTGAATATAAAAGAAAGAGAAATGCAGTAACCACGGTAATAAGGCAAGAAAATAGTATATTGTGTGGCAAGGGGTGATGACAGCCCTCGCCAGAAATCGTCTTTGTTTCATCCCGTACCACACACTATATTTTTCATATCACATGCATTGAAACAGCGAGTTTTGATCTCTGTTTCCAGTCGAAGTAAAACTATTTCAGACCAATGCAACTGTCAGTCAGAAACATTTTGACAAACTTGAAATAATGACATTTTGATAATGAAATGGGCGAATTTGCAATGACAATAAACTAAACCGTGTTAAAAGTAAACTAAACCGTGTTAAAAGTAAACTGAAGCGTGTTAAAAGTATTTTTAACACGCTTCCATGTAAACAATCAATTTTAACATTGTTTGCTATCATTAAAAGTGTCACTTTTAATGACAGTTGTACAAAATAGTTATTTATGATATGAGTGTTAAAAGTGACGTTTTATTTTGTGAGTGAAAAAGTTTTATGAAATGAGCGGAGCGAATTGAACAATTTCACGAACAAAATAAAATCACTTTTAACACAAATACCATACAATGTTTTTTGTACAACTGCCCTATTTTGATAATGAAATGGGCGAATTTGCAATGACAATAAACTAAACCGTGTTAAAAGTAAATTAAACCGTGTTAAAAGTAAACTAAACCGTGTTAAAAGTAAACTAAACCGTGTTAAAAGTAAAATGAAGCGTGTTAAAAGTATTTTTAACACGCTGCCATGTAAACAATCAATTTTAACATTGTTTGCTATCATTAAAAGTGTCACTTTTAATGACAGTTGTACAAAATAGTTATTTATGTATCAAGGGTATAAATAGATGTTTATGCCCTGAGGGCGACGTCTTACGAACCCGAGGGCCTCTGGCCCGAGGGTTTGTAAGTCGCCCGAGGGTATACACATCTGTTTATGCCATTGGTACATACAAACTTTTATGTCATACTAGTTCGTTATTGCAATCCAATCTCAATACAAATCAGTATTTTAAAAATCCGGTTTGAATTAATAACATTGCCACTTTCTCATAGTAGGCAATATCGTTGCTAGGTGAATGTTGACAAACGTAAATGTCATAAAATCGCAATAATTGTTACATGTGTCAAAGTAAGAAGTCAAAACGGACGAAGATTTTGGAATTCCTGACGAAATTATTAAAAAAGCAAAGGAAGCACAAAAGTCTAAAGAAGTTTACGATATGGAATACCAAAAATTATTAAATTGGATGCAAGAAAACTACGTAAAAGATGTTAAGGAAACTGTGTTGCTTGGATACTTCGGCGATCTCGCTAAAACATTTGCTCCGAGTTCTTTGTGGTCCAAATATTCCATGGTAAAAAAGACTTTAATAGTAAATAAAATAAGTTAAACAAAAAATTATTTCTTTTTATGCCCGTGCGGGCCATAAAGTGAACTTTATGCCCGCACGGGCATAAAGTACGACATTAGATAGTTGGTAACTAAGCAATAAAAACACAATAATGAACTAGTATGACATAATAGTATTGTTACATTCTAGGGGTTCAAAATAAAATCACTGCTGAACGAAAATGTCTAATTTATTTACACACACAATAAACTAAACGAATTATAACTAAATAACTAAACTAACTATAACACACTAATTTATGTACTACAATTAACTTCGATTTATATTCACTATTTATTTTCACTTCGTAGTTCGCTCGAATATTTAGACTACTCGCTATAAACTTTTTCAACTTCCCTTGTGGGTCGTGGCTCTCCGCTTATATACCAGTCCACAGCTTCCAGAACGTGCTTCGGTAACAGTTTCTAGAACGTCTGCATAGTGAAGGAAGTCTCTCGTTTGTTCTGTTCGAGAATAAGCGCGTTGTTTACCTGGAGAGCGACAGGGACGTACTAAGGGGTTCTCGCTCGTTACACTGCCCCCTCCTTAAGACGTTCGGTCCCCGAACACCTTGGTTGGTATGTCTGAACCTACAGGCATCTCCCATTCTGCAGCTCCCTTGCTTTTCGAAATAGCAATCCACAGTCTTCTCTTTCACTGTGTTTCCGCTCGGGTTGAAAATGCACACGAGTATCTCTATTCCTGTCTTATGGAAAAGCACCTCGAGCATGTTCCGGACGACTCTCCAGTTGAGTTGATCTAGACCACAACCCAACTTAGGCACAGCCAGCTTCTTCACTTCCAACCTGGTGAGTTCGTTTCTTAGGTTCAGCAAGGTATTCCACATACTTCTATAGCTAGGCTTGTGATCGGAAAACCTCTTAGTCACCATGTAGAAGAGGTGACGATGACCGTCAGTGAGACTTAGAATTTTTCCGGGATGGGGCTGTTGTCTGGAGAGCTCAGATACACGGCCAAACTTCTTCCTGAAGACTAATGCTATTCCCCTGGACATACGCAGATCTTCGGCGACACAATGGGCTAGGGAATAATCTCCAGGCACAGAGAAGAGGTCCTGCTGCTGCTCGGTGGTAACTCCGAATCGTGCCTTCCCAGTTCCACCATAGTTCTCCATGAACTGGTCGAAACTCATCTCAACATGCTCTGGGCTGGTCGTCCTTCTCAGATGGGTCTCGTCTTGTTCGTCGTATTCCGCCTCGTATTTCGCCAGCCGATTTAATAATAATAATAATAATAATAATAATAATCCTTTATTTTCTTTATGACAAACATAGTTTGTATAGAATTAGTCAAATTTAAATAAAATTAAAAATAAAAAATAAAGTAAAACCTAACTTACAACCTAACTTACAACCTAAAGACAACAGTACAACCGATAAAAATATATTTATTTAAATAAAAAGTAAAGTTATAAAATTTAATAGTTAAAAAAAGTCATCAACAGAATAGAAATTCCCTTCTAGCAAATATCGTTTAAATACCATTTTAAAAGATTTTAAAGATTTAGAGGCTCTGATTTCGGATGGTAGTTTATTAAAGAGTCTCTGCCCGTTTACAATTGGTGATTTAAATAAAGTATTAAACCTTGAATATTGTACACGAAGGTCATTACGTTTTCTTGTATTAAAATTATGATATTGACCATTTGTCATGAAAGTATTTAAATTACAAAATATAAAAACACACACTTCAAAAATATATAAACATGGTAACGTTAAAATTTCAAATTTTTTAAAATACTCTTTACAACTAGATGTACTATCGATACCAGCAATGCAACGAATTATTTTTTTTTGTGAGATAAAAACTTCATTAAAAGACGTAGACCTGCCCCAAAAACAGATCCCATACCTCAAACGAGATTCAACCTGTGCATAATACAACATTATCAATTGGTTTTCGGTTAGAACCGTACGCAGATTTCTAAACAAAAAATTTACTGAATTCATTTTTGAAACTACTGCCTCACAATGCTTTTTCCAGTCAAGACATTCATCAATGTATAAGCCCAAGAACTTTACATATGGAACACTTTTAATTTGTTTTTTATTTATAAAAACATTAATTGAGTCAAGTTGTTTCTGTTTATTGTGGAAATGTATTAATTGCGTCTTATCTGCATTAAGGAAAAGAGAATTCTTGCAAAACCAGTCAAACCAATCAGAACACAACTCATTACACTTAGTTTCCAGTATATCGGTAGATTTGTCCGAAAGAATGGCCGAACTATCATCTGCAAACTGTAAAAATTTTGCAGATTTACTAATTTCTACCATATCATTAACATATATCAGAAATAAAATCGGTCCAAGAATGGATCCTTGTGGGACACCAATATGAATATAAACCAAGTCGGAATTGTAAGATCTTACTGATTTTCCTGATCTTAGGAGACTGACATACTGTCGGCGCTCATATAAATAGGATTTTATCCAATTGAGTGACCGATCAACAACACCAATACCCATTAATTTTTTAAACAAAATTTCGTGATTGACGCAATCAAATGCCTTACTAAGGTCACAAAATATAGCAGCAGGGCATTCTCCTGCGTCTAGTAAGTTTGTAAGATTTTCATAAAAAGAATGAATTGCAGTGTTGGTTGACCGGGACACTTGGAAGCCATGTTGTTCACGAACAACTATATTATTTTCTTTTAGATATCTATTAAGTCGTTCTAAATAACAATACTCAAATATTTTAGAAAATATTGATGGTATTGCTATAGGGCGATAGTTTGTAGCCTGTCTTGGGTCACCCTTTTTAAAGACAGGAATCACTTTCCCTATCTTCAGGTAGTCGGGAAAATCCCCATTACAAAATGAAAGATTAACTAGGAAAGTCAAAGGAGAAGTGATAAAAGGAATAACTTTTTTTATCAAGAACGCAGGAATTTCATCGAATCCACACGATCTTTTATTTTTTATTTTACTATGTAAGAGTTCTTTTAGTTCATCCTGCGTGTAGGGGAACAGTTGCAAGGAGGTATTTTTTATAGTTTGAATATTACATTTTATATTATAATCATTTGAAATAGAAATACGTGGAATATTTGTTACTACATTAATTGGAGCATTCTTAAAAAAAGTGTTGAAATTATTAGCCACATCAAGAGGGTCATCAATTATTTTATTTTCATCAGTTACTAGTTCTAAATCCGTATTTATGGTATTATTTTTAGTAAAATCATTTATTAGTCTCCATGCGCTTTTCGTAGGATTTTCAGAAGATGTAATTATATTTTGATAATGATTTTTCCTAGTTAATTTTAAGAGTTTTGCATGGCACCTTTTCTGTTCATTGTAAAAATCTCGAAGTTCCGGAAATCTACGAGATATTGCATGCAGGTTCTTTAGGTTATTACTTGATCGTCTGATTTCATTAGTAATCCACTTTTTTTTCTTGATTCTTATCTGTTTTTTCACTAATGGGAAATTAATATTAAAATGATAAACAAAGTTATCTATAAATGCTTTAAAAGCCAGATTGATATCACAATGCCCATACACCTGATTCCAGTCTTCTAATATTAAATTATTGATAAAATTATTTATTGACTCATCTGCAAAAAATCTTTTATCACAAAAATTTGTCGAGACAGCAGTTTCAAATTTAAACTCAACCAAAACAGTTCGGTGGTCAGATACAACGTTGTCAGATACACATGTTAAACCATCACTATTAGAGAAATTTGTAAAGACATTATCGATTGTTGTAAGGCTATGATCTGTAACCCTGGTGGGCCATTTAACTAAATTTTCATTGATATTAAAAGTTGCAAGAATATTTAATAATTTTACATGATCCGTATTAAGATTTCTGGTATCGATATTAAAATCGCCACATACAATAAGGTTTACATTTGGTTTATAAATATGATTTAAAACACTTTCAAGATTGACTAAAAAGACGTTTAAGTTACCCGACGGTGATCGATAACAGTTTAGCACAATAAAGTTGTTATTAATTTCATCTTTAAAATAACAATAACAAAATTCAGAGTCTTTGTCGACACAAAAACGCTTAAGATTTAAATTATTTTTAAGACACTTTACACTTTTCTTCACCCATATTCCTACACCACCTCCCTTTACAGAGGGATTTCGAAAGTAACTGCTTACTAAAGTAAAATTTTCAAAATGAACTTTATTTATGGAGTCATTAGTTTCCCACAGCTCAGTTAAACAAACAATCTCAATATTTGTGAATTTATCAATTTCTAATAGAATGTCGCATATTTTATCGTTATTTATACTTTGAACATTTAGTAGAATCAACTTAGGATTAAAAATTACCTCTGCGATTGGTGATGTTTCCGAAGATATAAAAAATTATTCACACAAGCATTTTTGGGCCATACTGACGGGTCCATTGCTTTTCTGAAGTTTTCTTGATAAATACGAACTTTAAAGGACGAATATGATTCCGGATATCGAGAATTCAAACTTTCACATATTACCTCTGGGAAATGAGTTTTCAGTAAATTTTCCATTGTTTCAATGTTTGTACTGGGATCTATTCTATATACATGTAAGTCGACAAATTTTGGCACACCTTTTATGGAGCCAACAACTCCTTCAGTACCAGTACCCACGATATGTTGACGCTTCCTTTTTTGTTTGTAAGTCACTTCTTTCCAGGGGCTTTTTGATATTCCATCGTCATTTAACTCCATGACGGAAGTCATAATATTCTGCTGGGCTTGCATAAGCCCAACATTATCAGTAGAAGAATCTTTCGATTTAACAACCTGGGTTGTTGTTTGTTGTGGTTCTTTAATACTTAAAACATTTTTTGATTGAGAAGTAATTTTATTATTAACTTTATTAGCCAGAACGTTTCCCGCCTCACGGTTTCTTTGACTATTAGAGGTAGTACAAGGATCAGAGATACTGCCTGATGATTTACTTACTTTAGTACTTGCATCTTTCTGAGTACCAGTAGGTTTGGCAACACCTCCAATCTTATAATCGTCATTATTGTAATTATTTGATTGTAATAATTTAATTATCAACTCTTGACGTTCATTACCTTTATTCAGTTCTTTATTTAATTCCTTAAGATATGCAACTTCAGTTAGCGCGCATTTTAGGTCACATTTTAGGTTTGCCATAGCTAACCTCACATTTTCATCATTGGCACTGAATGTATCACTTTCGATGAACTTTTCCTTTTCACTGAACTCGAATATTTTATTTTTTGCACCGTCACTAAGTTTAATACCTTCAGGAATTTTTTTTGATACTAAAATTTCAATTAAATCGGATTTTTTTAAACGATCTAATTCTTTGTATACTGCTTCGTCGGTTGCCATGTTGCCAGATGTCATGGACCACGCGCCTCTTGCCCCTTGGTAGTTTTTGTATACGGTACACTACATCATTGATCCTTTTTACCACTCTGTATGGACCCTCCCAATTCCTCTGTAGCTTAGGTGATAATCCTCTCTTCTTCTGGGGGTTGTACAGCCAGACCAAATCTCCAGCGTTAAAACCACCTTCTGTAGCTTTGCTGTCATAACGGGTCTTCATTCGGTCACTAGCAATTTGTATGTTTTGTCGGACCTTTTCATGAATGTAGTGTAGCCTGCCCCTCAATGTGCTCACGTAGTCCTCACCAGCTATCTCTGTTCCGGGCTTACAACCAAACTCTAGGTCACAGGGTAATCTTATTTCCCGGCCGAACATGACACAAGCTGGTGTCTCTCTAGTAGACTCCTGTACGGCTGATCTGTAGGCCATGGTGAACAGATGAAGGTACCGGTCCCAGTCTCTTTGATGGTCAGAGACCACTTTAGCCAAATATTTTCCCACAGTTTTGTTCATTCTTTCGACTAGGCCATCTGACTGTGGGTGAAGAGGCGTTGTCCTGGTCTTCTTGACTCCGAGTATTTCACAAATGCTCTGGAATAGGCCAGACTCGAAATTTCGTCCCTGATCAGAATGTAGCTCCAGTGGCACTCCAAACCGACTAAACATCTCTTTTATCAGCACGTCTGCCACTGTCGAGGCCTCTTGGTTTGGGATGGCATGTGCTTCAACCCATTTGGTAAAGTAATCCGACGCCACCAATATGTACTTGTTCCCATCGTCGGTCTCTGGGAATGGGCCTGCGATGTCTATAGCAACTCTTTCCATAGGACTGCCTACGTTATACTGATTCATTGGCGCTCGTCGTTTTCCTCTTGGGCCATTCGTTGAAGCACAAAGTGTACATTTTCGGCACCAGTCCTTGACGTCTTCTTTGCAGTTGATCCAGTAAAAACGTTCTCTGACCTTTTCCAACGTTTTCTTGATGCCGAAGTGTCCACCGGAGGTTCCATTATGAAGTTTCTCCAATACTTCTGTCGTCCGACTCCGGGGAATTATCAGCTGAGTCCTAGCTGCAGTACCCTCGTCATTCTCGACAGACCTCTTCAACAATCCATCCTCTACAATGATGGAGTCCCACTGCGCCCAGTAGGACTTGACCCTAGGACTCAGGTGACTCACTTCTTCCCATCTTGGTCTCTGTCCTTTTGCTTTCCAGTCAAGCAACATCTTTAGTTCGGTGTCACCTTCTTGGTCTCGCTTCAGGGATTCTGGCAGCCAATCCAGATCCACTACGGTTGTTCTTAAACAGAATTCCTTCTCTTCTGCTTTGCTGCAGTGTTTGCAGTCGGAAGGACAAGGTCTCCTAGATAATGCGTCAGCGTTGGCATGTGACTTTCCGGCCCGGCGTTCCACAGAAAAATGATATTCCTGTTCTTTGCGTTGTGGTTTAACCGGCTTCTTGCAGTTACGCTGAATGTGTCGTCTTTCGCCGCATTTCCAGCATCTTGGTCCACCATTACGTTTCTCCTGGAGAACTCGGCGAACTACGTCTTCAATACTTTCGTCGCAGACTGGCGAATCATCAAGCTGTCTCACTTTGCTCTGTCCTCTGTGAGAAGCTTGTTTAGCAGCTTCAAATTCTAGGGCATGGGCCAGGGCGTCATCTAGAGTTTTGGGTCGAGCCAACCGCAACGTCTGCTGAGTCTCCGTGTCTCTCAACCCATCGACGAAGGTCTGGACAGCAAGTTGTTCTAGGAAGCTGTCCGGTGCTGAAGGATACGCCAGCCTTACCAACCTTGCTATGTCTGCTTCGAATTCCTGCAAGGTTTCTGCACTCTTCTGATGGCGACTCTTGATTTGTGCGTGATACACTTGTTGGAGATGTGCATCACCATATCTCATTTGCAGTCTACTTGTCAGAGTCTTATAATCACCTTGTTGACTTACAGGAATGGTCTGAAGGATATTCAGTGCGTCTCCTCTTAATGCAACAATTAAGGCAGTTGCTTTCTCTTCATCGTCCCAGCAATTGGCGTTGGCTGCTGCTTCAAATTGTTTCTGATAAGTACTCCAGGGTGTTTTGCCATCAAAAGTTGGAGGTTTGATCTTTGTTCGCCCTGGCTCACCCCGTTCTCCCAGCTTAACAGAACAATATTTGCTGAAGTTCTTGCTCAAACGCTCTTCCATGGTTTTCACCTGTTCTTCCAATTTTATTTGCATTTCTTCCTCCATATTAACCAATCTGCCTTCAATGTTTCCAACCCTGTCTTCAAATTTTCCAATTTCGTCTTTTACGCTTCCAATCTCATTTTCCAGTTTGGAGTAATTATTCTTCAACTCATTTTCAATGAATGTCAATTTATCTCCCAAATTATCTTCCATTTTCTTAGTGTTTTCTTCCATTTTCTGGGTATTCTCATCCATTATCTTTCTAGTATTTTCTTCCATTTTATTTGTGTTTTCGTCCATTTTATTTTCCATTTTCCTAATACTTTCCTCCATATTCAAGCTCATTTTTTCAAGGGCTTGCTTGAAAAATTCCATTGTCGCCTGATCCATTTTCTTCGTCTGTGATCTCGTAACTGGCATACAAAATATTCACTAATGAAGTCCACAATTTAAATTAACACAGCAGTTCAATTTACCCCACACCTGACACCAATTGTTACATTCTA
Source organism: Altica lythri (assembly GCA_964028335.1). NCBI lineage: Eukaryota > Metazoa > Arthropoda > Insecta > Coleoptera > Chrysomelidae > Altica > Altica lythri. The sequence goes on along the minus strand of OZ034806.1, from coordinate 2,740,326 downwards.
GGGGTTCAAAATAAAATCACTGCTGAACGAAAATGTCTAATTTATTTACACACACAATAAACTAAACGAATTATAACTAAATAACTAAACTAACTATAACACACTAATTTATGTACTACAATTAACTTCGATTTATATTCACTATTTATTTTCACTTCGTAGTTCGCTCGAATATTTAGACTACTCGCTATAAACTTTTTCAACTTCCCTTGTGGGTCGTGGCTCTCCGCTTATATACCAGTCCACAGCTTCCAGAACGTGCTTCGGTAACAGTTTCTAGAACGTCTGCATAGTGAAGGAAGTCTCTCGTTTGTTCTGTTCGAGAATAAGCGCGTTGTTTACCTGGAGAGCGACAGGGACGTACTAAGGGGTTCTCGCTCGTTACAGTATATTATTCAACGAGCGTATAATGGTAGCTATTATTCACGAAGATGAAGTTTACAGCACGAGCCACAGGCGAGTGTTGCAAATCATCTGAGTGAATAATAGCCATTATACACGAATAGAATACTATACTTTGTCCACGACACAATTGCTATAATCACAACTTTAAAATTCTAAATTTACGCTATAATTAATGTAATTGAAGTTTCAAATGTATATGACTTACACTAACTACGATCTAAATTTAAACATTAAAGTGTGTAGCTTAGATGTAGTGGTAAAAGGTAGGTCGATTCTTTATACATGTGTTTTGTTTGTTTACACCATTGACATATAAATACGGATTGAAATGTCAAAGGACAATATAAAATTTGTCTAATATGAGTTATTCTCTTATAAAGTTTGGACATACGTTCTGTTGTGACGTCATGCAGTGAATAATGAACCATTATTCACTAGTGAATAATAGGTACTATTATTCTTTATGAAGCACTAGTATAATGAACGTTTTGTAGAACAGTCGTGGACAAAAGTATTTAAAAAACTCTCTCGTCAATTTATTTGCTGATGACAGTGATATTAATATGTGGCAGCGACCCTAAAACATTGACTTGCATTTTAAATAATAAATTAATCATACTATTTGATTGACTATGTATAAATAAATTAAAGTTAAATACAGCAAAACTAAATGTTTGAATAAATGACGAAGAGATTTAATGAAATAAAATACTTTGGAGTATTAATTTATCCTCAATTAAAATTTTCAGACTTTGCTGATTAGTTATTTAAAAAGTTAGGAAAAAAATAGGATTTTTCTTTAGGGCATCACAAGATCTGCCACAGAGGGCCAAAATTTTAGTTTATAATTGTATATTGAGATCTTATTTTGAGTACTGCATTTAACTTTTGCTTTCTTCTACCAAACAACAAATACAAAGGCTACAAATTTTGCAGAATAAATGTATGCGTATAATTTTAGGATGTAATATTTATATACCGAGAGACTCAATGCTACAAAAATTAAATTTGTTGACACTAGAGGAAAGCATTAAAAAAGCAAACAGTCTTTTAATATACAGGGTGTCCAGGAACTTAATGCCAAAAATTCGGGAGCAAATAGAAGAGGTCAAAATAATGTTAGAAGTTCAAATAAATTTTTGTCATACGAGCCTTCGTATCCGAGTTATAGACCTCTAAAGTTTCGAAATAAAAACCTTTGTTTTGTCATAATTTCTAAACTATACATTGGAATACTATAAAATTCCAGTGACGGATTGCATACATCCATGTCCTGTGTTTGACGGTATAAATGAATCTACATTACGTACAGATAAGCAGAGACGGCTTGTGCCCATTGGTTAATAATCCGTAATTTTAATAGGGACCATCTGAATAATATTTAAATTTCAAAAATAAATTTTCCAATCCATTTACTAATGAAAACGTACTCTTGTTTGAACTCGATAAAATTAAGGGTTTAGGAGAAATTTGAACTTTTAGATCTGATCGCCATATTTTGAAAGACAGACATTCTGAAGAGAACTATCAATAATTGTCACAACTTATAATTAAAAATTCCTTAAGATAGTATTTAAACGCAATAAAACAATTGCTTTGCTGTTTTAGTTTTAGTTCAAGCGTTTAAAGTCTGACCATGGGACTGGCTTAAGAAAAAGTAACTCGGAAACGAAGGCTCGTATGACAAAAATTTATTTGAACTTCTAACATTATTTTGACCTCTTCTATTTGCTCCCGAATTTTTGGCATTAAGTTCCTGGACACCCTGTATAAAATGTGTTATGAAAAAGTTCCTAAATATTTGACAAAACTTTTAGTTACTCGTCATGAAATATATAATCGGGAATTAAGATCTAAGGACCATTTTAATATTAATTCTACAAACACATCTTTTCTAATGGGAATTTTATTAAACGAAGTTGTTCGAATTTTAAATGCTTTGCCGCAAAACCTAAAGGACATTGAGTCTATTAATAAATTTGAAATACATGTATTTAATTATCTTTTAAACTCTAGAGTAACTTTAAAACCTAAATTGTAACTTATATAAATGAAAATGTTTTGTTACTAGCTTATATAGCTAAATAATTAAAGATAAAGAGAAGGCTAGATTTCGTTTCAACCGACTTTTAGGCTGACTATTGGCGTATTCACATTCACCAATTAATATTGTAATACTATTATTATGATTTTTAATTCACACAGCATTACTTAAGCTACTTCAAGATCAAGAAATTCAATTGTTTATTCATAAAATTTAAATCAATTGTTTACTAACAATGCCTAAAAGATCTTTGCAGAAAACGCTTATAAACAATTTAACTTCACGAAGCCACGATTCGTCTCTACATCAATAAAACCGTTTTTTTTTTAAACCGTATAACATAAAAAAATATTTGCTTCATTATCAAGTTTTTTAGTATCTAATTTTGTTACTCAATCCTTCTCGTTCTGTTTAGTTTATTTAGTGTCACAGTATTAAAACTTCTCCTTACACAAACCTTCCAAATACTTTTCTCGAGGTATGCTTGTCCTTCTTGAAATAATTTCGAATCTAAATGCGTGGTCTACAGTGCTGTCAATATTTAATTGCAATATAACTGCTGCTCATACAAATATTTCATGTTCTGTTGGTAAACCTCCAGTCTTATTTATGTCTGTTGGAACGTGTAAGCTGAATGTATTAATAGAATTTTCAAACGCTTGTAAACAGTTTTCCATTCTGCGTTGCTGAATATTCTCAGGTGGGTTCTTTAATTTGAATTTTTCAGGTGTTTATAATGCTAATAGCTCCTTTTGTCTTTCACGCTGCCTTGTTAACCTGGCATCATGTTGCTCAGGTATTTCAGATGCTAACCGTTTTCTCCGTTTTGGAAGTCGACTATGAGCTTCCCTTTTACTCTGTACTTTTTTTTCGTTGTTAAATTTAACTAATTAAAAATAAACTAAAATATAAATTCACGGGCACAGCGCTTGTATCACTCCCTATCTGTTGGGAATGGAATCAGTTTCGCGATATCTAAGGCATGAATTATATTATTAAAATTTAATTTCTTAATCAGAAATACGCTTTACAAATATTTATGTATAAAAAGTGAGAGGTGTCAAAGGACACCCGGATGGAACGAAGTTCCTTTCGATTAATTAGTGAAGGAATTGTAATTTGTAATTTGTAAACACAACAGAGAGTTTGTATATACATAAGCATTTATTATCGTCTGTATAAAATCTCTAATTACCTAACTCTATCAACAATATCCGGAACTTGTGCAGAAACATTGTCAGGATACATTATTGTTTTTATTTTCTATTATTTTAACATTTATTATCTACAAAAAACCTGTATTAACAAAGTCGCGACACTACTACACTGTTCAAAGCAAAATAGAAAAAAAAGTAAAAAAATTGCAGTTTTTCTGCTCGCTATAATGTTTGCAATTGGGGACGAAACACATCACCATTTTTACTGCAACAGAATACTATTTAATAGTTAAAGAATACATAATTATTTACAAGATTACCATAATAAAATTTATAAACTTTGAAACAAAACATAACCTCAATTCCACTAAAATGCATATAAAATTTAAACACTTACACTAACTTTCAATGTTTATTCACTATCACAAATTGGATACAATAGGTCGTATGAAAAGTGTCCGGAAAACGTTAAGATTTTTTATTAGAAACCACTACAAGTAATAGAAAAATCTTTTATGGCATTTTCAATACAAATATGTTTTGTTTGTAGTTTTGTGTTTTGTTTAGAAATAGAAAGATTTGTAATTGTAAGCTCCTCCCATAGCTGACGTCACACTTTTCTATGCATTCTATTATATCTATCTATGAGAGAGAGGGAGGGAGAGAGAGTTATTTATTTTTTGGTCTGTGAGAGAGAGAAAATGCGTGTGTCAGTGCATTGTGTCGGTGCATAGTGTCGTGACAAATTTTGGTATGAATTTTTTTAGGCTAGCTCCTAGCGTCAGCGTAACTGTTCGTAACGCGCGAAAGGGAACTTCGTTCCAAAAATAAACACATTGTCAAACAAATAACAATTATTTAAAATCGTACCTTTTTTCGTGATCTTGCTCTCCGAGAAGTCGATTCTGTAAAACTAGATTCAGATGATGATTTTTTTCTCTTTCTACTCCTTTTTTTAACCCCATAAGTAATGTTAATATCTCTAAAACCAATAAAATTTAAAAAAAAATAAGTAAAATTAAAGTTTTATTACTTTTTGATATGAACTAATGGTAATTTAGGTCTTCTATCCTTTTCTAAATGAATAATTTCCAATTTTTCTAAATAGCGGATCCATAAACACTTCACAATCTTCTTCAAGGATTTGTGCGCTCCTAGATTTATAAGTTCTTCTGTTAAAGATAATAAAACAATGTTATAACATTCCCAACTGGTGATTTTCTCGGTACTTGATGTTTTTGTTTTTTGTATCTTTCTTGCGCTCTTAATTTGAGTTTGAATAGTTTCTTCTTGAAATGCATGTTCCTTAATCTCTTGGCTTTGGGTCTGACATTCACAACAAAAGTAAAAACCCGATTCTTTTGTGAAATTTGTACTTCCACACACCACACATTCCATATTCAAACATTTAAATTTTTTTGGTTATGTTACTGTTTACTCTTTCTTCTTCTCTTAATAGTAGCTTTAGCTGTCTTTGTTATTCAGTCAAAATTGTATTATTGTCATATTCAGATATTATGAAAATTATTTAATAGTTTATATTAAAAAAAGAACAAAAAAATATAACATGGTTTTATAAAAATATCTACTAGAGTATAAAACATATTAGGAAAACGGGAAAGGAAAACATCAAATAATAGAACAGATGTGTTGATGCCTGTTATAAAGTTGGCAACAAGTTCCGACATCTGCGCACCATGTTTAAAACCACAGCTATATCAAGATTGTCTGACAAGAAATAACCGTTGACATGGAGGAACCAATTTTACAGAAATTTGGCAACGTGATGGATTGTCCTCGTCGATTTAGACGTAAAGTGTATTGTTTGGGGGTTATGTTCTGAACATTTCAACTTTTTTATAGAAGTTTACTTAAGTGTTTTGAGATAAAAACATTATTTAACCAAGATGTTTAAATAGACTAACAGTAATGTCTCAAGTTACCATTCACCCTTTGTGCAATGACCCTACAGAAGCATGGAAACAAATTGCAAAGAAACAAAAGTTTTTAAAAATAAACGTCAAATTACCATCGAAACCAGTTGCACCCGATAAAATACGTTTTGTCTGCATGAGTGATACCCACTCTCTTATTAGAAATATAACATACAGTATACCAGATGGAGATGTTTTTATTCATGCCGGTGATTTTACAAAATGTGGCGGTAAAGACGAAGTGATACAATTTAATGATTGGTTAGGTACACTACCCCATAAACACAAGATTGCAATAGCAGGAAATCATGAACTTAGTTTTGATAACAAATTTAAACAAGAATATAAAGATACTATTGGGAAACGACAGCGGAGAGAGAGTTATACAGAAATAGATGAAGTTAAAAATTATGGTAACACTAAAGATGATATTATTGATGCTGTCAAGGTTGATAATATTCGACAGTATCTTACAAACTGTACATATCTTGAAGACAGTGGTGTAGAATTGTATGGTATTAATTTATACGGTTCGCCATGGCAACCTGAATTTGGTAACTGGGCATTTAATTTAAAAAGGGGTGAGGAATGTCTTTCAAAATGGGATGCAATTCCCAATGATACTGACATATTGATAACACACACACCTCCGTTAGGTCATGGAGATCTTGTCTGTTCTGGAATTAGAGCTGGCTGTGTCGAATTGCTTACTACAGTACAGGAAAGAGTTCAGCCAAAATACCACGTCTTTGGTCATATTCATGAAGGTATTTTTAACAAATTTGTTCATTACTTTGATTTATGTATGTCATCGAAACGATTGCAATGAGCTTTTTATAATTAACACAGTAACTCTATTTTTTATTGTAATAGCCTGTTTCAGAAATGTACAGATTAATAAAACCTCATTATATGTATTCAAAAGGAGTACGAGCCCTAACAACTAAATTTTGTAAAATATTAAATACTTAAATGAAACACTCACTTAAAAATCTACACTACATAATAGTGTAGATTTGTTAAGTGAATGTTTCATTTATTTAATATGTTATATTATGGATCTACACCAAGTATCGGCTAAATCAATTCAACAACTTTACGTTGGTTTCTTTAAACATCGAATTGCAGTGTTGGTTGAAAAATAACCGAAAATATTGTATATGGTGATAACTAAATGTTAGGACTATTTAAGAATTTTTTTTTTAATATGGCGTTACATCGCCACGCACCTTTATTGTCTGGCATTGTTCTTACTAAGGATTCACACAAGTCAGTGTCGAAATTTTTCCATAATTTACTCATTTTTCTCTTCCAATCAGCAACGGTTCTCTGGGGATCATTACGCAATTTGTGTGTCATCTTAGGCCATGATAGGACTAATGTTATTGTCACCAAACCATTTTTTAGTGTGTGCAGCACCGTTCTGCTGGAAGATAAGATTCAAGTCTGGGTAGAGATTGTGAGCATTTGGTACAAGACTATTTTTCAAAATTTCTTGATCCTTTGCAGCATTAATTGTGTCTTTAACCACATAATATCTTCCTAAACCCGCTGACGACATGCATCCCCAAATATAAGTCCTTTGGGAAACTTCACAGTTCTTTTGCGGCAATCTTTATGGAATGCTTCATTTTTATTTCTGATAATCCGTTTTCGAAAGTCTCAAGTCTCCCATGCAAACATCAAATTTAAATTCGTCAGTGAATATGACTTAGAACCAGTCATCAACCGTCTATGAAATTTTCGATAATTATCTATATTAAGTAGTATGTTATAAAAATAATAAATATGATTCTTTACCTACTGAAATATATTTTCAAATTTTGCTAATATCGTGTTTTGTCTTATTATAAATTCTTTTACATACGCCCATATTGATTTTATGGGATTTAGTTCGCAATGATATGGCGGTAAGCGCAGCATAGTTACATTAACTTTTACTGCTATATCTACCACATCATATTTTATGAAATAAGTTTTGTGTACTTTCACTATTACTAGTAGTTCTTTCTTTATTAAATCGGGTTCAAACTGAATACCCTTATTTGTTAACCAGTTGATAATTTATTGTTTTTTCCAATGCACCGTGAACTCAAAGGTTAGCAAAGTACCTCTTAACTTCCAATGTGAGCAATGATTAGTCTCTTTCCTTTTTCTGAAGGCACTTTAATAATCGGTCTTCTATGAAAGCTTGGAGAGCACTAGATATATTGAAGTGATAACTTCTTATGGGAGAGTAAACTGCTTTGTAACGTAACGCGTTACGGCGCCACTATGTCTGACTTCCCTTTCCTCCTCAGAATATTTTTTTTTATTTCTTAAATATTAATAGTTTATGAAATATTTGCAAAAAACGGAATGCCATTTTTTTCCATCTTTAATTGTTTATAACTTTTGCAATTTTTTATGTGCTAATACACGCACATTTTTCTAGACGTCATAACGGGTCCAATGAGGTATCGCACATAATTTTAAGAGCTGTATCTCTATTTTGTACCATTTTCAACTTGTCGAACAGACTAATTTGTTAAATACTAAATTAATAGGTAAATTAATCGCGTAGATAATACAGTATTTAATTGCTATGATAATATCTGTGGACAACATTTGGTTTACATAACGTAAATAACAACATTTTATACTCTATTAAATAAGTGAAAATTTGTGTCCAATAGATTGTTTTTGTTAAGCCGCGTTTACACCGGAGTTTGAAACACGAGTTGCAAACAGAAATTGCAAACATCTCTAAAAACGCGCATTTTTAGACGAAACATTTCGCTGTTGCAAACAGTTTTTCAGTGTTTGCAACAGAAATTTTTGTTTCCACCTGAAGTCGGTAAAGATCAAAGGGAGTTGCAAACTTTTGTTTGCAACACTGGTTTCGGTCACTATGTGCCGTTGAAACACGAAACAGAAACATTTCCCCGCCATCCCCTAGGCTGCCACCACCACTCTCACTCACGCGATCACTCGCACCACCCTGTCTCGACTCAAGTGTCATTTCCTGGCTGACTGCTACTAGTTACCTCGAAATATTTGTGACCAATCATTAAAGTTAGATATTGAAAATCCTCACTGGTCATTCTTACAAAGTTTTTAAAACTTCCGACCGTTCTCAGTTCATCTTATAGAGGGTCAACATTATCTCTATTTAAATCGTCTAACAGGTCGTTTCCACTGTATGTAGCTCTGGAATGCAGAGACGGCCTCACCCAGTATCGTCTCGGTTTACCTTGCTTTGACAACACGACACACGCCGCCGCGGCTAAAATGACATCCTCGACACTTGACATCCTTGGAAGGAGTGATCCCAGGAACCATAACATAGGCGAGTCATAATCAAGGCCGAAAGTGTTTCAAACATTTTCATGAAACATGGAAATAAAACCATAAAATAAAAATTGCAAACTTTTATTTGAAACTACTGTTTGCAACTGCTGTTTGCAATAAAAGTTTGCAACTTTTTGTTTGAAACTTCGGTGTAAACTTCATTAATTTAATGTAAACAAAAATGCTGCTGAAGCTCATAGTATTTTAGCGGAATTATATGGTAAACAATCACTATAGGTCGAGTATAGGTACCTAAACAAACGTGTCGGAAGTGGTTTACAAGTTTTAAAGCGTTTTTTATTTGTTAAATTACGAAAATTTATGTTATAAGCGAAAGAGAACGTAATAGAGACAAAGTGTGTAATTTTAAATATATACGATATGCAATGCACAATGACACAATTCTCTATTCGGTCTTTTTCGTCAAAATTCCCACTCTGTGGAAGCTACGCCCGGCTGTACCTTAAATTAGCGACTCAACTGTACTACAATCTAAAAAAAAACGTAATAGTTAAAAATGGTAGATATCATTGAATTTCTAAGTTGTTACAAATATACTTACTTGCATACAGTTTTTATTCAATTTCTGTACTGCTGGTACAATAATTGTTTTTGTTTCAGGTTATGGTGTAACTTCTGATGGAAAGATTATTTTTATCAATGCTTCTACATGTGATATTAATTACATACCAAATAATTTACCAGTAGTATTTGATGTGCCACTTAAAAATGGTTTTTATAAGGATTAATTTATTAAGATTTTTACTTTGTTTTGTATTATTTTTTGTTAACAAATCTAACTTATTGAAAAAATTAGTTTTTTGTTTTTGATAGTGTTATTCTCGGACTGAATAAATCAAACCACTCAACTAAATTGCATGCTAACGTATTTCCAGAATAGGAAAACAGCTGTAAAGGACGTTCACAACTTTTCTCGATTTATCTGAATTTTGTATACGTTATAGTTTACTAATATATTTTGTTTAAGATTTTTTTACCACGTATTTTGACTAATATAAAGGGGGAAGGGGGAATTTGAATTTTAACATGGGCTTAACTGAAGAATTTAAGAAAGTTATATCTTTCCACCAGGATATACAGTTTTAATTTTTAAAGCTTATATTGATCGTAAGTTGTTAAAGAACAATTGTTTCTTAAACGCTGTTTATCACATAGTTTTTTTAATAAATAACAAATCCTATTTCCGAGTGTTTCTATGTCGGCAGAGCCAATCAGAAGTCTTCGGACAAGTATCAAAATCAAATGAATATATATGTACTTGCAACATCTTATATTTAACTCTATGGCTTACAAGTTGTTTTCTGTTTCCAGTGTGTGCAGACCCCCAGTGTTTGTTGTAAGTAAACGTCCTGAATAAAAGATTCAGACACAGTAAATATAAAGTTAAAGTAAAAACAAGCTCTTTTGAAATGTTTTCTGTGAATCAAATGGTATTTGGGAGGTATTATTTTGTAATAAAATATTAAAAAAAAAAGTTTGAGAATTGCAAAAACGCCTATGGCTCGCCCTGCAATTTGCCTACTTATCCAGTAAGAGACCACTTTCGGGACTTGTTACGTAAACTACTATTACTTTGTGGATTTATATTTTAAAATAAACAATTATTTTATTGTAAGTTTTTGGTTAAATACAAAAAAACGAAAATTCAAAAGTTTATAATAAATTGATATGGATCTTTTCATTTATGGTGACACCCTCCTATCAATAAAACTTCTGGACGTGAATTCCGGCACTTCCAAATTGATTGTCCTAACAAAAAAATATAAATATAAAAAAATCTTTTCTTTATCTTCATCCTATTCCACCTCTTTCCAAAACTTTCTTCTTGCTGCTAGAATTGCTTATCTCTTGTCTTTCTGCTCTCTTACACTTTCCAACTGTGGCCTCTCTGCTTTTCTATACCTTTTAACTTCTTCTTTCTTCTGCTATATACCTGTTATCTCTGCTTTCTTTTTCTATTCTATGCCCCTCCTTATTGTTTTATTTAATTTTAAAATAAATTATTGGATGTTTTAATTCGATGCCGAAGATTTGCAGACACAAGCAAAATAACCAGCTGCTAATAGCATGTGTCCTGTTGCGTAAAATCGTAATGTTAACAATATTAATTGCATGGTTAGGTTCTGTTCTAGACTGTTTATATCTTCTATTAAAGATAAAAAGATACCTTTTGTTAAGCGAAACCTCGTAAAAAGTGCTGCTTCATCATATCCCTCGAAAATGTCAATTCTAACATTTAAGAAAAAAACGATAAGTCTAAACAACAAATAATATAAAAACTTTCGCAGCTTCTTCGTATTTTTTTGGTTTTCTCGCAACTGGTTCTTTACAATCTGAATCTAATTCATTATAGTCGTAAATCGATGTATCTTCCAAATTCACATTACATTTAAATTCACCACAATATAAATAACAAGTTAATATAATATAATCGAAATTCGCAATCAATAAAGAAATGTCAAAAAAATACAACTATAAAGAGTTATCTCAAAGTTTATACTAAGATCTAATTAACACCACTATTGTAAAACTCAATTTTCGGAGAAACTCGGGGTAGGTATAACGTTATATCAAGTATATTGAAAAAATCGTACAAAATTGGAACATGTTATAATGGTGTCGTTGGACACCAGGTAGGAACTAAGTTCCTTCGGCTAATGTAGAATCGACACTACTCGCTTTTGTATACGACTGTAGCGCCTGCGCACGTCTCATTTAACGGTTTTACTATTACTTTTTTTTTAGTTCCGTCGCGCAGCATAATCCCTATCTCCTCCAAGCCTTGGATTATACTACGTTATAGATTAATAATTATATTTCTTTTGGTTGTACGCATATTTTCATAATTTGTACTTTTCGTCTGAGCAGCTTATATGTATATCAATAAATTCTCTAAAGATATAATTTTTATAATGATAATGATCGGAATAACATAATTGAATTAATTTTATTTAAAGTTAAAATAATATTTATAGTTTTTTGTTTAACACTGGAAAAAAACAAAAAAAAATTACCATCCCGCGTAAGTATTCGATCCTCAAACAATATCCAATCGTGAAGAGTTATCATATGCTAGTCAAATTATTTTTATGTATTTACTACATAAATTTTGATCATATTAATGATAATAATTTATTATAAATTTTGAGATTAACATTAGTAACAGGTGTAGATAATCCAATTAAATAAAATGCTACAACATAATTTACACATTTTACATTTAAAAACCAATGATTTTCATTAATTTATAGAACATCACAAAAGTTGATATTGTTGGATATTTCTATATTGTTTACAATGTTTATATTATATTATTAAACTTACCTACCTTTCGTTAGGAGATTCTGTAATGAGAAGATCATCTTTTGCTTGATTCATTATAACTATTATATTTTTTGTAAACACTTTCAAGAAAGTTTCGGTGACAGTTAAATATTATATCATAACTGTCAACATTATGTCTATCGTATATTGAACTCTGAGTAGAGGCTAGTGTTGTGTGGAGACTAGCGGTAACCTGCCTACTAGATATAGTGGCACTATTACAAGCGTTACGGTTTTTTACTATTACATTTTTTTCAGTTCGGTCACGCCGCAAAATCCCTATCTTATCCAAGCCTGCCGTAAGGAACATAGTTCCAAAAATCTTAAAATGTTATTTAATCATAATGTTATAAAAAGGAGAAGTATGGAAATGATTAAAGAAATATCTTATAACTCGTTTTTATATGCAGAGTAGTAATAAAGTTTCTATTGGTTATTGGTTAGTCCCACGAGTGCCAGGTTCCTTTTTGTTATTATATTTGTTAAAAAAAAAATTAACAGTGTAGAGTTAACATCTTTCAAATTATTAAAACCTTTTTTTAATTCTGTTAATGGAGTGTTGTCAAAGGATGACATTAAGAATATTATTATTTTTTTACGTGATTAAAACGTTTGAAATTGTTAAAAAAAAGGAGTGTGGCAGTCAGTGAGACTGCCGGCAGAAGTTATACTTCTATGCACGCGCATGGATTCATAAATTTGTATGCGAATGATTTAGCAAACTCATTATACTTATGATATCCGTGGTAAGCGACCCCAAAAACCTAGTACTAAGTGTACACTCTTTTTGTATCGAATTTGCACCAGGTTTTTCGAATACCATCGCCATTATTATAATCGTATTTAGCGACTCAAAAAACCACCGAGTACCAAGTGTGCACTGATTTCGTACAGAATTTACATAAAACCCAGGAGAAGAGGTAAATACCCTAAAAACACCAAGTTCCGCGGAGACTTTCGGAATCGTGATATTCGTGTTCAGCGACATCAAAAACCCCGAGTATATAAATGAACCCATTTTCAGCAATACTTACCGAGTTGTAAGTATTCTCTTTATTGTCTGTTCGGAATGTACTTTTCGAATGCAGATTTCCATTTTTACATTATAAAATATAGCGACAAACCTGGTACTTTAACGAATCCAATGCAAAAAAAACGCATTCCGATCCATCTTACGTTACAAAATTCGGAGGTTTTAGTGCTTTATTTCCTCGACTATTCGTAAAAACTCTGTTTATTTAGCCAACAACCTCAAAAGCATAGTGCAGGTAAACTGCAACCATGTGACGGTATTTTAGACTACAATACTCATTACTGAATATTATTAGTATATTAATGTTAACTTACGTGACAGAATTATAAAATAATCTGTCAAATAATCATGTGGTCCGTCACTAATGATATTTCATACATTAGTTCAGACTGTTTTTTGTATATCTATCCCTTTTCAATGTACTTAATGTTGAAACGGTTATGACTAATAACATGTGGTAAATATTCCATCTTTGTTTTTACCGGCCAATATACCTTATAAGTGTGTCTGTCTCTCTCTTACTCACACCATTACATATGTAATGATTTATCCCATTTAACTGCACACAAATCTTTTCCACCGAGTGCATGAATAGAAGTATAACTTCAAAAAAAGTATATTAATATTTGCCACTTCAATACAACTATATTATAAACCCAACGTGATTTTCAAATAGTTGTACTCAAGATATTACAAAATTGTCAAAGTTGACACATGCTTAGGGTACTCGAAAATTGGAGCAACAAGTAAGAGGAAGATTTTTTTTATTAAAGATGTCCTCGTAGGTGTAGACCTAAATACAAATGTACCGAAAACATCTATTGGGGCAGAAGAGGTAATTTATTAATTTGGGATTTAAAGGCCTGCAAGTTGGGACGAGTGGGGAAGACGTGGGGAGGTAGGGAGTTCCACAATCTGGAGACCCTGGGGATGAAGGAACGATCGAATCGATCCGTGCTCGATGTCGGGCACTGAACAGTATAAGGGTGCATGGAGTTGGCACGTCGCGTTGCTCTGGCTGGTCTGGCAAGTGGAGGCATTATAGAGCGGAGTTCTTCTGAGCAAAATCCGTTTATGTATCGGTAAAACAAGGAAAGATTAGCCACTGCTCTTCGGTGGGATAATGGGGCTAGGTTTTTGGTGATACTGGTGTCGTTTATTAGTCGAACTGCCCTTCTCTGTATTGCATCCAGAACTCCGAGCCTTAACGGAGCCGCCGAACCCCATACATGCGAGCAGTATTCAAGATTAGGCCGTATTTGGGCTTTGTAAAGAGTAGCCAAGTTGGATGGAGAAACATATTTCCGTGCTCTAAACAGGAAGCCTAATTTCTTTCCTGCTGCAGTTGCTATGGATGCAATATGTTCGTTCCAGAGTAAGTCCTGGGAGATCGTTATACCAACCAGCGTAATGGAGTCGCTCGCTACCAGTGTCTGATCGTTGATTACAATGGATGAGTCGCATGTTTGCCTCTTGTTGGATAGGCAACATGTCTTTGTCTTGGAAGCGTTGATAGGGATGTGGACTATTTTTGGGAAAGTGTTTAAAACCATGCATAAGTACCAAATATAGCCTAAACTACTTGTTATTATTTTTTTACTACAACTAATAGCTTTAAAATAAGTTGTTTAAAATTCCATTTCAAATTTCGCGCCAAAACGAGGATATCTGTGAAACGCCCGCTGTGACGTCACTTGCTCCTAAACATTGTCGAAGTTGTATGTAATAGAAAGTTATTTCGTAGTTTTGTGTTAATAAGATGGATTCTACATTTTATAAACATAAAGTTTAAAGTAAAAACAGTAATAATATTATCCAAATATCAACAAACACCATATTACTTGACAGCGAAAATTCTTGTTTGGCAACAAGTGACGTCACACATTTTGATTGGTGTTCATTGTCACGTGACTTGAGAGTGAAATATTTAATTACATTTTATTAAATAAAAAATTAATCCCCTGTTTATTGTGATGAAAATATTGTGTTTTTTATTATTTTTACTATAGAAACTAACTTTTCGTGGTAAAATTTTATACTTATTTGAGTACAGTCCACATCCCTTTGAGAAAAGCCGTTGTGGATCTTCTGTCCTCTTCCAGAATATCTAGAGGTATGAGACGGTTGTGCGCTTGGCTACAGTGTAGGTTGCTATCATATGCAAAACCATGTATCGGGTTATTAGTGGCTTCTAGTAGATCATTAATATGTAATAAGAATAGAGTAGGAGCTAGAGCCGATCCTTGGAGAACACCAGCGTTGATCTTGTAGAAGTTAGAAGAATATCCATCTACAGCAACTTGGATGTGCCTGTTGGAGAGAAAGTTGGATATCCATCTGCGAAGGTTTTGCGAGAGTCCGTATGAAGGCAGTTTGTTCAAAAGAGCTGCATGCCACACTTGATCAAATGCTTTTGAGATGTCGAGTGATACTATTTGAGTCTCCCCACTAGCGGTGGATGACATCACTCCAGACATGAGTTACATATGCTAGTAGATCGGCTGTTGATCTTTGTTGGCGAAAACCATATTGCCTGTCACTTAAAAGATTGTTTGTCTCAAGGTAGCTCAGTTATGTGACGATTTTTTCTGTCCAAATACCGTACACTTAAAGTAACGCTATAAGAAAATTAAATCTATACGGAAGTCGATTTTATGTCTTCAGGCAAAGGTTGAAACAAGAATGGATCGAATATTTGATACTTTTTTAAAATAAAATTAGTCAAGATTAAATTAAATTCATAGGCAGTGTTTTATTTAACGTGTTTAAAAAATAACAATTGATCACTAACATAAATCTATATCAGATCTTCTTTACCCTAATAAGTACTTTATTAGTTTTGTTCCCATTTACAGTTCTTCTTTGGTAGGTGAATGAACATTTACCCTTCCACAAATAGTGATGATCTAGTAGGAGCAAATTTGTCATTAATCGTGCCATTAGTGGTAAATGTTAGTTTAACAATGGAACTTAACTTGTGCCTTCTTTAAAGAGTTAAATATTCCAAAGTTAAGAATTTTCTATATTTTTTTCTTCTTTACCACCCAAAATTTCTTTGCTCACCTCTTGCATATCGATTTTTTGATCCTTCATTGCTTTCTACAATAATAAAACAATTGTAAATTAAACAGGTAGTTTTCTAGTTAAGTAGAGCTCCCCAATGCGACATGTCACTGCAAACAAATTGATGCAAACGCAAATTTGAGTAGTGCAATATTAAAATTTTCAACAATTTTATAGTAAACATAATTTTATAAAATATTAATTCTCATTAGTGTTCCAAAAAATTTTAATAAACAAACGTCTTTTTTTATCATATAGAATGAAGTTGCATAAACAAATAGTTAGTAGTAATAATTTAAAAATTCTCGATTCCATTTAAATAAAAACAATATGTAGATTTAGATTATTAGAAATTAACCAAAAATGTGACAATAACTAACAAGTATTGATTGAGAGAAAAGCCGCAGATCATAGTTATAGTATTATTATTAAAATAAATAAATCTGATATTATTAATTAAAATATAAAATCGCATTAGGGCAAGTGCTGCCTTTGATTTCATTTTATGGGTCTGTCTACGCGTTGGATACAGCGTACGCAAAACCTAAAAGCGTACGCGAATAATTAGAAACAGTGAGGACGAAAAGTGTGGAAAGCTTTAACGTACTCGAGCGAGCTTAGTTTAGACTCTAAACTTTAGAGCACGCACAAATACGAGCTTTATTATTAGCGTAGGGCGTAGGCAAAATCAAATGATCCTCTGCTGAATACAACGCACTTATTTAACACGCGCTTTAAAATTGACTTTGTGTATTTTTCACGTGACGAGGTTCATCTACTATCGACTATGTAGGTGTCTACTATAACTTCCAAAATAAATTTAAATATAAGATAAAGTTAAACTTGTAATGTTATTATGCATTTTATATCTATATTAATACATTAAATTTTATTTTACATTTACATGTTTAAACAAACAATTTCAAATTTTTGTAAAATAAAAACAGTTTTGAAAGTGACTGACTAAGTAAGTTTGTTGTGTTCAGCAGAATACTGAGCTAGTTTATTCACACTTGATGATAATTTGATTTTCGTGTACCTACGCTAAATTTAGCTCATTCGCGTATGCAAAGTTTTCCACACTTTTCATCCCTTTTCCAATTATTCCCGTACGCTAAGAGTTTCCTGAAATTTGCGTACTCTTCGAGGTTTCGCTTACGCTATATCCGCCGAATAGACAGTCCCTTATTATAATACACCTGCAATTTAAAATTTACAAGACGTCTCAAGAATATATACACTATATCTAATAATTGACATACACCACATAAACTATTCGGAAGCACTAAACTACAAGACTATCACAAAAAAATCACTGTACATTAGTTAAAAGTAGAAAATATTAACCTTTACACATTGTTGGTAGACTTTAAACAGAGGAGCACACATTGAATCGTTTGTACTTCCTTTCAGAAAATGTTCTGAAAACCATAAATTGAAACAAGCATCGTACTCCTTCTTTAATTCGTTACAAGCTTCGCCGATACTATTCATCTTAATAAATAATTTTAAATTTTATTCTTAATTTTCACTAGCACGATAGCGACTCTAACCTCAATTATAAGAAGTCCAAACTCCAAACTGAAGCTAGTAGTTAGTCACGCAACTCTTGTAAACAGTACAGCTGGCAGTATCGGTCTTTATAACTACGATTGAACAACCATTTTTTTACATATATAAGCATGAATCGTATAATAAAGACGATTACTAACAGTTGTATTAAACAATATTAATATTAAAAAGGGAAACTGTAGAACAACAATATTAGTTAAATAAAAGATATAAATTGAGGTTTTCGAAACCAATTATGAGTTAATAAGTTGGTATTCGATGTATTGACATTTGTCATGATGGATTAGGTCTTATGTCATGTCATTTATATCAATTAATGTGCCAGTAAAGTGTATGTGTATGTAAATATATTTTAAAAATAAATTTACATTAATTTTAATGATATTCCTTGTATATTTTAAATTTTACGTTTTTTACTAGTATGCAAACAAGTCAAGTAAGTGTAAAACAGCTTACGGATAGTATAAATGTTTATATCAACTGTTGATAATGTAGGGTAAACACTCCCTTTAACATTTTTTTTTAAATAAGTATATTTCTGAATTGTCTTGGTAGTGGTCAATCGTCCCAAAAATTGATAATCAAATTTGTCTGTTTACCGAATACTTTATTATGTCTATATGTTAGTATGTTAATTTAACATAGATTATAGATTTGTTTTGATTGAAATGAAGTTTTTAGCAAAAATAACTAACAAAAATGCGTTTCAACAAGCAAGAATTAGTTACTTTGGCCAGTCAACCCTCAACAAAATTCGAAAAAGAGGGTGTGTTATATTTACGCGAGAAGCAGGAGGGTTTTTTTAGAAAAACTGAAGGTGAAGTTTAAGCCTAGTTACGTTGACAATAATATAAATATTTTTTGAATTTTAGTTAGTTTAGAAAGATGGTGTCGCTTACGAGGGAACCTTTTATTTTATTTCAAAAGTCGGGACCCTTGGTCTGAGCCATTAGGAGTGATTGTGCTGGAGCAGTGCCAAGTTAGACTAGATCCACCTATACCTTCATCAGCATTTGCCATTGAAGGTTATTTTCCATTTTATTTAGGTAAGTTAAAATTACTTATACATATTCATACCTGTGTTGTCTGTGAATTTCAAAACAACAGGCATATTATACATCAGTGGTTCTGGAAGTGAATATTCCAGTACTCCAAGGTGCCACGCCACAAAAACGGTGAAAACGGTTCGCATAATATTGAAATAACTGACTCATGCCAATTTATTGTCTGAAGGTGTAATAGTTATCTATTCTGACTATGTAGTAAACGTGTTAACACAGTCAGTGTTTGTTTTTGTTTAGATCTATGCATATAATAAAACTGTAGAAATGAAAATTCTGTACATTAAAGATATTTAAAAAATAATTAGTGGGGTGGGGGTGTTACTACATCGATATATAACCCAAAAATGTGGTTAGATTTTTTGGTCTGTCTGTCTGTATGTTTGTGCGCGCATCACATGAAAACTACTGATCCGATTCGAATGTGGTTTTCACAGATGTATTTGTCTTCTTTTAACTTAACATATGGTGTATAAAACCCCTTAACGTGGTTGGAGGGAGAATTTTTTATACAACAATCAACACGCCACACGAACGACGTCGCGGGTACAACTAGTAAATATTATATAATTTTTAATAAATATGGTAGTTAATTATATAGGTAACATTTTAATTAATTGTTTGATAAAAAAAGAAAAGATTTTAATGATGACGAAGCGGATACTTTTAGCAAAGTAACGATTCTACTAGTAATAAGAAAATATCCAAAAGTGATGATACGACCATCCTCAAACATACATCATTATTCAAGCATTATTGTTACTACTGATACTGAAAACAAAGATTACAGTGAAAATGTCGCATTAAAAAAACCTTAAAACACATTTATATTAATTCCTATATCTACATGTATTGCGTGTTAAGATAAAAATAAAATAAAAATGTGAAACAAGTTAATACAGATAAAGTAGAAAAGTATATTCATCTTTCCGAAGGAAAATATAATAATAACGATTTGCAAAAAGTTATTTAGTTATTAGAAATTCTTTTGAAGAGTCTAGACTTGAGTCTATAGAAACCAAAGAATTAATTGACAGATATTAATCAGTCAAAGGACATGGGAACTCTAAAGGCAACCGCATTGCGAACAATTTAGCAAAGAGGGCTGTGGGCTACAAATATGTTAGCCCTCGCCCATCTACCAAGCTAACATTGTCCGCAGTCGTGGACCTTATTAAACAGCACTCTCACCAAAAATTTATACAGTGCTGGGATGAAACTACAAACTGTAGACTGGCCAGAGAGTTATTACCTCATCCTGGCGAGGAAACAGCAAAAAATCTAAGGCATTGACCAGACAAAATCTCCAAACAGCTGTGGGAATCCTGACAGGTCACTGCCAATTGCGACAACATCTCTTTAGGATGAAACTAATAGAATCGCCGCTATGCAGAGGCTGCGATCAAGAAGAGGAAACAGTAGAACACATTATGTATGACTGCTCTGCTTTTTCTGAAATCAGAAGATCCGTGTTGGGCGAGTATTGGCTTACACCAGTCGATGTCAGGGAGATCCCCCTCGGGAGCCTCATCACCTATTTTAAATCAATAGGCCTGGTGACATCCTGAGGTGAGGATATCCCTACATACGGGAGGATGCACAATGGGTCATATGTGGCCTCAGTGCTGGCTGAGCACTAGCTCGCCCCTCCCAAATTTCCAGATCCAGAGATCATACTTTAAGTATTCAAAAATCATTTTAAATATATTTTAGATCCCAATTATAATACACCAGGAAACGAAACATTTTGAAATAGAAAAATTATTGGGTGCAATTTCATTGTTGGAAAGTTATCATAAAGATAATACACTTCATCTCTTGGTTCGTTACTTACCTTTTTGTAAATAATCAGACTCAACTTGTCCACCTTGTAACTGGTATTTTGTTGTTATCGTTAATCTAGTTGTTATCTAAAATCTTTCTTTTACTTAACGAGTTCACTAATAAAATCTCTTTCATAATTTTGAGCTTAAGAAATAAACGGCAAGTGGGTGGCTATAAATCTTACATAACTTTTGACAAAAGTATATCTTCTTTATACGTATATATTTAATATATCTGTTAGTACTTTCATTTTTCTTTGTTTTTATATAAATAAGGTGGCGCTCTATATACCACCCGTATAGGTATTTTCTTTTATAGTTAGCTTAATTTAGTTTATCCTTTCGTTACTGACCACGGTAACATCTTGTATCCATGGCCCCGCTCTCTTCCCTGAGTGCTGTCTGCAGTTGGTGACCTTCTGACTCTCCGTTTCTGTTCTTTTGTATTCATCACTAGCCATTGTTTTATCACTTTTATTAACACCTTAGAAAGTGGAGAAAAAGTTATTACAACATACCTGATGGTATGAATAAATAGTCTATTTTGCTAAAAAGTTAGGTGAGTAAGTTATTTTTCGTTACCTAGTTACATAGAGAGAATATTTTTTAAAACTCTGAATAATTTTTATTTTTCAGTATTTGATGGAGGGTTGAGTCAAGCTTTAGCCTCTACCTCTGATGTAGAGCGGTCAAGTTGGATGGATGTTATTAGGCAAGCCAGTTATGAAGGCATAAGGGCTGAATTGAGTGCCCTTAGGCAATGCATAGAAAGGAAAAGAAATCATA
This sequence comes from Altica lythri, assembly GCA_964028335.1. Lineage (NCBI taxonomy): Eukaryota > Metazoa > Arthropoda > Insecta > Coleoptera > Chrysomelidae > Altica > Altica lythri. The sequence goes on along the minus strand of OZ034806.1, from coordinate 2,718,773 downwards.
AACCTGTTGTTGACCTTCATACTTGGAGATTGCAACATACTTGTACCTTAGGTGAGTTTAAACATTTAAAGTTAAATATTTCAATATTTTCAGATATATTATTTTTATATTTGGAAATACTTTATTCTTTAAACAATGTTTTTTCTAGTATAAATCTTTTGAGTGAAGATCTATGCAACTCTTTCTTCTGATTAAATCTTGGTTAATATCTTCAACGAATATTTAATCTCCACAAAAATTAATTACCGTACCTCTTAAAGCAACATTTAATCCAGAATTCCGGCAGACTAACATTATAATATGTAGTTTTAGCATATATATTTCTTTTTAGAATAAATTGACACGACTTTCGTAATTTTAGATGTAACCGAAATTCCATTATGTGAAGTTTCTTTCGCTTGTGATAATTTGTTGTGTGATGGGCATGGACGACCTCCAAATCCTTCTCTAGTTGTAGATGTTTTTATTGCATCTTCAAAATGTTGGGTGCAATATGGAAGAACTGAGGTTATTGAGGTGAGTATTTGATTTTAAACAATACTGGTTACTTACTTTTGACAACATATTAAATAATTAAATGATTATAATGGGATGTCACATATCTACGTGAAATCATAGCAAATCTTAGTCATTTGGGATGGAGTACTTTCTGTAAAAAATATTTGAATAAATATTATTTTTTTACGTAAAGAAGTATACAATGTGATTCGTTAATAATTTCCAACCTTTGAATTGGAGATTTTAGATCTCAAAATATGACCATTCTGGTCAACATGCTTTATACAAATATTGTAATGCGACTCCGGCTCTGTCCTTGTTGGCAATATGGGCGAGTCCGCCTCTGTACGCCGTAAGCATCATCAGAGAAACAGGCAACGCGTCGAATGGCTGAGAATGTTCCCGATTGTACGAGAACCGGGACTAGAAAGATCTCTACGCGAGTAATCGAGCAATTACTCGAAGCATCGATGCGCATATAAATAGACTTTTATTTTGAAATAGAGTTTAGTTTAGTTTTTGAGTTAAGTCTAAGTAAATAAGTGTTTATATAAATCAATGTTCAGTGTTCATATAAATTAGTATATTGTAAATAAACTGTGTTATAACATAAATTAAGTGTATTAGTTGTATAAATAAATTAAATAATAAACTGTGAAAATAAATAAACGTTACATTGGTGTCAGAAGTGGGATAGTGTAAATAAATAGTGTAGAAAAATGTCGAAAAAACTTTGTGATTTAAAAGTGGCAGACTTGCGTCGGGAACTTGAAGACCGTGAATTGGACACTACAGGAAAGAAGTCGGAGTTGGTGGAGCGACTTAGACAAGCGATAGTTGATCAAGGATTAGACCCGGAGGAGTTTTTATTTGCTGACGATACTTCATCATTGATGTCTTCTATAAAAAATATTTCTACTGAAATATCTTCTTTGGAAAATAGAGTGTCATCAGATATGTCTTCTCTAAAGAACGAGATGACTTCATTCGAGGAGAAAATAAAAGAGATTGAACGAAAAATGGAAGAAATGGGAAAGAGAGAAAGGATTAGTGTGGAAGAATCAAAAGAGAAGAATGATGAAGAAAAGACAAGCTGTAAAGTGGAACAAAAACCAAAACTGGAAAGCAGTGAAAGTTCGGTCCGCATTAAAGCCCCAACCTTTGATGGAAAAATGTCATGGGAAAATTACCTTAAACAGTTTGAAACAGCTGCTCGAGCGAACGGATGCTCAGAAAAAGAAAAGGCTGTAAATCTCACGATCGCTCTTAGAGGAGATGCTTGCGACGTTCTTCAGACTATACCGGTGGAAGAGACGGATGACTTTGAACAACTTAAGAAGAGATTAAACATGCGATATGGTCATGAACATCTGGAGAATTTGCACCGGTCACAGTTGAAGATACGAAAACAGAAGCGAGAAGAGACCCTTCAGGAATATGAAGTAGATATTGCCAGGTTGGTCAGATTTGCCTATCCTGCAGCTGATGAAGGAATGATAGAATGTTTAGCAGTAGAAGCATTTCTTGATGGGCTCCGTGATCCTGAAATGAACAAGACTCTTCGTTTAGCCCGTCACAAAACTTTAGTCGATGTCTTGTCCGCTGCGCTTGAGTATGAAGCGGCTTCGAAGGCTTGTGGGGGATACAGTAAAGTAAGGTCTGTAAAAGACGAAGAAGACGAAAATAAATTGGACCAATTAGTTAACATGATGAAGAACTTTACTGAAAGCAAAAAGAAGAGGCCCCGCGTGTGTTACAATTGTGGCGAAATGGGACATTTTATCAAATCATGTAAACGTCCAGTGGCCAATGCAAATCGAGAAACAACTCCACAGGAAAAAGACCCTCTCATACTCATAGCATCTCTAAAATGTCGCGATGACAGTGTATATGTAGATGGTGAAGTAAATGGTAAAAAGTATACACTGTTGATAGATACTGGAGCGACCAGGACCATTATACGACCAACAACTATAAGTAGCAGCAAGAAACTTCAACCAACAAGGCTACGGCTGCGGACCGCCACAGGTGAAAGAGCTAACATCCATGGGGAAGTCCAAGTTCAAATAGGAATCGGTACAGAAAAGTTCACGCATACTGTCATTGTCGCTGATATCGAGGAAGATGTGATATTAGGAATGGACGTAATGAACTTACATGGTTTCCAGCTGGATTTCAAAAACAGAGTTATTAAAGTTGGTGCCGAAGAAGTATTCCTTCATCCGTATGAGGACAGAACCGTGCCAGCAGCTATAGAGGAGGATACTGTGATACCTGGTAGAAGTGAAACTATCATAGTGGCACGTCTTCAAGGAACTGTTGATGAAGGAACACCTGCCATGATGGAACCTTTGAACCATGATGAAGACGTCGGTCGAGGAATTTTGATCGGAAAAGGATTGGTCACTTCTGCTAGAGAAATTCCGGTACGAATTATAAACATCAATGATCACCCTATTACAATCAAGAAAGATACCAGAATTGGAACCTGTGTACCAGTATCGTCCATAATTCGTCAGACGGCCACTTCGGATAATTCCAACGACAAGTTCGAACACATGGTGGCAGTTGCTGGTCCATCTCTGAACCGAATAGAGAAAAGAAGAGTTAAAGACTTTCTCCATCAATATCGGAACATTTTTGTGCCAAAAGGAGGTAAGACAGGAAGAACCTCTACAGTGAAGCATAAAATTGACACAGGGGATGCCAAGCCAATTCGTCAAACAGCTAGAAGATTACCGCAGGCAAAGAGAGAGGAAGCTGAAAGGATTGTTCGAGAAATGGAGGAAGACGGGGTGATAGAACCTTCTACCAGCCCATGGGTCTCTCCGGTAGTCTTGGTTAAGAAAAAGGATGGAACTACGAGGTTCTGTGTAGACTACCGTCAGTTGAACAATGTTGCCAAGAAGGACAGTTATCCTCTGCCTCGAATCGACGACACCTTGGACACTTTGGCTGGAAGTAAATTATTCTCTACCTTAGACTTGAAATCTGGCTACTGGCAGGTAGAAATGGACCCAGTAGACAAGGAAAAGACAGCCTTTACCACCGGTTCCGGACTATGGCAATTTAATGTCATGCCATTTGGACTATGTAATGCTCCTGCGACATTCGAAAGGCTTATGGAAAATGTATTGAGAGGGTTATCTTGGAAGACATGTCTGGTCTATTTAGACGACATCATAGTCAGGGTGCGAAGGATATATATCAATGGATATATATCATGATATATATCCGATATATATCCGATATATATCCAATGACTTTTTGTGATATATATCAATATATTCGTCATTCGTGCAGTTTTTACGTGCTTTTCTGTTTTGCCGACCGCGGTGGACTTGTTGCGTACCTAGATACCTAGAATAAGCTAAGTACATAAATATTCATTTTTGCTAAAATTTACTGAAAGACCCTTTTAGGTATTATCTGACTAATCCCATATCGTAAACAGATATTTTACAATGGGCATTGAATTTAATACTTATACCAATTTAACATTTATTAGTTTAAATAGTTTTGGGTTTTTCCTGATTAAAGATGTTCGACGGTTGTAGGTCTGTTTAGAATTTCCGGTAGGGATTGTTACGGTTTTTCCAAATTACTTATTAAAAGTTATTAAGTACAATACCCTTTTCTAAACTAGAGGTGAAAAGGGTGCTTCACTGGGTTATGGCAGAAAGAAAAATAGTCTAAAAGTGAACACCAGACAGAAAAGTTCCTTTAAGAATACCTTTTAATATATGTGAGTTTTGTTTAAGGGGTTGCATTGATAAAAATAAGTTCCCCTCAACTTAACTTCCTTTCATTTGTTTGTAGATAAAATAAAAATCGGATTTTGTTTATGATTTTTGCTAGATTTTGTTAGTTGTTAAAACACGATTTAATTAAATTTTCTTGATAGAATTATAAAAAAATATTTTTTTTAACATCCCGCTAAAAAAATTAAATTTATTTTTAAAATCGGGAAGTTACTGTTTCTACCCCGTTTTTCGAAAATCGAGTTTTCATCGGAACTCAACGTTTTGAGGTCTTTGGAACCTCCCCTGACTATTTTTACGAGGGTGTCTGTATGTCTGTGTGATGCGTGTGTGGATGTATGTAAACCTTATATAACTTTTGAACGGCTTGACCGATCGGAATGAAGTAAAGAGCGCTCCAAAGAGTTTCATCTAACTTAGATTCCCTGTAAGTTTGAGCCGATTAGGACCGTTAGATTTCGAGAAATTAAAAAAAAAACAATTTTTTTTTGAAAAATGAACCTAATCAGCTCTCAAGCTTAAAAACCACGTCGAATGCCGTTTTGAAAATTAAAATCGGTTGATTCGTTCGTGAGATATCGTCGAAAGAACACAAAAGAAGATTCTCAAATATAAGTGAACAACTCTTGACAGCTGTTGCTTCAACAGCGGGTCCTGAAAGGATTTTCTCCAGTTTTGGTCTGGTGCAGTCGAAGCTGAGGAACCGTTTGGGAATTGCCAAAACTAATAAATTGGTGTACATGCTTAAACGCCTCAACAAGCCTTTAGCAAAGAAAGGGAACTTAGATTGGATATCAGATCCTACACACGATGATTTTACTCAGACGTCAAAGTCAGACAACGACGTCAATCTGGTTCAAAATGTTGTTGATGTATCCGGACCGGAGTCAGAACATGAGACTGAATAATAACAATAACTAAAAAAATGTTTGAATATATTCTAGAGTTATTATAATTATAAATTATTTATATATTTATAAAAAGGTTTTTTTTATCAACTAACTTAACATTAGTTCGGCAGTCCTTCGACATAGCCTTCCTGTATAGACTTCCAGGTTTTCCTGTCGCTAGCCTACATTTTAAGACTTAAGTACTATATAAGAAAGCATTTAAAACTTTCATTTTTTTTAAATAATTTATTATGCTTATGTAAAACGTATGCAACAAATAAATAACAACATGACGTTCATACAAAATGGATATATATCAAACTTGATATATATCGGATATATATCATAAATATCCGATATTTTGATATTTATAATAAATATCGGATATTTTCGCACCCTGATCATAGTCTTGGGAGAGACATTTGAAGATCATCTAAAGAACTTAGACGATGTTTTTAAAAGACTTCAAGCTGCCCAACTGATGTTGAACCCCAAGAAATGTCAGTTATTCCAAAATAAAGTTAAGTACCTGGGTCATGTTGTCAGCAAGGAAGGCGTGGCTGTAGATAACGACAAAGTTGCTTCCATCAAGCATTGGCCACAACCAACCGATAAACATTAAATAAGAAGTTTTCTTGGGCTATGCACGTACTATCGAAGGTTCATAAGGAAGTTTGCAGATATTGCTAAGCCATTAACACGACTTACTGAAGAAGCAAGAGAATTCTGCTGGGATGACCACTGTCAAACGGCCTTTGAAACTCTAAAGAAGCATTTAACAACAGCACCGATACTGGGCTACCCACAACCAGAGGGGGAATTTATTTTAGATACCGATGCCAGTAATGTAGGAATTGGAGGAGTTCTTTCTCAGATTCAAGATGGACAAGAAAGGGTTCTGGGGTATTTTAGTAAAGTGCTCTCTAAACCTGAGCGGAATTACTGCGTTACGAGAAGAGAACTTCTGGCAGTTGTGAAGTCCGTGGAACACTTCTATCAATACCTTCATGGAAGAAAATTTTTAATCCGGACCGATCATGCAGCCCTTAAATGGTTAATGCAATTCAAGCACCCTGAAGGTCAAATTGCCAGGTGGATCGAACGGTTACAAGAGTACGACTTTAGGATCGAACATCGAGCTGGAGTAAGCCATAGAAACGCCGATTCTCTTTCCAGAAGACCGTGCCCAGCAGATTGCTCCCATTGCAACAAGACAGAATCCAAAGAAACTGCTATACTACGAACAACTGTAGTTAACGATTACTGGGCACCGACTAAAATTAGAGAGGAACAAGAAAATGATCCTGTTTTAAAGAAAATGCGCCAATGGAAGAGAGAAGAATGACGACCTACTTGGCAAGAAGTATCAAAATTCTGTCCAGTACTTAAATCCTATTGGGCTCAGTGGAACTCTTTGGAAGAAGACTTATTGAAACGAGTACTCGAGAATGATGATGGTTCAGAAATCAGAAAGCAGTTAGTTATTGCAAAGACTAGAGTGGCTGAAGTACTCCGACAGTTACATGACAGTCCATCAGGAGGTCATCTCGGTGTTAAGAAAACCCTTCAACGAGTACGGGAAAGGTTTTATTGGATGAATAGTTCCGATGATGTGAAGAGCTGGTGTAAGAAGTGTACCATCTGTGCTGCGAGTAATGGACCGCAGCGAAAAAGGAAAGCTCCCATGAAACAATACAACGTCGGTAGCCCATTCGAGAGGATTGCTTTAGACATTGCTGGACCATTTCCGACGACTGAGAATGGAAATAAGTACATGTTGGTGGTTATGGATTATTTCACGAAGTGGGTAGAAGTCTACGCCATTCCAAATCAAGAGGCCACAACTGTTGCAGATGTCTTAATAAGAGAGTTTATCAGTCGATTTGGAGTACCCTTGGAGATCCATAGTGACCAAGGTAGAAATTTCGAAACCCAGCTTTTCCAAGGAATTTGCGGTACTCTAGGAATGAAGAAAACAAGAACTACAGCGTTACATCCACAATCAGATGGAATGGTAGAAAGAATGAATAAGACCATTGGAAAGTATCTGTACAAAGTAGTGTCCAACCACCAGCGGGACTGGGATCAATACCTTTCGCTCTTCGCGATGGCTTACCGATCCGCAGTCAATGAAACAACAGGCCAAACACCAGCAAAGGTCTTGTTCGGACGAGAGATGAGGCTACCATGCGACCTTGAGTTTGGATGCCGACCTGGAGAAGATATAGCTGGAGAAGATTATGTGATCCAGTTACGAAGGAAAATGGACGATATGCATGAACTGGTTCGCTCACATCTTCAAATTGCCAGTGATAGAATGAAGAAACGGTATGATACTCAAGCCACGGAAGGATGTTTCGAAGAAGGAGACAAAGTCTGGCTTCATAACCCAAGAAGACAGAAGGGTTACTCGCCGAAGCTACAAACGTCTTGGGAAGGTCCATACATCGTTAAGAAAAGAATCAATGATGTCATATACCGAATAAGTAAGATTCCAAATGGAAAACCGAAAGTGGTACATGGAAACCGGCTGGCACCGTTTGAAGGAGATCATAACCAAGAAGAAGATGTAAATCGACTCCAAGAGACTCCTGATTTTGCCTTCGATGAGTTTATGGGTGCTTATGGGGGTACCGGGAAAGCAAGATATGGCGTAACCATTGAGAAACATCAAGACCTGTTCACGCTTCCAGATGACTGCTCGTTGGTCCATAATATTCCTGCCAGTATCAGCGACGCCCGAGGATTAGCGTCCGTTTTCCGAAAAAAGTTTGGTCGACTATCAGAACTGCAAAGCCAATTGCCAGCCCCCGGAAAAGCTTTGAGACTCCAAGATGGATCACGTTACCTCTTCTATCTAGTGACAAAGAACACCTATCACGACCGACCCACTTATCAAGATGTATGGGAATCTTTACTTAGCCTGAGGGAACACGTACTGGAGTCCAATATACAGAATATAGCAATGCCAAAGATCGAGTGTAAGGAGTTAGACTGGAGGGTCATTCGAAACATGGTGGAAGTAATCTTTCAAGATACCGAAGTCCAAGTATTGGTTTGCAGCCATTCGCCCAGTGTCCAGTTTACAACGAAGACCGTCCCCTGTTTTTTTTATACAACTGGAAATTGTAAAAGAGGATCCGACTGCAGATACAATCATTCCCATCCAGCTCTAAAAAAGTTCCAGGAGGAACTATCTCTTAAGGAGGGGGCAATGTAATGTGACTCCGGCTCTGTCCTTGTTGGCAATATGGGCGAGTCCGCCTCTGTACGCCGTAAGCATCATCAGAGAAACAGGCAACGCGTCGAATGGCTGAGAATGTTCCCGATTGTACGAGAACCGGGACTAGAAAGATCTCTACGCGAGTAATCGAGCAATTACTCGAAGCATCGATGCGCATATAAATAGACTTTTATTTTGAAATAGAGTTTAGTTTAGTTTTTGAGTTAAGTCTAAGTAAATAAGTGTTTATATAAATCAATGTTCAGTGTTCATATAAATTAGTATATTGTAAATAAACTGTGTTATAACATAAATTAAGTGTATTAGTTGTATAAATAAATTAAATAATAAACTGTGAAAATAAATAAACGTTACAATATTATTAATTTTCGGGATACTGTTTTAAGTTTAATTATCAATTTTAAATTGATGTGTTTCTACAATTTTTATTATAAAATTGTCATTTTTCGTTTTTTTGACTTAAAAATTACCTATTTGGACTCTAATGCTTAAACTTGGTTGTGTTTAGTAGCACTGCCGAGCTTTAAAATTGATTTAATTCTATATCAAGACATCTACAAATAAAAATTTATATACGCAAGAGAACCCAAAACAATGTGTTTTCATTTCGTCTGTATGTTTGTTAACACTAATCTTAGAAACGATTTGGATGCATTTTTCAAGAATATATTGTGATGGGTTACACTTAACATTTAGTGTTTTTTCCATTTAAATCGTTACGAAGTAAAGAAGTTATGTCAGTCACGTAATATGTACCAAGTAAAATAGAGTTCAGACCTATATGATCAATCATTTTAAATAGGATTTAGCTTAGGCTGTAAGCGCATAAGTTGATCGCGATGCGTGAAAATGCGAGGATGGAGTGCGGAAGGCTCTCGGATAACCCGATCGGCGTTGTTGTTAAACTTATCGAATGTAAGAATCTTTCTCTGCATAATAAATAAATGTAAAATTTGATATTCGAGTTATTGATTGGTTTAAATCAAAGAGGTCAGGCAATATTCTCACCTAAATTTGGTCGCGAAAGAAAGTCGCGGGTAAAATCTAGATATAAAAATATATAGAGTTCAACTTACTTATAGTGAGATTGGTTTGTGAAGCTGAAAAATTTTACTTTACAAACATGACATTTTACGCGCGATTGAGGTAATAGTTATTTGTGACCCAAGGACGAAAAAGGACATTTTACAAGAGCGAGTAAAGTTGTGTAGCCGAGGTGCGTAGCACCGAGGCGAAACAGTACGAGCACTTGCAAAACATTTCCCGGATGTGTAACACACACTATTTTTTGGTCCGACTAATTTTTAATATTTTCAAAAGTTTAAAAAACTTTTTACTTTATGACATACAAGATTAGATGTTTATTGACATCTATTGTACGATTAAAAAATTAGTAATAAGGAATGATTTTCTGATAATCGATTTCAAGATCCTTAATTTTTATACATACGAATACTTTGCTACTAAGCAACACATATCTAATAATTTTATATAAAAATAGCAGAGACAATGAACTATTTTAGTTCAATGAGCAAAAATAAAATCAAGATATGTATTTTCATAATCGAATGATAAGTAGTTAGTTGTAAATTGACATAAATGTCAAATTTAAAATAAAAGTTGTGAGAGAAATTAAATGTAAGTTAGAATCCTGCTTACCTTTAGAAAAAGTTATTAGTTCGGTATACTATATACTTAATTAAAATTTGTATTATTCATTATGTATTTTTGATGACTCATAGCGCCATCTTTTTAGATAATCTAGAAGGTACTTTGCCGGCCTAGGCCGGAAAATGACATTTTGCGGACGATTTTGAAGTAATTAATAGTATTGTTTCTGGACGGAGGACCAAAAAACTTATTTGACGTACGTATCATCGAAAAATAAATTCAAATTCAAAATATGTTTATTAACAAGTAGCTACAGGTTTTTGATTTTTTCTTTTATTATTATTTATTAATGAAAGTTATCATTATTTTTTATATATGAAATAATAGGTTTATGATCACTATAATGTGAAACATATTTTACTCTCTAAATACCATTAATGTATTTGAAACCATTTGAATATTTTATAAATAAATTTTGATAAATTTGGAAATTTTCAAAATTTCAAATTTGAAAATTTTGAAAATACTTCCGTCAGAATCTTCCGTTAGAATCTTCCGTTAGAACCTTCCGTTAGAATCTGACGTCAGAACTATAACGTTCCGTTAGAATTACTTCCGTTAGAAAATAAATCTGAGTTACCCCTAGTCGCGCCTAAAGAAGTTTTACTTCAAAAAAACACATTAAAACGTTTATAATTTAAAATTATTAAAATCTAAGTATTTTATTAACTATTCAAATTTAACTAAATCGCTTAAATTCGTACAAAGGATAGCAAAACATCTACTCCAAGTGTTTTGTTTTTTTCTGTTAATTTATTTCTCTTTATTTTAATATTATTCGAAATTTTTATTAAGGGTTCCTTAAAACGTGTTAAAAACTAATAAGTTATTTACAGTAGAAACTCCCTATTCGCGCTTCCTTCATTCGCGTTTTTAGTATTCGCGAATTAAAAAAATGTGACCAAATTTCTATATTCGCGGCTAAACAAATCTTTATTCTGGAATTTCTGTCTAAAGTTGAAACTGATTTAAAGAAATTCGACTTTAAAGCAGTTCTAGTTTTGGACAATGCACCAGGTCATTCTCGCAAACTTGAAACTACACCCAAATATAAAAAATTAAATTATATGTATTGAAAATTATGGAATGTGATCCTGATATGGAATGCTAGAAGAAATTTAACATAACAAAACATAAACATAAAAGAATCATTGCAAGAACTAAAGCCATACACACTGAAATCATGATGGAAAAATCTGTGACTGCAGTAAATGACAAGGAATCTTTACAAATTCAAACTTTGACTCCAAACATAGCCGGAATTGCGAATGAAATAGGATGAAATGGGTTCGATCGAACAAGTGACATTCAGGAGTTGCTTGCATCGCAAGATGAAAATTTGACTCTAACCGAATTGAAGGAAATGATAAATTTAGAGCCCATTGAAGAAGGGTATTTAACAAGCACTGAAAACATGACATTTACTTTGAAAAAACTTATTAAAGGTTTAAGAATGGATAAGAGCTTTGTGATTTTTTAATTAAAATTGATCCGTTTATGGAACCAAGTCTTTTTTTAAGAGGCAAATTGTTAATGCCACTGCTGAATATCAGTCTTAATGGAAAAAGCTTTTAAAAACTGCCAAACAAATAAAAATTACATAATTCTTTAAAACATTGCTTAAGCCTAAAGATAATTACTAATCAATATGATCAAAAACTGCTGCTTTTTTTATATATTTGAATTTTATTTTCTCACCTAAGAACGTATTCCCTATAAATTACCATTCGGTATTCAATGTTTTTGTATTCGCGGCATATTTACGGAACATATACCCTGCGAATAAAGAACGTTATCTGAACTGACTGAAGTATTGGATTCTGTATGAGTCTTAATTTTTGATAAGATTGGATGTAACAGTAAATATTGCTTAATTTCTCTATGCCCGATCTCTTGTTTATACAAGTTTTATTCGGATTATCTATTATCTAAAAAAATGCCAGCTCCAAATCTTAATTTTTAAAAAAGTTGATCGTGTTTTGAGAAAAACCGCTGTATCTAGGTTGTTCATCCAAATATTTGCAAAATTAAAAAAGATTTGTGATTCAAGAAACAATCTTTTTTAGGATTCCGTACCCAAAAAGTAAAAACGGGATCCTATTATTAAGACTACGTCCGCCTGTTTATCACCAGGCTGTATCTTATGAACTGTGATAGACAGATGATGTATTTTTGTTGCCGTTGTAACAACAAATAGTAAAAATCACAGAATATTTTTATATAAACTCTCTTTAAAAATATATAATTAAATTAAAATAAAACAAATGTTTAAGGGGGGATCCTATAGAACAAACGTGATATTTTTGCTGTTTTTATGGATAATGGTACGCGGAAGCCCTCGTGCGCGAGTCCGACTCACACTTGGTCGATTTTTTTATTGTTAAATGCTGACCTCGAAAAATTAAAAACGTGATATAGATTTATTGCATGCTCTGCAAGTGCACTTGCTTTGGTGAATACTGTTTATTCGTGCTAATGATATAAAATCTTACATTCGTCAATACTATAATAAAAATATAAACTAAAAATTACTTAAAAACATTTTATACAGATAGTGCATAAAACAGAACGATTGGGAAAATATTTGAAGTCGTAGGTCTGGAGTTTCTCCAACCATCGCGCAATCTGTCCTTCTGGAGTGTTGAAATTAAAAAGCCATTGCAACGCTGAATGGTCGGTCCTGATCAAAAACTTGCGGCCATAAAGGAACGAATGGTAATGTTCCATGCCTTTAACTACAGTAAGAAGCTCCTTTCTAGTGACACATAAGTTCTTTCTGTCTTGCCCAACGTCTTGCTGAAATATCCAATAACAAGTTCTTCGTCATCTTGTATCTGAGATAAGACGGCTTCCAGACCATTCTGAGAACCATCTATATCCAGGATAAAAAGTCCATCTTCCTTCGGATGTGCCAGCACTGGAGCAGTAGTAAGGTGTTTCTTTAGGGTAATAAAAGCCTGCTGACACTCTAATGACCAAACAAACGGTGAACTCTTTTCAGTCAGTGAATGCAAGGGTCTTGCTATCTTTCCAAAGTCCTTTACGAATCGACGATAGTAACTGCAAAGTCCAAGGAAACTTCTTACTTCATGCTTGTCTTTAGATATTGGCCACTCTCGTACTGCCTTGATTTTATCTGGATCAGTAGCAATTCCCTTTGAGGATACGACGTGCCCTAGGAAGTTGACCTCAGGTTGGAAGAGGATACATTTCTTGGGATTCAACTGCAAATTGGCATTCCTCAGCCTGCTAAAGATGTCTTTTAAATTTGATAGATGTTCGTCAAACGTTTTTCCCATTACAATTATGTCGTCGAGGTAGACCAGGCATATTGTGATTGCTTTGCTTTAATTGAAGGTTCGGAGGAGACTGCTAATAGTGTACTAAACGATTTAAATAAATTACATCCTAACATTACATTTACTCTAGAAACAGAAATAAATAAGCAGTTAAACTTTTTAGATCTAACTATCTTTAGATCAGATAATTCTTTAGAGTTCGGTATCTTCAGGAAACCTACTCAAACTGACCACATAATTAATTTTCATTCAAACCATCCATGGACACATAAAATGGCTGCCTTTCATTCTTTCATTAATCGTTTATTGAGAGTACCTCTATCTATTGACAATTTTAATAAGGAGCTTAATATAATTAAACAAATTGCATTCAACAATGGTTATCATGTTTCGTTAGTCACTAAATTATTAAATAAAACTAAAAACAAAATAAAAAATAAATTGGCTTATAATCCACCTTTAACTTTACAGAACATCAATAATAATATCTCTGTCCCTACTTCAAAAAAATTTTTTTCATTACCATATTTCGGTCTTGTTTCCAAAAGAATATCTAAGTTTTTTTCAAGTTTAACTACCCAAAACTTAAATGTGATTGATGGAGACAATAATATTTTATCTTTTAAACCTCTACATAATATAGGTAGCATGTTGGTCAATACCAAAGACAAAAGAACTAATCACCTACAAAAGAGCGGTATTTACAAACTTAATTGCGGCGATTGCTCTGCTTCATATGTGGGTAAAACAATTAGACCACTACATATTTGTTTGAAAGAACACTTTAATGCTTCTAAAAAATCCAGTTTCAGAGATCACTTAAATTTTAATAATCATAATTTCAATGAAGTTAACAACTCTTCAATCATACATGAATATAACACCAATTACTCACTTGATTTGAAACTTGGTTTACTAGAGGATTTAGAAATTACCAGAGAACTTAAAAATAACCCCAATAATTGTAATAAACAGGTCGATTTGAATTGCAACAGTTTCAATCCCATTTTTAAATCTCTTAACTTTGAGCGCCCAAGTCTGTCGAATATTGTTTCTGAACAAGAACTTAATATATTTTAGTAATTTTCATACCAAAGTTGGTAACATTGTCATCTGTCACTGTAACTGCCGGCTACACCATTTTACGTCCATTTCCTTTAAAAAGACCACATGGATGATATGTGTTTCTAAAATTTTTAAAAAAGTAAAAACAAAAAAATTTTTTACATGTCCTAGGACATTATATGTTGTTTAAATGTTGTGTGTGTCTAATAATCCTTTTAACTAATTTGATGACATTATCAGATAACTACGCTTTCTGACAAGTAAGTTTATAAAAACTGTCATAAAAACTTTTAAGATGTTTATAAAAAAAAACTTTGTTTTATAATTGTAGAAGCCTCTGAAGATGCCCTAACCGGCGAAAGCTAATTTTAATTAAATACATTTTTGTACAACTGTCATTAAAAGTGACACTTTTAATGATAGCAAACAATGTTAAAAACGATTGTTTACATAGCAGCGTGTTAAAAATACTTTTAACACGTTGCCATGTAAACAAGTTTACTTTTAACACGGTTTAGTTTACTTTTAACACGGTTTGGTTTATTGTCATTGCAAATTCGCTCGTTTCATTATCAAAATAGGGAAGTTGTACAAAAAACATTGTATGGTATTTGTGTTAAAAGTGATTTTATTTTGTTCGTGAAATTGTTCAATTCGCTCCGCTCATTTCACAAACGTTTTCACTCACAAAATAAAACCTTACTTTTAACACTCATATCATAAATAACTATTTAATGCACTGAGCCTCTTTTTATTTACAATTATTTTAGAAAGTTTTTTATATTTTCGCCGTGTTCTGTGTCTCTGTGTCATTCCGTGGAATTTGTAATCGAATTTAAACCTATTTCCCGACTACCTATAGCTCTGAAATTTTCAGGATAGCTAAGAACTGGATGACAATGCATGTTTCAAGTGTGTTTAGGCATATACATAGATTTCGAAATTTATACCGAATTGATATTAAACATGATCTAAGTTGTGTATAGATAATATTATTTTGAAAGTTATTAAATAAATCGTTCGTAGCACAGATTATAAGTAAACAGATACGAAAGTGGCGATTTGGGCTCGTTGACCTTGAACGTAACGATGGTCTGATTGGTCAGGATTCAAATGCAAAATGACATATTTTACTACGAATTTACTACTATGTTGTTCGTCGAGTATGTTCGGATTAGGTTTCAATAAATGATATTTGTCAAGCGAACTATAATAGATACAATTGATTGGTTGAAAATAGTCCGAAAAGCAAACGAACGAACCTATTTATTTCCACTTACGTATCTGTCAGATAATTGTTGTTTTGATTTGGTTAAAATTTGCTGAAATTTCGATGTGCATTCTTGTCGATTTTAAACTGTTTCTTTTATTGCTTTTGCGAATATTTGTTATAATTTAATGATATTATTATACTGTTTTTCGCAAAACCCGCTGAAGTGGAAAGATCTAGATAAATAAAAACCTGCAAACTTTGTATACAGTTTGCAGGTTTTAATTATTATTTATCAGGTAAGTACATAAATGATTCTTTTATTGTATATTCTATAGTAAATAAAACTACTTTTTTGCAGGTTAAAAACAGCACAACCGTTCAAATTGATATCGTAAAGATTAAAAGTACGTACTCAAACTGTCGACGCATAAACCTCACAACATATGTCGATTACAGAGACTAAAATCTTTTATTTAGGAACAGAACAAGTTACTGAAACAAGAAGTAGTTATTCAAAGGCGAATTATTTTGGTTGTGAACAATATTTGCTCGGATAAATAGCAGCTGTACATATTCAAAATGCTAATACCACTAAAAGACAGAAAAATGACAAATATGTTATACACAGGAATTTAAATAGTATGCTCTATCGTTGTACTATATATGAGTCCAAGAGGATGTGTCAAGCTAATGATATCCTCAATACAAATACCCTATTTACTTTGAAGGTAAATTTTAAATATTTTCTGCAGTACTTGTTATTTTGTAAATATTAACATACAGAAATCTATTGTACACTTTTAAGGGGCCACTGAAAATACAGATCCAGTAAACACACACTGTATGAAAAGTGGTTGATGTCATCACATGAATCTTGCAATACATTTCAAATATGGAAACAGCAATAAAGACGGATTATGTAAAAACATTAGGAAAAAATAATCTTAGCATACTTTAATGCAAGTAAATGTTAGAAGAACAGGTGCTAAAACTCATCAAAAGGATTCCTTTCCATCTTTTTTCACAGATTATTTGATGAAATTCTTTTTTAGATAAATCAACTACTCAATATTACTAAATAGTGTGAATTCTGCAATAGTCATTAACAAAATATACAGTCTCCAATACTTTTTTACTTTCTTGTTAAGTAGTGACATTTTATTTTAACTACTTTACCTTTTTTGCCTTAAGATTAGATTTTTTAGATGTATGGTTTCTTAGAATTAAAGACTGCATGTTGCATGTGATTGTTATATAATGTATATTTAGTGTATTTATAAAATTACATACAATATTTGATGTATTTAAATATATATTAGAAAATATGTGTGTATTCTTTACCTTTCCTGTTTTCTTACATTATATTTTACATATTATATTCATGGGTAATTCAAAATGGACCATTATTCAAAAACAACAGGTTTTAATAAATATATTTTTTTAGAAAATGAACAACAGAAGAAAGTTCTTTATAAGACTTAAGGTATCTACAAAAAATAAAATGAGAATTATTCTATAAAGTTATGTCTTAGAAACAACACATTTAAGTACTTCAAATCAATTACCTGTTAATTTCTTAACTTTGTTTAACCAATGATTATAGGAGTCGTAAAATGCAGGACATATAATGTTAATAAAGCTATGCTTTATTTCTGTAGACAAGCTTTAGATGGGAGTAAATTAAATGGATTTTTAAACTTGACATGTCCATTCCTAACCCCACTTTTAAATAACTATATAACACATATTTACAAATGCAAAACATTAATTAAACTTTGTTTTAGACCTTAAATAAGGCAATTTAATTGTTTTCCTTTATTTACTTTATTCAGATTAAGTTTAATTTCGGTGACTGTTGGTTATTGACTGTACAAAAAACTAGAAAAGGCACCGCTATTTAGTGGGTTATTGCTTCCAACCAATCAAAGCTCTCACTCTGGAATGTCAAAGTCCTATACATTTGCATTGGAAATTTATGAATGACCACTCTGGAACGTCAAAAAATAGCATTGCTCTTATGGACAAACCTTCTGATTGGTCGTTCAAGGTCACCAGACGAAATTGTCGATTTCATTCATAAAAACGACTACTTTCGTATCTAGTATAATAATCTATGGTTCGTAGCGTAGTTGGTTAGGCGGCGGCTCAGTCCACTTGTGACAGTTCTGTTATGTTATCATAATGGGATCGATTACGCGACAGAGAAGTTTTTTTTTCTTTTTTTTTTGTTCTTACATGTGAAAACAGTAATTATTATTAGAAAGTTTTTTATATTTTCGCCGTGTTCTGTGTCTCTGTGTCATTCCGTGGAATTTGTAATCGAATTTAAACCTATTTCCCGACTACCTAGAGCTCTGAAATTTTCAGGATAGCTAAGAACTGGATGACAATGCATGTTTCAAGTGTGTTTAGGCATATACATAGATTTCGAAATTTATACCGAATTAATATTAAACATGATCTAAGTTGTGTATTGATAATATTATTTTGAAAGTTATTAAATAAATCGTTCGTAGCGTAGTTGGTTAGGCGGCAAGTCAGTCCACTTGTGACAGTTCTGTTATGTTATCATAATGGGATCGATTACGCGACAGAGAAGTTTTTTTTTCTTTTTTTTTTTGTTCTTACATGTGAAAACAGTAATTATTATTTTAACTGGTAACAAAATAAACTGTTTTAGAAAGTTTTTAGATACAACTACCCTTGATTTTGTTAACAAGGAAACAATATTCTCTATGATCAATCACAGCGTTGTATGACTTAATATTTTTACAATGTCAGGGATGCTGTGCATTGTTGAGATGACACAAAATATGACCTATAAATCAGTAAAAAACTTTCTATTATAAAAAGTTCTTTTTGTAAATTGTGCTTATATAGATTATTAACTCATTCTTTTTTTAAATTTACTATTGAAATTGAAAAAGATGAGAAATTACCATTTCTTGATATATTAATTACGAAGGAAACCGATTATTTAATTAATACTAAATTTTTCGTAAAAAAACACATACTAACAGATATTTGAATTTTAATTCCAATCACAGTATGACGGTTAAAAAAGGAATTATAAAAAGTTTATATGATAGAGCTAAAATAGTATGTTCAAATATTACTTCTTTTAAAGACGAAAAAGAAACAATTAAAACCGTTTGAATATTCACTATAAACAACTAAAGAATACTCAAAAATTGACCGAACTAAAGAATAATATAATGAGAGGGGAGAGGATAACTTTCTTCTCAGACCGCCAGACTGCTCTAATGGCCTTAAAACAATTCCGGGTTAGTTCCAAGCTGATCTGGGAGTGCATACAAAACCTCAATGAACTGGCTAGACACAACAGGGTCTTCTTGGAGTGGATGCCAGGGCATAAGGGTTTTGAAGGTAATGAAACCGCGGACCTTCTAGCCAAGAAGGGAGCGGACACACGATTCGTTGGTCCAGAACCTGTATTGGGACTGCCTAGAGCCTGGGTAAGGACCAATGTCAAGAACTGGGTCTGTCGACCAAACACTGAAGTAATACTGTAGGACTGAGGCACTCGAAGCTGACGCTCAAAGGATACTCCAAAAAGCTGACTTCTGACGGCAACTCGCATTCTATTCCAGTGTGAGGCCTTGGACCATAAACGGTTCCTCATCTTCGGTGACACGAACGCTGAATCCTATCACCACCTTGAGGAGCTAGTCACAGGACTTAAATCTCTTATAAAGGGAACTGCCCTGTGGCCACACTAACTCAAGGAACTTGGGATACCTGGATTCAAGCCTACCTGAAGATCAGCGTGGTGTTGATTTTCAGCTGGGCAAACTAGAGTCCTGCACGCACGGGTGCATGTAAGGACTCTTGATGCCGAACCTGGTCACAATATTCCCATAGGAAGCAGCGCTTAAAACATGGGGCTTCACAGGAGTGACCATGCCAGGTTTATTTAGATTAGATTAGAACTGAAGAATACTCAAAATTTGTCTGAACTAAAGAATAATAAAATAATTTTGTTGTATTAGGAGAAAAGTTTGATGAAAAATGTAATATTTTGACTGATGTTATTAACAAACAAGTTAAAAAAGTGAGGTCACAAATGAGAACCTTGAGGCACTCCAGACAAAACATTTATAGCATTAGAAATACAATTACCAACCCTTACTAACTGACACCTGTTAGACAGGTAGGGACCCATCCACAAAAGCAATGAACCACCAATACACAGAGCCTCCAGTTTGGCAAAACAGTTCTATGATTGACTCTGTCAAACGCCTTAGAAAAGTCAAATTGAATTGCGTTAACTTGCAGTCTACCTTCAATAGTATTTTTTATAAAGTTATTAAATAAAATAAATAAAAGTTTGCATTCCCACGCTATAAGTTTGGAAACAAAATAATCTAAAAGTTCTACACATCGGTTTTCTATACCGTTTTGTTTTGTTATTTTCACTTCTTACTACTTATATCAAGGAATGGTATTGTTTTTTCTGCTCTTCTCAAAAGTAAATTATAAGTAAGGATTTTGACTATTAAAAAAGTTTAATATCAATAACGTTAGCTTCTGGTAAAACTAAAATCACATCTACTTACCTCTTTAGAAACGGAAAATGGAAATTAATATTAGCTATGAAAATTTCACAAAATTATCCAAAACATAGTTACAAAGTAAAGGAGATATCATTGATCCCATAGAAGTTCCAAACTTCTGCTTTACTTTAAAATAATAGTTTTACCTTCTAAGTTATGTCACAGAGCTGGTGTTCGTTGGTAGGCAATTGTTTATTAAGTATCTCTTTACAAACATTGATAATAAATCTGATGATTTGCTTTATAAAATTGAGAAAAAACAAATAATAGTTTTATTAAAAATTAATCAAACACTCAGAATGACTAATTTTATTATTTAAATTTCAGAGAAGTAGCAACCCAATTTTCTTAAGCACCGTAAGTTTCCGATCGTCAGACGGCCTATCACGTGATACCAGAGTGAGATTTACAGTTTTTGATGTACGCGAACGTGTATCAGATACAGCAGTTCCCTTAGGTTCAGCTTGTATTCTCCTAGGGGTTGTTCAGGACTCAACTCGACTTAGAATTCCCATATTTTCTCGCGCACAGAATACCGTAGGATTTTTAACGATCAGTGCTTGGTTTTTGGAAGGAGAGGATAAAGGAAGTAGCACGGAACACACACCTTGTAAGAAAGCTGTACATCCTCCTACTCAGATTTTTTCTCATCGAAGATCTCAATCACTTCCACCGAGATTAGGGGTGAAGATGAAACTTCCGAATCAATCAGAGCTTAAATTATTATTTGCTTCTCCATATTTACAAACCTATCGTTTCCATTCGGGTTTAGGTGGAGATATTAGCGTGCATGAGTATATGGCAGAAAGTAGAATTTGCTTTAATCTACCTCGTCAGATATTGTAAGTAAACTAGTTTTTCTCATAATGTTTTTCATTTTTATATGAATGAAGGGTAAAGAGTACCGTTTCGAGGTTGCGAAAATACCTTAGTTCGCACCTGGCTGTGCACATTTAACATTCGTTAGATAGTACGGACAGTGTTGCCAGATTTCACAAAGTTCAAATATAAGAATATAAGAACATACAATAATTTAATTTCTCACGCAGGATTCAAGTGAATTTATGAGGAATTTGGAATATGCACAACCAAGCGCGACCAATGTATTCCAATATCTTCGAAACAGCATCTTACCGATTGAGGGTATTTTATGTTATAGAAACAATAAAACAGTAAACGCAAACATTAGGTTTGTTCCAACAGAGTTCCTGACAGTCAGAAGGACGTCAGACGCAAGCGCAGTAAGATTAGACCGTTCCAACAGAACACCGAATAATCCGATGTTTTGTCAAAGTGCTGTTCCAACAAAGTTTCTGACTCGTACATGAACGCGTTTATGTACGGTCGAATCTATCCTTGGTTCGATGCATACATAATTTGCCAGGAAATGCGCTTTAGGTACTTTGTACTCTGTACTCTTTATAACTCAGATTAAATTAAACTTTGCTTTATAATGATAAACCCTGCAAGCTCAGATACTTCTGTAAAAAATATAATTTAAATTAAAAATACTGTGTATAAAAAATTTGTTTTTTATCTGAGATATTTATTATTTTTTAATATTATGTTATAGTTAATCCTCACACTATTCAAAACCAAAAACTATTGCGTTACTTAACAAAGAATAAATTAATTATTAGTAATAAAGATATGAGACACATACCAATGATAAGAGAGTAGAAGAATAGAAACGTTCCAACAAGGACCATAAACCTGTACTGGACTTGCGCATTTAATAGTTCATGTACTAGTCAGAGAGGCTCTGTTGGAACAAACCTATTAATTCGCCATATGTTACAAACGGCTGATTATAAAAATATGAAACTTTTGAAGATGGATCGATTCAAGTTTTAACAGAATTGTATTACTTTAATGAAAACACTTTTTTGTGAATTTTTCGAGACATTGCTAAGTCAAGCATAAATGTGATGGGTTTCACTGAATCTAGTCAAGACTTATAGTTATCGAGTATTTGTCATTAAATGTATAATACGGCAATAAGGTTTTATTCATGGAGCTGCAGGAGTCCCAATCGCCCCCTTTATTTAGATGGACCCACTCAAATCTTTTTCTGTTTATTTTGACCACTAGAATACGAAAATTCAAGATGGTAGACCGTCCCACTGTCGAGTAAATTGTTGTAAAAAAAATATTGCAAAAAAACAAAATAATCGTTATTTATTTTAAAAATTCGTATTCTACAGTCAATTCTAAGCAAAAAAAGCATCTACAATGCGTAGTTTTCGAGATAACAGTTCAAAAACCATATTTATGAAATTTATAAATGCGAATCACTTTTAAATTGGCTTTACAATTATATATTCTGTGGAAAGAAAATAAAAGTTTTCTTAATATACATTTTACATCCTTTAACAATGGTGAAAAATCATTTATCTGTTGATTTATAGTATTTATACACTTATAAACAGAAATAAGAACTTTAACTTACAATAATACAGAATTTATTAAATTTTATTTACTTAATACGTGTACCAGACATTAAAATCAATCTGTCAAGAGAAAGGGGCCAAACTTCAATTACCAAATTTGACCCAAACAAACAGTAAGCCAAATAAAACTGTTTAAAAATTGTGTGATTTTCAACAATTTCAGCAGGAATAAATATTCACAACTTAAAAAAAAAATTTCTAGCCATGATATCCTTTGAGAACAATTT
Source organism: Altica lythri (assembly GCA_964028335.1). Classification (NCBI taxonomy): domain Eukaryota; kingdom Metazoa; phylum Arthropoda; class Insecta; order Coleoptera; family Chrysomelidae; genus Altica; species Altica lythri. Next base: position 2,695,881 of record OZ034806.1, on the reverse strand, counting down.
TTTTAATTAACATTATGAAACAGAATTTTGTGAACATATTATCGAACACTTGAGTTAAATTATGGCTATTACAAAAATTGAAAAAACTTTATTTTGTTGTGATAAATAACTACCATTTTATATCAATTTAATCGCAATTTTATAAATATTTTCGGTATTACTTTACCAGTTTTGATTTTTTGAAACAAATCCGATTCGAATTTCACTGAAGAGACGTTACTTATACCATCCCAGTGTGACGGAAACCGTCAAAATTAATAAGATTACGAGGGAGTACCCACAAAAAACCGGGAATTTGCTTATAATTTATTAATTTCTTAATATTTTTGCATCAAATTTTGATCACCTCAAAGTATTCACCATTGACTACATTGCACTTCTTCAAACGATGCTTCCATTGTTCGAAACATTTCCTAAATTCAATTTATACCTCCCAGCGATTTTTGTTTTACCTCCTCCACGGTGGCAAAACTTTTTTCCTTTCCGTTCCTATTTTGAGTTTGTGGAACAAGTAGAAGTCACACGGTGCTAGATCCGGTGAGTAGGAGGGGATGAACGATCGGGGTCATGCCGTTTTTGCTTAAAAATTGTGACACGGAGAGGGCGGTGTGAGCCGGTACGTTGTAGTGATGGAAGAACCAGTCTCCTGTGCCCCAAAGATCTGCTCGTTTCGTCCGGATCCTCTCACTCTATCCCTTCAAAATCTCCAGATAGAAAGAACTTCTGGTTAACAGTTCGACCTGGTGGAACTAACCTCGATTGCACAATACCGCTGCAATCGAAAAAAACAAATGAGCATTGTCTTGATTTTTGATTTCACTTGACGAATAGATTCAGCTGTCTTCTACTGGCTTGATTGCTGCTTTGTTTCATCATCGTATCCATAGCACCATCATTCATCACCAGTAATCCTCTGAATTCCATGACACTCCAGATATCTCACAAGTTAATCAATGGTTCTGCGACGGTCTTCACGAACGAGGGCATTGATGTTGTTGACGTTTTCCTCAGTTTTTGAAGTCGAAGGCCGTCCTGAACGGCGTTGGCCTTCAGTTGACATTTCTCCATTTTTAAAACGAGTAAACCAGCCGTAAACTAAGGTTTTACTTAGGACAGCTTCCCCACAAGCAGTCTTGATCATTACAATAGTCTCCGCGGCTGATGTCTCTAGCAGGAAACAAAATGTCACAGGAACGTGTTGCTTTTGAGAATCCGCCATCAAGTTTTTCGCCGAAATGGTTTTTTTACTGAAACAATTCTCGTGGACGAACCGATCCACTCTCCGGGATACAGGTGCTCATACTGACTCAAGTGGCGTGACTCTGACGAACGGGCGGTCGAACGCTGGCTTCCCCCACTGTAGTTTACCACCACAACGCGATTCCCGTTTTTTGGGTACCTCCTCGTATAATCTCTTTCCGTTCACAGAATTTGGTTTTTAGATATGAGATTTGATTTTGTGCCAGACAACATTTGCTTTGGCTTTTACGAAAAGCTTAAAATTTTACCCTAATATCTGTCCTATTGATCATAGTTCCTGCCAGTGTGTTAAAATTGTTAAACTAGACTCGAAAATAAGATCGACCGATGCGCGTAGAAAGTTACACCCATCGATACTGCAGATTTTTGATTCTAGTATATAAAAGAATAAATTTTTAGGGACATCTGGATCCAACAGGAGAAAGAACTACTACAAGAAGTTGCCGGAATGGGAGAACTACGCGAACCCTGGCATTCCAGACAAGTTGAGTTATTGGATAGGCATCTTCATTTATTAAGATTATATTCGCAAGCGAGAGAAAATTTACAGGCCCACAAAGGGAGCTTGTTTAAAGCAAGTTCGCGTAAAAGTGATCGCAGTTTGGAATTTGCTCCCGTTAATTTACACCTACAACGAATGTGGGTTCACAACGATACTTTAAACAAATCTGGATTTTACGATTGGATTACTGTTGGGGCTTTTACCGCACATTCCCACAAATCCAAAAATGGAGGCCTAATCAAGTGAGTATAAATATGACAGAATTAATAAAAATACATAATAAAGTAATATTGAATGGAGGTGGCTTTTACTTGATGAATATCCATGTTAACGGTTAAATCACACGAGTCACGAGTACTTTTTGATATTCACTTTATTTCACAAACTTACATATGTTTCGATATACAATATCTTCATCAGATGTAAAATCAGTACTGATTTTACGTCTGATAAAGTTTCGTTTTGAAAACTTATATCCCTATTAATTGTTACTTTGTAGTCGAATTACTTTTCTACCTTAGCTTTTCTTACATTTTAAAGTATCTTCATTTTTATTTTAAGTATTTATTTCATATTTCTAATCCTATCAACGTATCTTTCTCTAATTATTAGAACTCTGTCACAATTTTGAAAGTTAATTGCTGGGTACTTTTTATCTTAACTTATAATAAATTTAATTATATCCAAAAAAAGTTCTTTAAATTAACTACTATAATATAATAATTGTATTATTTAGGGCATACTACTGATACATTTCTGCAATTGTAATGCTGTAGTGAAACAAATTAATATAGTAAAAGTAATATGATAAAATACTAATGATAATTGACCACACAAATCATTGCAAGAGAGCTACAGCCGAAATTTCGACCGCATCCGTAATATGACATTTCTTTTTTTGAAACATGTTCATTCAGTACAGGTATTTACATTCCTGCTTAGGCGGACACCCTAGCGGATACAAGGGATAGCTATAAGGGATAAAAGTTGTCAATTTTTACGGAAAATTGTCGCCAACGATAATATTGTTATAATTTTTTCTTCGTGGATTCGGGATAAGTGATAACACCAGATTAGATTAGATTAGATATTTTTGGGGTTGGCTGTTAGCCTATATCACTGCGACCTTTGCAGATCTATTGTGAACACCCATTATCTGTGGAATAGGATTAGAGCACCTTGTCCAGCTCTGCCCTCTTAATGAGACTTAATAGCCTTGACAGTGGCCACTCCGCATAACTTGGAGCAGCCGGTTTCTCCTTTCCCAGTACTAGATACCGCGTCCTTGCAAAGCCTTCACATTGGCATAGGACATGAAATGCAGTTTCCTCTTCCTCTTGGCAGTATCGACAAATGTCTTCATCTGCCAAGTTTAGCTGACTCATGTGTTTTCTGAGTCTACAATGTCCTGTCAAGAGACTGACAATCATTCTGACATCATTTCGCCTTTGTGATAGCAGCTCTGCAGTAAACTTTGCCGAGTATCCCTTTATAAAGAGTTTGGCTTGTCGCTTGCCCGGTGATGTTTCCCACCACTCCTGGGCCTTTTCTAGCCTCCATTTCTCAATGGCTGCCTTTCTGAATGCATTAGCAACTCCGCCGAATGGTTCCGGGCCAATCATTGGAGTGTTAGCTCCTACACGGGCCAATTCATCAGCCTTCTCATTGCCCCGAAACCCTGAGTGTCCTGGTATCCATGCCAGTGTCAGAGAATTTTGCCTAGCGGCATGTGTCAGGGCCCCAACGCAGTCCCACACCAGCTGTGAGCTTATTTGTGCTGAGACTATCGCCTTTAGAGCTGCTTGGCTGTCCGAGTATATGACTACGGTTTTAGCCGTTATACCCTGACTTACGATCTCCGTTGCACAGTGTTGTATGGCCGTTACTTCAGCCTGAAACACTGTGGCATACGCACCTAGACTTAGTTGGATTTTTATCCTGTGTCCTCTACTGTATATACCTGACCCTGTGCCTTTCTCAGTCTTTAAGCCATCGGTATACCAAATTGACTCCCCTTGGATTGGGGGGCCATTGTTCCATGAGTCCCTTTCCAGTATTTGTACTCGAAAGTTTCTTACAAAGTTATACCTGGGGACTATCCTGTCCTGAGGCATACTCATTATTTGATCTGCCTTAACCCTATTGTATAACTCTGCTTGCTTTTTGCCTTTTAATAAGGTAATGGGGGCCTGGCCTTGTAGCAGTCTGTGAGCAGTTGCCATAGCCTCGCCCTGAATGTAAATGTGCAATGGTGGTAGGTTGAGTAAAACCTGTAGTGCGTCCGTTGGGGCGGTTCCCATGGCACCTGTAACATTCAGACATGCCTGCCTTTGAATGCTTTCCAGCTGCCTGATCACCCCGGACTGCTGCGTTCTACTCCACCACACCACCGAACCATAGGTTAACATTGGTCTAATGACTTGTGTATACAACCATAGGTTCATTTTGGGGTTCAATCCCCAGTTCTTGCCGAACAATTGTCTACACCTACCAAGGGCTATTGTAGCTTTATGTGTGACCTTTTGAATGTGTTGCTTCCATGATAGCCTCTGGTCAAATACCACATCTAGGTATTTGGCCTCTGTGGCCATTGGAACCAGCACGTTATTGAGCGTTATTGGTTGTAAGCCTTGTAACGCTCTTTTATTAGTGAATGGGACAATTGATGCTTTTTGTGGATTGACTGTTAGGCCTTCATCCTTGCACCACTTGTACACCATATTCATTGCGGACTGCATCCGCTCTGAGACTGTACCCAGAAACTTCCCCTGAATGATTATGGCCATATCATCTGCGAAGCCTAGGCAGTGAAGGCCTTCATTGAGGAGTTTTTTAAGGAGGTCATCCACAAGTGCTGACCACAGCAGAGGTGACAGTACTCCTCCCTGCGGACAGCCCTTTCCCACTATTGCCTCAATGGACGCCTCACCTAACTTGGACACTACGATCCTATTCGTTAGGTTGGCATACACCCATTGGCATATTAGTGGGGGGAGTCCCCTCCTTGAAAGTGCGTCGGTTACTGACTCGGGTCCCACATTACTGAAGGCTCCTTCAATGTCAATAAACGCCGCTAGGGCTACTTCTTTGTCCTCAATTGACTTTGACAATAGCCTGTTCAAGTCATCCAGCGCTAGGTCTGTGGATTTTCCCGGCTGGTATACATATTGACGATCACTTAATGGGTTCTCCGTTAAGATTTCGTCCCTTATAAATCTATCGACCAGTTTTTCCAGCGTTTTTGCTACGAATGACGATAGACTTATTGGTCTGTATGACTTAGTCGATTGGTCCGCCATCCTTCCCACTTTAGGGAGATATAAGACTTCCACCTTTTGCCAAACAGATGGTATAAATCTATAGGCCAAACAGGCCTTAAAGATTTTACACAGTTGTGTTATAATTACATCCAGCCCTTTCTGGAGTAGGGCTGGGTATATTCCATCCGTTCCTGGTGTTTTGAATGGACGGAATGTGCTGATAGCCCATCTGATTTTTGCAGGTCTGGTTATTTCGGTAGCTACCTTCCAGTCATCCCTTGAGGGCCTTACCGGCCTTTGACCGTGGCCTGCGCTATCCGATCCTGCTTCCATAAACCGTGAGCCAGGAAAGTGTGCCAACGTTAGCATTCTTAAACTTTCCTCCAACGTTTTGGTATATGATCCGTCCTCCTTTTTGAGGAGGCCGACCTCTTTCGCTGTACCATTCTTAGCCAGGACCTTGTGGATTCTAGAACATGCGGGGGTCGTTTGGACTTCCTCGCAGAACCTCCTCCAGGAGTCTCTTTTGGCTTTTCGGATTTTTTTATTGTACAGCGTTAACTTTTGTCTATACTCTTCCCAGTTATGAACGGTTTTGGCCTTGTTAAACAGCCTTCTCACCTGAGCCCTAAGCTTCTGTAGGTGTTCGTTCCACCAGGGAGTATTTCTCGTGTACTTTCTTGTCTGTTCCGGGCAGTTTTCACGATAAGCCGACCCAATAGCCTTGCTTACCCTGTCCACCTCCCAGTCCAAACTGTACACATCTCTTATTGTCACCATTCTGTCCTCGAGATTCTCATTGAGGGAATTTACATAGTCCACCCAATTCGTTCTCCGTGGATTTCTGAACGTGGTCTCAATAATTTTAGGGGTGACAATATTAAACCTTACATGCCTGTGATCCGACCCAGACGGCTCGTCCGAGACATGCCAGTTTTCAATCTTGTCGTAGATGTTATTTGTGCAGAGGGTCATATCAAGGACCTCCCTGCGCGTAACTGTTACAAGCGTTGGCTTATTGCCTCTGTTTAATATCTGTAAACTATTACTAAGTATAAATTGTAATAGATACTCACCTCTAGGGTTGACGTCCGTACTACCCCACGCTATGTGATGAGCATTGGCGTCGGCCCCCACGATCAACGGTAGGTTTTCCCTCCGGCTGTAGCTAATGATGTCCATTAGGTGGCCTGGAGGACATACCTTGTCCTCTCCAGGAAAGTACGCCGAGCAGACCATTAGCCTTCTGATGCCTTCTTCCGTGGATATTGACAGTATGGCTGCAACAAATCCCCAGTGCATAGCACCGGAATCACCTTACATCCAACTGCCTTAGAAAACAATATACAGGCACGGGGCCTTATAGCCTTGGTGTCATATATCAACTCGCCATGGTGCGGTTTTAAGCCTGCAACCCTACCTCCGTATAGCCATGGCTCCTGCAGGAGGGCTACCTCCACGCCTTCTCTCTCAAATCTCCGACACACTATGGCCGATGCAGCCTTTGCATGTTAGAGATTTGCCTGCAGGATCCTGACTGTTCCTTCGTCTTTATGAGGATCCATACGAGTCCCACGAGCAGCTAGGGAAGGTATGGTCCACCTGGTCAGAGCCCCGCATGACCAGGTAAGGCTACTTACAAGGGGGTTTCGCTCTGTGTCCCCAGGGGACCGTTCGCGACCAACTTAACCCGTTGGCCATTCAGTACATCGGCACGGTACCTCACACCTTCACTTGGGGTTGTTTGTGTAATTATTAGCCGTAAGATGAGGGAGGGACAGAAGGCCCTCTCCCAGCTTGCTGTTGCCCGGGGTGTGCCACTGGGAGGCTATTACACCAGGGTCCTGCCGATTCAGGAGGTGGATCCAGAAGCCTAGTAGCGGTCAGCCACTCAAGCTTCTGCATCCATCCCACCCTTCACTGCACCACCCCACCGTTATAATTTTTTCTTCGTGGATTCGGGATAAGTGATAACACCAGACAAACTTAACAATTTATTGGTAAACACAACTAAATAACAATTTCTTAAACTAATTTACACAATTCTAATACAGTCACAATTTATAAATAACGCCTTTAAAATATCTCGTACAACAATCGCACTTTATCGCCAACTATTACAATTACAATTTCCAATTTATCGCCAACTACTACAATCACTACTATTATTTATCGCCAACTATTACTGTAACAATTACCGTCTCTCCACCCAACGCGGTCTTTATATATATATATATATATATATATATATATATATATATATATATATATATATATATATATATAATTTATCTTTCTAGAACGTCTCTGACATTACATCTAGAAGAAGAAAATTCTCGAATTCCTTTGACATTCTTATAGCTAGTACTAGACGGTTCGATCGATCGGAAGATTCTAGGAACTGCCCATCTGTCTCGCATACTTCCTGAGCGCCAGGTCCGGACTGGTTCGTAACAATATGGATGAAAATTTTCCCAGTCGAAGGTATTCATACGACAATTCGAAATCCCGACGGGCAGACACCTGAGTGGATAAAAAGGGGACAAGAGTAAAGAGGGCCAAATTTTGAACTTCTTTACTCTTGTCGGCTACCTCTTTTATATCCATCAAGCGTCGTATCGATGACGATTTTTTGCCCAAACTTAGCCCTGTTTACCCTTGTCCGTCATCTGCTTTGTATTCACTCAGGTGCCCGTCCGTCGGGATTTCGAATTGTCGTATCAACACCTTTGACTGGGAAAATTTTCATCCATGAGGCCAATTTCCCATAAAAAATTGGCAACTTTCACCGCTTATAGCTACCTCCTGTGGGTGTCTGTCTGAGCAGGAACGTAAATACCTGTATGGAATGAACGTGTTTTAAAAGACAAATGTCATATTACGGATTACAGGAAATTTAGCTCTTAGATTATAATATTTAAACCAATCCACTATATTTGATATCTCTGAACAATAATGGTAATTAAACAAACATACATTTTTACATTAAAATTGGAGTGCACTAATAAAATATGATATTTTTGAAAACTAATGATACTGTGCACACAAATAATTAATAATTGATATAACGGGTTTTCCAATAGGGATGATACAATTTAAAAATAAAAAAAAACTAATTATTCAGTGAGACACAAAATGTTTGTTTTATTTAAAAGGTTACACTATGCAATTATTTATGGATAATAACATCATTAACTACCACGACTTTTCCGTATTCAATTTTCCATCACTTTTTCACATAAATTTGACTATGTCACATCAACTTGTAACTTAACATATCCCCAACTATTTGAGATATCTCTCATAGGATTTTTGAAAATTTTTGAAATTTTTAGAAAGTGTGCAAACCATAATATATTAAATGACATTAAGGAGAAATTGAAAAAATGTCGCATTCAGCAGGACTCGAACATGCAACCTTTAGCACTATGCTCTAGCGCTCTAACATCTAAGCTATGAATGCTTAGCCATCGGTTGTTAAATTCAATTCATGTTACATGTGACAGTTAACCAACTTTCTCCCTAAGCACATATATGACGTTAATGAGAGAGAGATTTGGTCAAATCGACAATTGAAACATCAAACTCGTAAGTCACGTTTTTTGTGCCCTGTCTTATATTTTTATTCGGTTAGGAGATCGGAAACATGAAGTCTTTAGTAAACGATTATTTGAGATATCTCTCATGGGATTTTTAAAATTTTTAGAAAGTATACAAACAAGAATATATTAATTGACATTAAGGAGAAATTAAAAAAATGTCGATAGACGTTTTGACGGCTAAGCATTCATATCTTAGTTGTGAGAGCGTTAGCGTGTAGAGCTAAAAATTTCTTCTTAATGTCATTTAATATATTCTTGTTAGTATACTTTCTAAAATTTTCAAAAATCCCATGAGAGATATCTCACATAATCGACTTCATGGTTCCGGTCTCCTAAGCGAATAAAAACGAAAGGGCAATAAAAAAGTTACTTAGAGTTTGATGTTTCAATTTTCGATTTGACAAAATCTCTCTCTCATTAACGTCATGCTATATGTGCTTAGAGAGAAGTTAGTAAGTTTCACATGTGACATGAGTTCAATATAACGACCGATAGAACTTTAGATGGCTAAGCATTCATAGCTTAGTTGTTAGAGTGTAGAGCTAAAGGTTGCAGGTTCGAGTCCTGCTGGATGCTACATTTTTCCATTTTTTCCTTATGTATTTTAATATATTCTTGTTTGTATACTTTCCGAAAATTTCAAAAACTTTCAATTACTTAATATGTTTATTTCTGATTTAACAGATTAGTACAACAGCTAAAAGAATCTCCAATAAAAACAGGTGCCAATTGTCAAATTTCGACAAAAATTTCAATGGCTCACGATGCTATTCAAGCCATCAAACAGCTAAGAAAAGAAGTAGTTGAAGCTATGCGAAATTTAATGAGACTGGCAAAAGAAAAGCAAACAAACGGAATGTTACCAATATGTGAAGATATGATTAATAAAACTAGAATTTTACTCAGTCTCTGGGATTCCGGTAAGTAAACGTTTTAAAAATCTATATTTTGTTATTACTTATTACTTATTACTTATTTTATTTATATAACGAATCTTAAAGTATAATAAATTGCATATATTTGTCTGTTTTGAAAATATATTATTCGTTCAAGTTCGTGCGGACTGGCTAATTTTAACAGCTACTTACGCCGACACTTTAAAACCCAGGGACGTAATAGGATCTATATTATACCAGTAAGTATCCAATGTTCTTTTCAATTATACCACATGGCCACAAAGTAAAATGTCTAATCCTACAAATCCACAACTTTTGAAAGAAATAAGAAAATTAAGAAGTTTCGTGGAAGCAAGCGAGTGAGGAATTTAATGCAAATTGAGTCTGCATGGAATTACTAGAAAGACAAAATAAAAAGAATAATGTTGTCATATTCGGCATTAAAATAACCTACCTGAAATATCAGCTAGACATATTTGTGACAAATTACACTTTGAATTTAGAATTATCAACGGATCACATAAATAATATCTATAGTTTAAAGTGGAATCAACAATCACAAAACTGCACGTCCTGAGGAATTGCCCCAAACTAAGAGGTACAAGTGTTGTAATATCTCATGATTTGACAATAGCACAACGTGAAGTAAATAATATACTCAGAAGATATCTGAAAAAAGTCAAATCTTCTGCAAATAGGTGTTATATTATTATTGGATAACGAAATTTATCGATACCGAAATCCTTTCCGCTAACGATGTACTAGCGATTGAAGAAGCTGAAGCTGACGACCCTCATCTGATGCAAACAAACAGTGCTCCTAGTACCCCTAGTGTAGGTAAATTTGAGACTCCACCAGCGCCGAACTTGTCGAAGTCTAAGAAAGGACAAAACTCTAACAATGGACTGAAGTACCAAGATTTTACTCTAAAAGAAACCTTAAATAAGAATAAAAACATTATCGTCAAAGCCAGAACACGGTCTTGTTCGACAAATACTAATAAATAATCAAAAACATCCAGTGAAGCAAATACTGCCACAGAGAATCTAGTATAATAAGTGTAAAAATTGAAATGGACCCATTCATTAGCTATTATGATGTAGATATAAAAGAATCTAAAATTTTGCAAAATCCCTTAGCTATTGATAAAATAACACCTTAAAAATTCAACTATAGCAGTTTATCATTCAAAGCTAGCAAAAACATTTTGACGACCTCAATATATTTTTAAGCCAGTTAAATTCTAATTTTGACATTCTTGTTTTAACTGAAACCGATCAAATTCATGATTTAGATATTTTTAATATTAATTGTTACATTGTTACAATATTGTTTATAATGAAGGATCTTTTAACTCGTTTGATAGCGTTGTAAATTATATAAATAAAAGATTTAATTACAGTTACTGTTTTATACAATTGGGAGTTTGAAAAGCTGTAGAACTGACGTTACTAAATACCCCTACAACCAATTATTCATCATATCCAAATTTATTTAATTTACATTTATCCAATTATGTATCTCTTTGTAAATTTAAGATTCATACAATTACACGCGATATTAATATCTTATTACGAAGTGAAGATTATATTCAGGAATACAAAACAACATTAAACACTTTTAATTATATTTCTTATATAAATCAAGTTACCAGACAAGCAAGTGGGACATACTTGGACCACCATTTTATTAAACAAAGTAATTTAAATTCCATTAACTCATTACTCCTTTTAAACGACACAACCGATCATGATCCAATTGTTCTAATATTAAACGATAAAACTGTTCAAACAGAATCTCCCTGCTCAAAATTCCTAACAAATATATACAAATTACAAACAACTGAGCGTTATTTTTAAAAAAGAAACATGGGAAGCATTGTTTTTAGCGGAAGATGTAGATACTAGTGTAGATACTTTTATTAATAAACTTAAAGGACATATTGAAAACTGTACAAAATCAATCAAAGTCAAAACAACCAAAGAAATTAAGAAACACTGAATTCCAAAATCAAATTGAAATAAAAAATAATTTATATAAACGATTACAAAAAAGCTCAAACAACGATCATGTACAAAAAGAATATAAAAAAGAAAAAAGTGAATTTACTCGATTAATTCAAAAATGTAAGAAAGAATACACTAAAAATCAAATTGAAAAAACACAAACTCTTCAAAAAATGTGTTTCACTGCGTAAGTAATATTTGCGAGAAAAAGAAAACTGAAACAAAACTAACAAATATTAGGCTTACAAACAATGCCACTACGACAAACGAATTTTAATTTTCAAATACATTTAATTCATTTTTCAGTAATATAGGAAAACACTTGCGGAGAAAATTAGTTCACCAATCGATTTTACAGATGAGATTCCTAAGCTATCTAGCACAATGTTTATATTTTTGAGATAACTCTCAACGTATTTTTGAAATTTAGAAATTAAACAAACAAAAAATTATTAAACTGACATTTAATGTCATTAAATGTCAGTTTAATAATTTCTTGTTTGTTTAATTTCTAAATTTCAAAAATACGTTGAGAGTTATCTCAAAAATAATAGTTTACTAAAAATCAATGGTTCCGGTCTCCTAACCGAATAAAAATATAAGACAGGGCACAAATAAAGTGACTAGAGTTTGATGTATCAATTGTCGATTTGACAAAACTTCTCTCTCATTAACGTCATGTAACATGTGCTTAAGGAGGAAGTGAGTGAATGTCATATCTGATGGGATTTGAATTCATTATAACGTTTCGCTTCCTAACCACTTGATCATCCAATAGCTTAAGTGGTTGAAGCGTGCCTGCGTATAAGGCAGTGATGGTGGGTTCGAATCCCACTGGATGTGACATTTTTTCAATTTCTCCTTAAATGTCAGTTTAATAATTTCTTGTTTGTTTAATTTCTAAATTTCAAAAAAAAAACTATTTCTCTTATTTCAACATTATCTAAAATCATGGAAAAAAAATTTAAAATTTCGACTTACTAAATTTTTAGACAAATACAATATTATTTCAAATAAACAATATGGTTTTAGAGAGAGCAAGTCGACAGAGGATGCCATTTGCTCATTAACGTCCCTTATTTACGAGGCACTTGATAAAAAAATACCTGCTTTGTGTATCTTTGTCGACCTCTCTAAAGTATTTGATAATGTCTCTTATGAGTTATTGCTTCACAAACTTCACCTTTATGGAATAAGTGGAAATACACTTGATATCCTGAAAAGTGGTAACAATAGGTTTCCATAAGTAACACTTTGAGTGAAATGAGAACTATTACTTTTGGGGTCCCACAAGTTACAGTTTTAGTATCATTACTATTTACATTATATATAAATAGCCTTTTAACATTAAACTTAAAAGAAACAGTAATTAGCTTCGCGGTTAACACTACAATTTTTTACATGGCTAATTGATAGGAAGCTCTAAAACAACTTGCAGAAACTTATTTTAACGAAGTAATAAAGTGGATTCGATATAACAAGCTTACCCTAAATGCAAAAAAAAACAATTTATATGCCCTTTACTTCACATGACACAAATCTGCTTCACCCTTTTAACTTACATGTATCCCAAGACATTAGTATTCAGGAAACAGAACATACAAAATACCTTGGTATTGTTATTGACCGCCACCTAAGATGGGATCTACAATTTAATAATATCATAAAGAAAGTAAGAGGTCTTATTAGTAAAATTCAATATTTAACTCAATTCTTAGATGCCCATCATTTAAAAACTGTATATTACTCCCTCATACAATGGCAACTTTCTTATGGTCTTTTGGTTTGGGGTGGAGTTTCTGATTGTTTCTTAGAAAAATTAAGTGTATTACAGAAATGGATACTAAGAATCATTTATAAGAAAAACATAACCTTCTCTAGCGACAATCTGTATAATACCAGTAAAATTTTTGATATTAGATTACTTTATTTTCAAAAAGTACGTAAATATTTACAAGAATAAAATATTAGAACCTATTAATCACGAACTATGGAGTACCTCTACCCTTCATATCACGAACACAAAACTCGTCAAAAATCAATTAACGTACAGGTTTCCAAATGTGAAAAAACTATTAAACAACGTAACCTAAGAAATCTATCGGCCAAAATTTACGTACTTCCCTTGGATTTAAAAAAATAGCAATAATATTGGCATGTATCGGAAGAATTTAAAAGTCTGGATTGAGGAGACAGTTAGAAAGTTCTTTTCAAATGTTATTAATAATGTATAATACCGTAGACTATAAATTATGTACATATATATTCCTCAATATAACTTACCTTATTATGGCCTAAACTCACCTTTTTATGTCCCAACATTTTGTAATTAAGAGTATTAAGACTAATATTGAAGTTATACTTCTATTCATGCACTCGGCGGAAAAGATTTGTGTACAGTTAAATGGGAATAGTATATTACGTATCAAGAGTGGTAAGTAGGACATTAAGTACGAGTGGAAAAGTTACACGAGTACGTAATACCTCTTACCACTCGAGTTACGTACTATGCTTTATCTACGACTCAATATTTTAATTTTAGTTCCAAATATTTGACATCTCTAAAAAAATATATGACGTACGTATTGTAGTGTTTTTTGCATCTATCATTTATTAAAGTAGTGACATTAAGTAACATACTAGATTAAATAATAATTTAAAATGTAATATATGTTGCCTAAACCTGTTTTAATTTTATTTTATTTTATTTTTTAATAAAAACTAATATATATTTTTAATTTATAATATTGTGAGGGTTAGATATTTGCTGAAAAAACATTTTTTAATGTAACAATTATTTAAAACAGCAAAATATTTTGTTTTACATGCATAAATACGCGTTCCAACATGACGTTTCATTACGCACAACTGTGTGTTATAAGCTTACTTACCTTGCATGGTGACAATATAATCACGTAAGTTAACATATTAAGTTTAGTATTTTATATTAATAATAATATTCAGTAATGAGTATTGTGTTGTAGTCTAAAATACCGTCAAATGGTTGCAGTATATCCTGCACTATGCTTTTGAGGTTTTTGGCTACATAAACAGAGTTTTTACGAATAGTCGAGGAAATAAAGCACCAAAACTTCCAAATTTTGTAACGTAAGATGGATCGGAATGCGTTTTTTTCCATTGGATTCGTTAAAGTATCAGGAAATTTGTCGCTATATTTTAAAATGTAAAAATGGAAATTGCATTTCTGCATTCGAAAAGTACATTCCGAACAGACAATAGAGAGAAAACTTACAACTCGATAAGAATTGCTGAAAATGGGTTCAATTTATATACTCGGGGTTTTTGGAGTCGCTGAACACGAATATCACGATTCTGAAAGTCTCCGCGGCACTTGGAGTCTAGTGTATTTACCTCTTCTCCTGGGGTTTTATGTAAATTCTGTACGAAATCAGTGCACACTTGGTACTCGGTGGTTTTTTTGAGTCGCTAAATACGATTATAATAATGGCGATGGTGTTCGAAACACCTGGTGCTTAAGACGGACCTCGTCTTTAGGAATTTTGTGCAAATTCGATATAAAAAGAGTGTGCACACGGTACTAGGAGGTTTTTGGGGTCGTTTACGACGAATATCATATAATGAGTTTGCTAAATCATTCGCATACAAATTTATGAATCCATGCGCGTGCATAGAAGTATAACTTCTGCCGCCAGTCCCACTGACTGCCACACTAGTTTTTTTTTATAACTTTGTAAAATTGTTCATACTCACGCACAAGCAGATTCCATCTGCTTCAGTGAGTAATCAATGTTTTTTTTTTGTACTACATTTCTATGTTTGTATTTTATATTGTATACCTTTTTAACAAATAATCATATTATTATTATTATTTTTATTATATTACGTTACTGGATCGCTGTATAAAACCAAAGATGTTTTTTTTTTCGTAAACCCAATAAAAGTCTACATTTCTTTCATCTCTTTCGACACTGTGACCAATCTCCATTATTAGATCATTATCACTCGCATTCAAAAAAAAATTGTCCTTATTTTCAGCTTCAATATGACAATATGAAACCCAAACCTGTAAAGGACAAAACCAGGTAATATAATACAATACGATAACCATGCGTTGTTAAAACGGGTAGACTTCAACTGGGCACCGTCCCTTTAAGGCAATAAAAGTAGATACTTCAATTGAGCACTTTTACCTGGTTTAATAAATCTTCTTAATCCTTTAATCCTAATAATGATAAGTTAGTAAAAATTGATTTTATTTGTAAGAGTGCATTTGCAACTAATGTTTTTTTATAAATATTTTGAAGGAAATTAAATAAAATAAAATTTTGATTTACATAACATATATTAAACTTATATACAAAAGAATTATTAATATTCAAATTTTTATTTTGTATCTATTTGCGATTAATTTCACATATTCAAATTCTGTAATTTCTCCATTATTTAATTCTAAAATTTTTTTATTTGTGAATGTTTCTGCCTCTCTAACTTTTTTTGTTATTATCCTGACAGGCGTATTAATACTTTGTATTTTAATATATACTAAACACTGATATTCAACAAGTGTTTTTACGAAGATATGAATATTCGGATGGGCATGGTAAAAGTTTTTAGAAAAGTGCGAATGACAGGATTCACAAGGGTTTGTTGTATAATGTAGAGAGCTACTTTTAGAAGCCCATATTGTTGGAGGAAATAAGCAATCTTCTGAGATATAATTATCAATCAGCTAATTTGATATATGCCGAAGAGTTGGGAATTTCGGACATAAAATGATTCACAAAACATTCACTTACATTTTCGGGATTAAGAAATGGTAAGCCAAAAAGATGTTGAAGCCACTTTCCTTCCTCTGAATTATATAACTAAATTATAGTTTTATACTGGTTTACTAAGCCAACATTTTGAATTTTTCGATACGAGCTTTGTGCCAAGTGGAATCGACAGCCAAAAATTTTTGTTTTCGGCCAAACAACGTTAACAGCGTTGTGTATGGCTATTTCAAAATCTATTACAACCTTTTGTGGATTTAAATATATATTTAAGTTGTTTGACAATGTCAATAAATGTCTAAAAAGAGAAACATACGTTTCACTAAGCTTGTTTGGAAGAAGGCAGAAAATAAGTGGGATATAATGACCGTGACACAAGCCATGAATTGTGAATAATTGATAATAAAATTTCGCACAATATTTAAATGTTCCATCCATGTAAAAATATCACATTTTGATAAACAATTTAAATTGGAGGGGCAGCCAAAAATTACAATATTATTTTCAATATTATTAGCTAATAAAAACGGTTCTTTTCTATCTGTCACCAAATCCATTTTATTTAGAGCTTCTTGTACTTCTTGCAAGCTTTTTGGTATTGCGGTTGCATTTACCTTTAATCTGTTGCTGCTCATGCTGGTTCGAATATACTTCAAATCTGTCGTGGTTAAATTTTCTTTAAAATCTGCTGTCGAAATTTCCGTATGAAGAATTTTTGAGGGCCGTTCGCAAATATCATTGACTGCTTTCCGTTTACATGCATTACTTATAACTTGTCGACTCAATTTTTGCAATTGTGGATCGTGATTGTGTTCTAATGAATGATCCAAAATATCGTTACCTATAATATACATATAACATTAATAAAATTAAAGAAAATAAGTGTCTGGGTAGGACAAATCAAAAATAGAAATTTTACAACAAAAGTAACTTACCCTTTGTATTGCATTTTGCTTTACAACCTGACGTACAACAAACCCACTATATGGCACCATCTTTTAAACATTTCCTTTTCTTAAACTTAAAGTCATTTATAACAAACATTTGTTGACCAAGTTCACTTAAAACAAAACTTGTTACTAATTCCATTACGTCTAAACTTTGTTTGAGATATTACTTCTGACACCTAAGACTTTTAACTGATAACTGTTACAAATTTTCTACAAACCATTCTAGCGTGGTCAAAGTACACAAAAGATTCGTAAAATGCTGCAAAAAGTACAAACCTTTTGGAAATTCAAATTTAGGTATTTAAGAGAATTGTGCTTAATATAAGAAAATGTTTACTAATTTAGGTGAGCAATTTTCCGGAAAAACATTGGTCGAAAATTTTTTTGTGTGTTTTTTCAATCTAATTGTTTAAATAATAAAAATACAGAAAAATGTTCAAACCAAAAATTGTAGCTAATGCATTTACCTACAAAATTTGTCTAAAAAGTTTTCTGATATTTTTATTAGTTTTTGAAATATTCCAAATTTTTCTAATAGTATTTTTAAACATCATCAATTTTCAAGTTTTTAATTTTAAGATAGCAAATAAACAATGACCCGTAGAAAAAATTATTTTATATAAAATTTGCTATAAATGAAGATATCTACAATTATATAAAAAAAAATTTTTTTTGTAATAATTTTTTAATGAATTATCACCGATTTTCCACATAAAACTCTCCTAAAAAGTCGTTTTTTTACTAATACTCTCTACTAAACATTGAGAAATTAAACAATTTAATTATTAAACATTGTGTATTTGAAAGATGATGGTTTAATCTAAAAAAATTATTTTAAATTTTTGTTTGTAACTAGATTTTCCGAAAAGATACATACGATTTTCCAAATGCCACCGTTGAAATAAGCAAATTTTCGAAGTTTCATGTATAATTTTAATTAGTATTTATGACGACGAATATTTTTCATTTATAAGGTATTGTTGTTGATCAATATGTTCAGAATATCCCGTGCTTTTTTTATCATTAAATTGGTTTTTCATGAAAATTCTAGCGATTTTCCACGTAAACCTTCTTTGACTATTAGGTATATATTCTTGCAATTTTTTGAATCAAAAAATTATAAAAATCAATAATAAAATTATTGCATGAGATAAGAATTAAGGACCATGATATAAATGAAAAAAATGTTTAGAAATTTTTTACTTTTGACATTTTCTTTTAAGGTAACACAGAATTTTCCTAAAAGCAAGCGTTACTGCTCATACCCTTTTGGAAGTTTTATACTTCAGATTCAGAATTTTAGTGTTAATAATTATTGATTTTACCACGCAGTTTAATGAGTTATATACCTATATATCCACTATTACTGTTTAGTAAAAAATTTAATTTGTTAATAATACTTAAAAATTAAAGGGAATCTCAAGCAAATTTTCTCGTTAACTTGTTTTAAACCCCACTTTATTTCTACTATATTTTTATTAATAACAGCTTATTTTTTTACATTATTATTTTTTTTTTAATTTCACTTGATCCAATTGTCATTATTACTATTATTATTATTATTATTGTTATTATTATTATTGTTATTATTATTATAATTATTAACATTTTTAAATTTTTTTTATTAATAATTCATTAGGTGTGGGTAAAAAAAAATGAAGTGAATTTTGAATGTTGAGCTTTATTGATTAATCATATAGAAATCAATCATTATCATTCTTCTTCCGAGCTTAAATATAACGCAATATCATCTTCATCTTCACTGTAGTTATCCTCAAAATATGATCAAAATAAATGTCACGTAAACAACCGGGACGCTACTACGTCAACTCGTCTGCTTCTACAGAATAAGAGCATGAGCGCTGGCTCACAGCGTGACGGCGCGGAGAAGCAGCTGCCAGCGGCTTTTTCACCTTCATTCGTACTCCCTTCTCTTTCGTACCTGACGCATAGGTGTGTTAATATGTATCGCGATTGCTTCTATATACAATTATTATCAAGCTGGCAAAAATCTGAATAATCTTATAAGCACTGAAAAAAGTTATGCTAGATTTTCTAAAAGACGTCTGATTTTAGCACTTATCATAAATAATTGTCTATTATTTAAAAAATTTGATATTAAAAGAAAAACTGTATAATAGTTTTGAAAGTATATACTTCAAAGTATTTACAGATAAAGTTTTATTGAAATATATTAATTTGGAAAAAAGATATAATTAAATAAAGTTTGAAAAAAACGAGTGAAATTAGGCATGTAAAAAACAGAGATTTTTAAAAAGCATTTGTTTAAAAATTTAAACATTTTTCGCTTTGTTTTTGTAATAATAATGTTCAATGATCATTTGAAATTTTATATTTAAAACGAATTTTCGCTGCGACAATAATTAATTAAATAGGAAATATAATTGTTTATTGACGTTTTTCTGCTCGTTTTTTTATAAATAAATGGATTTTACAGTTAGAAAATTTACTTTTTTAAACTTGAAAGTAATTTTTTTTGAAAGTTAAGGTCTTTCTCTACATTTTACATTACTTTGTCTGTTTTTTCAGTGCATCACAACCTTTAAATTATTAACTTTTAAATCAAGCCTTCAATAAATTCGGCTCACGGGACGTTCGCGCGCACACACGAATCGACTTCCGCTGAAATAATTGTATCTCGTACACTTTTCAATTTACAGAAAAACTTTTTAGACAAATTTTGTAGATAATTGCATCAGCTACAAATTTTAATTGAAACTTTTTTCCGTATATTTATTATTTAAACAATTAGAGTGAAAAAACAAAAACAAAATTTTTCTCCCGACAATTTTCCGGAAAATTGCATACCTATTTTCGTAAAGAATTTTTCATATTAAGTACAACCCTTTTAAATACTCAAATGTGAAATTTCAAGAGGTTTGTCTTTTTTGTGAAGCTATATGTGTACTTTGACCACGCTATTCGTCGTAATTCCTTTATAATTATATTTTTGGAAATGCAACTATTCATTCATAATATCAAAATTCCCAAATATTTTCCAACAACTCGGATTCAGATTAACAAGAATTAAAGGGATAAGTATTAAGTCATTAAGTGCCGAATTGAAGCATCTACGAGGGGTGCAATAGTTTACCTGAGGGTAATAAAGTGCCGAGTTGATGCCTGTCCGTTAAAACCTCATTAAGATAATATAGGTCAGTCCACACGAACTTGGAACGAATAATACAGAGATTCATAATAATTTTTTTGAGTTATTACCCTGCATGTGTTTTAGTGTAGTATTTCTTTAGGTATATTTTCGGAAATCTATACTTTTTATTAAGCTGTTTAGTATCAAACGAAAGTATCTAATTCTGTTAGTTTAATATTAATAAGTTCTTAACAAATTCTAAAAGTCATATTTTTATCATTAATTAATAAATATACAAAATTCAAAACTTGTTAACAACAATATTGTCCACCCTATCTTAACAGTGTCGAGGACCTAATGGATGGTTTGCTTTCTAATTTTTACCTTCCGAACAGCAACGCTGTTATAGGAAGGTATTGTGATCGCGAAAAATTTCGATCTCGGGTTTTTAGCGGAAATACGCGTTTTAGGGTTCCCTGAGCCTAAAAAACCCAAAAATAAAAAATGTCTGTCTGTCTGTCTGTCTGTGTGTCTGTCTGTGTGTCTGTGAACACATTTGCGGCTAAACGGCTAATCGGATCGGAATGAAACTATAAAACCTTACTTATAATCACCATCGGAGGAATCTGATAGAATTTGAGTAAAATCGGCCGACCGGAAGTGGACGTTTACTCTTATCAAAAAATGGAATTTTTTGAAAATATTGGGTTTTTATATAGTTATTGGCAAAATATTTATACTTTGTGGAAAGAACATGTAATTTCCGACATTTTTGAAAGAATACATTTTTTTGATATTTTCATTAGTTTTCGAGATATTGACACTTTTATCAAAAACTGGAAATATGTGAAATAAAAATTGTGGATTCGCTTTTTTTAAACAAAAATTGGTAGTTATTATATTTTCAACATCTGACAGCTGTCAAATTATGTTTTGGCGTATTTCAACATTTAATTTTCTATATTTTGACATCTGACAGCTGTCAAATTATGTTTTTTGAGAGTATCAACTTTTGACTAGTGTCAAATTATTTTTTTTTATATTTTTGACATCTGACTACTAACTAATTAGTTTTTTCGATATTTTTGACATCTCCATACTATGGCCACTCCAATTCTACCACCCACTACTTGTTAATATCAGTCAGATTAGCTCCTTCTATATTTTGACATCTGACAGCTGTCAAATTATGTTTTTTGAGAGTATCAACTTTTGACTAGTGTCAAATTATTTTTTATATTTTTGACATCTGACTACTAACTAATTAGTTTTTTCGATAAAACCCAAAAATAAAAAATGTCTGTGTGTCTGTGAACACATTTGCGGCTAAACAGCTAATCGGATCGGAATGAAACTATAAAACCTTACTTATAATCACCATCGGAGGAATCTAATAGAATTTGAGTAAAATCGGCCGACCGGAAGTGGACGTTTACTCTTATCAAAAAATGGAATTTTTTGAAAATATTGGGTTTTTATATCGTTATTGGCAAAATATTTATACTTTGTGGAAAGAACATGTAATTTCAGTCATTTTTGAAAAAATACATTTTTTTGATATTTTCATTAGTTTTCGAGATATTGACACTTTTATCAAAAACTACCACTACTTGTTAGTGTTCGGAAGGTCGTGTGGTGCCCACACCAGATTTTTCCTGATATCAAGGGATAAATGTGCCAGATACAAGCAGCCATATGCGCATGGAATACATGTACGCAATAGGGATTTTTATAAGCACGTATGGACAAAATACTATAAATTTAAATTTTATATAAACAGTTAACATATAAAATAATAATTCTGTCCGTTTTTGGAATGAAACAAAAACTAATTGTTATTACTTTTTATAAAATTTATTCAATAATGTAATTTCCATTGTTAATAATGATTTCTTGTCTGCGTGAGAGCAATTTATGTATCCCATTTTCGAAAAAGGTTTTATTTTTTTATGCGAAAAATTTAATTATTGATTTTTTGATATCTTCTTCATTTCTGTAATTTTGCTAAAGCACAAAACAAGTAATAGTTTTATTAACATTATTCAGTTGCTGACAATTGATTTTTTGATATCTTCTTCATTTCTGTAATTTTGCCAAAGCACAAAACAAGTGATAGTCTTATTAAAATTATTCAGTTGCTGACAATCCTTCTCCGAATTAAGCTTTTCGTTTGGTTTTATAAGCTCATAATATTTTGGTCCTCGACTCTCTTACCATATATGCAATATCCGGAAGGGCTGGATTTTCCGAGTTCACAATGTGCCATTTTCTTGACAATATTTTCATTTGTAGTCCACTTTTCTACCCCAATTATCATTCGATTCAAGAAGGGCTCGATTTTGTTCCGAGCAAAAGATGTGCATATGACGACTTGATCATTCAAATTCTTCTCTGTTAATTCATGTAGCACTCATCTTAAAATATTTCTACACCAATCCTTTCTTTCGAATGTAGTCTACTGAGCTTAATTAAGCCTTTTTGCTATTGGTGATGTCGAAAAAGGATCATGCTCCAATATTTATATTATTATCGATGTATTTTAGGTTTAGTTGAAGAAGCTTTAAATTTCATAGAAGAATATAAATTAGCAGCAAATGAAGATTCTGGTGTAGATGATTCTAGTATGGATAGTTTGGGAAGACCAAATGTTTTGTCCCCCTTTAAAAGAATTACGCAACAATTAACTTCCTTGGATCTAAGAAGTCCTGAATTGGAAGATTTCGCTACACCTTGTACTCCAAACATTGATGACGATATATGGAAGGTATTTATTTTAACGTCAGTAGGTAGGGAGTCACTTCATGGGCCTTCCATAACTACCTCCTTTTGTCGCTTTATCGCTTCGGAATCCAGAAGCGATGAAGTGATATATTTTTATCGTCGTTTTTTTTTTTTCACTTCATTATCACGTTTTTCCATGTAAAATATATGTAGATTCTTAATTTGACCTTGTCTATTTTTTGTAGCGGCAAGTGACAAAATTTGTCATTTTATCATTTCCTGATTTTAAAAGCGATAAAGAAACAAAAGGTTGTAGTAGGGGGGGGGGAGATTCAGAAGTTACTTTGTACCCACCAACACCTTATGTTTAAACCGATAATATTAGGTCTGTTCAAGTTTATAAATTAGTTTATTTTTTAACTATATTACACGAGTGGAAAAGTTTTTCACATGAGCCGAAGAAGAGTATAGCACGAGCGTGGAATAGCTATTTAGCTATTCCATATTAGTCATAGACTTTACTGTTTCTACTAATAGTTCTAAAATCCAATTGTATTTTGCAAATTTTTATTGTCATATTTATAATAGATTTATTAAAGGTCTCATTTTTAAATTTTTTGTCATATTGGCACAGTGTGCAATAGTAATTATTCTCGCACAGTATACGAGGAAGACATTTAATTCATAACTTAAAAACTGATAGCCTTTCAAGAAGACTATGCCTGGAGAAGAACTGCAAGTTTTGCGAACACCAAGAAACAAAAGACGGATGGTCCATAAATGATAACAAATGTGCGAATGTTACGCAAGAAACTGTTCGGCAGATTACGGCTACCCCTGATGATCGACTAACGATGAACAAGGTGAAAGATGCACAAAGTCCAGAACTGAAGGTAATTCGAGAATGGTTCAGCGAAGGAACAAGGCCGCAGTGGCAGGAGGTCGCGAAATATGGTCAACCAGTTAAGGGTTATTGGCCACAGTGGGACTCACTGTGTATCTGAGATGACCTAATCAATCGGAAGTGGGAAAGCCCAGATGGAAAACTGGTCTGTTACCAGATAGTTCTTCCAAGAGCATGCGTTCTAGACGTGCTCAAAGAACTCCATGATAGCCGTTCCGGAGGACACTTTGGAGCGAATAGGACATTGGCCAGAGTACGAGAAAGATACTACTTTGGTAAACTGCCGCCAGGATGTGGAAGAGTGGTGCAAGTGCTGTGATATGTGTTCCTCGAAGAAGGGTCCTAAAACGAGGCTTAGGAGAAGATTAAAACAATACCTATCAAGATGTCCATTTGAAAGGATCGCAGTGGGCATACTAGGACCACTTCCCGTGACAACATCTAGCAACAAATATTTGATGGTCGTAATGGATTGCTTCTTGAAATGGCCTGAAGTTGTTTGTTGTTCCCAAACCAAGAAGCCAAGACTGTTGCGGAAGCCCTTTTACAGAATGTGGTTGCGCGACATGGAGTACCTCTCGAAATCCACTCAGACCAGGGTCGTAACTTCGAATCAGATGTTTGGAAGGAGATGATGAATCTACTAGGGATTAAGAAGACTAGGACTACAGCACTACATCCTCAGTCGGTTGGTATGGTTGAGAGACATAACTGAACCATCGGTAATTACTTGGCAATGTTCGTAGCGGAAAATTAAAGAGATTGGAATACGCTAATACCTCTTTTTTTGTTGGCATATCGAAGTTCTCAACATGAAGCCACCGGTTACACGCCGCGCCATCCATGTTACTTAGTGGTAGGACATTGAGACTGCCGATCGACTTAATTTTTGAAAGACCAACGGATGAAGAAGTCGAGGAAATGAAGCTGCCTGACTACGTTAAAGACCTTAAGGAAAGGCTAAGGGGTGCCCACGAGTTTGCCAGGTCAAAACTGCAGATGACAAGTGACATGATGAAGGTCAGATTTGACAAAAATTTGACGCCGATATCCTTAAAGAAGCCGATGCAGTATGGTTATATCAACCACTGAGAAGAAAAGGATATTGCCCTAAACTACAACGACCTTGGGAGGGACCTCATCTGGTAAAGACAAAATTAACGACCCAGTCTATAGGATCTAACTGCCACCGAGAAGCAAACCGAAAGTCGTCCTCATCGAAAAGTTGAGCCCCTATAATGGACGTAACCCTCCGTAATGAAATAAATGTTCGCCCAAACGAAGGTGTGAGGTGTTGTTTGAATTCTCAGAAGCTTCGACGACTCAAGTACACTGCGGAATACCCAGATAATTCGAGTACCTATGGAATGCACTATTTTCTTCGATTCTAGAAATGTAAAGTTAGTGACGTTCTAGAAGGAATTAATTTTGGACGTAGAAAGAGGAATTGTAATGATCCCTGGTGATAAAGTGCGGATTTTTGTACGAGATATTTTAAAGACGTTATTCAGTAATTGTGACTGTTTAAAAGTTGTTTAAATTAGTTCAAGAAATTGTTAAGTTTGTCTGCTGTTTTTCACTTATCCCCAATTCACGAAGGAAAAATTATAACAATTTATTGATAAACACAATTAAATAACAATTTCTTAAAATAATCTAAAAAGCTTTGATACAGTTACAACGTATTTAAAATATCTCGCACTTATTTCGCAGTATATCGTTAGCTATTACAATTACAATATCTCTCTCTCTCTCTCCGTCCCAAGCGGTCCCTTATATATGAAATTAAATTCTACTAGAAACGTTCTAGTAGCTACTCGGAAATTCTCAGATTCGAAGAATTGCCCGTCTGTCTCGTTCCACTTTGTGGGCGACAGGTCCGGGCCGGCTCGTAACAATATAATTAAGGTCGCCAAAGTACAAACTGCACAAATTATACTCAAGTACCCGTTTTAATTGATTTATTACAAATTTAATTATCTAAAAAAAATTAATAAATGATATATATATATATATATATATATATATATATATATATATATATATATTATAACATATATGATGAGTGTATGAATAATAATAATATGTTTTGATAATATCAATCACTATGTTATAAAATATTCCTTACCTTTAATTAATTTTGAATTTTAAATATAAATAGTGAATAGGTAAGAATTAACTCAATGTAATTATCTTCCAATATGATTAATTAAATATGCTACCGGCTATTCCCTTATGTCAAGGTCAGAGTTCAAATATTCAACCAAACTAGATTCAAAATCAGTTAATACACAAATTTGCAATAAAATGACTGTAAAACCGCACTATCCTAGACCAACAATGTTTTCTAGGCATGAATTGTATATAAATTTCTAACCTTTCTAATTCAAAATGTGTCAAACTTCAAAAATACCGTTAATAAACCAAAACAAGCATCAAATATATATATATGAAATATTCTGTCTTGAGTTACTAAACAATTTGGATTAAACTTAACAAAAAGTGAATAAAAATAATTTAGTTAAATACATAAAACAGTGAAAATAAAAAAAATGTTCATGGAAATTACAAAAATCAAACAACAGAAAAGTTCTTTATTGATAATAATGGAAGAGTGATACCGTTTTATGAAGATCTTGTTTTCTCTTCGGTCTGCTAAGCCTTAGGATCCCCTTTTCAACAACAGGCCTATGTTACCCAGCACAGCAATGATATCACGAACTTTGGAAATTTTACTAATAAGATTTCTTCTAATCACTGCACAATCAGCTTTTACATCCAAAGGTAAGTACAATAATGCTATTCTTTCTTGTTAGAAACTAGAGTATCTTTCTTTAAATCAATTCAGGAAGCATTTATAACGATTAACTACTCAGCAACAATTTTAACCATTTATTCTTTCATAAAATCATATAAATTTCTCTTACCAATTGCTTTCTCTGGTTACCTTGGGATATTCTTTATACTTTAAACTGTTTTAATACTTTCTATTATCAATACTTTCAAAAAAAACTCAAAATTTCTACGGAGCAAATTTTTAATACAACTTCTATTTCAACAACCAGAAAACAAGAGACATTCTATCAAATCAACAAAGAAACAACTGACTAATTCAACAAACTTAAATCTATACATCTTTTCCATCTAATCGCCTACTAATTTCTTATTCAAATAAAATTATTAACAAAATCTAATTCCTGATTCAGTATTACAATTTAAAACAATGATCATTCTTTTTTATATTCTTATGAAATTTACTAGCACTACAAACTAATAATTTTCTCTTTTTCAGAATATTTCATTTGGCATTTGAACTATTAATAAATTAGAATATGGTTGGTAAATTTGTATAATTTAAAAGTAAGTAGAAGTTTTAACATTTATTTTAACTATTTGTGATGTTTTTTTTTTTTATAATTTAATTTTCTCATTTACTTACACCCCTAATTCATTTAAAATTAATGTTTGATTACTAACGTATTGGCAATTTTATAAACTTTTAATTATCTACTTTACCCATTTATCAATTTCATAATTATCAAAACTTTATATAATGTAGATTAATCATTTTTGAATCTTTAAATAAAAATCTTTGAAATGTATTTGTATTTTTTTTTTTCTTATTATTCTATTTTCTTTTTCCTTTTTTAGGAATTATGAAGAAGATGATGATAATCAATCCCAATGTTACTAAATTTGCGCTCTGACCCGAAATAAGCAAATCTCCTTTCTCTACTTTCCATTAGATTTTCCTTCTACATCTTATTTAATATAACATAGTAACTAATATCATCTCAATATATATATATATATATATATATATATATATATATATATATATATATATATAAAATATTGAAAACTGAAGAAGATTATTATGTTTATTAAAGAATTAATTATTTTCTTATCTCTTTAATGGAAGACTTTAGAAACCCTTGAATGGACTCATATGTAGCAGTATATATTCTATAGGGATGGATTCCAAAATTCGGGGCGATATGTCTTAAAATTATTTTCCTTTTCCTCCACAAAATTGCTGGAACTTATGCAATCTAGTTATAGTTCAGTAATTGGCTTAGGCTTCTTCGGATAAATTTGAAGTACCCTTAATAGAAACGAATAATCAAAAATCAATCCCTAATCGAATTTACAACCAAGTAGAATCAGTTTCTGGCCAAATTTTATTTTTACACCTTCGTGAGAGTAGATTAATCCTTATAGCACGTGTAAAAGCCGGCCCTGACTTTGATGAATAATAAAAAAACTGGTGTTTGGCTACATTGAAACTACTTGATTTTGGTTAGTATCAATAAAATATCACCCTTTTTAGACACACAATAAATAATATAATAAAAGGAAACATGATTAAAATCGACTTACTTATATTTCGAAGACGTTAAACGCAAAAGAACCAGATTGTTTGACTTACTAACTGGTAAATGGACGAAAATTACTAATCACGACTGGAAAATGTCAATAATTTTACTGCAACAACGCTCACGGTAAATTTTTGAACTATAACTCTTAAACTAAGTAATTTTCACCGATATAAGCACGGTAACAATAATAGTCTGGTGAAATAATTCTTAATAGAAAACGATCAGAAAGGTCGGTACAGCTTGTAAAGCTTTTTTAAGCATTTTCGCAAATCTAGCAAGTTTTGTTTTAGTTTCTGATTTAGTTTTTTTCTTTATTTAGAATATCTGTTTTTTTTTGTATCTTTATACGAACTTTTTATTAAATTTACTGCATTTATTTAAGCAAATACTATTCACAGGTACATTTTATCAACATTTAAAATCTTCGTGTTTTACATGAAATATACTTAGATAAATCTGTCCTGTTAAGGCTCCAATGACGACAGGAAAGTATATAAACAAATTCTGTTTTAACATCTTCATGCATTTAATTGTTGAACAAACAAAAACGTTTTTCACATGATAGTTTACTTCGAGCTTGATTAATTTTAATTTTTTTTAGGTACACAGTAATAATGAAACCAATTCAAATTTACTGAGCACAAGTGAAGTGGTGAAAAGTTTATGCTCCAATATGCAAACACCAGATGACACTAACTTTGTTCTGTTTCCCGATTGTGATGACAGTCAAAATGAGGTAACTATAATATCAATTGAATTTAAATGTTTCGCATTTAGCATTTCTTTGACAATATTTTTATAATTAGTATTTTCTTTTTATTCCCTAAAAATATGGAAACCACATTTTAAAAGCCATTCCAAACTCTTTGTTCTAATGTCATATTTTTTTCAAATTTCGGGTCAGTTTTTTGAATATTTCTTCTTTCAACTTAGCATCAGATAAGGCATCATCAATATCAAACTATTCTCTTTCTTAAAATACTGTAAAAAAACTTGTTCTCTTTTTCGATACCAAGAAAATGTAGTTTCAGCATCCAACAAATTGTTTTCTTTTAAGCGTGAAATGAATAAATCTGCAGCATTTTTGGGTACCAAATCTTTAAGTTCTTGCTGCATGAATGGTCGAGGATCATTTGTAGAGTTAAAAATCTCACCACTGCTAGGAAGATCACTATGTTCGGAATTCTGAGATAGGGGCATATCCAAACTCTTGTTGTTGGAAGGAATTAGTATAGGTAGTTCGGGTCCATGAGTAATTAATTTTGTTAGAGACGACACATCAGGATATAATTTTTTTGGTACGGTTTTTGATTAAACAATGGAAACAATCAACCTTTCACGAGAACAAAAGATGGAAGGCCTAGGTGCTATAATTGTAACAAACCAGGCCATTTCGCATCGAGCTGTTATAATAGGAGGAGTAATACAAAAGGAAATGGACGAAACCACTAGCCCCACGGCTTGTCCTGGCATCACAGGTGCCTAACAAATACGACAACAGAATCCTCACTGTAATATGGCAATAGTAAATGGAGAGAAAACAAGTATCATAGTAGACACTGGATCTGAACTAAATGTAATTAGAAAAAAAAACAATGTGAAAAAACTAGTTGCAGGTGATACCAAGGCCTTGGTAACCGTTGGAGATACCAGAGTTTCGACAGTAGGCCAATCCATGGTAGAACTTCAGATGGAAAAATTGAAAATTTTGTGTGAGGCAGTCGTAGTAAACACTTTACCTGCAGCATTTATATTAGATATGGAAACATTACGTAGGTTAGGAGTAGTAATACATTTAAGGGAACAATACTTAGCGTGTAACTTAGGATCTAAAGAATACATGATACCCCTAGAAACACAGAGAGGATGTGAAACAGAAATTTCGAGGATAGGCGTATGATTTTTTTGTTCCCGTCCCAACATACGCATACCAAATGACAATGATATTGTTTTTCCTTGCGTCCACTGCTTTAACACTTCAACACATAACCGACATACTTTAGGCGGAACCCACTGTTCTGGCCACCTAAAGATTGAACTTGAGCGAAACCTCCCACAACTGATAAATTTGATGGCGCTAGTTCGAGTTTCAGCTTGTATTACTCCGCGCGCACACGTAAATTCGAAATTCTAAAGGTGGGTCCAGATTTGAACGCGCATGGCGTGAGGACGCAGGTCTGTACTTCTACTCAACGTATGTTTTCAGCTCACGGGCCACTTCGAGCGCGCATGCTGTGAGCCATCGGCTGTCGGTTTTTGGTCACCTCTCAAAAGAAAAATCATTCGTGCGTGTGTTCTCAGTTTGGGCATACTTTCTGTACTGCTTATTCACTACGTTTATTATGTTGTGTTGCTGATTTTGTTTTGGAAACGCTCTGGAATTAATATGTATTTTCGAAAAATACCCTGTTCTATGGAATCCCAAAGATAAATATTACTATTCTAAAGACAAAAAATACATGATGCTTTGGATGAGATTGTGAAAGAAATGAATATGGAAGCGCGAGTGCTTAGACGAAAATGAATAGCCTCTTGGGTTCCTCCGTAGCCAAAATAAGGCAATGGTAGTAAAACTATTGGAAAAGATACAGGTGTGTAATAATAAACATACATTTAGATCTTGTTAATACTAAATGTTTTTGAAGTTATACTTCTATTCATTCACTCGGTGAAAAAGATTTGTGTACAGTTAAATGGGAAAAATCATTACATATGTAATGGTGTGAGTAAGAGAGATACAGACACACTTATAAAGTATATTGGTCGGTAAAAACAAAGATGAAATATTTATCACAAGTTATTAGTCATAACTACAAGTCCTTTGAAAACCGTTTCAACATTCAGTACATTGAAAAGAGATAGATATACAAAAAACAGTCTGAGTTAATGTTTTGGAATATCATAGTAACGTATTACATTGTGTTTGACAAATTATTTTATAATTCTGTCACCTAAGTTAACATATAAAGTTTAGTATTTTATATTAATAATATTAATAATAATATTCAGTAATGAGTATTGTATTGTAGTCTAAAATACCGTCACATGGTTGCATTTTATCCTGCACTATGCTTTTGAGGTTGTTGGCTACATAAACAGAATTTTTACGAATAGTCGAGGAAATAAAGCACCAAAACCTCCGAATTTTGTAACGTAAGATGGATCGGAATGCGTTTTTTGCATTGGATTCGTTAAAGTATCAGGAAATTTGTCGCTATATTTTATAATGTAAAAATGGAAATTGCAAGAGAAAACTTATAACTCGGTAAGTATTGCTGAAAATGGGTTCAATTTATTTACTCGGGGTTTTTCGAGTCGCTGAACACGAATATCACGATTCCGAAAGTCTCCGCGGCACTTGGTGTCCAGGGTATTTACCTCTTCTCCTGGGGATTTATGTAAATTCTGTACGAAATCAGTACACACTTGGTACTCGGAGGTTTTTTAAGTCGCTAAATACGATTATAATAATGGCGATGGTGTTCGAAACACCTGGTGCTTAAGACGGACCCCGTCTCCAGAAATTCGATACAAAAAAAGTGTGCACACGGTACTAGGAGGTTTTTGGGGTCGCTTACCACGAATATCATATAATGAGTTTGCTAAATCATTCGCACACAAATTTATGAATCCATGCGCGTGCATAGAAGTATATAACTTCTGCCGGCAGTCCCACTGACTAACACACTAGTTTTTTTTTCAAGGGTGAAATATGTGTATATATCAAAATGGTTTGCCATTAATAGAGACGCGAATAAACGTAATGTTAAAACGAGACGTTCTTTCACTTTGATATTTTTTCGAAATAGAGTATTTTGCTTTGCTATTTAAGGTCCTTTTTTGTTTATTAAGATTTCCAAATATCGGGGTGACATTCTGACGAAATTTTTAAATTGATCCGACTCTTCGAGCTCCATGTCACGAAATAAATTCTCAGTACTGTTTTGACTTCTAGATCTGTATAGTTGAGTCATCCACCAACGTCAGTGTTTCTTTTTCTTTTTAATTGCCGAATTAATTATTAAAACAACAGCAGCGGAAACTATCAACATTTCTTTCGGAATTTTCACGATTATAAAGAAAGTCACCAATAAATGTGAATATGGAGCAACCTAAACACATACACCTTTTATCGCAAAAACACCCGAGAACACTGAAACGAGCAAGCTCGAATACAGGCGTCCTCACGCCATGTGCCCTCAAACCTGGAACCGCCGTAAAATTTTTATGTGCGCAAATATCGTTATTCGGTATAATTTTAACGTCGTTATCGTAATTGTGCGCTTTACTTTATGCCATAGATTATGTCACGGCTGGTCAAAGGCTATGGAATGATTGGTCATACAGCGAGCGTATAAATTAACATTGAAAAGTTATTTATTATAAGTAGACTGTGTATGGAAGATTTCTTATTAATATAATATGCCGATAAAAAAAGTGACTTGTTACAATAAAAAAGGTTATATTTTCCATCGCAGACCTGAATAATTAAAGGGGTGGAAGCACTAATTTTTTGAGACAGCGTGTCTCGGAGACAGAAGTGTCACCAGCAATCTGCTATAAAATGAATTAGCATATAATATCGCTTTATTATTTAGAACGGTATAAGTTTACATGAAGGCAACTGAAAACCGGCCAGAAAACATTTAAGTTCAAAGATAAAATTTTGTCCTACTACATCAGAATTGGATCATCAATGATTGGAAAAATATTCTATTCTCCGATGAAACTAGAGTTAGTAAAGCTCCAGATAGACGTAATCGTGTCTGGCAAAAGAGAGAAGAAAGGTTTGCAATCTCTCTTTAAGTAACTTTTTGGTGGTGGCTCTAAATGGTTTTTGGTGAAGGGGAAGGAGCGGATTTGCGTTATGTTTTTACGGAGTTGGTCATTACATGTACGAGGTCTATGAACGACCAATATTACTTAAACAGTATTATTGTCAAACATACAAATGTTGGAAGCACAACTTTCTTATGGCGAGTTACGCAAAGAGCGACTCGATCGTTGAGACGTATGAAGTGTTAAAACTATCTAACGCACCTAACAATCTGACCCGAACACACAGACGGAACTAGTTTTATGTCATATTATTCATATGTCTTTTCAGTAAAACGATACTTCAGAGCGTTAAAATAACTATGCTTCCCTCTCGCGTTGCTTATTGGTACTTACTTATACCTACATTAGAATTAGATATGTTGTTTCATCGATATGCATTCGCCCTCTCAAGCTTACATCGCTACTATACTACTGTCACTCCTGGGGGGATGGGGTAGTGTGCCATAGTGTTTTGGATGAGGGGTAGCTTACTGAAGGCACTTCCCACCCAGGTCGTGGTTATCTACCCCTGGTTAGGTATCCTGCTGAGGGCAGAAGACTAACCAAGGGAAAGATAATATAAACAACAGGAAACAAACAACAAATATATTAACAAAGAAACAATAACAATGAATAATTAAATATAACTAACGAATAACTAAATAACAAATCTTAACTAATCTTACCAAATAAACTACATGGTGGCATGTCACACTTACTCACGAAAATACGTCAAGAGTCACAACGGCCCAGACCCAAGGGTCTGTTTTAGGGATACCCCAAAGGGTGACCCTTACAGACAACCTCAGACTCCGAACTCCTCGAGTGCGACCTCAACGACGCTCTTTTATAGCCAATTCATACGCTACGTGAGAATAAGAATTAAACTATATAAGGTCGCCTTGAAATCTAACGTACTGATTTTGACCTGGATGATTACAATACAAAATAATACAATGAAATATAAAACAATTAAACTATCCTATTATCGTATGTGACACTACGAAGTACACAAAGCAGACGGCGACTGCGCACACTGGAGCTACAAGTCTTTTTTGATTCAAAATAATCCAGAGGTCATAAATTTTAAAAAAACTTGATAGAGAATATTTTGTTTTACAGTAATGAAGAGACCTACGATGAAAATAGCGATTTCTAAGTGATTTTGAACCTGGCGTTCTCAGTGTGCGACAGCAACACCACCCGCGAACCGACGAGTGAAAGCTAGATTATACATTTGCCACGTGCCATACCACGCAATTCTCTATAACTTTTTTTCAATATTTTTATTTTACCATGCTATTAATTAGGTTTTTTCTTATCCACGTAATTAGTCTCTTTGTTACCCCCGTAAAACAGCTGATTTACCCCCGCAGGAGTAATTATCTCCAGGTTAGGAACTGTGTGTTTATATAAACAAAATATACTTGTCTTGATATACAAATATTTTCAGAGTTGTCTAGACACATCAGAACCATTTCCTTCACCGCAACCACCAATAATCATCGAACCGGAACCCACAGTACAATTACAAGAACAAGATACTGGTCGTACATTCCTGGACACAAATATAATGTGTAATTCCCCATCTGCAAATTATTACAAACCCACCGATGAACCGGAACCGTGGGATATTACCCAGTTAAATATAGAAGCCAGCGTCATGTGTTTGGTGAGCAAAGTGAAATTTCTTTGCGGACGATGCAACAGTCCGGCTGTTAGGTTAAAACCGAATATGAGAAATTCAAAGAAAATTATAATGGATCAGCCTCCCGGTTCAAAATGTAATATTATCAATAAGGAAGCCGAAGCAGTTACTAAAGCTGTTAGTAAAATTGTTAAGAATGGTGAGTATTAATTTTTCTTTGATCATTTTCATTATTTATTAAATAATAATTTTATACGATTTTTACAATTGTGGCAACTTTTTCATTTTTTTAAGATTTTCAGCACAAGCGCCAAAACATTTCATAAGAAGCATATCTTTAAGCCGGCTCGCACACCTGAGCAATATGCAACTAGCAACATGCAATAAGCAATATTATCGACAATGTGTTTTTCCATTATATTTTTGTTGATCTCGCACACCGACGCAATACGATATCGCTACCGCCTTTCTAGAGCAACATATGTTGCTAGCAACACGACGTGCCGGTTGAAAAGCAACTATATCGCCCATAATTTGTCAATATTTTGTTCATCAAGCAGTGTTAGATCATTAAGAGTTTTTTGGCGAACCAAAACCGAACCTTTTGGTTAGATGGCGACGAGAGGCATCGTCGGATGTATTGATACGGCGATTTTGAAACTGTGTGGGATGCGTCTTTAATTCTTGAGCACATATACTGGCTCCATGTTTACTCAACGCTTGAAATGCTGGATGAATACAATATCGTCTTATTTTTCTTTTTTTCTTAAAATTTGCCACAAAATTATCACTTCGTGTTCATCAGACGACATTTTATTGCTTTGGTATGGGAAGTACAACAAAATATGTTTCCTGTTGCTAGTTGCATATTGCTCCGGTATGCGAGCCGCCTAATTAATATTACTTATTAGTTTGTACTTTTGACGATTGTTGACATTCATCACTTTCCTCCTATATTAAATCGCCTGATAGTTTTGATTCTTTAATTACAGCTTTAAAAATTAATAAAAAAAAATAATACATAATAACTATACGTATATGTTTGCATATATTTATTATTTAATAATAATTCAATCATGATTTTTCGCATGCATGCGTGTCAATTAGTTTTACCGCAAACTATGTTACGTAATATGAAGAGTATCCATTATATTCCAGGAACAATCGAGTCTGATTTTTCAATTCATTGTTGGTCGATATTTAATTGGAGAATTTAGTGATAAAGTTTTTTTGAAATAGATTATAAAAGTGGCACAGTCATTGGGATAGCTACAAAGTATTTATCGTGATAAACTTTAATTATTCCTATAGTGAAGTGCTATAATCGTATTTCAAGACCAACAAAACAACAGTAAAAAGAAAAAAAGAAGTAGTTTGGACTTGAAGGCAGATTTGTTTTATTAAATGCCAGTATGTATGATCTAGAGAGTTTGATTCAATACTTCAAAGTGAGAATACTCTCCAATTTAAATCACTATTTTTTAACACAATTAACTATGAAAATAATATTGAAATCTCCATTACAATTTTCTCAAAAGTTCATACCGAAACTATTCCATATTTTAATAACCATGAAAATGAATTGATTTTTTAAAACGTAGAAAGCATAGTTACTCATTTTTTTGACAGGTCTGTCTAGTCTTGGAAACTATCAAAATGTGATAATTTTTAGAACTGCCATAAGTAAATTAATAGTATTAGCTCGTGAAGTTGTTAACATTAGTGGTTCCATTTAGGGATGCTCACGATAGATCCATGTTTTAAAAACATCAATATTATGTTTTCGATAATCGATTTTTACATCGATATATTTTTTTTCGTCAATATCGATATTTATCTAGATATTATGTTTTTAGCGATGTTTTCAGAAAATTGTTGAAAATTTTCATCATTTTTAATCAGTTAAAACAAACTTTTCGAATCAATGTCTTCTTCCTATTGCTCATCCCGAAATCCGTAGAATTGATTTCAATACAATAATACATTGGGAGCGCCATCTGTAATTAAAGTATTGAATCTACATAGACTAGAGACTAGACTATAGTGGAGAGCCGAATTAGTTGAGACTGACGGACTGACGTAAGTACATACGAATTGAAACGAGTTACACCTCGGCCCATCTTTAAGCAACACGAAGTTCCAGTGGAGTAGTTATTTTATTAGTTTTAAATCAAATAATATAACATAATATAAGTATATATAAAACTGAATGTTTGTATGTACTCAATGAATTCTAAAACTACTGGACCGATTATTATGAAAATTGGTATGTATATGTATTTTTCCACGGAGAAGGTTTGTATGATATGCTCATTGATGCCACTCGCCACCAGGTGGCGCTGCAGAGTAGCAACTTCTGTCCCGTTCAACCGATTGTCATAAAAATTGGTATGTATATGTATTTTTCCACGGAGAAAGTTTGTATGATATGCTCATTGAAGCCACTCGCCACCAGGTGGCGATGCAGAGTAGCAACTTCTGCCCCGTTCAACCGATTGTCATGAAAATCAGTATGATGATGTATTTTTAATTAAAATCTAGAAATCCTTTTTGGCTATTAGTAAACAGTATCGAACATTTCTCAATAGATGAAGATTGGAAAAGAATTTGGTTAAGTGAGAACGTTTTTAACCGAGGTTTAGTAGAAGATCCAACAAAACCACCACCTGGATTCAAACATCCTAGAAATATCTGGTGTAAATTAAACCGTCTACGCACTGGTCATGGACGCTGTAATTCCACTCTCTTTAAATGGGGTGTTGTAGAAAGCCCATTATGCTCGTGCAATATAGCCGAAGAAACTATTGAACATTTAGTCAATGAATGTCATCTTACAAGATTTGCTGGCGGTTTCAAGAATTACATGAATTGACACAAAATGCCATTGAATGGCTCACACAAATCAAGAGTCTTTGAATTTGCAGCAAGTAGATCTGATTAAGGTTTTTTTTCTGCGGTTTTTCCCTTAATCTCCAACACGAATGTGAGAACTGACACCCTTTAAAAACTTTCCGCAGATACAATATTTAGAAGAGTGTTTTCTCTATAGAACAAATTCTTCAAATTTAATGACTATATTATTGTTAATAACATATATTGTACTACTACTATTTCATACGAATATATATAATGGGTAAGATGAATATGATATTCGTATTAATGGAAGTTACCACCAGATGGCGCTTCCATGTATCAAATTCAATACTGATTAATAGATATCTATACGAATTCGTATAAATATAAGTTCTGTTAAGGCACATGATTTTGATTTATTAGTGTTTATATCACTTTTATGTGATATATTTCTGCTATGTACAGTTCAAGATGTTTCTCCTATGTATACTTGGTTGCAATTAAGGCAATGGATTTTATAAACTACGTTTTGAACTTTCGTTTACTGTTAGTGGATCTTTTATAGTTTAGAAATAGTTTTTATGTTCTTTGTAGCTGTTTTAGAATTTTCGATGTTTTTAAATAGTTTTAGCAGTTTTTTTGTTAACAGGTTGACTGCCATATATAAACGATAAAAAATGACCCATACGCCAAGGGAAGAATAGTTATAAAAATGACCTTTTAAAAGATATGTTCTATATGTTTGTACAAAATTCATCAAAATAATAGCAGTTTTCCAAAAAAAACTGTCAGCGGTCGTATACGCCCGCCCGAGCATAGGCGGCATATTTATGTCATTGTTGCCAGCGGTCGTATTGACAGCGGTCGTTTTATTCGAGTCGTAACTTGTCAGTGTGAGACGTATCAGTTCAGTTTCGTTTTGATCTTGGTCGCTGTTTGATGTGCACGTGCCGCCATGAGTAATCGTAGTAGAAAAATTGTTGAACTAGCATTGAAAGATGGCCAAAAGTCAGGTAATATTCATTATTTACCTTTGAAATATACATTCTCAAATACAGTAGTGGCAAAAAGTTTGGAAACTTTTGTCCGCTACTGTAGATATAAATATTTTGAATCATATGCCACTTTTTCTATCCCTTCCAGGTGACGAATCTGATCCATATAGTTCATTTGACTCTGATCTTGACCCCATGTTTTTGCCGTCTAGTGACGAAGAAATATTATCTAGTTCAGATTTCTCAGATTCAGAAGAGGAAATCAAAAATTCCAGTCTAAAGAAATCTAAGCCCAAACGCAAATTGCAACCCAAAAAGACAGTCTCAAAAAAAATGAATACTGGAGAAAATAGGTTTTTGGATCAACCATGCTGTTCCAAATCAGTTTTATCCGATGATGTCTCGCACCAAGAAACAGAAGCCGCTAACGCCACAATCAGTTTTCCATCTGATTCTATGGAAACAAACAAGAAGAGTTCATCAGTAGATCTGGAGCAGGATCAACAACTGGAAGAATTCTTTGAAGTTGAGACTCTAGCTCAAGCCAAACCACCAAATATTGAGGACATCCAGGGATCTGACAATGAGGTTGAAGTTAACCAAAATGTTTTAGAGCATACGTGGACGCAGCCAATTGGAAATCATCAAGAATTCGAATACACTGCAGAGGGTGGTTTACATGGAAATTACGCCGCAATACTGATAAACGATTTGTCGCCTTACACATGTTTCCGTACTTTCCTTGACGATGAAATCATTGATGAGATGGTAAATCAGACAAACCTATATGCCACCCAAGTTTTGTGTGATCCGAACGACGTGAAGACAGATTCGAGACTACACAGATGGGCTCCAACTGATAGAAAAGAAATGATTCGATTTATTGGTGTAGTGGCTTACATGGGTTTGGTGAAGATGCCTTCGTTGGAAAAGTATTGGAGTAATGACGACCTATATAAGAATGTGATTATACCAAAAACCATGTCCAGAAACAGATTCCAGTTACTTCTCAGAATGTGGCACTTCTCCGATAATAAAAGTTGTCCAGAAGGGGATCGTCTTCATAAGGTGAAGCCATTAGCAGAAAAACTTGTCAACAACTTTCAAAGGATCTACACTCCTGGCCGGACATTTTGTATTGATGAGTCCATTATTCCTTTTCAAGGGCGATTGCTATTCAAGCAATATATTCCACAAAAAACCCATAAATATGGAATAAAACTTTTCAAGTTATGCAGTGACAATGGGTATACGTGGAATCTGCGAATATATGCCGGAAAAGAAAAAGGTGATGGCAACGCTTCTGTTTCAACAAACATTGTGATCAATCTCTCCAGGGACCTACTAAATTCTGGACGAACCATCATAGCTGACAACTATTATACAAGTCTCGAACTCACAAATATTTTGTTGGACAGTAAGACACACTATATTGGTACCTTGAGAGCTAACCGGCGTGGAAATCCGAAAGAAGTCGTACAAAAAAAATTGAAGAAAGGGGAAGTATTCGGACAAGAAAACGAAAGAGGCATATGTGTCTTGAAGTGGAAAGATAAGAGGGATGTTCTTCTTCTCACCACTAAGCACACTGTTGAAACAGTGAATGTCCAGCGGCGCACTGGTATGGTTCAAAAACCGAAGGCCATAATCGAATATAACGAAGGAAAATCGTCGATTGATCAATCTGATCAGATGACCAGTTATAATTCACCCTTAAGAAAATCCCTAAAATGGTATAGGAAACTTACCATAGAATTTATTTCGGGTACAGCGCTTGTGAATTCCCATATTGTATACAACCAGCTTGCTGACAAAAAAATTAAAATTACAGAGTTTCGTGAACAAGTAGTGAGATCCTTTCTGACATATGATGAAACCGCTCATGAAAATAAAACAAAGCA
Organism: Altica lythri; assembly: GCA_964028335.1. Classification (NCBI taxonomy): domain Eukaryota; kingdom Metazoa; phylum Arthropoda; class Insecta; order Coleoptera; family Chrysomelidae; genus Altica; species Altica lythri. Next base: position 2,655,320 of record OZ034806.1, on the reverse strand, counting down.
GAGACCATCGAGGAAATCAGCAATCCATAAGTTCCTCAAAAAACAAGGGCCTTTCGATAAAGTCCGGAAGTACTGTAAAGGTTGTTATGCAAAAAAAATTCAAGGGAAAATAACCAAAAACCAAGTCAAGAAGGTTGTAACATATTGTGAAACATGCGAAGACCAGCCTCATTTGTGTTTGGAATGTTATAATATCTTACATTCAAAGTAGTTATAATGTTTTTGTAGTATTCAAACCCCTTTTCACTTGTTTTGTTTCGTGTAACTGCATTAATTTGTCAATAAAAAGTAAAAAATAAAATATGCCGTTTTTTTTCAATAATTTTTCGACAATTCCAAAACTCGCAGTGATATGCGAGCCTCGTAGGCCAGAGCGGTCGTATACCGTACCTTAAAACGTTATAGATAGGACCGCTGGCAAATGAGGATCGATAGTTTTATATGGTGCATAGCGGTCGTATACGACCGCCATGGCATATTGGCATGTTTACATGTCGGTCGTATACGACCGCCGTGGCAGTCAACCTGTTAAAGAAGGAATATATTGAATAGATTTCCACCCCACGATTTACCTTCGATTATTACGTCTACAGTCAAAATACCAAAACTTTATATATATGTACATATATATTTTTAGGTAATAAATTTACCGATGGATTGGATATAAATAAAATTAATGATTGGGCAGCGGAATTACGACCAAGTATGCGTAAATTACGGTTAGCTATGGATGGATTATTAAAAACAGCGAGATTAACACATTCTGTATTTCGAGTACAAGAAAGTCCAAAAGTAGCACAAAGGTTCTGCAATGTACGTTATAGAAGAGATGTGTGTTTTTCCCAATCGGTAAGTTAATAAAATCTTTAGTTACCTTTTACAAAAGTATTTATGTATTATTCTTGAAACTGAAATGTTCAGATTTTGTTCGCATATTTTTTATAATATAATTAAAATAATTTGACAAATATCTCAATTTTTATCCGTAAACTAAACACAATCAATCTATTGGTGAAAAATTTTTATAAAAAAGTATACAATTTTCTAACGTTTATTTTTATAGATTCTGGACTTAAGAAGCTTTTCTTTTTCTTGAAATTTTTTACGTTCATTTGCTTGACTGCTTTTTCATCATTCATCATTCATTGAGGTAACAATCATTCAAATAATAAAAAAAGGAATATATAAAAAATACATACAAGTCAGTGCGCACACAAGAGGTATATACACTATATCCTATATCCAATAATTGAATGTATACAGTATAGAAACCAGTTTATATTAGAACCAAGGAAGAAATTTTGAGAAGCGGTTTTTCCAGGAAGTCTTTAAGAAAATGGGAATTTGTAAGAAGAGTACTACTCCACTTCATCCTCAGTCTAATGAAATGGTTGAAAGAAAGAAGCGAAAATTGATCAATTTTTCATCAAATTTTACCTCCGAACATCAACGAGACTAAGACGAACACATTCCTTTATTTCTAATGGCATCCCGATTAGCTGTCCCTTAGGGAGATGAGATTTATGTGCGATTTGGTGTTTGGTTACCGATCCGATGAAGATTTGTCTGGCGAGAGATCCGTATCCAATCCACAGGAAAAGATGGAGCATGTTCATCAGCTAGTTCGTAACAATCTACAGTATGATTGAATGAAACAAGGTCCGAGTAAAAGAAAAGGGGATAATCGCGTGACAGAAGATTGAAAATCAGACACATTTATCGGAGATCTTTTCTTTTAACGACATTGTGATTACTCATCAATAGAATTTACAAACTCTCTTAATCGTAATTTAAAAAAGATATATTTACCCAATATTAGTAAACAAAGTGAAATTTGATGTCGGTTTTCTCGATAAAATAAACGCTACAAGTAAAGTATAACTTAAAAACATGCTCATTAATTTGCATAAAACAACAAATGCATATTTTTAAACTTACCAATTTAGCAATCTAATTGTGAATAAAATTTACATTTTTTTTTTAGTTGACTTCGTTGGTGGCAGCACTATTAACAAAGTTATGGTGTCACAAACCTGATCCAAATTTCGTGACTTTGTTGATCGGCTTGGGACCTTTGGCATATTTTGAAGGTTTATTAAGTTATTACGGAAACGAAATTGATATGTGGGGCGATATGTCAGTGGCCATCGAGGATTTAAAAACAGTATTATTTATTTTAGGTATGTAAAAATGTTGTTTAATCTTACATTATTTATTTATAAATTGTAACAAAGATAAAACTTAAGAGGTAAGTAATTAATATAATTAAATTTACATATATAGTTCCTTTTAGCACCTAAATTAAATTTAATAAATGGGTCATGTACATTATAGAGCCCAAATTTGAATTGACCTAATTTTGTACTAGAACTGACCAAATATTGAACAAATTAACATCATCAGGATTATTAAATTTACGAGTTACAGGGGGATATTTACCGTAAAAAAACAAATCATTATCCCTATTAATGGAATTTCGGAAATTACACCTTTTTAAGTTCCAGGTTCACTAATTTCTAATCGTTTTGATAGTGTCCATACTGAAGAACCTAACTAGAATATATAGATCCGAGAAAACAGAAGAAAAAACAAAATATCGTACAAATTTTGAAAAAAGGGCCAAAATGAGAAAGAAAGTAAAACCAAAAAAACACGATAAAAACGAATAATAAATCAGAAATACTGAGATACAGAAAAAAACGTAAAAATTAAAAAAAAAATTCGAAAAGAGGTTGACCTTAAAGGCCATCCTTGCAACTTCCCGCTAGTTTTAACCGTAAAGCTATGATAGTAACGTGACGTACTCTGACGTTTTTGACTTTTTTTGAAATGTTTAAAAAGCCATAACTTATTAACGCGTTATCCGATTTTAATGTTCAAAATGGCATTCGACGCAGTTTTTTGAGACCTAAAAACGTTACAAGGAGCACAAAATCGATTAGTCAAAAAATCTCTAAGTTATTGAAAAAAAACACTTTTTGAAATTTTTCGACAACGATATCTCACGAACGAATCAACCGATTTTAATTTGCAAAACGGCATTTGACGTGTTTTTTTAAGCTTGAGAGCTGATTAGGTTATGAAATTGATCGATGTAATGGCCAAAAAGATATACCCCCATAAAGGTGGCTGACCCAAAGTGGAGAAATTTATCGAAATTTATATCAAAATTAGGTGCTTTTTAGGTGCTATTTAGGTGCGCAAAACGAAAATTAGGTGCACTAACCGTTTTTGAAATATTTACGAAAAACTATGGGACCGCCAGCCTTTAACAACCTAGCTGACCCATAATAAAAAAAAACAAAAAACTAGGATTGAATAATCTTTAAATTAAGTGCTAATTAAGTGCTTTTTAAAACACGAAACATAAAATAAAAAATTTAAAAATTTAACGTATTAAAATTGAATATATTGATTGTGTATGGCAAAATGTCACATTTCTTCTTACACTTTGAACCAAAATGGACATCGGCAGTTTAAGAACAGTTAGAAATCGGTAAAAAAAATTTGTCTCGTAATTTTTTTAATGGATAATTCGGAAGGTCACCACTAAAAATTTTTTTTATTTTTTTTTTTAACTCGGACCGCTGAGCTGAGACTTGCAACCGGTCAGTTATAAAAAAATGTTAACTATGTTAAGTACAACTAAATTTGATGTACAAAAAGTGTTGAAAATAAATATTGTTTAATAGAAAAATTGATAATTTTTTGAAAATTGTTACGGGTTGAAATAACAATTAGAGATAATTGTTGAAAATAATGATAGTTTTCCATCTCTACTCTAAAATAAGCAAGGTTAAATAGGTTAGTTCAACATTCGTTGATTCCTTTGTTTTACTACTTTAATTTTTCTCTTAGATAGAACATTTCTAGCAAAAATTTAAATAAAAAAAATAATTACCTATTGAAACGTTTTTTACTTGTTCGAATTTTTTAGTTGAAATGTCTTGGAGTAGAAAAGTAATGGTATAAATAATTTTTGAGTAATTCAGATAGGTGCGCTTCATTTTGAGTAGAGATAAAAAACGGCAGAGAAGTTTTGAGTCGAGATAAAAGTCAATTAATTACCGGAGCTACGCGCAAAAAAACTAAGGAAATTTTATGGGATTATTTCGTAGGTATTTGTACCAGTTAAGTGCTTAGAAAGTGCAGAATGACACACTTTGTTAAAGACTTAAGAATTTCTAGTTGACTTGGCTCAACAGCGGTTTGTTCTGCTATTGCGTCTGTTGCCCTTACTGAGCACTTAAATATTTCACAAAAAGTTTTTTATAATAATTATTATATTTGGAAGTGACCGGTAAGAAGTATCAGCTCAGTGATCCCAGGTCAAAAAATTAAAAAAATTATTTCATTTTGGACTTAAATCTCTGACAAAGTGAATTTTATATTAATCATCATTTCCGGAAATGACCGGTTGCAAGTCTCAGCTCAGCGGTCCGAGTTAAAAAAAAAATGAAAAAAATTTTTAGTGGTGACCTTCCGAATTATCCATTAAAAAAATTACGGGACAAAAAATTTTTACCGATTTCTAACTGTTCTTAAACTGCCGATGTCCATTTTGGTTCAAAGTGCAAGAAGAAATGTGACATTTTGCCATACACAATCAATATATTCAATTTTAATACGTTTAATTTTTAAATTTTTTATTTTATGTTTCGTGTTATAAAAAGCACTTAATTAGCACTCCATTTAAAGATTATTCAATCCTAGTTTTTTGTTTTTTTTTTTATTATGGGTCAGCTAGGTTGTTAAAGGCTGGCGGTCCCATAGTTTTTCGTAAATATTTCAAAAACGGTTAGTGCACCTAATTTTTGTTTTGCGCACCTAAATAGCACCTAAAAAGCACCTAATTTTGATATAAATTTAGATAAATTTCTCCACTTTGGGTCAGCCACTTTTATGGGGGTAAAAGATATGCCCAAAAAACCTCATTTTTACCCATTGTTTTTTTTCGGTTATTTTAAAATTTTTCGAAATCTACTGGTTCGAATCGGTTTAAACTTACAGGGAATCTAAGTTAGATGGAACTCTTTGGAACGCTTTTTATTTCATTCCGATCGGTCAACCCGTTCAAGTTATAAGAGGTTTACATACATCCACACACACATCCACACGTACATACAGACACCCTCGCAAAAATAGTCAGGGGAGGTTCCAAATATATCAAAACGTTGAGATCTGATGAAAACTCGATTTTCGAAAAACGGGGTGAAACCAATAACTTCCCGATTTAAAAAAAAAATTAATTTTTTTTAGCGGGTAGTTCAAAAAACGGCAAAAGAAATCATTGATAATAGGCGGTACGAAGTTCGCTGGGCCAGCTAGTTAATAATAATAAAGACGTAGAAAAGATCCTCTTATAGATTGTATTTAGTTTTTTTACCGAAATCACTGAGGTCAAAATTATAATATGGTATCTACATAAGTAACTGGTAACTGATAAAGATACATTTATTATAAATCGATTCATAAAAAGTGAAGAAGTAGCGGTTTTGTTTCTATTTATAAAAAGGCAGGTTAATTTCATCGACGGGGAGATATCTAAAAAAGGTCAAGCTGGTGGGTTTGAATGTATTTTGAAAGGGAAATTAGATCGTTAAGTACATATTAAGAGAAAGGCAAATGGATACGTTTATTGGTTTATACATATACTGACAGTTTTATATTGATTTTTTTTATAAATTCCTCGAATAAAAAATTAGATAAAATATCAAAAATGTAACTGTGGTGGATATTATTTTTATTATTATTACATTATGTATAGACGGCAGAGCCGTTCAAACAAACAAATGTTAATACAAAATATAAGCTAGAACTTATTTAATTCTGTCTGAAGAATTTTTAAAAGCAGTTACAAAGGTAGCGTCGGCCACAAAATTAGGAAGCGCCTTCCAATCTCTGAAAATTCTGTTTGTAAGAAAGTGTTGTCGATGAATACGATTCCACAGATGGTCACTGAGCATAAATCAACGAAGGTCATCTCTTTAAAGTTGAAAGTTGTGAGCTCCGTTCTACTAATACCTAGGACGCATTTGAGTTATTGTGCAATTTTCCTAAAGTGATAGGGAACTTTTTCCTTTATATCGTTAACGACATTACCCAGTAAACCTGTTCTAGCTTAACATGAATTTTTGAGTTTGAGAAAAGACGGAGCAGTCATAGCATGTACTTCAGTGTTTCCACCCCTTGTTCACATAGGTCTATCAAGATGGCAGTGAAAAGTCGGCAGAAACCATCGAAACATGATTGGGAATTTGTAGCTAAATAGTTGCTAATTAGTTGCTAAAATCACGATTTTGTAGCTCTATTCAGTTCCACAAAAAACAAGTTACTGCTATCTTTACAACAAGCTAGCAGTAAAATGACAGGACTGGCCCAAAAAAAATGGACTAATGCGTGTGAATTTGTTGCTAATTTGTTGCTCAAAACCAGTACAGGAAAAAATTCGAAAAACCCCAGAATCAGCTAAAAATTGTTAATAATAACTACCAACCAGTGTCCCTGCTATAGTAATATACAGTTTGTATTGACACATTGATATTATGGATTTTGTTGCTGGTCGCAGATGTCATCAGCAGAGCCCAGAGAGCCAGCAACAAAATAGAAATGAAAAATCGGCCCAATCGGGTAACCGATAACTAACTCCTAGTGTCCATGCTATCGTGACACGCAGTTATTATTGACATAACTCTGTCATGGATTTTGTTGCTGGTTGTGAAAAGCATCAGCAGAGCCCAGAGAGCCAGCAACAAAATAAAAATTAAAAATCGGCCCAACCGGGTGACCGGTATCTAACTCCTAGTGTCCATGCTATTGTGACAAGCAGTTATTATTGACAGAACTTTGTCATAGATTTTGTTGCTGGTTTTGAAAAGCATCAGCAGAGCCCAGAGAGCCAGCAACAAAATAAAAATTAAAAATCGGCCCAACCGGGTGACCGGTATCTTACTCCTAGTGTCCATGCTATTGTGACAAGCAGTTATTATTGACAGAACTCTGTCATGGATTTTGTTGCTAATTGTGAAAAGCATCAGCAGAGCTCAGAGAGTCAGCAACAAAATAAAAATTAAAAATCGGCCCAACTCGTGACACGCAGTTATTACTGACAGAACTCTGTCATGGATTTTGTTGCAGGTTGTGAAAAGCATCAGCAGAGCTCAGAGAGCCAGCAAAAATAAAAATTAAAAATGGGTCCAACCGCGTGATCTATTGAAAACAAATTTATGATTTTTTTTTTGTTGTTTCATCATATTTTGAATTTTTTCTTGGAAGAATATAAAGGTCCTAAATGCATTCTAAAGGATTGAAAAAAAAAGAAATAAAAAGATTTTTTTCTCCTTTTTGTAATTATTATTGCAATATTGCAACAAGGATAATAAATTTTGGACTTTCTAACTAATCGTTTCTTGTAGAAAATTTATTAACAAACATTTTCTTTTTGTATAACTTTTTTCCAAAACTTATAGTTTAAAAATTATAAGCAAAAAAAGAAGAAAAAACAGTGATTTTTTTAATTGTTTTTTTATTTTTTGAATATTTAACAATGTTGCGTAACTTTTCCAGAAGGAGGATAGTTTTATTATTGTTGTATAAGTTGTTTTCAACTAATTTCAACAAAAATTAGCGGGTTCCCTCTCAAAAGCCAACTCAAAACAGATCCGCCCTGGTCTAATATAAAATTTAAAATTGTTGCGAGGGAGCAACTAATATTAAAGGCTATTTATTCTAAAACTATCGTTCGCTTTCGAGTTGTGGATCTGTTGTGAATTAGGCATGCGCACATCGTATACTGACAATTTGTTACCAACATGTTCCTGACTTGTCGCGGATAGGTTCCGCGAACGAAGCTAATTTTGCGTTTTCCGTTTTGACTTACATAAAAAAAAATCATAAGTGAAAATGACCGGTAATACAACCCCCTGAAAAAAAAATTATAAAAAAATATATACAATATGTATAAAAAATATATTTTAAATAGCTCATTTTTGGCCGATTTTCGTATATAGTTTATATATTTTAAAAATGTTCAAAATATATCTTAGAATATATATAAATACATGTATTCAAATACTTATACTAATATAAAAAATATATATATACAGTTCTGTCAATAATAACTGCGTGTCACAATAGCATGGACACTAAGAGTTAGTTACCGGTTACCCGGTTCGGCCGATTTTTCATTTCTATTTTGTTGCTGACTCTCTGGGCTCTGCTGATGACATCTGCGACCAGCAACAAAATCCATAACAGAGTTTTATCAATAAGAACTGCGTGTCGCGATAGTATGGACACTAGGAGTCAGTTAATGGTCACCCGGGCGGGCCGATTTTTAATTTTTATTTTGCTGTTGGCTCTCTGGGCTCTGCCGATGCTTTTCACAACCAGCAACAAAATCCATAACAGAGTTTTGTCAATAAGAACTGCGTGTCCCGACAGCATGGACACTGGGAGTTAGTTATCGGTCACCCGATTTGGCCGATTTTTAATTTTTATTTTGTTGCTGGCTCTCTGGGTTCTGCTGATGACATCTGCGACCAGCAACAAAATCCATAACATCAATGTGTCAATACAAACTGTATATTACGATAGCAGGGACACTGGTTGGTAGTTATTATTAACAATTTCTAGCTGATTCTAGGGTTTTTCGAATTTTTGCCTGTACTGGTTTTGAGCAACAAATTAGCAACAAATTCACACGCATTAGTCCAATTTTTCTGGGCTAGTCCTGTCATTTTACTGCTAGCTTGTTGTAAAGATAGCAGTAATTTGTTTTTTGTGGAACTGAATGGAGCTACAAAATCGTGATTTTAGCAACTAATTAGCGAATATTTAGCTACAAATTCCCACTCATGTTTCGATGGTTTCTGCCGACTTTTCACTGCCAGCTTTATAGACCTTGTTCACATCCCCAGTATAGTGAATTCTCAGCTACTTTCATCCTGAAGGGATTTTGTCGTAGTTGGCAATGACCACAATTGTTGGTTTTGGATTCTTATTTGTACAGCCTTAATGCTTGACTGTATTGAGATTTGTTGTCTGGTTGGTTAATATACTCTAAGATTTGTAAAAACCAAATTATAATACGACAGTACTCGTACGTTTCTATGAATGTTGGCTCCCACTATTGGTTTAATAGCAAAACTACGAACAGTCCAACCAAGCAGCAATTCCAGCACTCTGGTTGGTGTGTGTTATGTGATATCTGTAAATATTAATAATAATTATGGATTTATTCATAAACCACAACATTCACTTGCCTAACGTCTTTATTCATCACCTGTAGAATGAGATTGGTTATTACTGGTAGACAACCCATCCTTTAGTATTTATCATAATGTGTGCTGCTGATCTACAATGTGGTTTTTATGGCTCTTGTTACAAGAAGATCTGCTGATCTTTGGAGTTAGTTTAGTTTTCCAATAGTTATAGCAAGGTTGATTTTGGGCCACCAAACGACTTCATAGTCTTATAACTACTGTGTAGATTTATTTGATTACTTTGGGGGATATGATCCAGTTTGGTCAATGAACCAAGGCATTGTTCATAAGGTATTTATGCTCATATAAATAGATTTTCAATGTTAGTAAATCATTAGCTGGCTGTCGAGGGATATACTCAGATACTTCAACAAAATTTAATTCCGTATTGAGTAAACTATGTGCTTCTTGATTTTGTGAAAAGACTCATTTGCAATTACTTTTTACGCCTTGTCGTAATATGATAAAGAACGATATACATATACATAGCAAGTTCTCATTCTTTTGTGTTAATTATTATCCATCCACTTACTGTTGCAGCAAGATTTCTAATAGAGAGAATGTAGTAGTTTGGAAAACGCTAGTACTATAATACCTCGATCCGGCCAACCACAAAGTGGAGAGCTGTGTTCATAGATCTTCATGTCGGGTCTTTGTAACTTCTCTGTAGGGCATCCTGCCGTGCTTTTTTATATTTTTTAGGCGTCATCTCGGTTGATGAGGTCTCTAATTTTTGTTATTTACATATTAAGTATGCTGTACTCAGTCGTTTTCGGAAGTAAAGCCAGTAGCACTGCCTGCAGGTTTAGTGTTTTTACTCGAAATGGATGAAACTTGCACTGCGGGGTTGTTTGATCGGTTGAGGATTTTACGTTTATCTTTTTAATAAAATATTTTATTGTTTTTTATATATAATATATTTTAATTTTTGAACTACTGAACAACTCTTTTTACTAAAAACACTAAGGCACTATAGGTATTATCGTCAGCCGTTTTTTTTCCAATGTCACTTAAATCACGTGTCAGATCCATAGACAAATTAAGAGACTTTTTGAAACATAGCCCAAAGGCGCCAACATGTTTGTGCGCACTCCTGGAGGCGCAATCGCATTCTGTAGTGGTGAAAATTGGAACTAAACCAGCAAAATATGAAATATGATCAGCTGGTAGCCCGAAACAGCAGTTATGGCGGCATAGTGATAGGTTAAGTGTTAATAATTTTAGTTTAAAATACATTTAAGGTAGTTTTACCATAAAAAAGGTGTAAAAGTATAGTGAATAGTTTTGAACATGTCACTACCAGGTTATTTTGGATATAAATGCTGTGTTGTAGATTGTAAAAGTAAGTATTTTTATCCTGTATATGAAACATATTTTTATTATTAGAAGTTTCAAATATTTCTTTCAAATTCCTCACTCAGGGTAAAAAGGTTAACTGATTAAAATTGAATAATAGAAAAATAATATGTTTAAGTAAATTTATTGATTTTGATTTGTTTATATGCCAAGAGCATAAATCTTAGTTCTTTTTATAATAAGGAAATAAAATAGAGATCTTTTTAGATCGAGAGCAATCATTAAAGTTTATGTATTAGAAGTACTGCTCGTTTTTTTTTTTGTTTTAGATGCTATTCAGAAGAATGACCACTTTTTTGAGAAATGGTAAGAAAGAACTAGTCATCGGAACCATCTCTTTCCAATTTGTGTAAAACCCTATACCTATTAAAATATCTGTTAAACATATGTTAGATATTTATTATTAAGACTTAAATACATAACTTGTGCAATATTGTATTTATTTTTTATGTTTTTGTGTTCAAATAAAAATAGTAATTATTAAAACTTGATTTTCGTTGATTTTATTTTTACTAGAAAGGAAATATATACCTTATATTTTAAAATTTATATATTCTTGTTTTAAATCACAGTAAGAATATAAAATTTTAAAATATAAGTGTATCTATTCCAATATAACGTTTAAACTAGATAATGCTGTATATCCCGCCAATTTTTAAATCGATGAGCTTCTTCCAGGAGACCATGGCGCGCTGATGTCGGAACTTGTTGCCAACTTTATGTTAGGTACCAACATACCTGTTCTATTATCTCTGGTCAGATCATAGACAAATTAAAGAGACGTGCAATCGTATTTTGTAGTGGTGAAAATGGGAACTGAACCAGCTGGTAGCGCGAAAAGCGAAAAAGTACTTATAACGGTTTAGTGACAGAGTAAGTCCTAGTGGTTTTAGTTTAAAATAAACTTAAGGTACTTAAAGCATAAAAAGGGTGTAGAAGTAAAGTTTTAAACATGGTGCGCTAATGTCAAAACTTGTTGCCAACTTTATATTAGGCATCAACACATCTGTTCTATTCTCTCTGGTTTTGTGGTTGACATTGGACAAAACATGGCTGATGATAATACCTATGTTTATAGTGCCTTAAAAACAGTACTTCCTTCTTCTTACCAACCTTACTTAAAATACATCTTAACTATTATTTCCTTTTATATATCTAAACTACAGTCAGTTTTATATAAACTACAAATTATGGCTGTTGACCATATACATCAAAGTCTTAACATTGTTAGCCTCACTTCCTTTTCGCTTCAGAACCCTAGATCGCTTTGCTTTTGCGGTGCTGTGATGTATTAACCTGCCGAGGTGAGCATTACTGTTCAAGCCTCAGTAGGGTTAGGTTTTTTTTGTCACGACTTGGATCCATGTGATACCTCCGAGTAGCTAAGAAAACGGTTTCAAAAGAGACTTTATGCTTGATGCCTTACACCTTGACTTAGATTCAGCTGGTTCGCGCTGACGGCTTTCACAAAATATTTTGCGGTTTAAGTCCCTACCAGAATCAGGTTTTAGCTTCCCATAGCTGACCCGCTATCTGGAGACTCACCTGGTTGGTAGCTCAACCCTTAGACTCAAAAATCTTCAAAGATTATATCAATAACAATTTACAGTTCGTATTTTATAAATGTAAACTTAAATCTTCCTAACAACTTTTAAAAATCATCATATATTTATTATAATACAAAATTCTAAACTTGTCAGGAACAAAATATCCCACTCTAGTTCAATATCGATAGGGGTAAGGGCGCCAAGTACAAACTACAAAAAATATCCAAATTTCAGTTTGCAGTCTTTATTTAATCATAAATTAAAACTGTTGCTCAACTTTGTTGTTTCAAAAAAATAATTATCTTTTCTTTGGGGTGTAGGCTGAATTGATTCTGCAATCTTCAATCTAACTTCTCTGGTTGATTCAATCGGTTAAGGGTGGTCCATATTTTTGGTTCTTGGGAGGTCCTTTCTTTATTTCGATAGGAGAACATTTTTTGTTTCTCCGGAATGAATCTTTTTAAATTCTACAATCCCTTCTAAGGAAATTGATTAGAATGACTAACAAGATTTACCATTCTTCTGAAGTAGTTATCAAGTCCACTGTTGTATGAAGTTTAATATATTTGAAAAATTGTTGTAATTGTTTTCTTCCAATTTTTTATCTCTTTTTTATTGTTATTTACTTATCAATCAACATTTTGGTATGGAATTACCGTTACCAAAATGATAGTATAAAAAGAGAAAAACAATAAAATTCACTAAAATTGGTCCTCTGGAAATGATCATAATTTCATAATATGTAGAATGTAGAAAAAGGAATGATCGATATATTTTGATTTGACATCATTAAAAGTTTTTTGTGAGTATAAAAATGAAACAATAAACAGAGTATTAAAACTAGAAACGTATTGAATACGACGGTGGTTGTAAATAAAAAATGAATGTTTTTTTTATTTTGAATGATAAAAAATTGATAATTTAACAATTCAATTTAGATTTCCGGAAAGTATGTGTTATGAAATCGTTATTAATTCGTTACAAATATTAATCTACCTCTGAATAAAGACCAGTTATGTGTAGGCTATCTTATTCTGTGTGGAAACCTCAAGATAATTACCGTTACCCGGACAAGATACATTATATCAATTAGTATAACTTTTAAATAAGACACTCTTGAAAATTAACTAAACATTCGAATTAAGCGTAAGTGTATTTTATTTTTTTCAGTAAGGAGTCCTAGTCCAGCTACAGAACCATATCCTACTCCCAAAGTATCTGGTACTAGGAATTCGCTAGTGGTTTCACTTCCTGTTCCTGATTCATTGTATAGTTTAATACCTTCTCGTCAAACGCTGTCTTTCCATGTGACACCGGTGTTTTTCAATATTGGTATCAACGAGATGGCAACAATTGCCGAGAGTCTGGGTGCCACTAAACCTCAGGAAAGATCTAACATCGATAATTTCGACAGGTCGGTAGATTTAGAGGAAACATTGATACTTTAAATGAAAACTGAAATTCTACTTAAATCAATCTTAGCTTGTTTATAAAATCACACAAAACACATAATTTACTAACGGGAAGTGAAATAAATAGCTCTAAACCTAATAATTATATTATTGAATTTATTTTAGGTTAAACGAGTATTATTTGCGATATAAGAAGTTAAAGATTAATGACAACGTGAGAAGGATGTCATCTGCATCTTCGAGCCAGATACGTCCTGTTAGTGCCATTATAGAAGACCTTAGAACCTCTGTACATAGTTCCAAAGCCAAAAACGTAGAGATGTTGCATTTGGCAGCTCAGGTTTGCCGCCAACTCAACGGTAATAGAATTTATTTTTATTAATTGTTTATGTTTAGTTATAACTATTACATACAGATTTATTCCTGTTAACTATGCCTTGTTAGCAGACGCAACTGATATAACAAACGAGTTCAACAAAGCGTTTGCAAATGCGGTTAACAATTGAGCTTATTCAGTCAACAAATTTCAAAATCCAATAACCTTGGGTATTAACAACAGAATCTTTAATTCAATGAATTTTCTTTCAAACATACTCTAGAAGTAAAGGTAACAACAAGAAACTTAAATGATAAAAAACTTCAGGAATTGACAATATACGAGCAGAACAGCTAGAATACAAAATTCCTGAAACCTTTAGAGGCGTACCAATATAATCATTTTGAATTCATAACGATATGTTTACGAGAAAATTGTCTTTCTTTATTTAAAAAACTAGTTGTACTCGCAACGTCGTTCGCGTGGCGTGTGATTGTTGTATAAAAATTTCTTACTCCACCCCATTTAAGGAATGGGAGAGAAATTTTTATACACCAGATGTTAAGTTGAAAGAAGACAAATACATCTGTGAAAACCGCATTCGAATCGGATCAGTAGTTTTCATGTGATGCGTGCACAAACATACAGACAGACAAAAAAATCTAACCACATTTTTGGGTTCTATTTCGATGTACCCGCGACGTCGTTCGCGTGGCGTGTTGATTTTTGTATAAAAATTTCTTTCCTCACCCCGTTAAAGGGGTGGGGGGGAGAAAGTTTTATACACCAGATGTTAAGTTGAAAGAAGACAAATACGTCTTTGAAAACCGCATTCGAATAGGATCAGTAGTTTTCATGTGATGCGCGCACAAACATATACATTTCTACAGTTTTATTATATGTATAGATAGATATTAAACAGGAAGGAAACACATAATCAAAATTAAGGACGTACTAAGTGGACGTGTGTTCATCAAGGTATGAAAGGTACGATGTTGGGTCCAATATGAAAAGATTCGCGAACGATATGGCTATGTCAAGCAGACAGCTGGGAGAACTTGAAAATAATGGTGGAGCAAGAATTTTCAAAAATAAAGAAGTGGTCCCAACAAATCCTATTTACAGTGAACTTAGAGAAAACTTGTTACTTGTCATACAACGGCAACTCTCTAACTCCTCCATCGTTTAATAACTTAAGAGTTGGCGTCACAGATAATCAGCAAATAATACTGTCCAAAACAAAAGTTAAATATTAGGGTGTTTATATGTACTAAAAAAACCCAGACTTTTGTACCATTTTCAAATTTTTAAGAATAATTTAACTATCATTATATAAAATGTAAAAACACTTTATGCTTCCACTTGCCAGACCAGCCAGAGCAACGCGAGGTGCCAACTCCATGCACCCTTATACTGTTCAATGCCCGACATCAAAAACGGATCGATTCGATCGTTCCTTCATCCCCAGGGTCTCCAGATTGTGGAACTCCTTACATTCCCACGTCTTCCCCACTCACCCTAACTTGCAGGCCTTTAAATCCCAAATTAATAAATTGTCTCTTTTGCCCAATAGATGTTCTCGGTACATTTGTATTTAGATCTATACCTACGAGGACATCCTTAATAAAAAAAAAGTGAGAGGTGTCAAAGGACACCCGGATGGAACGAAGTTCCTTTCGATTAATTAGTGAAGGAATTGTAATTTGTAAACACAACAGAGAGTTTGTATATACATAAGCATTTATTATCGTCTGTATAAAATCTCTACTTACCTAACTCTATCAACAATATCCGGAACTTGTGCAGAAACATTGTCAGGATACATTATTGTTTTTATTTTCTATTATTTTAACATTTATTATCTACAAAAAACCTGTATTAACAAAGTCGCGACACTACTACACTGTTCAAAGCAAAATAGAAAAAAAAAGTAAAAAAATTGCAGTTTTTCTGCTCGCTATAATGTTTGCAATTGGGGACGAAACACATCACCATTTTTACTGCAACAGAATACTATTTAATAGTTAAAGAATACATAATTAATTACGAGATTACCATAATAAAATTTATAAACTTTGAAACAAAACATAACCTCAATTCCACTAAAATGCATATAAAATTTAAACACTTACACTAACTTTCAATGTTTATTCACTATCACAAATTGGATACAATAGGTCGTATGAAAAGTGTCCGGAAAACGTTAAGATTTTTGATTAGAAACCACTACAAGTAATAGAAAAATCTTTTATGGCATTTTCAATGCAAATATGTTTTGTAGTTTTGTGTTTTGTTTAGAAATAGAAAGATTTGTAAGGTCCTCCCATAGCTGACGTCACACTTTTCTATGCATTGTATTATATCTATCTATGAGAGAGAGGGAGGGAGAGAGAGTTATTTATTTTTTGGTCTGTGAGAGAGAGAAAATGCGTGTGTCGGTGCATAGTGTCGTGACAAATTTTGGTATGAATTTTTTTAGGCTAGCTCCTAGCCTCAGCGTAACTGTTCGTAACGCGCGAAAGGGAACTTCGTTCCAAAAAATCTGGCATTAGTTGAAGGTTATTTGTTACATTAGGTTGGGGTAGAGCGCTAGGAACTCATATCTATGCGTTACAATCTGTTCAAAAAAGATTTTTAAAATTAATTAAAAAATAATCATTTTCCCTCTTAATTTATTATACAATAAAGCTAAAAGTTTTTTGATACTGAACAACTTTACCCTTACAGAATACAAATTTGTTGTTACTAAAAAAAATGAAAAAAGTTTTCCAAAATAAAAATAAAATTGGCGAACCTTCTATCTCCTACATTGTAACGCCAATTTTGTAATGTCCATCGCAATGAATTTACTAATAAAATTATAAAAATTATTTTTTACTTTTGGCGCTAAATTGGTAACGGTAAATGTTCCTCAGCAAATTCCATATTCAATTGTTATAAACTATAAAAAATATATAAATTACTTACAAAAAAAATATTACCGATTTTAGCTCAGATTCGTGAATTGAAACCAAAACGAAGGTTTTTTCCTCATGTTTTCTGAAATCACGGGATAGGGCGCCAAGTACAAACTGTACAAATAAAACTAAAACCTCTTTTGCGGTTGTTTATTTTTCTAAATAAAAACAAAACCTATAGCTAGAGTTATGGTTAGTTCTAAAAAAAATCACTGTTCTTGAAATCAGGAAGGGTGTGCACAGCAGTAATCGTGTTGAAGTGACTAATAACGAAAGAAGTAGTCAAATTTGATCGTTGGATTTTCTATAAAAAATCTACAGCTCCCATAGAGCCTGGACCTGTACTACCGATTGCCTCCAAGTTGACGGTTCTGGGCAAAGTTCCTACATCTGCTTATTCTCATTCTCCATGAA
This sequence comes from Altica lythri, assembly GCA_964028335.1. NCBI lineage: Eukaryota > Metazoa > Arthropoda > Insecta > Coleoptera > Chrysomelidae > Altica > Altica lythri. The sequence continues at coordinate 2,638,055 of OZ034806.1, read as the reverse complement.
TGAGGGAGAAATGGCAGCGATTACCAGCTGATATTCGGCTCCTTACTTCTTCATCCATATTGTTCTTATTATTGATGTGAACCCCAAGATATTTATAATCTTCTTTTCAGGATAATGGATAATACCTTGTAACAACGTAATTTGAGCAATGTGATGCCACGTTAAGTACCACAAACAGTTTTGTCACCCTTCTTGGGTATAGCTACTATTATCCCTTCGTGCCACTAATGTGGAAGTTATTCCTATATACAAGCTTTCTTTATGAACTCATACAGTCTCTCTTGTAGGGTTTCTCCACACAGTTTGAATACCTCTGCTGGTATGCCATCTGATCCAGGGGCTCTATTAATTCTCAATTCCCTAATCGCCTAATGGCTGCACCTCCTTCTCTACGGCACCGACTCCATTTCCTTATGAATGTCTTTCGATGTCCAGTTATAAAGATGAGCCTTGGATTTTCAATTATTTGTGAACTTTGGATTTCCGGTTATAAAGGTGAACGTTGGACCCTCTTGACAAATCTAGACTGGTCCTTCGAAAGAAATGACAGAAATCAGCATATGTCTATAGGATGACTTAAAAGTTATACAGAAGTGATGTGAAACATTCAATTCTGTTAAATATTCAAAAGTATTGCGCTGTACACCTCGATTAAATTATAAGCCATACATGGATTTGCATTAAATTGGCATTAACGTCATTTGACGTATTAGCAAGTAGACCAATACGCGGTAGGAATGAAGTGTAGTTGCCAGGTTTAACTTAAAAAGGCTTACCGTGTATTGGTTCTACTTGCATATACCTCAAATGACGACAGGTTGAGGCAGCTAGCACCACCAGTTTTTTTTTTAAATAAAAGCTTATCAAAATTTAGCCCTGATCTGTTCTGTACTGAACACATTAATAGAACATATTCAGCTGATGGAAAGATGTCAACGAGCCTCAACTCGTACGGCTCTGGTTAACAGCACATTCCTTACGAACAAAGACTACTCCAGTTATGCTTCCTTTCCTACAAAAGAGAGCGTTTTAAAAGGCGTTATTTCCGTAACTAGCTTATTAAGACGTGGGTTACCTTAGGGTACGCTCATACTGAAGCCGACTATTTGCGACTATGCACGATTGCGATTACGGACGACTATTCACACGACTTGGTCGTACGACCAGAGTGCACACATTGGAACATACTTATCGGACATACTCGGAGATTTCTTGTTCTTGGTGTGTGTAGTTACTACTTTTAAAAATGGATCCATTATTTTATCTGGCTGAAAACAATCTGCTACGACGTCGAAGACGAAGGTGTCAGAGGAGGATGAAATGGGTAAACGAAATATATATGAAAAAAGAAGAGTTTGGCGAGTTCCATCATCTAATGGATGATTTAAAGGATTATTTCCTTCGATTCAAATTAACCAATAGAATGTCATAATTTTTTTGAAATCGGACCAATCAGAATCAAATATCAGCGACTATTGCACTAGAACAATATCAGCGACTATTGCACTAGAAAAATAGTCACGTCAAATATAAATGTCAAAAATTTGTCTTCTCAGGAAATAATCTTCCTAAATATAACGCGACCTTGATTAATAGTCTGCTATTTTTGTTGTTGCTAAATTTCTCGAATATTTTACAATTTGTTTCGACATAATTTGACATTAATAATCAAAGATTAAAGCCCTCGAGCTAAAGCTCTCGGGCTTTAATCAGTTTATTAATGTCAAATTATGTCTCAACTAATTGATACTAAAATATTCTCAAAATTTAGATACCACAAAAATAGCCGACTATAATCAAGGTCTTGTTATATTACCCTTGAAAACCCCACAAAGTTTTTTGAATATTTCCGTATGTTAAGTCTGACCTGACTAAATACAACAATTTTCGCCGTGTGATATCCCCTGAAGAGCGTTTGACTGTGACACTGAGGTAAGAAGATAAACAGAATATTGAACTATAACTTTTTATTTTTCAACATAAACTTTTAAATAAATATATTTTTCAACAAACGTCTTTTAACAGGAATAGATTACTTTCTAACACAAATAAACTTCTTTGTGACTGAAATAAACTTTTTTATAATTCACGTTCACAAAGTTTCTATTTCGATACTAAAAACAGTATCGAAATAGATTCATTGTAACACTGTTTTTGGTAACTTTTTGTTTTACACAATTGGTTGCACTGCACTGATTTTCAACGAAAGAGTTCAGGTAGTAAATCAAGAAGTATGTTGTAGTAAATTATTAACTACATTATCAGCGTTATTGCTAAATTCGGAATATTTTATACAAATTTGACAAACATTCTAATTTAAAATCATTAAAACTGACAAGTGTCAAAACTGTCAAAATTGCCAACATAAATAAATATTTCGAAAAACACTCATTTTACTTTTTTTTATACTTTTAAAAGTTCATTATAAAAAATAGTATGTAACACTCGAGTTACAATGACGGTTTGTAGTACTCGTTCTTTGCGAAACTCACCGCTTCGCGGTTCGTTCCACAAACTGAACTCGTACTACGAAACCTCTGTCATTGTAACACTTGTATTACAATATACTATTTTCTAACGAATATAAAAATAAAGAACCTCTCTCTGACTTTTTTGGAGACATTTTAAGACAGATTAGCTTCTTTTTCCTATGTAGAAAATTAATTAAACACGCACGACTATACTACAAAATCCAAACCCGTTTGAATCGAGTCGCTGGTCGGTCCTATACGTGCGTAGTCGTACAAGCAAGTCGTCTGCAATGTGAGAACAGATATGCATTTACATAAGTTGGAAACCTTCGTGTGTAATCGGATGACTACACACGACTCCAAGTCGCACATAGTCGGCTCCAGTGTGAGCGTACCGTATTACCAGTCTCCCCGAAAGATGTAATTAAGAGCGCCAAAGTACAAACTCCACAAATTATCTGCAAACACCCGATTTAAATGATTTATTGCAAATTTAATTGTCTAAAAAAACAATTAAATAAAAAAAAATTGAAAATTATATCAAATAAGATTAATTAATTTAATTAAAGAATTAATTATTCTCTTATTTGATTAATGGAAGTCTTCAGAAATCCTTGCATTCACTGGTATGTATCGGTATATATTGTATAAGAATGATTTTTCTTCCAATTTACAAAATTAGGGACTAAATTCGGGATTAAAATTCTTTTCATTTTCTTATGAAAAATCAATCCCTTATCGAGTTTACAACCAAGATTCTAACCAAATCGGATTTTTCCACTTTATTCAGAGTAAATTAATCCTTAAAGCAGTGTAAAACTGGCCCTGACTTTGATGAATAATAAAAAAATCTGATGTCTGGCTAGATGGAAACTACTTAATTTTCGTTAGTATCAATAAAATATCTTCCTTTTTTTTGACACTCACAATAAATAAAATTAAAGAAAATCGACTTACTGTTAAACACAAAAGAATCAGATTGTTTGACGTACCAACTCGTAAAAAGGCTAGAATTACTAATCACGACTAGAAAATGTCGATAATTTTACTGCAACACCGCTCACGTCATATTTTTGAAGTACAACTCTTATACTAAGTAATTCTCTCCGATATAGGCACGGTAACAATAGTCTGGGAAAATTATTCATAATACAAACCATCGTTACAACAGATATACCTGTGTGTATATGTAAGTGATAATATTTTGTTGCCTTTGAACTGTGGACAAAATAGCTTTGGTTCATCTGCCCTTGTTACAGTTTAATAATAACATTATTTTAGTGATAAAACATAGCAAATATTTGCTTTTTGCGAGTAGTCTTAAAATGTATATGATTGTGCTAAATAATCAAGTAGATCGTCAACTGGTCAGCAAGAATTAAATTTGCTTTAGCATTAACTTCACTCGATTAAGTGGTCGGATCCGTTATGGTTATTGTTTTAGTAATTTTTTTGCAGAAAGTATCTTTCACAGACAAGTGATATCTAGATGTGTTACCAAGAAACTAAACGAAATGTTTCAAGATACTTTACAGTAAAACCTGTAAAAATATCCCAAAATCTAGAGATATCCAGTTGTCGCGGTATACACATCCAGTCAATTCGAACGCCTAGAATAGACTCCAGTTGCGTAACAGTACATTCGTTACATTACATTTTGGATTTAATATCGAAAATATGTACGTGACCTAAACAATAATCAAATTACCTAAAACAGAGAAACAACAATTCAAGCTATTATTTAGTCTTTTCTTAAATTAATTAAAACTTAAAAAATAAAATATGTTTTAGAAAATCTCTATAATCAAGTTCACCTTTTGGATTTTTTTTACATCTCCATCCTCCAAGAAAAAAAAAACAATCACAACAAGTGATAGTTTTTTTTATTCCTCATATGAAGAAGTTTTTGGATCAAACCCACATTCAAATGGTCTACATCAACATCACCTTCTTGATGTGGAAAAAATTTGATTCTTCCTTTTTGTGACCTGTGTCTATGTCAAAAATTTAATTTGAATTCTTCTTCGGTATTGTGAAGGGTCCAATTCATGGTTCTTCCAATTTTCTTCTGTTTAATTTATTTCCATTTTTTATATACACCTTGTCTCCGATTTTGAAGGTTTTTCCTATACGATGTGTATCAAATATTCTTTTGTTACATTCATGTGATCTAATCGTAATTATTAAAGCCTGTTTTCTATCTTTACTTAGTCATTCGAGTTGTGCCTATTGGTTTTATTTCTTCTGGTAAAATATCTGTGTTTTGACCTTCTAATAAATATTTCGGAGTAAATTTCGTAACTGTATGTTCAGTTGTATTATATGTTTCTACACATTTTTGTGAAATAGTTGTCCATGCAATCTTTTCTTTTGTTTCATTTATTTTACATCGTATATTATTAACGAGCGTTTGATTTACCCTTTTGTTTAACCCAGAATGGTGCATCTACAGTTGTAAAAATTAATTTTATATTTTTATCCTTAAGAAAATGTTTGTATTTTTTAGAATTTATTCCAGAATATTGATTTGTTAGTATATCAATCTGGTGATCCTTTAATACCATCTTTGTTAGTTTTAATAAAATCATTTGAATTTTGATTTTTTGATGTATGAAAATATACATACCTTGTAAAATGATCGATTAATATATGCAGGTATTTCTTTGTTGATCGGCATCCCCTGAATCCTTCAACTGTATTTTGATATATAATCCGTTCACTTTTTATTCCTATCTCAGTAGGCTCTGTTAGTAACATGAAATTCGCCCTGTATAATACACGTCTGAGTTTACTGTTCTGTGGTCTTGTTAATTGTAAGTACAATGTTGTCACATCTTTAATAAAAATATGTGTATTCAGTACAAATATCTTAAGTAAATAAATTTGCAAACAAAATTTAAAACTTGCAGGAAATAAGTCAATATATTTAATATTAAATTGAATACTAAAGTAGATGCGTCAGTTTTCGCTGCAAGTAGTATTAATATCCAAGAATGGTCTTTTTGAATTCACATGAATTTTGACTGATACTCAAAATAACACATTCCTTTACACAGAACAGATCCATATTTATAGTCAATTATTTTATTGGTCTATAACGAAAAATATACTTTTATATTTACATTTTATTACAAATAAATAATTACAATTCAAACTGTAGCACATATACATATATTAACTAAAAACGTTTAATACAACTTTTAAATTAATCAAGCAAAAGTAAAAAATTTTTTACAAATGTATAATAAAACTTTTAAATTATTCAAGCAGAGGTAAAAAAATTATTTAATCATTTTTGAGTTTGACATAAAAACACAGTACTCAAATTTTATTTTCATCTTTTTTAAAGTCTACTATTTTACATCCAAATGGCATCGTAGTGTGACATTATTGTAATAGTGGCTGTAGGGTAATAAAATTTCACATCCAATGGGTTAATTGAGGAAACTACTCCAGTACAAATTTGATTTTCCTGGTCCGCCCCAAGTGGAGTCGCATTTGACTTATATATGCAGATGTTTTGATAATGTTCTTTATAACAGAAATTCCTCAGAAATTTTTCAAACCGATACAATGAAAAAATATTTTAATAAATTACAAAAAAGCAAATAAAAACAAATACAGATGCAGATTTAGATGTAACGCGTAAATGTTGTCGGTGTATTTGTATGATCAATCCTCTTCCATTATTTCACTGGAAGCATCAGAGTCACTATCAAATCCAAAATCGGAATCGTCAGAATCTGATTCCTCCAATGAAATAATTAAAGGAGGAATATTGTCATGTGAGCAGTTTCCCATGTAAGTAGTCCAATCTGCAAAAATAAGTTCGTCTGTATGTCTACAAAAATTTCGCCACATGTCTGGTGTACATTTAGTCAATGCTTCTGTCCACGTTTTTTTAACTCTATCCTGGTCAAGATAAGTAGATGTTATATGTTTGTTATAATATGTCTTAGTAAACCCCCATGCTAGTTCTATTGGATTGTAATGACAATGGTATGGTGGTAGTCGAAGTACTTCATGTCCTCGTTGTTTTAAAATTTCATCCACTACATATATCTTTTCGTCAGTTTTATAAGGTAAGATTATTGAGTACAGTTGTTCCTGTGTCATTTTTGTGTCAAACGTAATGTTATTGTTAATCAACCATTCCTGCAATATCGCTTTTTTCGCTAAAATAGGGTGGTTTGTTAAGTTGAACTGAATGGTATGGCGCGTTGTCCATGACCACCACACATTTTTCTTGAAATACAGATAGAGCAGGAATGTGTTGATTAACAAACCAGTTTTTAAAAAGGTCACTATTCATACTTTTGTGATAGTCAAAGTCTGTATTCGAAGACTCTAGTAACAAGTCACATCCTTCCAAAAATCCAGTATCAGTCCCTGCGTGTAAAATAGTAAATCGCTTTCCTTCGGATTTTACACGAGCTGGATTACTTTTCAGGTCAGAATCGTGTACCCACTGACGCACTGAGCTACCATTTTAATAGATCCATGTTTTATCTAGGTACACGAATGTAACTCTCTCAGTAAGATTGTTTAGTCGTTTATATTTTCGAATGAAAGTGATTTTACTAATTTTAACGTGTAGTTGTATATGTCGTCCATTTACTTTTTTAAATTTGTATCCCATTAATTTTATAAGTTTGTATAGTTTAGTGCGTCCCCCTTTAAAATCAAAATTCTGTTTAGCATAATAGCACCAGTCCAAAGTAAAATGTTCATTTTTAGAATGGTAGATCCAAATCTGTCGCTGTAAGTCTTTTTTAAAATAAAATTCTCAAAGGTATCAGTTTTAGTTCCTTTATCTGCGACTTTCTCATTATTTTTCAATCCTTAATAATTCTCCGTATTTTCCAAACACTTATCTAAAAAAATTAAGCATTTAGAATGTTTGTCATATTAATTAGTTTCAAAAAATATACCTCAGTTACACAAAGGTAGATATGAGATTTAAAAATATTTAACAAAATTTTGAATTAAATTATAGTTACAAAATGTTTAATTTAGAAATGTGAAATCTGACAACGTTGTTTATAATTTATTATGATATCTGTCAAAAACGGTTATGTATTATGTTAATAATATAAATTTTATTTAAAAAGTGATATATATTTATAAAATCATTACAAAAACCTCTTTCAATTAATCTAATGCAAAATATATAACTTTATGTTAGCTGTCACAAACTAGCATTCATTTAAAAGAAATAGCAAAATGGTAGGCACTTACCTTAAAGATCTGAGCCACTTTCGCTGCTGTTGCTTTATTTCTTAAACATACCATAACATTTAATGATGTTCTTATGTAGTTCTATACTGATTTTTTTGGCATTGCTTATTGAATATTTCTATCTTTAAAAATTTTAACCTTTGATAATATGAACTGTCAATATTTCGACAGTAGGACAGGACTATAGAGGGTACAGGTAAGGAGAACTGTCTCCGTGTATTGAATGTGTCCGTCAAAATGTGGTAAATAAGGGTGGCGCTACGATCGTAGTAGGGTAAATTTTAAAAAAAGCGCCATAATTTCTTAGAGTAGGATAGATAAATAAACAAGGAAAGACACATATCCGCTTTATTATGACACATACATAAGATAATAATAAAGTATATAAAATGAAATTTTATTAATGATTATTTTCCAGCAATAAGTGAATAAGTATTTAAAAATTCATTACCGCGTTTTTTTATAGCACTAATATTACGAAATCATACGACATTTCAATCAATTTGTCAAAAACTGCTACATTCATTCTGTACCCTACATCTACTTTAGCGCCATTGTAGTGGCAAGTTTGAGAAGTGTTATGTACCTCTAAAAAGTGGACACATTTTTAATCATTTCCCATTTAAGATCGTTCTCCTTACCTCTACCCTCCATAGACAGGACGTTTAGTTTAGGTACCAACCCAACAAAATGAAGTGCCAATCCAAGAAATAAAATGCATAGTCTACTGAGATATGAATAAGAAGTGAATGGATAATATGTATATGACGTAGTTAATACTAGTTTCATTGAAAACGACTACTGTTTAAATTTAGATTATTGTCAGATTGTCAGTGTAATGTCATCCTATTTTATATGTATGTTTCATTAAGTTGATTAAAGCCTGATTAGAGGTAATCTTTTATTACAATTTAATCAACTTAATAATCCTTACAATGGAAAAACTCTTGGCTCCAGAACGTTTTGATACAGAACCTAACTCTCCTGCTGCTACAGCTGAATGGGAACATTGGTACAGAAGATTCCTAAATTTTTCAATAGATACGACTCAGACAAATTGAAACTTCATTCAATGACGCTATTCCCATTTTAAAAAACATATATGTGAAGCCCTCTAATGAAGTTTATAATCGTCATAAACTAGCAACCTCATTTCAGCAACCTGGTGAATCCATAGATCAGTATTTACAAGTTACAAACCTTCTAGCCAAAGATTGCAATTTTTAAAGGAGTTACTGCAGAAAAGCACTGTGATGATTATGTTAGAGATGCCTTTATCCGTGGATTATCTGTCTCTAATATCCGTCGTCTTTGACGACCATTTCAAAAATTTAGATCATTTCCTAAGCGAAACCTATGAATAAGCACGATCTTTAGAACTCGCACAAGAGCAGTATCAATTCTACAACCAATCAGATTCTCTTAATGCATCCTCTACTTCTTGAAACCCGTTTAGGAATGAAAAGTTTGAATCAGAGGAACTGTAGCTGTCGCTATTGGAACATGCATATATTGGTCTTGACTATCATATTTGTAATAAGTGTCCAGCTCGTAATGCTCTCTGCCACTTATGTGATAAGATGGGACATTATGCTAAAGTCTGTAAATCTTCAAGAAAAATATCTAAGCCAAAGCAATCCATTTCGGCTATTACGCCAAACAGCTATTGCGCCTCCGTTATATGTAATGTAACCAAGACAATCGTTCCTATCCAAGTAAATGGATAGAGTTTCCATGCATTGATAGATACTGGCAGTTCGTGTAGTTTCATTAGTGAAAATATTGTAAGAAAACTAAAGATACCAGTTTTCTTCAAAGGAACAAGATTCAATGGCTTCTATTTCTTTAACTTCCAAAACCTCTGGTCAATGTGTAGTTAACCTATTTATAGAGAGCCATAACTACAATAATGTTCGTCTTTCTATTCTCCAAAACCTATGTACAGATTTTATAATTGGCCATGATATCTTAAAACAACATTCCAGTCTCGAAGTTGTATTTGGTGGCACCAAATCTTCTTTAAATATCAGTTGCTTAGCTGTCGCTAATATAGAACCTGTTAGCCTATTTGAAAATTTGACTTTAGATTGCAAGCCTATAGCTACAAAATCTCGTAGATAAATAGACAGTGACTTAAGTTTTATAGCTGCTGTAATCGAAAAGCTCTTAAAGGAAGATATAATTGAGCTTAGTTCGTATCCATGGAGATCTCAAGTTTCGGTAACGGGCACTGAGAATCAAAGAAAACGTATGGTAGGGGATTAGGCTAAGTTCAGATGCAACGTGCGTTAACGCACGTTTTCGAACCGCACGTTTAGATATCATAGTGTTTATTTAGAAACAATCACATGAACGCACAAAAACGGACGTTACCGAGCGGTACCGCAAGCTTACGCAAAAAATCTCAAGACGTTGTCAAACTGACGTTTCACTTGCGGTTTCAAAGATCAGCAAAAGCAATATTGTTGTTCAGTTGTACGCGCGTTTCTGCAGTTAACACATGGTTTTTGCATAGATATCGTTTTGATTTTTGAGTGAAATTGGATATCTGATGGCGTTGGGAGATGCGAGTTCATCCCGGATGCATTCTAACAACTGGTCAAATGATTTGATAGACATTCTGAAGTAAATAAAGAATATACATCTATTTGTTCTCAGTTTAAGGGTATAATATTGCGAATAAACTTTTTGACAGTCTGTTTTGCAAAACTGGGTGAACCCAATATCTCCGTTTTCTGGTATTTTTATTTTTCTTATAATACAACCACCAAATAATTGGTTCTTCCACGTCCCTCAATTAGATGCTTATCCCATACCAAGAATAGACGAAATAGTAAATAAAGTAGCTCAATATGAAGTATTTAGTACCATAGTTATGAAAAGTGCTTACTATCAACTCCCTATAAGAGATTCTGATAAATCATTCACTGCTTTTGAAGCCTGCGGTCAACTTTTCAGTTTAAAAGAATTCCATTTGGAGTAACGAATGGTGTAGCTGCTTTTCAAAGTCAATGAATCATATTATTCAGATTGAAAATCTTGAAATTACCGTAGCCTTTTTGAATGATGTCACAGTGTGCGGGAAAAATCAAAAAGAACATGACGAAAACCTTCGTCGTTTCTTGGAAGCGGTACGAAAATATAATTTAACATTAAATAATGAAAAAAGTTCATTTTCATTACGTTCAATTAAACTTCTTCTCTCCTGGTGTTCTTCATTCCATTCGATCATTGTAATGTACGGCCACGAACAAAACGCTTCATGCACGAATGTTTCGTCATGTAAGACGATCTCCAAATGGGCGATCTATTTCGAGTTGGCTTTTGCGACCAGGACCCGTATATTTAAAATGTCCTGTGAGAAATTCAAAATTTGAGCCTTTAGTTAAAGATTTCTTGATAGTAATTCAGAATATGCTTTTATAAGATACCCAAATTGAAAAGAATCCACTGTTTCTGCTCGACATTTAGCGCATGATAATGATGAAATTAATTCGGATGTTCCCATTTCTCTTAATAATGACTAAAGTTGTTGATATATCTAATACTCAAAATCCCCAATCAAGATGAAAATGTTGTTGAAAACTTAGAATTTGAATCTTCTAAAGCCATCAAAGAAAATCCTTTTTTAGAGCCTAACGTTAACCAAGAGAATTATCAAATGGAAAATCCAGTCTTACGTAGAAGTTCTAAAATAAGAAAAGCGCCACAAAGATATCTAGATTAATCGACTTTTTATATGATAGTTTTACGTTTAATTTAAAGGTGGGATAAATGTGATATATATGACTTAATACTAGTTTCATTGGAAACGACTACTGTTTAAATTACTATTATTGTCATATTGTCAGTGTAATGTCATCCTATATTTTATGTATGTTTCATTAAGAGAAGCTGATTGGTTGTAGAATTGAGACTGCTCTTGAGCGAGTTCTAAAGATCGTGCTTTATCATAGGTTTCGCTTAGGGAAAGATCTAAATTTTCAAATGGTCGTTTTGCTGGTCGTAAGTGTGACATCAATCCATATTTTGACAATTTTCTAGATTTATTCATTAAACAAACATTACAGTTTTTACATAGAATAAATAGTATAAAATGGTGTTATTTTATTTATCATTTGGTTTATTTCTAAATGGCAAAATATTTTATTTATGAATTCTCTTTATTAGAATTACACTTAAATCTTCTGATATTAATATTCGTTCTTTTCTTTTTACTTTTTTTGTAATAGATATCGTTTTTCAAAATAAAATGTTGTTTTGTTTTAAAATTTTTTTCTTGTTTTTTTTTTTTTATTTCTGTCATATATCTATGATACTCACTTTTCTTGTATTTTCTATTTTGAAATCACTATTGACGCAGTTTACAATCTTAATAAAATCATCCCCATTTTCATATGCTTCCGGAACTGGATTTTTGTTTAAGCAGTCCGCTTTTTGATTTGTTCTTCCTGCATTATATCTTATTTTAAAATTGTATTGCGACAAATACTTGGTTAAATATCCCCCAATTCCTCATCCGTTCTAGATTTAATGATCATGTTTTCTAATGGCTTATGATCTGAATATACAATAAATTCTTTATTTATTAACCAATGTTGCCAGTATTTAAGAGCTTCTTTGATTGTCAAACATTCGAGGTATATAACTTTTTTTTCTTTTGTGTCTCGTTTAATTTTTTTGAAAAGTAGACTACCGGTTTACTAATTACATTTCCATCTTTTTGTTTCCATACTCCGATCTGGAATGCATCAGTGTAAATATTAATTGGTTCGTTTGAGTTAAATATTTTTAATGCAGGTTCTGAACACAGCCAAGTTTTTATTTTCTGAAATGCTTCATCACATTCTTTTCTCCAATTAAATTTTATAACTTTTCTTAATAGATTGTGTAATGGGTCAAGTATAATGGCATTATGTGGTATAAATTTATGTACAATAGTTATTTATGAAACAGTTCGTGAAGTATGTTTTTTGCGCACGCATGCGATGTTTAGAGCACGAGCGAAGCGAGTGTTATATATCGCGTAAGTGCACCAAAAGCACTTCACGCACAGTTTCATACAATATTTTATCTACGATAATTAAATAAAAGATAATTACAAGAAAGCAATTTATTTTTACAAGATATTAACAAAACTAATGCTCTCATAGCAACACCATGGCAACGCGAATTCTAAGGATATTTGATTGTATGAAAGTGTGTCAAAAACAGTGCGAAAAAGTAAATCCCATTTAAAATACATTGTTACTTCACGCACACTTTCAATCCTTCACGCACTGCTGTCTATAATGACAGTTTTCACGAACTAAAAATTGATACATAATATGAGGTAGAGTAGATAAAATTTATTTTACCTAAAAATTGGCGAATATTTCGGAAAATGTTTTATGGTAATTAGATAATCATTAAATGGTCTGATTGTATTATTTTCAATAATATGTTCTACATATTTTGCATGTTTTTTCGCGAATAAACATTTCGAAAACTTTAATTTAAATTCTTCATTTGAGATAGCTTCTAACAGATTCGAAATATGTGTTTGGAATGTTTCTAAAAATATTATAATATCTATAAAATTTACTGCGAAATCTGCCATTCTTTGAAATATGGCTGGTGACGTTTTTAGTCCAAATGGAGGCAGGTCCATTGGAAATGTCCTTCTTGGGTCACAAACGCTGTTTTATGTCTCTCTTGAATTTTTAGTGGAATTGACCAAAAAGCAGAATTTATATCCAAAGTAGTAAACAGTTAACAGTTTTTATTATTAAATCTTCTATAAGTGGCAAAGGTTGTGATTGAGATGTGACTAATTTATTTAATCCTCCAAAATCTATACACAACCTTGATTTTTTTCCTTCTTCTTTCTCATAAGCTAAAGTGACAGGAGCTGGAAATGATTCTTCAATTAAACCTCTTTCCAGTAATTTTGCAACTTGATCTTCAATTTCCTTTCTGTCCTATACTGTACATCTATACGCACGTTTAAAACAATATTTGTCAACTATTAAATCAATGTGAGCTTTAGAGCCTCTCACTGTCCCAATGTCATATTTATCTCAGGCAAATACATTTCTGGATTTCTCTAACAATTTACCAACTTCTATCTGTTTATTTTGTAACCCTAGTTTACCCTAGGCTAGCTCCTGGGGTCGTGGCTTCCCTCTGAGTATTATCAATTTTCCCCAAACAATTAATTCTGGGCGCCAAGTACAGACATACAAATTAAACGCAAAAATCAGTTTAAGATGATTTATTAAGTCAAGATTAAGTTAAGAAAATTAATTATTTCTCTTATTTTATTTATTCTGGCTTCTATTTCGGTGAAGCTTGACTATCTATCTTCAGGAATTCTTTCCTACTTCCAATCAAGGATGGTCAGGTCTTTTCTTAAAGGAAAATCTTCTTTAATAAACTATCCCGGGAGGGTTTTTCCTTTGTGACAACTTCTTGTTCAGGTACAAAATGGCTGACGGGTGTCAATACCTTATAACGAAGGGCCGAAAATATTCAGATAATGTTTCTGATTTAGTGAAGAAACGGAGGGAAAATGAACGAATCGAACTAATAAGCTGACGAAGAAAACAATTCGCCCGTCTCCCTCCACGACGACGCGATACAACTTAAAATAAATACCAAATATAGTCAGGTGGATTTCGGCCCAAAAACGAACGTTACAATTTTCAAAGAAAAGAAAGGAAAACAAGTATTTTTCTCAGGGTAGTGTGTAAAAAAAATATTATTAGCTGAGCAGTTTCGGCCTAACACCGGCCATCAACAGAGCTAAAAGTCCAAAGGTTAATCAATACCCCAGTCAAACACTCCATCGTCTTCATATCTGGACCAGTCAAATAATTAAAAAGCTTTACAAATACACGCAAAACTAAAATGAATTAATTTATTTTTAGGTTTAAGATTTACAAGTTGTAAAAGTGCCAAAGATAGGACTGGAATGTCTGTAACGTTAGAGGAAGCTCACATTTTAGCTGACGAATATCATCTAGCTGAGCATGAATTTCAGAGAGCATTAGATTGCTTGAGAAGGTAAGTGGATTTAAAAAAGATTAAAATTGTAAAATATTTTTTTTTTGGCAGAGATATAGTTGTAAGTAAGTCAATTAAGATGATATAGCCGATATTTCAAAAAACAAAAGAAATAATATTATAGTAACAGTTCATCGTATGGCTGGCTTATTATTTCAAAGAGTGGAAAAGCCAAATGAAATATATTCGATAACGAATGCATGAGGACCTGTTGAGTAAAACGCTCGATTTGTATTTTTAACTACCTTTTTTTTCAAAAAAGTACTTTAGTCCGCAGATGTGTCCGCGCTTCACTCTATAGTCCATTCGGTAGACTCTATTCAAGGATCTATACATTCTATCTCCAAATGGAAAGACATAATATCGTCTGCAGGAGTGTTTGGAAGAAGTGTTCTGTTGCGAGATCTCTTCTGCATTCTGTTCTGTATTCTGTATCAAGAAAGGGGTACTGTGTTACCCTGAATTTGACGCAAGCGAAGCATGGGGGAAAAAGCTAGTAAAGATTACAAAATTTTAGAATCAACAGCAAATTCATTTTTAGTAAACTATTATTTTTAAGATAACTCTCAACGTATTTTTGAAATTTAGAAATTATACAAACAAGAAATTATTAAACTGACATTAAGGAGAAATTGAAAAAATGTCACATCCAGTGGGACTCGAACCCACCATCACTACCTTATACGCAGGCATGCTTTAACCACTTAAGCTACTGGATGATCAAGTGGTTAGGAAGCGAAACGTTATAATGAACTCAAATCCCATCAGATATGACATTTTTTCAATTTCTCCTTAATGTCAGTTTAATAATTTCTTGTTTGTATAATTTCTAAATTTCAAAAATACGTTGAGAGTTATCTTAAAAATAATAGTTTACTAAAAATCAATGGTTCCGGTCTCCTAACCGAATAAAAATATAAGACAGGGCACAAATAAAGTGACTTAGAGTTTGATGTTTCAATTGTCGATTTGACAAAATTTTCTCTCTCATTAACGTCATGTAACATGTGCTTAAGGAGGAAGTGAGTGAATGTCATATCTGATGGGATTTGAGTTCATTATAACGTTTCCCTTCCTAACCACTTGATCATTCAGTAGCTTAAGTGGTTAAAGCATGCCTGCGTATATGGTAGTGATGGTGGGTTCGAGTCCCACTGGATGTGAAATTTTTTCAATTTCTCCTTAATGTCAGTTTAATAATTTCTTGTTTGTATAATTTCTAAATTTCAAAAACAAATTCATGTTACACCATCTTCAAAACCATCGAACACCAATTTTTGAATTTAATTGGAATAAGAGGAATTTATAGTCAGCCATATTAAATTCGCCATATTGAAAGTTTAAAAGTAAACAACAAATTCATAATTACTCTTTTTGAACCTTATCGAAACAAAAGCAAAATTTTTAGTTTGTCATATCGACTCTTGAAAAACCAACAAGAAATTCATAATTTCACAATTTCGGTAGAATTTCGTGTACTGATTTTCGACATATAAAGAATATATTACTGTTATAATTTTTCCTTCATGGATTCGGGATAAGTAATAAACAGCAGACAAACTTAACAATTTATTGGTAAACACAAAAAGAAAACAATTTCTTAAAATAATTTATACAACTTTACTACACTCACAATTACTAAATAACGTCTTTAAAATATCTCCTACAACAATCCACACTTTATCGCCAGCTATTACAATACAATTCTTTATCGGCAACTAATACAATCACCACTATTATTTATCGCCAACTATTACCATAAAAACTGTTCTTCTCTCCATCCAAAGTGATCCTTATATACCAAATTAATTCCTTCCTTTGCCAATATCACTTTAATGTAACGTTACATTTCGCGAATCGAACATTCCAGAGCTACTCGAATTATCTGGATCTTCCGCAGTCGAGTCGAGTCTTTGAAGCTTCTGAGAATTCACTTTCGCACACGTGGTGTCTGGTCGATAGGTTAGGACCTATTAAGTTTTAAACACTCAAATACATCTGAAAAAATATTAAAAAAGTTTTTTTATTTCAGTGAAGGATGTCGTAGAGAAAATACTTTGAAAAATATAGGAATTAGAAAATACGCATTCAATTTTATGCAGCTACTGGCTTTCCCCAAATATTATCGACCTCCTCCAGGAACCTACGGATCAGCTCAGAGTTAGACTTGAAGTAATTATGAGTAAATTTGTCTATTATCAAAGTTGCATCATACATCTTACAAAGTTTTTTTTTTAGTTTATCCATGAAGTTTGTGTTTAAATAACAGGAAATTAACAAAAAAATAGGATAACACAGAGTTAAAAGTCAATTACAGAAGTACTAGTAAATTACATTATTTACTAGCAAATTACATTATTTACTAGCAAATTGCATTATTTACTAGCAAATTACATCATTTACTAGTAAGTTTCATTATTTACTAGCAAATTGCATCATTTTCTAGTAAATTTTATTATTTTCTGGCAATTTTCATCATATACTAGTAAATTAAATTATTATTTAGTAAATTAAACCATTTACTAGTAAACTACATCATTTACTAGCAAATTGTGTCATGTACTAGCGAAGTGCATCATTTATGTCAACAAAAACGTATAAATATTGAAAACTTGCTGTTATATACATATCGTGTCCTTAGTTTCTTTGTACATCATTTTTATGGTATCCGCTGGGTGCGAAGGATAGGGTGGGAGAGCCACGAATCGATCGCAGCGCTCACCGTGGCTAAAAAAGGAACTTACGGCGGACGGTTAATCACTTTTTACTAAGGATTTTACATGGATTTCACTTATCCATGCGTCGATTTAAAAAGTAAATAAACCTTCGTCACGAAACCTGCTGTACAGTCAACTGCAATAACAATGGTAAAAATAGTGATCAGAAATTCTATAAATTTTCACAAAAAGTTGGAAACGAGAACAACGTGTAAAGTAGTGGATAATCGCTATCAAGAGGAAAAAACTAATAAGCTAACTTAAAAAGCAACATTTTAAATATTTGCTATATTTAGTAGATATATTGTAGGAAGCATCACGTTTTATGTTTACGTCTTGCACATGTTAAACCAAAACTAATTCTTTACCTTTGTTGGTTGTTTGAGGTTGGAAAGTTATGTCGTGAGTGATTGCTTGAAAAACAGTTTTAATTATTAATTTGGCCATGTTTAACTGAAAATACACAAAACGTCTGCATTATTAACGGCATTATAATCATATTATTATCATCTATAATGCGATAATCGATTACATTTATTTATTTTTTTAATTACTTCATGTGAAGTCCGCCGTGATAAAGCCCATCTATACTACCTAAAATTTAATGATTTTGACATTTTAGACGGAAAATAAAAAAGATAAATATTATTATCGACGCTATAGATTTACATGATCAATACATTTGGGTAGAAAACTAATAAATTACGATGTTTCATTGGAAATAATTATTTGTTTACTTACTTTTCGTAATGACAGTTAGCCATTTGATATTTCAAAGTCCGCCGTAATTGTAAACGCAAGGTGCCGCTGTCATCGCGCACCCAGCGAATAACAGTTAGAGAGCATAAATCGTCACTTATAGCGTAATTATCTAGTCACATTCAGTGTAAGGATAATATCGCACTGACCGATAATTATTAGAATTGAATTATGTGTAAATAGGGATGTGTACTATTTTTGGGAAAGTGTTTAAAACCATGCATTAGTACCAAATATAGCCCAAACTATTTATTATTATTTTTTTAATACAATTAATACCTTTAAAATAATTTATTTAAAATTCCATTTCAAATTTTGCCCCAAAACGTGTATACCTGTGAAACGCCCGCTGTGACGTCACTTGTTACTAAACATTGTCGAAGAAGTATGTAAAAGAAAGTTATTTCGAAGTTTTGTGTTAATAAGATGGATTCTACATTGTATAAATGTTGTGCGGTGCCGTAGTGTGAAAGTACTACTATTAAAACAACTGAAAAACTATTCAAGTTGCACGTACAAAAACGTTGCGGAAAATTTAGCTTCAACTAGCCCGTCGGAATCCAGCACTTTATGTTCCGGGCAAATTTTGCACTTAACTGTGCACAATTTTGCATCTCGACGAAGTTGGACATATCCCTCAGCATCGTCTCCATATGACTGCCTCGAGGAAATAAAACGAAATGAAACAATTTGTTAAAAATATAAAATATATCCTCAAAATCATATTATTTTATTTGATTATATTCAATTAAACTTTTCGAGTTTATAAATACCTACGATTACTATTATAATGTATCCTGAGTATATTACTTACATGGAGGTCTTCACATTTCTAAATTCAGCAGAGCAGAAGTTACTACTTGTTACGGAGAAATAAGCCACCGTAACGCAATCAATTCTTGGCAAATTTAAACTATTTGCCTTAATATATCCACTTTCCATTATGGGAAAACCTTTAAAAATTAATTCAAAAAAAAAAAAAGTTCAAATTTCGAAGTAATTTCACGGGAATCACAGTAATAATATTATCCAAATATCAACAGACACCATATTATTTGACAGGAAAATTCCTGTTTGGCAACAAGTGACGTCACACATTTTGATTGGTGTTCATTGTCACGTGACTTGAGAGTGAAATATTTAATTACATTTTATTAAATAAAAAATTAATCCCTTGTTTATTGAAGAAAATATTGTGTTTTTTTTTATTTTTATTATAAAAACTACTTTTCGTGGTAAAATTATATACTTATTTGAGTACAGACCACATCCCTATTAGTTTATTATATTGTGAATAGTTTGAATATTTGAAACTTTTAAAACGATAGAGAGTTGATCAGTTTGTTACTGTTTAATTGGTGATATTATTCTCTATTATGAACTAAAAATTATTTGGAAAATCTTTTAAAATACAACGTACAAAATCCTGATCTATCCTAAAAGTGAGGAAATATATTCAGGATAAGAAAATGGAAGAAATAATAAAAAAGATGTAAAACGTTGAAAACTTTTTCTCTACGTGTGGTTAATAGCATTTATTTTTCTTGTATTTAGGGACTTTCTCACAATTCAATTACAAAAAAACTATATTACATTTATAGTTATGGTTTTAAAAGGGGATTATTCTCACTGAGTGTCGAGGGTGGTGTTTAAAATCTAAACTATCATTATTATATGTATTTTATTTAACTTTCAGAGCTTTCGATAACTGAATCTATTGTCATCTTTAAAATTTTCTTTATATAAAAATAAAAAGTCCTTGAAATATTGAATGAAATTAAAGATACATTCATTCTCCTTCATTCGAACTATAATTTTAGTATCAAGTTGTTGACGATGTTCTTATAAACGCGACTGTGAAAGTGAAAGCGATGGCCCACAGCAAGACGCGCTGCGAGTGGTCCCTGCAGGTCGCACACCACTCCATTGGATCTTCTTAGTGGCAACACCTAGATAAATACTCTTTATTATATTTATAAATACTGTTCAGGATTCTAATAAATTCTGAACCCCACTTTATCTCTGCTATAAACAAAAGGAATTCTCTTTTATACAAACGTCCACCAGTATTGAGACTCACTCCCAGATCTTTCACTCTACTATCTTGTATTTAAAATATCTCACTAACTTCTTACGAATAAATATGATGTATGAGCATTGAGCTACATTGAGCTTAAAGTTATTTGTCAAGCTCCATGCTGCCAAACTATTTAAGTCGCCCTGCAATCCTAATCCGACCTCACGTTTTTATAAAGCTTTAGATCGTCACTAATTAATAAGTATTTAGAACTAAAGTATTACCCAATATTGTTCACTAGCACAAAAGATTTTAGTTCATTTAAAAGTACACGTTGATCCAATAAATTAAATGCCTTCTAAAGTCTGTATAAACTGCATGTACCTGAAAAACTATTATCCATGGCTACACTGATGTAGCTCGTATACAAATAAAGAACACTTGGGCTACTAAGACGAATCTAACGATATCTCAATTATGTAAATCCGTTCAGAGATTCTGAAGATATGACGTAATAAAGAATATTACACACATGCATAAAAGATAGGCGCGAAAATATATTTTTTCAATTGTATTTATTTGTTTAGGGAATCTTTGAAGACAACATTCCTTTTAAATGTCGAAAGCTCAGAACGTTAGGTAATTGTAGATTCTAAAGACGGCCTTTTTCAAACAGTCAAAATAGTTCTATAAAGCATTTCATGAATGAAAAGAACGTTTCCAAATAGAAAAAGCTTTTAAAAACTATGGATGGTAAGCAACCTCTGCTTGTAGGTCTAAATATGTCCAAAATATTATGTAAACAAACAAAAAACACTTATCTTTACGCTCTTTCCACAAACAATCAGGTTTTAACTTTTAATGATTTTTCTGAAATAATTAACCAACACCAACATTATATTAAAATTCATTTTCTTTTAACTACAATTTTCAAATTGATAAAACTTTCTTTAATCTATTTTTAAAATTAATAACTTATACAAAAATTACTGTAAACAAATATAAAAAAATGTCACATTTGGTAATCACTACTCTTAGCCGCTGACGCCTCTAACCACCTAAATTTGGTCAAAAATGGAAATTAACAATTTTTTACAAATTCATATAAGATCAATTTCACAGGTTTTGTGGAAAGTTCGTTTACGTTAAAAGTTTTGTTTATCAGTTTTACTTTAAATTTATAAAACTTTTTATTATGCTGATTCCAAGTCAAAGGTTAATACGGATTTTCTTCATGATGATAAGTTAAGTATTTAATTTCCTGTCATTTATATAACTGTTTAATTAGTGATAGGTATAAAATTGTTTTAATAATTTATTAATTTTTTTGTTTTCGAATCATTGATGTAACTTTGTTTAATATTTATTAAAATACTTTATATATGGGGCATTTTGGATAAGAGCTTTGTATTATATTAACAAAATCTTAATTTTATTATAACTAAAATAATAATTAAAGTTGACTAACGTTAGCTTATACATTAGGTGCCATAAACTAAAAACTATCGTCGGACCTGAATATAGAAACCCTGACAAATCTTAAAAAATATCGTGAATTTAGGTTTCCAGTACATTATCAAGCAGTGTATTGGTGTGTTTACATCTGACAATTATTCGAATTTTATTAAACATAAATTGTTAGTTATTATACTTCAAAAGCTGAAAATATTCAGAACGAACAACCAAAAAAGGACGCATATTTCATACATAGAAGACCAGAACTAAGTAGTAATTATAAAGATCTGTTAACAAAGAAAATGCATCAATTTATAGATGACACAGAGTTGAGTGTAAGAAAGAAAAAATAAACAGAAACACAAGAAGTGACACGTCGATGAAAAACAACAAATCACCAGGACCTGGGGAATTACGGCTATTTACTGTCATCGTCGTTGATTCGCTCGAACGTATTAATTCTTTTACGTTTCCGGCACTTTTTGTCTCGGCCATAGGACGTTCTATTGTTACCACTCGATTGTTCTGGAGAAGCTCTTTCCAACGATCCCTGTATTTCGGCTTTTCGACGCGTGTAGGACGACATTATATATTTTGATTTTAACACCTTGTTTTGATCACACCTGACGATTAAAACTTAAAAGACTCAAACGTTATACTTATTGCAAATCTCGATACACAGCTAAGCAACTTAAAAATGGTGGCGATTCCTTCTCCACCACGTGCGATGTGTCACTGTTCTCGCTTACCGTAATGATTTCTTTGATCCTTTAGCTATTCAGTGATATAATTTAATATTGAATGTAGATTCGAAACTACAACGTTATACTTTATTCTCCAAAGTTGTTTAAAGAAAGAAAAAGTGAGAGGTGTCAAGGGACACCTGGATGGAACGAAGTTCCTTTCGATTAATTAGTGAAGGAATTGTAATAAATTTTTGGACATCTTATACTGAACGCATAGAGAAAGCACTTCTTAAATTTTTCAAAATTTTCAAAATGATTGAATTTTTTAAAATTTTGAAAATTTGAAAATACTGAAAATTTTGAAAATTCTAAAAATTTTGAAAATTTTAAAAATTTTGAAAATTTTAAAAATTTTGAAAATTTTAAAAAATTTGAAAATTCTAAAAATTTTGAAAATTTTGAAAATTTTAAAAAATTCAATCATTTTGAAAATTTTGAAAAATTCAAGAAGTGCTTTCTCTATGCGTTCAGTATAAAATGTTTGGGGAAAGCATTTTGAAAATTTTTATTACACTGTATTAATTTTGAACAGACAGAGAGAGAGAGAGAGAGAGAGAGAGAGAGAGACAGACAGACAGACAGAGGAAGAAGCGTGTGTCGTGTCGTGACAACTTTTGGTCTGAATTTTTTCCGACAAGTGGTAGGTTTGTCAGATTTTTTATGAACTAATTGTAATTTAACTTACTGTACGTCAGTTATATTCCATTGGAGGTTGGTTGATATAGTTACCAGTTGCAGTGCAGCTTAATTAAACTTATTGTACTTCTTTAATTGTTTATGGCACTGGATACAGTATCTTGGAACACTGTACTAATTTGTGTAGGTCCAGAAAATAGGGGCCATATATTTGGGACGTCACTCAATTGTTTAAATGTTTCAGGTTCCCCGTCAAATAATTGCAGCTATTAAACATTAAACAGCACCATGATTTGTACGTGTTCATTTACCGGTGTGGTGTTTTAGCTCTTCTAGAACCCATCTGTTTAATATTCATTTTACCGTGTGCTTTATCAGATATCTATTCCCCTATGATACTTATGTTGTCTACGGACCCAGGCTATTATCTGGCTTCGGACCATAGTTTTTGATACCCCTAGAAGTATCTGTGGACCGTAAGATATTTATCAGTCCGTTCAGTCTGTAAACCATTCCTTACATGGATGTGTATCTACTTGGAATGTTTTCTTAGGCAGTAATTTGGAAACCTGTGGTCAAATTTCATCTCTCAAATATCTCAGCCAATTTCCTGCTTTATCTTGTATCCTAATCTAATAAAAGTATTGCTCAGATTTGTTTGCGTTCTGTAGAAACTAGTCTTTGTCTCATCTTTCAAAATGATGTGAAGAGTAAGAGGGTGTAAAAAAACTTCCATTACTGTTATTGGCTTGTGTCTCAGAGCCTTTGTTATGCTAGGGCAAGTAAGTATTTAAACCTTGCTTAGCTAAATGATGGCAATTCTTTGTAGAATAACCCGGTTCTTTCATTTTAATTTTAATTGCCATTGTTAAGGCTGCTTTTCCACCAGAGATGTGCGAGTATGCGTAGCGAGAGATGTGTTTGTAAAGAACCAATAGAATCGATTCATTTACCTCGGCCTCTGTCAGCACAGCTCTGGTGGATACTGCTCAGCGGAGTTAGATTTTTGCGCATACAAAATAAGCGAGGAATATGTGCGAGGGATGTGCACGAGGGATGTGTGCGAGGGATATGTACGAGGGATGGGTGCGAGGGATGTGTTGCGAGGAATGAGTGTTGAGAAGGTTTGCGCATACTGTACCAACCAGTCAATAGACGGAGTTTCTTGGAAGTAGAAGTGCGCAAAATAGATATGGGTAATTGGAAAAAGAAGATACTTTTATATTTACCAATTTGCGATGAAGAAATGGAAGCAGAAAATACGGAGTTTACTAGTTCTGTAATTTTAAGCAGTAGAAGAACACACAGGTTATGGATACGTAACCATATTACATATCATCGATTACATGGAGAATTCTTTACCTTTTTTTAATACGGCTGATGATGAAGTATTCGAAAATTCTTATCAACACATTTCGCAACGCATCCTCGCACCGCACATTGATGCGCATTTTCACAGCTCCGCTACACATCCTCGTAGGCACATTTTCATCGCACAGCTTTGGTGGAAACGCAACCTTAGACTATGAATTTTAATGTGTCTTAAAATAGTTTTAATTTTTTATTTTTTTTTGTTGCATGGTAGATGATGTACAATTGTCTATATTGTACAAAAAAATGCCGTAACTGTATTTAGGTTTAACTTCCTTCGATTCACTGAGCTGATTTTTGTTTTTGTGGCATAAGAAAACATCGTATTTTGGTTATAGAAGAATAATAATAGTTCATATTTCGTAAAGAATCTGTTCGTTTTTGAAAATATTTGCTAAAAGATGTGAATATCGTCATTAAATCTCATTTTGACGAGATGAATCTTGATGTTTTTGCAAGACAAACTTTCCAATATATAAAAAAATATTAGCTGAATTACCCATGGCTAGTGGAGTTTTTAGAATTTAATAAGAAACGTCGTACAACACATCAAGCAAGTCCTATATTTATTTTTACGAATTTCAAGGTTTTTATTCAATTTTAGCTTGTGTATAGTTTTATAGCGAACATAAAATGTTATTTAAAACTATGATTATTTAAACCAGAACATAAAATAATAAACTTTACATATCTATTTGTTCTAAAACATTTTTAAATGTTCTGTTCATCTCAATGTAATAATTTATAAGTGTAAGAGGCTGATTAATCGAATAAATGTCAGCATAGTACGTAGAAACGTGACAAGTTAACACCGTCAAATATTACAACTCTATCTTAGATATAGTATCCTAAAGCTACTATAACATAAACCTCTGGTAGGGTAGAGCTAAGTATGTATCAAATGTGTGTATGTGAATCTATTACCAATAAAACAATTTTAAGGATGCCAGCGATTTCGCTAAGATAAATTTTCAATAATTTATTTTCTTCTGTAATTTATATTCATACACGTAACGCAATTTGTTTTATTGTTAATAAAATCCTCAAATAATTGAAAGAACGAACTGCGAGTTATACATAAAATGTGCATACATTATAATATATAGAGCATTAAAAAAAGCTATGGTTCCACTACTCGGTCATTCTCGGATTGCTTATATCGGTTTTTCCGGTTTGTCAAATTATTCTTCATTTTATAACTTGAAATAAAAATAAAATATTTGCTTTGTTTCATTTTTCATTCTTTTTTATATATATTTTAATGAAGGTTTTTTCCACGTTGAGATTCTAGGGTGTTCTCTTTGTAATTAATGATGGTTTTAGTTTAGATACATATTATATCCAAAATGCCCCTTCTCTATATTAAATGTACTTATATAAAAAAGCATCTATTTGTATAATATATTTTTATTTATACTTACTATTTATTTTTTAATTATTTTATTGTACATTAAATCTCGGACAATCTGTTGAAAAATGTTAACTCCAATTATAATATTATTTAATAAAAGTGTTTTCGTTAATTTACGACTAACCATACAAAGTGATATTTTAATTAATACCTAAAAACCTACCTAGTCTTTTTGTATTAAGCAAAAAAAAAATAGGTGACCCAAATGCAGATATCTTTTTTGGAACTTTAACAGTTATCTATGGCAATTAGGTATGTCGTTCAGGTGTGTAACTTGATCAAACATAAAAATTTTCAGTAGCTTCAAAGATTAATTGGTGTAGATGACCTTAATTTTATACCAATTGTTTCGTTTGAGATCAATTGTCGGGAAAATTTGAATGGACTCTCTCTTTCAAATATTCCTAATGAAAACAGTCTTAACGGTGTCAAACCAATCACATCATCTTGACAGCCAATTCACATGAGACAAAGTATTCACCGAATTTCAATCACAATGTTTCGCGTGTTTTATGTGGTGTGGCTCTGTCTTGTTGGAACCAATGATCGTTCACATTAGATTCATCCAAGTTTTGGCTATAAATATTCAGTTTACCTGATAACGACCATTTTTAAAAAATAATGATTCCATGACACGCAAGTCTATAAACCTTAGCAAACAGTGACTGTTTCAGCATTGAGAATTTCTTCGTGAATTCTGTGCGGATTTTCTGAACCGTTTCTTTTTCTTTCTCTTAGCTTTATCCAAACTCTAGTTGGGATCGGTCTTAACATTCTAAAGGGTTTTTCAATAAGGGCGGGTAGATGTTGAAATGGAATAAAACAAGCTGTGTGTGAGGTATTACCAAAATTATTTTTTTATTTGAAAGGCGCATGTATGCCATTAAGTGTGGAATATGACATCATTCAAATGCCCGCCTCAGCTTCTTACGGTGGCACGGATCCGAGTGGTCCAATTTTCAATGACTCTTCCGCATAAATCTGGCTGAATTTGAGCGATGGCCTGTGTTATGTTCACCTTAAGGGCATCGGTCGATTGTGGTTTATTTGTATAGACCTGCGACTTCAAGAAACCCCACAGGAAAAAGTCAAGCGGGGTCAAACCGTATGACCTTGGTGGCCAATTCACATCACCCCTGCGAGAGATAACCTTACCCTCAAATCGTTCATGCAGATTGTCAATCGTGGTGTTTGCTGTGTGGCACTTAGCGCCGTCCTGCTGGAACCACATGTCGTCTAGGTCCATATGATTCAATTTGGGCCATAAGAAATTGGTTATCATCGTTCTGTAGCGTTCGCTGTTGACGGTGACCGCCTCACCAACGTCGTTTTCAAAAAAGTACGGACCGATGATGCCGCCGGCCCAAAATCCACACCAAACGGTAACTTTTTGAGGATGCATTATCACCTGGTGAACGTCGCATGGGTTGGTGTCGTTCCATATACGGCAATTTTGCTTGTTAATACAGCCATTCAACCAAAAATGCGCCTCGTCACTAAAGATGATTTTTCGGCCAAAATTGGGGTCCTCTTCCAAACGATTCGAAGCCCAGTCAGCGAACAAACGGCGTTGTCTGTGGTCATGAACTTTGAGCTCCTGGGTCAGTTGGAT
Source organism: Altica lythri (assembly GCA_964028335.1). Lineage (NCBI taxonomy): Eukaryota > Metazoa > Arthropoda > Insecta > Coleoptera > Chrysomelidae > Altica > Altica lythri. Next base: position 2,610,578 of record OZ034806.1, on the reverse strand, counting down.
CTTGTAAGGGTGTAGGCCCAAGTCCCGACGCAAAATTCGATTAGTTGAAGTCTGTGAAAGGCCGAGTTCTTGTGCACGGCGAGGAATAGACTGCCTCGGGTTCTGCTGTACACTATGACGGACTGCGGCGATGTTCTCGGCCGATCTTGCGTTCCTTGAACGTACTGGTGTTGGCTGATTGTGTACTGAACCGGTCGTCTCAAATTTGGCCACCAAACGTTGAAGAGTCGACTGTGAAGGGCCACCACGTCTACCGTAAAATGGGCGCAACGTTTGCATTAACGAACACTCAATTTAATAATAAAGTTTTATCATTTGAACGTGCTGTTCAATCGTGTAACTTGCCATGATGATTTGGCATAAACCACTAAATAATAAACAAAAGATTTGGCAGATGTCACCAAAACAAAATGGCCGCCACAAGGCGCCAAAATCTACCCGCGCCAATTGAAAAACCCTTTATATTATTTCTTTCTACCAGTTTCTATTTAATGTATCCTCCCTTTTCCATTTTTCTCTCTCAGATCCTAATCGATTTTATCCATCCACGTCAACTTCGGTCTTCTTATCTTATTTCACTTCTAATGTCACATTCATCTACACTTTTACTCACTTAATTCTCATCCCTCCTCACATATCCAACCCATCTCAAAGTATTTTTCTGGATTTTCTTGCTCTGCTGTCCCACTTTCACTGTACCTCTTACTCTCTTATGTCTTACTCTATCTTCATCTCTGCGACTTCTAAATTTCTTGCTCTTTCGTTATTGACCATATGTTTCTGAGTTATACATTAATTAACGCCTCTCTTACAACTCTCTTGTCACATAAAATTACACTCATCCATCCACATTTAATTCTATTCATCTCAGTCTTTAACCCTCCGTTGTTTTCTGTCGCACTTGCAGATTCATTGTTTATCGAGAGTGTGAGGTTGTGCATTTTATCTTTGCTGAATTTTAAATATTTATTGTGTTTTAAACTGTGTTTATTTTAGTTTACTTTTTTATCATATTTGTGTTTAAATAACTAACTATTTTTTGTGTTTTTTTTATTAAGGATGTCCTCGTAAGTATAGACCTAAATACAAATGTACCGAGAACATCTATTGGGGCAAAAGAGACAATTTATTAATTTGGGATTTAAAGGCCTGCAAGTTAGGATGAGTGGGGAAGACGTGGGAAGGTAAGTAGTTCCACAATCTGGAGACCCTGGGGATGAAGGAACGATCGAATCGATCCGTTCTCGATGTCGGGCATTGAACAGTATAGGGGTGCATGGAGTTGGCACGTCGCGTTGCTCTGGCTGGTCTGGCAAGTGGAGGCATTATAGAGTGGAGTTCTTCTGAGCAAAATCCGTGTATGTATCGATAAAACAAGGAAAGATCAGCCACTGCTCTTCGGTGGGATAATGGGGCTAGGTTTTTGGTGATATTGGTGTCGTTTATTAGTCGAACTGCTCTTCTCTGTATTGCATCAAGAACACCGAGCCTTGACGGAGCCGCCGAACCCCATACAGACGAGCAGCATTCAAGATTAGGCCGTATTTGGGCTTTGTAAAGAGTAGTTAAGTTGGATGGAGAAAAATATTTCCGTGCTCTAAACAGAAAGCCTAATTTCTTTCCTGCTGCAGTTGCTATGGATGCAATATGTTCGTTCCATAGTATTAGTAATATCGTACCTAGTCAAAATATTGGTACAGTTTTAAACAATTTTTATTAAATAGTATACCTACTGTGTATCTAGTAGGAAAAGCGATACATTCCCGGACGACAACGTAAGTTGTTGGCCGAGGCGTTTAGCCGAGGCCAACAAACATTGAGAGTCCGGGAATGTGCTTTTACTACGAGATACACATATACTCGTAGTTCAAGATATGACGGTAAAATTAATAGGAAACCTTGCAATTTTTTTATATGCATCGATTTCCTTGAAAATTTGTAGGTAAGCTCAAAATACCCTCCACTTCAAAATCTACCCTATGCCAATGTGTGCTTTTCCTCTGGGGTTGGTTACCACCCCAACTCGGGGGGGTGGAAAATATTTATCAAAAAAAACATGGTAATCGATAGAATAGTGAATTTTAAGACAAAAATGTTCTTTAGAGTTTTTTTCCAAAAGTCAATACCTTTGGAGTTATGGGTAACTGAAAGTTCACAAATTAAACGGCAAACCAGCATGTATTTAAACGATTTTTCGGGAATAACTCAGAAAATTTACATTTTATCGGGAAAGCTGTCATAATCTATACTTATAATAAATCTGTAGAGAGGTCAATTCTGTACATGAAATATATTTCCAAAATAACTATCAGGGGGTGATTAGGGATCGATACTGATGCCAAAAATGCAATCAGTAAAATTTTTGTCTGACTGTCTGTATAACCGCTATAGAAACAAAAACTACTCGACGGATTTTAACGAAACTTGGTACACTTATTTTTCATACTCCTGTGCTGGTTATAGTATACTTTTCATCACGCTTAAATCAATAGGAGCAGAGCACTGAAGGGAAATGTTGGGAAGACCGGAGAAGTTACTCCATTTTTTAAGCTTACGTCGCGTGTGCATCCTTAATGATTGAAGCTATACAGAAATCATCTTATTTTTATAATTTGGAGGTCAACTGTGAAAGGATTATACAAAATTTCACCCACAAGGGGAGTTGCGGGGGCGTGAAAAATAAAAAAAGTGTGAGGTGTCAAGGGACACCCGGATGGAACGAAGTTCCTTTCGATTAATTAGTGAAGGAATTAGTAATTTGTAAACACAACAGAGTGTTTACACATACATAAGCATTTATTATTGTCTGTATAAAATCTCTACTTACATAACAGTTCGTTTCTTTTAACAGAAGTGTTCATTTATACAATACCAGAGCTTTAGATAACACATCTTTTTATAGTCCGGCAGCTAGGGGGTTTCCGTGGCCCATTCTCCTCCTGTTAATCAAGAATGTTTTTTTTATGTATTTTTTCTCGCTGAATCCGAATATCAAACCTGTATTTTCGAAAAATGGTCGGGTAAATTGTTATTAACAATTTAATTGTTTAAACAATTATAACTAATAAACTAAAATAGATACGAAATTTTTTTCAAATACTTTTTTGATCCTTAAGAAAAAAGAAAAAAATAAGCTTTAAAAAATTAAAATCCGTTTGTTAGAACCCGAGATATTGCAAATACAGTTACAGAATATTGCAAAATATCACTCCTAATGGTTTTGATCGCAAATTTTTTATCATAACTCGGGTTCTAATAAAGCTATTATATTTTACGACCTCTTATTTTAAAGGCAACATTATAAGCTTTAAATTGAAATAATATAAATGTCTTTAACAATGTTTTTAACAAAGTTATACCTACTTAAAAGTCAAATTTTTACATAAAAATCGCTAAGTAATTTGTTTATAGCAACTTTTCATTAGGTCAGGTATAAAAAGTCTCCAAAAATTTTTCTGTAATGTATTCTACGATTAAAGAAGAACATTTTACGCTTTGTTTAATATATCTAAGTTATTTTTTTCCTGAGATATAGCACTTTTAAATAACATGTGCACTAGCAAAGCACGGCGCGAGCGCTTTTGTTAGAGTTCTAAGCTGCTAAGTTCCTCTTTTTTAAATGTATTATGAACATACAAATAAAAAAATATATAGCTTATTCACAAATATAAATTAAATAAAGATATAATGAATAAAAATTAATTATTTATAAATACACTATACCTAGACGGCATACAATGGATAAGAAATATAAACTTATTGTAACGTTTATTTATTTTCACAGTTTATTATTTAATTTATTTATACAACTAATACACTTAATTTATGTTATAACACAATTTATTTACAATATACTAATTTATATGAACACTGAACACTGATTTATATAAACACTTATTTACTTAGACTCAACTCAAAAACTAAACTCTATTTCAAAATAAAAGTCTATTTATATGCGCATCGATGCTTCGAGTAATTGCTCGATTATTCGTGAAAGCGTAGATCTTTCTATTAGTCCCATGCATTAAGCTTCTTGTACAATCGGGAACATTCTCCGTCAATGTAACGCGTCGCCTGTTTGTCGGACTCGCCCATATGGCCAACCAGGACAGAGCCGGAGTCGCATTACATTGCCCCCTCCTTAAGAGATAGTTCCTCCTGGAACTAGAGCTGAATGGGAATGATTGTATCTGCAGTCGGATCCTCTTCTACAATTTCCAGTTGTATAAAAAAAACAGGGGACGGTCTTCGTTGTAAACTGGACACTGGGCGAATGGCTGCAAACCAATACCTGGACTTCGGTATCTTGAAAGATTACTTCCACCATGTTTCGAATGACCCTCCAGTCTAACTCCTTACACTCGATCTTTGGCATTGCTATATTCTGTATATTGGACTCCAGTACGTGTTCCCCCAGGCTAAGTAAAGATTCCCATACATCTTGATAAGTGGGTCGGTCGTGATAGGTGTTCTTTGTCACTAGATAGAAGAGGTAACGTGATCCATCTTGGAGTCTCAAAGCTTTTCCGGGGGCTGGCAATTGGCTTTGCAGTTCTGATAGTCGACCAAACTTTTTTCGGAAAACGGACGCTAATCCTCGGGCGTCGCTGATACTGGCAGGAATATTATGGACCAACGAGCAGTCATCTGGAAGCGTGAACAGGTCTTGATGTTTCTCAATGGTTACGCCAAATCTTGCTTTCTCGGTACCCCCATAAGCACCCATAAACTCATCGAAGGCAAAATCAGGAGTCTCTTGGAGTCGATTTACATCTCCTTCTTGGTTATGATCTCCTTCAAACGGTGCCAGCCGGTTTCCATGTACCACTTTCGGTTTTCCATTTGGAATCTTACTTATTCGGTATATGACATCATTGATTCTTTTCATGACGATGTATGGACCTTCCCAAGACGTTTGTAGCTTCGGCGAGTAACCCTTCTGTCTTCTTGGGTTATGAAGCCAGACTTTGTCTCCTTCTTCGAAACATCCTTCCGTGGCTTGAGTATCATACCGTTTCTTCATTCTATCACTGGCAATTTGAAGGTGTGAGCGAACCAGTTCATGCATATCGTCCATTTTCCTTCGTAACTGGATCACATAATCTTCTCCAGCTATATCTTCTCCAGGTCGGCATCCAAACTCAAGGTCGCATGGTAGCCTCATCTCTCGTCCGAACAAGACCTTTGCTGGTGTTTGGCCTGTTGTTTCATTGACTGCGGATCGGTAAGCCATCGCGAAGAGCGAAAGGTATTGATCCCAGTCCCGCTGGTGGTTGGACACTACTTTGGACAGATACTTTCCAATGGTCTTATTCATTCTTTCTACCATTCCATCTGATTGTGGATGTAACGCTGTAGTTCTTGTTTTCTTCATTCCTAGAGTATCGCAAATTCCTTGGAAAAGCTGGCTTTCGAAATTTCTACCTTGGTCACTATGGATCTCCAAGGGTACTCCAAATCGACTGATAAACTCTCTTATTAAGACATCTGCAACAGTTGTGGCCTCTTGATTTGGAATGGCGTAGACTTCTACCCACTTCGTGAAATAATCCATAACGACCAACATGTACTTATTTCCATTCTCAGTCGTCGGAAATGGTCCAGCAATGTCTAAAGCAATCCTCTCGAATGGGCTACCGACGTTGTATGGTTTCATAGGAGCTTTCCTTTTCCGCTGCGGTCCATTACTCGCAGCACAGATGGTACACTTCTTACACCAGCTCTTCACATCATCGGAACTATTCATCCAATAAAACCTTTCCCGTACTCGTTGAAGGGTTTTCTTAATAACACCGAGATGACCTCCTGATGGACTGTCATGTAACTGTCGGAGTACTTCAGCCACTCTAGTTTTTGGAATAGCTAACTGCTTTCTGATTTCTGAACCATCATCATTCTCGAGTACTCGTTTCAATAAGTCTTCTTCCAGGATGAAAGAGTTCCACTGAGCCCAATAGGATTTAAGTACTGGACAGAATTTTGACACTTCTTGCCAAGTAGGTCGTCGATCTTCTCTCTTTCATTGGCGCATTTTCTTTAAAACAGGATCATTTTCTTGTTCCTCTCTAATTTTAGTTGGTGCCCAGTAATCGTTAGCTACAGTTGTTCGTAGTATTGCAGTTTCTTTGGATTCTGACTTGTTGCAATGGGAGCAATCTGCTGAGCACGGTCTTCTGGAAAGAGAATCGGCGTTTCTATGGCTTACTCCAGCTCGATGTTCGATCCTAAACTCGTACTCTTGTAGCCGTTCGATCCACCTGGCAATTTGACCTTCAGGGTTCTTGAATTGCATCAACCATTTAAGGGCTGCATGATCGGTCCGGATTAAAAATTTTCTTCCATAAAGGTATTGATAGAAGTGTTCCACGGACTTCACAACTGCCAGAAGTTCTCTTCTCGTAACGCAGTAATTCCGCTCAGGTTTAGAGAGCACTTTACTAAAATACCCCAGAACCCTTTCTTGCCCATCTTGAATCTGAGAAAGAACTCCTCCAATTCCTACATTACTGGCATCGGTATCTAAAATAAATTCCCCCTCTGGTTGTGGCTTAGCAATATCTGCAAACTTCCTTATGAACCTTCGATAGTACGTGCATAGCCCAAGAAAACTTCTTATTTGATGTTTATCGGTTGGTTGTGGCCAATGCTTGATGGAAGCAACTTTGTCGTTATCTACAGCCACGCCTTCCTTGCTGACAACATGACCCAGGTACTTAACTTTATTTTGGAATAACTGACATTTCTTGGGGTTCAACATCAGTTGGGCAGCTTGAAGTCTTTTAAAAACATCGTCTAAGTTCTTTAGATGATCTTCAAATGTCTCTCCCAAGACTATGATGTCGTCTAAATAGACCAGACATGTCTTCCAAGATAACCCTCTCAATACATTTTCCATAAGCCTTTCGAATGTCGCAGGAGCATTACATAGTCCAAATGGCATGACATTAAATTGCCATAATCCGGAACCGGTGGTGAAGGCTGTCTTTTCCTTGTCTACTGGGTCCATTTCCACCTGCCAGTAGCCAGATTTCAAGTCTAAGGTAGAAAATAATTTACTTCCAGACAAAGTGTCCAAGGTGTCGTCGATTCGAGGCAGAGGATAACTATCCTTTTTGGTAACATTGTTCAACTGACGGTAGTCTACACAGAACCTCGTAGTTCCATCCTTTTTCTTAACCAAGACTACCGGAGAGACCCATGGGCTGGTAGAAGGTTCTATCACCCCATCTTCCTCCATTTCTCGAACAATCCTTTCAGATTCCTCTCTCTTTGCCTGCGGTAATCTTCTAGCTGTTTGACGAATTGGCTTGGCATCCCCTGTGTCAATTTTATGCTTCACTGTAGAGGTTCTTCCTGTCTTACCTCTTTTTGGCACAAAAATGTTCCGATATTGATGGAGAAAGTCTTTAACTCTTCTTTTCTCTATTCGATTCAGAGATGGACCAGCAACTGCCACCATGTGTTCGAACTTGTCGTTGGAATTATCCGAAGTGGCCGTTTGACGAATTATGGACGATACTGGTACACAGGTTCCAATTCTGGTATCTTTCTTGATTGTAATAGGGTGATCATTGATGTTTATAATTCGTACCGGAATTTCTCTAGCAGAAGTGACCAATCCTTTTCCGATCAAAATTCCTCGACCGACGTCTTCATCATGGTTCAAAGGTTCCATCATGGCAGGTGTTCCTGCATCAACAGTTCCTTGAAGACGTGCCACTACGATAGTTTCACTTCTACCAGGTATCACAGTATCCTCTTCTAGAGCTGCTGGCACGGTTTTGTCCTCAAATGGATGAAGGAATACTTCTTCGGCACCCACTTTAATAACTCTGTTTTTGAAATCCAGCTGGAAACCATGTAAGTTCATCACGTCCATTCCTAATATCACATCTTCCTCGATATCAGCGACAATGACAGTATGCGCGAACTTTTCTGTACCAATTCCTATTTGAACTTGGACTTTCCCATGGATGTTAGCTCTTTCACCTGTGGCGGTCCGCAGCCGTAGCCTTGTTGATAGAAGCTTCTTGCTGCTACTTATAGTTGTTGGTCGTATAATGGTCCTGGTCGCTCCAGTATCTATCAACAGTGTATACTTTTTACCATTTACTTCACCATCTACATATACACTGTCATCGCGACATTTCAGAGAGGCTATGAGTATGAGAGGGTCTTTTAAAAGGTTACGGGTCGAAGCTGCCCCCTCTAGGCCGACCCGTTCTAGTTTTCCTGTGGAGTTGTTTCTCGATTTGCATTGGCCACTGGACGTTTACATGATTTGATGAAGTGTCCCATTTCGCCACAATTGTAACACACGCGGGGCCTCTTCTTTTTGTTTTCAGCAAAGTTCTTCATCATGTTAAGTAATTGATCCAATTTATTTTCGTCCTTCGAAGCCGCTTCATACTCAAGCGCAGCGGACAAGACATCGACTAAAGTTTTATGACGGGCTAAACGAAGAGTCTTGTTCATTTCAGGATCACGGAGCCCATCAAGAAATGCTTCTACTGCTAAACATTCTATCATTCCTTCATCAGCTGCAGGATAGGCAAATCTGACCAATCTGGCAATATCTACTTCATATTCCTGAAGGGTCTCTTCTCGCTTCTGTTTTCGTATCTTCAACTGTGACCGGTGCAAATTCTCCAGATGTTCATGACCATATTGTATGTTTAATCTCTTCTTAAGTTGTTCAAAGTCATCCGTCTCTTCCACCGGTATAGTCTGAAGGACGTCGCAAGCATCTCCTCTAAGAGCGATCGTGAGATTTACAGCCTTTTCTTTTTCTGACCATCCGTTCGCTCGTGCAGCTGTTTCAAACTGTTTAAGGTAATTTTCCCATGACATTTTTCCATCAAAGGTTGGGGCTTTAATGCGGACCGAACTTTCACTGCTTTCCAGTTTTGGTTTTTGTTCCACTTTACAGCTTGTCTTTTCTTCATCATTTTTCTCTTTTGATTCTTCCACACTAATCCTTTCTCCCTTTCCCATTTCTTCCATTTTTCGTTCAATCTCTTTAATTTTGGTTTGGATTTTGTCTTCTACTACCGAAATCTCCTCTTTAATTTGGTTTTCTAGACCATCTTTTAATGACGTGATTTTATTATTTATGTCTGTAGAGATTTCACTCTTCATGGATGTCATGTCAGCAGAAATTTTATCTTCCATTGAGGTAATTTTACTATTTATGTCTGTAGAAATTTCGTTCTTCATGGATGTCATCTCAAAAGAAACTTTATTTTCTAAAGAAGAAATTTCAGAAGAAATGTCTGTTTTCAGAGAAGACATATCGGTAGAAATGTCAGTTTTCAGAGAAGACATTTCAGTAGAAATATTTTTTATAGAAGACATCAATGATGAAGTATCGTCAGCAAATAAAAACTCCTCCGGGTCTAACCCTTGATCAACTATCGCTTGTCTAAGTCGCTCCACCAACTCCGACTTCTTTCCTGTAGTGTCCAATTCACGGTCTTCAAGTTCCCGACGCAAGTCTGCCACTTTTAAATCACAAAGTTTTTTCGACATTTTTCTACACTATCCCACTTCTGACACCAATGTAACGTTTATTTATTTTCACAGTTTATTATTTAATTTATTTATACAACTAATACACTTAATTTATGTTATAACACAATTTATTTACAATATACTAATTTACATGAACACTGAACACTGATTTATATAAACACTTATTTACTTAGACTCAACTCAAAAACTAAACTCTATTTCAAAATAAAAGTCTATTTATATGCGCATCGATGCTTCGAGTAATTGCTCGATTATTCGTGAAAGCGTAGATCTTTCTATTAGTCCCATGCATTAAGCTTCTTGTACAATCGGGAACATTCTCCGTCAATGTAACGCGTCGCCTGTTTGTCGGACTCGCCCATATGGCCAACCAGGACATAGCCGGAGTCGCATTACATTATGTTTTCTTCTTATATTTATATATACATTAACATTTTAAAATTTTTTAACATTAATTATTAATATTTTTACATGTATTATGTTTGTGACAAACACAAAACATACAACAAGGGATGTTTGAGGAGGCCCAAATACACCACTTTGTGGTACATACTTTACATGTACATGAAGGTACAAGTTCTTTTGAAGGTGGTAATAAATTGGAATTTTTTTTTGGTAAGAGTAAATTTTCATCTCTTACCCATCCAAAATTGTCCTGGTTAATAAGATTTAAATTTATCTGAAAAAAATTAGTGTGACAATATACTATATAAATGGTTCTCAGAATATGCAAATGGATGGAAGCAGAAGTAGGTGGTTACTCTTCTATTAAACTTTTATTTGAATGGCAATATGAATAAAAACGCAGTTCATCAAATGTTTTACAGCCAGATTTGCTACTTATAACTTTAACTAAAAATTCTTCAGCTCGCTTCAAGTCTTTGTCAACTAATTCTTGTAAAAGTACTAAAAAAAATGTTTTTTAAATAATATATTGAAATTGTAATAAATATTTATAAATCACCTTGGCCCAAGTGACTCAAATATTTCTCAGGTTTAGCTTGCAAAGCAGAAGATTTTGTTCCCACTTTACTTGTATAATCTGCACCTGTCAAGTGGTGTAGTGCTGGTAAAATGGAACAAAATAATTTTCCATAATGATTGGCTATACTGTGTAATGGCACATCGCGTGTACTTTTGCCTACACCTACTCGAACCCAAAGAGTCTTTAAATAAAAAATTAAAAAAAATTTAATAACATTGTTTCAAGAATATTAAAATACTAAAAGTATTGAGATTTTCACAATATTTATTTAATGTATAACGCGTTTCACTATGTTATAGCTTCATCAGATACATAATTAAAATCGAACTTACAAAGTTATGATATAAATAAAATGAAATGTGACATAATGACACAATGATGGTCGAAAATCATGTGGTATAAATAAACTGAAATAAAACAAATGTACTACAAATTGCAATAAGGACAAAGTTAATAATAATAAATTTTTTTTTTACGATAGTAGTAATATATACAGGATTAGTACATAGACTTTTATGTAAATAAATTTAATAACGGTGAATTATTTAATTCTGTTTGATCATTCAATAATGTATATATTACTACTATCGTAAAAATTTATTATTATTAACTTTGTCCTTATTGCAATTTGTAGTACATTTGTTTTATTTCAGTTTATTTATACCACATGATTTTCGACCATCATTGTGTCATTATGTCACATTTCATTTTATTTATATCATAACTTTGTAAGTTCGATTTTAATTATGTATCTGATGAAGCTATAACATAGTGAAACGCGTTATACATTAAATAAATATTGTGAAAATCTCAATACTTTTAGTATTTTAATATTCTTGGAATATGGATTTTCATCAAGTAACGACTAAGAATATTCAACATTGTTTCAGTAAATTACAAAATGTATTTATAATACCTGCAGACCATTTTGAATAAATTCATTAAAATAATATAATCCCACTACAAATAAATCTGTATCCGAAGATATAAGGTATACGTTTTTGTATCCATGTTCGATACTATGCTTTATATGCAGCATTAATTTGAGATCAGCTTCCTCAACATATGGTCTTTGTAAAATATCTAGATCAACTTCCATATTCGAACTACAAGGTGTATCGTTTATTGTACTAAATACCAACTGCCTGTTATCGAAAATAGAAGGATTATTTAAAATAAAAATACGTAAAAATTTCTGTAATTGAATTTTATTTTCACTAGAACTCCAAAATTTGTCAGATTGTTTTGAAAGAGGATTTTCTCCAGATATAACATGGTATAAAATAAAGATGTTCGGAAGACTTAATAGATACATTAAAATAGGAGTCAAACACAAAATCAACTCTTTTAGAATTTTGCAACGATATTTTATGGTTAACAAATTTGCAGAAAACATGAGCCAAATCATCAAAAGTGCTTAAATTACTCCAAGGTAATTTACGCATAACTAGCATGATGTCAACTAGTAAAACTGTATCAATATTATTTTTTGGCAGTTCGTTATTACTACCTAGTATAGCTTCTCGTTCTAGTTCTCGAAGTAGAGTGCTTTTGTCCTGTTGCTTGCTAACAAATCCGTCACTATCAAACAACGAGCTTTCTTCAATCAATTCATATAAGTATTAATAATAAATAAAAAATATACAAATTGATTACTAACTTAGGTAAGTAGAAATTGACCAGAAACATTAATATAGAAATATTTATATTGCGTTATGTACTTTCTTTAAATATGAATTGCTAAAACAGCATAAATAATAAATCATTTAAGGATCTAGCTTGATAACAATAATAATACCTTTAAAAAAAAAGAGCTTAGCAGCTCACAAGTCACAACTCGAACAAAAGCGCTCGCGCCGTGCTTTGCTAGCGCACATGTTATTTAAAAGTGCTATATCTCAGGAAAAAAATAACTTAGATATATTAAACAAATCGTAAAATGTTCTTCTTTAATCGTAGAATACATTACGGAAAAATTTTTGGAAACTTTTTATACCTGACCTAATGAAAAGTTGCTATAAACAAATTACTTAGCGATTTTTATGTAAAAATTTGACTTTTAAGTAGGTATAACTTTGTTAAAAACATTGTTAGAGACATTTATGTTATTTTAATTTAAAGCTTATAATGTTGCCTTCAAAATAAGAGGTCGTAAAATATAATAGCTTTATTAGAACCCGAGTTATGATAAAAAATCTGCGATCAAAAACATAGGAGTGATATTTTGCAATATTCTGTAACTATATTTGCAATATCTCGGGTTCTAACAAACGGATTTTAATTTTTTAAAGCTTATTTTTTTTGTTTTTTCTTAAGGATCAAAAAAGTATTTGAAAAAAATTTCGTATCTCTCTTAGTTTTCTAGTTATAATTGTTTAAACAATTAAATTGTTAATAACAATTTACCCGACCATTTTTCGAAAAAACAGGTTTGATATTCGGAATCAGCGAGAAAAAATACATAAAAAAAACATTCTTGATTAACAGGAGGAGAATGGGCCACGGAAACCCCCCTAGCTGCCGGACTATTAGAATTACTTTTTATAATTTAAAACAGGAATTAACAATTCAATACAAAATTTTAAAATTAAAATATTTGACAGTAACTGACAGTTAAGGTAATTTGACGTAGGTACCTAACTAGTCAAGTTACGAACTATTTTTAAAATGTTTATGAATTTATTAATTTATAAAAACAGGATGAAATAAAATATAATACTATTATAGGTAATTATTTTTTTTTTTCTACAGTATATATTTTTAATGTACATTTTCTTTTAATTTAAAATAGTGTCTTTTTAATTGTAATATATCTATCTATGAGAGAGAGGGAGAGAGAGTTATTTATTTTTTGGTCTGTGAAAGAGAGAAACATGCGTGTGTCGTGTCGTGTCGTGACGACTTTTGGTATGAATTTTTTTTGGCTAGCTCCTAGCGTCAGTCGTAACTGTTCGTAACGCCCGAAAGGGAACTTCGTTCCAAAAATTTAAATTTAAAATCTATAAGTCCTACAGGTTTGAAACTTTGCAAAATAGTTATTTTTATAATTTTGAGGTCAATTGTAAACGGATTTTACGAAATTCCACCCACAAGGGAGGATGCGGGGGCGTGAAAAAAAATTAAAATCTATAAGTCCTAATAGTTATTTTTATAATTTTGAGGTCAATTGTGAACGGATTTTACGAAATTCCACCCACATGGGGGGTTGCGAGGGCGTGAAAAATAATCTATACATATAATAAATCTGTATAAATGAAAATTTTGTACATTAAAGATATTTAAAAAAAAATTAGCGGGAAGTGTTACTACATCGATATAGAACCCAAAAATGTGGTTAGATTTTTTTGTCTGTCTGTATGTTTGTGCGCGCATCACATTTAAACTACTGATCCGATTCGAATGCGGTTTTCAGAGATGTATTTTTTTTTCTTTCAACTTAACATCTGGTATATAAAAATTTCTCCCCCCAACCCTTTAACGAATTCGGTGAAGAAATTTTTATATAACAATCAACACGCCACGCGAACTACGTCGCGGGTACAGCTAGTATAAAATAAAGCTTATATAAAAAAGGAACGATTCGTTTTTGTATAATTATCGCAAACTTAATATTAACAAAGTTATGACTGTTCGAAAGTAGACGTTTATACATCCAATACAAAAATCCAAACATATGACATTGAATAACCAAAAAACTTATAGGAACTTTTTTAAAGATCTTGAAAAATCCGTTCAAACGATCAATAGTGAAGTGATTTGCATTAGATTTAAGGTAAGTTAATACTAAATAGTCCGTTGAAATGTTACAATTTAAGGACCGAATTATGCATTTATTAGAGGACGCAATTTTATTTCTGGGATATGTTTGGGGGGTCAATAGAAGCTTAACTTCAAGTTTGTGGGGTCGCCACCCTTGTCCCCCGGCCGCCATCTTGGAAAAAGTGGGGAAACGCTTTTTTCGCGATATCTCGGAAAAAATGTGTAAAGACATAATTTGTAGCAAATTGTTTTGCCTACAAATATGTTTATATCACTGTTGGCCCTAAAATAACAATTAAAGAAGTTATAAGCAAAAAAAGAGAAAACTTTTACAAAAATGTTCTTTTTTGCTCTATAACATTTTTTTATACATTTTACAAAAAAATTACCTCGGACCAATCTTGTAGATGATCTTTTAAGGAAAATTTTTCCCTATAATTGTTTTTAATTTCATTCATTTAAACCGCTGTTACACCGCTCCAAAGTTGACCGAGTTCGTCAATGCTCATGACAATCCGGTCAAAACGAAATGTCTAACTTATTTTTGTTTTTTTTTATTATAAATAAATTCTTACAAAATTTTTGTTAAATTCGTACAACTGTATTCATTCATTCCTAACTCTTTTCCATACCATAGAACCTACCAAATTTAACTTACCGAAGGTTAAGCAGGTAGAAAAGGTCTGAGTTACCCTTTGGAGATAAAGGAACATCTACCTGCTACGACTATTATTATTATTATAAACAACATTCTTGAGAAGTATGTTCGGTATGTGCAAGAACATTATGGACTATCTGCAACAATAATATTTGATGGTTATTCCGAAAATTCTGATATAGCAGGAACAAAGTCATGGGAACGTCTGTGTCGCACGAAAAAACATCAATGTACTGAAATTAGGTTTGATAATAGTACGAGAGCCCACGACCAAAACCATGTCTCATAGCAATACGGCCAAAACCCTATGAAATCGTTAGATTATATGTTTTTGAACCCGACTAGGTGTGCAGTAACGGTCGAAAGTGTAGCTACTGCGTGGGACGCCATTTCTGCTGTGACAAAAAAAAAGGCAGTCGGTATTATAGCAATACGTCTGATATCGATAATGTACATAGATTTTATAATTTTATTACGAAAAAGTTTGTTTTCAGACATTTTGCGCGTAGCATATAGCCTGAGCGCATTTTTGAAAATGTCAAAAAATTTAGCCGACCTGTATCATAGCAATACGGATAATTTTTTTTTTAACTTTTCGTATTGCTGCCAGGATTACCAAAAACCTGTTTTCAGACACTTTGAGTGTAGCATATACTCCCAAAAATGAAAAAAACGTTTCGGAGTCGCCCGGCAGACGCCTCAGCGCTTGTTACGCTCCTGCGGCGGGTACGGCTTTTCGTGTGTTACGCTCCTGCCCCTCTCTTACTATTATACAGCTCACTCGGCAGCTGCTCCAAACGTTGGAACGACGCTCACTTAGATTTGTGCCGCGGTCAAAAATTGGGTTGGAAGTCATAATATAACATTTAGATGTGGTGACGTCGAAAATCTTGCAAGACAGAAGTTCTCCAGCATTACCACTGAGGAGTGGAAAAGAGTTTGCGAACATGTACATAAGCACGAATTAGATTTAATGAAAAAAGAGCATCTATTAGACACTGCCCAAGATTTATTTTCAATGTCAATACGGGCAGTTCCGAAGAATGGAGCTCAGAATGTTCAGATAATGATCTTACATTTGGCGACCAAATTGACGAAACTGACAACTGAATTTATCTTTAGTTTTTTTTGAAGATTTTTTTTAGAATTTCTTTTTTGTGTTATCAGAATTTTTTTTATTTATTTTGAAGAATTCATTTTTAAGTTTTTATTTTACAATTGACTTTGTTTCAATTTTGTGATATTATCTGTGATATTGATCTGTGATATTTTTTATATATTTATTATTATTTATTTTTATATACTCGTAACCTCGCTAAAATTTATACCTCACCCCTCATCCCGTTGGCGAAGAATGCTCATACCTCCCCGTGGTCTTCGCTGGGTAATAACAATTTAACAATTTTTATCACAGATACTTCTGGATTAGAATATCTGGTGTGCAAGTATTTTTTTTTAGAATGAAGAAGGGAAATACATTTTGAAATAATTCAATGGCAACTAGAACTATCATTCATCATTCAGGGTCGCAACTTATTCATTGGTTTGTAACAGAGAATTCAAGATACGATTTTGAAATGATATCTGAATATCGAAAAGTTGTCTGATAGAGAAGGTGCTACACTTAATTCGTCTGATATAAATTTTTTGCACATGTGGACAACTTATTTTATCATGTCCAACAATTTTCAGACATATTGCTATGATACCGATCGGTAAAATTTGTTAACATTTTGAAAAATTCGCTCAGGCTATATGCTACGCGCAAAATGTCTGAAAATTGTTTTGTTCGCATCAAATAACCAAAATTTACTAATCAAAAAGATTTTCAGACGTATTGCTATGAGACATTTTTTTTGTCTCATTTCGAATTTTTGTAAGTGATTTTCCGGGTTTACGCTACACCATTAACGTCTGAAAAATATGTTTCCGGTATCTCAGAACTATCATTCAACTACAGTCTGAAAATCAGACATATTGCTATGATCCAGTTCGGTAAAATTCTTTAACAATTTTGAAAATTCGGTCAGGTCAAACGCTACGCGGAAAATGTCTGATATAGGTATTTTCGAGTTCAGGATAATCGTATCTATCGATTTGATGCGGTTTTGGCCGTATTGCTATAAGACAAAAATCTTGGTCGTGGGCTCTCGTACTATAAGAGTACCGTACTAACAATATCCCAAGAAAAATTTCTTGGTAATGAAAAAAAAAACAAATCAAACTTGATAGATCTTCTCAAAACTGCTTTTTCAGAGGTTGGTTTTTCTGTCGACCAAGCTGAATCGGATGCAGATTCAATCATCTTCTCTGCTGCGCTTACTGCATCCCGATCTCATGATTTTGTTATTATTGTGGCAGAGGACATTGACATTCTTGTATTGCTCACGGCATTAGGTTCAAGACAGACTAACATATATTTTTCAAAACCCCGATATCATGAAATTAATTTTCTGCAGATGCAAAGGAAACTGTGGAAGCATGTGTGGCTACAGAAAAGCAGGGCTGAAATGCTCTACAGTATGCCTCCATTGTTGTGGCGAAACATGCAGCAACATTATGGAAATGTCGTTAATGGAAGAAAATGAATTTGAAGATGAACTTCCAACTATGACTCCAATTTTAACTCCTGTCATTCCTCAAACTTTCACATTTGACGTTGATTTAGATTCTGAGCCACAGCCTGGACCATCGAAGAGAAGCCGATTAGAAATAAGTGATTAAATTATAAGTTGTCCGTGGAGTAGGCCTACTGGGGATACCACGTAAAAAAACGCGCCTCAGACTCTACCTCATAGGTGGCGGGGAAAAGAGTTAGGAATGAATGAGTAAAGTTGTACGAATTTAACAAAATTTTTGTAAGAACATATTTATAATAAAAAAACAAAAACAAAAATAAGTTAAACATTTCGTTTTGACCGGATTCTCATGAGCATTGACGAACCCGGTCAACTTTGGAGCGCTGTAACAGCGGTTTAAACGAATAAAATTAAAATAAATTATAGGGAAAAATTTTCCTCAAAAGATCATCTACAAAATTGGTCTGAGGTAATTTTTTTGTAAAATGTATAAAAAAAAGTTATAGAGCAAAAAAGAAAATTTTTGTAAAAATTTTCTCTTTTTTTTGCTTATAACTTCTTTAATTGGTAATTTAGGGCAAAAAGTGATATAAACATATTTGTAAGCAAAACAATTTGCTACAAATTACTTCTTTATAAATTTTTTTGTAAGACGCATAGTTTCCCAGATATCGCGAAAAAAGCGTTTCCTCCCTTTTTGCATGATGGCGGCCGGGGGGGACAAGGGTGGCGACCCCACAATCTTGAAGTTAAGCTTCTATTGACCCCCCAAACATGTCCCAAAAATAAAATTGCGTCCTCTAATAAATGCAAAGCTCATGTAACATTTCGATGGACTAAAAATAAAGACCGCTTTTATTTTTGCGACGCAAAAAGTAACAAACTCACCCTCGTCAAAACCACCCAGGTTGAAACTATTCCTTGTCCATTTACAATTTACTTCGTTTATATATAAACATTACATTCTAGAAGTTTAACTAATTTAAAAGATTTAGTTTTAAAGTAATCTGCGTTTAAAGTGAACACGTTATTTTCTTATCCAAAAATCCCTTGCGTTGAAAATAACTCAAAAATTGGAAAAGATACAGAAAATATTCTATAATACAAAAAAGAGCTTTTTCTTTACTAAAGTTTTTTTTTTATTTTTTCATTTTTATAGACTAAAAATTAAACGAGATTATGCTTGTTTAAAATTTGTATTCGCATGCGTTTAGCACAGCCATCGAGCCCTTACAGCGCAACCCATTTTAAAACGAAGGGCTTAAAAAAATTCGTGTACGTCATCTTGTAATTTTTAAAATAACTTACAAGATGGTTGTTTTACGGAGTTCTAAAGGAGGAGTTATGAATAAAAAACCAATCAATTTTTTTTATAATTTTGAAGAGGACTTTGCTTTAGTTATAAATTAGGTACCTTAACTTTCATGCAAATCACATTTACTAGTAGTCGTTTAAACGGATATTTCAAAATTTTTAAAAAAGTTCCTATAAGTTTTCTATGAAAAAAGCATGTCGAACGTTAAGGGTAACCGATCTCAGACAATAATTGGAGTCGTCGCTCCGCTCCTCCTCCAAACAATTGTCTTCGATCGGTATAAAACCCTTACCGTTCTCCATACTTAATATACTATAAAAACATGCTTGTTCGCCTTTTAATTTGTAAATTTTCAGTTACCAATAACTCCAAAAGTATTGACTTTTCAAAAAAAACTCTAAAGAACATTTAGATATCATATTTTCTATGAAACCGTTTCGTTGACATTGTTTGTTTATCATTGTTGATTAGTGTCACAAAACTGTCAGTTCGGTTAGTTACATATTGCTTAAAAAAATTTAAATTATATTTAAAATGGACGGTGACTGATGTCCAGAGGTGCAAAACGCCTCCAGAGTTACTAAGCACCGCTACTAATGTGGTTTTAAATTTATTGCCAAATAAAATCAAGGCGCAAAATATGAATTTGCTTATAAACGTTTTATGGATCATTCCCGTACACAGGTACGGAATAGTATATTGTAATACAAGTGTTACAATGACAGAGGTTTCGTAGTACGAGTTCAGTTTGTGAAACGAACCGCGAAGCGGTGAGTTTCGCAAAGAACGAGTACTACAAACCGTCATTGTAATTCGAGTGTTACATACTATTTTTTATAATGAACTTTTAAAAGTACAAAAAAAATAAAATGAGAGTTTTT
Source organism: Altica lythri (assembly GCA_964028335.1). Classification (NCBI taxonomy): domain Eukaryota; kingdom Metazoa; phylum Arthropoda; class Insecta; order Coleoptera; family Chrysomelidae; genus Altica; species Altica lythri. Next base: position 2,590,870 of record OZ034806.1, on the reverse strand, counting down.
CGAAATATTTATTTATGTTGGCAATCTTGACAGTTTTGACACTTGTCAGTTTTAATGATTTTAAATTAGAATGTTTGTCAAATTTGTGTAAAATATTCCGAATTTAGCAATAACGCTGATAATGTAGTTAACAATTTACTACAACATACTTTTTGATTTACTACCTGAACTCTTTCGTTGAAAATCAGTGCAGTGCAACCAATTGTGTAAAACAAAAAGTTACCAAAAACAGTGTTACAATGAATCTATTTCGATACTGTTTTTAGTGTCGAAATAGAAACTTTGTGAACGTGAATTATAAAAAAAATATTCCCGTACATTACGGAAAAGTTAGTTGCTCAGCAACGGACTAAAATACAAGAATAGTGTATTTTGCGGCTCGAATTTGATCCGAGAAACTAGACATTTCCAAGCGATTTCAGAAAATAGTATATTGTATATCTAGTAGGAAAAGCGATACATTCCAGGACGACAATGTAAATTGTTGGCCGAGGCGTATAGCAGTTAAGTGTGGGAAAGTTAATTACCGCAAGAGTTTCCGTGCGAGAAAGAGATATTTTCTGAATTAAAATGCGTGCGGGAACTGTTATTATTTTATGTCATTTCTATCTTATTACGATTTTTTCTCTTGTTTTTCTGCTTATTTTTCTGCTCCTTTCTACGTACGTTTTAATATCCTCTTTTCAATATCCTTTTTATCTTTTGAATCTGTTATTATAACAAATAATCTGATAATAAATATTAACTTTATAAAAATCTCAGCACAAATAATGTAAACTATTGCACAAATGTAAAACAATTTTTTTTTATATTTAATTTATAAGGTTGTATAGATTTAAGTGGTAGAATAGCTCTTTGCTAAACTTCGCTTTATACTTCCTTTTATTTTTTAATAAAGGCGTTTTATTATTATTATTAGAAAAATGCTCCCAATTTTGACACCATTACCTACTAACAACGACATTTACCGAATTATGACGTTTAACCAAATATAAATGTTTATTTACCTCACATATTGTTTGTAAAAGCTATTATGCAATGTATATTTTTTATTGGTAAATAAACTTATATTATTATTATTATTATTATTATTATAATTCTTCATGAGGATATTGACGATCCCGACAAAATTATAATTTTAGGCGATAGGACACTCTTGCTTGAGTTGGCAAATGATACTATATTTGGAGATGGGATAAAGTACCAAACATGTTTTTTCAATTATATACATTGCATGCAAAAGTAGGTTATTCATATCCATCTTGCCTTTACGGATTACTGCAAAAAAGAATACAAATACTTTTTGCAAAATGTTTGCGATTATGAGACAGACAACTACTTCCAAATCTATCACCTCAAAAAATATTGATAGATTTTGAGAAGGCATTAGTGCAGCAAGGATATACTTTCCAGACGCTGAAGTTAATCGGTGCTATTTTCACCTATGTCAAAGCCTTATCAGGAAAATTAATAACGTCGGATTAAAGGTTGGTTATACGGCTGACATTGATACTAGGTTAATGTTAAAATCTCTGGTCGCACTGTCGTTCGCTATAGCACATGACGTGAGAGATGTGTTTAATACGCTCGCAAAAACCTTTCCGGATGACGAAGTACTGACGTATTGTTTTTCAACGTATCTTGAAGGTGCAGCAGGTAGAGATCCGCAGTTTCCCTTAAGACTATGGAATCATTATAAACAACAAATTGCTGTGATTCCACAAAGCGCTGAATTCCATTTTTCATTCCATCCCAGCGTATGGTTCCTGTTCGATGGATACAAGAGGGACCTTGCGTGCCATAAATTATTATTGGTTAACTCTCAGCTAGGTCTTCGCGAAACTAAAAGCAGAAAATATGAACAACTCCACCATTTAGTTGTAACGTCGGTGCAAGATTATGAAAATTTTGACGATAAATTAAGATATTTAAAAAGGTTGGCAAATTTACAATAATGGCCAAAACTTTAAACTCTTAATAATAACTAACAATAACATAACTGTTTTAATTGTTTAAATTTTTTAATAAATTTAGAGTTTTTATGAATGTTTTTGTTATTTTACAATTTTTTGAAAAAACTTCTTAAGCAAAAATTTTGTACCACTATTTTCCCAACATATATAATAATAAAATCCTCTCATTTTACAGATAACTCATTCGTACGTTCACCCTCATTCAATCAGGAGAATGAATAACTTTGAGGTTTTGAACAAGTAATAATATTGTTTTCTAAATACTGGCACCTAAATTCTATCAACAATTGAAGTTTGTAAGAAATATGTAATAATATTTACGTTAAAATAATATGGCCCACTTTTCTATGTGGGTAATTTTTCATGTGGGCATTTTTCCATGTGTGCATTTCTTGTATTTTGTAACAGAGTGTTAATGGCTGTGGGGATTATGCTGTGTAGAATTTTCTGTGGGGAATTATCATGGAATCCACCAAAACTTACCTTTGCAATGTTTTTTGATGTGAAACATCTATAGCCGCACGTAAATCATATTTCTGGCGTGGCGACGGTGACGTATGATGTAAAAAACCTAACGCATAGATAATATATAATAAAGAGATGTACTGATACCTTATATGAAATTGGTCTCATGTTTTGAGCGACGGTGGCGCGCCAACAATAGGGGGAAGAAGCTCATCGATTCAAAAATTTGGCGGGACAGGGTATGAATTGTTTCATATAGAAATACACTTTTAAAGCTCATATTTTAATTTTTAATATTTTTATCGATGTGTAAAAATATTAAAAATTGAAATATAGACTTAAAAGTGCATATTATCTTATAATATTTAGGTAAATAAATATAAAAACTAAATAATAAACAAATTTTGATGTGAAACATCTATAGCCGCACGTAAATCAGATTTCTGGCGTGGCGATGGTGACGCAAAAACCTAACACGACTCCGCATACTATCTATTCTACAGTGTGTCTCATTATATTCTGACTGTTTTTAAGAGCTTATATCTTCTTAACGGTTTTAGATCATACGATGCGGTTTTTACAGTTAGGTTTAAAATTACCGTAAGTTTTGTTGTGACACATTTATATAAATGGCCTACTTCCGGTTTACCCGCTAGAAAAGTGGCGTATTTTCAGAAAACAGTAGATGTAATTTTTGATGTGAAACATCTATAGCCGCACGTAAATCAGATTTCTGGCGTGGCGACGGTAACGTATGACGTAAAAAACCTAACACGCAGAGATAATATATAATAAAGAGATGTACTGATACCTTATATGAAATTGGTCTCATGTTTTGAGCGACGGTGGCGCGCCAACAATAGGGGGCAGAAGCTCATCGATTCAAAAATTTGGCGGGACGGTATGAATTGTTTCATATAGAAAAACACTTTTAAAGCTCATATTTTAATTTTTAATATTTTTACTGATGTGTAAAAATATTAAAAATTGATATATAGACTTAAAAGTGCATATTATCTTATAATATTTAGGTAAATAAATATAAAAACTAAATAATAAACAAATTTTGATGTGAAACATCTATAGACGCACGTAAATCAGATTTCTAGCGTGGCGACGGTGACGCAAAAACCTAACACGACTCCGCATACTATCTATTCTATAAAAATGAATGTTTGTCTGTATGTTATAGATGAACTCAAAAACTACTGGACCGATTATTATGAAAATTGGTATGTATGTATATATATATATATTTCCACGGAAAATGTATTTTCAAAATATTTTAAAATTTTCAAAATTTTTCATAAAATTTTAAAATCATGATAATTTTTAAATTTTTCAATGTTTACTTTAATCGCGCGTAAAGGTTACACGCACACTCTTTTTATTGAATACTGCATATACTTTTACAAAATAATGTTGATGTTTCACATCTGCCAGGCGTCCCGTGACGGCTCACATTTTTTTTTTTAAACCCGAAATCATTCCTACCTTCACAACGACAATGCAAGCCATTTTCAAACATTCATCTTTCAAAATGGATTAACGTACTGTAGTACTTATAGATATACTAAGAACAGATGATCACAGAGGTATAAACAAAATGCGGCTTTCTCTCACTAAAAGGTATTACTTATCCAAAATGGTTGATGATATTGAAAATTATATATAAATGAAACTGCGAAATTTTTCATAAGAACAAATTCGACAGAAAATCACCTGATAATAAAATTTAAGTTGTACCAACCTGTTCTCGACCTTTTGAACATATTCATATCGATAGATTTCAAATTACAAACTATACATATATAACCGTCATTGATAGCTGCTCACGTTATAAAGCCTATCATCCTTTACCATCAGTAAATGGCGTCTCAATTACCGAACGTCCCTTTAATTTTGACTCGGACTATCATAAAAAATAACTACAGACTCGGATTCTGAATTTAAAAATAAAGATCTAGAAAACTTTTGTGAACATAAAACTTCATTATACGACAGCTCGTCAAAGTAACTCAAACTCAACTGTAGAACGTTTTCACTCGACGCTCATAGAACAGTTCCGATGCATGAGAGAAGAAAACAATAGATTCGTAAAGATTGAATAAAAAGCCAGAAAACAGAATTAAAAGAAGAAATTATTCCGAATAATAATTCCATTGTATCAATGGTTTTTGGGCTGTTAGGCCAGCGTCAATTGTCATATTGACTTGACGTTTCGCCAACACGAGCGGTTGGCATCTTCAAAAGTTGCTTTCTGGTTGACAGTCTGCGAACTATTAAGCTCTGCGTGAACGGAGCCCGTATTTATACGTCGGGAAGGAAGTGGGCGGGGCCTCAGTTGCTTTCGATTCCAACCGGTTCTGGTCGGTGTTGCTCGTTAAGGGTAGAGTTTTCGCACCCTTCGATCGGCAAAAGACAGAAGAGATCAACTGTCGGCTTCGGGAATTTACCGCATTCCGTGCACATATGGGAGCGTGTACATAGGAACTACCAAACGCTCGATCAACACCAGGATTAAAGAGCACAAGGCCAACTGTCGTCTGGGGCAGACGGACAAATCCGCAGTAGCGGAACATACCCTCACTATGGACCATCGGATTAAATTTGAGGAGACCCAAGTCCTCGCTACTACATCAGCATACCATTCCAGACTCTATAGAGAAGCCATAGAGATAGAGAAGCACCCGAACAACTTTAATAAAAAAGAGGAAGCAGTCAAGATCAACATAACGTGGGTCCCCATAATTAAGAGTGCGAAAACTCTACCCTTAACGAGCAACACCGACCAGAACCGATTGGAATCGAAAGCAACTGAGGCCCCGCCCACTTCCTTCCCGACGTATAAATACGGGCTCCGTTCACGCAGAGCTTAGTAGTTCGCAGACTGTCAACCAGAAAGCAACTTCTGAAGATGCCAACCGCTCGTGTTGGCGAAACGTCAAGTCAATATGACAATCGACGCCGGCCTAACAGCCCAAAAACCATTGATACATTAGACAATGGCCGCGAAAGCCTTTCACAGTTTAATAATTCCATTATTTACGGAAGTTACGGAAGGAGGAGTTACTTATCAAGAAATGAAACAGGACACCGCTTATTCAACATTTTCCATGAAACATAAAACTTTTATATAATAATTTCATTCATTCTCTATTTTAACTTTGTTGCAACAGTTTCACTTGTAATTCAAAATAAAAATCATTGTGGTGTCGTGGGACACCAGGTAGGAACGAAGTTCCTTCGGCTAATGTAGAATCGACACACTTTAAAATTATATGAAAATAAACGTGGCTACTCACGAGTAAAATGTAGGTATCTATAATGTGAGTATTCGCCACGTGCTTGTCCATGAATTCATGAGTATATACTATGCATTGGCGGGGTGGTGTGGTAATAGAGAGAGAAGGGATGAGAGAACGAAAAGAAAGAGGGAGAAAGAGAAAGGTATTGTACACTACTCGCTTGTGTATACGACTTTAGCGCCTGCGCAAGTCTCATTTAACGGTTTTATTTCACGGACTTTTCCTTACGGTTTTACTATTACATTTTTGGAACGAAGTTCCCTTTCGCGCGTTACGAACAGTTACGCTGACGCTAGGAGCTAGCCTAAAAAAATTCATACCAAAATTTGTCACGACACTATGCACCGACAAACGCATGTTTCTCTCTCTCACAGACCAAAAAATAAATAACTCTCCCTCTCTCTCATAGATAGATATAATACAATGCATAGAAAAGTGTGACGTCAGCTATGGGAGGAGCTTACAAATCTTTCTATTTCTAAACAAAACACAAAACTACAAACAAAACATATTTGTATTGAAAATGCCATAAAAGATTTTTCTATTACTTGTAGTGGTTTCTAATCAAAAATCTTAACGTTTTCCGGACACTTTTCATACGACCTATTGTATCCAATTTGTGATAGTGAATAAACATTGAAAGTTAGTGTAAGTGTTTAAATTTTATATGCATTTTAGTGGAATTGAGGTTATGTTTTGTTTCAAAGTTTATAAATTTTATTATGGTAATCTTGTAAATAATTATGTATTCTTTAACTATTAAATAGTATTCTGTTGCAGTAAAAATGGTGATGTGTTTCGTCCCCAATTGCAAACATTATAGCGAGCAGAAAAACTGCAATTTTTTTACTTTTTTTTTCTATTTTGCTTTGAACAGTGTAGTAGTGTCGCGACTTTGTTAATACAGGTTTTTTGTAGATAATAAATGTTAAAATAATAGAAAATAAAAACAAAAATGTATCCTGACAATGTTTCTGCACAAGTTCCGGATATTGTTGATAGAGTTAGGTAAGTAGAGATTTTATACAGTCGATAATAAATGCTTATGTATATACAAACTCTCTGTTGTGTTTACAAATTACAATTCCTTCACTAATTAATCGAAAGGAACTTCGTTCCATCCGGGTGTCCTTTGACACCTCTAACTTTTTTTTTTCAGTTCGGTCGCGCCGCAAAATCGCTATCTTCTCCAAGCCTGCCGTAAGGAACTTCGTTCCTATAATTTTTAAAAGGCCTACTTTTTACTTCATTCGCAATACAGTTTGAGAAATATTTGCTTCTTGCGAGCGATGCCTATTTGAACTTGATGACCTTTATTTTACAGTGGCTACATTTTCACATGTACAAACTGGACGCGTAACTTGATGTGGTTGATATGCAACCTTCCTTCGAACCGATTTTCTTAAAACCTTGAACAATTATGCGAATTGTAGGACGTTTATATCGACCGAAATGTTAATATTGTTAGCTGTAACTTTTACAGATCGCCCGTTTTTATAATGTTTCAATAAAATCTTTTTTTGCGTAGTTAACGAATCTGTGACTACATTTGCCATTAGTTTCTGCATAACATTTGTCAAAATATCAATAACATCATCAGTTAGCCTATTCTTTATGTAAGAGGTTCGATAAGATATAAAATCCAAATAAATTCAAATTTTTATTTATTTATTTGTTCATACATGTATATGTACAAAATATATGAAAACTCAAAAATAACGATATATTAGTTTCCTTATTTTGTAATTATTTTCCAAAATATTCAATATACATCAAAATATCGATATTTAAAAAACAAACTTAAAAATACAAAACAAAAGGTAGTATACCTACGTAACCTTTAAACTTTAAACAATATATTCCAAATATATCGAGCAAAGGTTACGAAATATATTAAAAGTGTTAGTGTTTCTATCTTAACTCTTGTTAATAGATATATAGTAAATTTGTTAAAGATTCTTCTTCTCTGCCTTTTATACTGTAGGTGTATACTATCATTAAGCTTCATCAGTGTTCCTTTAACTTTCATTTGTCTTTAAAACTCGAGGATATAGCTGCAACAAAAATAGTTATTACTAATTACAATTACAGAACAACGAAGTTAAAGAAATATAAGAAAATTTATAAAGAAGTAGCAAAAAAAGTGATAGAATTATAAATGTTGTATAAGCTTTGATTCAACAGTTTTACTGTTATTTAGGAACTACAAGATATCATCCATAACATAATTTAGAATCAAAGAACCAAGTGCTGCCAGTTGTCCAAATCTTCAAATACTTAGGGTCTGTGCTAGAAAAGAGTGAGATGAATCATATGGATGGATGAACTGGAAAAGAATACAGTAGAGTTTTATGTTAGAGGGATATGAGTACAAAAATGAAAGGTAGAGAACAAAAGGTTGTAAGACCGGCGTTGATATACGACTCAGAAACTTGGTCAATAACAAAAGCGCAAGAAAGAAAGTTAGAAGTGGTAGATATGAAGATGTTCTGTTGGATGTGTGGATTAACGAGGAGAGATAGACTCCTCCTCAATCCACATAGAGTAAGACATATAAGAGTAAGAGGTACAGTGAAAGTGGGATAGCTCAGCAAGAAAATCCAGGAAAATAGGTTGAGATGGTTGGGTCGTGTAAAGAGGAGGAATAAGAATTATGTGAGTAAGAGAGTAGATGAATGTAAGATTGGGAGTAAGAGGAAGAGAAGACGACCAAAGTTGAGATGGACGGATAAAATAAAAGAGGATCTGAAAAAGAAGAGAGGATGGATTAAATAGAGACTGGTAGAAAGGAATGACAAGGAAGGCTAACACCGAACTCTACTAGATTTAGGATAAGGCTAAGAGAAAGAAGAAGCAAATTTATGCAGTATTCACGAAGAAATTCTCTATGCTAAAAAAGTGACGGTTTGCTGAGATTAATACACTGGCAGTGTCATTGGATCATTATTTTTTTTAAATAGTCATAAAAAGGTCGTTATAGTGTTATCTGAAAATTTATAACCATAACTTGGATGACTTTAATGTGAACGACCATTGGTTCCACATCATATGTTACATGCAAAACATTTCGATTGAAACGCCCAATTTTCCGAATTCTAATGTGAATTGGCCGACAAGATGATTGATTTGACACCGTTAAAAGAAAGAAAGAGTCTATTCAAATTTCCCACAGACAATTGAAGATCTAAAACGCAACATTTGGTATAAAATCAAGGTAATCAGCCCAATAATTTTTGAAGCTATCGAAAATTTTGATGTTCGGATGCAGATTTGCGGAGATGAAGATGGATGTGTGGATTAACGAGAAGAGATAGAGCAACAAGGTTGGGTCATGTAGAGAGGACGGATGAGAATAATGTGAGTAAAAGAGTATATGAATGTGAGACTGGGGGTAAGAAGAAGAGAGGAAGACTAAAGTATAGATGAATAGATAGAGTAAATGTGGACCTGAAAGATAAAAAAAGGAGAAGAGAAGATGCATTAAACAGAGACAGATGGAAACAAATGTTACGGAAGGCTAACGCCGACACCAACTAAGCTTTGCATACAGTAGAGAAAAAAAAAATAGAATCAAAGTTGTAAAGTTTCGATCTGTTCCGCTTTTTTTATACTTAAATTTGTGAACTGCAGTGGTCACACTACCACTATTAAGAAACAGGATGTTTGAAAGGTATTATTTAAGACTTTTATACAAAAAGATATAGACAACGAAGCGCCATCGAAGGAAAAAAGGAAGAAGATGCAAACAACAACTTCAAAAGTTCGATTCACATGTGTTGTTTCGTTTTATCACAATCATTTGTGTTTGATTTCTTTTTATTTACATTTTAGTGGGATTTAATCACACTATGTAAAGTAAACATTGATGTGCTTGTGAATCAAACGTCAACAAGTTGGTATATTTGAGTTTACACAGCACTTCAAGATTAGGTGAGTTTGCAACAGTCGATCGGAGATATCGGAGTAATTTGGAAAGTTTCCCTATGGAATTAATCCCAAGGGAATCCTAATAAACTAAAGTAGGTCAGAGGAGATGATTTTAAACATTTTCAGTGGTAAATAATAAAGGATCGGGAAAGAAATTTACATAATACTAATAAAAAATACTCTCAATTTAGATTGTCAATAATTCGATTATTTAGATATAACACTGTATTTTACGAATGATCTTCATACATATTTATTTTGAACTTTTGGTATCAGATGGTTTAATGGATTTTGTTTTAAGTTGTATTAAGTTCAAAACCATTTTATAAACAAGTAGGTGCGATGACAAATATAAAAAAGTATCTAAGGTTTGTCCGAATAGTATTCGACTTATTCATATTGTCATTTAGGGTAGTTTCTACGTAATAATTAAATAGTTTTATATTTTATTGCATTATTTTGTATTTTAATCATTCAGGTAAAAGTCAGTACGTTAGATTTCAAGGCGAGCTTAAATAGTTTTTATTCCCTCGTAGAATATGAATTGGCTGTAAAAGAGCGTCATTGAACTTGCACCCTTTGTGGTGTATTGGGAAGATTAGTTAAGATTATTGTATTCAGTTATTTCTTATTAATATTTTTATTATTCGTTGTTATTGCTTGTTTCTTTGTTTCTGTTTACTTTATCTTCCACTTGGTTAGATATCTGCTTTCAGCAGTACACCTACCAGGTGGTTAGATAACCACGACCTGAGCGGAAGTGCCTCTAGAGCACATCTTCGATTCCCTCAGGCGTGACAATATCACCGTGCGTTATTTTTCGTTATTATTCTTCAAAGTAGAGATTACGTCAGGACTGTTCGGTAGTTGACGAAAGAGTACGATATTGTAGTAATTTAATTATTTGACACATATCTTTTGGGAAATTTGAAAATTAGAAATTAGGCAAACAAGAAATACCACTAAGCAGAAATAGAAAAAAATGTCACATCCAGCAGGATTGGATCATAAGATATCTTTCAATCTTTTTTATTTTTCGACTAAAATCTAGCTTTAAGCACCATAAAACAACAAAATTTATAAACTAATAGAGTAAAATAACTAATATACTTACTCCTAACAAGTTTCTTGGTATGTAACCTTCTTTATCACCCAATACACTCCACCACCATTCTCGTTCATTTTCGTCTCCTTTTCTTAACACAGTTATTTGTTCTCCTTCTTTAAAACTCAATTCATCTGGTTGTTGTGCTGTATAATCAAAAACTGCATAAACAACACCATTTGACAATATACCTAATTTTTCTTGAACACCTGCAGAACAAATGAATACTCATCAGAGAAATTAGGAATTAGTAAGATGACTACAGCAAATGATAGATTTGAACATGTATATTGAAAAGTACAAAGATACATAGGAACACACTATCCTGTTGTAAATAAAAATCTCCGTTTGTTCACATTTTATTTGATTGATCTATTAATTTAATTGTATATTTTAACTTTTCTTTCGATTGTATATGAAAATAATAAAATTCTCTATCCATCTTGGGTCAGTTGCCAATCGCTTTTAATATGCGGTGAAATTGATTAGTTATCTCCATTCTAATTTTACAAAAGACTTACATTAGGACAATTATTGGTATGTAATGATGTTACACGTGGGTCGTAATCAGAATTAACGAGGATCAGGTTTTTCACAATTAGTTGTCAAACATTTTTGTTTATTATTAGTTTCGAATCTTCATTATGCGTCTATAAACAAAAAATAGATAAAACACAATATAAGGCAAATACCAATGTCATAAACTGATCTCCATTATATTCTCTCTATACAAGATTACGCGAGCATTTCGAAATCCCGATGCTTCTTAAATCTACACTATTGAAAGAGTATTGAAATTTAATTTATCGCATTCTTGTTTAACGGTGTTTACATTACATGTTTTAAATTCAGAATGATTATTAAAATTTTCATTTAAATCCGAACCGACTATTCACAACAAGATGAAATATATATTTCCTCGGCATTGTAATTAAATTCTTGGTAAAACACAGAATGGTAAGTACGTAAGTGCTTTTTTTTCAAGAAAATTCATAATAATTTTTTAACCATTCCAGGTAAGATATATACAATATAAGTAATCTGTATAAGAACAAGTTTTGAGGAAAAAAAGTATCTTGTCGAAGCTTTAACTTGGGACATTTTTGTCTTTAGTTACATACTCTACCAACTGAACTACCAATGTATTTAGTACTTAGCCGATTCGCTGGTTGGTTAAAAAGTTTTGAAAGCAAAAATAAAAGAATGTTTATTTTTAAATGAAATTGATTGTTTGACGTGACAACGTCTTATAATTCGATGAAGCCGGCTGCACGCGACAAAAAAATGAGGCGTTACCTCGCTCTGAGGCGTCCCGAATGAAAAATGAAAAAATAAAAATGAAAAATAAAAAATGAAATATGAAAAATGATATCCATACAAAATATCTATCAAACAAATAAAATTAAAATTTTCTTTTGAAAAATGCAACCATTCCATCAGTATTTTCTTATGACGTTGTCACGTTCAACTATCTTCAGTAAACAGACTTTACAGACAACCGATTTTTTTTATTCAGAATAATAGCTCCATTAAGCTGGCAGTGAACAGTCAGCAGAAATGACTAATCTTTTTATGTGAATTTGTAGTTAAATAGTTTCTAATTAGTTGCTGAATGACCGATTTTGTAGCTCCAACAAAAAACCCGTGTCAAGACAGTAGGGACTCTATGTCCTGTTTCCGATCACTAGGTTGAACAATTTTGTGTTTCTATTTTGTTGTCGGCTCTCGGGTATCGCTGAAGCTATTAGCAGTCAGCAAAAAAATTCACATAGATTTAATGTCAACAAGAACCCCATGTTAATAGTCCACCGCGCACAACACTTTTTTCGAAATGATTAATACATTCTTGAAATTTTGTGTATAGCTTCCTATTGACGAGTCCAACAAAGGTTGAAATTATCTAAATTTAAAACTGCTGCTTTTTCGAGCTAGAAATAAACGAAATTTTTAAGCTGTCGGACAGCAAAAACGCAGCAATAAATTTGTCGGACAATGTGAGCATTTGATTTAATACTTCATTATAAACAAATTATGTAAAAATGAATTATATATATATTATATATATTAAAAAACGTAACCTCGAAAATGCGAAATTTACGGTTACACAAAATTTCAAGAATGTATTAATCATTTCGAAAAAAGTGTTATGCGCGGTGGACTATAAGACACCAGGGACTTTAGTATCCCGTTTCCGGTCACTAGATTCAGCCGATTTTAATCATTTTCATATCTGTTTTTTAGCTACAAATTATTTAACCCTGGTTTCACGATTTTACTACTAGCTTATTGTGACTAGATTTTTGGGGAATCGGTTGGAGATACAAAGTCGGTCATTCAGCAACTAATTAGCAACTATTCAGCTCTAAATTCACATGAAAGTCATTTTTGCTTACTGTTCACTGCTAATAGAGCTCAATATAATCTCCCTCAGATTGAAGACATTTATTCCAATGATCCACCAGTGATTTTATACAATCTCTGTTATGATTTTCCGGAAACTTTGCAAGGCTGCAATAGTAATAGTCGAAGGGAGCCAAATCTGCTGAATTCGGTGGGTGTTTAAGCAATTCGTACTTTAATTCGTTCAATTTAGCCATCGACAACAAACTGGTGTGATCACCAGCATTCTTCTCTAAACCGGTACTTATTTTACGATTTTTTTTTATTCAACTGATCCAAAGGTTGCAACAATATTTAGAATTAATTGTTTTACCTTTTTTTGTCGATCGTTCTGATTTCACCTGATTTGGAGCTGAAGAGCCAGATTAAGTCCACTATAAATGTTCTTATTCTAGTTTAGGATCATGATGGTAGATCCAAGTCTCATCCATAGTTACAAAACGATGCACAAAAACGATTTTAAAACGCTCCAAATTACGTTGAGAAATTTGTTTTCAATTCAGCTTTTTCATATTGAATTCTTCGAGTAAAATATGTAGTGCTCGTTCATCTGAGGTGCCTGTCGTATCAGCAATTTTATTCAATCTGAATCTTTATAAAACAATACCATAGACTTCTTAAATGATTTCTGATGTTGCACTTTTTTGAACGTCCACTACGTGGTACATCTTCAACGCTTTTACGACCACGTTTAAACACTAAAATCCATCGTTGCTCAGTTGGAAATAAAGAAGTAGATTCACCATTTTTGTATGAATTTCTGTTGCTGATAAACAAAGAATTTTATCACTGTACGATATTCGGTTATTTCCATTGTAACAAATTAAATACACTCGACACGTCAACTTCAAATGGCTTGTAAACAAAAAATGAATTGACAAATCAAAATAGAATTTTTTGTGTATTTAAATGGATCGTGTGAATTTTAACTCCACTACTATTTAATATGTGCCGCTTTCAAAACTTTCCAACTAATCTTTACCTTCTGATGAAGGTACACTCGTTAGATAGAAAACTGTAATAATATAAACTTACTATACAGATATTCTGAACAACCATCAAATCCTTCTTCATCTTCTTCGCATTTCTCAGCAGCAGTTTCATGATCACTAAGAGTTGTTGCAAAAATACATGCACCATGCTCCACCAAAAATTTAACCATAGTTAAATTATTACAACTTGCTGCGCAGTGCAAAGGAGTCCATCCATCACTATCTTGAGCATTCACATCACAACCAAATTCGACAAGAAATTTAACAATCTCAAGATGTCCTGCACATATAGCATTATGTAATGCTGTTATACCTAAAAAAATGTAGGTTATTTTAAAAATATAAAATAAATTCGAAACTACCTTAAAATTGTAATATGAAACTATTCTAAACAAAATTTTATCTTAAAACCTGAATACAGTGATATTTTTGCATCTAATTAAAATTCTTTCCAAATTTTTTTTTACTGTCGGGATTGGAAATATTTTTTATATTGATTAAATGAGAAAAGTAAAAAATGTTTACCAGCGTTTGTTGAATGAGATGCACATTCATAAGTAATACGTATTTGTGTTAAAACGGCACTATAATTGGCATGTGAACTAAACTCTATACTGAAAAGGCACTGTCAACGATAAAATATCGTTCACCAGAGAAAATAGCAAAATAAACACCCTTTTCGTGACATTCTTTGATATAGGTATCTAACAGTTGTTTTTAGTGAATATGATGATAAATTAATATAAGCACAATTTACAAAAAGAACTTTTTATAATAGAAAGTTTTTTACTGATTTATAGGTCATATTTTGTGTCATCTCAACAATGCACAGCATCCCTGACATTGTAAAAATATTAAGTCATACAACGCTGTGATTGATCATAGAGATGATTGTTTCCTTGTTAACAAAATCAAGGGTAGTTGTATCTAAAAACTTTCTAAAACAGTTTATTTTATTACCAGTTAAAATAATAATTACTGTTTTCACATGTAAGAACAAAAAACAAAAGAAAAAAAAACTTCTCTGTCGCGTAATCGATCCCATTATGATAACATAACAGAACTGTCACAAGTGGACTGATCCGCCGCCTAACCAACTACGCTACGAACGATTTATTTAATAACTTTCAAAATAATATTATCTATACACAACTTAGATCATGTTTAATATCAATTCGGTATAAATTTCGAAATCTATGTATATGCCTAAACACACTTGAAACATGCATTGTCATCCAGTTCTTAGCTATCCTGAAAATTTCAGAGCTCTAGGTAGTCGGGAAATAGGTTTAAATTCGATTACAAATTCCACGGAATGACACAGAGACACAGAACACGGCGAAAATATAAAAAACTTTCTAAAAAACGTGCTTTTTAGCCATAGTATCCTGTCCATTGTCACAATTATTTCCAACAGATTCGTTTTCATCTATATTAAACCTGTATTAGGCGCGCGGGTGACACGTATCAACCACGTTCCTGGCCACTACCCTTCTTCCGTGTGCCCTTCTACTAATATACGATAATTCAACTTTTTCGGTTAGTTAACAGGACAGTTCTGTTTGTGTTTTATTGCATATTTAACGTTTCTGGTTGACACCTGTCACCTGTTTGTCTACCTACGCGAATATTTATTTTTACATTAAAGGTAAAAATTAATAACCAGAAGATGTTTGAACAGAAGAAACGAAATGCCAGACTATCAGGGAACCAAAGAAATAGATGGTATGGTATCATCTTCTCTGGAGTGATAAAAGTGATAATAATTTACCTGTTGACAGTAGCGATCAAAATGAGAAAGACCATGTTGAATATAATATGAACAATTCAATTTCTGCTTTTTCTAATAAGTTCACTAGGTTGTTCTAGAAAGAATCTGAGCTACTTGTGGCATATAATTCAACCAAAAATGGGCTAGAATCCTGCTATTTGATTTAGATTCCTCTTGAGATATATTAGGTTTGATAACATAAGAGATAGAAATCAGAGAAGAGAAATTGATAAATTAGCTCATATTGGAGAAGTTATTACATTATTTAACAACAACTGCCAAAAATATTACACTGATGGCGAATATCTAACAGTCATAAAACAGTTACAGGCATTTAGTGTTTATTCCGTCAGTACGTTCCAAGCAAATTTTCAAAATATGGTTTGAAGGTTTTTGCTTTAGTAATACAGCGTATACTAGGAATCTAGAAATATACGTTGGAATGCCTGACGGATCTTACCGAGTAGGTAATTGTATTACACTTGATAGAACCCGTAACAAATTCAAATACGAATACAACCGAGAATATATTAAATGACAACGCTCTAACAACTAATTGAAACATCAAACTCAATTTTTTGTGCCCTATCTTATATTTTAATTCGGTTAAGGAGAAATTGAAAAAAAAATCGCATCTAGCAGGACTCGAACCTGTAACATTTGCCTCTACGTGGCGGCGCATCTATGAATGCTAAGTAATTATTTCGTTTTTGGTCGTTAAATTCATTTCATATCATATAAAAACCATATCTCGAATAATCGTTTACAAAAAATCCATGGTGGCTGGTTGCGTAATGACAAACCCTAAGTGGTATCAGCGCTCGAACGCTCGGGTCACGCCAAGGCTTGTCGGAGAAGCCCGTACACACGTTTAAACAGCATACTATCAGCATTGTAACGGTGTTATTTATAATTTGGTGTAATATATTTATTAATAATTAATCTTTTTCAAAAGTCTAGTATACTCTTTCCAAAGTGAATGTAAAATTTGTTAGTCTTTGTCGGATTTTAAACTCCTTTGTTTACCATGCCGACCATTGGCGTGGAATTAATGAAATTTTTTTTAATTTTGTTTTAAATTTCAAAGGAAAACGGTTGTTGTATATTTGTATATTTTGTATCAATTCGAAAATTGTCAAATAAATTAATTCTTTCAAATTAAAACTTGTTAATTTAAGTTTCTAATAAGAACATTTGACTCATTATTCAAATGGCACATAACTCATAATATTTTTATAACAATTGTTTGCAAGTAATACTTATTTTGTCAGACAATCTTAAAAGATAGTCTGTCCAGCAAGGACCACGAGGGGGTATAAGCCTTCCTTGCCTCTGGAAAGGAAAAGGTTGGGTATGTTAGTAAGAATCTAAAATTAGTTTTCTTTTTAAAAACAAGTTTTCAAGATACATCACGATAGTTTTAAAGGAAATTGGTTAGAATGACTAACAAGAATTGTCAGAGTCTTCTGAAATAGAATCGGTCCCAAGTTGAATAACTAATGGTGCTATTAGCGATACAACAGGATATTCCTTTTCTATTTTTATAACATGGAGCTTCGCAATATTGCCATACATCGCTATTAATGCCACTAATTACCTCTCGAATATTATCAAGGACAATTGCGCTTATGGTTGTTGACTAATTATATTTTGGGAAACGTTTTTTTTACAGTAGTCCAAACCATTTCGATTGGATTAAAAATACAGGTATGGAGGTAAACGCAAAAGGGTATGAGCGTGTCTGCTACAAATGGTGTCAATGACGTATTCATTTTTAAAATTCTGACTTTTGATCATTCTTAAATTCCTTCTTTACTGGAACCTTTTGAGGAACAGTGATATTTTTGATTGCCATAAATCTTAAAATTTGATTCTTTTTTGTGTTATTATTAGGTATTTTGTTTAATATGCGGAAATGATACGCCGCATCGTCCATAACAATTACCGAATTCGCCAAAACTGTTCGACAAACCACTTTTCAAATAAATCGGCTGTCATATCTTCGTGATAATCGGCAGAAGACTTTGTTATATTTTTGGCCGACAATAGCAACGCATAAGTTACAAAACCGTCTTTGCTTCTGGCATGGAGAATATTAACACGTTGTTCGTTGTTCTCTTGTTCTCCCCTAAGAGACATGTATTGTTTAGTTCTACGAATTTCTTATAGATAACAATTTAAGTTAATTGAAGTAACTCTTATACACCTTTGATATGTAGGTTAGATAGACACCCGGTAGATGGTACTGTGTTTTGATTTCTAGATTATTCAACAGTTAGGTTGTAAGAAAAACCAATAGATAGTGTTGAATTTCGATTCATAAATAAATAAATAAACGAAAAACTAAAAGAAAATGGAAAAGTAAAAACAGAAAAAATGCGGAAAAAATAAAGTCAAAAACTACCTTTCCAAATCAAATAATATAACGCCACCGTAAGGTGTCCCAGTTATTATCTCATATATTTAAACGAGAAATTCTTACTAAATTAAGTATTATGAAGCCCACCATAAGGTAGTGCAGCGGATATCTAATATAAAAAATCAATGAAAACAAAAAAAGCAAAATGGTAAAAATTCCAAAAAACGAAAAATGAAAAAAAGACACTACTGTTTAGTGTAATCGGCACAAGTCTATGCCCGGTACTCACCTAATGTCGCATTTTGTGTCTTTGATGTTTCGTTTGTATATGACATTTCTTTAAATTTATATCTAAAGAGCCGGCAAAAAAATTGAAAAAATAATCAATGTTGCCATTACTCAAAAATGTCTTTAAGTATAAGTAATATATACAAAATTGATTTCATTAGTGAAAACTGTTTAAATATGAAGAACCTAGTTAATTAATTTAAGTACCTATATATTTTTTAAGAATATTTTCATATTATCTTTCTATGAGTCATTGACGAACAATTGAAGAGTAAAGTAGAGAGAACATTTTCAAAATATATAAATTTACGAATTTTCGAAAACATATCTGGCAACCTAGATTCGAAAGTCGGTTCCTTTGTTGGGATTAGAAGGCGTGGTTGTCTTTTTACATTAATATTAGTTAAACTATAAGAATTTGTGACTTATAATTTATGTCACTGAAAAGCTACTAAGCTAGTTTTTTTTTATATATTTTTTTATATTTTTTTTTTATATATTTTTTTATATTTTTGGAAACGATAGGTATTCAAATACAACGTATGGTTTGACTGTATCGTTATTGTTTTTAAGCGAAAGTTTAATCACATTTTGAGAGCTTATGGTAGCAGAGAAACTAATCCCACGCCACATGACAAATCGGAGCGTTCGAGCGCTGAAACCACTTTGGGTTTGTAATTACGCGTCCCGCGTTCCTAATCGAATTAAAATATAAGACAGGGCACGAAAAAGTTTGATGTTTCAATTGTCGATTTGACAAAATCTCTCTCTCATTAATGCCGTCACGAAATATAGATACCAGGAGTCTAAACGTAATGTTGAACAAATGGTCTCAATTTAGGGGACAGAACTATTGCCGGTAGAGTGCGCCATTGTTCAAGAAATACTCGTTTAAATCCTTACGCGGGAAGTTTTGTTGCTATTGACAGCTTTTATGACAACTAATTTTAAATAAACAAATAATTATTATACATTTAATTTAATTTCGCGACATTTAAATTCTCCATGGTCATAATAATAAAAACATCGGTATCTCCTGATTACTTGCGCAGCCAGTGGCAAAAAATTGAACAATGATCTGGGTTGATTATTGTGACCAGAAATATTATGGAAAAGCCTATACCGTATAGACTCCTGGAATCTATACTTCGTGAATGCCGTGCAATATGTGCTTAATAACGAGAAAGTGAGTAAGTGTCACATGTGACATGAGTTGAATTTAACGCACAAAAAACGAAATAACTACTAGTTTTTAGAGCGCTTTCGCGAAGAGGCAAAGGTTGCGGGTTCGAGAGCTGCTGGATGCCCATTTTTTTAATTTCTCCTTAATGTCACTTAATATATTCTTGTCTGTATACTTTCTAAAAGTTCAAAAATCCTAAAGAAGGCGTTGATCTTGTAGATCAGCATTGTAAAAAAATAATGTCATTCGTACTACCAGAAAATGATCGTTGGTGCTATGGAGGGTAGAGGTAAGGAGAACGATCTTAAACGGGAAAAGATTTAAAATGTGTCCACCTTTTACAAGTAAATAACAGTTCGGAAACTTTCCACTTGCATGGCGCTATAGTAGATGTAGGGTACAGAATGAATGTAGCAGTTTTTGACAAATTGAAGTGTGTCGTATGATTTCGTAATAAAACCCTAAAATAAGTGCGTTCCAAAAAATTCAGTTTATTGTATTTTAAATTCGTTTCGTAAATTTTTAGCGTTAAATATTATACTTATCATACTTTTCAAATTAGTCTTTATTTTGTCATTTCGACCGTGCTATTTATCCTTATATTATGTAATGAATTTATTTTTTAAATATTTATTCACTTATTGCTGGAAAATAATCATACACGGAGACAGTTCTCCTTACCTCTACCCTCCATAGTTGGTGCTATTAGTCCACCGTCCACCTGTCCACCGCGCACAACACTTTTTTTAATACATACTTGAAACTTTGTGTATAGTTTCCTATTGACGAGTCCGACAAAGTTTGAAATTATCTAAATTTAAAACTGCTGCTTTTTCGAGTTGCATTGAATTATCTGTGTATTCTATCGTGCTATAGAAATAAATAAAAAGACCAGGAGAGTTGACTAAAAAAAAAACTAAGTTGGAAACTCATATGCCCTTAGTTTCACGCCGGTCTACAATCCTGGTTCTTAAAAAATAAATTCGAAGACGAGCAATGTGCTTCAAAAAGTGCAAATGTCACGTCACGTGGCAGATGTTACAAATGTGGTAGAGGAAGTGACGACGTGACCGAACAATAAGGAGATAGTGTATAAAATGCTACCATTGGACATGCGTTGACCATTTAACACATATTTGTGACCTATGTTTAGAAAATTGATATTTTGTCATATTTTCGGTTTTATTATTTTTTGAACATTTTTGTTGAATCCATACATAAAAGTTTGTGGTTCTAAAAAGAATCTATTTATTTTTCTCTCAATTATATTTATACATACTCATTTTGCAAAACTATGCCCATTTCATAATGAGTGACACTTGTCCCCCACCCACCTATCTAAGTCATCTCTATTTCTAATCTTAAGTTGTCCTAAATTGTAATATTCTCACAACTTTCACCAGAACTTTTAACACATAATTTAAAATCCTCGTTTTGGAACGAAGTTCCCTTTCGGGCGTTACGAACAGTTACGACTGACGCTAGGAGCTAGCCAAAAAAAATTCATACCAAAATTTGTCACGACACGACATACGCATGTTGTCTCTCTCTCATAGATATACCTATCTTTATTTAAATAGGAAACCCTAATATAATAAATACTAATAACAGTACAATTAAAAAGACACTAATTTAAATTAAAAGAAAATACTGTAGAAAAGAATAAGTACCTATAATAGTATTATATTTTATTTTATCCTGTTTTTATAAATCAATAAATTTATAAACATTTCAAAAATAGTTCTTAACTTGACTAGTTAGGTACCTACGTCACATTACCTTAACTGTCAGTTACTGTCAAATATTTTAATTTTAAAATTTTGTATTAAATTGTTAATTCCTGTTTCAAATTAAATTGAAATAAAAAGTAATTCTAGGTAAATGTATATCCTCTAATCTTCTGGTATTGTATAAATGGACACTTTTGTTAAAAGAAACGAACTGTTGAAAATAATGGATTTACAATTTTTTTTCTATTTTGCTTTGAACAGTGTAGTAGTGCCGCGTCTTTGTTAAGTTTATACAGGTTTTTTGTAGATAATAAATATTAAAATAATAGAAAATAAAAACAATAATGTATCCTGACAGTATTTCTGCACAAGTTCCGGATATTGCTGATAAAGTAAGGTAAGTAGAGATTTTATACAGACGATAATAAATGCTTATGTATGTACAAACTCTCTGTTGTGTTTACAAATTACAATTCCTTCACTAATTAATCGAAAGGAACTTCGTTCCATCCGGGTGTCCCTTGACACCTCTCACTTTCTTTTTACAACTGCAAGTTATCCGTATGCAACCAGTTTTGCATGAGCAATAATTTGTTTAAGTAACGGTTTCATAAGATCTAATGAAAGTATTGGCACTACATGATCACTGATAATTTTCATTTATTTTGTATTAAAATTATTGTTTATATTTACATTTTACGAAAGTTTATAATAATTAATTTGTTTAAAATATATTTGTAATGCAATCAATTTCAAAAATGCCAGAATCCACAATCCAGAAATTGTATTGATTGAAAGATGTTACCGCACATATACTGTCTATATCAATATATATTATATGTACAGCCTTGGCCAAAAGTATTAGGCACCCCCAATAAAGTTATCACACACCTATGCTATTTGAACAATGAATAAATATTCTTTTGAAAAGTGATCCCGGTGTCATTACATCACTATTTAAAACAGTAGGCGGCGTATTTTGGTGGTCATAAAACATTTGCTGCAGAAGTAACAGAATATTGTTATTTCTCAAAAAAATATTTTAAATATTCTGTAAGTCTGTCAGTCTACATTTGATAGTCTTAGCGTAAATATTTGTGATTTTGTGATTAAAGTGAAAAGAGATTTATTTGAAAATGCCAAAAACAAATGAAATTAGTTTTGAGAATCGTGTAAAAATTCAACAAGGAAAGAATCAGAAAGAAATTGCGAAGTTTGTGAAATGTTCGCGGTGTGCAGTGCAATCTGCTATTAAACGTTATGCTGAGACTGGCACTCACGCAAATTAACCAAGAACAGGCAGAAAACGAATGACTACTAGCCGTCAGGACAGGAAACTTATCCGTGAGTCTGTGAAAGACAGAAAAAAAACTTCTTCAGAGTTTGCTGCGGCTTTAACTGAAGAGACTGGAAACCCAATAAGTGCTCGAACGGCAAGACGGAGGCTTGTAGAAGCAGGCTTGAAGGGTTGCAAAGCAAGGAAGAAGCCGTGGCTCTCTGAATACAACAAAAGAAAACGACTTGAGTTCGTAAGGCGACGCATAGGCGAAGAATATCACCCAGATTGCGTAGTTCCAACCATAAAACACGGCGGAGGCAGTGTAATGATTTGGGGCTGCATGGCTGCGGACGGAGTCGGCAAAATATTCATTTGCGAAGGTCGTATGAATAGTGAAAAGTAGGTACATTAATGTACTAGAAACTGCTCTCACACCTTCACTTTTAAGTATTTATGGTGACACTAATTTGAATGGAGTTAAATTCCACAAGGACAATGCTCCTTGTTATAAATCAGCGACTGCGATGCGCTGGTTTACTGACAACAATATTGACTTGTTGGATTGGCCTGCCCAGTCTCCAGATCTAAATCCAATCGAACATTTGTGGGGTATTATAAAAAGAAAAATAAAAGTGCAGTCTATTAAATCAAAAACTGATCTGAAAAATGTGTTAATTCAAGAATGGGATACAATTTCTCCAGAGCAATGTGCGAAACTTGTACGCAGTATGCCCCACAGAGTTAATGCTGTTATCAAATCAAAGGGTGGCCCAACAAAATACTAATGTTTTTATGATTTTCTTATATAAATAAAGTAATTTAATCATTAAATGTAATGTTATTACTCTCTTAACCCATAATTTTGCAGTAACATATAGGGTGCCTAATACTTTTGGCCAAGGCTGTATATTTCTTGTATTCGTGTGTATGTTACTGAACTCCTTCTAAACGGCTGGACCGAATTTCATAATTTTTTTTGTATATATTTAAATGGATTCGAGAATGGTTTAGATTTACTATTTGGTCCACTATAAAATGTTTTTTAATAATGTTTTTACTTTTTTGTATATTTCGACGGTAAAGTGACAATATCCCCTAAGTGACATTTATTGTTTAGTTCTACGAATTCCTAAAAGATGACAGTTTAAGTTAATTGAAGTAACTCTATAAACCTTTGATATCTAGGTTAGATAGACACCCAGTAGATGGCACTGTATTTTGATTTTTAGATTATTGAACAGTTACGTGGTGAAAAAACCCAATAGATAATGTTGAACTTCGATTTATAAATAAATAAACAAACGAAAAACTAAAAGAAAATAAAGCCAAAAAATATCTTTCTAAAATAAATGATATAACGCCACCGTAGTTAATATCTCATATATTTAAACAAGCAACTTTTATTAAATCAAATACTATGACGACACCGTAAGGTGGCTCAGTTATTATCTCACATATTTAAACGAAAAATTCTTACTAAATTAAGTACTATGAAGCCACCGTAAGGTGGCGCAGTGGATATCTAATATATTTAATCGATAAATTATAAAATACAACGAAAAAATAGTATAAACCTGATAACGAGAAAATATGATAAAATAAAAAAAATCATTCAAAGCAAAATAGTAAAAATTCGAAAAAACGAAAAATGGTCACGACAATGTTATGCGGTACGAAGTCCGCCGGGACAGCTATAGTTATATTATAGTTTCTATATGTTTCATGTTCCAAACAGAGTAATTTTGAAAACATTATACTATTCTACTATGAGTCCGATAAATTCAATAATTCAATGAACTTTAATGAGAATAGTTTAAAGTCTACTAAAGTTTTTTATTATTTAACCAACGTAAATCCGAAAACTTCTACAAACTGTTGAGAAATAAGTTAATTATTTCCAGGAAACGAAGCCGAAAAAGCACTTGAAAAATCGAAAAATTACTGGGCGCTAGTTTTCAACTAGAATGTCTGGGAGAAGTCAATATAAAAGGCGTAATATCTTGTGGGTATCGAAAAGTTTACTGCATTATGGTTTTTTGGTTATATTTAAGTATAAAAATAATGTGAATTTAAAAATATATATGGGTAGTTATACAAGGTAAGGACGAAAATGAATCTCATTTTGGATTTTGGCCTCATATATTTTATACATTTTAGTTAAAAAATCCAGTCTAATAACAAGAGTACAACGTCGTTTAGTATATCCTAAGTGAAACGGTCAAAATATTTGATAATTTTAGTTTTGTTGCCATTTAAAGAAAATCAAGGCACAGGAAACTGAGAGTGTTACCTGAAAAATTCAACGAAATCAACGTTTATTCATATTTGCTTCTTAATATTAATTTTTTACTAACTAATATAAATTCATTTTGAATTTGGAGTGGTCACTTACACCTAAACAGGAACTTAATCATCAAATGATCATTGAGCATTATATAATTATTAACGTTATTCTAAATCACAAAATGCAATATCTCCTTTAAAGATAAATTAACAACATGAATGTACCAAGTCTGAGACTTGACACCTCAGTCTTCAAATTATGCTTAATTATGCTCTAGTAACAGTAAATGTAAATAGTAAGTTTGGGACGTCGTTACAATTCTTTGAAAGTAATTTTTTGTAATCAAAGTCAGCTAAACAGTCAGGGCATTTAAGCAATGTAGATTCATCTTTAATACATCCATCTTGTGCCCAAATATGACATACCAAACACTGGACCCAGTTATTTTCTGTCGTATCTTCACTGTAAACAACACCACAAATAAGGCATTCACAATCACTAGAGTCATACTTTTTATTTTTCTTTTCTTAAAAAAGCCTAATTTTTTGGATTTTGAAATGACTTTTTTGTTTATAAACATTTTTTAATTTAAGGAATCTCATTGTCAAGACCAAGTAATTTCAAGAACTCGTCTGTTAAACGTTTTTTCAGAATATTGAAATGAATGAAAATAAGTCCCCTTTTTGGCTTAAATGAAACATGACATTCTGGTTGAAAAATAGCTTCCAGTAATTTTTCGGTTTATAAATGCTTCGTTTCCTAGGGTAAAAAGACTGCGACCAAAAGATATATGTGATATATGTGAGGTATGTTACTTTACAAGGTGGAAAACTATTTTTCCGACAATCGTAGTGAATTTAACAACTTCAACGAATTCTAAAAAAGCCAATAATTAGAACTTTACTGTATATAGAGGAAAAATGGATAGTTGAAAATGTATCTCAAACGGCCATAATAAGGCCATCAACTTCAACAAAAGTGGCGAATTGTAAATATTTGTCAGGTGGAAGTGGCGAGTTCGACAATATTGTGAGAAAGCGGTTGGAACTCACCGGAGCGAGGACTTTTCAGCGCCAATATATTAAATGTTGACATAACAAAACATACGCCAGAGCAAGTTTGAACTTCTGTCGGCATCCCCGAGAGCTAAATATATGTAGCAATTTAAAGCAACGTGTTATACATTTTTGGAATCAGCTCAGCAAGGGAAATCCGGAAATTGAAAAAAAAGGTGGGCTTCTATTTAAAAAAAAAAATGGTGATGACGTCACCACACGAAGATGGTTCACCCTATACATGATTATAATTTAAAAAAATAGTAAATTAAAATCAAAAATCGACCTGTTTCGTTAATTTCAATTATTATTGTATATTTAGCTAAAAATGAATTTATGCGTTACTTTATGGACGCACTGTATATACATAAACGATTATTTTGAGATATCTCTCATAGGATTTCTTTAAATTTTTAAATTTTTAGAAAGTATACAAACAAGAATATATTAAATGACATTAAAAAGAAATTGAAAAAATTCCGCATCCAGCAGGACTTGAACCTGCAACCTTTATCTCTACGCGCTACCGCACTAACAACTAAGCTATAAATGCTTAGCCATCAAAACATCTATCGGTCGTTAAATTCAACTCATGTCACATGTGTAACTTACTTACTTCCTCCTTAAGCACATACATCATGACGTTAATGAGAGAGAGATTTTGTCAAATCAACAATTGAAATAACCAAAATCACTTTTTTTGTGCCCTGCCATATACTTTTATTGGAGAACGAAATAATGGATTTTTAGTAAAAGATTATTTTGAGATATCTCTCAACGGATTTTTTGAAATTTTGACAATTTTAGAATATACTTTGAACATAACACTTTACAATATGATTGAACACATACATTTTCTTAAAACTAGTTCTTAAAATTGTATATTGTAGGGAATACAATTTTATAACTGTATCAACTTCGTCCCATTGTTTTTGAATACAAAACTTTATTATTTCTTTTTGCAATGTTCTTTAAATTTGTTATATATTTTGAAAATACATTTTGCTAAGTAATTACTTATAAAACCTTGAATTTTATTTGAATGTTTTTCTTTTTATTATACTTTTATTTTTGATGAGACAAGATGTAGCAATAAATATTACTTATATTTTACAAATCTGATTTTCTGTTGATGCAATTTTCATTTCTTTGAATATGGGTCATTTCCAAAAATTATCTTTTATATTTGTTTTTTCCCTATGTAGGATACATGTGTCGCTGAAATTAAATTGGTGTTTATTTTTAATTGCATGTTTTGTAAATTAAATGGCTTCATTAAAAGAAAATAAATGAAACAAAATTGTTGATCTGTATTTAGTTTTTTTATGGTGCCGAACTGTATCTTCGTGCCCGAATATTTTTGTGAGCACGTTGTATTATTCTACAGATAAAAAGTGACGAGTTGAAGAGGTTTGTCAGATAGAAACAGCTTGTTCTAGTTGTCCAAAGACAACTAGAACAAGCTGAGCTGATATCTTAAAAGTAGATATTACGCCATATTCGCAACTACCCACCACTACTCTACTGTTGTGGTATGCAATCCTACTTTTTCTGCTATCCTTTCTGCCTTAGAGTAAAAAAAAAAGAGTAGTGGTGTGGTCGCCAAAATGACGTATTACCTAGGTACTTTTACACTACCAAACACATAACCTCTCAGAGCAACAGGGTGTTAAAGGGCCGCAAATGAAATGCCTCCCGGAGAATATTTTCTTACCTCTCGTTACATCACTTACGGGGCAGGAGCTTGGCGCTAGAGAGCTAACTACTACAAGGACAAACCTCTCGTAGATTCAGAGAATAGACGGGAGCAATGGGAATAGACCCCACTGCCGCAATGGAAGTAATTCTGAAACTCACGCCACTACATATTCAAGTAAAAAGTGTAAGGAAGAAAACGATATACAGAATGGTCAAACAAGGAACAATCAAGGAAAAACCTCGATCACTTCAATTTGAATCAAAGTTGGAAAATCCCCAAGATGACATGCCAAAGAAATTTAACTTTTGGGGCTAAACCAAAAGTCATAAAATGGTATACGGAAGGCTCCAAGACAGATGAAGAAACAGGAGCAGGGAATTTTGGATCTAGAGCCCAATAATCAGAAACCCAAGCATTTTTCAAGCGGAAATCCGTCTCATTGAAAGATGTGTAGAATTTAATATCGAAAGGAACTGTCGTAGACAAAATATTGTAATCATATCAGCTAGTCAAGCAGCCATTAATGCACTGAATTGACACACAATCAGTTCAAAGATGGTCTGGGAATGCCAAGGCAAACTAAATGAACTAGGACAATTAGATTGGATTCCAGGACACATAGGAATAGAAGGAAACGAAATAGTGGATAAGCTGGCAAAAATAGGAGCTAAAACCCCATATTTTGGATCAGGATTATCTTGTGGAATGAGCAGTACAGTCTAAGGAAAGAAGGGGATAGAGAAAAATCCAAGTACCAGAACGATCTAGAAGGACTAAGACAATAGAAGACGCTCCTGGGAAACTATAACCAGAAGAGATTTTTTAGTTGTATAAACCTGTAAATAACCTCCGTATTATAACGGGAATATTAATGGGGAATTGCGGATTAAGAGGGTAAATGAAGAAACTAGGATTGGTAGATGAAACAAAATGCAGATTCTGTGTGGAAAAGGACAAAACCTCAATACACATGTATTGCATTATTTAACTTGACTCCAAATAAACTTTCTAAGAAAGATAAGACCAAAAAAGCTGCTATAAGTCTGCAAAAACATCAGAATTTTAGCAAGAAAAGTGGGACACATTAGATCTTATAGGTCCCAGTTGTATCTGTCACCCCTGATTATGCCCATACCAACATACCTCTCATGAATTGCTTCCTAAGGTATAAATAAATTAACAGCTTCTAATTTTTATATGAAGGAAAGACGTTGCCACATTTTAGTCCTTTGTAAATTATTAGCAACTTTTTTATTTATTTATTTAATTTATTTTACTTTCAGTCACAAAAATCTGCTTCATGAAGTGTCTTACGGACATGAATAGAAATTGCAAAGTCTAAAGTAATTACTTTGGACATATAGAGAAATTATTTTACAACATTATTCTATAATATATTTGAAAGCGAGATAATAAGAAGATAAATTTTTATCATGAGGTAACTGGAAGAGAAGAGGAACATAATTTTAATTTTTAAACTGTAATTGAGCAGAAAAATACGAAGTCAGTACTCAAAACTTCTGATAACATGCCAATTTTAAACAGTCGAAAGAAAATTCAGATTTGAACCACAGTATAATACGACAATATGATTTCGTTTCATTTTTAATTTATTCAGATACATATCTACCTATTTAAATTATAATTTGGCAAAATTAAATGATTAACGATACGGAGACACTTCGATTGTACTCGGGAGCCATTTCATTTATGAAAATATTCACCTGAAAAATCGGAGGTATTTGCTAATAACTAATACAAACTTTCGCCGTCATTTAATTTTCATTTGGAATTTTCTTTTACTGATACATATTTGTTTAATTTTAAGTTCAAAATGACTAAGGAAAAATACCTAAATAAAAAGTGCAAGTAAGTAATACTTTTAGCTTTTAAAAATAAATACTATTTACCTTCGTCATTTGCAGCGCTGGGGTTTGTAACTTGTGTAGCAGTTTTTTTGACCAATTCCAATTCTCCTTCTAAACTTGCATCTAATAATAATGCTAAAGGATCAAAGCTAACTCTTCTCGAAAGGTTCTGATGTTTACCAGTAGCAAGTTTTAAGTTTCCTTTTTTACATCTTCTCATAACAACATTGTTACTCTCAAAATGTGTTTTATTATCAAACGCCTTTTCTTCACTTTCGTTGTCTGACACAGATATAGAAGACTTGTCTGTTTCATCACGATCTTCGTTAATATTAGTATTGATAATTGTATTCTTTTCTGAGGTAAAATTACTCAGTAATGATGAAGTTTCAGTAGAAGTAGTTCTAACTCTTTGTTGATTTCGCAGTTTTGGTTGTTCAAAAAAATGTTGTTTTTTAATACTTAACGGCTTCGCTTTAATTATCATATCATTTTTTGATATCGATGATAATACAGTTGGTACTGAAACAAAATGAATATAATTATTGTATTGTATAAACATTTCTCCCGATGTTGTACGCATATTTTACTATTTTTAGTGAACAATATAAATAGTAGTTTACTCTCCTCACAATTCCCAGCAATCTAGAAACATGCTAAAATAATATCAATACAGAAAGTCAAAAACCCTAGCGAGTTTTCAAATTTAAAACCCATAAGTATCCTATGCGGCTTATCAAAAATCGTTGCTGATCAACTTACTTCGAGCTGTTGATAACGATAAATACGCCATTTTAATATTAATAATTAAATTTTAGTAAAGCGTTCGATTTTCTTAATCACGACACTCTGGTAGAAATATTTAATGTCCTGTGGTGTATATGTTGAAGCGGTGCAATTATTTAAATCCTTGTAGCATGTCCAAAAAACACTATGCAAAATTTTTATTTTTTTAATATATTTCCTTACTTAAGCCGACCCTGATCATATTACCTTCTAGAAAATTCTCGGCTTTAACGGTTTAACCGTCAAAACTATCGATTTTTCTAGACCGACCAATCAAATCGGTGGAATAAGATGATGTGGCGCAAGAGGGGTGGTTTGAAGCGACGCGGTTTTAATTTTTACGGCGATCTCAAATTCAGTCTAGCGTGGGTCCTTGTGCTTACAAGTCTATTTCGTATAACCCCTAGATTCAAATACCGGCAAATTTCCTTTAGATTTGCAAATAACTATTTGCAATTTAGTGTTTCTAAGTAAATTAAAGTCAGTGAGCAAGTGTAGAACCTCTCTGATGAAAAAGCTGTCTTGTAGTATCGAAGAATCACCAGTTTTTACTGTAGCGTATAAATTGGGTGTGGCCCCATTAAATTCTCCTATCTAGGAAACAAACTGTAAGTCTTTTAATATAATTACTATCTCTTAACTACCAGAAATTTGGGATACCATTTTTTTCTTTGGCACAAAAACTTAATTGTGACCCACCGGAATAATATCCAAGTGTGGGTAATTAACGTAAGAAGTGCTCATAAAATCCACAGTGAAGCCGGTTTTTATAAAAAACCTAGTACCTTATCGACAGACTCCTACAGTGTGCAAATTTCTAAATAGTTCGTCGCATACATGTTTTAGTTAACAGTGAAAGCGTTACGCAGAGTCTGACTAAATATTTTTGTAACATCTTTATGATAAATTTTTTTTGTTTCTTGATGTTTATCCTAATTTAATTGTTTTAATATAAATTATTATATGGTACCCCCAATTTTTTACTCGAGTAAAACATCTTTTAAGCTAAAAGTGATTTACAATTTTTTTATTAAATTTTGATACTTTTCAATTTCTTTTTAACATCACATTCTGCTTAAATGGGTACACAGAAATAACAATATAAAAATACTTAGCTGTTATTGAATGTGTAATATTGTTTCTATATGTGATTAAACACTAATGTGTTTTACTGTATTTTACCTTATTTAATTGTTGATATTTTATATGTCTATTTGTTTCGTTCATCTGTTTGACTTATTACTACACACAGTAATAAATGTTGTTTATTGTTTATTAATATGTTTTATTTTCTGACCTGGTGTAAGTTATTCTGATCTAATCTCATTAACAACAAGAATAAGACGTATTTCACTCATAAATTTTAGCTTTTGACTTGATCAAAATAAGTAGAGCTGTTGTGATAAGTAAGAACAAAAAGTAAGTATAACTTTCTCTTTCTAGTTTTTCTAATAAAAGTGTTAAATTTAAAACTTTAATCAGAACATCTACTGGTTTACTCAATTTTATCGCATCTTATCTCACGTCCCTTATACCTTTCTTATTTTAACTTTATCTATAACATCTAATACATCATTTTATCCAACATCTAGATTTAATATTTTTTCCATCTGGGTTTCTTATATTTCCCCCATCCTTAAGATAAAAAAAATAAGTGGCGCCCATTTACCTTTCCCTTATCCATCATTTCTCTCATTTTCTCTTAAGTCCCTTTTAAATTCTTATATCTTATTTTTACTAGCAAATATATCCCCTTATATCTTTCTAGTAAGATTTCATCGAGCTCGTCCGAATCCACGCTCGCTCTCCTCCTACCCCCTGAGTGCCGTTCGCATTTGTTAACCTCGATAAACGAGCCTTTTAACATCTTGAAAAAAAAAGAGGTTACATCCTATTTATCTCAACGAACACAAAATGTTAAATTAGAAACGAAATTCACTGCATCTAGAGATATTTCATCGGGGGTTCACAGTATTGAAGGTTTACATATCTAAGATAACCATATCCATAAGTAAAGTGGTATAGAATTCAACAGTACATTCGCCGAGGACACCCTTCCTACATGTAAAATTTAATATTATTAATAAAAGAACTTACCTAATGTTTTCTGAATATTAGTTTTCGTAGAATTTTTATCATCAAACTTATCATCAGTGGTTACTGACGGTAAAATCACAGAACTACTCTCATCATTTAACGTCTGTTGGGTTTGTCTTGGAGGTGGTTTTATCGCTGGTTTCGGTGGTAAAGCGGGTTTCGGACTTTTAACAATTTCAGGGGTCGTATTTAATGGGGTACTACTTGATTGTGGAGGTGACAGAATTAGAGATGAAGAAGAAACTGAAGATTGAACTGTTGTAACAAAGTTGTGTGATACTGGTGTGGAATTATGTGTTGCTAATACTGATGGAATTGTAGTATAGGTTAATTGAGTTATTGCAGAAGTTATTAGATTATTATTGTTATTGGTTGTTGTTACTGTAGGAAGATTTACTGATGCTGTGGTTGTTGTCGGAATCGTTGTTGTTTTGTTATTTATTACAGTTTGTGGCTCCACTGGTTGAATTTTGATGGAACTAGTTTGATATATGGTTGATAATAAATTTGTATGTTGTACTGAAGTTGGTGCAACACTACTAATAGGTTTCTAAAATAAAAATTGTAATTAGAACTAATGTAGACTGTATAAATAATTTTCTTACCTGATAATTTGTATTCACACTCATTGTAGATTGCTCTTTTTCCTTTTGTATTACTAATAAATCTTCATTGTTGTTCTTTAATAATAGATCCTGCTGATTTAAAGCTTTAGCAACATTTCTATTAACCATGTACAAAGGAGCACTGTGCACTGTCATATGACCACTATGCGTAAGTTCGACTTCTTCTTCTTTATCTTTATCTCTATCTTTAATTTCATCACTAGTGTTATTGTTCATATTTTCTTTATCTTCTTTATTGTTTAGATTGTTTTTATTCATTACCAAATTCATAGAATTCACAGTAAATTTTGTATTGTAAGGCAAAGTTTGGTACTTCGGATCAGTTTTTGTAGCACTAAAATCCTGAATTATATTATCGTTATCCAACTTTTGATTAGGTACCATATTGTCGTGGATTTCTTGATCTTTCTTAGTGTAAAAAACAGGCTGATGATGATACATTTCTGGAATGTTGTTAACACTTTTAATTTGTTGATGATTCTGTGGAACAGGAATATGATTATACGGCTCAACAGCGGCGATATTACCCCTAGAATAAACTTTGTTTCTATCGCTTGATTGTTGGTGTTTGATCGCTAGCAGATGATTTGATTGATCATGATGATTACCAGTTGCTAATCTGGAATAAAAAATAATTGTCACAAAAATAACAGCACAATTTAAAATAGTAAAAAATCAGAATATAAATTATTTCTATAGACATCAAGAATTGTTATTTGGAAGATTGCTGGGATTATAACATTGGGCAAGGGGTAACTTTTTTATCGAACCAAAAACGCAGCAACCTTCCAAAATTTTATTTATATAATTGTAACACAACTTTTCTGTATGAATATATTTTCTATATTTTGAATAATTTTTCATCAGTCAACGCACTGTCTTAATCAGCTACTTCATTTATTTCCATTTGTTTTTGAATTGTTTTTTTCTGTGTATCTCAACTTTTACAGAACATCTTGTATTAAATCACATTTGTTGTGAAAATGCTGTAAATTGGTTTATTTAAGACTACCTATTAAAAGTAGTAAGTTTAAAAAATAATATTTTAGTTTTATATTTGTTTTATAGTCTAGGGACAGAGTTTATAATAGGACAAAACCTCGCAAACTACCCCTTATTGCCAAAATCTCTAAAAATAGCTTAAAAAAGAGTGAAATTTGGTTTAGATGAATTAAATAATGATTGTCTAATGATTGTAACTATAATTGATGACTATTTCAATCCTTTAACAATTCATTTTTAAGGGTAAAAACTACCGCTATTAGCTCAAAATTTTAAAAAAGCTTAAGGAGAATGTAATTTGGATCAGATGATTTAGGTAATAATAGTTTGATATTTTTAATATAATTTCTGAGTTACTGAATCATGATTTTTTGGTATAATTTTTGAATATTTCAAAAATTTTAAAATTCATTTTTATGGGTTAAAATCATTGCCAAGATTAATATTAAATTCTTTTAAAACCCTCAGTTTTAAAAAGCGGTCAACTGCGAGTCGGACTCGTCCATGAGGGGTTCCGTATAGTCCACCGCGCACAACCCTGTTTTCGAAATGATTAATACATTCTTGAAACTTTGTGTATAGCTTCCTATTGACGAGTCCAACAAAGGTTGAAATTATCTAAATTTAAAACTGCTGCTTTTTCGAGCTAGAAATAAACGAAACTTTTAAGCAGTCGGACAGCAAAAACGCAGCAATAAATTTGTCGGACAAGGTGAGCATTTGATTTAATACTTCATTATAAACAAATTGTGTAAAAATGAATTATATATTGATATGGATTTTTCTTCATGGGTGCACGTTCTTTCAATGAAGTGTTGGAACGTGATACATGATTTTTAAATTGGTTGTCTAGATTTAGTATAATTTTTATCTAGATGTTTTTTGATAAAAATTATTTTTGTTTTTTGTGTTGCTACGTTGTTAAGAGGGATTATTATTGATTGGATTGTCGAAGATTGTAATTTTAAAAAAGTCATTAAGAAAATAAAGTTGTTAAAAAATACATAGAATTTGATTAAATTAGTAAGAAATATTGAGATTTAAATAGAAATAAAAAGAGTTGAAGAAAAATATAACCAGAAGAATTTATAAATAAATAAATAAATAAGTAAATAAATAAAAAGTAATTGGAATTGGATGAGAGGTCAGAGTTGGAAAATTGTGGGAAGAGGAAAGTATAGAGAAAGAGCTGAGCAGCAGAAAGGTATTAGATATAGATAGTAAGGCAGCAGCAAGAAGGAGTTGGAAAATAGTGAGAAGAGGAAGATATGGAGTAAGAATTGAATATTGGAAGAAGAAAGATTCAAAAGAAGATAAATTATTTTTTTGTTTATAATTTTTGTGATTTATTTTAGGACAATCAATTTGGAAATCTTGAATCCACGACAGAGAATTTTATTGAAGAAGAGTGTTCCGGAAGGAGGATCCATTGCAATATATTAAAAAACGTAACCTCGAAAGTGCGAAATTTACGGTTACGTT
This sequence comes from Altica lythri, assembly GCA_964028335.1. Taxonomy (NCBI): domain Eukaryota; kingdom Metazoa; phylum Arthropoda; class Insecta; order Coleoptera; family Chrysomelidae; genus Altica; species Altica lythri. Next base: position 2,555,191 of record OZ034806.1, on the reverse strand, counting down.
TTTTAATATGTAATATATATATATATATATATATATATATATATATACAAAACGGGAAAATTATTGGGCATGTACGCAAAAAGGATCAATAAGGCCACGAGTAGGAATGGTAACCGCAGACATGCATGTTTCTGGCTCATTAGCCGTCATCAGTGCGGAATAACCAAGTAGGGTATTGATCCTTTTTGCGTACATGCCCAATAATTTTCCCGTTTTGTTTATATTAATACGCATTTTCTTGGCACTTTGTTTATATATATATATATATATATATATTGTTATGGTATTCAATAGTTGGTCTTTATATGTAATATAAGTGTAATTAAGATTAACTAGATATTAGAATTGAATAATCAATTTATGCAAATTATCAAGGAATCAAAAATAAAAAAAAAAATTTGGGTTGCGAGGTTTCTAGGGGGATAAAAAAAAAAAAAAAAGAAAAAAAAATTATTGAGAGAATGTCATAGAATTTTAGAGAGTAAAGTCAGAGAAAAAGTTTAGGGAATTATATAGAATTTTAAAAATTTAAAAACCATTATAAAGTAAATATAATAATAATAGAAATTGAAAATGAAGATAAATACTGAATGTTAATGAATATAAATATAAAAATTATAAAAGAAGATTAATGTATGAATAGAATGTTATAATAACTATATGGTAGAGTTAAATATGGAATAAAATGGATATATATAGAGAAGATTAATTGGATATTTGCATAGATTGGATTTTCAAAATAAAATAAGCATAGTTTATAAAGATAAGTATTTCTGGTATGATTTGTTATCATCTGGTAATAGAGGTATATTAGAAATAGTTATTCGGGGATTTTAGGAAAAGAGGGCAAAATTTCATTTAAAATTAATTAGTGTTAAGTTTATGACAGGATAAATGATGAATGTTATATTGTTTTTTAAAGTGTTGTAAAGAATTAATATATTTATATATATTAAATGATGTTAAAATTGAGATGGACTTTTTAGTTTAATATTATCGAAGAACCCAACCTTGAAGAGTCACAAGAATACAATTATATGAGTATAGAGATCATAACAATTATGGCGAGCCAACGTGTGGCGTGAATAAAACAAGAATCCAGTTTAAAATAGAACAGTATATTGAAATTGAGAGGGTGATATAGACAATTGAAGTGATTAGAAAATTAGAACAGTGAAGAATTGAAATAAAACATAAATACATTATAATAGAAATAAGAGGATTAGGTGAGAGTTTTAAGTATATTTATATTTATATATAAAGACCATAAAATTTTGAAAATTTTAAAACTAAATACAAATCGAATAAATATAATAAAGTAATATAATAAGTTAACATTATAAATTAAATAAATATATAAAATAATTAAAAGATTTGAATAAAATGAATACAAGACAAAATAGAAGAAATAGAAGGAGAGAAGATGGAATACAGGAATCTAATGAAAATATGCATGAAACAGAAAGTAATGATGGATCGTCGGAAGGAGAAGAAAAAACAATGTTTCAAGTGGTACAAGCTGATGTGATAGGAGATGCGACTAGTTCAAAACCACATCAAGAAACAGAGATGGAGAAAATGTTTAAATTTTTGGAAAATAAATTTGATGAAAATAATAGAAAAATGGATTCTATGAAAAAAGAAATAAGAGAAGATATAAAAAAAGAAATAAAAGATATGAACAAGAATATGGAAACATTTAAAGATGAAATGAAAAATATTATTAAAGAAGAAAATATCAAAATACAAAAAGAAGTCGATCAATTGAAAGATGGAATTAAGGCGATGGAGGAAATGGGTAATATACACCAGGAGAAGATTAATAATATAGAAAAAAATGTGAAGGAGCAGAAAAATGAAAATAAGAAAGAAAATGAAAGAATACTACAAACTATGGAAAGGAATGTAATGGAAGTAGCAAAGAAATTTGAAGATGAAACAAAAAAATTACAAGAAATGCAAAATGAAAGAACTGAGGATGGTTCCTATATGATAATACATGGAGGAGAAGGAGCAGTAAAATTTACAGGGAATATCAGTATATTACATCCATGCACGTATATGAATATGATTAAAACTAAGACTAGGAACAAAAGAGATTGGAAAGAAATTATAAGAAGTTCTTTGAAAGATAATGCTGCATTATGGTATGCAACACAGGAAAATGAAATATTAACCTTTAATGATTTTGAAAGGGAATTTCTTAAATATTTCTGGGGTGAATCAAAACAAGGGGTGAGTAGGGAAAAATTATATTTCGGAAAATTCAATTATAGATTAGGGAATAATTTAACTAATTATGCGTTACAATTATATAATGTTGCACAATATTTGGAACCTCCTATGAGAGAAGAGGAAATAATTTTATATATTTCTAGACATTATGATATAACAGTTTCTGAAACAATAGTTATACAAAATATTAAAAAAAAAGAACAATTGATTGAGTATTTAAATCGAGTTGAAAGAAATTTAAAGATTAATGAAAATAGATCACAAAATTATGAAAATGATAGATTTAGAAATTATCAAAACAGAAATGGATATAATAGAGTAAGAGAAGAAATGCGTAATAGAAACAATGGAAATTATAATTATGGATATAATGGGAGAGAAAATGGAAATCGTATAAACGGAAATACATATAGAAATGGAAATAATATGGATAATAATAATAATATAAGAAATGGAAATAACAGAAATGAAAATGGTTTTCAAAATGTAAATAATGGAAGATATGAAAGATCAAGATATAGAAATATAAATGAAATTCATAATAATAATAATAATAATCGAGAAGATAGAAATGGAAACAATAATGTACCTAGAAGAATAAATCAAATTAATATGCAAAGTAGAGAAATAGAAGAAAATGTAGAAAATGTTAGGGTAGAACCAGAACAAGAAAATTTTTAAATAAGCACCTACAAAATTTTAATGTTAAATGTTGTTATATACATCCTAGTGAATTTATAAAATTAGAAGAAAATAATAATAAATTAGAAGATAAAATTGGATTAGTAGTTGTTGAAGGAAATTTAGAAAATAAGAAAATTAGAATTTTAATAGATACCGGATCAGAAGCAACATTGATAAATGAAAAAATTATTGAGGATAATAAATTAGAAGAAATGATTAAAATTCCAAGAATTAAGTTAATAGGTGCTAATGGAAAAAAATTAGGGGAAATTAATAAGATTATAAATATTAGTATTAAAATTGGAAATAGTATATATAAAATACAAGGTTTGATTATAGGAAATATGGAGTATGATATAATATTAGGTACTGATGAATTAGAAAGAATGAATGTTATTATTAATTATGAAGAAGGTTGGATAAAATTGAAAGAAGAACAAATCAAATTAAATAAAATAAACAATAATGAGGAGATAATACATATAAATGAACTAAGAATTAATGGGGAAATGATGAAAGAAGGAGAAGATATAAAAAGTGATGATAAATATAAAGATGAAATTAATTTGTTATTTAAAAAATATCAAAATTTAATTACATTAGAGAATAATACTGCCAAAGAATATACTCACAGATTTGAAGTAAAGAATATAGAAAATTTTCGAGTTAAAACTTATCCAATTCCATATCAATATAGAAAACAAGTAGCTATAGAAATAGATAAAATGCTAGAAAATAATATAATTGAGAGAAGTGATACATCTTTCATTAATCCAATTGTAGTTGTGAAAAAAGGGAATGGAGAGTTAAGGTTATGTCTAGATGCTAGAAATATTAACAAATTTTCAATACCACAATATGAGAAACCTATGCATATTGAAGCAATATTTGGTAGAATAACAGGAATTGAAATTTTTAGTAAAATAGATTTAAAACATAGTTTTTGGTTAATACCTCTACATAAAAGTAGTAGGAAATATACTGGTTTTAGTATTGATGGTGTAGTATATCAATTTAAAGTAGTACCATTCGGTATACAAAGTGCATGTGCAGCTTTGGTTAAAGCATTACATAAAATTTTAAACAAATATGAAAATTTTGTTGTTCATTATGTAGATGATATATTAATTTATTCAAAAAGTGAAGAAGAACATAAAAAACACTTAAATATTGTGTTAAAAGAATTGGATTTAGCGGGATTGAAAGTAAATAAAGAAAAATGTCAATTTTTCTTAAAAGAAGTGATATATTTAGGATTTAAAATTAATAAAAATGGAGTAGAGATGGATACGGAAAGAGTAGATAAAATTTTAAAATTTGAGAAACCAAAAAGTTTAAAGCAAATAAGGGGATTTTTGGGAATGATGAATTATTATAAAAAGTTAATACCAAATCTATCAGAAAAACAGATTCCATTAGTAGAATTATTAAAGAAAAATGTAAAATGGAACTGGAATGAAGAAAGAGAACAAGCATTCAATGATTTAAAAAAAATGTTTACTAATAATTTGAAGGTATATCATCCAAATTATGAATTAGATTTTATATTAAGAACAGATGCATCAATTAATAAGTTAGCAGGGGTTTTAATACAAGTACAAAATGGAATAGAAGTACCAATATGTTTTATGTCTAGAGTCACAAAAATGTATGAAAGAAATTATAGTGTATCAGAATTGGAATTTGCGAGTATAGTTTTTTGTGTGCAAAAATGTCGATTTTATTTAATTGGAAAACAATTTATAATTGAAACCGATCACATGGCTTTGAAGAATGTAATGGTCAATCGATTTAATAATAATAGGATATATCGATGGAGTTTATTATTACAAGAATATGATTTTGAAATTAGATATTTATCAGGAAAGGAAAATATTATTGCAGATACATTATCAAGAGAAAGTAGTGAAAATAAGGATAAAGGAAGAATAATACAAATTGGAATGAACAAATTAATAGAAGATGAAGGTATGTTTTCGGAAGAAGAAATAATAAGAAGTCAACAAAATTTAACAGAAAAAGAAAAACAGAATACTTTAATTAAAGATGGATATTATATAAAGGAAATAGGAAATGAAGAAGTTTATGTAATTGAGAGTTATTTAGGAAAACAAATATTAAAAAATTTACATGTAACATATGGACATATAGGTTCAAGAAAATTATGGTTATTATTTAGAGAAAATTTTATCATGAAAAAAGATCAAAAGATAGCAAAAGGAATAACAAGAACATGTAAGATATGTCAATTGAATAAAAATAAGAATAAAGTGAATAAAAATATTGGGAAAAGTGTTACAGCAATGGAAAAATTGGAAATAATAGCAATAGATTTCATTAGTAATCTAATAAGAAGTAAAAATAATAATAAACATATATTGGTAATTGTTGATGTTTTTACAAAATTTATAAAATTATACCCATGTAGAAGGACAAATTATAAAAGTATTAAAAATTGTTTACAAAAATTTATAGAAGAAATAGGTAAACCAAGGACATGTGTAATGGATAATGCAACGTATTTTCAAGGACAGAATTTAGAAAAATTTTTAGAAAGGAAAGGAATCAAAAAGAATTGTATTAGTATAAGACATCCTGCAGCAAATCCTGCAGAAAGATATATTAAAGAAGTGATAAAATTTTTACGAATAAGTTTAAATGGAAAGAAACATAAAGAATGGGAAAATTATATTAATAAAGTAGAAATGTATATCAATGATATTCCAAATGTAATAACAGAAGAAACACCAACATATTTAATGTTAGGTCAAAAACCAAAACGAAATTGGGAAGAAGAAGAAGAAAGAAAAAAATATGATGAAATTATAGAAAAAGTAAGAAAAAGGTTAATGGATGTGTGGGAAAAATATTATAAAAAAATTAAGAAAAAAGTGAAATATCCTGTAAGGTTTAAGAAAGGAGATTTGGTAATAATAAAAGCATATATAAGTGGAAATTTAAAGAAAAATGAATCAGGGAAATTAAAAGCTATATTTGAAGGACCATATAGAATAGTAAATGAGGAAGGTGTTAATAGTTATATTGTTGAAGATCCGATAACAAGAAATGTTAGAGGAGTATTTAATATTGAAGCCTATATAGGTATTTTGAAGAAACTTAGAGTATTCAGAATTTGTGTTAATATGTTAATTGTTATATACTTTAAATTTTAAATTATTAAAATTTTTTTTTCTAAAATTTATAAAATTTTAAATTTGGGAAATTGTTATGGTATTCAATAGTTGGTCTTTATATGTAATATAAGTGTAATTAAGATTAACTAGATATTAGAATTGAATAATCAATTTATGCAAATTATCAAGGAATCAAAAATAAAAAAAAAAATTTGGGTTGCGAGGTTTCTAGGGGGATAAAAAAAAAAAAAAAAGAAAAAAAAATTATTGAGAGAATGTCATAGAATTTTAGAGAGTAAAGTCAGAGAAAAAGTTTAGGGAATTATATAGAATTTTAAAAATTTAAAAACCATTATAAAGTAAATATAATAATAATAGAAATTGAAAATGAAGATAAATACTGAATGTTAATGAATATAAATATAAAAATTATAAAAGAAGATTAATGTATGAATAGAATGTTATAATAACTATATGGTAGAGTTAAATATGGAATAAAATGGATATATATAGAGAAGATTAATTGGATATTTGCATAGATTGGATTTTCAAAATAAAATAAGCATAGTTTATAAAGATAAGTATTTCTGGTATGATTTGTTATCATCTGGTAATAGAGGTATATTAGAAATAGTTATTCGGGGATTTTAGGAAAAGAGGGCAAAATTTCATTTAAAATTAATTAGTGTTAAGTTTATGACAGGATAAATGATGAATGTTATATTGTTTTTTAAAGTGTTGTAAAGAATTAATATATTTATATATATTAAATGATGTTAAAATTGAGATGGACTTTTTAGTTTAATATTATCGAAGAACCCAACCTTGAAGAGTCACAAGAATACAATTATATGAGTATAGAGATCATAACAATATATATATATATATATATATATATAGGTAATTCATTTTTACACAATTTGTTTATAATTAAGTATTAAATCAAATGCTCACATTGTCCGACTATTGCTGCGTTTTTGCTGTCCGGCAGCTTAAAAATTTCGTTTATTTCTAGCTCGAAAAAGCAGCAGTTTTAAATTTAGATAATTTCAACCTTTGTTGGACTCGTCAATAGGAAGCTATACACAAAGTTTCAAGAATGTAGATATTAATCATTTCGAAAAAAGGGACTAGTAGCAACAATTAACAATATAAAAACTCTTGTAGTTCGTTGTAACTTTGATCGATGTTTTAAAACTAACTTTGAAAGGGTTGGTAAAGGTAATTTTGCATATTAGTACAAATTTAAATTGTCAATATCTCACTCAATTTTTTCCTTAAAAATAGTTTTGACGGTCTTATAAGTCTTATTTACCTTCCCTAAGGTTTATATATAAGATGCAAAGCGACCACAAAAGTACCATTTTTGGAGTAGAGACGGCGCTACTTGCGATTTTGTTATACTTTCGCAGACTTTCATCAACTAATACCAGCCAGTCTATACCGGGGATGTCTCTTCATTAGTGACTGAAGATGACGAGACAAGCCTGTACTGTACGGATGAGCTCTAATAGAGCCAAACACAGTGTCTACAATTTGGTTTTGCCTTTGTGTAGACTGATTAATATTTATATTTAGGTTGCAGCATCATGTGCTCTTGATTTAGGAATTCTAACCTGGCATCATTTTTTCATATCTTTATATATAAACATTTTTTTCTTTTTTCGTATTCCTGATGATAATTTATTTAGTTTGAAGAAAATACATTTTTTTACCAAATTATAAAAATTCATTATTCGCTTCTTAACTTCATTTTTTTTAAACTAATCATTCTAAGTGGGTCACACTTCTTGAATGTATTATTAATCTATATTTATAATAAATCTGTAGAGAGGTCAATTCTGTACATAAAATATATTTTAAAATAACTATCAGGGGTGATTAGGGACCGATACTGATGCCAAAAATGCAATCAGTAAAATTTTTGTCTATCTGTCTGTCTGTCTGTCTGTCTGTCTGTCTGTCTATCTGTATAACCGTTATAGAAACAAAAACTACTCGACGGATTTTAACGAAACTTTGTACAATTATTATTCATACTCCTGAGCAGGTTATAGTATACTTTTCATCACGCTACAATTAATAGGAGCAGAGCGATGAAGGGAAATGTTGGGAAAACCACTTATACGGGGTGGGAGGGGAGAGAAATTTTTATACAACAATCTATGTCACGCGAACGACGTCGCGGGTACATCGATATAGAACCCAAAAATGTGATTATTCTTTTTGTACGTCTGTTTGTCTATCTATATGTTTGTGCGCGCATCACATGAAAACTACTGAACCGATTCGAATGCGGTTTTCACAGATGTATTTGTCTTCTTTTAACTTGACATCTGGTGTATAAAAATTTCTCCTCCCACCCCTTTAACGGGGTGAGGGGAGAAATTTTTATACAACAATTAACAATTATGAGTACAGTGTAAACTGTTCTTCGTTATTTCAGTTTGGAAGGCGTGGCATAGTAGGATTACGTCAGCCAGTCACTGATCACGCGTCCTTGAATTCCATCTTTTGAGCGTCTCGGGTATAGTTTATTTTAAAGTTTTTGGTATATGGCAGTTTTTATAGCTTTTAGACCAGAGTATTAAACTAAACTTTTTGAGTATTAAGTGGACTTGAGTTAAAATCAATGAAACAAATTCCATAACAACAATCTTCGAGTTTAATTCACCTCAAATACGAAACATTAAACTTAACTTTTTAACATATTGAGAAAGAAACAGTAGATACATTTTCAGAGGCAGTAATTATTACTAATACACAGGTGTTATGATATTATTATACGCCATGTTTTGTCCTCTGTCAGTGTTTGTCAAACTTACGTACATATTTTGTTATTCATGGCAATGACAAACAGTTTAATTATTTTGTCCGAAAACAGATTTAAAAATTTTGTTTGTCTAGAGATGGATTGATATAGTCCATTTCATCGTTTATGGCCGATTTGATATTAGAAATCACTGAAGTAAGATTAAACTGTCATCTAAGTTACCAATGGCGAAAAGATTTTTTTTATATAATAAGTCGTAAGTTTCTGTAACTATCAGTGTGGTTTGACATCTACAAAAATATGACATAATAATTATTAAATTCAACCCTTCAACAACGAGCCGTACATGACGGTTACTAGAAATCTGAATTAAGTAAAGACTTCCGTATTGAATACTTTTTATCTACCGGTGAAACAAGATGCAGTTACGTAAGTGCGGTATTAAAAAACATACGTCCTCATTTAAATTTCTAACTTGCCTGTGTCTGAGATAGAAGAATTTCTAAATTTACTTTGAGTCTGATTTCTGTCATCCGCCAAAATCCGTGAAATGGATTATATCAGTTATATATTACCGAATGCTCAAAAGACTAGAAGCGGAAATCAGCAGTGCCAATCGCTATAAGTTTTGTACGGTTGTTGGTTCCCCAGATTTCTGATTATAGTCTAGCGAAAAGCAATATTGGTATAGCTCCGAGTAAGTCCTTCGGTTTAAACAAAACCACAAATTACGTGACACTGGATACAAAATGACGATGATAACATCTTAGTTTTTAGTACTTTACCATTCAATTGGAGATTTTGGTTATGAATGTAATACTAGAGTTTTAAAAATATATTTAACTAGTATTAAATAATCTTCAGAATCGATCGATCAATCGATCCGAGTTTGATCTCAATTTGATCTCGGTCTGGTAAAATTTTGTTATACATATTTACATTAGAAAATCCGTCTGCAATCACGATTCAGTTTCCAACTAGATTTAGAATCAACAATGGACTCTCGCGCCTTGATATAGTATTTTCGAATGACCGCAAATTAATTTAACACGGGGTCATATGAGCACCAATTGTACTTTAACAATTACTACTAAATATTCAACTAATGTTTACTCCAGTAATAATAACACAATAAAGCAGATTATCCGTCTATTAATGAGCATTTGGAGAAAGTGGTTATTTCTGACACCAATATCAATGACCAGTGGCTGCACTTGACTCAGTTCCTAAAACTAATAAACTCAAGAATTCCAAACCGAGGATTAATTTTAAATAAGGCAAGAAATAAAAAGGAACAGGCATCTCTTCATTATCTTCACTATAGAAACTGTTCAAATTTCTTTCCACTCGAATTGAACAAGCCAAGATGTCTTATGAGCAGAAACTTATCGATAGTAAGAGTATAATAAACATTTTTTTTTAAATATATCAAACACTCATTAGATTTAAAAATCACTGCGTTTACCCTCCGTGGGCAGATAAATCATATTATTGCTGATCCTGAACGTGTTGCTAAACTGTTTGCCTTAGTTTTTGCATATTCCCACACCAGAAAAAATATGACTCTTCCTGATCAAAACAAAAATACTATTTAAATAAATTAGCCTAACTTTTTTATCCTATATATAAGTGCATGGAAAAATCATTACTGAAGAGCTTACTTTGTCCTTCCTCGTCCATAGCAACACGGTTTTCTCCGTGGTTGGTTTCTGCAACGTATCGATATCTGATTGCAAATCGGATAAATCTGGTTTACTTTTAACTAGTTCGATAAGCAATTCATGTGAAAAATATAAATAATATTTTATTTTGTAAATAAAAGAATAATTATCGTGTTATTATGAGAAAGAAGCTTTCATGACTATACAATATTTTAATTTAGAAACATTTTATTGCCGTTTCAAAATTCTACGATTTTTGATACACTAAGGATTGTATCCAATGATAATTCCTATTTAATTTAAATAATAATCTACTCGTCTTTATGACCGTATTCGCAGTATCGAGATATGTTGTTCCAAGTTCAATCTCGTTCAGTCAAATATATGATAATATATATATATTATTGTTTCGTTTTTAATATTATTTAACCAAACCGAGATCGAACCGAGAACGAACCGTTATCGACTCTATAGTGTGGATTGGCCGTAATAATTCATTTGGTTGACTTTGTAGAAACTTGTTAAATTTAATATACTTGCCTCACTAACTGATGATACGCCGCTTTATGCGAAGTGGCGCTGATTTGACTAGCTAATTGTTGATTCAACAACCGCTTTCGATGTAGTCGTTCTTGGAGTTCGGAGATTCGTTTATCGATGGCGCTCATCTCTTCCTGACGAGCAGTCAAGGCCTCTCTTTGTTGATGAAGTCGTTGGTTTTGTTGTTCATTTAACTTATTCCTGTACTGTAACAAAACAATGAATAATTAATATAATGTCATTAATTTATTTGTTAATACAACAGTTTGTTTTTTAAACCGAATGGTTTCGTTACTAATCTAAGACATTAAAGAAACGAATATTTTTATCTGCCATCTTAAATCCAATGCCAATAGTATTCAATAAACAATTTTTTTGTCAATATTGTCCTTCTTGGCTGTACATTTAACGTTTAAAAACATTACCTGAATGACCGACTTTTGCTTCTAAATCATAAGACTTTTCTGCTGATATAATATTAGTCAAGTTTTGCAACCATCTTACTTTAGGACAAACGGATTATTTTTATGAAGATTTTCTTAAAATGATTCTTGATTGCGCGAAGTTTGAGAAATCTGACTGGTTGGATAACGATTTTCTTCTAAGGTGTTCTTGACACGAGTCGCGGATTCGTGAAATTAGATTCTTTATAAGCGTTCTTTCAAATTTGTTTTAGGCATTTTAATATACGTTTGATTAAAAAAAAAACATATTGTATTGAAATTTTAATTAAAAAATTGCTTTTCTGAGTCTAACCTCAAACGTCATCTACTTAAGTAGCTTTAAGTTGATGACCGGAAAAGTAATATTTTTCAGTTTCAGTAAGAACGGTTAAAACGGATGTTTTAAAAATGACACCTAGTTTTATATCAGTTTATTGCCCCAGAGCTTAGCTGAATACTAAATTTCATGGAAATCTTTGGAGATCGATTAAATAAGTATTATTAGTAATTTAGAATCTACTGTAACTAATTGTCAATATCTTTCAGTAAATAAAACGTATTATTCTTAGACTTTGCTTAAAATTAATATTTTTTAAATTTTCCTGGCATAACGCAAAATGGAATTTGTTTAGTCTCAGTCCCACAACAGTTATATTTCAGATTAAATTTGGAAAAGTAGCTCGGAGCAGTACAGGCCGCTCCTTGGGGTAAAAACAATAATAAAATATATGACAAAGAAGATAACACAGCGGCTGATAATATCTATACATATAATAAAACTGTAGAAATGCAAATTCTGTACATTAAAGATATTTAAAAAATAATTAGCGGGAGGTGTTCCTACATCGATATAGAACCCAAAAATGTGGTTAGTTTTTTATTTGTCTGTTTGTTATATGTTTGTGCGCGCATCACATGAAAACTACTGATCCGATTCGAATGCGGTTTTCACAGACGTATTTGTCTTCTTTCAACATCTGGTGTATAAAACTTTCTCCCTCCACCCCTTTAAAGGGCCGAGGAAACAATTTTTTATACAAAAATCAACACGCCACGCTAACGACGTCGCGGGTACATCGAAATAGAACCAAAAAATATGGTTAGATTTTTTTGTCTGTCTGTCTGCCTGTCTGTATACTGATCCAAATCGAATGCGGTTTTCACAGATGTATTTGTCTTCTTTCAACTTAACATCTGGTGTATAAAAATTTCTCTCCCATTCCTTTAACGGGTGGGTGAAGAAATTTTTATACAACAATCACACGCCAAGATATAGGCTCTTACATCAAAGATAGTTGGACATAAATCTAATAACCCAAGATAATACAATATTCCAAGATAAACTTATGATAGATTAAACCACAAGTAGACAACTAGATTTGTTTATCGCTTTCGAATGGTATATCGACCAACCCCTAAAATCTACCCTAACATCAAACACAAATAAGTTAGGTTTCTTAAACTTCTTTAAGAGAAGGTTTATTATACTTCTTCCTTGGATCTTGGTATCCTCTACTAGTTTGTACAGGTCTAAAGGATGAGTGCCATATGTCTGTGGTCTGTGGAAGCACTCTGAAGTCTCCAAAAATTAACTATCTCTTGCGATCCACTGCTTCGCAATTTTACAGTACTTATGTGTTTCACGTTCCGTGCCGCATAATCTGCAGTCTCCATTGTTGGCAGGTGACTCGTAGCTGTTTCTGTAGATTTTCCTTGCTCTCTAGGCAAACTAGTCTTGTTGAATTTTCAACCAATATACCATCATTGATGAACTTTTCGAGCAGTTTTACTAAAGTCATTAGTACAAACAAAATCAGACTTACTGATGTTAGAGACTTCACCTTATCCTGTCCAATTCTTTCAGGTTTAGGTATTGACCTCACTATTACTTTTGTTTGTCGTCAACTCTGTTTTTTCTATAAATACAACCTAATTCCCACATCAATCTTCATAAATACAAATTGTGATACGAAAAATAAAAACGATATTTTAACTTTTACTGGTAAAATAATTAAACTCGTGTTTAAATATTAAATTTGTTCAATATTTCACCAGGATGATATAACGAGAAGTTAACTGATTAATTAATATTGCTGCGGATAATTATCGCAAAAATTACTCTGCTTAATCACCATCTATCAGTTTTGATTAAATATTCCCGAGGATATTAATTACCTTATAAACACATATCGATAGAAGTATCAATTTACAGTCTATTTTTATTTAAAAATCATTTGTATGGTTTCTGATGCCTGTACGTGGTGTCATTATTTATTATGAAAAACTTGATAAATATGCGGTGTACACTAAAATTAATTATACTGAAATATCATATCTATACTAAAATTTCATTTTTTATATTTTGGCACAGTGGCATACGAGGTTTGGTTTTTAAACTTTTACAAATTACCTTAGATACTGAATTAACGGCAGTTTAGAAGTTTGTTGACAGTAAGTGTTTAAAAAAGGTATGGGAAAATGGAAATCACTACTGAAGATTTTTGTAGGATGATTTTTTACAATGTTAACAAACCTAGCTAGAAAACAATGCATAGAATCGCTTCGTTCCAACTTAATGAACACAATCGGTTTGCAGAATTTCGTCGTCGTCGGCTAAGAAGACTTTACATTAAGATGGAAACATCCCGTGGCATATCGCAAAGACCAATACATTTATTTTTTGCATAAAAATTGCATTTTAGATGGATTTCGCATAATTTGATCGAAAAGATAAAAAACTCTTTGTGAATTGGTGCCAGGCAACGCTCAAAAAATTAGCTTGTAAAGTTTAATAACTGTAACTGAGGATAGATTCGTATAAATCTAAAATTAAGCTACAATGCACTGTTTAGATGTTTTAAGTTGACCGAATTTCAGAAAAATAGTTTGCTTATACAGCATTTCGTGTTTTCGGTTTCACGGACATGTCTCAATCATATCTTTGGAATATCGAAGAACAGTTGATGCTGAATGGTAGGAAAACCAACCACCAACGTCGCATCATTCTTTATCATAATACCAGCTTCCACACAGCAATCGATTCATTATTTTCATGAACTTAAGAAGCTATTGAAGCCTCCCAACATCATGTTTTTTGAGTGTAAAAACCTTTTCAAGAATTGATCTGAACTTTGGTTTTCATGCCTTTTGTAAAAAATTAAAAGGTAACCCTTGTATGCATTATTATATAGTGAGGTCCAAAGTAACGGATAAATGAAAATAAAAAAATTAAATCTAAAAATTTTTACATTGCTGAATAGGCAATTAAATGCCCTTTCAGGCGAGGTATCACATGACCCCTCATGCCATTTAAAAAAATGGGGTGCTCTCACCCATTGGGAAGGGGTTTGAAGTGGGGGGTGTTTTTTTAGCGTCAAAAAGTGTCATTTTAAATTTTAAAATTGACGTGTTTCCGGATTTTTCTTTTACACGCTTATTAACGGAGAAAATGAATTTATCCGTTACTTTTGGACCTTACTGTATATTCAGAGGTTGGAAGCTAGCGAGCCACTTTTTTTAGCAACTAATAGGATGCTAGTTTGTTAAATAATATAGCGCTGTTACTTAGTTACTATTTATCACTAACAAGTTACAAATCTACTTTTTTTAAAACTTTGTAAACTTAACCCCAAAATAAACTAAAAATTATATAGTCAAAAAACGTACTTAGCAGAGCGGATGTTTGACAAAAAGTAAAATTATTAACTGTATTTCATCATATATTTACCGATGTCTTTTAAAGTATTTTAAATACTTTATTATAATGTATAATGTCCATTAATATTTGATTGGTAGCTGCATCAAGTAATTGAGTTCGGACTGGCGTGTTACGGAATGAAAAAGCGGCTGATGATGGAAATATAGTGACATGACGTCATTAAACGAAAAACAACGTGCGTTTTGTGTGTGTACGTCAGTACTATCGAAATAACAACGATCTGTTGATTCTATCGCAAATTTTGCGCTTAATACAGAATAAAGAACATCACGGGATTCCGAAAATATAGAGCAAACAACCGAGACTCTCTACTCGAAAATGGTTTAGCATCTCAAACCTATCCAGAACATATTTAATTCGCATTCTACACAACGATTTAACAAAATTTTTTTCTCAGATGCAGCCAACTTCCATTAAATGGTCAGGTAAACAAATAAAACTGTAGATATTGGAGTGATCCGAAATTAGAGAATTAAATATTCCTGCATGGGCAGCTCTATCAGCAGGAAGTCTTATTGATCGATATTTTTATTAAGATCAAAAAGAAAGCGGGTTACAGTGAATACAGAGTTATATCGCCGTGCTACAGAACGTTTTGCTCCAGCTCTTCCAACTACCCTTAATTCGCCAAATTTTTGGACAAACAGTTGTATAAAAAAAAGGTGGCATTAAATGGCCACCTCGTAGCCCGGCCTTAATCCCAACCGATCTTTTTACTAAGAGAACCACTGGAGGAGGTACAGCTAGCATAAATTCAAGATTAACAACAAATTTAAATATATTGGGGCTCACATTAATAATAAGAACGATATGGCTAAAGAAGTAAGGAGCCGAATATCAGCAGGTAATTTTTTCCTCTACAGCAGAGTAGTGAGCAGAAGGACCAAGATGTAGATCTATCTCACAGTAATACGTTCAGTGGTTTTAAAAGGTGCTGATAGCCCGATATATTGGGAGAAAACTCAGGTGGCAGACGGCTGAAGGGGCGGCTCAGACTGAGGTGAATAGATGGTGTGGAATCGGACCTCAGGAAAATGGGAGTAAGGGGATAGAGGCTCAGGACCCTCACCTATAAGGCAATTGGTAATGCTCTACCGGAGCACTAGCGCCAATGATAATGATCATGATGATTTTTTCTTTGGGGATACCTCAAAAGTAAAGTCTTTAACAGCAATCCAGTGACACTTAAGGAACTAAAGGCTCGTATTAGCGAGGTAATGCGAATTACAATGCGTTTTTTAAGAAATAAAATCGCAATTTATGTACTTTAAGAATAAATAAACATTTTTTCTGCATATAATTATTGTTTATCGTATGAAATGTTAACGGACTTTTGGTTCATTCTGGACTTAGTAGAATAAGTATCGATTATGAGATCCGGTTTTGGAGAATTTTTTTTAAGAGGAATTGTTTTAAGTAGTTAAATAAAAAGTTTATTAAAAAAATATTTTAATTAGATCGTTATTCAAAATGTCAATATTGAATAATAAATATCTAAAAGTTAACTAAGTGGTGCTTTGATTTATGAAATAAAACAAGGAATACTTTAAGTAACACAACTTAAATGATATATAAAAGGTTTGTTCCAACAGAGCCTCTCTGACTAGTTCATGAACTATAAAATGCGCAAGTCCAGTATATGTATTAGTTCATGGTTTATGGTCCTTGTTGGAACGCTTCTATTCTTCCACTTTCTTATCATTGGTCTGTGTCTCTTATCTTTATTCCTAATAATAAATTTATTTTTTGTTGAGTAACGCAATAGTTTTTGGTTTTGAATAGTGTGAGGATTAAGTATAACATAATTTTAAAAAAGAATAAATATCTCAGATAATAAACAAATTTTTTATACACAGCATTTTTAATTTAAATAATATTTTTTACAAAAGTTTCTGAGCTTGCAGAGCGCATGTCCTGACAAATTATCCATGCATCGAACCACGGATAGATTTGACCGTACACAAACGCGTTCATGTACGAATCAGAAACTTTGTTGGAACAGCACTTTGACAGTACATGGGATTATTCGTTTTTCTGTTGGAACGGTTTAATCTTACTGCGCATGCGTCTGACGTCCTTCTGACTGTCATGAGCTCTGTTGGAACAAACCTTAAGTAATTTCATTTTTTTTAAGATTTAAACGTTATATTTCCAAAATTTAATAACATCAGCATGAATTAAAATAATAACTTAAGGTTTTTTAATGAAATTCATACATTGGAAAACTTCAGTATTCTAAAAAAAAGGGTGTGGCAGTCAGTGGGACTGCCGGCAGAAGTTATACTTCTATGCACTGTTCACTAATAAAACTTAATAACTACAAACACAGGCAAGTAGAAATATTTTTTTTTTAAATTAACTGTATTCAATTAAATAAATACTAAGAAAAATAAGACCAGTTGATGTGTGTCCTTACTTCAAACACGAAAACCAAACAGTAAAACGATCAATGTACAAAAAAAGTGTTTACAAAACCCGATTTGCTTACCGTGGGCTATTACAGATTTTAAAACACTAGAAAACAATGCAAAACATTTTCTAACAACATATAGGTACACTTTTCAGTAAGTTTGCAGGAACAGCTTTTAACTCACACGCATGTCTTCGTCTCAAAAGCATAGTGAAGGATATAATGCAACCATGTGACGGTATTTTAGACTACAATACAATACTCATTACTGAATATTATTATTAATATAAAATACTAAACTTAATATGTATACTTACTGGACAGAATTATAAAATAATATGTCAAACATAATGCGATACGTCAATGTAATACAATACTGTTTGTTGTATATCTATCTCTTTTCAATGCAATGAATGCTTAAACGGAATTTAAAGGACTTATAGTGATGACTAATAACATGTATCTAGTAAAATATTTCATCTTTGTTTTTACCGAACAATATACCTTATATGTGATTCTGCCTCTCTCTTACTCACACCATTACATATGTAATGATTTTTCCCATTTAGCTACACACTAATTCATTCCACAGAGTGTACGAATAGAAGTATAACTTAAAATATTTTATGTCTACTATTGATTTTGTTTTTAAACATGAATAAAAACAAGATATATAAAAAAGTAATTTTAATTAGGGGGTAAAAAACGATTATTTCTTTTTTCACTTAATACTCTGAAAGTAGGTTGTCTTACACCTCCTAAAAACGATCTGCAAATATGAGCTCGAGCTCTTAATTTTAATGGGAAGATCTTCCGCCTTAACGTTTTTCATTTGAGTCTCAATATTAAAAAAAATCAAATCTCTTTACCAACTACGCATTAAAAATATTTAACTGCGCGTTAAAATTCTCGTTTTATTGTTGGAAATCGAACGCTCCTCGTTAAATCCCTCATAGTTTTTTCATAACACTTACCATTCAAAATATGTTAAAGGTTGAAGATATTAAAGTTATTTTGTTAACAAAATCTCATTATGAAATAGACGTATCAGTTTTTTTGGATATGATGTGCTTTACAAAAATGGTATCTTAGGATTTTTTGATTAAATTAAGCGTTAAAAAGATATTCATCGTCAAACTTCAATTCACACTAATTTTAACCATTTTTGAATAATAATTCGAAAACTGAAACAAGTTAAGCGGAAGAAATAATAGAATTCAAAATAAATTTCGTAGAAAAAAGTTCCTGTTTCTTTTGTTAAAAAAGTTTTGAAATACGCTCTAAACACACGCTTTCTGAATACACGCTAACAACACCATTGAAATTATAAGAGATAAAATTTATAAAAATATTATCAGAATAAACAAACTTACAATAAATTTTCAAACCAAAAACTTCTATATAATAGGTACTTTAATGATCTAGTCTCAAATTTGTATAAAGTTCTATGAAATTAAATTAAAATTTGCCGAATTTATAATTGAAAATTGGTTTGAATTAAATTTTAACGATGAATAAATATCTTTTAAAGGCTTAATTTAATCGAAAAATCATTTTTGTTGAGCAGTTATTTACCTAAAAGACTATGATTTTCCCGTTTTTGTTATCTAACTATAAAATTCTTCACGAAAAAATAAATTTGTCTTATAATAATATCAAACTTCAACCTTCAATATTTTTTAAATGGCAAAAAAATAAGATGGCATTTTTGTAGAGCTTTCGATTTTCTACAATAATACGAGCTAATAGGATTTTTAAGGCACAGTTGGTAGGGAAAATAATATTTTTTTTAATACTGAGACACAAATGGAAATGGTTAGGCGAAGGACCTTCCCATGTATATTTATATATACTAATATGTATTTTCCTTCGAGGACACGTTCTGTCGGTAGCTTATCGGGAGTGTAAGTCACACTTAAGAAATTCGGTTCCTAGTTTTAGTTTTGAGTTTGTGTTAGATTGATTTTTGTTTTGGTTTGTATTTTCAAATAGTTATTATTTATTAGATTGTCATTAATTTAATTCGAAAAAAATGTCATAAAAAAAGAAAATTTTAAAATATAAAAAAATTAAATAAAAATAGTAAAAAATATTGAAGTCTAAATCAAAATATAAAAAATAGATAATAAAAAAAATTAATTAAAAAAGAAAAACAAAAAAATCCATACGAGACAATAGAGGAAGCCAAAGATAGCCAATATACAAGAATTTAATATCTTATTGACTAAATATAAAAGAAAACAATTTTCTTCTATTGTCTGTTAGCAACCGATTCACACTCCCCGATAATCACCGACAAAATGCTCTCCTTAGGAAAATCGATATAAATAAATATTAATAGCATGGAGGGGGAGGGAGTGCCGACAAAAGTTTAAACTTGCATTGACATATCTTGACAATTTTTTACTTGGCTTATTTCCCCGCAGCGGCAAAAACTGGGCCTATTTGTAAACGAAATCAAAAATCAGTCGACCATGCGATTTATTTATTTTTCAAGCGAATCTATGTTAGCATTTCTTCCGAGCTTTTTAAAAATATTGTTATAATTTTTTTTCCTTCGTGGATACGGGATAAGTGATAAACAGAAGACAAACTTAAGAATTTATTGGTAAACACAAATAGATTAGAATTTCTTAAACTAATTTACACAACTTTAATACAGCCACAATTACCAAATAGCGTCTTTAAAATATCTCGTACAACAATTCGCACTTTATAGCCAATTACCATTTCTTTCCCCGTCCGAAGCGGTTCTTTTTATATGGAACTATAGGTAGGTACCTTATTTAAAAACTAGGAGGAGCGATTTGAATTTAAGTTGGCAACACTCGCGTTTGTTTATTGGTTAATTTGGAGGCAAGTTTACACTATAAAAATTTGCCACTTACATTTATCAAGTAATTTGTGACATTTATAGGCTATGTTTTCAAAGTGTGAAATATTTATAATGGTGACTTTTGTTAATTGATTTCTTTTTTTAATATAATTATTGTAAGTTTACTTTGTGACTATCTTAGACCATATATAAAGTGTCCATAAACATTTATTTTCAATTTTAATTAAATGAAAGAAATGTATTTAAATTTGCCACCTTGTAAATTTTCTAGTAACTTATTTGGCTGTAAGTCTGGCTTTTCAAATCACTACTCCTAGTTTTTAAATGAAGTATAGCTGACCCGGCGGACTTCGTACCGCAAATCATTTATGTCATTCTTTAATTTTTCGTTTTTTCAATTTATTTTGATTTTATCGTTTTCATCATATTTTCTCATTAGTTATCAGGTTTATACTATTTTTTTTTTCGTTATATTTTGTAGTTTATCGATAAAATATATTAGATGCATAACAATACTTAATTTAGTAAGAATTTCTCGTTTAAAAATAAGTGATATTAACTGCGCCACCTTCCGGTGGTGTCACAATACTTAAGTAAGGATTGCTCGTTTAAATATATGTGATATTAACTGCGCCACCTTACGGTGGCGTGATATAAAGTAATCAAATAAGTAGTGGTTGCTCGTTTAATGGAAGCGCCATCTGGTAGTAACTTCCAATAATACGAATATCATACTCATCTTACCCATTAAAAATACATCATCATACTGATTTTCATGACAATCGGTTGAACGGGGCGAAAGTCGATACTTTACAGCGCCGCTTGGTAGCAATTTACATCAATGGGCATAGCATATAAAGCTTCTCCGTGGAAAAATACATGTACATACCAATTTTAATATTGATCGGTCAAATAGTTTCTGAGTCTATCGATTTCATACATACAAACACATCCTTTATATATACATATATATATATATGAACAGTAGTGGTGTTCCGGGTTTCAATCCGTTGGTTGTTTGTGTCTTCACGACGTTTCGCCAACATCTCAGCTGGCATTTTCAAGTGATGCTTCCTTTGCGGCTGCTAAACTTGGAATGAGCTGCGTGGTCCTGTGCTGCTGCTTTTATACGTGTCGGCGGCGGCGCAGATTATATCGCTGTTCTGTAATTGGTGGGGGGTGCGGTTCAGGTGTTGACGTTTCCTCCACCAAAGGTCGTTGACCGCGCCGATTGTTTCCTGACTGCATTTGCGCCTGGATGGGTACGGCTGTCCTTGTTGCGTGTGTGTTTCTTATTGGTTCTGCCCGTGTCTGTGTATTCTCCAAGGATTTTTGTTCTTCTCGGGTAATTGGATTAGATTGTCTTTTGAGGAGACTTTTCCAAGTGTTGGAGATGTTTTGTGCATCGTCTCTTTTGTTGAGGCTGTTGGTTCTCTCTATTTCGAGGGCTTCTCTGACTATGCGGGTTCTGTAGTGTTTGATAGGTGCAATCTGTTTTGTTTCTGGGAAGTTTATTGTGTGGCCCGTTTCCTGGTGGTGTTGAAAAAGGGCTGATGTCGTTTGCTTATTTCTGATGTTGTTCTGGTGTTCCTGTACTCTGGCTGAGATTCTTCTATTTGTTTGTCCGATGTATTCTTTGTCACAGTTACTGCACGGGATGCTGTATACGCCTTGGTTTTCTAAAGGTATTTTGTCTTTTGGATTGCCTATTATTTTGTGTAAGGTAGTCTGCGGTTTGTAGATTGTGGAAATGTCATGCCTTCTTAGGATCCTTCCAATCACGTCTGTTACACCTTTTATATATGGCAGTTTAGTTTTTGGTTTGGACATGTCATATTCTTCCTTATTTGTTGTTGGTCTCGTGGCTTGTTTTTGTGCTTTTTTGATTGTGTGTTCATGGTATCCGTTTTGTCTTAGGGCGGTTGTGATGTTTTGGAGTTCTTCTTGTCGGTTCGTTGTTTTTGTTAGGCGTATAGATCTGGATATCAGTGTACTGGCTACCGATTGCAATTGGGAAGGGTGATGATGAGATCTAGCATTCAGATATCTATTAGTGTGTGTAGGTTTTCTGTATGCTGTGTAATCAATTGTAAGGTCATTGTTTCTTGTAATAAGTAGGTCCAGAAAAGGCAATTGGCCATTCTCTTCAACTTCTAACGTGAACTGTATTCGGTAGTGGATGTTGTTTAGTTCATCAAGGAAATTGTCCAGATTGGATCTTCCATGAGGCCATATGATAAAGATGTCGTCCACGTAGCGTTTCCAAAAGGTTGGCTTCATTTTAGCTTTACTTAGTGCATTGGTTTCGAAGTACTTCATGTAGAGGTTGGCGATTACTGGTGACACAATAAACTTCCCAGAAACAAAACAGATTGCACCTATCAAACACTACAGAACCCGCATAGTCAGAGAAGCCCTCGAAATAGAGAGAACCAACAGCCTCAACAAAAGAGACGATGCACAAAACATCTCCAACACTTGGAAAAGTCTCCTCAAAAGACAATCTAATCCAATTACCCGAGAAGAACAAAAATCCTTGGAGAATACACAGACACGGGCAGAACCAATAAGAAACACACACGCAACAAGGACAGCCGTACCCATCCAGGCGCAAATGCAGTCAGGAAACAATCGGCGCGGTCAACGACCTTTGGTGGAGGAAACGTCAACACCTGAACCGCACCCCCCACCAATTACAGAACAGCGATATAATCTGCGCCGCCGCCGACACGTATAAAAGCAGCAGCACAGGACCACGCAGCTCATTCCAAGTTTAGCAGCCGCAAAGGAAGCATCACTTGAAAATGCCAGCTGAGATGTTAACGAAACGTCGTGAAGACACAAACTACCAACGGATTGAAACCCGGAACACCACTACTGTTCATTCTACCATCCGTGAAACACTACATCATAACATATTGAAATGGATCCTCCTTCTGGAACACCTACTTTCAATAAAATTATCGGTCGCGGATTCAAGAATTTTTAAATTGATTGTCCTAAAATATAAAAATTATAAATAAAAAAAAATCTATCGCTTCTTTCTAAATCTTTCTTCTTCCGTTTTTCCACTCTTTCTCTATATCTTCCTCTTCCAACTACTTTCCAACTCCTTTTTGCTACTGCCTTTCCATCTATTTAATACCTTTCTGCTGCTCAACTCTTTCTCTATACCTTCTTCTTTTACAATTTTCCAAATCTGACCTCTCTGTATCCTCTTATCCAATTCCAATTACCTTTTTATTTATTTATATTTTTATTTATAAACTCTTCTTATTTTAATTTAAATTTCAATATTTAATTTTTTACAATTTTTTTATTTTATCTGACTTTTACAAAAATTAATTCAATGACAATCTAATCAACAACAATATCTTAACAACATAACAATCCATATCTAAACAAAACCATTCAAACAAAAAAAATTACTTAATCTAGACAACCGATTTAAAAATCCCAGACCACGTTCACACAACTCAATGAAAGAACCCGTTCCAAGAAGAAAAATCCATATCAATA
This sequence comes from Altica lythri, assembly GCA_964028335.1. Taxonomy (NCBI): domain Eukaryota; kingdom Metazoa; phylum Arthropoda; class Insecta; order Coleoptera; family Chrysomelidae; genus Altica; species Altica lythri. The sequence continues at coordinate 2,531,238 of OZ034806.1, read as the reverse complement.
TATATATATATATATATATATATATATATATATATATATATATATATATATATATATATATATATATATAGATTAAATCCTTTTAGAAATATCCCTGCAGTTATATCTCGAACAGAAAATTCTCGAATTATTTCGACGTTAGTCACCAGAAGTTTCGATTTCGGTCGGAAACAAACTAGAGTAACTAGACTCTTCTAGAATTTCAATAATTCTAAAAACACTTCAAACCTCCGTCTGGGCGACAATATTGAATAAGCCTACTAAGTATTTTATTTAATATAAATTCGAGTTAAAAGTTGCCATCTGGTGGACAATCAATTTTGGTTTTAGATCTAGAATAATCACTTTGAATCACCGAATTTAAAAAAAGCTTGTTATATTTGGATTGTCTTTCACTAGAATAATCCGATTGTTTCAACTGACTGGAAATGTGAAGGAGATACGGTTCAATTTTATTTGACGCAACTACAGCCGTCACAACATATTTTACGTTGATTTCAGGAAGTACATTTCGTCGAAAACTTGCTGTTGGCAATTTAAGATCTAAAAGACCTTTAAACGTGCTTCAACTCCCTAGACAACATATATCCACCCGATTAGTGTGGGCTAGGGAGCACATAAATTGGCTTTTACTGTAGTGAAGAAACGTCCCTTTTTCTAGTCCAGGTTCATATTAACGAGTGGTAGCAGACGTATAATGCAACGCTACTTTTGCTAGAGATGTTCCTTTTTAAGATTTTTTGGGGTCACCGGACTTATTATATACCATCCCCGTGATTTTTTGGGGTCGCCGGACTTATTATGTACCATAGACTATGATGTTTTGGGGTCGCCGGACTCATTATACCCAAGTCGTGATGTTTTGGAGTCGTCGGACTTATTATATACTAGAGACGTGAATAGGAAATGTTGAAAATGTGATTAGTTAAACTCTAAGAAACGAATTGGAGAAAATTTTATTTTTATGGGATATAAATGTTCTCGTACAATAACATTCCGAGATGTGTTAAAAGACTAGGTTGGCCAGCAAATTCACCGGATATGAATCCAATTAAACTTATGTGCGATATGATTGACCTCATCTTTTTCATCAGGATATAATTATAGCCGTTAAAGAACAATGGAACAATGTTCCACAAAAATTAATTAATAATGCCGCGACAGATCAATTTACTATTCCAGAACACAAGAAGCTCTATTGAGATAAAGTACAAGTTCTATACAAATATTATAATACATTATTACGATTTCAATTAACAGCTTTTCTGTGAGTTATACAGGTTGGTTGAAAAGATTTGAAAGCAAAATTAAAGAATGTGCATTTTTTAATGAAATTGTTTTTGTATTTTCTCAGCATAAACACACTTATTTCAATGATCTCTGTAAGGATTTACCGAAAGCTGCAAAATATTGTTCCACGGCAGCAATAGGTTCTTCATTCGACGAAAAACGCTTTCCACGAAGGAATTGTTTCAAATCTGCTGAATACGGTGTATGTTCAAGCAATTCGTACCTACTTAAATTCGTTTAGTTTAGCCATCGTCAAAAAACTGGTGTGAACACGTGCAATGACAAAGACAAATCCAATTAAGCTTTTTAACTTTATTATTTAGCAATTAAAATATAACGCCATGGTTTCTAATTAATTATTCGTTTTTATATGTTTTTTCGTTTTTTTGCATTCTTTGTCAAAATTTGTGCGATTATATTTTGTTTCTTTCTCCTATTTTTCCGGTTTTATCGAAATTTTTCGCTTGCTTCCATGTTCTTACCCATTTTTTAATTACTCCTGTTTTTTTTTGTTTTATCAAAAATTTGTTTTTTTTTATTTTTTTCATGTGCTTTCTGTTTTTGTTAATTTGATCATGTATCGTTTTTTTCAGTTGTTTCTTCTATTTTCCTATTTTTTTTCTTTTTTTTTTAGTTTTAACGATCATCTTATATGTCACTTTAGTTGCTCCTTTGCAACCAGCTTTTTACCCATTTATAACCATTTTTTAAAATTATTTTTTGTTTTTCCGATTTTCCACATTTTTTTTTTTATTTTTTCGTATATTATATTTTATTTAATTTTCCTTTCTTTACTGGTTTTACAGTTTTTTTAATATTTCTTCGATTTTGTCCCATTTTTTTTAAACTGTTACATTTCGTTTTTTTCTCACTTTCTTAATTTTTTATAGCTATTTTCTTAATATTTTATTAGTCATTTTTTTATTCGCCACGAAGACAAATCTTAATAATCTTTCTAACTGTATTATTTATAAATCGAAACACAACTCCATGTACGCCGTCTCCGGAACCTAGATGTCAAATGAGGGAATAAATTTATATCGATAAATTAACTTACATTTCCATTTATTAGGAATTCATAGAACTAAATCATAAATACATACTGCATTGTAAAATTAAACTCTCGTTTTTAGTATTTCCCTTTAGTTATTATTTATGTCTCTTGCCGTTTAAATCTTTCCCGAATTTCCACAAATAAATCAAAACCAAAATTAGAGAAAATCGGTCCAGTAGTTCTAAAGTTTAGCGAGACTATCGAACAGCAATTCATTTTTATTTATATAATATAGATTCAAAATTAAATTGAATTAAATTTCATATACGTGTAGAAATGCTTCGTATTTTTTTATCAAATATAACAAAATTTTGTTAACAGTACAAACATCTGAAATTGGATAAATGGGTTCAAGGATTTTTATATTCCTTCTCTAAAGAGAATAAGGGTTTAAAACTGATGCTTTTTTCGTTTTTATTGCATTGCCACAAATGGCTATTATTTTCAAATAAACAAGCATGTAATATAGTAGGTATTTCTATTCTAATTCAAAATTTGTAAGGTTCGTTTTTGGGCCGGAATTCACCTGACTATATTTGGTATTTATTTTAAGTGTCGTCGTGGAGGGAGACGGCCGAATTATTTTCTTCGTCAGCTTATTAGTTCGATTCGTTCATTTTCACTCCATTTCTTCACCAAACTAGAAACATTATTTGAATACTTCGGCCCTCGTTTAAGTAAGTAAATTTTTGCTTCAGTATAAATTTTTATTTGTATTAAATTATCCAAATTGCATTGAATTTGTTATTTTAAAATTTTACTAACACTTATTTTAAGTACATTTGCTATGGTTAAAGTCAGTTTTTTGTGATCATAAAATATATAAACATGTGAATATAATTAATTTTTTCTCGAAAATATGGAGAACCAGATAGCGAATATATTTGATTGTAAATTATTAAATTTTAGAGTTTTGATTATTATTTCTTTATTAGGGTTATTGCCAAATCAAGAAGGGCCCTAGTAGGAGTTATTTTTCAATTCAATTAAGAATCGCTGACAGCCGTCAACCATTTTAAAAACCTGATTAAAGAAGTCGTCACAAAGGAAAAACCATCCCGGGATAGTTTATTAAAGAAGATTTTTCCTTTAAGAAAAGACCTAACCATCCTTGATTGGAAGTGGGATAGAATTCCTGAAGATAGATAGTCAAGCTCCACCGAAATAGAAGCCAGAATAATTAAAGATAAGAGAATTAATTAATTATTTATTTCAAATTTTTTAACAAAATTCTTGAATTCTTGATCTAATAAATCATCTTAAACTGATTTTTTTGCGTATTATTTGTTTGTCTGTACTTTGCGCCCAGAATTAATTGTTTGGGGAAAATTGATAAAACTCAGAGGTAAGCCACCAACCCAGGAGCTAGCCTAGGGTAAATTAGGGTTACAAAATGAAAACAGTCGAAGCTTCTAGCAGTGAGAGGGAGAGTTTAAACTGACGCTATAGAAAGGGTGCTTCTAATCAAAATTTAGTGTATCAGCATAATCATTTGTAATTTATATCCCATTGTCAGTGATTATCAATCTCTTGTCATTCTTGTCGCTCCTGGCAGTCACTAAAACCGATAGTATTTGTATAGAATCATATGTATCTACACGCTCCAATAGCCAACTTAAGTGTTAATTTACGATAAAATTAGTTGCATCGCAATTAAACTGAAAAAAACTCCAAGATGTTATTGAAAGGGCGGAGAATGTTTATCGGGAGAAATGCCAGCAAATAGAAATAGAACTTCGAGCAAGTGGAATGAGTCGGGAAATAAAAAGAAAAAGGAAACTAACTTTATACTGATTTGTGAAAGTCGATGAATTGTACATCTACAAACATTAGCTAAATAAATGTTTTATAAATTATAAGTACATGTTAAATTACAATATATAATATTTTTAAGGATAACAGAAAAAACACGTATGTGTGTTTATGTACGTACGTATTCTTTTTCCAATGCAACTTGATTTAGGGTTCGCAAGCGGTGCTTTACTACTTCAAAAAAATATGTCTCTATGGGCTGTATTAATAATAATTTTCTGATTGTAGAGAATCTTTTTTTAGGTACTCATAAATATTTAAAATAATTCGCTGATTTTAAATGTCCAAATTCCGTAGACTCAGTCGTTGTTATTGATTTTTCACCAACCTGAATAACATCATCGAAAGGTCTCCAGAAAGCCATGATTAGAATCACTACTAAATGTACCCACCACTGTTATATTAACATTTCAACTATTTCTTTATAACTAGTTCTCAGCCCAATAAAGAGAGCATCTCATCAAACAAAGGTCGAATAAAAATCTTATTAAATAATATTAACTAGCTGGTCAACTAGTCGGACTTGGGGTTGGTCGACAGAAATTGGCGACTGTACGATTGGCGGTTTTAAAAACAATTCGGAGACACTTCTATGATGAGGAAGTGACGGTGCGCGCGCATAAAGAAAAGTTCAAAAGTTAATACTATATTCTGAACTTTATAAAAATGCGGGAACTATTTTCTATTTAGAGCTAGTATCACTGAGTTGTCACAACAAGTATGTTCGGTCACACAATAATGAGGTACCTCCTATAAATCAGTGATTTCTTTTTACGTTTTTTTTTTTTGTTGTTTCCAGATTATTTTTTATATTTTTGTTAATTTTACTATATTTTTTCGTTGTATTTTAAAATTTTTGCAGTTTTGTCGTTTTTATCAGTTTTTTCGAATTCTCTCATTTTTTTAATTGTTTTTAATTTTTTCGGTTTTTCTTTTTTTCTTGTTTTAGTTTTTTTCTGTTTTCCATTTGACTTTAGTTTCTCGTTTGTAGCCAAGTTTTTTTTTACTTATTTTTTCTGATTTATGTTTTTTTTTATAATTTGTACAATTTTCTCTTATTAGAAAGTTTTTATATTTTCGCCGTGTTATTTGTTTCTGTGTCATTCCGTGGAATTTTGTAATCGAATTTAAACCTATTTCCCGACTACCTAGAGCTCTGAAATTTTCAGGATAGCTAAGAACTGGATGACAATGCATGTTTCAAGTGTGTTTAGGCATATACATAGATCTCGAAATTTATACTGAATTGTTATTAAATTAAATATGTATATAAGCTTGCGGTGGCCTATTTGGATAAGCGGTTGAAGCGGTTGATTGTGACAATTCTGTTGGGTTATCGTAATAGGATCGATCTCGCGAGAGAGAAGTTTTTTTTATTTTTTTTGTTCTTACATGTGAAAACAGTAATTATTATTTTAACTGGTAATAAAATAAACTGTTTTAGAAAGTTTTTAGATACAACTACCCTTGATTTTGTTAACAAGGAAACAATCTTCTCTATGATCAATCACAGCGTTTTATGACTTAATATTTTTGCAATATCAGGGATGATGTGCATTGTTGAGATGACACTTAAAATATGACCTATTAATCAGTAAAAAACTTTCTATTAAAAAAAGTTCTTTTTATAAATTGTGCTTATTTTATTAATTACTTTTTGTTTTTTTCCGGTTATTTAGATTTTATCTTATTTTTTTGCTTGGTTCCGAATTCTTACTTATTTTTCAAATTATTCCAGTTTTTTTTATTTTTCACATTTTTGTACTTTTTTTTTTTAATTTATACTTACGTTTTTTTTCGTTTCTTCAACTGTTTTTTTCTGTTTTTGTTGATTTTATCATATTTTCTCCTTTGTTTCCAAGTTTTTACCACTTTTATCGTTTTATTCTATAATTCTTTCGGATTGTCTCTTTTTTAGTTATTTTTTTGTTTATCTCTTGGTTCTTCTTTTTTCCCTTTACTTTCTATTGGACTATGTTTTTCTTTTCTTTTTAATATTTCATGTTTTTTTGGTTTCAATCTATTTCTACATTTTCCGTTTTTTAGATCGTATAGTTTTAATTTAATATTTTATTTATTATTTTATTCCCGACGAAGGAAAAACCAGATAATCTGTCTAACTGTATTATTTAGAAATCCAAATACAACGCCATCTACTAGGTGACTCCACAACCTAGATGTCAAAGAATAAAATACATTTATTTCGATAAATTAACTCACACTGTCTTATAAGAATGTCGAAAACTATGACATATCACAATTTTAGACAAATCTAGTGGAATCCAATTTTCATTTAATTTATGTGGAGCCTTTTAGATGAAAAATTAATTTTAGTTTTCATGTACATATTTCATTCTCAAATTTCGCATCCCATAAAACTTCGAGCTAAAATGTAAATATTGTAACATTAATAACTTTTTCCTGAAGCAACGAAACATCGTGAAATTTGACTCCTAGAACATATATATTAAAATCTTGTTAAATTCGTTAAATTCTCATTTAAAAAGCTTTTAAGTACCGAGTAAATCAGAAGTCTCGGTGCTCTACCTACTCAGTTTTCACCATAAAAATATAGAAAATTGAGTGATACTGCAATTAGAATAACGGATGTTTTTATAGGTAGTGCTTGATTTAAAATATGCATTTTCAAAATTTGCAAGGGTATGAAGTTCAATGTTGAAGGTATCGAATGTATGGTTCTTTCTCTGTTTCATGCAGAAAATGTAAAATTTGATATTCAAGTTCTTAATCAAAATCAAGGGGCACATAATTTGCAATCAGGCAATATATATCTAAATTTTGAGTTTGTGACTAAAAAGATATAAACAACAAGGTGATATCTTAGGTCGGAGCATTTCGGAATCCGCCAAAATTAGATTGAAAACTGTAATTCAAACGATTTATTTATTTGCAGATATAAAATGATATTTATCATTTGGTGTTATATAGAAAAATGTTATTAATAAAGTTGTGGCTCTAAGCAATCTTCGATTAAAAATAATACTATAAGACATTATAACATTAGGATCAACATAGATTAGGACGATGTCAAGGTAACAGTGAATAAGTAAAATGTAAACTATAACAATTTTTTTTTCTAGAAGCAATCTGATAAATATAATCATCTGTCGTACAGCAGCTTGTTTAGGCTTATTGTAGTTCTTTCAATGGTTTATGGCTCCCATTCCAGTATCTTTATACCCTTTACTAATTTGTACCGGTGTAGAAGATGAGTGCCATATGTTTGCGGAGTCATTATGTAAAAATTGACTCTCTTTTACGAATCAGTGCTTTGAATTGACAAAGTACGTGTTTGACTGTTTCAGGTTTCTTACTACATAAATTGCAGTTAGTCAATCCCTCAGGTGTCGTAAAGAATTTTTTAATGATTATTAACTGATTTCTACGTTTTCTACATTGTTTTATGTGTATGTTCAATATACATTTCAGCCAGAAATATGTTCCAAGTGATAAGGTTATTATCTACGGATCCAGGTTTTTATCCAGCCTCCGGATTTTTGGAACTCTAGACGATATTGAAGTTAATTAGCCTGTTCATTGCATTGTATTCCTATATGTCCTGGCACCCAAACTGTTGTGTTCCGCCAAAACATGTTCTCGGCACTTGTATACTATTCTGAGTTTTTTTAAAATTCCAATTTTCGTGCTATATTAAACCGTTTAGATATAAAAGCTATCAAATTGTTTTCTCTTCCGCGTTGTAATAGTATATTACTTTACGAGTGGCGTAAATTGCATATTACAGCGAGTGTGTTTGGCCCATAAGCGAGCTTGCGAGCGAAGGGGCTAAAGAAACGAGCTAAATATGCAATTTGTTCCTCGAGTGAAGTACTATGCTTTACCCACGACTTACCAAATGGTTTTGTATAAAACTAAAAATAACAAATATAAAATTTAAATTTTGGCATAAGTTGTCAAAAATGTTCGATTTCGCAGACAGTTCTGTCTGAGAAATGTCAATTGTTAGTTTAATTTAATGAAAACTGTAGGTAACCAACATAATAATACAGGTTTCTATTTACTTACTCCACTTGTTTAGTAAATGAAACTATAACACAACTCCTCAATAATTTGACACTTACTGACAGAGTTATAGGTTAAAAAATACGCAATTTACTTATGAGTCGTGGGTAAAATTGCATAAACCTCTTGCCTGAAATACACAAAAGAGATTTTGCAATGGTACATGAATTCTTATACTTCTATCACTTCTATAAATTCCTGCTCCTGATCTTAGACTAATCTGTAAACTAGGTGTAACCTTGAAGTTTGAAATGAATGCTCGCATTGTGGCCCTCCTCACGTTGATGTATATCTACTGTGGTAGCTAATGTCTAATCTAATTTTCTGCTTTATTTTTTGTATCCTGATATAAGAAAAATATTGCTCAGATTTTTTTTGAAGTCTGTAGAAATTCATTTTGTCAGACCCTTTACAATAATGTAAAGAGGAAACAGGGCTAACAAGCATTTTATTCAAGTATGTTTTTAAGTTACTTTAATCCATTATTGGAGACTCCAATTACGTGCCGAGTTTATTAATTTACATGTTTTTTAAGAATTTTTATCTTTCTAAGAGTTTCATTGACTATACCTCGATACGCAATTGCATTTCATTGACGTTATTGTGACGTAAATGGCGATGGAACCAATGCGAGATTCGAATGTTATGTTTAACTTAGAAAGACTTACTATCTTTGTGCTATTAACAAGCAATAGAAAGGGATACTTTAAAGAAAATGGCAACACTGGAGAACATAATTAACACGCTAGCACCGCTTGCCATTTTTTTAAAGTATCTCTTTCTATTAGACCTGTTAAATAAGAAATATCGGAGATAATTATCCACGGAATGGTAAGAAAAGTTACACATATTTTTCACAATTATTATGACTTATAATGAAAAACAATGAACTTTTCCAAATAATTATCTGTTTATGATAACCATAGATATCGTCAATTTAGTGCAAAAACATAGCAATAAACTATCTCTCCCGTTCTCTTCCCACTTATACTCTAGTCAACATCTTCAAAAACGTGAAAAATTAAAATAAAGGCCCTAAAAATATGAGCGATAGCTCATTGGATTCGGAATCACCTCTAGAAAAATGTTTTTGAAGGAAAAGTGTGCAGGCAAAAAATTGCAATTGTTATTAACAAAATAAGATGAAAAAAAACAGATGTTTATGTTTTTGTTAATAACTCGAAAAATAATTATATTTAAGCAATTTTGAAAAAAGCTCGTTAAAGAGGAGGAAATTTCCGAAAAAAAAGTCCGTCCTTCCTGAACTCTATCTCCATTATTTATAATTTTAATTTGACGTTGAAAATGGGGCTGTGAGCGGCTTTTACGTCAAACGCGCGCTACCGCTAAACGATGTTTATCAGATAAAATATTTTTTTTTATGACATAAAATGTTATTTTAAAAATTTAAAAAAATTTCAGTATTTTCCTAACACTTAAAAGAATCTAAATCAGTTGGAAAAAACATTTTATCACTGTTTTTCAAAAAGTAATTCAATTGTTAACTAACAAATTTTTTCCTAATATCTGTTGACATAAACAATGGAATAAAAGGTATAAATAATTGGCCTAAAAATTTGAAACTTTGTGGAGCTCTTTTCATATGTATACTTTACAAGATTCTGTAATAAATATTTATAAAAGTTTATTAATTTGTTAATTATGATTTTTCATAACTATTGCAAAATATTGTGAAAAAGTAAAACAAAATACAGAATTTTTCCAAATAAATGCATGTAGTATCTAATAAACAATAAATACTAATTTGGTCTTAGAATTATTTGAAAGAGAAATTTATTTTCTATAAAAAACTCCTGAATATCCTTTATCATATCTCCAATAGTTTAAAAGATATATCATTTTTTTAATTGGCAAGTTATTTGGCGCTACAGTTAACGTGACGTATGATATTAGAAAGTATTATTAACAAATTAATAAACTTTTATGAAGATTTATCGCAGGATCTTGTAAAGTATACATATGAAAAAGGCTCTACGAAGTTTCAAATTTTTGGGCCAATTATTTATACCTTTTATCCCATTGTTTATGTCAACAGAGATTAGGAAAAATTTTGTTAGTTAACAATTGCATAACTTTTTGAAAAACAGTGATAAAATGTTTTTTCCAACTGATTTAGATTCTTTTAAGTGTTAGGAAAATACTGGAATTTTTTCAAATTTTTAAAATAACATTTTATGTCATAAAAAAAATATTTTATCTGATAAACACCGTTTAGCGGTAGCGCGCGCATGCCGTAAAAGCCGCTCAAAGCCCCATTTTCAACGTTAAATTAAAATTATAAATAATGGAGATAGAGTTTCGGAAGGACGACTTTTTTTTCGGAAATTTCCTCCTTTTTAACGAGCTGTTTTTAAAATTGCTTAAATATTAATATTTTTCGAGTTATTAACAAAAACATAAACATCTGTTTTTTTTCATTTTATTTTGTTAATAACAATTGCAATTTTTTGCCTGCACACTTTTCCTTCAAAAACATTTTTCTAGAGGTGATTCCGAATCCAATGAGCTATCGCCCATATTTTTAGGACCTTTATTTTAATTTTTCACGTTTTTGAAGATGTTGACTAGAGTATTAACCGCTCATCACTCGACTTGCAGGAATCTCACAAAAGTTTTCGAAAATGGATTTGAAAGAAGATAAACTTAGTTTAAAAATAAATTACAATAGTTTGTAACAAATTTATAATAATTGAAACATCACATATTTATTAAAAGCGTTTTTAACAATATATATTAGAGGAAAATTTTCATGTTTAGTTATCTTGTATATTATTCTGTGTTATAGATGAACATTTCAAGCAGTTATAAACCTTTTATATACGCAAGAGAATTTGAAACAATGTTTTTTCATTTCGTTTGTTTGTCTGTAAATTCGGTTTTCCAACAGCTTGAATAGAAGGTGAACTTTCGAAAAATGCGCTAAACCTTCGAGACCTTCTATACATCTTTTGACCTTTTCACCAATCTGGATGCAATTCTATAACGAGAAGGTATTTCACAAAACTCTTAAGCGTCTACTGTGTGTCACAATGGACGATATAAATTATTAGAACGCTACAGATACTACTTTGACAACTGTTGACCTAGGTGTTAATATAATTACGGAACTAATATAAAGTATTTATCGTGAAATTGCTCAATAGTAACGCGTTACGCTACAGATAGGAAGGAATCAAATAAATAAGAATTTTAAATAATAAAAAAGGTATTTTTTCCTCCGAATGAATTTTGTAGAAAACGATGTTTAAATCGTTACATTGATATTAAATTTTTTTAATTGTTACTAGTTCGATCGATTTCATCCAAACTTATTATTATATGCTTGGTTTATTGACTTTTAATCCCCTCTTCCCAGGAAAGGGAACATTATGAATACATTAGGTGTATGTGCATGACATGGTTTATTAACTTTTAATTTCCTCTTGGGAAAGGTGAACATTAGGAGAGCATTAAGTAGGAGTTTCGACAAGAATAAGCATTAAACTTTAATGGAAAAATTATAATGACAAACCTAATTAAGGTGTTTACACGACAGTAATTCACCAACAGAATGGATTAAATTATCGACAATTTAATTCCCATAACTGTCAGGTCCCATAAAAAGAGTAAATCAATGCCAAACGCAATGACCTAAAACGACAATGATAAAATGAATTTGAAACAAATAAGAGGAGTTCTTCCGGTAGAACAAACTAATCAATGTTTCGGTCAAAGGGGAGATATGCTTTGAATTTTTTTTTTAATTTTATGCAATACCAACAATGGTGAAGTATAAGTAGTGTTCTTGAGCTTCTAGGTCGAATTATAAAGAGCGATGCCAGAGGCAACTTCCTTTTATTATTTACGACGCTTTTGAGGAACAAAAAACATATTTTAAAAGTATATTAAAAACTGTACAAAAAATAAATTAACCTCAAATTTGATTTATAAGAATTTTTGTAATACCTTTTGCATCGTACAAGATTCTAATTGAAAGATTGTCATAGCTTGTATCAGGACGAAGATTTAAAAAAAGTTTCCTGTGTTACTAAAGTTATTCTTTGACAAATATAAATACGAAATACGATTTACGAAATGAGTTGGTCTAGCAAAAAGCATAAAAGTTCAATTAGAGAAAAGGACCACGCACAAAATCGATGGAAAAGTACTTTCCGTCAAATTGTCTGAAATATTGTAAAAAGTGAGTAGAAGAAAAGTCTCATTGGGCACTAACCTCAAAAATGGCCAATTTTTAAGATATAGAGATGTAAAGTTGGACCAAAATAGTGAATTAGTGCACAGGTCAACATTTGATATACTGAATATTTCTAGATGTCACTTTTAGATTTCTACCATACAACCTACGATACTCTCGGTTTTTGGGGCTGTTGATTTAGAATCGGGGGTGTGACAAAAACGAAATTAGAAACGATATAAAAAAAGAAATATGACATACAAGTTATTAAGCAAATCTTAAGAGATATGAAAACACAAATGAAACAAAAGTTTTCTAAGATAAAACATTTAAAAGATAAGAAAACCAATATCACAAAGGAAAAATTAAAAAAAATCTAGTTATATCAGAAGCAGATACGAACAAAATCAACCGATATTTGCAAATATGATAGAAAAAGAAATTGAATACAAACTAAAATTAACAACGTCTACAATATAACACATATAAAATACATACTAGAAATAAGGAAATGGCCAGAATTCTAAAAAAAAAAGAATAGTATATTGTGTGGCAAGGGGTGAAACAAGAGGATTTCTGACTAAAAGCCGTTTTAGACTATCCAATTTCTTGTACAAGATAAATTGGGTAGTTTCAAGCAAGAGATTGGTTCAAATATTGTTTCTCTCAAATTATTGTACAAGAAAATATTTTCTACACAATATTGCATCCAAGAATTGCGCGCGCACATGACATTTCTATACGGCGCTTTAAAACTCTGCTTAACCAATCGCACTGGCAACAGCTGCTTGCTTAATCATTTGAATTGCTTTTAAATAAAAAATAATCAAAACGTGATCAAAACATTTAATAACACCGAATACTAACCTAACTTCTGTCAAAAAGATCTAATCAAAATTAAATATAGGCCGAATAGCCTAGGTAGCTGAGGCCACACACAGAAGAAGACGGAGAAGAAAATTAAATATTATGTCTATTGCGCCGAATCCTAACATATATCTTGCACAAGAAATTGTATATATCTAAAAGACAATTCAAACATGAGCATACAATAATTCTTGTACAATTTATTGTAACGAATTCTTGTGCAAGAAATTGGATAGTCTAAAACGGGCTTCGCTCGGGCTGTCTTCGCCCGGTCAGAAATCGTCTTTGTTTCATCCCGTGCCACACACTATATTTTTCATATCACATGCATTGAAACAGCGAGTTTTGATCTCTGTAGCCAGTTCAAGTAAGACTATTTCAGAGTAGTAGTAATATCTTGACAACGATTTGACGACAGCTGGCAGACGATTATGATTTTATTCGCTTTTGTTTATTACAAATGCGATTCTGACAGACTTAAAATAGAGACATAAATAATAAATAAATAAATGTGGCGGGCAGAAATAACTTTGTTTCTCCCCTAGGGCAGAAACAACTGTCAGTTTCTGACTGACAGTTGCATTGGTCTGAAATTGTCTTGTTTCGACTGACAAAACAGGGATCAAATCAAGCTGTTTCAATGCATGTGATATGAAAATAGTATATTACGCTACAAGGGATGAAAGTTGAATTTTCGGCCCTGCACGTCATGATGCCCGAGGCGAAGCAGCCGAGGGCATCATGACGCGCAGGACCGAGATTTCAACTTTTGGCCCGTGTAGTGTATACTATTTTTCTTCATACCTCGGTCGAAAGTACTTGCGGAACGAGCGAAGCGAGTGCAGCTGGTCGTGGGACAGGCATACTTTAATATTCAATTAACAGATGACAAATAAACAACATTGATGATTATTTTTAAGGTTATAGATAGAAATAGAAATGACACGAGAATAAACAGTCCCTAGTTACAAGTGTAACTACGCATGAGAAATTTTTCCCCCCGCCGTAAACAGGGAGTAAATGTTAAAAACGACAAAACATCATGACGCGCAGGGCCGAAAATTCAATTTTCGTCCCGCCGTAAACAGGGAGTAAATGTTAAACTTTCTTCCCTGCAATTAGGGACGAAAGAACGTACTTTCGACCGAGGTATGAAGAAAATATATTTTTATAGCAGCAGAACTACCAAAAAAAGAAAGAACCATACACTACCAATAAATTTTACACAATTTGACTTTAAAACATCTTAAAATGACGTTGAAATAACCTACGGATGACCTTGTCAGAAAAGGCAAATGCTGAATTTGGATTCTGAGACTTCGAAAATGTTACATCAATTTTTTCAGATTTTTTAAATCATTTACTCCAACTTCTACATTCAAATGACCTTGAACCCGACGTGATAGAGGTCAACCACTCGGGATTCGAAATCTGCGACCCCAAAACCAAGAGTATTTTAGTGTTTTTGGTAAAAATGTAACAGTTATATCTAGAAATATTCAGTATATCAAATGTTAAATTGTTGTTCAGAATATCACTATTTTGGTCCAACTTCAAAACCCTATATCTCAAAAATTGACCATTTTTGAGCTGTGAGCCCATTCAATCTTTTTTTCTGCTCACTTAAAAATATCTATTTACAAACTTCAGACAATTTGGGAGAAACTACTTCTCCATTGATTTTGTGCGGGGTCCTTTGCTAAATTCTAAATTCAGCAATAAAAGCTCCAAAACTTTTTCTTAATTCAACTTTATTTTACTGCGGTTATTAGGCACTTACTAAGATTTGAAGCCATTATCATAATTTATCCTACTCTCACGACGAACACCATTTTAGCTCGAATAAGATGGATCACACGGATATACGGGAGGACATCCAAAAGGTTTTCAATAAAATAAAACAATAAATCTATTTTTTATTTTAAATATAATCACTCTTTAGGCAATACCTTTATTTGTTCTTTGAATTAATTTATCAACACCGTCGAAAAATTATTTTTTGTCGTTCCTCATTGTCGTCGGAAAATTTCATTCCCCTTAAGTCTTTGTTAAATTGGTGAACAAATTAAAATTGCTAAGGGCCAGTTATGGATTGTAGGCTTTATAAACCTTAACAATGCGTACGCTCTTTTGAACCGGTGCATACTGGGGGCCAGATTCAAAACCATGTTGGAGTCGCAATTTTCATCGAAATTCACAGTCGTTGTTACATACTAAAGAGAGTCACGAAGCCTAATTTCTTAAATGCAGCATTATCAATATACAAACAAAAAATCTACTTGACCTTCAAATGGCCTTAATGGGCACAGTTACCGTTGTGTGGCTCCCTCAAAACCATACAACCCCAGTTCGAATTTTTATCCCGGATCATATTCTTCCCGAAAAATTAACATGTAGGTACTTTTAAAAATGACTGAAGGCTATAGTCAATGTCAAATTCATATTCGAATGTAAAATTTCTGTCTCTTTCCGGTTAGGGATCAAAACTAGTTAATTCCATTAAAAAAAAAAAACTTGACCATTAAATGATCTTGAAGGTCCCCACCCGTCCTCTCCATTCCACACACTTTTAGACTCCTCCTCGTAACAAATATTTTTATCTTTACTTACTCACAACAGTCATTCTCTCTCTCTCTCTCTCTCTCTCTCTCTGGTTATACGCAAGACACTTTCTCATAAAGCCTAAACCCTATAGCTTTGTTAGCGGTGTCAAACAGGGATTTGTCGACTGCAACTTCACACATGCGCAAATAAAAAAGGGTTTTTAGATTTGAAGTTAGAATGCAAATAATACATTAGTCATTTTCGGTGTTTTTCTAGTTAACAGTATTTTTCTAAAATTAAAGTCTTGGTTGGACACTCAGAGTTTCGGGGCAATAATAAGGCTGATTAATTGGTCCGCAACCATTCGGAGGGGTAACTGAAAAGTTTGGAAAGGCCGCAATTGAGGAATAGAGGCTAGAAAAGACCAAGAATTGGTGGGAAAAATCACCGGCAATAAGCCAAAGTCTTCATAAAATGACAGTCGGTAAAATTTACTGCAGTGCTGATATCACAAAGGCGAAACGATGTCAGAATGATTATCAGTGTTTTGACAAGACATTGTCGGCTCAGAAAACACCTAAGTTAGCTGAACTTGGCAGAACTATGCCAATGTGCACGCGTTAGTACACGTCTGCTCCAAGTTACGTGGAGAGACCACTGTCAAGTTATTAAGTCTCAATAAGAGGGCAAGACTAGAGAAGGTGCTCTAATTCTATCCAAGAGATGATGGGTGTTCATAATAGATTTGTAAAAGTCGCATTGATACAGGTTAATTGCCAAACCAATGGATATCTATCTATCACTCTATCTTGTGTTGGTTACGACATTAAAAGTCGAATATTGTTTAATGTACAGCCAGAAGATCGTTCGCGAAGATTTTTTAATTCGTGATCAGCTTCTGGTCGCTAATGCGCATATTAGTTCTCACAGGCGTGTGACGAATTTGTCGTAAATTTGTTTGGTCAACAAAGCGTATGTTTGATAAATAAACATTGCTAATGTCGTATGTACGGTTCGTATCAAGTCGTTTACGTGGGACAGTGTAAAATCGTTTAAAAATAAAGCGCATGCATGTTCCCGGAAAAAATATAAAGTGGCGAAAAAAATGGAATACATAATTCAATACAGTGCAAAAGAATATTTTCACATTATCTTGTTAAAATGTTAACGTCCTTTGTTATTGGTCGTGAATGGCACTTTTTTGCAATCTAAATAGCTGATTTGCATATATTCGTGGTCATCGATCATTCCTATTTGGAACGTTCATATGCAGAAAAAATCAAAAGTTAACAACCGACAGAGAAAAATTTCAGGTAAACGAATACGTATATCAACCTACTATTGTTGTTAAGTGGTGCGTGGAAACGTGGAAACAGTCAAATTTTAATTGAAATGTTGTCAGTTCTGAGTATTTAGTTTGTAAACCAATTTTAAAAATCACTAATTAATTTAAATTTACTAGCAGTAATAATATTATAATGGTTATAGTCCATTTCACCGTTTTTGGCCGATGACAGAAATCATACTCGAAGTAAATTTAGAGTTACATCTCTCTCAGATACAGGCAAGTTAGAAATTTAAATGAGGACGTTTGTTTTTTAATACAACACTTACGTAACTGCATCTTCTTTCACCGGTTGATAAAAAGTATGCAATACGGAAGTCTTGACTTAATTCACATTCCTAGTAACCTTCATGTACGGCTCGTTGTTGAAGGGTTGAATTTAATAATTATTAATGTCATATTTTTGTAGATGTCAAACCCAAACCACACTGATAGTTTCAGAAACTTACGACCTTATTTAGACAAAAAAAAACTCTCCGCCATTGGTAACTTGGATGACAGTTTAATCTTATTTCAGTGGTTTCTAATATCAAATCGGCCAAAAACGGTGAAATGGACTATAGTGTTAATAATGTATGCTGTAAAGAAGCGGTTCTTTATACAAGATATCCTCAATTTAAATCCTAAAGATTTTTAACATAACTTTGATTATCCGTTTTAGTTATTCACTGCAAAATTGTTGTTTTTATTTATTATACATCTCACATTAAATTACATATTCATAGGTAAATTGAAAAAAGATTTATATGAGTCAAATTAGCAAAAAAAAATGTTTCAATAATTACATTTCGATGAAGGCGCCACGGACTTTCGGCGTCATTGAGTTCCACTCCGCGGTCAGTTTACGTACCAGCTTTGACCGTAATGGTGTTTGAGTTCCACCCCGCGGTCAGTTTACGTACCCCGGCTATCTCAGCATGTGGTTTACGACATTATTTTACAACATAATAGTTTTTAATTTTATGATATAAATATAAATACAGTTTACTTAAATATTCGGAGGTTCAATCACGCAATATAATATATGTAATTGATTCTCGAAATTTTTAAAATATATTAATTAAATGTGACCTAGCGATGTATTATTAAAAAACATATATTTTTTGTTTATTTATTACATTAATAAAATCTACAAAAACTATACCTACAAAATGAATATTGTAATGGAATAACTGTAAAGGAAAGGACCTTAATCTGAAAGATTGTTATTTTAGAAATTTCTAAACACACTGACTAGATTAAATAATGTTTCTAGAAAATTCTAGAAATTTCTAAACACACTGACTAGATTACATAATGTTTCTAGAATTTTCCAGAATGGTCATTTGTTGTATATAAGGGGATGTATGGGCAGTTAACGGCAGTTCAAGTTCAAATATTCACAAGAGTTCATTGTCAAGCAGTTTATACGATATCCAGCAGAGTTCTGTGTATCTTAACAATTTTGTAAATAAATTTTGTAAAAGTACCCATAAGTGTTTCAATATGTACAAAAAATAAATCATAGATAACTTAAATACTAATCGATAAATTACTATAAGACACAGCTCTTAAAAATTCTAAACGGTTAATCTTAAAATCTTTATAAGTATTTATCAATGTTTCCAAGTGATTCTGCTTCTTCTTAACATTTTTTCTAGGCGTCTTAGGACCACTATGCGCACTTGTTATCTATATATTATATAAAAGCGAAAGTTCACTCATCACCGTATCTCAGAAACTATAGGACATACAAACTTGAAATTTGGCAGGTAGGTTCCTTATAGGGTCTAGACGTCCACTAAGAAAGGATTTTACGAAACTCTACCCCTAAGGGGGTAAAACGGGGGTTGGAAGTTTGTATAAAAGTCCTATGTTTTTGAAATAAGGGTCTTGAAAATTAAAATGTTTTCTTTAGAGGTTGTGGAGGTGTACAAGTTTCGTTCCAAATTAGTTAGTAATATTTGTTTTTTTCTTCGTTGATTAAAATTATGTTTATTTCAAAGTTTCATGCCAATCATTATAGGTGCTAGCTACCCTATAGTGCTAGCTTAGATTTGTTTTTTTTCATTGATTATACTGACGTTTATATCAAAGTGTCATATCGATTACTTACTTAAAGAAATTTAAATTTTTCGTTAAGTAAACTTACGTTTGTTTGAAAAATGGATGAAGAAATTGTAACAGTCACAGTTGAAGGATTAGCAATCCGATGTAGAGTGAATGAGATACCTGGCGATGGAGCGTGTTTATTTTTATCTCTTTCTTATTTGCTTTATGAAAATATTTCAATGGCTGCTCAAGTTAGAGCTAATATAGTAAGCCACGTGGCCAAAGATTGGCAGAGATTTAGGTGTTTTACTATGGACCGATCCGGAACCTCTTACGATACAAAACGCTTTTATGTAGCCGATATGGGTAGGTTGTATACTTATGGCACAACTTGCGAACTGAAAGCAGCTGAAGAAATATTTCCATTTGAATTCCAACTATTTCAAGGTAGCAGACTTATTGCCAGATTTAGAGTCGATACAAGGGATAAAAAGAATGTGTTTTAACGGACATTTTAACGAAGGAAATTTTGACGTATTGATTCCTATTAATTATAAAAGCGAAAGGTCACTCATCACCATATCTCAGAAACTATATAAGGCCTACAAACTTGAAATTTGGCAGGTAGGTTCCTAGACGTACGCTAAGAAAGGATTTTATGAACCTCTACCCCTAAGGGGGTCAAACGGGGGTTGGAAATTTGTATGAAAGTCCTATTGAAATAAGGGACTGATTTAAAACGTGTGTTCGTTAGAGTTTGCGGAGGTGTACCTACATTGTATTTTTAGAAATCAACCCCCTTCATAAGGGTTAAACGGCGGATACTTTTTATACAACAATCAACACGCCACGTGAACGACGTTGCGGGTACCTACATCGATTTATAACACAAAAATGTGCTTAGAATTTTTTTGTCTGTCTGTCTGGATGTTTGTGCGCGCATCACATGAAAACTACTGATTCGATTAGAATCTGGTGTATAAAAATTTTGGAATGATTTTTGTATCGAGATAGTTGAAAGCATGAAGAGTGAAATAGGTTACTTTTTATACAACAATCAACACGCCACGCGAACGACGTCGCAGGTACATCGATATAAAACTCAAAAATGTGGTTAGATTTTTTATTGTCTGTCTGTCTGGATGTTTGTGCGTGCATCACATGAAAACCACTAATTTGATTTGAATGCGGTTTTCACAGATGTATTTGTCTTCTTTCAACTAAACATCTGGTGTATAAAAATTTCTTCCCCACCCCTTTAGCCGGACAATTGAGGGGTCAGATTTTGTATAAAAGTATCTCATTAATACATTTAAAAATACCACTAAAATAATACACAACATGCATACATACGTGTTATAATTTAGTTTTGATATTCGAAACTAGATGACGCAAGAGGTTATTAAAACGCGCTATCGTTGTTTTTTATCGCAAGTAGGTACATATACAAATGACACACAAATTACTATATCTTACAGATAATTAGGTCCAATGTAGAACTGTCACAGATCAATATTATAAGATAGTCATAATCGGTGTTGTATGAATTATTATTATCGAAATCTGTTCAGTGGTTGCAGCGTGATTGATTAACAAACATGAAATTAAAAAAAAAAAAAAATAAAAGTAGTTAGGCCAGACTTATTTTACTAGGGATATACCTACAGAATGATTAAAATTAAATTTTTATATGTAAAATAGTCATTAAATCATTTGTAAATGTCCCAATTCCACGCGAGCAAAGCCGCGGGTAAAAGCTAGTTTTACAATATATTAATGTTTGGAAGCTTTTCAAAACATCTAAGAAAGAATAAATTGATGGATGACTATGATAAAATGAATTTTTTAAATGTGAATGAAAACTCTCGCAGCGATTAGTAGTGAGCATAGTGGATGAAGAGCAAGCAGCCCACATTTTTTGCGGAAAACTACAATTATTATCTAAATAATTATCTACCATATAATCTGAAAATTTAATTAAAGTAGAATTGTTTGCGATAATTTCCATCAGTTCCAAAAAACTATCTTCTACCTCTTCCAGATCCAAGTACAGCATTCCAAAAATATATTTGGTTTGTCAATCTTCAAATATTTATTTTTATAATCGCATATTTTTTATAAATATGAAAATTTTTCCGGCTTTAATTTTATTTTAATAGTGTAATCATCCTACCAGGCGGTATTTTTAATCGGTCCGAATCACCACGGGGTATAAGGTTTCAAGTTTCAATTAATCCCTAGGCTCGCAGTACCTGAAGCAGAATTGGGAATTTCTTGACCGCCGGGGGGAACTGATATACGTTCCGGACTTTAGCTGGAGGGTATCGCCAATAAACCCTCTTTGAACGTGTCCAGTTTTTTCAAGTTTACGATTTGGTCACCCTAATCCTACATCACTTTCGTACAGCAACAGGCCACTAGTCAAGCAGATTGCGATACGCCACGTGTTTGTTTTAAATAATGGCCTCCTCAACAGGGAATAGAGACAAAATGATTGAAATACAGAATCAACTTCTGATAACTCTCTGGCAGCAACAAACACTCAACAATTTGCATTTCAATGTATGAATGGATGACGGTAATACAATTTACGTCTCTCCCTTCGTCTTTTAATTAAATTGTAAGCTGTTATCACATCCTCATCATCACTTGACATTTTCCCAACTCAAGAAGTTCTTTCGTGTTGCACCTTTAAACAGAACAGCAGCTTAAAAGCCGTTTGTGTGACGATACGTAGACATACAAATGCAGCCATCATGTCGCTTAGTGTTAATACATTACTTGGATACAAAAATTTAATAATAAAAAAATAAAAAATAAACTAATGCGAATTATAAAACTTTGTAACGGTCTATCTATTTGTTTTGTATTTAAAATATTTTTACCAGACTATTGTTACCGTGCCTATATCGGTGAGATATAGTTTATTAGTTGTAGTTCAAAAATGTGAGCGGTGTTACAGTAAAATTATCGATTCTTTCTCGTTGTAATTAGAAATTCTCGTTCCATTATGAGTTGATACATCAAGCAATCTGGTCTTTTGTGTTAAACCTCTTTTAAATTAAAGTTAGTTAATTTTATAAGAATGTTTCCTATGATTATTTTATTTATTGTGAATGTCTAAAAAAGGATTATGGAGGCTTTAACACAATTTATTCACAAAATTGTAACAAGAACTAGAAGCTAGAATGTCTAAACAGTTTTCACAATTGACAATGAACTATTCGAACTATTTGAACTTCCCTTAACTGCCCTTTATATACAACAAATGAACATTCTAGAATTTTTGAAATTTAGAAATTAAACAAACAAGAAATTATTAAACTGACATTAAGGAGAAATTGAAAAAATGTCACATCCAGTGGGACTCGAACCCACCATCACTGCCTTATACGCAGGCACGCTTTAACCACTTAAGCTATTGGATGATCAAGTGGCTAGGAAGCGAAACGTTATAAGGCAGTGATGGTGGGTTCGAGTCCCACTGGATGTGACATTTTTTCAATTTCTCCTTAATGTCAGTTTAATAATTTCTTGTTTGTTTAATTTCTAAATTTCAAAAATACGTTGAGAGTTATCTCAAAAATAATAGTTTACTAAAAATCAATGGTTCCGGTCTCCTAACCGAATAAAAATATAAGACAGGGCACAAATAAAGTGACTTAGAGTTTGAAGTATCAATTGTCGATTTGACAAAACTTCTCTCTCATTAACGTCATGTAACATGTGCTTAAGGAGGAAGTGAGTGAATGTCATATCTGATGGGATTTGAACATAGAGATATTTATGGATTTGAATTCATTATAACGTTTCGCTTCCTAGCCACTTGATCATCCAATAGCTTAAGTGGTTAAAGCGTGCCTGCGTATAAGGCAGTGATGGTGGGTTCGAGTCCCACTGGATGTGACATTTTTTCAATTTCTCCTTAATGTCAGTTTAATAATTTCTTGTTTGTTTAATTTCTAAATTTCAAAAATACGTTGAGAGTTATCTCAAAAATAATAGTTTACTAAAAATCAATGGTTCCGGTCTCCTAACCGAATAAAAATATAAGACAGGGCACAAATAAAGTGACTTAGAGTTTGAAGTATCAATTGTCGATTTGACAAAACTTCTCTCTCATTAACGTCATGTAACATGTGCTTAAGGAGGAAGTGAGTGAATGTCATATCTGATGGGATTTGAACATAGAGATATTTATGGATTTGAATTCATTATAACGTTTCGCTTCCTAGCCACTTGATCATCCAATAGCTTAAGTGGTTAAAGCGTGCCTGCGTATAAGGCAGTGATGGTGGGTTCGAGTCCCACTGGATGTGACATTTTTTCAATTTCTCCTTAATGTCAGTTTAATAATTTCTTGTTTGTTTAATTTCTAAATTTCAAAAATACGTTGAGAGTTATCTCAAAAATAATAGTTTACTAAAAATCAATGGTTCCGGTCTCCTAACCGAATAAAAATATAAGACAGGGCACAAATAAAGTGACTTAGAGTTTGAAGTATCAATTGTCGATTTGACAAAACTTCTCTCTCATTAACGTCATGTAACATGTGCTTAAGGAGGAAGTGAGTGAATGTCATATCTGATGGGATTTGAACATAGAGATATTTATGGATTTGAATTCATTATAACGTTTCGCTTCCTAGCCACTTGATCATCCAATAGCTTAAGTGGTTAAAGCGTGCCTGCGTATAAGGCAGTGATGGTGGGTTCGAGTCCCACTGGATGTGACATTTTTTCAATTTCTCCTTAATGTCAGTTTAATAATTTCTTGTTTGTTTAATTTCTAAATTTCAAAAATACGTTGAGAGTTATCTCAAAAATAATAGTTTACTAAAAATCAATGGTTCCGGTCTCCTAACCGAATAAAAATATAAGACAGGGCACAAATAAAGTGACTTAGAGTTTGAAGTATCAATTGTCGATTTGACAAAACTTCTCTCTCATTAACGTCATGTAACATGTGCTTAAGGAGGAAGTGAGTGAATGTCATATCTGATGGGATTTGAACATAGAGATATTTATGGATTTGAATTCATTATAACGTTTCGCTTCCTAGCCACTTGATCATCCAATAGCTTAAGTGGTTAAAGCGTGCCTGCGTATAAGGCAGTGATGGTGGGTTCGAGTCCCACTGGATGTGACATTTTTTCAATTTCTCCTTAATGTCAGTTTAATAATTTCTTGTTTGTTTAATTTCTAAATTTCAAAAATACGTTGGGAGTTATCTCAAAAATAATAGTTTACTAAAAATATTCTAGAATTTGTTAGAAACATGATTTAATCTATACCCGAGCCGCTCAAAAGATGGAATGATCACGTGAACGGCACGCACTGTTTGAATATTACTCTCCCCAACCAACGTCACAAGTCCAAATTACACCACTCAACAAAAAAGTACCCACCCTCGATGCCTACAGTTTATATTATCTCTGGTATGAGTACAGTGGAAACTGTCCTTCGTTATTTCAGTTTAGAAGGCGTGACATCGTACGATTACGTCGTCCAGTCACTGATCACGCGTCCTTGAATTCCTTTTTTTGAGCGGCTCGGGTATAGTCACTCACGAAGTATAGATACCTCGTGTAGTCACTATACCTAGAGATTTCTAGAATAACCTAAAAACAGTCTTTCAAGTAAAGGTCCTTTATTATTCGGTTATCCCGTTACAAAATTTTATTGATAAAAAAATTAAATAGTTTCATTGTAGCCAAACATCAGTTTTTTATTATTCATCAAAGTCAGGGCCGGTTTTTATACGTGCTTTAAGGATTAATTTACTCCTAATAAACTAGAAAAATTCTATTTTGATAGAAACTGTTTGATTTTAGAAAATTCAAGCATAAAGAAAATAATTTTAATCACGAATTTCGTTAGGAATAATGGAAATCATCCCTATAGAATAGAAACCAATTCATATGAGTCAGTTCAATGATTTCAGAAGACTTCCATTAATAAGATAAGAAAGTTATTAATTCTTTAATTAACATTAATTAATTTTCTTTAATATAATATTCAGCTTTATTTATTTTACTATTTTTTTTTTCAATTAATACATTTGAAATAAAACATTTAAAATGGGTGTTTTAGTATAATTTATGGAATCTGTACTTTGATGCCTTCAATTACATGTTTGGGATAGACTGGTGATACTCTTAAAAGGTGACCCACGACTTAGTGAGCTAGCTAGGGAAATAACGCTCTTTAGGAACTTCATAGGAAAGAGTTAAAGTCTTACTTTCAAGCTTTGTCATATTAGGTATGGGAAGGTGGCTAAGGCAAGCAGGTTAATAATAAACCCCCAAAAGTTGTAGTTTTTGGGCTTTGATTGCAACGTTTTTGATTTTATTTCTTAAGAGGGATCTCGAACTTTAAATATAAAAAATTATAAAGGTGGTTATCAATAAATAAGCGTTTTTCAAATAGAAACGAGGTATGTATTTCTTTTGCTGCTATAAAGTGTATTGTCATAATTTATTTTTAAAATTTGAGCAGACCCGCAGATGCGAATTTTCCTTGCACCCACATGCTTTTGTCTTTTTGATTTGGACATTTTAGACTATTAATTGTGATATAGGAAAAGAAATTACGACATTCAAGTGGTTTTATTTCATGAATCGTTCAAATGGTCTTTTAGATGAAAAAACCGCAGAGTGTTATTACATTAGAAGGTATAATTTACAGATAGGGGTGTAAATGCACCTCTTTCAATATTTTAAATATATCTTGTAAACGTGGTAAAATTGAATTTCCCTTTAAAATGATGATTTTAAATAATTATAAAATATATTTTAATCCTTTCAAAACAATTTTTGTCTTTTTAAATTATAAACAAGATAGGTATAGATATTTCATCATTTAAAAGAGTAGATAAAATTTGTGGTTTACAATTGACCAAGATATTTTGTTTGATCACAACAAGTTTTTTATATTTTTGGAACGAAGTTCCCTTTCGCGCGTTACGAACAGTTACGACTGACGCTAGGAGCTAGCCAAAAAAAATTCATACCAAAAGTTGTCACGACACTATGACACGACACACGCATGTTTCTCTCTCTCACAGACCAAAAAATAAATAACTCTCTCTCCCTCTCTCTCATAGATAGATATATTACAATTAAAAAGACAATATTTTAAATTAAAAGAAAATGTACATTAAAAAGAAAATACTGTAGAAAAAATAATAATTAACTATAATAGTATTACATTTTATTTCATCCTGTTTTTATGAATTAATAAATTCATAAACATTTTAAAAATAGTTCGTAACTTGACTATTTAGGTACCTACGTCAAATTACCTTAACTGTCAGTTACTGTCAAATATTTTAATTTTAAAATTTTGTATTGAATTGTTAATTCCTGTTTTAAATTATAAAAAGTAATTCTAAAAAGATGTGTTATCTAAAGCTCTGGTATTGTATAAATGGACACTTTTGTTAAAAGAAACTGTTAGGTAAGTAGAGATTTTATACAGACAATAATAAATGCTTATGTATGTATAAACACTCTGTTGTGTTTACAAGTTACTAATTCCTTCACTAATTAATCGAATGGAACTTCGTTCCATCCGGGTGTCCCTTGACACCTCACACTTTTTTTTACTTAATAAAAAATTATTTTAACAATAAATAACTACTTAAAAAATACTCGAAATGTGCTATTTTTTATAACAATTCTATTGCTATTTTATCAAACTGATAATTATAATTGAATTTAGTTTTCTTAAAATAAATAAATAAATAAATAAATAAATAAATAAATAAATAAATAAATAAATAAGTTGTCTAAAAGTGAGAATTTTTTTTCACAATTATCAGCAAAACATATTGGCATCAAACAGCATAAATTTAAAACCTATTTACAAATCCAGCAATGGCATAAAAATAATTTACAGCTTTAAACTGGGGTGGAATATAGATTAATTGAAATTAGGACAACCGTATTTCCTGTGCCAGATATGTTGTTAAAAAATGATGCAATACAGATTACAATGGAAATTGCGGATGCAGAAAATTAGTTATAAATTGCTCCGTTTTGCTAAAAGTGGATCAATTGCGGTAATATTTAAGAAGTCGAAATTACTGAAGATGATATTCTCGAAGACAATGATGAAGGGGTTAAAATACAATTAAAGAATGTTATTTTAATATGTATTTAAATTATGCACAAATATTTTTTACGGAGACTTTTTTTTACTATATAGGTACCTCATTTACCGCCAACAGTTACTGATGATTTTTATTCTTGTATTTCTAATTTGTATGGTTTTTCCTTATTTTTTCGATTGATTTCCATGTTTTATTACAGTTTTTGTCGATTTTATTATATTTTTTGTCTGTATGCAGGTTTTTGATTTTTTTTTTGTTGTATTATGTAATTTGTCCGGTTTTGTCATTATTTTTTTTCTTCAATAATTATTTCATACATTTTATCTATTAGTAATTCATATACTTACACATTTTTGTGATTTTTCTTTTTTCCCGTTGTTATTGGTATATTTTTTTTGTACTGCTTTTTTTAGTTTGTTTGGATTTTAGATTAATTTTTACAATTTTACCAGTTTTTCATATTTTTTTTTATTTTTTCCATTTTTTCATACCTACATTGTTTTTAATATCGACTTTTTATTTATTTGTTTCTATTTTCGACAATTTTTTTACGATTTCCAATTATAACGATCACAACGTTACTAACAAGTTGTCACGAATGTTAACAATTTTTGTTGATTTGTTTTTATGGCATTTTTTAAACCATTTTAAAAAAAAAATTAAGATGGTCACTAATTTCTTACAATTTTCAACATTTTTTTCATTTTTTTAACATTACTTTAACATTTTTAACAAATTGTTAAGACTGTCAACAATTTCTTATGATATTTTCAACATTTTTACCTTCCGAACAGCAACGCTGTTATAGGAAGGTATTGTGATCGCGAAAAATTTCGATCTCGGGTTTTTAGCGGAAATACGCGTTTTAGGGTTCCCTGAGCCTAAAAAACCCAAAAATAAAAAATGTCTGTCTGTCTGTCTGTCTGTGTGTCTGTCTGTGTGTCTGTGAACACATTTGCGGCTAAACGGCTAATCGGATCGGAATGAAACTATAAAACCTTACTTATAATCACCATCGGAGGAATCTGATAGAATTTGAGTAAAATCGGCCGACCGGAAGTGGACGTTTACTCTTATCAAAAAATGGAATTTTTTGAAAATATTGGGTTTTTATATAGTTATTGGCAAAATATTTATACTTTGTGGAAAGAACATGTAATTTCCGACATTTTTGAAAGAATACATTTTTTTGATATTTTCATTAGTTTTCGAGATATTGACACTTTTATCAAAAACTGGAAATATGTGAAATAAAAATTGTGGATTCGCTTTTTTTAAACAAAAATTGGTAGTTATTATATTTTCAACATCTGACAGCTGTCAAATTATGTTTTGGCGTATTTCAACATTTAATTTTCTATATTTTGACATCTGACAGCTGTCAAATTATGTTTTTTGAGAGTATCAACTTTTGACTAGTGTCAAATTATTTTTTTTTATATTTTTGACATCTGACTACTAACTAATTAGTTTTTTCGATATTTTTGACATCTCCATACTATGGCCACTCCAATTCTACCACCCACTACTTGTTAATATCAGTCAGATTAGCTCCTTCTATATTTTGACATCTGACAGCTGTCAAATTATGTTTTTTGAGAGTATCAACTTTTGACTAGTGTCAAATTATTTTTTATATTTTTGACATCTGACTACTAACTAATTAGTTTTTTCGATATTTTTTTCCGAACAGCAACGCTGTTATAGGAAGGTATTGTGATCGCGAAAAATTTCGATCTCGGGTTTTTAGCGGAAATACGCGTTTTAGGGTTCCCTGAGCCTAAAAAACCCAAAAATAAAAAATGTCTGTGTGTCTGTGAACACATTTGCGGCTAAACAGCTAATCGGATCGGAATGAAACTATAAAACCTTACTTATAATCACCATCGGAGGAATCTAATAGAATTTGAGTAAAATCGGCCGACCGGAAGTGGACGTTTACTCTTATCAAAAAATGGAATTTTTTGAAAATATTGGGTTTTTATATCGTTATTGGCAAAATATTTATACTTTGTGGAAAGAACATGTAATTTCAGTCATTTTTGAAAGAATACATTTTTTTGATATTTTCATTAGTTTTCGAGATATTGACACTTTTATCAAAAACTACCACTACTTGTTAGTGTTCGGAAGGTCGTGTGGTGCCCACACCAGATTTTTTTTTAATGTTTTTAGATATTTTTTACCATTTTAACAATCGTTTAA
This sequence comes from Altica lythri, assembly GCA_964028335.1. Taxonomy (NCBI): domain Eukaryota; kingdom Metazoa; phylum Arthropoda; class Insecta; order Coleoptera; family Chrysomelidae; genus Altica; species Altica lythri. The sequence continues at coordinate 2,501,739 of OZ034806.1, read as the reverse complement.
TATGGTCAAATATTTTTCAAGATTACTTTTTAATTTTCAATAATTTCACCATTTTTTTAATCATTTATTAGAATTCTCAATAATTTCTTACAATTTATTAATTTTGTTTTTCCTTTTCAAGATTTTTTTATGATTTTCGAATTATTGTACCGATTTTAAACAACAAAATTTTGTGGATTTTTAATGTTTTATTAATTTTCAAAAATTTTGTAAGATCATTAACAATTTTCACAATTTTCGACGTTTTTTATGATTTCCAACAATCTTTTTTGATTTTCAACATTTATTTCACGATTTCAATAATGTTTTGGGATTTTCAACATTTTTTCAGGTTTTTCGTCCATTTTTTTTACAATTTTTCAAGATTGATAACAATTTTTTGAAAATCATATTCAATAATAATGGGTATTATTCTATCCAGACGAGTAAAAATCCATATAATCTTTTTTACGGTTTTATTTAGAAATCATAATATAACTCCATCTCTTGAGTTTCTCTGCAACCTAGATGTAAACGGTGGGATAGTTTTTCCTTTTGATAAATAAACTTTACCGCCTAACAAAAGGGTCCCCTTTATAGCTCATTTATAGACCACCTTCTGGGCACAAGTATTAAGGGGTGATTTCAACCATCAAGGATTTTCCTTATTTTTTGTTTTTTTTTCTGTTTTTGTCGATTTTATCATATTTTTTCGTTTGATTTTAAATTCTACCATTTTTTTTTCGTTGTATTTTGCAATTTCTACTGTTTTTGTCGTTTTTTGGTTGTTCTTTTGGATTTTTTACATTTTTAATTAATTTCCAGTTTTGGTGATATTTTTTCGGTTTTTAGTTTATTTCTGTTTTTTCGATTTTAATTTAGTTTTTTTGTTTGTTGTAACTATTTATTCTTTTTTCAATTTTTCTTGGTTTTTCAGTTTCATCCTTTTTTATTTTTCACATTTTTCCTTTTTTCTTCCTCTACCGTTTTTTGTTTTTTTTTATTCTTCTTTTCAATACTATCTTTTTTGCAGTTTTATTTTCTTTAGCATCGTTTTCAAAATAAATTGAAAAAATTGTAACTTTCACACCACTCTAAATTTCACCCTCCTCCTTTTTTTATCTTAATTTCGTTTTGTTTGTTATGTTTATTGCTTTTGCAGTATTTTTAGTTAATATTTTTGATGTTTTTAATATATTTCCAATTTTTATGATATTTTCTTAGTTTTTAGGTTATTTTTTCGTTCTTTTTTTCCGGTTTAACGATAATTTTCTATTTTACTTTAGTTTTTCGTTTACTATTGGATTTTTATTCATTTGTCTTTTCTATCTTTTTTTATTTTTACTTGTTTCTTCGATTCTTCCTTTTTTTGATTTTCCAAATTTTTCGTTTTTTTTCTTGTTTTTCTTGTTTTTTCCATTTTTTTCGTTGTATTGGATTATTACCTGTTTATTTTTTATTCATTTTTTTTGTTTTTTGATTCTTTTTTCCAATAGTATCATTTCTTTGTGTTTTAACAACTAAAGGGATTAAAAGATAAATTTTAATGTTTTAAATACACCATTATAAAGTAAATTTCAGTTCTCTACAGAAAATTATTTCCCTATTGCTCTAATTTTTTAATAGCGTAAATAGCCTCTATTAAAAGACAAGTCGTTTGTAATTCTATATTAAGTATTTGTTAAATTCGGCTAGTTACCTATCTAATTAAGTATCAAATTCTGCATCGTAATATTTATTATTAATAGATCTGCTTGAATTATTTATATTATCGTATACTTTCCAAGAAATTAGTTTAGTTCATTTTAATCGCGTGAGAATAGGAAGATAAGATGAAGTTTTATTTTAATAAACAACTTTATTTGTTTCGTTGTGTTTTGTGGAAGATAGTAATTTGATTTAATTTAATGATGAACCCGATTACTTGATACTGATGTTAGATAATTTTTGATAAAAGAAAATTACAGCAAACTTTTTTATCTTTTTCAGGATGTACAAACATTTGTTTTGTTGGCATCACGTTTTCACACCAATGACTATACGAGTTATTAAATCGCCAGTGTAGAATTTCCTGAGATAATTGAGAAAACCGAAACAAAGAATTTACTAGCGGAGTACTCGTAAAAGTTTGGCCATACTGCTAACCAATAATTCATAAAATGAAATAGAAATAACTCTGTTCGTCCTTAATCCGTTTACCTTAACTTACACCCGTACCTGTATTATTGGTGTCTATAATCGAGTACTATAAACTATGATTAAATGCGGTGTACTTCTCTAAACATTATATATATTGTATTGGTTGGATGGGTGGATTAGAATGGATGTGTAATAAAATTGGATTTACTGCTCCGACTTAAAAATAACAACTGTTTATCTACCCAAAAATGACATACATCCTCTTTACCATCAAATTTAAAACAAAAAACGGTTAAAGGGTCATTAAAGTCTGGGACCAGCGGGCGATCCCTAAATGAGACCCTTTTTTTCATGCCTAACAGACCCTTACAGCATGTGCTTGTATGCACTCAAGATTTTACAATCTACTGTTAAAATTTAAGAAATATATGTGATTTATTTTTTATAAATAAAAATAAATAAATACCAGAAACATAAAATAATTTTTTCTGATTTCAACCATATATAATAGTTACGCATTTTGAAATTTACAGACTAGATACCAAAATATTCTACATTACATTGAGAATATAACAACGCCATAATAACATAAAACACCTCTAGCGCCTGTAAACTTCAAAATTTTGCGTAAAGTGTTATATATTGTAACGGGATAACGGTGAAGGGACCTTAATTTGAAAGATTGTTATTGACAGTTGATTGGCAATTCGATCGGCCATCAACGAATCAACTGGCCAAACGCCTGCGAAGGTCCTGTTCGGTAGAGAAATGAGGCTACCATGTGACTTGGTGTTTGGTTGTAAACCTGGTGAAGAAGTGGCCCGTGAACAATATGTAGTCGATCTTCAGAATCGAATGGAGAATATACACAACCTGGTGCGTGGAAAACTACAATTATCTAGTGATCGGATGAAGAGGTACTATGACACACGGACAATGGAAAAGAGTTACCAAGTTGGAGATTTAGTCTGGCTCTATAACCCCCGATGGCGTCGAGGTATTTGTCCCAAATTACAGAAGAACTGGGAAGGTCCTTACACCATCAAGAAGAAGATAAACGATGTCATTTATCGGATCGTGAAAATTCCCAGAGGGAAACCCGTCGTGGTCCATCATGATCGTTTGGCGCCTTACCAGGGAAACCACAGTGGAGATGCGCAGCAACTCCAAGGAGATGGTTTGGCTGGCTCAGGGAGTGTGCGGGATTCCGATGTAAGAAATAACATTCCAGGAGGGATGAATCTAAGGAGGGGGCAGTGTAACGGGATAACCGTGGAGGGACCTTAATTTGAAAGATTGTTATTGACAGTTGATTTTTAGAAGTTTCTAAAAATCAACTGACTAGATTAAATAATGTTTCTAGAAAATTCTAGAAACTTCTAAACACACTGACTAGATTAAATAATGTTTCTAGAAAATTCTAGGAAGATCTAAACATACTGATTAGATTAAATAAAGTTGTATATAAGGGGATGTATGGGCAGTTAACGTCAGTTCAAGTATTCACAAGAGATCATTGTATTGTCAAGTAGTTAGACGTTATCCAGCAGAGTTCTGTGTATCTTAACAATTTTGTAAATAAATTGTGTAAAAGTCCCCATAAGTGTTTCAATATGGTTGAAAAAAATTATCTTTACGTTTTGGGTATTAATTTATTTTTATTTATAAAATATATATTTTTTTATAAATTTTTTAAATTTAAACAATAGATTTTAAAATTGTAAGTTTATACAAACCCATGCTGTAAGGGTCTGTTAGGGTCGAAAAATAGACTCATTTATGGACCTCCCGCTGGGCTTCAAAGACTCTTTAACCCAAAAAACTCTTATTACGTCTAGTCGTCATACTAGACTCATTTTTTCTATTTTGATTTAAAATAACACAAGCAACAAAAAACAAATTTGCGCTAAATTAGATAAGTCCCACCGTGAGGTAACTAGTTGGCGCTTAACGCTAAAAATAAGTTATAAGTAGGTGGCTAAGGCTCAAAAATGACTTCCAGTATAAAAATCCGAGGACCATCGTCGAGTGTATGCGAAGATCGAACAATCGACTTCTATCAGATATTTCTTTTTACCATTTTTTCTTAATTTAAATCTGGTTTAAACCTCTTGGAGATATAAGAAGTCGGCCCGATAAGTACTTATCTTCAGCGCCAGATGGTGTCACTTTCGCAAGAGAAATTATTAGTGTATTAGTAGACAGCTACCGTAAAAATTTCAGCCAGTAGGACTCCTTGTTTTATTTTGGCCAGGTGTGGAAGCAGGCGTATTCGCAGATTTTAGAAAAATTCAAAAAGAGCAATATCGGACGGTGATTCGATTCTTGTTGTTGGAAAAGAAATCGCGGGGTTAAATCAAAGAGCGCTTAGATGGTGTGTACGGTGGCTCTTCTACTTCGATGGCGACGGTCAAAAAATGGTGTAATGAATTTCAACATGTTCGGACGTAAGCTTTTGGAGGATAACGTGACAAAAATAAATGATCTCGTATGGGAAGACCACCAATTAAAGGTTCGCGTTATAGTTAAAACAATAGGCATCTCAAAAGACCACGTGGGTTATATACTGCATGAAATTTTGAGCATGAGAAAGATGTTAAAACGACCAAAGAACAGTCGAAACAGTGGACTTTACACGGCGAATGTGCATCGAAAAAGGCGCTGTCCCATCGAATGGCAAAAAATAGCTCCATGACAAAGCAACAACTTAAACCTCTGCCTTTGTCATAGCTACAACTACGAATTCTTTTTGGTGCCATGCTTGAAAAGTCACTGGCCGAGCAGAAGTTTGAATTGAAGGCTACTACCGACGCCTATTTTGCCCACCTCGAGAAAACATATTTTCAGGAGGGTTAAAGAAGTTGGAGCATCTCTAAATTACGTATACTAATCAAAGAGGAGATTGTGTTGATAAAAATAGTTACTTTTCCAACATTTTTATTTTGTAGGCTAAGCACTTATCGGACTGTCCTCCGAAGTTACTACTAAGTAACACTTTTTTCATTGTCAAATATTTACATTAAAGAAACTGTTGCAGTATTTTTTGCTTTTGGAAATACTCGATATATACAGATTATCTTTGAAAAATATATATGCGCTAATTTGAGAGTTGTAAGAGAAACTTTTAAGTCAAGAAATTTATGTGGAAAAAACCGTAAAGATTTCCGAATATCTTTGTAACCATGAAAACGCGTAAATACAGAAAATATGAATCTCCGCAAAATTGTACAATTGTTTATTAAACATATTATTTTGAATACTTGACTGTCTTAAATAAAATTGTTAAACCATCTGGAAAAATATGTATTTCTGTCATTTTTATAGGGAATGAAAAATTATAATGTAAAATATTTAAATACATCAATTTATAAAAATGCGAGTAAAAAAAATTATAGTACTCTGGTATAGCGTTAATATAAACATTAGGAAAATTTTGGTGTTATTTAACTTTTATTAACCCTCGTAACTGGTTTGTATTCAAAATTGCTTTCAATCCTACTAAAACCATATACTATCTTATTATATTCAAGCCATTTTACAGGACTGAAAAATAAATAAATTTTGGAATAACACAATCTTTCCCTAGTAATTTGACTTGTGACTTTTATTCACAATTTATCTTAAAAAAAATGGCTCTTCTAGTCGCATTCTTCAGCATAAAATTCCTTAAACCGGATGTTTGTGAATGAAAAGGAACGAATAAGGATGATTTACCACTTTCTTTATCTTTTACTACCTGATCTACCGGTATGGTTTATCATATCATTCAGATTCCACTACACTTGAATGAAGGTCTTTTAACTGTGTACCTACTTACCTATATAAAAAATCTGGTGTGGGCACCACACGACCTTCCGAACACTAACAAGTAGTGGTAGTTTTTGATAAAAGTGTCAATATCTCGAAAACTAATGAAAATATCAAAAAAATGTATTCTTTCAAAAATGACTGAAATTACATGTTCTTTCCACAAAGTATAAATATTTTGCCAATAACGATATAAAAACCCAATATTTTCAAAAAATTCCATTTTTTGATAAGAGTAAACGTCCACTTCCGGTCGGCCGATTTTACTCAAATTCTATTAGATTCCTCCGATGGTGATTATAAGTAAGGTTTTATAGTTTCATTCCGATCCGATTAGCTGTTTAGCCGCAAATGTGTTCACAGACACACAGACATTTTTTATTTTTGGGTTTTTTAGGCTCAGGGAACCCTAAAACGCGTATTTCCGCTAAAAACCCGAGATCGAAATTTTTCGCGATCACAATACCTTCCTATAACAGCGTTGCTGTTCGGAAAAAATATCGAAAAAACTAATTAGTTAGTAGTCAGATGTCAAAAATATAAAAAATAATTTGACACTAGTCAAAAGTTGATACTCTCAAAAAACATAATTTGACAGCTGTCAGATGTCAAAATATAGAAGGAGCTAATCTGACTGATATTAACAAGTAGTGGGTGGTAGAATTGGAGTGGCCATAGTATGGAGATGTCAAAAATATCGAAAAAACTAATTAGTTAGTAGTCAGATGTCAAAAATATAAAAAAAAATAATTTGACACTAGTCAAAAGTTGATACTCTCAAAAAACATAATTTGACAGCTGTCAGATGTCAAAATATAGAAAATTAAATGTTGAAATACGCCAAAACATAATTTGACAGCTGTCAGATGTTGAAAATATAATAACTACCAATTTTTGTTTAAAAAAAGCGAATCCACAATTTTTATTTCACATATTTCCAGTTTTTGATAAAAGTGTCAATATCTCGAAAACTAATGAAAATATCAAAAAAATGTATTCTTTCAAAAATGTCGGAAATTACATGTTCTTTCCACAAAGTATAAATATTTTGCCAATAACTATATAAAAACCCAATATTTTCAAAAAATTCCATTTTTTGATAAGAGTAAACGTCCACTTCCGGTCGGCCGATTTTACTCAAATTCTATCAGATTCCTCCGATGGTGATTATAAGTAAGGTTTTATAGTTTCATTCCGATCCGATTAGCCGTTTAGCCGCAAATGTGTTCACAGACACACAGACAGACACACAGACAGACAGACAGACAGACATTTTTTATTTTTGGGTTTTTTAGGCTCAGGGAACCCTAAAACGCGTATTTCCGCTAAAAACCCGAGATCGAAATTTTTCGCGATCACAATACCTTCCTATAACAGCGTTGCTGTTCGGAAGGTAAAAAACGAAATATTCTTCCTCTCATTTCTAAACGAACGTTAAAATTCCATTTTATGTTAGGATATACAGTGTGTTTTAAGAAAAATAGTTATAATCTGGTTATTTCATTATGGATTTATTGTTGAAAAAAATAACTTTTATAATATAAACAAGGATAATTTTCTTAATATAAAAAATGTTTAATTTAGTATTAATTATTTATGAAATAAACTAGGTAGTACGAAAGAGTGTTTATCAATTCATAGTTTTTAAGCGGTGCCTTTCCAATTAATAACCAGTTTGTTTTTGCAAAATGATACTTTTTTTATAGGATTTTATCTGAATGTATTGTAACGACTGCGGAATCAAGACAACTCAATCCACCTACAGCTGCCATCGACTGATGACTACTGCGTCATTAGGCAAGAAGTTCTAGCGACCATAAAATCTCTGGAGGAATTATATGGAATACTATTTTTGCTCAGAACTGACGATGGTGGTTTGAAGTGGCTTCTTAACCTCAAGAACTTTGTGTCATGTCGGATTTCTGAATAACGATTGGACTTGGGATAGAATTTAGCAGCGTCAGGAAAGCGATTCCAAATTAAAAGGGTATGATAAAATGATATTGCTGATGTAAGCGAATCCAAACAGCAAATGATGATTTTCAGAACGTGTGCAACTGTAGAAAGTAGAAAGTTGCCATACAATAATATTTGGTAGAAAGTTCGTTCGGGAGAATTGCTATCATTATTTTGGGGCCATTACCGGCAACCGACGCTAGAAATAAATACAGCTCCGGCGTCATGGATTACTTTACGAAATAGATAGAACCTTATTAAATATCTAATCAGAAAGCGCATCACCTTAGTAAACTTCTTGCCGAGTTAGATTATATTTCGATTTGGTGTGCCTCTCGAATTTCATTCTCAACAAAGCAGAAATTTCGAGAAAGTCTCTAAAAAAGCTGGGAATTCGTAAGATAAGAACCACTCTACTTTTTTTTCAGTCTGATGGAAAGGTTGAAATAGTGATCCAAACACTCCTTAATTACCAATCAAAGGTTGATTCAGATCATCAACAAGACTGTGACAAACACATTTCATTATTTCTAATGACATACCGACATACATGAATCTGCAAGTCAAACTCCATCCAAATTCCTGTTCAGTAGAGTACGAACTCCATGTATGCAAATAGGGCTACCAAAATAAGAGGGCGCTGTTGTTCCATTTGTACCAAAATGGCGACCAATGAGGACGTAGTTTGAAATAAAATAAATAATTTTTAATTATTTCATTATTAATTTATTTACACAATGAAAAAAATAGTTCGATCTTTCAGATCTAAATAAGAAAAACCAATTTAATAATTTACGATTATTTAATTGTCTATATTCATATCGGTACAAAAGGAAAAATAGCGCCGCAAGTGGTGAAAAAAGTAAACCTAATATGTACGATACCGTGGACAGATTTTGGCAATTCCCCCGGTCGAGTGCGTACTCCTTGTCTAGTCTCCATGAGTAGAACGATGAAAGTGTCGTGTGATTTGTTATTTGAATCCAGACCAGGTAAAGATGTGTCTGGTGAAGATTACCTTTCCAATCTACAGAAGAAGATTGAGCACGTTTACGAGCTGTTGCGTGACTATTTATAGTTAGCAAGTGATCAAAATAAACCTGCTACAAAGATGGTGATCTCATTAGGCTGTACAACTCTCGAAGAAAAAGAATCACCAAGACCATAGCTCATTTCGACAGTGTTATACACTTCGAATGACCTGATGATCCAACAGAGAGGGAAGGTAGAGTAATGATTGCGTAATCTAGATCGAGGCCATCAATCTCTCGTCTCCTATAGCTGTCTTCGACTCATTAAAAAATTGACAAAGTATTCCATAAATAAAAGATCTAAAAACTTCTAGTAGAACAGAATGAATAGTGGTAGTTTTAGTTCGCTGGTTTAGTTTCTGTATCATTATTATTTAAATGCATAAATTGTTAACCCACCTTAGAAACTAATAATTACTTTAAGATATTTCTCATTTGATTTTTGAAATTTAGAAATAATACAAACGATTATTATTTGTCAACTGTCGATTTCACAAATACTTTCTCTCTCTCTCTCTCTCTCTCTCTCTCACACACACACACACACACACACACACACACACACACACACACACACACACACACTTTGGCTAAAATGGTTATATAGGTTTCTATTTCTTAATGTCAATTCACGGTTTTTAGAATGGTGGTTGATAATTACTAAATAAAATTATATCGAAGTTATAAAATGCTTTCTATAAATATAAAAATTTACAAACCTATCAGAACGAAATTGTAAAGCAAGTACCTATTCTATTATTTATTAATTATTATTTTAAATTTAATAAACTTACCAGAAGTTCTCTTCGAAGTTTGTCTAGTTCGAGTGCAGAAGGAGGCGGTGAGTTTTTGTTTCGACCACGTCGAAGTTCTTCGAGTTGCTTAGTAAGTTCCTCAACTTTGGCCACTGCCAAAGACAGCTCTTTTTCTTTTTCATTGAAAAGTGCTCGAATAGAATCAAGGTCACTTGCTGCAAAAAAAATATCAAAGTAAGAAATAGTGTTCGAACATTTCTGTGGTGTTCCAATTTCTGTCATTACATATTAGATGTACTTTGTACTTGAAGCTTGTTTTTAACTTGTGTGAGATATCTGTGTCTCGGTTTCGTTCAATACTTTCAAATTAATTTTAATCATTAACTTGAAATTTTGCCATATGCTATATCTTTAATAAGCCGGTAATTCATTCATTTTAATTTACGATAATGTGAACCTGTTGTTAAAATTTTTAAATATAAAGCGAATATTAAACTTATTTTCTAGCTATCACAATTAATTTAATGGAATTTAAAAATACAGGACAAAACTAGTTTTTTACAAATGCAGTGCTAGATCAAGAATCTAAGCCATATGATTGAATTTGAATATAATTCCATGTGTAGCTATTTACAGATGTTTCAGTACTTTTTTTATCTCCAAAAGTCACCGCAACTTAGTTAGGCTTTTGTACTTTTTCTATTGGTTCATGGCACCCATTGTAGTATCTTGGTACCCTTTACTAGTTTGTCTCCAAAAATTATTTGTCCATGGTCTCGAAATCTTACAGAATACTGTTGCAGATTCTCTGTCGCATAACACCATATGGTTCGCAGATTTTCGTTTACCATATCATAGCCCTTAAGAATCCTGTAATGGCCAATAGATGAAATAATAATGGTTATACCAAGCAACAAGCAACAGCTTAGACCTAGATGCCTCTGATATCGAACTTCTTAGGTAATATTTTCTCGTTTATCGTTAAGTTTTTAAATTACCAAAACTACAGAGTGTGGATCCTTAGTTATAATTCCTCTGAATTCATACGGTTACATAGAATGACAGAGTATTTTTGTCCCACATATTAATTTATCAGTTTTTTCATTATATTTTTTTATAAGCTGTTTTTTAACGTAACTAGTATGTATGTATTTTTGTATGTGAAGGAGGAATCCTGCAAGTTAAATTTTACCTACTTCCTGGTGTCTGATTGAGCTGAAATTTTGCATACTTATCCAGGATCGATGAAAATGCAATAATATAACAAAATAAAAAGAAAACATAATAAAAAAGTAGTGTTTCGGCTGATCCCTCCGCGGGCACATGTCTGCTTCCTTTAAAGAAAGTTTTGATCTAGGTCCAGTGGCGCAATTGATCAAAGCTTTACGATTTAAAGTAGGTTCTCTTGGTTTATATCCGTTCAATTTCTGTTTTTCTTTTTAAATTTCTCATAGTCATCGTAAGAAATCGTTTGTAAATGGATTAATCGTATTGGAAAAAAACATAATTTAATAAATAATAGTAAAAAAAACTAAATAAAAAGTCTAACTAAAAAATTAATTTTAACAAACCACGTGCAAACGACCCTCTATAGTACCAACGCGCTCCGCAAGACGCTCTCCGTTAGCGCCACCGTACCCATGCGGGACCCCTCATCGCATCACCACCACCACCCACCTGACCAAGGCCTCCGCGTAGATCGCAAACCCTCACCCTACTTAAGAGCGGCTCCGTCCTGCCCAGGATTTATCATAAGACTTGCTCTCTCAGCTTTAGCACCTAGCTAGCTCACTGGTTTACCGGTCCTACAGGGTCTCTATAGTTGGCGAACAGCAAAATTTTGTCTTTAAGTCATATCTCTGTATTATAAGTGTTGAATAAACGTATTTTAATAGTAACCAGTGTTACAATAGTAAATTATAAATAAAAAAACTTAAAAACACGCTTGTATCAAATATACAAAAAAAATACTAAATGAATAATAGTTTAAAAAACTAAAAAGCAAAAGAAAGAACCAAAAATTTTTTTTTTTAATACGAATTTGGAATAGTGTAGATAGATGTACCAATGTAAAACAGCATGGGGTGCTTTTTTAGTAATCTATTGACATCATGCATCTCATGTTTTTACACTGCAATACATTTTTTATCTACAGTATTCATTTAAAAATATAGATATATATTTTCTAATTTTTAGTTCACTTTTTCACAAAAGCTTGTTTTTAGTTTTTTAAACTATTATTTCTCATATTACATTCAACTAGGTCAAAGTCAGTAGGTACGTTGGACCTCAAAGCAAACTTGGACAGTTTAATTTTTATTCTTAAGAAAAATATGATGATTATGAGTCCGGACTCTCAGAGGTTGTTTATGAGAGTCGCTCTTTGACGTATCCTTGAAACAGACCCTTGGATCTGGGTCGTTGTGACTCGTGATGTATTTTTATGAGTAAATGTGACTCGCCACCATATATTTAATTTGGTAAGATCATTGTATTAAGTTATTTCTTATTCATATTATTTATTATTCGTTGTTATTGATTATTTATTTATTGAAATATTTGTTGTTTGTTTCTTATTGTTTTTTCTCCCACTTGGTGACATTAATGCCCTTAGCATGATACCAACCAGGGGCTCGATTCTCGACTTTATGTGAAAATTGTCCAATGTGAAATATTTCCACTAGTTAATTTCACATGCTTTTGTTAAACGCTATTCTTGGTTATATGTGAAAATATTTTCACATGGGAATACTCTCGATACGTAAGTCGAATATTAAATAGATATTAGCCAATCACATTTCATATTTTGAAAATTATAATCTCAATTATAATGTTGGCATTCCTGACAACTGACAATAACAACAGACTGTAAATGAAAACATAACCCTCTAAAAGATATTGTTTCGTCGAATTATTTATCTTAATTTAAATTTTATTTTTTAAGATTTTGTTGCTATTATTTTCCTCACGTATTTTTTGTATATTATTGTATTCAATTATTTTTGATTGGCTAACAGGAAGATATTTATTTAAGCCAACATCAGTCTGATAACTTCCTGTTGCGAAAAATTTTAATGAAGTTAGAAGCTTAAAATATATTACAAATAAATATTTTAAATAGATATAGGTTCCTACTCATTGATATAATACATTTTTTAACTTCTTACTTTCATTTGCAAAGGTATTGCCGATAACCTTGTTGGTGCTGGTAAAATAACCTCAAGTTCATTCAGTAACTGTAAAGCTACTTCTTTTGAAAGCCTAAATAATTTTATAAATTAAACGTTCAATTGGATCGTTCTTCTTCCACTTGGTCCAAAAATCTCGAGGTGAATTATTTTCTAATAATTCCACCTCTTCTATAAGTTCTTCCATAATCAAGAAAACAATATTACAACAATATGTAAAATACACATAAAATTATTAAAATGTGTGGTTAGGTTAAAACCAAGTAAATACACTACTGCGCATACTCCTTTCTAATAATTCCACTGAAGATTAGATTCTCACATGACCATAACCATGTGGAAATCTTCGTACACTTTTTGTGTGAAAATATTCATGTGAGATTGTCGAGAATACCAAAAACAAAAACACATGTGAAATTTTATTTCTCCCATGTGAAATAATGTCGAGAATCGAGCCCCAGATGGTTGGAAAACCACGACCTATTGGTTAGTTGCGTATCTGCTTGAATTTTTAACTAAAAGTTTCTAAACCACGCCTAATAAGATTTTTTACACTTTGTCGCTATTTTTTACGCGGTTGGGGGCATCAGCTGTCACCTGTCGTTGTTTTAAGCACTTAATTTGAATATTTAAATATTGCGCTATTTTCCACTAATCAAACAGCGCCAGCGCTAGCTGTCAAATTCGTTTGTCAGTGTTGCCAACTTTATATAGCTGCCATTTTAAAATGGCCATTAACGTGTGATCAAATCAGCCATTTTCTATTTTTTAGTGTTTTCGAAGTTAAATGTTGCTAACTGTTGTCATCATTTTTTAAATTTTTTCGGATTTACACTGTTATCATTTTTGAATTTTAGATGACCGTTGCAGTAACCTGTCAACATTTTATTCCGCTGCCAGATGTCAACATTCTTTTGTGTTTTCTTTACAAAATTGAATTTTCATCTGTCGTAGAACAATTTAATTCACAAACTTTCCTGATCCTCTTTAAAATCGAATGTGAAAACTTGCATGTCGATTCGTCTTGCATCTCCAAATTGATACGTTAAGAGCTTTTGAAGTGATAACTTCTTATGGGAGGGTAACTGATTTTTAGCGTAACGCGTTGAAAAAAGCGTTTATCATAACGCGTTGTTTATCGTTGTTACACGCAGGCGCAGTGAAACATAGTAATAATAGAAATAGGTAAATATTAATATTAATACAAATATTTTTATTTTTTATTTATTTATTTATTTATTTATTTATTTATTTATTTATTTATTTATTTATTTATTTATTTATTTATTTATTTATTTATTGAAGTGATAACTTACTATGGAAGGGTAAAATGATTTTCTCGATGATTTTAGCGTAACTCGTTGAAAAAAGCGTTTATCATAACGCGTTGTTTATCGTTGTTACACGCAGGCGCAGTAAAACATGATAATATCATTTCTCTCTCTTCCTCTCTCTCTCTCTATGCTTTTCCCAATCTAAGTTTTAAGTATATTTGAATTTACCGTGTTATACGATATTAATCTGTCACTAAATACAATTATAATTTAAATTCATAATTTAAACGGTTCGGTCATCCTCGGCATCTATCGTGGCAGTTGTAGAAATAGGTAATTATTAATATTAATACAAATATCTTTATTTATTTACTCATTTATTTAAATAATTCGTTTATCTATGATTTAATGTCTTTTAATTATAATTTAAATTCATTCTTAAAATGTTCGGTCATCCTCGGGAATTCTCGTAACACGTTGTTTAAGAAGAAATGACAGTCTGATTAGCCTAATTTTAGCATAAAAAAGACGTATTTTGGTGGTTTCATTTGTGATAAATCTTATAAAAATTTATTATAAAGTGTGTTATTAATGTTATTATTGATAATAAGGATAAGAATTTAAGTTTTAAGTGTGTATTAAATAGCAATCAGGCCGTTCCACGTAAAAGGTGGTTGTATTGCAAATTACTACTCGACTGATTAGAAATTTCGGACTGCCATAGTAATATATTTTTGTATTGTAATTAGTGAAAGTTATAGTGATAAAAAAACGGTTAAAGGAGTTTATTTGTGGTAAACATTAAATAAAGTTGTGTTGTAGGTCTAATTAACGGAAATTACGGCAAGAATTGTGTTATTCAGTAAAAAATTGATCAAAAACTTAGATTACAAAATGATAATTGTGATAAGCCCGCCAAAATTTCTAGTGCTTAATATCAATGTCAATACATGTTGAACACAAAAAAGGAAGAATAGGTGAAATCCGATTCTGCTGAAATAATCAGGCTGTTCCACGTAAAGGGTGGCTGTATTGCGAATTACTACGCGACTGATTAGAAATTTCGAACTGTCATAGTAAAAATTTTTTGTATCGTAATTAGTAAAAGTTATAGTGATAAAAAAAAAATTCAGAATTTTAAAAATTTTCAAAATATTTAAATTTTTAAATTTATACACATTATCATATAAATGTACATAAAATTTAAGTAATAGGCAAAGTTTTTCTCAAGTTAAAAAATTTCAATATTAAATAGTTCAACTTGGATTAGTTGAAGTTATCACTTCTGTCGCGCGTCCTGAGACGCACACGTTTTTTAATACTTCATTACTTCGACAATAGATTTTTAATTCCTAATCATAGTTTTTCCCATTTAAAATCTATTTTATCTGCCAAAACCTACTACCACTAATTGGTAAAAAACTATAATGGGGTTTCTTAATAAAAGTACTATATATGAAATATTTCAAAAATACTTTATTAAAAATTTTACATGTACCTACACATTTCAAAAGGTTGTAATGGATCAAATAAGTGACATTTCCACTGACCGATTTATCATTCGTCGCTTAATAATTGTACTAAGTATGAATCGCAATTTATGTATCTAAAAGGTTATATATTTAAAGAGCTCGTTTTTACTAAAGTACTTTACATTAAATCAACATAAAATTACATACAGAATTTAACAGGAGTTTCTGGACACCATATATTATATAATTATAACAATGGTCAAGAAATTTGCATTTTCATGCCTTGCAATGAAACGACCGGAACATGTTAAAGTGTTAAAAGCAAATAATTATATAAAATAGTCAGCAAATTTATAACACGAGCCAGAATAGTTTGTTCAAATAATATATCATCTAAAAAGAAAAGGCAAAGATGGAAAGATGGATAATGGTGATCCTGAAATAATCGATTCAACTTTCACAAACACTGCAAATTGTAGATGGGATAATAACATCCAAATTGATCGTTCTTGTGATTTATTGATGACTAGCATTTCTCTTTGAAATAATGTTTTTGACACTAGAACGATATTTCAGATTAATTCCACTATTACCTATATATTTCAAATATCAAAATTAAAATAATATTTTTAAGAAATATACATAGTTTCATAAACTTTTAGAAATTTATAATTAGTGATATGGGTCAAATAATGACGATCCCACCAAAAACATAAATGTAAAAAAGGAGAGCCAAGTTCAATACAAAAATTATGCTTGGCTGTGGGCTTCGCCGCAAAAAGAATAGAGATCTAAATGAGTGCCAAGTTATATGCAAAATCCAAATATGTATTTATAGGAACAAAATAACATTATGAACAAATAATAAACTCTATTTCTTTGCTTTATTGAATACCTATAATAATTGTTATTATTTAAAAATGTAAGATTTTAAAGAAGGTTAGATTTGACTTGGCCAGTTTTTATTAAATCAGTCATTTTATAAAGTTATTCAACATATATTTTTAAATTCTGATAAAACCTGGCCAAGTCAAATCTAACCTTCTTTAAGATCTTACATTTTTAAATAACAACAATTATTATAGGTATTCAATAAAGCAAAGAAATAGAGTTTATTATTTGTTCATAATGTTATTTTGTTCCTATAAATACATATTTGGATTTTGCATATAACTTGGCACTCATTTAGATCTCTATTCTTTTTGCGGCGAAGCCCACAGCCAAGCATAATTTTTGTATTGAACTTGGCTCTCCTTTTTTACATTTATGTTTTTGGTGGGATATCATTACTTTTTGTAAAGGAAACTAGGCAGGTATTGAGATTTAATGTTTTTTCTTGCGTTTCCGCTGCATGGTTATATTTTTTAAGCTATTGTCTACATTCTCTTGAATGTTAGAGACAATAGTGCGCATTGCCCATTCATTATCTGCTTCCTGTTTATAATTAAATTAGCTAAGTCTGGGCGATATAACGATCTCAGGCGGTTATATTCTACTATTGAACTATCCTGTGTCCTAATTTGACTAGGGTCTAGATTAATAAGGTGTACTCCGTCTAGTGTTTTAACTCTGGAGAGCGCAACGTAGGCCTCTGCTATATAAAAATCGAAGTGTCTATGTCAAGAAGAGCGCTGTCCAGACTAACTCCTTGTGATTTGTGGATGGTAATAGCGTAAGCCAAGCAAATAGGGAACTGTTCCCGGTGAACATATACATTATTATTAACTGAAACTTAGTCTTGACACGTTCTAGTTCATAAGTTAAATAATTGAATTTGATAATAATTTTACGTGCACTATTGTTTCTATCGACTTCTCAGTTTATTTTCTCTATAACTTCAATAGAGCCGTTCACTAGCCCTTTACGCAACATAACTCGCGCACCCAATTTGATCGTGATAACGTCTTCTAATCCAGCGGTTAATGATGAATTATCCTCGTTCTTTTTCAGCACTTCCTTTGCTAGCTTGTTTAAATACCGTGGACAGTCTATTTCAT
Organism: Altica lythri; assembly: GCA_964028335.1. Classification (NCBI taxonomy): domain Eukaryota; kingdom Metazoa; phylum Arthropoda; class Insecta; order Coleoptera; family Chrysomelidae; genus Altica; species Altica lythri. The sequence goes on along the minus strand of OZ034806.1, from coordinate 2,484,141 downwards.
CGATTGAATTTAATTTAATTTGCGCTCCGCCGACGACACACCGTTTGTTTAGCGCGTATTTAAGTTTTTTGTATGGGGACACCACTTATTTTTTTACTTAACTTTATTTTTATATTTCTGTTATATAGCAAATATAGCAATATACATACATATATTGGGATAGTTTCGAATATCTGCTTGTAACGGTTCCAACGCTACAATTAAAAAAAATTGTTTTGTATGGGGACACCCCCTATTTTTCAACTTTTTTTTATTTTTAGAATTTTTCCTACGCTTACATACAATTACCGAGCTGGATTTCAAATTTCACCCTTCTAGGTCATCTGGAAGTAAGTTAGGTTTAGGTACATACTTATGTCAGTCAGTCAGTGCTAAAATTGAAGACTTTTTGACCTTCATATCTTTATAACCGTTTGAGCTAGCTTTATGAAATTTGGGCTACTAGATGTCCTTATGGATATAATTAAACACACGTAGTTTTATGTGTTTTCGTTAAAGAGGTTTTGAGTTATAGAAGAGTCAAAAGTGGCACCAAGTGGTTCGTGTAATATTACACTTGGCGCTGGCTAGCCAGTTCCTTTGCTTGAACTTGGCTTGACACGCTACCGCGTGTCTAGATTGATACCAAAATGCCTTAACGAATCTGTTGAAATTTAAAATTACTTATATTGATTTTAAAAGTCCTTGTCAGTAAAGGTAAATTGACAGGGAAAAATCTATATTTCATAATTATGATTCAAATTTAATTTGCTTTAAGTACTACTTATTACCACTCTTGTGGACAATGTCTTACAATTGATTTAATTGGTGAAAGATTTCCTGTAATATTTTTAGATTTTATCCGTAGTTCATTTATAATATTACGCAGGTCTTTAAAATCGGTGAGTTTACTTTCCATTTGGTATCTGATTCTTGTTTTCTAAATTGGCTTTTGTCAATCACACATCTAGAAAATTTTAACAAAATTTTTCTGGGTACAATGACCGGATTGCTCGAGAAAGCCCTACTTCACCTGTATAACTTAATATCTGAAATACAACTTTATAACTGGATATCCAAAGTCCACTGTTAACTGAAATTTCAAGGTTTAACTTTAACTGAAAATCGAAAGTTTACCTTTAACTCAAAATCCAAAGTTCACTTTTTGACCGAAAATCCAAGAAATACTTTATACTAGTAATCACAATTTATAAAAAAAAAAACACAAATAACGAACATAAACACGCCTTCTAATCGTATCAAAGAGACCGGCTTTCGAATCAGATATTATAAATGATTCAACGTTTAAATATATCTAGCAGGCTGTTTTTTTATTTATTCACGTTGGTATTGGTTTTTGTCATGTTGGTGTTTGAAAGTTACCAAGTCATTGCAAGTCACAAACTGACAAGCTTGACAACAAATATCATAAACGTAATGGTTAAATGCATTAAAAAAATTAATATGCCGAAAAAAAATTGTGTAGAGACAAAAAAAATGAATACAAAGGTGATATTACATGTTTAGAAAAGACCAGAAAATTTCAGAAGATGGATTTATATAAAATCTCTTAGGTTTTTAATGTAAGTACTAATTGTGTTTCTATACAAGATTATTCCAATGTTTTCATCAGCAAATAATTCCAAACATTTTTAATTTCATTAATAGTTGTATATAAAGTTATTTGTTACATTTAATACACTTTTACATTCTTATACATTCAAATTACTTATAATTTATTAAACATACCTAACCTCACATTTCTCCTGTCAGTCATTATTTTACAATGTTGCCAGATTACACACTATAGTAAAAGTTAAAAATATTTAGAAGAAAGAAGAAAGAAGAAAGAATAAAATATTTTCATTAATTTCTTTAATAACAATGATCCATTATGATAATTAAAATGTAATTTGATAGGACATGGACGAATCGATGTTTCATTCATTAATCTATGACCAATCAAATATCATTTAAATTTTTATTTCATACATTTTTTAAATATTTCGTGTTTTTTTAGGTTAGTGTTAAATGTAAACGAAAAATCTTAAAAAAAAAGATTTAGTTAATGGTAAAGAAGCGGCAAATAAACGGAAGAAAGATAAAGCAGATACATTTAAGAACTTCATTAAAAAAATAGCAGCGGCAGATTTAGACGTACATTTACAAAAACGAATATTTTACTTTAGGTAATATTTTGACTGACGCACGGTGAACAAACTTATTTATACAAAATTTTTAAACTTAAAAACGTGAACTGACGACAAATTTTAAGTGAAGAAAAAGCAAAATTTCTTTCCTTCAGAAATTTATGAAATTAAAAAAGCGCGATAAAATCATCAGATTCGTGTACCTACATAGACGTGGATATAAAAAAATGGTACTCCAACGCGTCGGATGGGTACAGAAATCTGATTTAAAAAGTAATCCATTGCATGTGTAATCCGAAGAAGAAGAGCGATTTACAATTTTACTCGCAGGAGCAAATGGTGGGTCAATAGAGGGATGTGATTTGTTATTAAACTCTTCAAATACTGACATTGACTATCACAAAACTATAAATGGTGATAGTTTCAAAAACTGGATTGTTAATCAACTTATTTCTGCTTTATACAATTTTTCAGAGAAATGTGTAGTGAACATGGAGAATGCTTCAATTCATTCTGTACAACTAAACAGACCACCTGCATTTTCAGTAACAAAACAGATATTGCAGGGATGGTTAAGCAGCAATAACATCAAATTTGATAAAAAAAAATGAAAAAAAAGACAATTATGCCTATACAATACAGAAGCAACGATAAGACATATGTTGTAGGTTGTAGATGAAATATTAAACCAATATGGACATGATTTACTTCGATCACCTCCATTTTGCATTTTATATTCGGACAAAAGTTTGACAGAAGCGTTAAGACAATGTATACCAGACATGTAGAAAAAATTTTGTAGACATACAGAAGAAATTATTTTGACGGATTGAACTTCTTACATGAAAAACTGTTCACTTGACAACATTTTATCTTTGATTATGGAGGTGGATTGAAAATACATAACGAATAGATGAACGTGACAATAGTTTTAACTTCAATTTTTGTTGTTTATATGTTTTTTTAATGTTGTATGTTTCATTTTTTTTTACTTTGCTTATTTTACCATAAGTGTATCTGCTTTTCTGCTGAATTATTGCACTGTAACTATTAACACACTGCAACACATATTAAACGGATTTCCATTATTTGAAGCATAATATTTTGTGGGAGTTTTTATCTTTGTTTTACTTATCAAAATGGCTGAAACCAATTGGTATGTCATAGTGCCGCACTACCTGGAAAGCTCCACGAAAAATTCTTCAATATATAGCTGCTGTAATACTTATCGACAAAATGAAATATTTTGTATTTTCTCATTTATAGCTGGTCCAATTTAAATGTTTGTTGTAAAACTTATTTTATAATACTGTTATATAGACATAGAAAATTTGTTCTAAATTGCAAATAAAGACTTTTTTGTATATGTGTTTATTGTTTGCTTTCATTTAATTAATATTATTTTGTAAATGCATTCATTATATCTAAATATATATTTTTAAATTGACGATTTCCTTTTTTTGTGAAAGTTCTAAGATTTAATGATTTGATGGCGCTGAAATGGAGTCCACAATTGTTATTTTATTTATTGTCACTAACACTATGATTTTATTGAGGACGTGACAACAGCGCATTTACAACTGAGAATAAGATTAAATATACAGGGCGAAATTCATCCCCTAACAAGGCCTACTTTAATATAAATAAGCTTTGAATGATGTATAGACTCTTCACTAATGAATTAAGACAACTTCGTATATATTACTTATTTTTGAAGACATTTTTGAGTATTGGCAACATTGTAATCTATGTGAATTAAGAATTAAGCAAGGCGTTTTAAACTGACCTTGCCACATTGATGGTTTCAGCGTTAATACGATTTCTAATTTAATTCTCACAAGTGACAGTATTGAGATTATCGGTGAAATTGAAAAATTTAAAGAAAGCTTTTTGGTAGTTCTCGGTTTTTTAGATCAGTAGAAATCTATTTTGCAAATAAGAAAAATAATAAAAATTTTTATAAACCTCTAAATGGTGAATAACTAAATCTCTATTTTCTTAAATTTCATTACCCCCTACTAGTGAGTACTCCGGAGATCACTTTCAATGTCATATTCGTTTTCAGCGAATACAAAATCCCATGGAGTATTAACCGCAGAAGGTCCTCACGTTCGCACGAGTCGAATGCAAAAAAAAGATTAAAATTTGTCTTGCCGGGAGGTTCCGTGCTTCATTGCCTCGATTATACAGAAATCTATGGTTTCGGTTCTGTTACTAAAAATTTTTAAAATTAATGGAATGATCAAAGTTTCGACTAATCTCTAGGCATTTTTGCGCAAAATAGAGATGGTAAGTTCTATTCCTTAATTCCATGTGTTTGTTTCATTTCTAAATAATTATTTGTTGGCAATACTTTTAGGACATAAGTTATTGATATATACAGGCAAATACCACATGAGATATTTTTAAATCCTTTTGTGTAGTTTACTGTTAAACTCCATTACCAACTATTTTAATGAACTATTGTTTAAATATATTTGCTACTTGAATACAAGTAATCAAGGATTCTATCTACCAAACCGTTAAATATTTTGCGCGTAATTACAAGGCGTTACTTATAACCGACTATGATTCATTTTGATTACTCTTACACAGTTGTATAAAAAGAGAATACCCATAATATATTGGTAATCTATATTTCCATAAAGACCAAAATTATAGAGTAAATTGATTTTGTAGAAAATTTATATTAGTGAATTGTTTTAATAAACATTATACCTACATGTAGTAAATTAAATACAACTTCTAGTGGAACAATTGTTTATAGTGTTTATAGGAATGTTTTGAAGCGCATATATTGTTAACTCAATAGTTGCTCGACAAAAAAAAAATAAGCTTCTTTTAATTTAAAAGTTGGACAACTATCCATCAAACGCGATACGTGACTGTCATTTAAATGAAACGGTGCCACGTCTCCCATTTCTTGTTGATAAAAAAATCGACGAGCAACTCCATCAATTATTGTTTGCGCAACTTCTATCAACAAAAATGTTACTGTGTGTGAAAATCACATATAATACAGAAGTTGACAAAACAGTTTTGTCGATGCAAAAGTTGTATGTTTGAAGCTAACTTCTATATAAAACAACGTCGGAGATCTAAAGCTGAAGTAGTGTAAATTAAATTTATATTATTAATTACATGGACAGGTGAAAATGAGTTTTCCTGGCGAAAAATACCTTAGTAATATACAACCACAAATTATTTATTAACTAGTTTTTGTCTGTTACAACAGAGTCGTTAAATTAATTTAGGGACCATCTCATGTGAAATTACTTTATGTAATATCAGGTCGTCTGCAAATATTACTCTTTGTATGGTGTATATACTCAGAGACTTCATTAACAAAAAGCAGGAGCGGAAGGAAAATGAAAATAACTAAAAAGGACTTAATTATTAAACCAGTGTATTTTTGAGTACATGGAATTAGTTGGTTACTGTATCCCCAAAGTGGAAGCACAGTAATGAAAATTCTAATAACTCTGTTAAAAACCTAGGAGAAAACAGTAGCTACTCTCCAGTAACAGGACAATTTTATAAATGTTGAATTTTGAGTTAAATCTGTTTTATTAATTGTTGATGATTTTACTACAAAATCAAGTTAAAAAGTATATCAAAAAACTTTAATTAATAAAATGCGACTGAATGTACAGTTGCTCTAAACTAGATAAATAAGTGACATCTACATCAGACTGTGGTTGCAAATGGTAGTACACAAATCAAAAGTTTCAAAGATTTTAGCATGATCTTGTTTGGTTTACACCGTATATTCTCTTTTACCTTTTATGCAGAACAGAGAATATATATTCTATAAGAAACGTACATTCTTAGTATTAGAAGGTCGTTGATTTTTTTACTAGCCAACTATTTCCAACCCCGTTTTTCGCATTGCGCTCTACAAAAAAACGGAACTAATGACAATCGAGAACGAAAAAATAACGTGAGTTTTTAGAACCCGGGATGGTAAGTAAATAAAAAAATACACTCGAAGGCCAAAAAGCACTTTTTTTACTTTTAGATTACACAAAAATAGTTATTTATGATATGAGTGTTAAAAGTGATGTTTTATTTTGTGAGTGAAAAAGTTTGTGAAATGAGCGGAGCGAATTGAACAATTTCGCGAACAAAATAAAATCACTTTTAACACAAATACCATACAATGTTTTTTGTACAACTGCCCTATTTTGATAATGAAATGGGTAAATTTGCAATGACAATAAACTAAACCGTGTTAAAAGTAAACTAAACCGTGTTAAAAGTAAACTAAACCGTGTTAAAAGTAAACTGAAGCGTGTTAAAAGTAAACTGAAGCGTGTTAAAAGTATTTTTAACACGCTTCCATGTAAACAATCAATTTTAACATTGTTTGCTATCATTAAAAGTGTCACTTATAATGACAGTTGTACAAAACACTTTTTGCAATAAATGTCAGTGTAATCTTTACATTCTATCAAAGTAACATAAATATGCCACCTATTCAAATTTAGAGATAGGTGCAGACAGTAAATGTTTATTTAAAGTTTTAAATGTATTATTATAAAAATTCTAGGTGGATATTTATAAATCTAAGCTATAGGCCGCTACAGACACAGGTACATCTTTTGAGATTTATACGCGCGTATATATGTACGTTTATTCGAAGTAGTCTACACACGGAAGATAATTTTATATCCAGTTTGGTAATCAACATGACAGTGACTTAAATTTATTAGCAGTGGCGTGCGTGTGCATAATAAAGAAGAAACAATACTGATTGTTGGATAAACGAAAGCCACGAAGTAAACGGGTAAAGAAATGGTTGTTGCAGCGTGCTCGATTTTCACACATAAATGTATTGGAACAACTGCAACCCTAATTTACCCTAGGCTAGCTCCTGGGTTCGTGACTTCCTTCTGAGTTTTATCAATTCTCTCCAAAACATAAATTCTGGGCGCCAAGTACAGCCAAACAAATACAAACGCAAAAAATCAGTTTCAGGTAGATTTATTATATCAATTTAAAGTTGAGAAATTAAAAAAAAATATTAATTAATTAATTCTCTTATCTTTATTTATTCTCGCTTTTATTCGGTGGAGCTTGATTGACTATCTGTCCTCAAGAATTCTTTCCTACTTCTAATCAAGGGTGGTCAGGACTTTTCTTAAAAAAGAATATTCTTTAATAAACTATTCCGGGATGGTTTTTCCTTTGTGACGACTTCTTTGGTCAGGTTTCAAAATAGGTGACGGCTGTCAGCGATTCTTAATTAAATTGAAAAATAATTCCTACTAGGGCTCTTCTTGATCTGGCAATACCTTAAACAAAGGGTCGAAGTATTCAAATAATGTTTCTAGTTTGGTAAAGAAACGGAGTGAAAATGAACGAATCGAACTAATAAGCTGACGAAGAAAATAATTCGACCATCTCCCTCCACGACGACGCGATAAAACTTAAAATAAATACCAAATATAGTCAGGTGGATTCCGGCCCAAAAACGAACGTTATACAACTTCGAGTAGAACCGGATGATTTTCGAAATTATCTCAGTATGGATGAAGAGAGCTATGTGCCTATTTTAAAATTAGTAACACCACTAATTCAGAAACAAGACACGTGTATGAGGTCTGCCATAAAACCCCATGAAAGGTTATCAGTTACTCTTCGGTTTTTACCATTTCTTTTCTAGTTCTCTCCACTTTTCCACCAATATTTTATACGCATCGTTTTTTTTTTATTCCTATCCATGTAGCTTTTGGATTTTGTTTTCCATAAGCAGGGTTAAGATTTATACAGCTCAATAAACTCGGTTAAAAATTCCTTTGAATAATTTCTACTGTGATGTGTACGAGCGACTCGTACGCGCGTATAAAACTTCAAGAAGCGACTGAATATATCTTCGACAGATATTTTAGAATTTTAGACGGATATTGACTACACACTAACGTATATGTACGTGCGTACATGTACGCGCGTACATATCTCAAGAGATGTACGTGTGTCTGTAGCCGCCTTTTTTTATAAACATTCGAGATATAACTAAGCACTTAAGATATGGATATTATTATTCCCCATTTCCAATCTAATATTACTGATTCTCAATCGTTCTTGTGTTGTCGTATCTGGTAGTAATTTAAACAAATGACTCTTAGTGGAATTTAAAAATGAAACAAACACATGGAATTAAGGAAAATATCGCATTCAACAGAACTTGCTATCTCAATTTAATGAAGATTTTATTAAAACGGTAACTGTTTATCTTAAATAACTTTGCAATAAACTATACTAACGTATTTTGTTGAGGGAACCATGTTGCTCTACCAGACGCAAATTTTTTAATGCATGAGGGTCTAGACAGAATTTGGATCAATTTCTTTTAGTATTTCATAAATTTTCCGTCTTAATTGTTCTTTATCTTTGGCTTTTTTGCCTCATGATAAACCTTCCTAGACCATAAAGCCTGCATTCTCCATAACGGAAAAGTAACCAGTCCCTTCCATACGCATATTTACTTGCGTTTAACAGGGTTGTGTAGCCCCCCTCCTCTTCTTTTTAATATATATTGACAGTCGAAAAAATTTTGTTGGCATCAAAAGAATTGACTGTAGATGAAAATCAACAAGGCATAGAAGAAAGCATGAATGCAGATTATAGCTCTGATGATTCAGATGGTGCTGATACAGAACAAGAATAGAACAAATTAAATATATGAACAATTGTAAGTTTTAAATTTAGATTAAGTATATTGTGTAGTACATAATTTGTATGAAAAAAAGTGTGAGGTGTCAAGGGACACCCGGATGGAACGAAGTTCCTTTCGATTAATTAGTGAAGGAATTAGTAATTTGTAAACACAACAGAGTGTTTATACATACATAAGCATTGATTATTGTCTGTATAAAATCTCTACTTACCTAACGGAACTTGTGCAGAAACACTGTCAGGATACATTATTGTTATTATTTTCTATTATTTTAATATTTATTATCTACAAAAAACGTGTATATACTTAACAAAGTCGCGACACTACACTGTTCAAAGCAAAATAGATTATCACCATTTTCACCTGAATATCTTTTCTTTTAACAAAAGTGTCCATTTATACAATACCAAAGCTTTAGATAACACATCTTTTTAGAATTACTTTTTATAATAATTTAAAACAGGAATTAACAATTCAATACAAAATTTTAAAATTAAAATATTTGACAGTAACTGACAGTTAAGGTAATTTGACGTAGGTACATAACTAGTCAAGTTACGAACTATTTTTAAAATGTTTCATGAATTTATTAATTTATAAAAACAGGATGAAATAAAATATAATACTATTATAGGTACTTATTTTTTTTTTCTACAGTATTTTCTTTTTAATGTACATTTTCTTTTAATTTAAAATAGTGTCTTTTTAATTGTAATATATCTATCTATGAGAGAGAGGGAGAGAGAGTTATTTATTTTTTGGTCTGTGAGAGAGAGGAACATGCGTGTGTCGTGTCATCGTGTCGTGACAACTTTTGGTATGAATTTTTTTTGGCTAGCTCCTAGCGTCAGTCGTAACTGTTCGTAACGCCCGAAAGGGAACTTCGTTCCAAAAATTGTTTTTTACTTAATACAGGTAATTGCGGCAAATTTTTAATAGGCAACCTATCGGTAATCTATTGAATACTTCCTTAACTTCCATTTGCAATTAATTTCATCAAAAAATCAAATAGCTGCTGGATCGAGCAGTGGGATCTTATACTAGAACTGGGAATCAGATACAGGCATGACGGCGGTCTCTTCAATTTGGCACTCTTGAAGGCAAAAACGAAAACTAGAAACTGCTACATAACAGAACCAATATATGCATTAATAGTCCGTTCTCCAAACCAACTTCGTAATTACGACTAGAAAATGTAGATAATTTTATTGCAACACAGCTGACTGCAAATTTTTGAACTACAAAAGTCTTAAAATAAGAAATTCTCACCGATATATGCACGGAAACAATAGTCTGGTAAAATTATTCATAATAAAAAACGATCGGATACATCGTTACATCTTTTTGATAGAAAGGCAAGTCTAAATCTATTTAAGATGGGCCTATATTTTACAGAAACTTCTTTCACCGAAGAGTCTTACAAATACAGAACAATTGGTTCAGGTGCCTCTTGTAATTTGAATATTTACTTGGCGGAGATCACTGATAGATCCGGGTGTCCCGTTACATCACTGTCAATATTTTTTTTTAATTATCAAGAAGATGAGACATAGTTATACACCAATTGAGGATCTGAGAATGAAAACTAGGCAAAAACCAAAATCAGAATTTTTCAGGAGACACAAAAAACTGAATAACGTCGGTGAAATTTGAAATTCTTAATTTATTTTTGGTTCAGGCTTTACCTTTAATATAATTGAAGTACTCTACACTATATAAAGGGGTATATCATTTTTCAGTTTTATTTTTTCTTCATTTTTCAAAAATGGATATACCTAGTTTTCATACTCAATGAAGAAAAATTATAATCAAACAGGCATTTGGAGTTTTTTAACATGTATTTTCCCAAATATTAACATTACAAAAAGTACTAAATTTCATCGTCGGACTCTGATGCATCTGTTGTACTATTTTCTGCATCATTCTCCTCCAAAGTATTATACCATCCTTGATACACCTCAGGTATATACTGGGAAAGTTCTTTCAAATTCTTTAGTTTTAGTGGGTTAATGGGAATTTTAGTTTCGTATAGCTGTTTTACTTTACTCCAGTCAACAGTTTTCGGATTAACATCATCCTTGATATAATGAAAAGTGGTTGGATTGTTCTCTATATTATGATGTATCGAAACTGTCAAACTTCTTGCCTCATAGCAAAAGGTTTTGTATTTTGTCACAGTAAAATTTTTCAGGTTCTTTTTGAAAAAAGGTGCCAAATATGATTTATAGTCTTTTATCATTGGACGTAATACGTTAATAACTTGAAAGGTTTTAGAAGTCTGCATCACTTTGGACATCCATTCTTCTGGTAGGTATAAATAGGTGATTTTTCTTTTCTCCTTTTCTATGAGACCGAATTTCCTGTCACATGGGAGAAACGAATGGCCTCGCTCTGGAAACCGGTGAATAATTTTGGAAAATCTACCTGTTGCTGTTAGTAGGGTAAGAAACTGAACCAAGGCCAAATTTTTATTTTGCCCCACACAGTTGTCAGTGAAAATATAGAGTATCTTAACAGAGGGAGCAATGGTATTATCAATGTAATGTTTTAGAAACGAAACCGTTTCATTAGTACCTTTTTTGCCAACAGTCTCATCGTACATATACATGGAGGAACGATCTGTTTTTCCAGAATAAAAACACTGGTTGTACACCCATAGTTGACGTTTGTAGAATATATCCCCTATTGGCAAAATTGGTACGGGTAGATTTTGTTGGTAATCGAAAACGACCACCTCAACATTATCGTCAGTTTTTGCAGCTTGACAAATCGATTTTAGATCCTCATAGAATTTGTTGGCTTTAGTCAAGTGAAGTTGGTGTTCTTTTTCTAAATCCTGTTTCACATTTCCATCACTTGATTCAATTTGATTTTTAAGCTTGTCGCACGTATGACAAACATCAGATTTTGGTTTTCCAAAGGAAAGATTAAATTTAGTGTTGAAAATATGGGCATAGAACTCATATGTTACGTTGAACTTGACCTTGGAATTTTCTTTGAAACTTCTTGCATAAGCCTGCGGTTCATATTTTTCCACACTTAATTCCGCCGATAAATATTTTTTGGAGCTTTTCTTCCTTGTGTAATGAGAAATACGGACTGGGAATGATCCAATATGGTTTACTACCTGTGTGAGAACCTCTTCTGACATTTTTCTCGACCTAGAACCCTGTGAAGTCCCTCTCATGTCTTTGGGAGGGACAGAATTATTCTTTTTCGCATTTGCTATGCGATCGATTCGACCAAATATAATCCCATGTAATCCCCCAAAAGCCATTTTGCAAACTTTGTGATCCTTTCCCTCTATCAAAATCTGAAACAAAGTATCCAAAGTAACATATTATAATATTATAATGAGGACTACAATACAATACTCACTTTATAATGAAAACTACTGTTTCTTTTTGACTCTGCCACCAGGACTTCTTCGGGAATATTTTCAGATCTCAGTTTTCTTATTAAATCAGGTCGCCTCCTGAAACATGTATAAGTAAATTGACGGTCTTTTAAAAAAACTTAACTTTTTTACCTTTGGACTGAAATAACAGATATCAACCCAAAAAGATAAGCATCTTGTAAATTCTTTGATCCCAGGCTATTGAATTTATCCAGTATATCTTTTTTGATATTTTCTGTTAATTTTTTAGTACATTTATTCTTACACTTACATTCATACTGAGCTCTAGATGGTACATTTTTACCGCTGCGAGATACGTATGGTGTGCCACGATTTCGGTTAACTTTTCTCACCTCTTGTTTCCAAGCTTGCCTATTTTTTTTCTTTTTTTTCGACTTAGCTGTTAAACTAGCGGGATGTATATCACTTTCTGTACTAGTATTAGAAAAATTTTCACTGGTAACACCATAACTTGTGCTGTGATTTTCATTTGTTAGGTTAGGGGCCTTTAGCTCTTTTTTTTGTACTTTTACTTTGTTGAAAAACTGGAATTTTCTGCTCCCTACATTGCTATCCACACAATAATCGGGATCAGCGTCACTGTCATCAAATTCGCTTGATATATCACCACTAACAGAGCACGAACTGTACGCCATATTTCACTTCTTAACATTTCATGAGAATGAAAAGTCGGTATATCCTGGATAAACCCGATTATCATACTCAACTTGTATATTGGATATAACATAGTGCCATCTAGTAGCGAAATTAGTCAACTCATATACCTAGTTATCATTCCAAACGATGCGTTGGTATGTATAGAGTAAGAATTCGGTAAAAACCGGATTTGGGCTAAATTGGTTTTTACCGACTTTTCATACTCAGATCCTCAATTACTGAACGCACTATATTAGCGATGCCTTTTTAACGGGGAAAAATATACACTAGACCTAAATGGGTTGAGAGAGACACTTTCTAGCAGATAACTAGTGTCTTAATATCGCGAGTAAAGTTTAAAGTAATAGTATTTTCATTAAATTTGACTTCAGAGTCGTGCAGTTTAAGGTTTAATATTAAGCTAAATATTAAAATCAATGGTAAGGCGATGATGCCGATCCTTGTCTCTATTGGGTCCACCTAACGTTATTACGCTTTAAATTTACTTTTCCTTTCTTATATAAGAATTTCCATTCTTTTTACCGATCGTTTTTTAAAATTATATCGAGGACATTGAATAGTAGGTAATAGTTGGAACATTAGTAAAAAACTTTATTCTACACAAGCAAACCTATCTATTTGCTTTAAAGTAAATGCATGAAGATTATAAATGCACGTTAATTCCGTAAATTTAATGAACATAGGTTTTTAATTGTTTAGTGACCGATTCAATGAATTATTTGATTCCAGTATAATTATAGGTATACAGGGTCATTCAAAATTAGCGGAACTATTGATTTATGGCTTAACTATGAATTATACGATAATTTGACTTGGATAAAAGTTTTTGTACATTTAATGTACTATTTATTGATCTTTTCAGATTTTCCGAAAAAGTAATAGCTTTCAAGATATGACGTCAAAGGACAATATTTTAAATGGATCACCCTGTATTTAATTTTTTTTTCGAGTTGGTATGACCTGTCTAAATTCATTATTGGTACATTTAGTGGGTCTGGGACTTATGGTTTTATAAATATCAATTAATTAAAAAAAAATTTTGACACCAAATGAACCATTATAATTTAATATTAAATAAAACACATTTATTTAAAGTAGGTGTTGTTCAAATTATTATGGTTCATTTGGTGTCAAATAATTTTTTTAATTAATTGATATTTATAAAACCATAAGTCTCAGACCCACTAAATGTGCCATTAATAAATTTAGACAGGTCATACCAACTCGAAAAAAAATATAAATACAGGGTGATCCATTTAAAATATTGTCCTTTGACGTCATATCTTGAAAGCTATTACTTTTTCGGAAAATCTGAAAAGATCAATAAATAGTAAATTAAATGTACAAAAACTTTAATCCAAGTCAAATTATCGTATAATTCATAGTTAAGCCATAAATCAAGTGTTCCGCTAATTTTGAATGACCCTGTATATTTTTTTAAGTGTAAATGTCCATAATTTTTAATAAATTTAATTTAATTATGATTTTAATTCCAAACCAAGTGAATATTTATTTCTATTTTTCTCTTTATTACTTTAATTGCATTTGCAATTTTATTAACATGGTAATTTTTACTGAAAGAATGTTATTAATAACGTCTTTACAACATAGTAAAAATGATTTTTACATTTTTTATGACATTTTGTTATACTTATTCTAAAGGAATTTATTTTCTTTTTATATCTTTAATAGGATTTCTGCAATTTAGAAATTAGAGAAACAATAGATGACATTAAGGTGAAATAAACCTACATTCGAACCTGCGATCTCTAACTATAGCCGGTCTCGCCTTTAACTACTTTAGCCACAGATGCATTAGTAGTTGGTCGGCTTTTTTTAAATTATATATGTGACGTTAATGAGAGAGATTATTTGTCAAATCGTTAATTGAAACATCAAACACTAAGTCATTTTTTTTGCTCTGTCGTATATTTTTATTTGGTTATGAGACCGGATTTTTAATACACTAATTATTTGAGACATGTTTTTTTCCTGTTTTAATTGTCTTTTCATTAACCTCATATATATGAGCAAGTGTCATGTGTAATATGAATTGAATCAAAACTGCTTAAAAACTCCGACTAACTACTAACGCATTTGTCAAATGGTTTGCGGCGCTACCTGAAATTTTAGGTTCGCTTCCTACCGGATGTAACATTTTTTAGATTTCTCCTTAATTTTATTTGTTTTGTCTAATTTTTAAATTTTAAAATTATTGTTACACTTTTGGTATTTACTTTAGATCTTAGTATTTGTTGTTCAGATACAAAAAATTGAAATATAACTTAACTTAATCACTGTTTTTTAATAATCAAATTCGCCAAGGATTTATAATGCCAATTGCGAATTTTTATATTATTTCTACTGTTGAAAAATATAATGGAATATTATTATTTTAATTATCTAAATGACGCCTATAAGTCCAAAATTTATCTATGGTATAATGAGGTGAATATTATTTTGTTATGTTTATATAAAGACCCTAATTCAAAGTAATTGTTTTATTTTTATTCTATGAATTAAACCTCTACAGTGACTTATTAATTTCGATAACTCGATTCTCCTTTTTTCTCCAGTTATTAACTAATAACGATTTTGTTATAATGAGAACGAATTAACATTTATTTGTTAAAAAAAATTGTATTTAGTTCCCTATTTAAAAGTAAGATTCTAAACGGTTTACTATTAAAGTTTTAATGCTTCGTTGAATAAATTTTAATAGTTCCGTTTTCTCCTGAATTTCTTAGTTTTTAAAATATGTTTGCAAATTAATTATCAATGATCTGTCAAACAAATGGAGTGCAATTAAACTGGTCTATTGAAAATGAAATTATTCGCGAAGCCATCAATACTCAAACGAGCTAATCAAGACGTTAGAGTTTGTCTATTAACTTCAAGTTTCAAGTGTTTGAAAACATATCTTTACCCACAAAGTGTTGCCAATTAATCGTATGCGGATAAGTGGTTTTATATGTAACAACAATTTTATTTTTACGGAGGCAGATGATTCGGCACACAACGTACTACATATATGTATTCTTTGTTTTATATACATTAAAAGGACCACAAACGAAAATGGTGTTATATATATTAAATGTTTGTTTTTTTATGTGCTGAATCAATGTTTAATATTCATTGTCTCCAGAGCTGGTCCATTAATTTGTTATAAACAATTTAATTGCATATAAACAAACTAACGTGCGAATTTCCAGTAAATTTCAAATGTTCCAACATCGATATAAATAAAAAAATATTTACTTTATTGCATCTCATTGTAAAGGGAATGCTCTGTAAAATATACTCTTTTGGATCGTCTATAAGAGGAGTTACGGCTGATTTATGGTGAAAAGATTGCATTTATTTATATATTTAAAAAAAATGCCAATTACTGTTAAAATATAGATTTACCGAAAAAAAGTGTACGGACTTGTGTTTTCTTGACGTTTTTACGATAAACTTTTCATGAAAATTTGTTTACAACAAATTATTAGTAAAAAATTACATTTAACTTGTCATATATCACATATATACTTGTAGTATATTGGTATAAGCATAACTTTGCTGGATTCCATTCCATTAAGTGGTTATTCCATTGTAAACGAAGTTGGAGAATCTTGGAAAATATAAGCGTATTTGAACGTTCAGAATAAATCAAAAATTTCTGAAGAATTCCATGATAAAAACTCCGAACAAAAAAAAAATAAAGAATATGTTGAAGTTGCTAATGACGACTAAAAGAATTCTTATGATAGAAAGCCATTATCAACATTTATGTGAGTTAAATTAATTTAATATTGTAACAATCTATTTAATCGTTTTGTATTATGAATAATTTTAGTAGACTATTGTTACCGAGCTTATATCGGAGAGAATTACTTAGATTAAGAGTTATAGTTTAGAAATTTGCCGTGAGCTGTGGTGCAGTAAAATTATCCACATTTTCTAGTCATCCCTTTACGAGTTGGTAGTCAAACAATCTGGTTCTTTTGTGTTTTACCTGTTAGAAATACGAAAAGTTGATTTTAATAACGTTTTCTTTGATTTTATCTATTGTGTAACAAATGGTGATATTTTATTGATACTACCCAAATTGGGAAGTTTTAATTTATACAAACATCAGTTTTTTTGAAGTAAAACTTCTTTAGTCGCGACTAGGGGTAACTCAGTAATTCTAACGGACGTGACGTCATTCTAATGTACCGCGTACTGGAAACAAAACCTGATACAAAATACCTAACACGATTCCGCCTACTATATTAAATAAAATTAAATCTGTAATTGTATGAATTGACAGCTTGTCATCTTGTCAACCAAAATACATTGGTGGTAAATAGTTTAAATTTGTGTATAAAGTGTTTGTTTTAAATATGAGTAAACAAAGTGGATTTATTAATGAAGAAAGTGATAAAAAAATATTGAATGAAAATGAGTGAGTACCTACTCTATATGCATACATTTTATTTTTGGTGTGTAATTACACTATTTATACCTAATTATTTATACCTATTATTTATACCTAGCTATTTTCGTTTTATAGACTTAAAGAGCTAAAAAGAAAAAGAAATTGTGAACGTCAAAGGGCATATTATCAGCGCCAGAAAGATTTGAAGAAAAATAAAAAGACGAGACAGCGACATTCATTATGATTTGATTAAGTAAATTTATATAACATACATACATATTATGATAGTAAATAATTGTAAATAATTTACGTTAAGTAAAGAAGCATGTTGCACGTTTTTGTTCATAAAATAATAATATTCGAAATGTTTTAACACTTGCTTATACTTATTTTAGGTTTGGTTAGGTAGCCATAAAGGCCATAAAACCACTAGTCAGGATGGCTGATCTTTTACCAGCAATAACAGATCCTTCGTAGAACTGAAGAAAACAAACTCAACTCAGGATTTTAAATTTTATGGAATATGCTATAAAATGCTACAAAATGAAATGGTTATCTAACTATCGAAGGCTCTTGTGTTGTGTTGTATTACAATAAGGTAGATACAGCTACAAAATCACACATTCTAAACGTAATGTGTGTATATTTTTAATATTGTTTACCTATTATTAAAGCAAAACTTCTTTAGGCGCGACTAGGGGTAACTCTAACGTTAGATTCTAACGGAAGATTCTGATGGAAGTAACGGTGTGATTTCAGCTATGGGAGGAGCTTAAATTTTCAAAATTTATTTATGAAATTTTCAAAATTTTCAAACGGTTTCAAATACATCAATGGTATTTAGAGAGTAAAATCTATGTTTCAAATTTTAGTTATCATAAACCTATTATTTCATACATAAAAAATAATGATAACTTTCAAATTCCTATTTCTAATGAATAATATAAATATATCATCTCATTTTTTGTAAAGTATATAGACAATAAATATAATTGAATTGTAATTAGATATTTATTTTCCGATACGTACGTCAAACAGTTTTACTTCAATCGCGCGTAAAGGTTACACGCACACTCTTTTTTTATTATTTATCAAAGTCAGGGTTGGTTTTTGGACGTGCTTTAAGAAATAATTTCTTCCCAATAAAGTGGAAAAATCCGATTTGGTTAGAGACTGATTCTACTTGGTTGTAAATTTATGATTATGATTATTCATTTCTATTAAGGGTACTTTCCAATTTATTCGAAGAGGTCCACCTATAACTAGATTTGGTAAGTTCCAGCCATTTTTTTGGAGGAAAGAAAAAAATTACGACATATCGTCCTGAATTTGAGAATTTGGTAGAAAAAGGTTTTCTGAAGACTTCCATTAAAAAGATAAGAGAATAATTGATTCTTTAATTAATATAGTAAAGGAGTAACGGAATAACCGAATAAGGAAAGGACCTTTACGATTAATCCTACTTTGATATAACATTATTTTGTACATTTTTTTTTAATAATAAAATTTGTTAAAGAACAGTGAAAACGGATGTTGTTAATTA
The DNA here is from genome assembly GCA_964028335.1 of Altica lythri. Taxonomy (NCBI): domain Eukaryota; kingdom Metazoa; phylum Arthropoda; class Insecta; order Coleoptera; family Chrysomelidae; genus Altica; species Altica lythri. Next base: position 2,465,313 of record OZ034806.1, on the reverse strand, counting down.
TAATTTGTGGAGTTTGTACTTTGGCGCCCCACGACTTAATGAGCTAACTAGCGAAATAACGCCCTTTAGGACGTTTTAATATTACACAAGAAAATGATATTAAAGAGAAATTAAGCCGGTAACGCCTCAATTCAGAGACATGTGCATTATTAATTAGTCGTCTTTTTCATTGTCTTGATTCTACTCATGTCACACATACTCACTTCCTAAGCACATGTATGCAGATTCAAATCACTTTTTTGTAGTCTGTCTATAAGAGCCATTTGACACGGTACAATATTTCGGTCTAAATTAAATACGATTTTTAGCACAAATTTTTTTCTTCAAGATTGATAGTATTAAAATAATACTAACCGCATCTCTCAACAATATTTTTTTTCATCGCTATTAATAAATGTTTTAAAGATCAGAAAAAAAATTAATTTCAAACGAATATTGACATATGCGTATGCGACATTTTTTCAGTTTATCTTTATGTAATTTCCAAATTCCATGAGAGATATCTCAAAATAATTTATTTGCTATAAACCTCGGTTTTTATGAACATACTAACAAACTATTTGTTGATGAACGTGTAGTGCCATCAAGAGTAAAACATAACTAAGCCAATAAATTCCGGCTTCATTTCGTTGCTGCCAAATCAGCATGGTTGTGTTTATATTTTTAATTACTAAAAAATTGGATAAAAAAAGCATACCTGAAAAACAATACCTTTAGTTTGAAAAGTATGTTGTGTGTAAAGTGGTAGTTGCATGGGTTGGATAATAAAGGTCACTTGATACGGTATTAAAATTCATTTAATTTTAGTTTTTTTTTAGATCAAAATTCATTAAATAATTTTCCTACAATTTATTCCAAATTCATATAATTTATCTTAGAATTCACTAAATACATTTAGTATAAACTAATTTATTAAAATATCATTTATGAATATACTGGGTTGTCGAATTACTAAGGCAAAATATTAAAGTCAAAACACCTTTACTTTTTTTCCTTGTGAGTTATTTTTTAGGAATGAATTGTTCGTACATTGGCAATAGTCTTCTTGTTAAAAATGAAGGGGACAGTTGTAATTACATTTTCGGTTGACTTGGGATAAAAATCAATGTTAAATAACAAGTTAGGATTTTTTTAAGAAAGGGGTTTTGTAAAAATCATTAAACTGTTTTGCTGAGAACATTTTTCAGTGGAATGTAAGAGTGAATGATGAGGAATTTAGTCTCTGTTGTTTAGATTGTCTAGCTGTTATTTAAGAAATTTTCAATTTTATGGTGGTATGTTGTATTTCCAGTAGAGTGACGTAGCTTCCTTCTTTATCATCAATGGTTTAACTGTGGAAATTGGGAGTGATCACGCTTTGGTTTTTCTTGCTGAGAGACACTGAAAGGAAAAGGTTCATTGGGGATCTTAAAAAACTTCCTTGCCGACGAAAGGGTCGCTTTGGAAACTGCTAGTGGTTTTGCGGGATATTTTCTTTCTTTTGAGTACATGGATTTACTTTTTAACATCTATTGATGATGGATATGATATCGGCCTAGACGCCATTTCTATTTCCAGTTTGGAGAAGCAGTTTGGGGTTCCAGGAGTGATTCAAATTTCGATATGTTATAATCGAGGTAAGTAATTTATTTGTAGAAAAGGGTCATTTTTATAGATATTGTCCTGATATATTTTTTTTGAAGTAAAACTTCTTTAGGTGCGACTAGGGGTAACTCAGTAATTCTAACGGACGTGACGTCATTTTCTATTCTAACGCAAAAAACCTGATACAAAAAACCTAACACGATTCCACCTACTATATTAAATAAAAGTTAAATCTGTAATTGTATATTATGGTACGCAACATAATATACATATTTTGCTGACCTGTCAAATTGACAGCTTGCCAACCAAAATAAATTGTTGGTGAATAGTTTTACGCCTAAAATTTGTGTATAAAGTGTTTGTTTTAAATATGAATAAACAAAGTAGATTTATTAATGAAGAAAGTGATGAAAAAATATTGAATAAAAATGAGTGAGTACTCTATATGCATACATTTTATTTTCCTGTGAATCGTTTAAAAAATCAATGTTGAAATCTTCACAAAGAATAAAAGATATAAAGTTATTTGTACAGAAAATTAATGCACTATAAAGTCTATCTATAAATGTATTGAAATTTCCAGATGGGGGTCTATGAATATTAAATATACAACAGGTGGTTTTAAGTATTTTAAAAGAGATACTGGAGATTTCAATATCTACTTCAAGTGATAAATTAGTCAAAAAATCGTGTTTCTTAATTTCTATGGAAGATTTTGTCAAAATTAGTACACCGCCATGTGATTTATTAGTTCTATTGAAGTAACAGTAACAGAGTTATTATTAAAACGTATGTAGCCGATATTGTCATTATTGGACCATGTTTCGGATAGACATAATATGTCTGGTTCATATTGTTTTAAGTCTATTCTATTAGTTTTGTTAGAAATTGATTGACAGTTAACATTTAAAATACGGAAGAAATTATCAGATTTCTCATGATTTTCACACATACACACAGTTCTTTATGTGTCTACTGACTTCCTTGCGATACGTACGTCAAAACTTTTGATTAACCTAACCGTTAATTTCTATCAAAAATTTTTAAAACGTGAAAGTGAAATAAATGAATTTTAGATAAATTACATAACAAAATAGTTGTCACTGAAATAAAATGGCGGATTCTCAAAAATATTTTACTCTTTCATCAATAAATAATAATAATAAACGAAAAAATCAAAAACCTGTAGCTACTTGTTAATAAACATATTTTGAATTTGAATTTATTTTGCGATGATACGTACGTAAAATAAGTTTTACTTTAATTGCGCGTAAAGGTTACACGCACACTCTTTTTTTAATTTTGGCTAGGGATATTCATTCTTTTTATTTTTGTGGTTCCTCTAGAGAGCTTAAAATTTTTCCCACTGACAGAACCTGTATTCTGGTTGAGAACAAGACTTCCCTAGGATTTTTGATTGTATAGCTGTTTCGATGTAACGTGAAGGTGTGAGAAATTTGAAGGTTAGAACGCCATTTTGTTTTCCAAATGTTATTTGAAAATTCAAAATTTTTAATTTTGTTTCTTTTGATTATAATCGTTTGATTAAGCAATTGCTATAAGTTTGGAGAAATTGTAAATAAAATATTAATTAAATTCTAGTATTAAAAAAGTTTAAATATGTATTAAATACATTCTAGTTTTCTTAAATTGTCAAGGAACGAATTTTCTTTTCCTGACGCAAATTGGTATTTGAGGTTGGAAAGTGTTGAAAAGAAATACTGTCTGTTGGTATGTTCCGGTTCTAAAGAAGACGCAGTAGAGTCGAAGAGGAAGTTGCCTTTTAATAGCTTCAGGTTGCGGAAAAGATAAGATTGTTCTGATTTTTTTTCACTTATCTCCGGGTATGATGGTTTGTGAAACAATCTAAACAATTTCTATAAATTTACTACAGTCCTAAAAATTTGATAACAAAACAGTTGATATTTATATTTATTCATTTCTTGTTTAGCTACCGCCCATGGATACGTAGCACTATATATTTATTTTAAAAACTTTTTTACAATTGAATGGTTAATGATATCGTATCGATCCTCAAATATTATTGTATTTAATGTAAATGAATCAAAACAGAAGTCTAATCAAGAACGGAATGTTGAAGACTGTAATACTATTCAAGACATCTTAAAGGATTTCGATATTGATAAAAGTAAAATTAAATCTTTTAGATTAGGTAAGTTTCTACCATCAAAAATAAGACCAATAAAAGTTATTTTGTCTTCTCCAGAAAATGTTAAACTTGTTTTAAGAAACAAAGATCTTATTGGTGGATCTAGTGTGAAGATTTATTCGGATCAGACAAATGTCCAGAGAGAATATTTAAAAAAAAAATTCAAACTGAGTTAAAAACTCTTATTGAAAATGGTGAAACTAATAAGACCATTAAATATATTAATGATAAACCAACCATTGTGGACATAACTAAGATTGGCAATAAAAAAAACTGATTGGGAAACCTAATATACCATTTAATTCCGATATAATTTATGTCAATGCTCAAAGTCTAGTTAGTAACTTTGATCAGATACATGAAACCCTTATTTGTTTTAATCCCAAAGTATTGTTATTAAGTGAAACTAGAACAACAACGGATATCGAAAAAAATGAAATAAATATTGAAAATTATAATTGTATTCGCTGTGACTCCCAATCTCGCCATACAGGAGGAATTGTGATGTATGTAAAAAAATGTTATAGTTGCACAGTTGTTAAATCATATGTTTTGGATAAAAATTACTGGTGCACGTTAGTAAAAATAAATTTTTTAACAGTGGTTTGGATAGTAGGATGTCTGTACCATTCACCATCAGGTTCTGATGCCAAATTTATAGAAGATTTTGAAGCCATTTGTGATAATCTTGTTTTTAAAGGGTATAGATTTGTGTTAGTGGGTGATTTTAATTTAAATCTACTTAGCGATAGTTTTTATGTTAACAAAATGAAAAATCTTTTATCAAGCTATGGAATCCAACAAAAAGTTACTAAACCTACACGTATTACTAATAATAGTAAGTCTTTAGTCGATTTTGTATTGACTAATGATGATAGCTGTCATGCTAAAGTGCATGATACTCCAAAAATTAGTGATCATTCTGTAGTTTCTGTTAATTTTGCTAATATTATAAGTAACACTTCAAATAAAGTTATAAAAAAATATAGAAACTACAATGAAAATAACATTTTTAACATACAAAATGATCTGATTGGTTGCAACTGGAATCTTAATTCTAGTGATGTTGAAGTTATTTATAATGAGTTATTTTTAAAATGTAACAGAGTTATTGATAAGGTTGCTCCTATTCAGACATGTAAGTATAACCCCAAGTTACCATGGTTTGATAATGAGGTTTACAATAAAATTAAATTCCGCGATAATGCTTACAAGTTATTCAAGTCATGTGCTGATTCCCAAAAGCAGAATATGTGGAATGAATATAAAAAATGTAGAAATGAGGTAGTTAATGTTTTGAAATCAAAAAAATTTGCGTACTATTTCAATAAAATTGATTGTTTTAAAGATAATCCTAAGGAAATGTGGAAAACTTTAAAAAAACTAGTTAACTTAAAAAACAATGATATTATGGATCATGTAGAATTTATAGACCAAACAGGACAGCAGGTTATCCTCTCTGATAATACGGAAATAGCAAATAAATTTAATGAATACTTTGTTGAAAGTATTTTGGGTATTATTGGAAGTATTGAAACTATCCAATGGTATAACTTAAACAACAATTTATACTTACCATTTCATAATTTTAAGTTACTAACTTTACATGATTTAAAAGTAAAAGTAAATTCGTTAGATAATAAAATTTCTGTCTTCAATATTCTTAATTCAAAAATTATAAAGGGCGTATATGAAACAATAGGGCATATTATTTTAAACTTAATTAATACCTCTCTTGAAACTGGCAAAATTCCATCTCAACTAAAAATTAGTACTGTTGTTCCAATTCCAAAAGTTAATAATACGGTAAAGTCGGAAGAATTTAGGCCTGTTAATACTCTTCCTTCAATTGAAAAGTTATTGGAACTTGTCGTGTATGATCAACTACTCGAACATGTTAATAACAATTCTATCTTAATAATAAACCAGTCTGGGTTCAGAAAAAAGTATTCTTGTGAGTCAGCATTGCAGTTAACAGTGTGCAAATTTAAAAGTGACGTTGAAGAAAATAAGTATGTTGTAAGTGTGTTTTTAGACCTGAAACGTGCATTTGAAACCATTGATAGGGAAATTTTACTAAAAAAACTTCAACAATATGGTATAGGTGGAAAGGTTTATATGTGGTTGAAAGATTATTTGCAAGGTCGTAAACAAAAAGTACGTTTTAACAATCATGAATCATCAGAGATCAACATTGACACAGGGGTTCCACAAGGAAGTGTCCTCGGACCTCTACTTTTTATTCTCTATTTAAACGATGTTGAGCTATTTATTGATTGTGAATTCATTAATCTCTTTGCGGATGACACTTTGCTGGCATGTTCTGATATAAATTTAAATATTGCAATAGAAAAAATGAATAGAATTTTAGAAAAAGTGGGAAAGTACCTCAAAATTAATAAACTAAAATTAAATGTGACTAAAACAAAAGCACTCATATTTACAACTAAGCATAAATACAGGTTAATCAATATTGATGATGTTAATTTAAAAATTTGTGGGGAAAAAATTGAAATAGTCCGAACTATTAAATATTTAGGTATCCAATTGGACCACCTACTTACTTTTGATGAACACTTTAATTATGTCAATAAAAAAATTTTAAAAAAATTATATTTCTTTTCAAGAATTGCAATTAACTTGTCAACGTCATCCAAGATAACTGTTTATAACACTATTATTCAGCCTCACTACGATTATTGTGCCTCCATTCTTCACCTATTTAGTCTAAACAAAATTAATCAACTTCAAAAACTACAAAATCGTGGTATGCGTATAATATTAAAAACAAATCGTTTTACGCCAATTGTCACAATGTTAAATACTCTTCAATGGTTTTCAGTGCACCAAAGGTTGTATTACTTGTCAATTATATTTGTTTTTAAAATAACTCATTCCTTATCTCCGGTATACTTTCAGCAATTTATTCGTTATCATGGAGAAATTCATGATTACGAAACAAGATTTTCGAGTAATATTTATATTAAAAAAGTTAACTATTCGATGTCAAAGGCATCTTTATTATTTAAAGGTTTCCAAGAATATAATGAACTGCCAAAGGACTTGAAGAATTGTAAGTCATTAGAAAGTTTTAAAATTAAATTAAAAAATCTCATTAAAACCTATAAAATGTGATTTGTTTTCTAACGTTATTACTTAAAAATTATTTTCGAAAGTTATAGTTTATGTTTATATCATTTTATTGTTTTTATTTTGGCTATAATTTGGTAATTTATTATTATTGTTAAAATGGTTCTTAAATTATAAAATTATTGTAATTTTGTAATTAATTAATTTAATAGTACCTAATTTTTTTTATTTTATTTTTTTTTTTTTTTTATTTTTTTTTATTTTTTTTTTTTTTTTGTTTAACAGTGCCATAGACAAAATACTGCTGTCTTTACAATGTTAGTTTTTAGTTAATTGGGTGTAATTGTATTAATATTTTTATTCGTTTATATTGTGTATATTCTCATTTTTATGTATATTAGGTTTTCCTATTTAATAAAGATCTATCTATATAAAAAGATCCATTTTCTGCGGAAATTTTAAAGCAATAAAAATGGTTACCAAAAAATATAAAACTGATAATAATCTCATACGCCTCGAATGGGATTGGAATATGACAAAAGAACATTTTTCCTGTATAAGATGTGTTCTATTAAAGATATATTTTCCAAAAGAGTATTGTCCTGTTAAGAACCGTGAAAAGGATGGCACAATCACAAAACTAATTTGCCTAAAAGTATTGAGAAACTACAGGAGTTTTATCGGTTTTATCAATAAAGCAGATTTTACAGCATACATCACAATAGCAGGAAATTGTGTCATTGTCCATTTTGTTAATACGTCTGTGCTGCGAAGAAACAGTCATGTTTCGGTTTAATTTGAGAAGTGGTCGGCCAACCACATGCATATTCGTAGTTCCAGACGTCGTTTTGTAGTACATATTGCTAAAGAACCAAAGGGCTATGTAACTAATAACCTCTGAGGTGTAATTTATAACAAAGCAAAATTTAGATTATTTAAAAATTAGATATAAACTGTCTTGCTGGCTGAGTTGTGGTTTTAATTTCAATTTAATTTGTAGTAATTTAGAATCTGTTCCCAATGAAAATAGGACGCCAAACCTCACAAAACTAAAAGCGATCGATTTATTGAAAAAGCAACAGTTAATAAGTTATGTCCCTACACAAAATATTTTAAATTCAGTTTGGCCTTCCCAAACAAAAGTTTTTTTTTATATCAGGAAAACTTTTTACAAGAGTTACTTAAACAACTGCTTCTACCAAATGACAACTATAAAAATACATGTTAAACTGCATAAAAGGGCTTCTTATGTTGGAAGTAAAATCCATGTGCAATGGGTTGATAATAAACGACCTAATTAGTAATTACTAAAAAAAGATTTTCAATTTTTACCTTCCAAACAGCAACGCTGTTAGAGGAAGGTATTGTGATCGCGAAAAATTTCGATCTCGGGTTTTTAGCGGAAATACGCGTTTTAGGGTTACTTGAGCCTAAAAAACCCAAAAATAAAAAATGTCTGTCTGTCTGTCTGTGTGTCTGTGAACACATTTGCGGCTAAACGGCTAATCGGATCGGAATAAAACTATAAAACCTTACTTATAATCACCATCGGAGGAATCTGATAGAATTTGAGTAAAATCGGCCTACCGGAAGTGGACGTTTACTCCTATCAAAAAATGGAATTTTTTGAAAATATTGGGTTTTCATATAGTTATTGGCAAAATATTTATACTTTGTGGAAAAAACATGTAATTTCCGACATTTTTAAAAGAATACATTTTTTTGATATTTTCATTAGTTTTCGAGATATTGACACTTTTATCAAAAACTGGAAATATGTGAAATAAAAATTGTGGATTCGCTCTTTCACTACTTGTTATTATACATGCTACTGTTCGGAAGGTCGTGTGGTGCCCACACCAGATTTTTTTATAAATTAAACCGACCGGAAAGGTATAGGCACATCACTGCAGTTAGTGGTTGTAGTAGATACTTAAATTTTAAAATAGATTGACCACTTTAACAAAAACAATCAAATAACAATTTTCTTCTTTAATAAGGGGAACTTTTGCCAGTAAAATAAAAATAATAAATCAATATATTGAAGCGTCCTTTGATTATTTTATTTAAAATTAAAACAAAGTAGTAGGTACCTCTATAACCTTTTAACTATTAGACCGTAAGCCAGAGCAGAAGTATAGGGCTTCATTGATTCATGTCTGGGAAATTGAGGTCAGTTGATAAAAATAAGGGTTTTAATGACGGTCTCTGTTCAAAAATTTGGAATATCAGTTTCCTTTTACATAAAAAAATCATTTTTCATTCGTCTTAAAACCTCTGTCAGTAAATACGAACACTTTCAGAAGCTAGATGGTTTCACCAAGTCGAAAGGGATAAACATTCAAGAAAAATATTCATCCTTTGGTAAAACGAAAGATCTATTAACATGTAACGTTAATCGTGGCCTGGCCTATTGACTATTAAATTTTTATAAATATCAGTGTTATTTTGCGTCGACGCGACTACTTTATCAGATATGAGTAGGAGAATTTTAGTTTGTTCGTAAGTTGCGTGGCTATATTCTTTCATTTTATTTTGTGCTTCGATAAAAATTAGTTCTCTTCACTTACACCCTTCTTGGTGAGTAAAATTTAACTTGTTATAATTTTAAGTAATAGTCAAAAATTTGGTGAATACATTATTGGTCTTTTTATTTGATATTTTTACTAACATTTAAATTTTTCGATTACAATCATTTGTCAAGAATCAGTTTTTTATTGAGTTATAAATATATAAACACAACAGGTGATTAACTTTTTTCTCGAACTTTGGAGAAACCTTGAGTGATTGTAATCGAAACTAAGGATTATTGGGACGGAATTTTGACTGCAATTATTTTAATTCTTTAGGGCTTTTGCCAAATAGCGAAGTGTCCTAGGTGAGGGCTTATCGAGCCATATCTATTTAAAGAAAAAACCATCTTGCCATCGACACCGTAGACTGGTGCTGTCCACTTCGGAAGTCTCTACATTTCCTTAAAGAAAAACCATCTTGCCATCGATACCGTAGACCGGTGCTCACCATTTCCAGAAGTCTCAACACTTCCTTACTGAAAAACATCTCGACATCGATTCCGAAGAACGCAAAAAGCTAAGATAAGAAATTAGTTAATTACTTTTTTATTAACCAATTAAAGATATTTTCTTAATAAACAATTTAAAGACTGCTTCATTTTTTTATTTGTCTGTCTGTACTTGGCGCCCTTTATTATTTGTTTGGGGAGAGTTGAAAAAAGAAAGCTAGAAGGAAGCCACGAACCCTGGAGCTAGCAAAAGGGGTATTTTTACGCTACAAACAGTAAAGGAAAAGTAATGTCTATAACGTTGGAATGGTTACACTTAATAGAAATAAGTGATGAATTTTAATAGGTTTAACAAAAAATAGCGGAATTAGCAAAGTTTATTATTATTATATTCTAATTAAAAAATATTCAGCAAATCCTTTTTGAGTTTTATTCACCCTAAGTATACGTTAAACGAAGAAAAATAGGGACTCCAAATTCACTACAAGCGTTAAGTGAAATTTATTCACCAAAAATAGTAAATTTTCAAAAAAAATCTCGTTTTCCCTTCGCTTCAAAGGTCAACCACGGGTTTTCAATAAGACTTCGTATTTTCGTCTGTATTTTATTACCCAAGCTTCACAATGCAGTTTGCTAAATTTCATTAGCCTCACCCGTTCGAGATATATTTGATTTATAAAAAAGTTTTGTCGGGATATTACACCGTGGGATGTTTCAAATTTATTAAATTAAATAAACTTGAAAAATTATATATAAAAACTATAAAATCATCATTTTTAAGTTCACAAAAAAAGAAAGTCATTAAATTAAAAACATTACGTGAAACACAAGTTAATCAATACTACCCATGATAACAAAAACAACACGCGAGAAAAAGCACAGGCACTGACTAGAATCGGAAGGAAATATCACGGTTCACATAGCATGAAACAAAATAGAACAGAACAAAATATATGTGTATGTTCATATATGGAATACATACAGGAAACTGAAAAAAAAGCATTATTTTCTCGAGTGGAATAATGTAAACGGCGGAACTGTTTAAAAATCGCAATACTGGTGGATTAAACCGAATCTAAATTTAACAAAAAATGCCTAAATTGTTAAATCTAATTCTTAAATTGAACTTAGATGTATCAGGAAAAAATCTATTCCATTTTTTTGAAACAATTACATTCTGTGATAATAGGGAACCGGACAACTTTTCAAATAGTGTTTAAAAATAATCTTTATTCATGTCAATTCAGATCGCGTGACGTCATATGGAGGTAAACAAACTACGAGCCATATTACAAGTGATCAGTGCTTGGATAAATTAAGTAGGTATTTTGTGTTTCTTAATCCTCATGGACCGAAAAAGATATCGTTGGTGTGTTGTACCTCGATGTGGAAATATATCAGTCATTACTCCAAATAAATTTTTTATTGATGTACCTCGAAAACCAGACATACGAAAGAAATGGTTAGACCTAGCAAGACAAAAGTGTGATGGAATGTCTGTTACTTCAGCAGTTTACTTTTGTAAAGATCACTTTGATGTAAGTACCGACTGTACCTAGAGTGTTATTACACAGCCCATAATACAAATAATCATATTTAGTGTGTATGTAATGTAGGTGTTATAGGTTATGTTTTACTTATTTCTTCAATTATTTCTATGGTTAAGATAAACAAAAAGAGATTGAAATACTTACACAAATGTTTTCACATTTCTAAATTCGGCAGAACAAAAGTCGGAATTAGTGGCAAAGAAACTGCTGACCATGAAAATATCAACTTTTGCGAGATTTTTATTCTCGGCTTTTGTATAACCTTGTTCCATGATAAAAACTTAACAGAAGGCTTCAAGCACTTACGACAACTTCTGTTATGACTATAGTCCTTCAATTCGTAACTAATTACAATTAAATATTTTTGGAAAAATGCAAATAAATCGTAGAAAAACGCGAAATAACACACAAAGCAGTGTTGTTTATTTATGGCTACTTACATATGACGTTACGCACTGTGATTGGCGTTTGGGTTCTTACACGTCACAGATAATTTACGCAACTTTATTTATTGATTTAAAAATATAAATCTCATTGTTATTTCTTAAAAATCTTTATTGAGTGATATTGTTGTATAACAAACTTTATTTTAAAACACATCTTAGATTTTTTTCGATTACTGTCCGGTACACTATTAATACAGTGCAACTCATTTCAATTGTAGTCACTCAAAGACAGAAATCACTGACGTGTCACCAAGGTACTCGTGTACACTATAATATGCTTTTTTAGTTAACTCTTTTTTTATTAAATTTTTAAATCTTTTTTGTGGTAGTTCTTGCACGTTTCTGGGCAATTTATTAAATAATTTTTTGCCGATATATGTCGGGGATTTTTCAAATTTACTTAGATTGTGAGGGTCAACCAATAGCAGATTTGAACCTCTTGTATTGTATTCGTGGAAATCTGAGTTCTTTTGATGCAGTTTTATATTTTGCTTTATATATAGTAATGCTTTAAGTATTGAATTTAATACATGGAAGCGCCTTCTGGTGGTAACTTCCATTAATACGAATATCATATTCATCTTACCCATTAAAAATGCATCATCATACTGATTTTCATGACAATCGGTTGAACGGGGCAGAAGTTGCTACTCTGTAGCGCCACCTGGTGGCAAGTGGCATCAATGAGCATATCATACAAACCTTCTCCGTGGAAAAATACATATACATACCAATTTTCATGACAATCGGTTGAACGGGGCGGAAGTTGATACTTTACAGCGCCGCCTGATGGCGAGTTACATCAATGGGCATAGCATATAAACCTTCTCCGTGAAAAAATACATGTACATACCAGTTTTTATAATGATCGGTCAAAAAGTTTCTGAGTATATCGATTTCATACATACAAACATCCTTTTTTATATATACAGATTATATTATTTTGTATTGTTTTTAGCCAGGTTAATTATATCATTCGATGCTATTGTTCAATATTTGTAGCAGTAGAATACAATGAAGAGTTCTTTTTAATCGATATTAATATTGTACGCAATTAGGGGTAATAATTATGACCGGACATAATTCATTCTGTGTTCTGTTGCATTATTTCGTAAGGGACCTTGAAAAGACTACTGACACAAAGAAAGTGGCTTTAGTGCGTTTATAGATATAGAGGGAGTTTTTAATAACACCTCATATGGATTCTATTAGCGCTGTCGCAACAGAAATGGCTATTGGACCTATCATTATAAATTAGGACGACAGCTACCTACCTACTTTGGATATCAATCAACTATCATAAAAGCAATAAAAGGCTGTTAAAGAAGGAGTTTTATCGCCTTAACACTGGTAAATGGTAGCTGACAATCTTATAGAAAAGATAAAAAAAAAGGTGTCGTGCTCTGGTTTATGATAATGATTTACTTATTGTGGTAAAAAGTAAATATGACAGTGTTACTGCTAACCGCATGCATAAAGCCTTAAACCTCATAACTACCTGGTGATCGAAGGAGCCAATCGTAAGGAAACGACACTCATTTCATTCACCAATAGATGACAATCAACGAATTAACCTCCTGTTATCAATGACACCTTCATTCTCAAAAAAAGTAAGATACCTCCGAGTCATCGTCGACAAAAAATTTACGTGAAATCCACACTCTACACCTCGCAAATATAACATTTAAAGCTACAAAAGCTATGTGGCCTTCACGTAGGTTTTTTTGAAAAACGTGGGGTCTTAAACCTAAAATGTAGTATTGGTAATATCTAACTGTTAAAAAATCCATCATCTTCTATGCGGTGCTAGTTTGGAGGAACAAAACAACGCAACAAAATGCATTAATAAAGTTGCTAAAGACTAGGAATCACTGGTGCAAGCGTGGCTTTGGAAGTTAATCTAGACCTCCCCACCTTGCATTTACATGTTAAGAGGATTGCTTTGGAAAGTGCCTATAGACTAACAAGTCTTTAAAACCCAACGATCTTACAGAACATCTTGGGATTCTAAGGGATGGAGCAATCCAACTCATGGAGATGCCTACAATCATTTTGCCTTCAAAACGAGATTTCAAACTTTATTACTAAGTGTGAGTTAACATAAAATGAAATCGCCAAACTTACAATAAAGTTGGTAACTGGGAAAAGGAAAGGAAAGAAAGCGCAGCCTACTGAAAAAACACTCCAGGCAAAAGACAACCAAAAACGCTAAATTAGAGGTTTAAAAACCTGAACTTAGAGTAATTTCTACATCTCTCACAGGACACTGTCCATTGAAGTAACATCTCTGTACAATGGCCAAAGTAAACAGTGGTTGCAAATAAAATAGATGAACTTATTAACTGTAACTGCAGAGTAATTGTTCGACAAGGACTTAAATATCTGGGACAGGTTTTCTTTGAGCCTAATTACAAACATACATCCTAAGCGGATAATAGAATTTTTTAGAAGTCTATCCCTTTTTGGACATTTTTAAAAGATAATTTGTAATATAAATAGCACGATAACGAGCAAGTAGACACACATAAAGTGGGTACCACAATCTTTTTTTTTCTTTTCAATCTACAGACGCTAGAAGCCTGGCACCCCTACTCTATTATAATATCTCTACAAATTTAAATCGATTTGATGTAAAGTTTAGAAAGTGAATTTCAGCTCAATTTATATTTACGCATACCGTTGTGTTGATATGTTTCGTTCGCATTGGACTGAAGTTTTTTAATTCTGTTCTAATCCTGCTTTTATTTGCGATTCCCTTATCCAATAAATGGTCGTTTTCTAATTTGTTTCTGTTTGTCTACCGTCCTTTTACTTCAAATAGTTTAGTAAATTAACTTTTGTTTCTTTAGGTAATCATTTGCAATTTTTGTACACAAGACTCTAAAAGATATATTTCGCACTGATACTAGATTGTTATTATTAAATTGCAACAGTTGATGGAACAACTAAGCATATTTATTATTAAATTAATTTCTACCATTGCGATAAATTCTGAACACTAACTTCTATAGTTACTTTTCGAGTTCACAACATTCATCAAGCGTACATTTTTACGATTTTCATTCCGCTAGTCTTTTGCCATATTTCTGGTTGAAACTTTGTTTTCCCAGACAGAAACTAAATTCCTAAGATGTTCGTTTGGAATATTATCTAGGTTTAGTAGATAGAAATTTTTGACTCAAAGAATCTTTTCTAAAGTTAATGGTTTTAACAAATAAAGAAAAGAAAGTTAATAGATTAAATTTGTTCTTGCAACAACAGCATCTTATTTAGCACGAAGTGTAAAATTCTTAACTGGAAAAATGTTTCGATTGATAATGACTTCGTTAAACAACGCATTTTAATCCTAGTTTTCTTAGATGTTTATATAATTAATTAATGTTAATTACTACATCTTAAATAATCAAAAATGCATATCAGAAAACCATTTTTTTGAAGTTATACTTCTATTCGTGCACTCGGCGGAAAAGATTTGTGTAGAGTTAAATGGGAAAAATCATTACATATGTAATGGTGTGAGTAAGAGAGAGACAGAAACACTTATAAGGTATATTGGTCGGTAAAAACAAGGATTAAATATTTACCACATGTTATAAGTCATAACTATAAGTCCTTTGAATACCGTTTCAACATTCAGTAAATTGAAAAGGGATAGATATACAAAAAACAGTCGGAACTAAGGTATGAATATCATAGTGACGGACCACATGATTATTTGACAGATTATTTTATAATTCTGTCATGTAAGTATACATATAAAGTTTAGCATTTTATATTAATAATAATATTCAATAATGAGTATTGTATTGTAGTCTAAAGTACCGTCACATGGTTGCAGTATATTCTGCTCTATGCTTTTAAGGTTGTTGGCTACATAAACAGAGTTTTTACGAATAATCGAGGAAGTAAAATACTAAAACCGCAGAATTTTTTAACGTAAGATGGATCGAAATGCGTTTTTTGCATTGGATTCGTCAGAGTATAAGGAAGTTTGTCGCTATTTTTTATAATGTAAAAATTGGAAATTCATTTCTGCATTGGAAAAGTGCATTTTGAACAGACAATAGAGAGAAAACTTACAACTCGGTAAGTATTGCTGAAAATTATATACTTGGGGTTTTTGGGGTCGCTGTACACGAATATCATGATGCCGAAAGTCTCCGCGGCACTTGGTGCCTAGGGTATTTACCTCTTTTCCTGGGGTTTTATGTAAATTCTGTACGAAATCATTGCACACTTGGTACTCGACGGTTTTTTGAGTCGCTACATACGATTATAATAATGGCGATGTACTTCGAAATACCTGGTGCTTAAGACGGACCTCGTCTCCAGGAATTTTATGCAAATTCGATACAAAAAGCGTGTTCACTTGGTACGAGGAGGTTTTTGGGGTCGCTAACCACGAATATCATATAATGATTTTGTTAAATCATTCGCATACAATTTTATGAATCCAGGCACTTGCATAAAAGTATAACTTCTGCCGGCAATCCCACTGACTGCCACTCGTTTTTTTTATAAACTATTTTTCCTTTTTTGTTAGTCTATTGTTTGAAGGGTATTTACTACTGTTTATTTTGTTATATGATAAGAGTCAGTGGATTACTGTAAATCAATTGTCAAATTTTCATGTTTCAAATAATGAAAAATAAAGCCGTCGCAGCAAAATATACAATAACTCCACTTTAGGTGACAGAAATGTATTCTTTTTATAAAGAAAGCGCAAAAGAAAAAGTACGTCATTTCGATAATTATTGCAACGCCCTCATCTTAGAAATTGAATAAACGGACAGATTTGCAGAAGAAAAAGATGTGTGGTACTTGCGCAGTGCCGATAGAAGTGAAACTTCTGATGTTTGAACCTGTTACTTTCGGTAAAACTATTTCTCCCCTCTACTTTTATAAGGCGCGAATATCTCCAATACAAGTTGTACGATGTACGAACACTTTTGAAATGCTTTGAAAAATTCCAATTTACTTTCCATAAATTCGAGTTTATGTATACATATACACATATATAGGCTTTATAAAGTAACCAAAAAAGTTTCACTTAAAAAAAGTCTGTGGCACTTCGGTAGTGTCGATAGAAGTGAAGTTTGGGCCTGTAATTTTCGATAAAAATATATTTATCCTCACTACTCTTGTAAGGTGGCAGTATCTTTAGTATGACGTCATATTGTTCGAACACTTTTGAAATGCTTTAAAATAAATCCAATTTACTCTCATTAAATTCCATTTTATATATACATATGAATAGACTGCATAATGTAACATAACTTCCAAAAAAAGGTATGTGGCACTATGGTAGTGGCGACAAAAGTAAAACTTTTGATGTTTGGGTGCGTTATTTTCAGTATAAGTATTTATCTGCACTACTCTAATAAGACTCGAATATCTCCATTATGACGTAATATTGTAAAAGATCAATTAAATTTTGTACGTTTAGTTGCCTTTGTAGGGGTGAGCAAGAATAATAGCAGCCATCCGCTACGAAATGGAAACCCCTAAAATGTGTAACTCTAAGATCTAGTTTTAAGTAAATTAATGTTTTTAATTTGGTTGTTTATAAGTGTATGTTTAATGATTTCCAACAGATTCTCACAAAAAGTAAGGTTAAACAAATTACGAAATTTAAATAAATATTTTTTTATGTAACAAATGTGTTGAAAAGGAATTTAAATAAATGTAAAACAAACACAAACACTCGTTTTTCTCGAGTCTACAAATTTTGATTAATATCTTAAGAGTTACTTACAATTATTAAATCTACAGCCAAAAATAAACACGTTAAAATGGTGTCGTGGCACACCAGGTAGGAACGAAGTTCCTTCGGCTAATGTAGAATCGACACATAACATTACTCGCTTGTGTATACGACTGTAGCGCCTGCGCACGTCTCATTTAACGGTCAATATATCAAAATCAGTAAAATCTTAGCGTTAAGAAAGAAGCTTCTTTAAAATTCAAGGTGAGCTTTAAAGAGTAATGTATACATTTATTTTTTCTCACCTTTCCTAACTACTTTTACTTTCAACTATCAAGATTTTTAAAAATTATATCTTATATTACTTTAACAAAAAAAGGTAAATGTTAAGAGATATATACAAAAAAAATTGCATCGGTCGGGAATCGAACCCGGCATATTTAACGGTTTTATTCCACGGACATTTCGTTACGGTTTTTTACTATTACATTTTTTTCAGTTCGGTCACGCAGCAAAATCCCTATCTTCTCCAATCCTGCCGTAAGGAACTTAGTTCCAATAACAAAACAATGTTATATACACCATGGACAAAATTAAAGCACCACTTAACTAGTTAAGCTCAAGTTTTCCTGTATTCGACTGATATGTTTGGTAGCTCGCAAAGCAATCTCTCCAGACCTTTGCCAAACACGTCCACACGAAGATTTTAATTTGATCCTAGTCTCATCTAAAAACAAAACTCTTCCAATCGTCAACGATCCAGTTTTGATGGGTACACGTGAAACATAGTCTTGCAACTTTGTGTTTGTTGTTAACAAAAGTTTTTTTCAATCCAACTTCATTTAAACGTCTTCTCGTTCTAGATGATTGCAAACAATATCCAACTCATTTCGTAACATTATACTACTGACTGTCCTGTTTCGAACAACAGATATCGCACAGAAAGCGTTCACCTCTTGCATCTGTAGACCATTTGCGCCCTTGTCCAGGTCTGCGATTGTAAGATTCTCTCTGGTTGAATCGTTTAACCATACGACTTATAGTGGAATGATTTCTTCGTAACAAATTAGCAACATAACGCATAGTTTCTTCTGCCAATAAAGTTGATGCATTTACCGAGTCCTCTACTGATAAGTCTCTGCCATGGTTCATTTTCTAAGACTAAAACTTTTAAAACAACCACTACTAACAACACTACACCTTTTAGCAAATTAAATTTATTATTGCTTTAATTTTATCCATGATCTTATATTAAACTATGTAGTTAGTCTTTTGATTCATAAAATCTATAAAGAGATTAAAACGCGAAATGTTGGATATTTTCAGATCTAATAACATTATATCAAGTATTGCTACTGCATTGTTTTCAGAACAAGCAAAAACATTCTGTAATTAATACAAAAAATGTTCATTTAAAGTACACAATGAAGAATTTAAACTTAATTTACATGTAAATTCTTGGCGGAGTGGCGATGCGATGCCGTGTGGAAAGCTGGTATAGATTGGATGGGAAATGCGTAACACAAATGCGCGGCTAAAACTTACCCAGTCGAATGGACGTATTTTTGCGTTAATTTTTTTTTATTTCTTAAAAATATCGTAAGCAACGGAAAACGTTAACAACTGACTTGGTACGAGTAAATTTTAATGGTGAAATTATCGATAATTTAATTGTTTTAAAACATTTTTCTAAAGATATTTTAAAAGTATTATCTGTCTGTAACGGTCTGGATATAACTTGAGTAGAACATTTGATTATATACTAGCTGAACTTAATACCATCTATCAATCAATGATTTCCTTTTCTCGTTTCTTGTTTTTTTTGTGCTTGTTGATTTTATTACAGTTTCTTGTTTCTTTCTAAATTTTTTATTATTTTTCGTTGTATTTTGTAATTTTTTCAATTTAGTCTTTTTTTCAGTTCCACATTTTTTTTCTCCAATTTTTGTAATATTTTCTCGAATTATCTTTGTATTCTGTTGAAATATATAATAGAATATTTTATTTTGATTATCTAAATGACGCCTATAAGTTCAAAATTTATCTACGGTATATTTTATTATATTATTTAATAATCACAATTTATAAAAAGAACTTTTTATAGTAGAAAGTTTTTTTTACTGATTTATAGGTCATATTACTATTATATAAATTATTTTGTTACTTTCACATGTAAGAACAAAAAAAAAATGAAAAAAACTTCTCTCTCGCGAGATCGATCCCATTACGATAACCCAACATTCCCAACAGAATTGTCACAATCAGCCGCTTATCCAAATAGGCCACGCCAAACTTATATGAAGTCTTTCAAAATGGTAATATGTATACATATTTAATTTAATAACAATTTAGTATAAATTTCGAAATCTATGTATATGCCTAAACACACTTGGAACATGCATTGTCATCCAGTTCTTAGCTATTCTGAAAATTTCAGAGCTCTAGGTAGTCGGGAAATAGGTTTAAATTTGATTACAAAATTCCACGGAATGACAAAGAGACAAAGAACACGGCGAAAATATAAAGACTTTCTAATAAAGATATTCTTTTCTCTTGCGGGTTAAATAAAATAAAGTGAAATTAAATGAGTAATATTAATTCGTTTTAATATTCCAGCACCCGTAAATCCTAAAATATTCCTTTCTTTTTTTTAATTACTTCGATTATTTTTCATTTTATTTTAGTTTCTCATTTGTTACCAATTTTTTACCGATTTGTAATAATTTTTCAACTCTTTTTTTCGATTAGTTCCTTGTATTGATTTTTCGATTTTTTTACAAAATTTTGAGATCTTGTATTGTTTTTTCTATTTTTTTTTTTTTCATTTTTCTTTTTTTGTCCAGTTTTGATGGATTTTCCTGTTTATTATTTTTTCGATTTTTTTTCGCTATTATTTTGTTTTTCCTACATTACGGACGAAGACAAATCCAAATAAGATTTTTAACTCTATTATTTACCAATCGAAATACAACGCCATCTACCGGGTGTTTTTATAAACATTTTCTTTTCTCCTTATTTCTGATTTATTATTCGTTTTTACCGTGTTTTTCGGTTTTTCATTTTTGCCCTTTTGTTTTATTTTTTTTCTGTTTAAGGTGATTTCATCATATTTTCGTGTTTGTTTTAAAGTTTTCACTATTTAATATTTTTTGTTTTTTGCTTTGATTTATTTTCCAATTTTCCGTTTTATTTGCTAATTTTTCATCTTCACTGGTTTTAACAGTTTTTCAATATTCTTATCGATTTTCTCACATTTTTCAAAAGGTATCATTTCATTTTTACGATTTTAATCATTCTTTTATATGACCAATTTTGTCTAACTTTCTTAATTTTTAGTGCCATTTTTTTCATATTTTAATAATTATTATTTTATTCAGGACAAAGACAAATGCAAATAATCTTTCTAAGTGTATTATTTATAAAACGATATACAACGTTATCTACCAAGAGTCTCAGCAACCTAGATGTCAAATGATGGAATAAATTTATAACAATAAAATAATTTTCACTGCCATCTATTCATAGAACTAAATAATAGATAAATATTGGAAAATTAAATTGTTGTTTAGTATTTTCCGTTCATTATTATTTATGTTTCTTATCGTTTAAATCTTCCACGAATAATTTAAAACCAAAATTTGTCAAATCGGTT
Source organism: Altica lythri (assembly GCA_964028335.1). Classification (NCBI taxonomy): domain Eukaryota; kingdom Metazoa; phylum Arthropoda; class Insecta; order Coleoptera; family Chrysomelidae; genus Altica; species Altica lythri. The sequence goes on along the minus strand of OZ034806.1, from coordinate 2,444,095 downwards.
CAGCAATTCTCTAGGTTTAGAGAGACTGATAAACAGCAATTCATTTTTATTTATATAGATAAATATTTTTTTTACTATTAAAAGAAGGTACTTTATATTTTGCCAACCATAAAGTAGCAGGGCACTATACGGTGTTGACTAAAATCAACAAAGCTATAAGACATTTGAAATTAAAATAGTATTATACGTTACAAGGTCGGTAGGTGACTTATTACAGTAAGAGTTAGTTTACGGACGAGGCGACGTAGGAGCCGAGTATGGAAATAAAAACGAGTACTGTAATAACACCTAACGACCATGTATCGTATTATATTTTATTTTAATTAATAAATTTATAAAAATTTTAAAAATATGTCTTCCCTTAAGCAAACAGAGCAGAGTTGCTAGGCAACACATTACAGTACATGATACAGTAATGTTTTACTTACCGGCGCCAAAATGATTATAGGGAAGTTTATTTACTGGACAGGATCAAAGAAGGGATTTTTAAAGCAATGCTTTTCATGTTTTTAGTTACGGCCGAGAGTGGTTAACTGAAAAAAGTGTTCATCTTACTTAACTTCTTCACCAACAAAGATTTCACTGAAGGGAGTTTAACTCTTATGAAAGACACCAATTTTTATAAAATTATATTCCTTACGTTGACTCCTTAAACAATGTCGCATTCACTTTGACCATCCATTGTGCACTGAAAGGTTGACAGGGTTTATAGAATAGCAATATATATGCTAAATTCACATCGATCTAGGGGTGTCTTTTAATTAATTTAATTATTGTATAATCTTATAATTTGATACTCGACAGTAACCAAATTTGTGTAGTGTAGGTGTTTGTGTGTTGTTTGATGTCTTAAAAGCATTGACTGTATGTGCGTATGTTGATTTACTTACATTTATAAGTCCTCAAATTATTATTCTCTTAGACCTTGCCAGATTCCCTATACCTGCCTTTGAGTGAAACCAAGAAAACCTCATGTCATAAAGAAGAAACCTATTGATTTTGATTCATATCGGATAATCTTAACGCAAATTAAATGGTTTTCCTAAACTCGTGTAAGTATAATGTATAAATTTTATGGTATTATTTGTTCTAAGTTCGTGCAGATTGACCTATCTTATCTTAATGAGTGTTTAACGATGGCTGGTTATCGGTTCTATTGTATTATATTACTTGGTTTTGATCTTTACAGGTGTAGGTTCCATATTTTCATGGATTCACAAATTCTAGTATTCTCCTAGTATTGTCGTCGAGCTTTCGAAAAATTTCTGTTATTTAGTCTTAATATTTATTCTTCTTCATATATGATTATTTTATTTATTAATGTTGTGCTTTTTATTTTATAATTACTGTTTTGGTTGCGGATGATAATGATCTAATAGGTGATGACAGAGTTAAAACAGGTGAGAGAAAAGTTATCGGTTTAGCGAATAATTGTAAATGTGTATGAAGTACTCAGAAAAAAAATTGTAGCCATAGATGCTGTAAACCAGTTTCGCGAACCACCTTATATAAATTAATAAAACATGGACTTTCCGGGAAAATAGCGTGCTGATTGCGGATGTTCAAAGGTTATAAAAATGCATCATTTAGGACAATTACGAGACATTAGACATAATATCTGTACTAAAAGAAATTATTCTACTTTGCGTAGGTTTCAAATAAAATTGAAAATGAAAGAAGTGAAAGATTGAGCAAGAACAGCTTTATGGCGATTTTTGAAGAACAACAGATTTAAATTTAAGACTGTCGGTAAACGTCAGTCTATCATGAAGAGCAAGATGCTAGATATATGGAGAAACGAATATTTATAAACCATGGCAATGTTGAAATGGAACATTGACAATAAAAAACAAACTCCAAAACTAAGCGCATCTGTCATTAAATTGATAGAAAGTGAAATCACGGCAATAGACAATCAAAACTGGATTTATGAAAAAATCATCTTTGCTTTCATGCCGCTATACAATAAAATAATTGAAAATAACAGTCGTTGCTGTTGGCATAATATAGATCCTATTACGACCCTGAGCTTTAAATGGTCGGCTTAGGTAGCTGTTTAGATTAGTCAATCCGCACGAACTTGAAACGAATAATACTTTCTTACCTCTTGCATTGACTTTGTTTTGTTTTTAAAATTTTAGACTGCTGTATTAATTGAATGGGTCTCGTTCTCTTTATTTGTTTTAGTGTATCATTGTTGAAAGGTTTTCTCTTCTGATCACTTTACTGCAGTTTATCTCTTCAATACAAAACCCTACCAAAGACTAAGCTTTGCTCAATGCCATATAAAAGCTAACTTTCCACAAACAAGTTAGAGCACAAATATACAGCGTATCTAGAGAGTCAAAATAACAAGTAAAAACTTTCACCTGTTACTTTGAGGCTTCCTAAAATAAAACATAAAATAACCGTAACACACATTCATGATATTTATTTAACAGCATTGTGTAATTTGCTGTTAGATATTGTTTCTATGGATTACAAACTCATTCTTCCTTTAACAAAGGTAGCCACATCCTCGAAACGTCCAATGTGTAATTGGAGATGCATTCATTCTCCTCTAGCAGACTGTTGACTGTTTGTTTTAATTTCCGTTCTGTTGAATTTTCCTCTCCACATAAAATTTTAGCGTCACTCCACTTTGAAATTAAACTTCCGTAGCTCAGTTAATAGAGGTGAGAACTTTGTTAAATTTTTGTTTGAGTTCTTGTTTTATTAGTTACATTTCTAAATTGGTTAAAATTTTCATTGAATTAGGAAGCTTTTTGCGTTTTGACCTACTGTTCTACAAACATTGTTTGAAGTAGGATCACATTCCACAACTTATAATATGAAGAAGAATATAAATCTCTAATTTATCCAACTTCTCTGTTAAAGTTTTCTATCTTCTCAGCACTAAGAGGTAGTTATTTTTCGTTAATATGAAAACAAGTGCAGATAACGTAAGTTATAAAAGTTTTGACAGAAAATATTTCTTGGAATTTGTTTTTTATGAAGTAATAACTTAATACTAAACTAAAATAATCAATTTATCTGAACTCACTCATTATGTGCCAGAAGAAGTGGGGTAATTACAAACTAATAAATCACGTATAACTCGCCGATATGGATTGTACATGTGTACGTTTGTCATGAGCCCAATTTTCACATCTGTAGCACATAATTCAATCTTCATTGGGGGGATTACTGTATTTGTTTTTAGAAAAATTCTTCGTTGTTTCCTTTTATTCAGTTTTTTATTTTGACTAGGATCAAAATAGTAGTTTACGTAACAAGTCCCGAAAGTGGTCTTTTACTGGACGAGTGGGCAAATTGTAGGGCGAGCCGCAAGCGGACTTTCTCTGCCATTAACTCTCAAGCAATTTTGTTGGAAAACACTATACCAACCATTATTGGAACTTGAACCTAGAATCTTATATATTCTAAGCAGTTGTTTTACCAACTTTCCGGATATAACCTCTGAAACTACAAGGAATATGTGGACCTGCAATAGGTTTACTTGTAGTCTTAAACCTAAAATGATACCTTTATCATATCTAACGGTTTTTAGGCCCCAATAAACTATACTGCGCTGGTTTGGTAAAACAAAACAACGCAGCAAAAGGTGCAAAGACTCTCATTTATAGAAATTACTTGCACAATGAGATCGTGTTCTAGTGTGGTCTTGGGGGTAATTATAGACTTTCTAACCTTGCACCTTGCTCTGAAAAGTACCTATAAGTTAACAAGGATTAACTCTCTAAAACCCAGAAATTTTACAGAATATTGTGGGATTCTTAGAGTCGAAGGAACCTAACTAAAAGTTAGTCAGTTAACACAAAATGAAATGGTTCAACTTACAACAAGAGCTCTCACTTATTATACTGATAGGTCTAGAACTCTAGAAGGAGTAGGAATAGAGGTTACAGGTCCTATCTCTCAACAGTCCTAGGAAGCACTTCTATGTTTTAAGGGGAGCTTCTAGCAGTAATGTCTGTGCTCAAAAGGCTCAATTCAGTCTGATTATTTATTGTCTCCGATAGCCAATCTGCTTTGAAGATTATTGATAGTCTTGCAAAAGAAAGAACCTGTACTGATTTTATCGGACCCGAACTTTTGCGAAACATCTTATAATGCCGCATTATGGATCAAGTTAGTAATTGGGAAAAGTGCAGCCTACTGAAAAAGCCTAAATATAAGCAAAAAGCTTAATACGGTCTTTACTATAGTACTCTATATACACTTTTCAAAAACCTGTACTCAAAGTAATTGCAGTAATTTTCAAAGGACACTGTCCATTCAGATACTATCCCTAAAAAATTGACAAAAAAGTTAAGGGAACATGTTGATTCTGTGAGCATGGTTAATATGTAACTGCAGAGTAATCGCTCGCTACGGACGTATATATCTGGGACAGAATTTGCTAGAGCCTGATCCGGTTACAAACCTACATCCAAAGAGGATAATAGACTTTCTTAAAAGTCTACAGCTTATTGACTTATATAATTAGAGGTTGTAGTAAGGTCACCTTGACTAATCGACCAAATTTATAATTTAGAATCTACAGTCTAGATTGGCAATATGTTTTTGAATAATTTAAATTATACATGTTTTATAACAGTTAAATAAAGATTTTTTGTGAAACATTTAATTTTACAACAGGGCCAAATTTTGAAAAGTTAATACGAACAACTCAAGACAGAGACACGTTAGCAATTATTGAAGCTTATTTTCATTGTGGGGAAGATACAATAAAAAGAAGAATATATATTGTATATCACTAATAAAGCATATAAAGCTCTTGGTTTTGTTATTAGAAATAGTAAACAATTTAACATTGCAACTGTGGTGAAACTTTATAATGTTTTCGTGAGACCACACTTGGAATATGCATCCATAGTATGGCTACCTACTGCAGCAGTAAATATCAATCTTATTGAAAAGGTGCAAAAAAGATTTTTAAGATACATCTTTGTCAGGCAGAACAATGCATATCCCTTTATGATTTCATATAAGTCTATGCTGGATAGTAATAACTTTATAGCACTTCAGGACAGAAGAAACAATCAAGCACTCATGTTTGTTTTATATGTCATTAATAACATTAAGTATAAAAATTGTGGTTTCATCAACTTTATAAACTTTAAAGTTCCCAAAATTTGTTTAAGAATACTTAACGTGGAACCCTTCCATATTAGTTCAATTAATATATCACCTATGGCCAATGCACTTAGGATTTGCAATGAATTTTCCAAGTCACATCAGTTTGACATTTTTAACCTTACGACAGTTGGGGATGTTAGACGTATGATGACAAAGTAGGTACAAAATGTTTTGATTGTGATTGTTTTTGTGATTACTTGTTTTTTTTTGTATAATTTTATTATAAATATGTTGTTTTTGATCTTAAGTCATATTTTTATTATTAATGTTGAACTTTGTTTATTTTACTCTCTTATTGTTAGATGATTTTATTAACTTAGCCTTTGCAAGTAATTACCTCTCAAGGTGTTTGTAAAGTGAACCAATAAATAAATAAATAAATAAATAAATAAATAAATAAATATTAAATTAAAGGTTGGTTGAACAGTTTTAAAAGCAACAAGTAGAGGAATTAAAAATAATTTATAAACAATTTTAATATTTCATCTGCTATTTAAATACACAAAAAATCTATTTTAATTTGTCAATTCATTCTTTGTTTATAAGCCATTTGTTGTTTGACGAGTTTTGTTACAATGGAAAAAGCTGAATATCATACCGTGATACAACTCTTTGGTTGGGAAAGTTTATAAGCAACAGAAATTCATACAAAAATAGTGAAATTGTAAAAGAAATCGGCTCCTTCATTTCCAACTGTGTATCGATGAGTGTAAACGTCGTACAAGCCTCGAAGATTAACCATCATGATCCTAAATTGAAACACGAACGTTTACAGAGGACTGATCCTCGTTCTTCAGCTACAAACTAGGTAAAGTCAAAACGATCGGCAAAAAGGTTATGGCATTAGTTTTATTGTGAAGCCAAAGAGATTTTGTTAATTGATTATTTTGACAAAGGTAAAAAAAAATAACTCCGAATATTATTGCAACCTTTTGGACCAGTTGCATAAAAAAAATATCGAGAAAAAAGACCCGATTTGCAAAAGAAAACAATCATTTTTCATCAATACAATGTAAGTGTTAACAAGTTGCTAAATTAAAAGAATTAAAGTACGAATAGCTTGAACACCTGATTCGGCTTCCTCTGACTATTACCTCTTCAGAAACTCGAAATTTCTTCGTGGAAAGCCTTTTTCGTCGAATGAAGAAGCTATTGCAGTCGTGGAATCATATCTTATCTTGCAGAGCTTACGGAAAACCATTACAGAGATAGTATATAATTACTGAAGGATCAATGGAATAAGTGTGTTCAAGCTGAGGCAGATTATCTATATCTATACTAATATTATAAAGAGGAAAGGTTTGATTTTTTGTTTGTTTGAAATGAATAGGCTCCGAAACTAATGGACCGATTTCAAAAATTCTTTCACCGTTGGCAAGCTACACTATTCCCGAGTGACATAGGCTATGTTTCATTAAAAAAAAAATAGGGATCCTTACTAAAATGCGATTAATATAACCAAAAATGACCTTAAAATCCTTACATCGCGTGCGCTGAGAATACTATTGATTATAGAATAAAATAATGTCCTGCGATTTTGAAGAATATATAAATATCTACAAAAAATGCCGCGACAGCATATGTCTAACTGTTATAGTTACGTCACAATACCTAATTTTTAATTTTTTAAAAGTTTTTATATTGGTATTAATCCTTATTAAAATAACTTATTTCATAATCACGACAGATATCACAAATTTGGCATGTGCAATGGGACGAGGCTACTTATAAAGGAATTAAAGGACAATTAAGTTGTAGCAACCAATATAACTGAACCACCAGCTGGTCAACTAGCTCATACACTGAGGATACCGATGATCCCAACTGATCTACCAAATCCATTTAAACCGCTTTAATATCCTATCAAAACATCTTTCACTTTTACTAATAATAAGTCTCAAGGTCAAACCTTCCAAATGGTAGGTATCGGTTTTCCTCATGGCCAACCGCCTAAGGCGGGTCGGAGCACCTGAAAATCAATTTATTTTGCTGCCAGAAAATAAAACAAAATGTAATATTGTTAACAGGGAAGCGTAGACCCAATAAATTTAATGGCTTTTGTTATTTTTCTTTAATCCCAGTGCAAAGCCGGGGCGGGCTGCTAGTATTGAATAAAACTATTAATTGTATTAAAAAATACACATTCTTTCATGTTTGCTTTTAAAACTTTTTAAGCAACCTGTCAATGCTAATAAAGGACTGCAATTATTAATTCAAATTATAAATATATTTAAATATTTCATGATAAAATTTCGCAATGCTAAGGCTTAGCTATGCGACCACATATGGGATCGCCTTCTTCTCCCTATTAATATTGGAAATAATATATTTTTTCTTGTTTCCCTAACAATCGCAATATAAATAAAATAAATGTGCTTTGTCAGTCGCAATCCGATTGTCGTCAATCCACAGTTTAGTCTCAATCAATAGTCTAATGCAATACAAACATAGCCTTAGTCTGTGTCGAAAATCAATACGGTTTGTTTTTATTTATTTTATAAGAATGAAAAATCTAGAAAATCGGGCTAAATCACTCAATTGCAACTTTTGTAGCTGGTTTGATAAATCATATTTGCAATTTTTTAATAAGCACTAAGGTTAAAGGCGAATCAACAATTTATTGGAACCTACAAGTAGACGTATATCAATCAAATACAATTTTTATCTATTAAATTAGCTATTATTTAACTTTTCACTCAACTAACGTGTCTGTTATTTTGACATTTTATTACTTTATACAAGGACAGTAAAAATGAAGGCTAAAAAGTTACGGATCCGGTCTTCAGAAACGCTGAAGTTTAACCAAAAAAAGAGTGTGCGTGTAACCTTTACGCGCGATTGAAGTAAAACTTGTTGACGTACGTATCGGAAAATAAATATTTAATTACAATTCAATGATATTTATTGCCTATATACTTTACAAAAAAAATGAGATGTTATATTTATATTATTTATTAGAAATAGGAATTTGAAAGTTATCATTATTTTTTTTATATATGAAATAATAGGTTTATGATAACTAAAATGTGAAACATAGATTTTAGTCTATAAATACCATTAATGTATTTGAAACCGTTTGAAAATTTCATGAATAAATTTCGGAAATTTAAACTCCTCCCATAGCTGAAATTATACAGTTACTTCTATCAGAATCTTCCGTTAGAATCTACCCCTAGTCGTGCCTAAAGAAGTTTTGCTTCAATAATAGGTAAACAATATTAAAAATATACACACATTACGTTTAGAATGTGTCATTTTGTAGCTGTATCTACCTTATTGTAATACATCACAACACAAGAGCCTTCGATAGTTAAATAACCATTTCATTTTGTAGCATTTTATAGCATATTCCATAAAATTTAAAATCCTGTGTTAAGTTTGTTTCCTTCACGTCTACGAAGGATCTGTTATTGGTGGTAAAAGATCAGCCATCTTGACTAGTGGCCTTTATGGCTACCTAACCAAACCTAAAATAAGTATAAGAAAGTGTTAAAATATTTTGAATATTATTATTTTATGAACAAAAACGTGCAACGTGCTTCTTTACTCAACTTAAAGATTCCGTATAAACAATTATTTACTATCATAATATGTATGTATGTATTTAAACTTACTTAATCAAATAATAATGAATGTGGCTGTCTCGTCATTTTTCTTCAAATCTTTCTGGCGCTTATAATATCCCCTTTGACGTTCACAATTTCTTTTCCTTTTTAGCTCTGTAAGTCTATAAAACGAAAATAGCTAGGTATAAATAATAGGTATAAATAATTAGGTATAAATAGTGTAATTACACACCAAAAATAAAATTTATGCATATAGAGTACCTACGTATTCACTCATTTTCAATCAATATTTTTTCATCACTTTCTTCATTAATAAATCCACATTGTTTATTCATATTTAATACTAACACTTTATACACAAAAAACTATTTATATAAAGAAATGTATTTCGATTGACAAGATGATCAGCTGTCAATTCATACAATTACAGATTTAATTTTATTTAATATAGGAGGCAAAATCGCATGAGCGCCGCCAAGATTATTTTCAGGGGGTGCATCTGCATCTACACACTATTATGATCTAATATATATATATATATAGAATGTAGAATGATTTGGACAGCAACCGCGACGCCTTTAGTTTTTATTCAAACAATAATTTAATAAAAAAATTAAAAAAATATATAATTTTCTGGTAAATTCAGGTATTTTCTTTCATAGCAGGGGGGTGCAAGCGCACCCTCTTGCACCCTGCTGCCGGCGCCCATGCAAAATCGTGTCAGTATTAGGTTTTGTTTCCGGTTTCTGTTATTAGAATGACGTCACGTCCGTTAGAATAACTTTTTTACTCCTAGTGTCGCTAAAGAAGTTTTACTTCAATTATAAAAAAGCCTGTTTTGAAAAAGTTTTTAATGGAATTTTTTGTTGCTTTTATAGATTCTTGGCTTTGTTCCTAATAGAAATTTAGCGAATTTTCACAATAAGCTGCTAATTTGTTTACAAACAAATTAATTAGCTTCATTTTCTATAATTCTTTGTAACTTCGTTGTTTGTGATCTATAAATAAAACACCACAGTAACAAACAAATTTTCTTTGTAGTGGGTTTTTATCGACGAAAAATTAAAATTTTCTAGTAATAAATAGTTTGATTAACTTAAATTTTAGGAAAGATAATATTGATAGAGGTTTCGGAAAATTTATCCGATCTGGACCAAAATCAATAGGGTTCTTCTTTGTGACATGAGGATTCTATCTACCAAATTTCGTTCAAAATTTATAGCGCACACGGACGAAAGGGACGGAGGAATAAACAAGCTGATTTTATAAAGTACCTCGATATGGTACTTAATAAAAGATTTACAAGAGTTATAAGTCAAAAAATCAAAAAATAATTTTATACGTTATACAGGATGCTTAATTGAGAATGTCAAATCCCTGAATTGTGAATTCTAGACATTAAAAAATAATGATGGTGTTAATTAATGTTTTTACATATATTGCTAACTTTCGAGATAGCAGCTTTATAAACATGAATTTTAATGGCACTTTTACATTTTTTACATAAGGATTGCTAGGGCTTGCCATAAGGGCACCAGTTGCGTTTGGTTGTATTTAGTGAATTAAAACATATTTTTCAACTTACTGAACTATGGAAGCATAGTTTTTGTAACTCTCTAAAGTATTATTTAACATACTCTTATAATATCACTTTGTCTAGCATAATAAAAGTTTACGTAACAAGTTCCGAAAGTGGTCTTTTACTGGACTGCGAGTCCAGTAAAAGCACTTTTGGGACGTATTACGTACAATATTTTTTTTAAAACGGGCATTGTTGTACCATAAACTTCAATATTATTCAGTTTCCATTTTTATGACAAGAACTCTTTATTAACTAATTTTAACATTTTTTTAACAAACCTTGCTTGGGTGGCCGCCTTAACAATTTCATCTGGTATAATTTCATCTTCCATTATTTCACAATCAAATGCATTATATTTTAAACTAGCAGCCCGCCCCGGCTTTGCACGGGGATTAAAGAAAAATAACAAAAGCCATTAAATTTATCGGGTCAACGCTTCCCTGTAAACAATATTACATGTTGTTTTATTTTCTGGCAGCAAAATAAATTAATTTTCAGGTACTCCGACCCGCCTTAGGCGGTTGGCCATGAGGAAAACCGATCCCTACTAATTGGAAGGTTTGACCTTGAGGCTAGTATTCTCAGCGCACGCGTGTAAGGGTTTTAAGGTCATTTTTGGTTACATTAATGGCATTTTAGTAAGGATCCCTATTTTTTTTGAAAATAAAACATAGCCTATGTCACTCGGAATTAGTGTAGCTTGCCAACGGTGTAAGAATTTTTGAAATCGGTCCAGTAGTTTCGGAGCCTATTCATTTCAAACAAACAAACAAACAAAACAAAAAATCAAACCTTTCCTCTTTATAATATTAGTATAGATATCCATTTTATAATAAATTTCACGTTTTCAACTAAACGTCAAAATATGTCAAGTTATTTTATAGTTTTAAATATATTCAAAACTCGGTTACCATAGAATTGACCGCTATCTTAGACTAACTATTTTACCAGACTCATTTTTATTTTCTGGCCTTGTCCGACAAAATGAGATTTTCTGACCTAAAAATAAACCGGAAATACGATAAAAAGAAGCTACGATGACAGTGACTAATTTTTGTTTAATTTTTTTTTATAAATAGTACTTATGTGTATGTAAAATTTACTAGATAGATAGATAGATAGAGAAATAAATAGACGGTTGTTAATTGAATTTTGAAAATTGTCATTAATGAGAATTTTAAAAATTGAAGTTAAAGTTTAAAATATAAAATAATTACATAAAAAATAAAAGGTGTCTAGTCAACCAAAGTATATATAATTTATAAAAGAGAAATTAAACCAGTCAAAGCCGGAGTAGTAAAAAAATTAAAATACTTAAGATAAAGACCTAGAAAAAGGGAGTAGTAGAGAAACCATTACAATATTTATAAAAAATTGTTAAAACAATAAAAGTGAAACTTCTGATTGCCAACATAAGTAAAACTTCTAATGTTTGAGTCGTTACTTTCAATATAACTACTTATCCCCACTATTCTAATGAGGAGCGAGTATCTCCAGTATGCCGTAATATGTTTGAACGCTTTTAAAATGCTTTGCAATGAATTCATAATTTAAGTTAATATATGCCGTATAGCGGATGTAAAGAAATTAAACCTCAGATAAGTTAGTATTCTTTGATTTATGTTCTTTGATCTGTCGCTGAATTATTTGCTTCTAAAAAGTTTAACGAATTTAAATATTAGAATAAAATGATTATTCTCTAAATGTTTCACAATAACAAGATAAGAAACAAAGAACTCCAGAGAAAAGTTTAAAATGGCCACCATTTACTTCAATACACATAATGATTCGCTTTATCAAAGATCTCTTAACATCAAAGAACTCTTTTGATCACATTCACGGTTTAATTTTTCGTTTTTGTGTTTTGTAATCTTTTTAAGCCACGCGAAAAATAAATGAAACAAATTACCTTTTTTAAGTTAATTTTTAATACTCACCTATATTATGGTATTTTTGAGAGTTGAATTTAAACATTTCTAAATTTCATAATATAAAAATCCCTAGAGAGAATAAAAATATTAAAAATGAACTTAGATATTGATGTTTCAATTGTCGATGTGACAAATAATCTTTATTCCTTTTTTTTCATTAATGTCATATATGTGTTTAAGAAGGAATTGCGTAGGTAAGTGTCACGTGCAACATGAGTTAAAAATTAAGATTCAATTAAATACGCCGACTAACTAAGGCAAGTGTGGCCAAATGGTTAAACGCGGTATTGGTTCCCTCAAAATTGACATCCACATCTATTTATAATAATTTCACGCACGCACGCAGTTATGAACCCAAGATGGTGAGGATGACATTCTGGCAATGATTTAGTTGTCTGAATGGCATTCTCGCCCTCCCTTCCACCACCCCCCTCCCATCACGAGGGGGCCTCAGCAATTTCGGACCCCGTCTGGGCATTGGGGAGAAACTGCGGTCCTCACCTGCTTCTGCCAAGACAGTGCTCTGTGCACTATATTCCTGGTGTCTGGTTATTGATATTGCGTGCTTTTCTCTTTGTGCGTTCCGTTGTATTTTGCGGTCTCAGTTAACGTTACTTTCACGGTGACTCTTTTCGTCACAATTGCCGCTATGTTGTCATCTGTTTTTCTACTTCTGCCGGAGCTGCATCTTTGGCCTCTTATGTGTCCATGGACCGTTATCTGGATCGTATTCTGTTAGTTCTCTTAGGTCACGATTTACATGGTTCCTCGTGCCTTTAAAGATCTTTCTAGCTCTTTCTTTCATGGTATCTGTTATCTTTCTTATTTCAAGATCGTGATATAAGGTAGTGTTCCTTATCTACCATGGTGCGTTTACCGCTTTCCGTAGACATCTATTTTGTTGAACTTGTGTTATCTTTCTTATTTCAAGATGGTGATATAAGGTAGTGTTCCTTAACTACTATGGTGCGTTTACCGCTTTCCTTAGACATATATTTTGTTGAACTTGTACTTTTGTCATCGTAGTTTTGCAAGCATGGCCCCATGCCACCGGTGCATACGTTAGGATGGGCATAATTACTGTTTGGATCAGTCTTACCTTAATTTGCAAGTTTAACTTGCTTCTTCTTCCAATTAGTCCTCCTAATTTGCTTCTTGTGTATTTTGCTTTCTTTACTACGCTGTCTACATATATGCTTCAAAGCATAGTCCTTGGTCCAGGTTGACTCCAAGGTACTTTACTGATCTATTCCAGTTTATGTCTTCTTCTCCCATCGTGATGTTTTCAAATGGGTGGTGGAGTCTTTTTTTAAACAGGATAGCTTTCGTCTTTTCCTGATTTATCGCTATTTTCCATCGTATGCACCATTCTTCCAATTCATCCATTGCTCTTTGCAAATATCTGGTGATCAACCTAACAATTTCAAAACAAAAACTACTCACTGTCTCTTGGTCTCGTCATCACAGTTGTCATAGTCTACTCTTCATTTTTTTAATAAAATTTTCTATGTATATGCAAGAGATAATGATATCATATATATATATATATATATATATATATATATATATATATATATATATATATATATATATATATATATATATTATATATTGAAAATTTCAAAAAAAAAAAAAATAATAAAATTCAACAATCATATACCAAATTATGTTTTAACCTCACTTTTTCCTATTGTTTTGTGTGCATAGACACATTACCTTCAAATTTCAAACATAATTAACTCAAGGGTTATGAAAAATTCTGAATTTTGTAATCACTAAATCAAATTAAACTTATCAAAGAATGTAAAAAACAACTTATTTAAACAGTGAAACAGTGTACAAGTGAAAGTAAATGTACATCAAATACAGAAAAATCAAACACAAGAATGTTCTTTATTAAAAAAAAAATTGGAAATTGATACCGTGTTTTGAAGCTTTGGTATTCTCTCTGGACAAACTAAGGCATAGGCTATCCTTTCCTATTGAAATCCAACCATTTCCCAGGACATCAATGATATACGGACACTTTATAGATTTGGACGAATAAATTTGCTTCTCATCCGGAACTTATTTGCTCTTGCATCAAATGGTGAGTAAACTAATACTCTCTTTCTTATTAGAAACTAGTTTTACTTTAGTTGAATTACTCAGGAAGCATTTATATAAATGAAGTGCTCAGCATACCAGTTCTAACATTCATTTCTCCATATATATAAACTTTAAGTCTTACCATCGGCTATCAGGAGTTGTCTTGTGGCTTTGTTAACACTTTTTACTACTTTTATACTTTCTTTTATAAGTATTTTTAAAAAAAAATCGAAATTTTAACGGAGCAAAATTTATTACATGTTATCACTTCAAAAGCCCCAAAAACAAGAGAGAGATTCAGGAAATCAACAATTTAACAACTGAATCCCCAAACAATCTTACACTATCATTATTATGTTCTATTCGCCTACTAAATTATTGATCAAATACAATTACTAAAAATCTAATACCTAATTCCTTATTTACATTTTAATACAATAGACATTCTTTTAAAATTTGCTAAACTTTTGATGAGTTGTTAATTTTATAATATCTTTCGCCTACTAATTCTTTGTCAAATCAAATTACTAAAAATCTAATACTTAACTCATTATTTACATTTAATACAATAATCATTCTTTTAAAATCTGCTATACTTTATATGAATTGTTAATTTTATAATATCTTATCTACAATATAATCTAATGTCTTTCTATTTTCAGAATTTTTCATTTGGAAATTAAACTAATAACAAATCACAATATGTCTTGAGAACAAACATTGTCTATTCTAAAAGTAAGTACAAACTTTTTTTATTTCCTTCTATGAGTTCTAATATTTTATACTGAAATTTATGTAAAACTTGACATTGATGTCTCAACATTTGGTTTTCTTATTTCATTTTATTTTAATTTATTTAAAATCGGTTTTAATTACTAAGGTATCATAAAATTTATAAACTTTTTTAATATTTACTCTCATTATCTATTTGATACATGATTATTAGAATTTTATATGTTATAGATAAATTATATTATTTTGATTCTTTGAATATCTCTTATATGTACTTGTTATATTTTAATTTCTCATTTTGTTTTATTTTTTCTTTTTAGGTATTGAGAAGAAGACGATTATAAATTATCCCAAATTTACTACATTTGCACTCTGCCTTGGAATGAGAATATATTTTCCTTTTCTCTATTTTTATTAATTTTCTTTATATGTACTTAATTGAAATAGCATAGTAACTTATATCATCTCAATATATATATATATATATATATATATAAAGGAGGATAACGGGCAATGTACGCAACAAGGATCATAGGTTACAAGTAGGAATGGTAACCGCAGACATGCATGTTTCTGGCTCATTAGCCGTCATCAGTGCGGCATAACCAAGAAAAGTATTGCACTTGGCTAGCAAAAGTGTTGGGTACTTGGGAGCAAATGATGTTGGGGAAACATATGTCAAGAAACACAAAAAACACAAAAACAACGAACGCTCACACAGGAGTCCTATCGCCATTTATATATATATATATATATATGAAAAAGAATTATTTGCTGACTAATTAAATATATATATCCTCTGTGCAGGTGTATGTCGCGGTACTCCTAAAAATTTTTGTATGTGTTCGAATAGATTCGAGTATGGTTTATTTTTACTATTTTGACTATAAAATGTTTTTTTACATTATTTATTGTGCATTTATTATTTCTACGAATTCCTACTACATGTCGCTATAAGTTATTTGTTATAACTCTCTATCAACGATTGACATCTAGGTTGGATAGAAATCCGGTAGGTGGCACTGTATTTTGATTTCTAGATTATTCACTTATAAACGAGAAAAATCGAAAAATAAAATAATAAAGGAAGCAATAAAATAACACAGTTATGATTATGCACTACAAAGTAAGCCGTGTCAATGCAAAGTGTGTATTTATTATTTAGTTTTATAAATTCCTAATAGATTTCAGTGTAAGTTAATGTATACTTTGATTTCTAAATAAATAGAAAAACGAGAATTTAAAGTAAAATAAATAATAATAAAAACAGAAGAAATTCTAGAAAAAAGAAAATACTAAATTAAGTACAATAATGCCACCGTCAGGTGGCGCAGTTAATATCTCATATGTTTAAACCAGCAACTCTCATTAAATTAAACTCGAACCGTTCAAAAGATGGAATTCAAGGAAGCGTAATCAGTGACTGGACGACGTAATCGTACGATGTCACGCCTTCTAAACTGAAATAACGAAGGACAGTTTACACTGTACTCATACCAGAGATAATATAAACTGTAATCATCGAGGGTGGGTACTTTTTTGTTGAGTGGTGTAAATCGGGCTTGTGACGTTGGTTGGGGAGAGTAATATTCAAAAAGTGCGTGCCGTTCACGTGATCATTCCATCTTTTGAACGGCTAGACTATAAGTATTATGACGCCAAAGTAAGCTGACGTAGATGTTTTCCAATATATTTCATCGATAAATTACAATAGACAACAAAAAAAAAGTGAAAATCTGATAACTAACGAGAAAATATGGTGACAAGGACATGGGCATGTCTCTTCATAATGAAAACAAATATGTAAATTCCACGAAAGAGGTTTATATTTCTGCAAAATTATCAAAAAAAAAGTGTTTGATCGAAAAATGGTTAATTTTCTTTTACAGTAACAAAGCCGAAATAAAAGTATCCTTGTACAGAAGACCCAAGGAGTAAAATTGGATAAAAAAATTCGAAAAGAGGTTGACCTTAAAGGCCATCCTTGCAACTTCCCGCTAGTTTTTACCGTAAAGCTATAGTAACGTGACGTATTTTGACGTTTTTGACTTTTTTTGAAATATTTAAAAAGCGCGTTATTTGATTTTAATGTTTAAGATGGCATTCGACGCAGTTTTTTGAGACCTAAAAACGTTACTAGAGTGCAAAATCGATTAGTCAAAAAATCTGAAAAAAAATCTTGAATCTTGAAAAAAAACACTTTTTTTGAAATTTTTCGACAACGATATCTCACGAACGAATCAACCGATTTTAATTTGCAAAACGGCATTCGACGTGGCTTTTTAAGCTTGAGAGCTGATTAGGTTATGAAACTGATCGATGCAATAGCCAAAAAGATATGCCCAAAAAACATCACTTTTACCAATTGTTTTTTTCGGTTATTTTGAAATTTCTCCAAATCTACCAGCTCGAATCGATTCAACCTTACAGGGAATCTAAGTTAGATGGAACTCTTTGGAATGCTTTTTATTTCATTCCGATCGGTCAAGCCGTTCAAAAGTTATAAGAGGTTTACATACATCCACACACACACACATCCACACGTACATACAGACATACAGACACCCTCGTAAAAATAGTCAGGGGAGGTTCCTAAGACCTCAAAACGTTGAGATCTGATGAAAACTCGATTTTCGAAAAACGGGGTGAAACCAATAACTTTCCGATTTTAAAAAAAAATTTAATTTTTTTTAGCGGGAAGTTAAAAAATTGGCCTAACGTTGTAGTAGAGGAAAACATCAATAGTATTAATGAAGTATTTGGGGACCGAGAAAAAAACTCTGTTGCACATTAATATAGGACTAATTAAACAATTTGTGACAGCTGTAGACCGAAATTGTGTTTGTTTTGAATAATTAGATAATAAACTTTCTGCAATCAGTTATGCAAACTGAAAGCAGGAATATTTTATGAACTTCAGAAAAATACACTAATAAAAGAATCAATGATTGGTATATTGACGCCTATGAATGGCCTTCTTTTGTTAAAGTTGTGCATATATAAATAGGAATAATACGACAGTTATGTAGAGAGATTTGCAAATCTGGGCAACTAGGGTATGGATTTATGGAATTAATTAAGTTACTTTGGTAGATCTGAAACACGCCTAATCGCTGATTTACTGCTGAAGTAATAAAATAAACAAATATGTTAACACATAAACAAGAAAAGCGCCCAAGAGAAACTTTTTTATTAGTAAATATTTGTTTTATAAAACTTTTTATTTTTTGTTTGTGTTTTGAAGTTATACTTCTTATCATGGACTTGATTTGTGTGGGGTTAAATGGGAAAAATCATTACATATGTAATGGTGTGAGTAAGAGAGAGACAGAAACACATATAAGGTATCAGTACATTGAAAAGAGATAGATATACAAAAAACAATCTGAGCTAATGTTTTGGAATATCATAGTGACGTATTACATTGTGTTTGACAGATTACTTTATAATTCTGTCACGTAAGTAAACATATAAAATTTAGTATTTTATAATAATAATATTAATCATAATATGTATTCAGTAATTTGCATTATATTTTGCAGTATGGGGTTTTGTAAACACTTTTTTTGTACATTGATCCTAATATGTATTCAGTAATTTGCACTATGGGGTTTTGTAACAGTTTTTTTGTACATTGATCGTTTTACTGTTTAGTTTTCGTGTTTGAAGTTAGGACACACATCAACTGGTCTTATTTTTCTAAGTATTTATTTAATTGAATACAGTTAATTTAAAAAAATATATATTTTTACTTGCCTGTGTTTGTAGTTATTAAGTTTTATTAGTTAACAGTGCATAGAAGTATAACTTCTGCCGGCAGTCCCACTGACTGCCACACCCTTTTTTTTATTACTGTTTTTTTTTTTAGATTAAAGTAAATATATATTTATACGTACATATTGTTAGAGCACTACTTGATTTATCATATTAAGAATGCAATTGAATTCTTGAATGCAAGAGATTATTAAAATGTATAAAAAATGTGTCCGTGATAGTAAAAAAAATTACGATTTTAAAATATGTAACTTATATAAGGAATTACATAGAACTCAGAAACAGAAGCAGGAGTAGTAAAGACCATAACAATATCTTTATATATATATATTTCTTGTGTTCGTGTCTATGTGACTTCTAAACGACTGGACCGATTTTGATGAAATTTTTTGTGTGTGTTCAAGGGAATTCGAGAATGGTTTAGATTCACAATTTGGTCAACTGGTAAATGTTTTTTTTTATTAATTTTTACTTATTTGTGTGTTTCTACAGTAAAATGACAATATCCCCTAAGAAACATTTATTGTTTAGTTCTAGGAGTTCCTAATAGATGACAAGTTAAGTTATTTGAAGTAACTCTATACACCTTTGACATGTAGGTTAGATAGACTGTATTTTGATTTATAGATTATTCAAGATTTAGGTTGTGAGAAAACCCAATGGATAGTGTTGAATTTCGATATCTAATTTTCACACGTTTAAATTAGATATCAGAAAATGATTCTACAGGATTAGCAGTAGAAAAAGTATTATTTACGAATTGAATAAAGTAGCTATATACCTAATACTATTAAAAAAGTACATTATTGAAATACTACTATAATTAAATCTGTACAGTATCTGCTCGCTTGTTTTAGAAACTTCAGGATTTTAAAGAATGTGAAGAACATTTTGCTAATCAAACTCAACTCATACATATAAATGATATCTTATGAAATCTTAAGGACATTAACATAGTAGATATTAAACCTAATTAACATAATTTAGTGAATATATGAAACATATTTTATAGCGCAACAATGGGATTCAAGTGAATTTTGTAAAACGACTGATACAATAACACAAAAATTTTATGCAATGAGAATTATACCAAAAATTCTTTTACCTCCTTTAATTAGCACCAAATTACCAAGTTTTTTTGAAAGTCATTTTATTTTTTTAATGGTGAAAGTGAAACACAATTGTGTTAGAGTAAATATATATACAGGGTGTCCCAGGTTTTTTGATCAGGACTTTAACAGTGATTAGAAAACGTTATTTTAAAGTAAGTTACTCGTATGAACATTGGTCGTGAAACTTTTTGTTTCTGAGATACCGGGCGTCAAAGTTTTCCACAAAACAAAAGTTTTTATTTTTTAATATTCGAACTATTAAAGATTTTCAAATAAAAATTGGTACAAACAATATTGGGATAAAGAGTCATAAGCCTAGATACAAAAAAACTAAATAGACATAACGTCAAACCTTAAACAAACACATCCATCGCAACTACGATGTCTGGCAGCATCAAACTGGGGTCTGGTCTAATCTACATCCTTATGAATTACTAATTTTAAAAACCTAATTTGAGGACAAACGACGCTACTTACGAACAAATCTCAAGAGGACACTTTTGTTAAGAATGGAATGTACTATGTGAATATGACCGTATAAAACTTAATCCACAGCCGTGCTACTTTTTTAGCCGAATTAATATTATTAATTAGTCATATCTCCGCCACTGCTCAATGTAAAAGTTTGATATTATTTACGTTTGTGACTCTTCATGCTAGTATTGTTTGTACCAATTTTGATTTAAATATTTTAAATAGTTCGGATATTAAAAAATAAAAACTTTTTTTTGTGGAAAACTTTGACGCCCTGTATCTCAGAAACAAAAAGTTTTACGACCAATGTTCATAAGGGTAACTTACTTTAAAATAACTTTTTCTAATCACTGTTAAAGTCTTGATCAAAAAACCTGGGACACCCTGTATATATATATATTGTTATGATTTGATTGGTTAAATAGTTGTTTACGTAACAAGTCCCGAAAGTGGTCTTTTACTGGCCGAGTGGGCAAATTGCAGGGTGAGCCCTGCAAGCCTGCGAGTCCAGTAAAAGCACTTTTGGGACGTATTTTGGGACACAAAAGAGACACAAAAACATTTAGAACCGACAATAAAAATTATACAAAAAACAACGGAGAATAGTTCGGACTCGGAAACCAAAAACACAAACATTAAGATAAACCAAAAACACGCCGGACAACTTAAAAATATTACAAATAAAGATTTCGTTTCGGAATACGTTAAAGACGACGCAATAGTTTCCGTACAATATAACACGTCAGATCTACCGCCACAATTGCGTGAAAACATCACTACATTCATAGAAAAGGACATGGATATGGAAATTAGCCCCGTGAAAGAACAAACGACAAAAACAAAGGACATCCTAACACCCAACAGCCGTTTTAGCTTAAGAAAAAGCAGAAACATAGACGAACAGGAAAAATATGAGGTCCCTAAAAAGACAGCAAACATAAAAAACCTGATTCAACAAAAAGCAAGAGTCTCACTGAAAACCTCTAACAGATTCGAACCAATATCTGACCTAGAACAAGAAGAATCCAGCTCAGAAGAAGAAACCAACCATGCTAACACTCAAAGAATAACAAAACGGAAGAAAAAAGTCAGAGAAAACGCAAAACAAGAGAAGAAAACAACTAAAACCAAATATTGCCCCCCAATCATACTTGATGGTCTAGTAAATAACCATAAAGAGTTTACAAAAACCATCAAGAAAGTAGTGAAAGGAGAACTCACTATAAAATACACCAATAACTCCACTATACTCAACGTGAAAGAAGAGGCAGAATATCTGGAACTCATAGAAATATTAAAACAAGAAAAAACGGAATATTTCACCTACACTATGAGCAAAGACAAGGCCCACGCCTTTGTGCTACGCGGACTAGGGGGAGGAATAACAAATGATGATATTGCTGAAGACCTTCAAGAACTCTATAACATTGAAGCAAAGGAAATATTCTTAATGAACACGAAATTCCGCCCTCTATACCTCATAACGACAAATGCCGACATCACACTGGATTACTTAAACAAAAACGTAAGAGTAATTGCGAACACCAGAATCACGTGGGAACATAGGAAAAACACAAGACAAATTATCCAATGCCAGGCTTGGGGACATGCGACATCAAATTGCGGGAGAACATCCAATTGTCTCAAATGTGCAGGATCCCATATTACCAGAGACTGCACAAAAACTAAAGACACTCCCGCAACCTGTATCAACTGTTCAGGTGATCATCCCGCTAATTCAACAGAATGCCCTGTATACATCCAAAAAATAAAATTACTTGAAGAAAGAAAAACGCAAACGCAAACAACTAGGAAATACATTCCTGCACCACTTCCTAAAGAAAACATATGGGAAAAACGAAGTAAAAACAAACAAGAATTTCCTGAATTAGGCAGAAGACAGACGACAACCACACACACCCCAAAAGCAACAAGCGCCACATCTAACACCGAACAGTTCGAAGTACTGACCGGACTGTTTAATGAATTAAACAGTCTGGTCAACCTCGACGAACTTACAAGAGCGGTAAGCGATTTGATAACAGAATTAAAAAAGGCTAAAACCAAAATTGATAAGTTTTTAATTTATAACAACTTTACACAAAACATCGACAAATACAACTTTTAAATTCAATACGTTACAGACAAATAAACTAAAACTTTGTACATACAACACAAACGGACTGACTAACAAACTAAACACAGTTACAACATTTATTAAAAATCAGAAATTAGACATTATTATACTAACAGAAACACACTTAAAACCTACTGACAAATTCTACATTAAAGGCTACAAGATATACAGACAAGATAAAGAAGACACTGACAGAAGACAAGGAGGGGTAGCTCTGCTAGTAAGACAAGACATTAACCATGAAGTACGCCCTAACACAAACGCATCGTGTGAACACAAAATAATACAATTAGAAAACAAAACAACTATAATAGGAGCGTACTTCAGTCCGACATACGAACTAACAGAAATAGACATGCAAAACTTTTTTAAAATAGGACGCGGGGTGCTGCTGACAGGGGACCTCAACGCAAGACACAACCTCTGGGACGACAATTGTAACTCACCGAACAAGAACGGAAAAACATTACTCAACGCAATAGAAAATGTAAACCTATGCTTACATCACACAGACGAACCGACATTCTACCCTTTTAACAACTCATCTCCTAGTACCATAGACCTAGTCATAACGAAAAACTTAACAATACAAAACTTACGTACAAAAATAACAATGACTTCCGACCACGTCCCTGTATTGTTTAATATAAACACAAATCAGGTGACGACCGGACGACAACAACAAATTTTTATTTACGATAAAACTAACTGGATCGACTATCGAAATGAATTAAACAAAAATATAAATATAAACAATAACATTAACTCGACCGACGAACTGGAATTTGAATTAAATAAATTTATACAGACAATAACAAAAGCACGAGACAAGACAACTACAAAACTAAACAAAACCGACTTCAGAGACAAATTACCAGACGTTATAATCGAACAAATAAAATACAAAAACAGGGTACGAAGGAGATGGCAACATTACAGACAAAACGAAGACAGGGAAGAACTAAAAGAACTAGGCAGATCAATAGAAAGACAAATAAAACAACACAAAAACCAAAACTGGACCAACTTTTTAGAATCTGTTAACGTAAGCGACAACTCCTTATGGAGACTAACAAGAAAATTAACAAAGACGCAGACACACATACCTACACTACAAGGAACAGACAATCAACTATATAACGACTCACAAAAAAGTAATGGATTAGCACAGTACTTTGCGTCCTGTTTTAAAAACAACACAAACAATACAAAAAGACACAGCCAAATAAATGACAAAATGAACAAACTTCGAAACAAAAGACCTGCGATGTTACCAATTCAAGACTACACCACTCCTAACGAAATTAAAGACATAATTGACAGACTTAAAAACAAAAAAGCACCTGGACCGGACAATCTTCACCCCATACTCTTTAAAAACTTGACAAAAAAAGCAATAGTTCAACTACAATACATAACCAACGCAATACTAAAACTCCAACACTATCCGACACAACTCAAACAAGCCAACGTGACACCAATACACAAACATGGGAAAAACAAATTACTAGTGGAGAGCTACCGCCCCATATCACTACTGAACGTGACAGCCAAAATTATAGACAATATCATACTAAACAGAATACAACGGACATTAAAACAAAACAAACTGATACCAGACATACAATTTGGCTTTCGCGAAGGCCATAGCACGGTTGCGCAAATTATCAACATAGTAAACTATGCAAAAGAAGGGTTTCGTAAAAACCAAAGCACCGTGTTAGCGGCTTTCGATATTGAGAAAGCCTTCGACAGTGTATGGACAAACGGACTTATAAACAAAATGGATGAAAACGGTTTCCCAGAATATTTAACGAAGACACTACTGACATACTTAGACAGAAGAACATTTAGAGTCAAAGTCAATAACACACTTTCAGACAATTACGTGATGGAGGCAGGAGTCCCACAAGGTTCAGTCCTGTCTCCAACACTGTACAACATACTAACACATGATATACCGACGGACCAAACAGTTAAGACAGCACTTTACGCAGACGATACATGCACATACAACAGATCGGACATGGCAGAAATAGCCGCCAGGAAAATTGACATACATGCCAACAGAATACTAATACCATACTTACGTGACAATAAACTAAAGCTAAACACGAACAAAACAGAACTCATAATACTGACGAAAAAGAGAAAACAAACAAACAACGCAATTTTTAACAAAATAAAAATCGACGGACAACAAATACAAGACAAAGACAAAATAAAATACCTTGGATTTTATTTGGACAAAAAACTAAACTTTAACATACATATTGACAATAGAATTAACATGACAAGAGGACAAGTATCTAAATTATACTCTATACTGTGCAGGAAAAGTAGTATGACCACACACAACAAACTTCTTACATACAAACAGATAATCCGACCAACGCTGACTTACGGATACGAGGTATACTGTTCTACAACTAATAACAAGTTCGAAAAACTGCAAAGAATACAGAACAGATGCCTCAGACTAATACTAGACAAAGAATGGGGAACAAGAATAACGGAACTGCATCGGGAATCGAGAATGCCAACTATTAGGGAGTACATAACCAAAAACTCCGACAAATTTTATAGAAAATTACCGGAATCAATTAAAAACATAACAACATACAGAGCAGCAGACAACCCTAATAGGAAGCATGGCTTGATGCATGAGGGTCTTCCGTTATTTCAAGAACCCCTTCTTGAACAAACTTAACATACGGGACTCCATTACCAACAACAACATACAAAGACTGTAGATGCCGCCCACGCGATTCGTCTGGTTGAGGGGAAGGTAGAGCTTAGCTCTCCCACCGGTCGAGCGGAGGGATCTCGATGGCGGCATCTGCATCCTGACAACACTAATCCCACAAAACAAGACACCGACAGACATGGTTTTTTACTACTTTTCCATGACATAATCTACAATAGACAAACAAATACACAACAAAAACTAAAAACTTGTCAATTTGGCACAACATAACAAACAAAAATCGCCTTATAATGCTCGTAAGTAAGGAGAGGGCGTACCAAGGGAACTAACGTGTTCGGTATATATATCTACTTGGCTGTAATTAATTATTTTAATTATATATGTACTTATATGCACCAAAATTTGTAAATATGTTTTATAATTTAATAAAAGATTTTAAACTGAACTGGGACGTATTACGTACAATATATTTTTTTTAAACGGGCATTGTTGTACCATAAACTTCATATTATTCAGTTTACATTTTTATAACAAGAACTCTTTATTAACAAATTTTAAATTTTTTTTTAACAAACCTTGCTTGGGTGGCTGCCTTATCAATTTCATCTGGTATAATTTTATCTTCCATTCATTCACAATCAAATGCATCATTTTAAATATCCATTTTATAATAAATTTCACGTTTTCAACTAAACGTCAAAATATGTCAAGTTATTTTATAGTTTTAAATATATACAAAACTCGGTTACGATAGAAACCAATTAACCGCTATCTTAGACTATTTTATTGTCTCTTGCATTAAAGATAGGCCGGAAAGTAAATAAAAATGAGATTTTCTGACCTAAAAATAAACCGGAAAGTATTAATTTCTGGCCGGTTTTAAAAACAAAGATGAAATATTTACCACATGTTATTAGTCATAACTATAAGTCCTTTGAATACCGTTTCAACATTCAGTACATTAAAAAGGGACAGATATACAAAAAACAGTCTGAACTAATGTATGAATATCATAGTGACGGACCACATGATTATTTGACAGATTATTTTATAATTCTGTCACGTAAGTGAAGTAAAGTTTAGCATTTTATATTAATAATACTAATCAGTAATGAGTACTGTATTGTAGTCTAAAGTACCGTCACATAGTTGCAGTATATTCCTCTATGCTTTTAAAGTTGTTGGCTACATAAACAGAGTTTTTACGAATAGTCGAGGAAATAAACTAAAACCTCCGAATTTTGTAACGTAAGATGGATCGGAATGCGTTATTTGCATTGGATTCGTTAAAGTATCAGGAAATTTGTCGCTATATTTCATAATGTAAAAATGGTAAATTGCATTTCTGCATTCGAAAAGTGCATTCCGAACAGACAATAAAGAGAAAACTTATAATTCGGTAAGTATTGCTGAAAATGGGTTCAATTTATAAACTCGGGGTTTTTGGGGTCGCTGTACACGAATATCACGATTCCGAAAGTCTTCGCGGCACTTGGTGCCTAGGGTATTTACCTCTTTCTCCTAGGGTTTAATGTAAATTCTGTACGAAATCAGTGCACACCTGGTACTCGGTGGTTTTTTTGAGTCGCTAAATACGCTTATAATAATGACGATGGTCTTCGAAACACCAGGTGTTTAAGATGGACCTCGTCTCCAGGAATATTATGCAAATTCGATACAAAAATAGTGTGCACTCGGTTTTTGTGGAGGTTTTTGAGTTCGCTAACCACGAATATCATATAATGATTTTGCTATGTTATTCGCATACAAATTTATGAATCCGGGCGTGTGCATAGAAGTATAACTTCTGCCGGCAGTCCCACTGACTGCCACACTATTTTTTCTTATGTTTTAATTATTTCCTTTGGCTAATTATTTTTATACTTTTCTTTTTATTTAATTTTAAATATTAAATTTAATATTATTATGATTATTTTTAAATTTAATTTAGGTTGTAATTTAATTTTGTTCCAATTGTTCTTTTTATGATTAAATCTGTCAGAATGTTTGTATAAAGTGAGATTATGTTGTTTTCCGGTAATTTCGTTTATTAATAAATTCACAAAATGTAAAGGAATCCTGAAATCGTTATTTGAATCGTAGGCTGCTTCCACCCCATGATTTACATTTGATTATTACATCAACAGTTAAAATACCACAACAAAGAATTCTGTTCGTGTTGAATTGACTTAGCCGATACTTGGTGTAGATCCATAATATAAAATATTAAATAAATGAAACAATCACTTAAAAAATCTACACTATTGTATTAAACTAACATAACATTTATGTTAGTTTAATAATTTAATAGTGTAAATTTTTAAGTGATTGTTTCATTTATTATATTTCTTTTCGTGTTGCAAATATTTTCAGTGTTTACACACATTTTTTATTTTGGGCCGGTTTTTGTGTTCACCTGATGTGTTTATATATTGAACTTTACTTTAGGTATATCAAATATTGAACAGACTACTTTAAAATAAACTTAAACCTCATCACAAACGACATTTCTGACGACTTTTACAATATAAGAACAGCAACAGGAGTGTTGTTTGTTTTCTTCGATATGTTCTTTTCTCGAGGATCGTTGTTTTATAAGATTGACCATAGATGCTAGAGATCGATTTTGTTTATTTACTGTTTGTAATTGATTAAAATGGCGAGGTAGGCGAAGTAACAATTTTCTTTCTATTTTACACATATTTTTAAAGCATTTTGATTGTTTGCAACAAAAATCTTCGTCTGGTTCATGGCTTTGTGCCCAGATTTGTCTCATCACATTTTGTATTTCTTGCGATGGTTAAACGGATCATAAATGAACTAATTATATCAGACTACGATGGTTTTACCCAATTCTGGCTGGTGGCCATAAAAAGTCAGTTTAAAAAAAAACTAACATTCATTGTTTTTCCCTTATAGTATTTATCCAACGATAATGCCAAAATTGGTTTGCAATGGCCTGCGATCGCGTTTTGGCGACCATTTGAAATGGGTGTTCAAGATCCATCATCGTCGCAATTATTAATAGATGACAATTATATTAATGACATTCTCGAATTAAAACACAAAGATTTACTTTACACGTTCACTATCAACGAGTTGTTTTAAATTGTTTGAAAAAAGGAAATGCTGGAATGACTGGCAATGCGATTGTTTCGAGAATTCATGAATTAACACGAATCGGGTACACGACGATATATAAAATTGTTAAATTAGAAACTGTTACGGATCATTCTTTAAAACAAAAGCAACCAAATAAAAAATTGGGTAGGGTTGACACTGCAGCAAAGGGCGTTATTCAACGAACAGTTTATAACTTTTACAAAGAAAATAGAGTGTCTACTTTTTTATTTATTTATTTATTTATTTATTTATTTACTTATTTATTTATTTATTTATTTAAATTTATTTACTTTAGAAATGATTCCTGAAAAATTGAGAGATTTTCCTATAATTATGCAAGTTTGGAAACACTGCGCGAGGTTTTGTTAAGTTGTGGGTTTAAATATAAGAAACTAGATAATCGGATGATAATAATGGAATCTAACCGTATCATTAAACTTAGACAAGAGTATTTGTGCAAAATAAAAGAATATGGCAACTCAAACAAAAATATAATTTATTTAAACGAAACCTTGTTGTCAAGTACGACTGGGTTGACAACACAAACAATAATTGTGCTTTAAATGCACCGTGTTCTAGAGGACTACGTGTTATTATTCTTCATGCCGGAAGCAAAGAAGGTTTGGAACTTATGCGTTGCTATTGTCGGCCAAAAATATAACAAAGACTTTTGCCGATTATAACGAAGATATAACAGCCGATTTATTTGAAAAGTGGTTTATCGGAACAGCTCTTGCCTAACATATCGCGGAATTCAGTAATTGTTATGGACATTGTTATGGACATCATCGTATCATTTCCGCATATTTAACAAAATACCTAATAATAACACGAAAAAGAATCAAATTTTAAGATTTATGGCAATCGAAAATATCACTGTTCCTAAAAAGGTTCCAGTAAAGAAGGAATTAATCAGAATAATCAAAAGTCAGAATTTTAAAAATGAATACGTCATTGACACCATTTGCAGCAGACACGGTCATACCCTTTTGCGTTTACCTTTATACTACAGTATTTTTAGTCCAATCGAAATGGTTTGGAGTACTGTAAAAAAATCGTTTACAAAAATATAATCAGTCAACAACCTTAAGCGCAGTTGTCCTTGATAATACTTTTTCGACAGGTAATTAGTGGCATTAAAAGCGATGTATGGCAAAATTGCGAAGCTCATGTTATAAAAATAGAAAAGGAATATTCTGTTGTACCACTAATAGCACCATTAGTTATTCAATCTGGTACCGATTCTATTTCAGAATTCTTGT
Source organism: Altica lythri (assembly GCA_964028335.1). Taxonomy (NCBI): domain Eukaryota; kingdom Metazoa; phylum Arthropoda; class Insecta; order Coleoptera; family Chrysomelidae; genus Altica; species Altica lythri. Next base: position 2,414,465 of record OZ034806.1, on the reverse strand, counting down.
TAGTCATTCTAACCAATTTCCTTTAAAACTATCGTGATTATCTTAAAAATTTGTTTTTATAAAGAGAACTAATTTTAGATTCTTAGTAACATACCCAACCCTTTCTTTTCCAGGCAAGGAATGCTCATAGGTACCTCCTCGTGGTCCTTGCTGGACAGACTATCTTTTAAGATTGTCTGACAAAATAAGTATTATTGCAGACAATTGTTATAAAAATATTATGAGTTATGTGCCATTTGAATAATGTCAAATGTTCTTATTAGAAACGAAAATTAACAAGTTTTAATTTGAAAGAATTATTTTGTTATTTGACAATTTTTAAATTGATACAAAATCTACAAATATACAACAACCGTTTTTCTTTTGAAATTTAAAACAAAAATTAATAAAAATTTCTTTAATTCCACGCCAATGTTCGGTATTGTTCTCAAAAAAATTAAAATTCCTACAAAGAACGAAGGATGTTAAATTGACTTTGGAAAGAGTATACCACCATCTTGTAATGTCACGAACTTTGTTATCAGAATCGTGAATAATGTGTCTCGATTAGATTTATGATCAAATTTTACAGTTTGTGTACGAAATCTTTACGTGAAAATGATTCGTAATAATTCTAGGCTTTGCTTAATACTAAACAAAAAAGTAAACAACATTTAGTAATATACCTAATAATCTAAGACACAAGTCTAAAATAACATATACATTGAACATAAATTCTTAAATTTACAGATTATTCCATCACGACGTTTCATAAAACTACTCATTCATTGTTTTAAATCCTCTGAAGTCTTGCTTAGTCTTTATTTTGATTTTTACAGTATATTTTTAAACTGAGAATTTCACAAGATGCCAAATTAAAACCGACATCTCATTAAAATACAATTTATATAAGAACGGATGGTGGAACAAGAACTATAAGTAAATCATAAAAGAGTTATATTGGCCTAACATAATTGGACGAAGACGGGAATGAAATGTGATAATACCGAAAAGTATTATATCCTGTGAAAATATTCTGAGAGGACTGAGATAGGGACCGTCCCAAATATGCCGTAACTTCAAACAATCTACACAATTAACTGCTTAATATGACAGTAAGCTGTTCTTCATTAATAAAAAATATTGAACCTATAAGAATAATGAAACAAGACAGTATGTAAAATGTAATTTAAAATCTTAATAAGCGAACTTTAATAAAGTATATTAAAATTATTTATCTCTAAAAGTAACGAAATTTTTTTACAGTGTTGTTAATTTATTTAAATTGAAATTACATTTGCTCTTCTTTGTTTGCTAATACAGCAGTTCTCAAACTCTCATACTTAACGCCTCTCCATTTTATTTCAAACAATTTTTTGGTCCTTCGTCCAGAAACAATACTATTAATTACTTCAAAATCGTCCGGAAAATGGCATTTTCCGGCCTAGGCCGGCAAAGTAGCTTTTAGATTATCTAAAGAGATGGCGCTATGAGTTTAAATTTTAAGTCATCAAAAATACATAATGAATAATACAAATTTTAATTAAATTTATTTAAAAACTGCGTATAATATACTAAACTTACCTATAACTTTTTCTAAAGATAAGCAGGATTCAAATTTACATTTAATTTCTCACAACTTGTATTTTAAAATTTGACATTTATGTCAATTTATGAAAATAGTTCATTCTCTCATCTTTATATAAACATCTAATCTTGTATGTCACAAAGTAAAAAGTTTTTGAACTTGTTGTGTTTGCAACATATGTTAATTAAAACACTAATAACTGCTGAAGCTAAACACGTATATTAAGTATTAAACAAGTTATTACACAATACACAACAACACAACTATAATATTTAACATCCAATGTGGCGCTTATATCTGTCGGCTGTCTTCTAGTCAGTGGTCTTAGTTCAGGTAGCACAATCAGTCAAGTCTTGAACATAACAGAACTTTTGAAAATATTAAAAATTAGTCGGACCAAAAAATAGTGTGTGTTACACGTTCGGAAAATGTTTTGCAAGTGCTCGTATTGTTTCGCCTCGGTGCTACGCACCTCGGCTACACAACTTTACTCGCTCTTGCAAAATGTCATTTTCCGTCCTTGTGTCACAAATAACTATTGCGCACCGCTTTGTATTGCTAGAAAAAAATAGTCAACACGGGAAATTAAAATTAGACTAGGCCACACTGTATATCCTGCAGGTATAGTCATATAAGCTTGCCGCGGCGAATGTTCATGTTTCGCGAAAGATGTCGAACGACATCAAATTGTCTCGATGCAAGATGCGCGGCTATAAATAAAATAAAGAAGCGCGTTTACAGGCGTAGCCTTTTGTTTTAAGACAGTTGTAAAACAATAAGTTAAAGTTAAACGAGAAATGTTCAAGTGTAGTTATCTACCGCTGAATAATTTGACGCTGTAAATATGGATACATTTCAAATTAGAGCCAAACGAAAACGAGGAACAACCTCGAGTATAGAACCCGAAAATATGACCAAGCTTACCTAAATTTAGGGCTTACAAGCATTAAAATTAGTGGAAAAGAAAAACCGCAATACGTTATTTGTTTAAAAGTATTAGCTCCTGATAGCTTAGAACCCAATAAATTGAAGAAGCGCACCTAGAAACATTGCACAAGGAATATATCAGTAAACAGCGTGAATATTTTGAAGCAAAACTCAGATCATTATAAAGACAAATTTTCAGAAAACGCTCGCAGTGAACGGGAAAGCTTTGTTAGCATCATACAAAGTGGCTAACAAAATAACAAAATGTAAAACAACACACACTATAGCAGAACAAATAATTCTACCCGCTACCAAATACATTGTAGAAACATTTTTTGGTGCAAGCTATGCTAAACAACTTAACAATGTTCGTTTGTCAAATGATACAATCTCTCGAAGAAATTTGAATATATCGCAAGCAGATTGAATCTCAGTTAACTGGAAATTAATTTGCTATCCAACTTGATGAAGCAACTGACTCCATTACTGAATACATTTAATTTTTTACATCAAATTCAGTAAGAGTATCACAATATGTGAAGAATTACTGTTTTGCATACTGAAGCCAACGAACTATTCAGGATTACAAATTTGTAAAGGAAAAATTGTGTTGGGATTTGCACTGATGGAGCCCAAGCCATGTCTATTTGCAAGCGCTTGCGAAGAAAGAATCCTCAGATATTATTTGGACACATTGGATGATTAATCGGAAAACTTAAGCGTCTCTAAGCCCTGGTCTAAATATTTTGGAAGTAATTATTAAAGTAGTTAACTACACAAAAGCTAGACCATTAAAATCAAGGATTTTCTATGCACATTGTACAGATGTGGGAGCTGAACATAAATTTTTGTTGTTTTATTGTTCATCCAGATGGTTATCACGTGGTAAGGTTGTCAAGGGTATCTACGAACTGAGAAGTGAAATACCGGTATATTTTTAAAGAAAAAAGGTCCTAACCGTTCGGCAGAATTCTGCGACAAGTTATTTTTAATGAAGCTTTTTTATTTGTTAGATATTTTTGAAAAACTTTAAACCATTAAATTTCAACTTCATGAAAAAACTTGAATTTATTTGATTTGAGTGAAAAGATTGAATCGTGTGTAAAAAATGCATTCAAGGAAAAAAAGTTAAAAGAAAACTGGTTTTAGAAGTTTCCCACATTGTGTATCCATGACTTCCACTAGAAAAGGATCATAAAATTGTAATGTTAAAAACTCTGTAGGGCCATTTAGAAAACCTGAGTACGAACTTCCGTTGATTCTTAGTACCAAATCTTTAACAAATCTCTAGATCGAAATTTCAAATGACTTCTCATTAATAAAAGACAAAGCGATATGGATTTTGTTAGTTTTCCCCACGTCCTATCTTTGAAAAACATGATTTTCTGCTGTTGCTTCGTTAAAATATAATTATCGAAATAAGCTTTAATGAACCTAGATTCGCCATTTTCAATGTGGAACCCAACTTACCGAGATTAAGTGCCACAAAGCAGGCGCATGTCAGCCATTAGTCCTTGCAATCTAAAAATATTTTAAACTTGTTAGGCTTAGAATAAGTAATATTTATTTTGACAATATACTTTCTCTTGGAGTAGAAACCTTATGATCTCAGGGCAATAGTGATCTTGGTGTAACTGCTTCTTAAAATTGTTCGGTAGCAATGTCTAGGTCCATCGTGTGTATTATCGTCTTTTTAATCATTAACAAACTGTGCGTAAGGTTCGCATGATTCCCTTCACGGTCAGTTTTACGAGGATTATGATAAGTTTCAGAAGCGTTTTGCTTGTTATTTCAAAGCAAATGTGTCGATGATCGGTGGTCGCTATCGATTCTTTGAAGTTTACGTTATAAGGTATTAAAAAAATATATATTGTTACTAATACATCCGTTTGAGAAGGGGGTTACTTTTTAGCATATAAACAATTAAAATATCTTCCAGTTTTATTCCACAAACTTCTTAGTAGGCTTGCTGTAAAGCTGGTGCAACAACATACATTTTTTAGAGCTGAAAATTGTATTGATTATAAAAGATTTAAATTTTATGATCCAATTTTACATTGCATATACAAAGAATGTTATAATTCGTTGACCGGATGGTAGGAAAGATACGAAAAAGTGGAGGGGAGAACTACTCGACCTCAGTTAGTTTTGAGAACGGTACCTCAGATTGAAGCGTGCTGAAAGATTTTGCAATATTTCTGCTTCTGTGGCACGTAAAACCGACATTTTTTAACTGAGATACCAGGCTGAGGTATACGCCTTACTAAAGGCTGCCGACCACGCCCGAGGCCGTGGCTGGAGAGGGGAGAGGATACCTTTCTTCTCAGACAGCCAGGCTGCACTGCTGGCCTTAAAACAATTTCGGGTTAGTTCCAAGCTGATCTGGGAGTGCATACAAAACCTCAATGAATTGGCTAGACAAAACAGTGTCTTCTTGGAGTGGATACCAGGGCATAAAAGTTTTGAAGGAAATTAAACCGCGGATCTTCTGGTCAAGAAGGGAGCGAATACACGATTTACTGGTCCAGAACCTGTATTGGGACTGCCTAGAGCCTGGGTAAGGACCAAAGTCAGGAACTGGGTCTGGGAAGAGTCGACCAAACACTGGAGTAACACTGTAGGGCTGAGGCACTCGAAGCTGATGCTCAAAGGCTACTCCAAAAAACTCACGTCTGATATACTGGATCTTGGCAGGAGTCAGATCAGAGTACTAGTGGGCCTGCTCACCGGGCATGGACCATTCAGACTACACCTTCGGAGGATGGGGATTCTGACACAGGAACCCACCTTGTGCCGACTGTGTGACATGGACGATGAGACGGCAACTCACATTCTATTCGAGTATGAGGCCTTGGACTATAAACGGTTCCTCATCTTCGGTGACACGAATCCTGAATCCTATCACCACCTTGAGGAGCTGGTCACGGGACTCAAATCTCTTATAAAGGGAACTGCCCTGTGGCAACAGTAACTCGAGGAATTTAGGACACCTGGATTCTAGCCTATCTGAGGATCAGCGGGATGCTGATTTTCCGCTGAACAAACTAGAGTCCTGCAAGCACGGGGCATGTAAGGACTCTTGGTGCCGAACCTGGTCACAATATTCCCACAGGAAGCAGTGCTCAAACATGGGGCTCCATAGGTGAGACTATGCCAGGTTACTTAGATTAGATTAGAACTGAGATAAATCGAAGAATCGAAGAAATAATGATAAACGTCAGGAAATCCCGGAAAATTCATGTAAGTAAATCTTTTAATAAATGAAGATCCTACGATACATATTTTTATGAACTAATAAAAGATGAAATTAACCCTTACCAAAGGATTAAATTGATTTGATGACTGTTTTTTTGAGACCTATTAAAACAATTTTGATTTATTGTTTATTTTAATGACTACTAAAGAGTCAATAGCGTAGATTAGTTACATACGAAACATCATATTATTTTAATTGATCAATAAGTATACTGTGGCCCCTTTCCAAGTAACACGCCCTCCAAGGAAGGCGCGACCCACAGTTTGAGAACCGCTGTGTTAATATAAACTGACCGGTAAAATTATCGCACCCCTTTAAACACGGCGATTTCCAGCTATTTTATGTTTCAAAGAGATCAACCATTGTATAGAATAGAAGGATTATCTACCAAATCCAAAACTAGGCTATGGATTATTTACACGCCATTGCAATATGCAGGGCCCGCTTCAATAAGCGAGACACCTAGCTTACAGATTAACTATAAGTTACAAAAATTTTATCTAAATAAAAATAGTAATATTTTAAATATTATTTATTCACATTCATAGATTTTTTTGTGATTGCAGTATTTTTCGAGATATGACGTCATCCACATTTTTTTAATGGAACAACCTATATTTATATATTTTTTTAATGTAGCTAGAATTCTGTTGAATTCATTCATACCGGTTTTCTGGTTCTTTGTCTTAGTTTTTAAGGGAAAAAATAAAATTCAAAAAATTGATATTTGTAAACTATATATATTCATATAAAGTACACCTACCTAATTATCGTAGTAGGCAAAAAAATATTTTGCGTTATGAGAAATATTAAAAATTTAAAATGCTTTAATTAGAGTATTTGCTATTACTATTTTAGCTTTTCAACAAAAATTCATTAATTTATTTTGAATAAACTCTTTTCTATGTATAATAATACGGACCTGTTTCTTATTTACTATTTGTATTTTTAATATAAATAAATTTTAAAATATGTACCCAATTAACTAAAGTTAATATAAAAAGCTATAAGGTGAAACCAACTCAATTTTAATAGTACATTACGCAACGAGTGCGGAAAGCAGGTGATCCCATCACGAGTGCCTTTGTCGCGTGAGCACGAGTGATGGGATTACCTACGCACCGCACGAGTTCCGTATTCTATTTTTCATCACTCCGTGAGTAAAGCTCTTGAATCGGTCTAAAATAAAAGGAAAGAAGATAATAAAAGTAGTATTAGGTCTGATCCGCCTGCACCGCGAAGGCGCTGAAGGAGGGTTGTGGGAGGCGGATCCCCCCCATTAAAACAAAAATTTTTAGAGTTAAGAAATTATAACATTTTTATTAAAAAAAAACACTTTTTTACTACAAAATTATGTACAGTTATGAATCTTTGTTAAATACGTTAAATTTAATATTTGAATAGTTGCTTAATTCTATAGACATATTTTTTTTATTCAACTTAAGTATATTAGATAATAATTGAGAATCAACAAAATCTTTATTTAGTAATGAAACGTTTGATTGATTATATCGTGATGCATTTACTATCGCGTTATTAGATGCAAAACTATTAGAAAATTCATCCTCAATTTCTCTTAATTCACTTTCTATCTCATTTATTTTTTATTGGGAAACGCTTATCAACTCTGTTTCAATCATTCATTCGAAAGCAGAGCTTTCCGCACGGAGTGATAAAAAGTTTTATATTTCGTAACGTTGAAGGAAGCATTGCTTTCCGCACGGTCCTGCATGGTCGAAAGCAGTGCTTTTCGCACGGAGTAATGAAATAGTACATTACGTAACGAGTGCGGAAAGCAGGTGATCCGATCACGAGTGCGTTTGTTGCGTGAGCCGAAGGCGAACGCGATAAAAAGCACGAGTGATGAGATTACCTGCGCACCGCATGAGTTGCGTATTCTATTTTTCATCACTCCGTGAGGAAAGCTCTTGAATTTGTCTAAAATAAAAGGAAAGATGATAATAAAAGTAGTATTAGGTCTGATCCGCCTGCACCGCGAAGGCGCTGAAGAAAGGTTGTGGGAGGCGGATCCCCCCCATTCAAACAAAAATTTTTAGAGTTAAGAAATTATAACATTTTTATTTAAAAAAAAAAACAATTTTTTATTACAAAATTATGTATAGTTATGAATCTTTGATAAATACGTTAAATGTAATATTACTTAATATTAATTCTATAGACATATTTTTTTTTATTCAACTTAAGTACATTAGATAATAATTGAGAATCAACAAAATCTTTATTTAGTAATGAAACGTTTGATTGACTATATCGTGGTGCATTTACTACGGCGTTATCAGATACAAAACTATTAGAAAATTCATCCTCAATTTTTAATTCACGTTCTATCTCAATTATTTTTAAATGGGAGACACTTATCAACTCTGTTTCGGTCATTCATTGCTTTCCGCACGGTCCTGCATGGTCGAAATAAGTGCTTTCCGCACGGAGTGATAAAAAGTTTTATATTTCGTAACGTTGAAGGAAGCATTGCTTTCCGCACGGTCCTGCATGGTCGAAAGCAGTGCTTTCCGCACGGAGTGATGCAATAGTTATTTCCGTACTATACGGGAATGGTCCATAAAACGTTTATAAGCAACTTCATATTTTTATCTTGGATTTATTTGGCAATAAATTTAAAACCATTTAGTAACTCTGGAGGCGTTTTGCAAGTCTGGACATTATTGTCACTGCCCATTTTAAATATAATTTAAAATATTTTAAGCAATATGTAACTAACCAAACTGACACTTTTGTGACACTAATAAACAATGATAAACAAATAATGTCAACGAAACGGTTTCATAGAAAATAGGATTATATCTATAAATAGTTTTGCATAATATTGTAACGGGATAACCGTAAAGGAAGGGACCTTAATTTGAAAGATTGTTGTTGACAGTTGATTTTTAGAAGTGTGTAAAAAAATCAACTGACCATTTTAAATAATGTTTCTAGAAAATTCTAGAAACTTCTAAACACACTGACTAGATTAAATAATGTTGTATATAAGGGGATGCATGGGCAGTTAACGTCAGTTCGAGTCAAGTGTTCAGAAGAGTTCATTGTATTGTCAAGTAGTTAGACATTATCCAGCAGAGTTCAGTGTATCTTAACAATTTTGTAAATAAATTGTGTAAAAAGCCCCCATACGTGTTTCAAATTGGTGTCAGGTGTGGGGTGAAGATACAAGAATGCCTGGAAAAAAGATAAATGAACTATTGGTGGCTGAGCTCAAAAGAGAGCTTGAAGAATTAGAGTTGGAAACTACTGGAAGCAAATCCGTATTGTTGAGAAGGCTCCGTGAGTACTACGTAAATAATAATTTGGACCCTGACGCTGTGGAGTTCGAAGACCCAGTTCAAAAAGCAAATTCTGAACTAACTCAACAACTTTCCCGGTTGCAAGAAGAACAAGCTCAACAACTTTCCCGGCTGCAAGAGGAGCTATCAGGACGCATGACGAGCCAGCAAGAGGAGCTATCAAGTCAGATGAAAAGCCAGCGCGAAGACATGTCCCAGCTGTCCCAACGAATGACGAGCCAACAAGAAGAACAAACTCAACAACTTTCCCAGTTGTCCAGTCAGATAAGCAGCCAGCGCGAAGATATGTCCCAGCTGAAAGAGGAGCTATCAGGACGAATGACGAGCCAGCAAGAGGAGCTATCCAGTCAGATGAGAAGCCAGCGCGAAGATATGTCCCAGCTGAAAGAGGAGCTATCAGGACGAATGACGAACCAACAAGAGGAGCTATCAGGACGAATGACGAACCAACAAGAGGAGCTATCCAGTCAGATAAGAAGCCAGCGCGAAGAGGTGTCCCAGCTATCACAACGGATGTCTACCCTACCAGAAGAGTTATCCAGTTCCTTCTCCCAGCAAATATCACACCTTCGTGACGAGCAAAATCAGCAAGTTGCCAACTTGAATCAGCAGGTAGACAACTTGAATCAGCAAGTGGACAACATGAATCAGCAAGTGACCAACATGCGAGACGAGCAAAATCAACAAGTCGCCAACTTGCGAGACGAGCAAAAACAGATCAACCAGCAAATGCAGTCCGAGATAAGGAAGCTTCAACAAGAACAGGAAGCTAGCCGCCGAAACCAAACCATCCACCACGGCGACGGAGATGCAAGAAGGATGGAAACCTGCCACGCAGACGTCGAACGACAAAGAAGCGAGGAGACGACCCATGTACGAACGACGATGAAACCCCCGACCTTCGACGGGAAGACTTCCTGGCCAAATTACCTGAAACAATTCGACGCAGCGGCCAGAGCAAATGGATGGTCATCCCAGGAGAAAGCATTGTCCCTAACCGTAGCTCTGCGAGGCGAAGCTTTAGACGTCTTGCAATCATTGACACCGGATGAAGCTGACAACTTCGAGTTATTGGTCAATCGTCTAGAGATGCGTTATGGTCAAACTCATTTACAACCGGTGTACCGAATGCAGTTAAAGAGCCGAAAACAGAAAAATGGAGAAACTATCCAGGAATTTGAAGCGGATGTAGCAAGAATGGTACGGCTTGCGTATTCAAAGGCAGCGGAGGATTTCCTGGAGTGCCTAGCAGTCCAAACCTTCACCGATGGTCTTCGAGACGTCGAGTTGCAGCGCGCTGTACGGTTGGCGCGGCCGAAGACTCTTGTGGACGCCTTGACCATTGCCCTGGAGTTTGAGGCAGCGACGGAGGCCTCACGTGGAGTTGCTCGACTAAGGGAAATCACCGGTAACTACGACCATGCCGTTCATTCCATTAGCGACGTTGAAGCGGTAGTAGAGAGATTAATGAAGTTATCTCCAAAAAGAAGGCGCCCAGTGAGATGCTGGAACTGCGGAGAACTAGGCCATATAAGAAATACGTGCCCCCAAAAAGAAAAATCTTCTGCTGAAGTACCCCAGCAGCAGGAAAACTAGAACGGGTCGACTCCTGGAGGGCGAAATCGACCCCAAACATTCCCGAAGCCCCTCACACCATTAAATTGGCAACTCTGCGACATCACGTGGACAGCTTATATGTGGATGGCCTCATTGATGGGAAGATCTTTAGCATGCTGGTAGACACTGGAGCTACAAAAACTATCGTTCGACCATCCATCATTATGCGAAAGAAGATGTGGCCTACCAGTTGGAGACTGCGTACCGCTACCGGAGATTCTGCTAGAGTCTACGGTGAGATACAGGTGACGCTACAGTTTGGTTCAACCTCTCTTGTTCACTCAGTCCTGGTGGCTGACGTTGATGAAGATATTGTTCTGGGCATGGATGTTATGCTCCACTGTGGTTTTCATTTGGATCTTCGCCAACGTATCCTTCGTACTGGTAATGAAGAAATATTCCTGCACCGAAAACAAGTTGACAATGCCTCGATTAAGCTAATCGATGATATCGAACTTCCGGCAAGCTGCGAATGTGTCGTGACAGCGTGGTTGGATGGACTGGAGCCAGATGGTGCCCCAGCCATGATGGAGCCGAAGAACCATGACCATGAATTGGGAAAAGGACTCCTTGTGGTAAGACTCTTGTTAGATCCGCCAAAGAGGTACCCATCCGAGTTATCAACTTGAACGATCATCCAGTTCTTCTCCGAAAGGACACGGAAATGGGAAGTTTAGAACCAGTAATGGCCATAATTCACAAGATAAATGTTACGGAAACAGATGAGACCAACGAAATTGAACAATTAATGACAAAATTAGACCCCTCTTTGTCAAAATTAGAAAAGAAACAGGTAAGAGATCTACTTTACCGTTATAAACCTGTATTTGGTTCTAAAAGTAAACTAGGAAGAACTGATGTTGTACAACATAGAATTGACACTGGTGATGCACGTCCGATTCGACAGGTACCCCGAAGGATGCCTCAAGTTAAAAAGGAAGAAGCAGACAGAGCCCTTAAAGAAATGATTCAAAATGGCATAGTCGAACCATCCAGTAGTCCGTGGGCTTCTCCTGTGGTATTAGTGAGAAAGAAAGACGGATCAATGCGGTTTTGTGTCGACTATCGAAAGCTAAATGATGTCACTAAGAAGGACAGTTATCCTCTGCCAAGGATTGATGATGCCCTCGACGCTTTGGCGGGTTCTACTCAAAAGCGGATACTGGCAAGTTAAAATGAATCCTGCAGACAAAGAAAAGACTGCCTTTACCAGTGGATCAGGGTTATGGCAATTCACGGTCCTTCCATTTGGCCTCTGTAATGCTCCTGCGACGTTTGAACGACTAATGGAGAACATCCTGCGGGGTTTGTCATGGGAAACTTGTCTAGTTTATCTAGACGACATCATCATAATGGGTAAGACCTTTAAGGAACATTTATCTAACCTAGAAGAAGTTTTTAAAAGATTACAGAACGCTAATCTAACATTGAATGTTAAGAAATGCCACTTGTTCCAGAGACAGGTCAACTATTTAGGACATAACGTAAGCAAGGATGGCGTTGCTGTTGACCCCGCTAAGATACAAGCCGTTCAGGAATGGCCAATCCCAATCGACAAACATCAGCTCCGGAGTTTCTTGGGTCTTTGTTCCTATTACCGACGATATGTCAAGAATTTTGGAGACATCGCCAAACCCTTGACACGTTTGACAGAACAAGATAAGTCCTTCTGTTGGGATCAAGAATGTCAAGAGGCGTTTGAAATATTGAAGAAACAGCTTACGTCAGCACCTGTTCTTGCTTATCCACTTCCTGATGGTAAGCTTATTCTGGACACCGACGCCAGCAATGTGGGAATTGGAGCCGTCTTGTCACAGCTACAAGACGGTAAGGAAAGAGTGGTTGGTTACTTCAGCAAAACTTTATCGAAAGCTGAAAAGAACTACTGTGTAACTCGGCGGGAACTGTTAGCAGTTGTAAAATCCGTCGAACACTTTTATAAATATCTGTATGGCAGAAAATTCCTGATCAGAACAGACCATGCTAGTTTAAAGTGGCTACTTAGCTTTAGGAACCCAGAAGGACAGATAGCAAGATGGCTCGAAAAACTGCAGGAATATGATGTTGAAATCGAGCACAGACCTGGAACCAGACATCGTAATGCTGATGCACTTTCCAGAAGACCATGTCGACCTGATTGCCCCCATTGTACCCGTATGGAGCAGAACGAGGAAAAACTTGCCTTAGTTAAGGTTGTGCCAGAAGACGAGAGCTCTATGCTGGAGGAGCAACAAGAAAACGATCCCGTTCTGAGAAAGATTCGGGAGTGGAAGAGAATGGACCGTCGTCCGTTGTGGAGAGAGATATCCTCATCCTCTCCTGCTTTAAAAGCATACTGGTCCCAATGGAACTCTTTAATTTTGGACGGAGGGCTCGTTAAAAGACTTGTAGAAAATTCCGAGGGCACAGAAACAAGGAAACAAATAGTGGTCCCAAGAAATGCTGTACCGGAAATTTTAAAACAGATGCATAATGATAGTTCTGGAGGACATCTGGGTATCACGAAAACGCTGCAAAAGATCCGAGATAGATTTTACTGGGTAAATTGCACTAATGATGTTAAAGATTGGTGTCGTAAATGCACTACATGTGCTGCCAGTAACGGTCCGCACCGAAAACCGAAGGCGGAAATGCAGCAATACCTGGTTGGAAGTCCTTTTGAAAGAATCGCAGTAGATATATTGGGTCCACTTCCGCAGAGCGATGTAGGAAACAAGTACATCTTTGTTGTAATGGACTACTTCACTAAATGGGTTGAAGCCTATGCAGTTCCCAATCAGGAAGCCACCACTTTAGCAGATATATTGGTTGAAGAATTCGTAAGCCGATTTGGGGTACCACTAGAATTACACTCAGACCAAGGGAGAAATTTTGAGAGCAAGCTGTTTCAAGAAGTTTGCCAAAGATTAGGCATCCACAAAACGAGAACCACAGCGATGCATCCTCAGTCTGATGGAATGGTGGAACGAATGAACCGGACTATAACCAACTATCTGTCAAAAGTGGTGTCAGATTGTCAGAGGGATTGGGATCGACATATTCCACTATTTCTAATGGCAATTCGATCGGCCATCAACGAATCAACTGGCCAAACGCCTGCGAAGGTCCTGTTCGGTAGAGAAATGAGGCTACCATGTGACTTGGTGTTTGGTTGTAAACCTGGCGAAGAAATGGCCCGTGAACAATATGTCGCCGACCTTCAGAATCGAATGGAAAGTATACACAACCTGGTGCGTGGAAAACTACAATTATCTAGTGATCGGATGAAGAGGTACTATGACACACGGACAATGGAAAAGAGTTACCAAGTTGGAGATTTAGTCTGGCTCTATAACCCCCGACGGCGTCCCAAATTACAAAAGAACTGGGAAGGTCCTTACACCATCAAGAAGAAGATTAACGATGTCATTTATCGGATCGTGAAAATTCCCAGAGGAAAACCCGTCGTGGTCCATCATGATCGTTTGGCGCCTTACCAGGGAAACCACAGTGGAGATGCGCAGCAACTCCAAGAAGATGGTTTGGCTGACTCAGGGAGTGTGCGGGATTTCGATGTAGGAAATAACATTCCAGGAGGAATGAATCTAAGGAGGGGGCAGTGTAACGGGATAACCGTAAAGGAAGGGACCTTAATTTGAAAGATTGTTGTTAACAGTTGATTTTTAAAAAAATCAACTGACCATTTTAAATAATGTTTCTAGAAAATTCTAGAAACTTCTAAACACACTGACTAGATTAAATAATGTTGTATATAAGGGGATGCATGGGCAGTTAACGTCAGTTCGAGTCAAGTGTTCAGAAGAGTTCATTGTATTGTCAAGTAGTTAGACATTATCCAGCAGAGTTCAGTGTATCTTAACAATTTTGTAAATAAATTGTGTAAAAAGCCCCCATACGTGTTTCAATATATAAAACTTTCTTAATTTACGATTATATTTAATGCGATTTCAAAAAAAAATAGTATGTATATCTCGTAGTAAAAGCACATTCCCGGACTCCAATGTTTGTTGGCCGGGAATGTATCGCTTTTCCTACTAGATACACAATATACTATTTCCATCGACTTTACATTTATAACAATGTTAATGTATTAACTACTGTCTAAAATTGATCATTAATAAGCCATATTAACGAACAAGAGGAGATCTGTTAATGTCAATATTTTTGATCAGTCGCGTTTTTTTTTATCATGACATTTTATTAAATTTGCACGAACGAAGAAGCTTAAAGCCTACTTTATTAGTTAAATTAATCAAATTATGAATGCCAAGTTTTAATCATTCAATTTTAAAAAATGAACAGTGATAATAGTGATATAAGTTTAACTCCTCCTAAAATAAAAAAAGGCAAATGAAATGTTATTAAATTTATTGCCTGATAAAAGCAAATCGTTATACTGGGTGAGGAAAAAGTATGAAAACCCCTTTGTAACTCAAAAACCATGGGTCACAGAAAAAAACTTGCAAGATATAAAATTTATGATTTTTTCCAGAATTACTATCTCATAGCCAGGGAAAAATCATAAATTTTATTTCTTGCAATTTTTTTTCTGTGACATACAATTCGAGTTATTGCGATGGTCTAGGAATTTTTAGTATGACCTTGACCATGACCATCATGGTAAAATTTTTATAAATTGTCAAGGTCATATTTGGACGTAAAATTTCAAGTTCTTTCGATTCCCCTTGTCAAAAATACATTTTATATCTTGCAAGTTTTTTTCTGTGACCCATGGTTTTTTAGTTACAACGATGTTTCCATAATTTTTCCTCACCCGGTATAATAAAACATACGCATGGTGTAATACAAAAATTATTACTCATTATTGAGAATCGGCACTACTAGCTTATTTCTCATATCTTGCTGAAAAAGGCTTAATAGCCAGTTTATGGCCAAAATATTTGATGCTAAGAACAACTTTAAATATTAATACAAATGTCTATATCAGTAAATATAATAAGCTAATTATGTTTATTAAAAAGAAGAAAACTGGATATGTTTCAAAAAATCCAAAGTTTTTAACAAAGAACAAGTACATAAATTAATTTGTGATGCTCCCAATAAACAGTTTCTGGAATTAAAAGTAAACCAATAAGTAAGGCTTTAACAAAATTTTTAATATTTTTCTTATTATAATTTGCTATGATTTTGGGAATAGCGGGCGCATTAAGAAAAGATGAACTACTTAAATTAAAAACAGGCGATGTAAAATATGTAGATTCAAAAATTTTTATTACTGTAAAGGAGACAAAAACCCATACAAATAGAATATTTTCAATAGTTGACAACGAGGAGAATACACTAATTAATGACATTAAATACACACTCCCCATGAAGGCTTTTTATTTTTTTACAAAAATAACAAATGTTCTACTACCCCAATTGGGGTAAACACATTTTCAAAAATACCTTTCTAAATCAAATAATATAACGCCACCGTAAGGTGGCGTAGTTATTATCTTATATATTTAAACGAGAAATTCTTACTATATTAAGTACTATCAAGCCACCGTAATATATAATATATCTAATATAAAAAATCAATAAAAATCAATCACGCTACTGTGTACTGTAATGGGGAAGAAGACTATTGGCGGTATTTGACTGTTGTCGCATTTTGCAATTTTCCTCTTTGAAGTTTCGTTTGATAAACAGCGCACCGTCGGCATTTGTTTGCGTTAAGATCAATGCGTTACGAACCGACTTGAAAATCCGGACAGTAAATACACAATGTTGCCGGTATTTAAAAATTTCTTTAAGTATAAGTAATATATACAAAATTGATATCATTAGAAGTGAAAACTGTTTAAATATGAAGAACCTAGTTAATTAATTTAAGTATATATTTTGTAAGAATATTTTTATATTATCTTTCTAAGAGTCATTGACGAACAATTGAATAGTAAAGTAGAGAGAACATTTTCAAAATATATAAACTTAGGAATATTCGCAAATATATCTGACAACCTAGATTCGAAAGTCGGTTCCTTTGTTGGGGTTAAAGGGCGTGGTTATGTTTTCACATTAATATTAGTTAAACTATACCATTGGCGTTCCAAATAAGGTATTAAAATTAAATTAAAATTAAATTAAAATTAAATTAAAATTAAAAGTATATTTATAATAAAATTAAGAGTTAAATTTCAATAATTAAATTTCCTAAATTTTGAACTCTGCTCTGAGGTAAGAGTAGTACGGGCAATATAAAATTCATATTTAGAAGCATATATAAAAGTATTTAAATATTCTCGATAGCTTCTTTGTGGCATAATAATGTCTATTTATTTCTTTATTCGGGGATCTTTTTGCCACTAAAACAAACTTATAAAAAATATAAATCAATATTATGAAAATGACCCTTGCTTGTTGATCTTGATAGATATGTCAAATTTGTCAAGGGTCGTCTTTTAAAACTGAAAATGCCTAACAAAAATGAAAATAATTTGTTTAAAAATAATTCTTCTGAGCTTTCGACAACCAGATCGGTTGTCGTTTTCAAAGATAAAAATTTTTTTAGTCTTTACTCTTTATGTAGTTTAGATTTTTAAAATTTTGATTTGTTTTTTTGTTACTATAGATATATAGATTATTAACTCATTCTTTTTTTAAGGTGGTTATTCAAGATCTAGATAAATCCAAAGTAAAATTTGAAATACATTCATTTGGATTTAATAAAATGTGTGCTGTTTCTTTTAATTTTCTTTTTATAGAATTTTCTTCTTTACATAAAATTTTTGTTTCAGTCCATTTTATTTTGTGATTTAGAAAATTAAAAGCATGTTCACAAATTTTAGATTTATCTATATCTCCTTTTTTAAGATAATTTTTGTGTTCATTGAGGCGAACTTCAAGAGGTCTTCCTGATTCCCCAATGTAGACTTTGCCACAATCACATGGTATACTATATACACAATTTTTTGTTTTTTGATCTAAATTAACTGGTTTTGTTTTGGTTAAAAGTGATCTAATTGTATTATTTGTTTGAAAAATTGTCCTTATGTTAAAAGCATTACCAATTTTTTGAATTTTTTCAGAAATACCTTTTATACAGGGTGTCCCAGAATTAACTACGGAAACTTCGTATACGTATTCCTTGATGACAAATAAGTAGGGTCTTTCCTATAAGAAAAATTTTTTTAGAGACTCCTGTCAGAGTTATAACCCTTTAAAGAGGGGTGGTAAAATACTGTTTTAATTTAATATCTTCTGATTGGTCCAAGATAAAAAATTAAAAATTTGGGTGAACATCATTTTTATAAAGACGCATTTCTCCTGCCACTTTTCACCTGCCCTACCCCATTCTAAGGGTGCAAATCAAGGAACCCCTCTTAATATTTTTTTTGTAACTTTCTTAGCAATTAATATTTGCAATAACAAAAAATTATTTTAGGAAGTTTTGATTATTTAGAAACTTTTTTGTTCCTTGTCGTTTTTTGCGAAATCGTTTCGGTTTGGAGTAAAAAAATAAAATGTAGGACCATGTCAATTGAGTATTGTGTATCGCGATCAAGTAGCGCACATTTTATCATTTAAAGAGTTAAAGGGTTATAACTCTGACAGGAGTCTCTAAAAAAAATTTTTTTATAGGAAAGACCCTACTTATTTGTCATCAAGGAATACGTATACGAAGTTTCCGTAGTTAATTCTGGGACACCCTGTATATGGAATTTTTGTTGTTTTTAAATTTTGTGTATGGTCAATTTGGTTATCCAATCTCTGAGGGTTTTCAATTTTATTGAAAGTTGATTTAATTAATTTTTCGGGATACCCATTATTCATTAAAACTGTTTTTATTGTTTCTTTTTCGTCTTTAAAAGAAGCAATATTTGAACATACTATTTTAGCTCTGTCATATAAACTTTTTATAATTCCTTTTTTAACCGTCATACTGTGATTGGAATTAAAATTCAAATATCTGTTAGTATGTGTTTTTTTACGAAAAATGTTAGTATTAATTAATATATATATATTTTGAGATGGTATGAGTTACTATGCTATATTAAATAAGAATGTAAAATGAAAATCTTATGGAAAATAGAGAAAGGAAAATTTTCTTATTTCGGGTCAGAGCACAAATGCAGTAACATTAGGATCAATTATCATCATCTTCTTCATAATTCCTAAAAAAGGAAAAAGAAAATAGAATAAGAAAGAAAAAATACAAATTCATTTCAAAGATTTTTATTTAAAGATTCAAAATGGATTAATCTACATTATATATGAAATTGATAAATGGGAAAAGTAGATAATTAAGTTCGCCTCAATGAACACAAAAATTATCTTAAAAAAGGAGATATAGATAAATCTAAAATTTGTGAACATGCTTTTAATTTTCTAAATCACAAAATAAAATGGACTGAAACAAAAATTTTATGTAAAGAAGAAAATTCTATAAAAAGAAAATTAAAAGAAACAGCACACATTTTATTAAATCCAAATGAATGTATTTCAAATTTTACTTTGGATTTATCTAGATCTTGGATAACCACCTTAAAAAAAGAATGAGTTAATAATCTATATATCTATAGTTACAAAAAAACAAATCAAAATTTTAAAAATCTAAACTACATAAAGAGTAAAGACTAAAAAAATTTTTATCTTTGAAAACGACAACCGATCTGGTTGTCGAAAGCTCAGAAGAATTATTTTTAAACAAATTATTTTCATTTTTGTTAGGCATTTTCAGTTTTAAAAGACGACCCTTGACAAATTTGACATATCTATCAAGATCAACAAGCAAGGGTCATTTTCATAATATTGATTTATATTTTTTATAAGTTTGTTTTAGTGGCAAAAAGATCCCCGAATAAAGAAATAAATATATATAAAAGTCATTTACCTTAATTAAAATTTCTTATAAAAAGTTTAAATTTAATAAAAAAGAAAAATTTTGAATTATAGCATATATACTTATAAATTAAATACTGAGCAAGTTATATATGTTATAATATAGATATATATATATATATATATATATATATATATATATATTTTGAGATGGTATGAGTTACTATGCTATATTAAATAAGAATGTAAATTGAAAATCTTATGGAAAATAGAGAAAGGAAAATTTTCTTATTTCGGGTCAGAGCACAAATGCAGTAACATTAGGATCAATTATCATCATCTTCTTCATAATTCCTAAAAAAGGAAAAAGAAAATAGAATAAGAAAGAAAAAATACAAATTCATTTCAAAGATTTTTATTTAAAGATTCAAAATGGATTAATCTACATTATATAAAGTTTCAATAATTATGAAATTGATAAATGGGAAAAGTAGATAATTAAAAGCTTATGAAAATTGCCAATACATTAGTAATTAAACATTAATTTTTAAATGAATTAAGGGTATAATTAAATAAGAAAATTAAATTATAAAAATATCACAAATAATTAAAATAAATATTAAAACTTCTACTTACTTTTAAAATATACAAATTTATCAACCATATTCTAATTTATTAATAGTTCAAATGCCAAATGAAATATTCTGAAAAAGAGAAAATTATTAGTTTGTAGTGCTAGTAAATTTTATAAGAATAAAAAGAATAATCATTGTTTTAAATTGTAATATTGAATCAAGAATTAGATTTTGTTAGTAATTTTATTTAAATAAGGAATTAGTAGGCGATTAGGTGTTAAGGATGTATAGATTTAAGTTTGTTGAATTTGTCAGTTGTTTTTTTGTTGATTTGATAGAAACTCTCTTGTTTTCTGGTTCTTGAAATGGAAGTTGTATTAAAAAATTGCTCCGTAGAAATTTTGAGTTTTTTTTGAAAATATTGATAAAAGAAAGTATTAAATCAGTTTAAAGTATAAATATAATCACAAGGTAACCAGAGAAAGCAATTGGTAAGAGAAACTTATATTATTTTATGAAGAAATAGATATTTCAATTGGGGGTTGAGCAGTATATGGTATAACTGCATTCTAATTAAGTTAATGAAGATTAAACTAATATTTAACAAGAAAGAAAGTCATAATTACACTTACCAGAGGAAATAGCAGCAGTTTATTTTTTGGTTTGAAGGGGAATTGATTGTTTGATCTCTACAAAGTTTCCTGAAATCTTTGCTGTTCCGGGGAAGAAAGTAGATTGTCCTGAGAACTGAATCCTGGTTTTCCAGAAGAGGAGCGAAGCTTCGTACAAATGGTAACCACTTTTCACTCGTTACAATAAAGAGTTTTTATGTGTTTGATTTTTGTAATTTTAATGAACATTTTTATTTCACTGTTTTACATGTTTAACGAAATTAATATTATTCACTTTTTGATAAGTTTAATTTGAATTGTTTATTAACTCAAATCAGAATACTTCATTTCATATATTTGATGCATATTTGGGTTTATCAACGGTATCTTTGAAGTTTGACACATTTTGAATTAGTAAGGTTAGAAATTTATATACAATTCATGCCTAGAAAACATCATTGGTCTAGGATAGTGTGGTTTTACAGTCATTTTATTGAAATTTTTTTATATTAACTGATTTTGAATCTAATTTTGTTGAATATTAGGAACTCTGACCCTGACATAAGGGAATAGCCGGTAGCATATTTAAATAATCATATTGGAAAATAATTACATTAAGTTAATTCTTACCTATTCACTATTTATATTTAAAATTCAAAATTAATTCATGGTAAGGAATATTTTATAACATAGTAATTGAAATATCAAAACAAATTATTATTCATATACACTCTTATATATGTTATAATATATAAATATATATATATATTTTGTTATGGTATCACTGTGTCTATTATGTAAATAGAATATCTTCCTGTATAAATGACGACATAGACCAGTGACTATTATTTTTTTTATGTATATAATGAAGGGAAATGCCATAGAGACGATTATTAAAGATTGATTGATTGTTTACTGATTAGAATTTTTTTTTTTTGAGAATTGTCATTGAAAGTGTGAAAGTTAAAAATAATAAATAGTATAATTGAAAATACAATCTTTAATTTAAAAACAAAAGTATATAGAAAGAAGAACCCAACCCATTAGAAGCCGGAGACAAAATAAAGAATCATAACAATATTGACGATCCAACGTGGGGCTAGAATCGACTACAAGAATCCACTGCGAGATCCACTACAAGACCGACTCCAAGAATCCACTGCGAGATCTACTACAAGACCGACTACAAGAATCCACTGCGAGATACACTACAAGACCGACTACAAGAATCCACTGCGATATCCACTACAAGACCGACTACAAGAATCCACTGCGAGATCTACTACAAGACCGACTACAAGAATCCACTGCGAGAAAACCGGAAACTGGAAGAATAAGAAAAGACAAGAAATTTGACAAATAGGACTGACAGAAAGGTGAGATATTTGGTTTACATAATAGAGCAGTGATTTGTGGGGAGAATTTAATAAAAAAAAAAATTAAACATTAATTTTAAAATTAAAATTATTTAAAAATCAACATTAAAATTTGATAAATATAACAAATTAACATTTGAAATACTTAAAATACTTGAATAAAATGGATACAAGACAAAATAGAAGAAATAGAAGGAGAGAAGATGAAACAATAGAAAATATTGGTATAAGAGAAAATGATGGATCTTCGGAAGGAGAAGAAAATACAAATATTCAGGTGGTAAATGTAGAAGTGATAGGAGATGCGACTAGTTCAAAACCACATCAAGAAACAGAGATGGAGAGAATGTTTAAATTTTTGGAAAATAAATTTGATGAAAATAATAGAAAAATGGATGAAAATAGTAGGAAAATGGATGAAAAATTGGATGAAACTAATAGAAAAATGGATGAAATTAATAGGAAACAAGAAAATGATAGAAAAGAAGATAAGGAAGAGTTAAAGATTTTAAAAGAAAATATAGAAGGCATAAAATTAGATATTAATAATATGAAAGTATATATTATAAATGAAATGAAACATATTTTTAAAGAAGAAAATAGTAAAATACAAAAAGAAGTAGACCAATTGAAACATGGAATTAAGGAGGTAGATTATAATATAAATATAAATGAAAATAGAAATAAACTTATGGGAAAATATGAAGAATTTATTTGTCAGGTAGACAATGTACAAGAAGAAAAAAATAAAAATAATGATTATGAAGGATATGTTACTCATAAAGAAAAAATGAAAAAAGGATATGAAAATATGAGATTAAAATTAAATGATGAAAATGACTATAATAAGAAGAATGATAATGATAAATATTACAAAAATAAAGAAGCAAAATATGAAATGGAGATATATGAAGTTGATGAAAATAAATAAATAAAATTAAATATAAAACTGAAATTAATTATAATAATGAGAATAAAAGGAAATTTAAGAAGAAAACGTACGAAGATGAGGATATAAATTATTTTGGAATAGATAACATTAATAGAAGATTAAGGAAGATTTGGATGAGAATTGTGTATAATTATAAAAAAAAAAAATTAAATAAAAGTAAATAAGATTAAAATAAAATTAAAATTAAGATTAAAATAAAAATATGGAAGAAAATAAATAAAACAAAAATTTAAAGTAAATTTAAGAAAATAAAATATGTCTTGGGAGAAAATTTTATTTTTTTTAATTGTGGGGATTTGTTATGGTATCACTGTGTCTATTATGTAAATAGAATATCTTCCTGTATAAATGACGACATAGACCAGTGACTATTATTTTTTTTATGTATATAAGGAAGGGAAATGCCATAGAGACGATTATTAAAGATTGATTGATTGTTTACTGATTTTTTTTTGAGAATTGTCATTGAAAGTTTGAAAGTTAAAAATAATAAATAGTATAATTGGAAATACAATCTTTAATTTAAAAACAAAAGTATATAGAAAGAAGAACCCAACCCATTAGAAGCCGGAGACAAAATAAAGAATCATAACAATATATATATATATATATATACATATATAAATATATATAAAGGGAAGATAACGGGAATGCAACGCAACAAGGATCATGGTTACAAGTAAGAATGGTAACCGCAGACATGCATGTTTCTGGCTCATTAGCCGTCATCAGTGCGGCATAACCAAGAAGAGTATTGCACTTGGCTAGCAAAAGTGTTGGGTACTTGGGAGCAAAGGATGTTGGGGAAACATGTGTCAAGAAACACAAAAACAACGAACGCTCCCAAGTACCCAACACTTTTGCTAGCCAAGTGCAATACTCTTCTTGGTTATGCCGCACTGATGACGGCTAATGAGCTAGAAACATGCATGTCTGCGGTTACCATTCTTACTTGTAACCATGATCCTTGTTGCGTTGCATTCCCGTTATCTTCCCTTTTTTTATATATTAATACGCGTTTTCTTGGCACTTTGTTTATTTCATTTCCTGGGCTAGAACAAATCAAACACAATGAGTCTGTTTCGCCAACGTGGCGACGCTGGTTGCTAGCCGAAAACCCATTGGCACAGCTGGCCGAAAGCACAAAATGGCGATAGGACTCCTGTGTGAGCGTTCGTTGTTTTTGTGTTTCTTGACACATGTTTCCCCAACATCCTTTGCTCCCAAGTACCCAACACTTTTGCTATCCAAGTGCAATACTCTTCTTGGTTATGCCGCACTGATGACGGCTAATTAGCCAGAAACATGCATGTCTGCGGTTACCATTCTTACTTGTAACCATGATCCTTGTTGCGTTGCATTCCCGTTATCTTCCCTTTTTTCATATATATTAATACGCGTTTTCTTGGCACTTTGTTTATATATATATATATATATATATTGTTATGATATGATTGGTTCATAAAATTTTTGTATTTGATAATAGGTAACTGTCTTTATATGGGTGTTTAAAAATTTTATTTCAGAAAGAGTTGATAATTGTTGATTTTGTTTATGATTAGATTGTTTTAAGAGGTTACCTAGGGACAAGAGTATTATGATGGATTGTCATTAAGTTAATTTTGAAAAAAATGTCAAAAAGAAAAATTTGTATTATTATAGAATTTGAATTTGAGAAGAGAGTTTAATTTTAAAATGTATGATTTTTTTTTGTAATTGAAGTTAAAGTTAAAAATAAAATTTAAATTAAAAACAAGAATATAAAGGAAGTTTTTAAGTTGAATCCAGACCAAATTGCACGAGAAGTAGCCGGAGCAGAAGAAAAATAAGAATCCATTACAAATTGTCGATCCAACGTGGGGCAACAACAAGGATAGAAAAGATTTCATTACAAATTGACGAACCAACGTGGGGCCAGAAAGAAAACGAACATTTTTTAAAGACGACAGCAGATCAGGCGGATAGAAAAGAAAACAAGAAGTTGCCGATAGCTGATAGAAAAGAAAACAAGAAGTTGCCGATAGCCGATAGAAAAGAAACCAGGATAGCCGAATTTGAAATTAATTAGTAGAAAAATTGTACCTACTCTGGGGTAAGATTTTTGAATTTCTATATAGAGACAGTTTTTTTATTTTTGTTGTTTATATTTGAAATAGGGGGGATACATAAATTCTGTTAAGACATAGTTTATAAATATTTAGGTTGATACAAATCATTTTTATAAAAATTTTTGATTTTGACAGTGTCAATAAGACATAAGAAATTTTGATATACGGGGGGTGAATTAAAATTATAAATTTAATACACATATTAAAATTTAAATCAAATAAAAACAAATTGAATAATTTTAAATAATAAAATGGAAACAAGAAGAAGGCAAAACAAGAAACAGGATGTACAGATGCAACAAGGAGATCATCAAAAAGATGAGGACATACAGATTATGGGAACAAATGAATCAGGAGATGAAAAAGAGAATACCACGATAATAGAAGCAATTATTGAAAGTAATGGCAACAAACATGAAGAAAGCGATATGGATAGGATGTTTAAATTTTTAGAAAAAATGAATGAAAAACAAGAAAAAATGAATGAAAAACAAGAAAAAAATAGAAAGGAAGATCAAGAAAAACAGGAAAAAATGAATAATAACTTAAGAGAAGATTTGAAGAAGAATTTACAAGAAAATACAGAAGAAATAAAACAAGATATGAATGCAATGAAAAAAGAAATAAAAGAAGATATGAAAAAAGAAATAAAAGACATGAACAAGAATATGGAAGTATTTAAAGATGAAATGAAGAAGCAGATGGAAATGTATAGAGAAACAATAAAAGATATGAAAACAATTTATGACAAATCAGTAATTAATAAGGATTTTAAGACTGAATCTCCTGAAGAAAAAGATATGGGGAAAAATGAAAATAAACGAGAAAATGAAAGATTACAAAGAGTTATGGAAGTAAATACTATGACAATAGCAAAGAAATTTGAAGATGAAACAAAAAAATTACAAGAGATGCAAAATGAGAGAACTGAGGATAGTTCATATATGGTAATACAGGAAGGAAAAAGTAAAAATAAATATTATAAAGAATATGAGACATATAAAAACAAAATGAAACAAGAATATGAAATTATGAAATTAAAATTAAATAATGAATATGAAGAGGATAAGAAGAATGAAAAAGATAATTATTATAAAAATGAAGAAATAAAATATGAAACTGAAATATATGAAGTTAATAAAAATGAATTATATTATTATATCAATAAAATTAAATATAAAACTGAATCTAATTATGACAATGAGAAGAAAAGGAAGAATAAAACATACGAGGATAATGATATAAATTACTTTGAAATATGTGATGAAATTAGAAGATTAAAGAAGGTTTGGAAGGATATCATATACAATTATAAAAAGAGAAAAAAATAAAATAGTTAAATAAAAGTAAATAAGATTAAAATAAAATTAAAATTAAGATTAAAATTAAAAAAAATGAAAGAAAATAAATATCGGGAACAAACTGATTAAATAAAATAAATCAAAAGTATTAAATTGATAGAATTCGATTATAACGTTAAAATAAGGTATAAGAGTAAGGGATGATATGAGAGAAGATTAAATATGAAATAAATTTAAAATTATAAAATGTGTCTTAAAGGAAAATTTTATTTTTTAAATTTAGGGGGATTTTGTTATGATATGATTGGTTCATAAAATTTTTGTATTTGATAATAGGTAACTGTCTTTATATGGGTGTTTAAAAATTTTATTTCAGAAAGAGTTGATAATTGTTGATTTTGTTTATGATTAGATTGTTTTAAGAGGTTACCTAGGGACAAGAGTATTATGATGGATTGTCATTAAGTTAATTTTGAAAAAAATGTCAAAAAGAAAAATTTGTATTATTATAGAATTTGAATTTGAGAAGAGAGTTTAATTTTAAAATGTATGATTTTTTTTTGTAATTGAAGTTAAAGTTAAAAATAAAATTTAAATTAAAAACAAGAATATAAAGGAAGTTTTTAAGTTGAATCCAGACCAAATTGCACGAGAAGTAGCCGGAGCAGAAGAAAAATAAGAATCCATTACAATATATATATATATATATATATATATATATATATATATATATATATATATATACACAACGCAAAAGTCTAGGGATATTTTTGTAAAATCCTAAAAGTAGGTAACGAAAGAAATTATCGGGTTCATATAAACTTGCTTCTACTGTAACTGTTAGTCTAAATACTTACTTTTTTAAATAAAAAAAATTTCAAAACAGATAACAATACGTGTTTTAGAACTTTTTTCACAAGGGACGAAAAAACTGACATTTTAATATTGTATTTAATTCCGATTTTAGTCATTTCATACTGTTCTTGCATAGTAGGTGTGTTAAAGATAGTGTGTTTTTACCATGGAACGACAACATTTAACATTGGATGAAATGAATAGGGCGGTGGGCCTCCTTCAAGCTGGTGTGCGACAAACCCAAGTAGCCGAACAGTTGGGAGTCTCGCAAAGCGTCATAAGTCGATTATGGCGTCGGTTTAGAGATACTGGGAGTCCAGCCGAGCAACATCCAGGACGTGGTCGGTCTACAACCGCCGCTCAAGACCGGTATTTAGTTTTAACCGCTAGAAGGCAACCCACAATCACAGCACCCGAGTTGGTTAATGAATTACAGCGGGCAGATAATGTGACAATTTGCAGAAATACGGTTAGGAATCGTCTCCATGAAGCTAATCTTCGTAGTCGGCGACCATTGAGATGTCCACCTCTGTCCAGAGGCAATCGCGCTGCCCGATTAACCTGGTGTCAAGAGTTTCTGAATTGGACTAACAACGACTGGGCTACAGTTTTATTCAGCAATGAGTCCAGATTTGGATTTCATCCAAATTCTCGTCGGCCGAGAGTGTGGAGACAGCCCGGAAATGTGGAACGCTTGCGACATGTGCAGGAAGTGTACACATACAGAGGTGGCACATTAATGGTATGGGGCGGAATCATTATTGACGGAAGAACTGAGCTCATTTTCCCCCGCGGCTTTCTCACAAGTCAGCAGTATTTGGATACTATTCTCCAACCTGTCATTCGTCCATTTGCTGGTGCTGTTGGAGATAACTTTCACTTCATGCATGATAACGCTCGACCACATGTTGCCCGTATCGTAGTAAACTGGTTGGATAACGAGGGTATTGATGTAATGCCATGGCCAGCACAGTCACCGGACTTTAATCCCATTGAGCATGTATGGGACATGCTCCAACGACGAATTACTCCACTTATGGGCAACATTCACAATGAATTTCAATTTCGAGAGCTTCTGAGAGAACAATGGACACAAATACCTCAAGCAGACATTAACAATGTAATTTTGAGCATGAATGCTAGATGTAGAGCTGTGATAAATCAACGTGGTGGCCATACTTTATTTTAAGTTTATTTTTTGTGTTTTTTGTATTTTTTTTTGACCTTTGAAAAAACAGTGGTTTTTAGAATATTATTTTTGTACAGTTTTCTGTTATTTTTTGCAAAAAAGTTAATGTTTTTTAATGTTTTTGACATATTAAACAACAATCTAAAATATAAATTTTGAATTACTTTTTCAAGTTGATTACAGGTGAAAACACAACGACTTATAAAAATATCCCTAGACTTTTGCGTTGTATATATATATATATATATATATATATATATATATATATATATATATATATATAAGGTAAAATGATAAAACGAACAGAGCGTTTTGTGACAGTCTAAGAATGTCCAAAGATGATACATAACGTATCTAGTGCCTTACTGTCAAAAGTAATAATTTCAGTTTTGAACTGAAATGGTGTCGGTTAGAAATTTCTAACACTTTAAAAGACACCTTTGATGCGGCGATATAAATAGATATAAATATCATTCAACCTATATCAGTGGTTTTTAGAATATTATTTTTGTACAGTTTTCTGTTATTTTTTGCAAAAAAGTTAATGTTTTTTAATGTTTTTGACATATTAAACAACAATCTAAAATATAAATTTTGAATTACTTATATATATATATAATATATATAATAACATCTAAGCTTTAATATTGTTATATCTTAATACTTCCATAATTTATAAAAAATTTTTTTTTTTTTTTATTATTCCTAATACCTTATAGTAAGTCCTCTAATTTATTACTTTTGATATCATAGTTACATGACTATTTAATCATTAATGTCATATCTTGTGAGAAACATCAATTTGATAATACTTATAAAAAACATCATTTTAATTTTATAATTTATTATTTACTCATGTTAATTTCTTTTAGAACAACAACGTTATAACCTCACAGAGATGTAAGTATAAATTTATAATTTATTTCTACTTACATTCTGTCACTCTTAATTTTGTAGCTCCTTGATAATGTAATAAAGTAATTACGAAAGCTTGGATTAAAAATACTCTAAAGAGTTTTATTTAACGTTAAGTATTGCTGTTTACCCAATAACCACTTTTACTTATATATATATATATATATATATATATATATATATATATATATATATATATATAAATACTGTAAACACAAAAAGGTGTGAATAAAAATATATAATATTTAAAATATATAAAAACTTTTATTCAGATCAAACGTTTGTAGAAGCAATAGTTAAGTTGTAAATTACGTGTTCCAATTAGATTAATTAGAACTGTATGTTTTGGTAGAGAAACGTCAAAACTGATGCTGTTTCGACAATTGACTTTTATTTTTTAGGAAATTTATAAATATAAGTGGGTGTTTTATTATTGAGATCACGAAGTATAGATACCATTGAGCTGATTAATGATTTTTGACAGTACAAATAAAAATGAACAGAAACAATTTAATCGATAAACAATCTGCAATGAAAAAAGCACTATTAAAAGATGCCAGAAGTATAGATAGCTAAAACTCTAGAAATGAATCAGTTGTCAGTTTTTAGAGTAACACAAAGGTTTCGGGAGAGTGCTGATGAAAATTCGGAGGCCAGTAGAAGGTCGCAGAAGGTTCACATCTGGAGCTAATGACCGATTTGTTCGTTTAACATTGTATGAACTTTTTGCAAATTGTGTTTTTATTTTTTTTTATTTACGGAAAAATAAAAAAAATATGGACTTAGATGTATCAATAAAAAACAGTAAACGGCACTCAGAAAAGCACTTTAATTGGTAGGAGGTGACCGAGTCGTGGATTCTAATTATAACTAAAGATGAGATAAAAAGAATTGCCAAATAAAACAAAAATATTAAAAAGAAAAATATGTTAAATGGGACGCTTACATCATAAAAACCGAAATTAAAAAAGCTTCTGGTTAATGTCTTTAATTCAATATAACCATAGCCACACACTTACCTTCACTTGCTTAATCTGAAATAATAAATATTCTCTGTTTTCTATTAACTGAAAAAATAGAGAATATTTTAAATAACAATGTATATTAACAAAAAAAGTTAAACTTCCAAAATATTAGACCAAAAACCATTTATTATACAAATAAAACTATATATCGAAATCTAAAGCTGTAAGCCTGCTGAGCAAAAACAATATATAAATAAAAAATTTAGACAAGCAAGGTAAATGAAAACACTCAAAAAAATTGTTATAGGATATTATTAAAACATTATATCAAGTAGTATGAGTTGTATAATTACAAAACAACTTAATAAAATTCCTTACAGCCATAATATTCACAAAAACTGATAGCTTAAACTAATCTAATTTGAATTATCATGTGGGTTAAAGGATTCTTTCTGCCTTTACTGTATGAGTGGGAGAAGAGCAAGCCATACTGGCGCTATAACTTAGCGTCCAATTCTGACTCGAAGTGTTTCCAAACCACAAAAGAAATTCTGCAATGTTGACAGGTTAATCGCTAAAAGTGAGACCCACTTTGATGCTAAAGAGAACTCATACTGATACCGAAAATTTATATAAAATACCTTTAACAGTGGTAACCCCCTACACATATTGAACAATAAAATCAAATTTTTCCAAACAAATGTATTTTACTTTGTAAGCCTATGAACTTTTCATTTTAACAAATACACAATACTTTATTAAAAATTGACAGAGAGGAATATATTATTATGGTATTATTGACACTAGCTACGGCAAATATGTTCCAGACATTAAAGTCTAAATTGGAATGGTAACAAATATTGCCACTTTAAAAGAACGTATAAAATTTGAAAATTTACAAAAGTTGGATTAACCATCAATATATCAACAAATTAGAAGTAAAATATTAAACAGCAATAAAAACAGGAGGGCAAATTAAAGACCAAGGCATGTTTTGGGAAACTTAATTATGAGGAACATAAATAAAGGAATTGTAATTCAAATGAAAATAAATAACGTCTACGCTGACATTTGTAACAGCAAAGATAATTTACCGCCGGTCTTAATCACCAAAATACGGAAAGAACAATTTTGAATCTCACAAAGACGAAAATGAAAACATGATATAATAAAAAACACAAATTGTGCATATCGCAAGAATGAATAATACTACAAAATGCCAGAAAATAACAAAGTGGAAAACTGTAGGGAAACATTTCGCCAAATTTATTTACACAAACTAAAGTTGTTTTAAAAACACAAAAGAGGTAAGACAATGAATAAATCAATAAGATGGATAATAAAATAACCAATAATACTGACCTAGCACACCTAGACTAAGCGTTTCGACTTCGGGCTGGACTGTTTTCCCAGTGCAAGAGAAAAAAAAAATAAATGAAAGCAATCCTTTCATCTTCTTCTAATCATCTCTGCCGAAATCAAAAATAGTAAATTGTGTCGCAAGGGGTAAAACAAGACGATTTCTGACTAGGGCGAGAGTGGACTGCCCGAGCGAAGCGAGGGCTGTCATGCTGAAACAGCGACTTTGATCTCTGCAGCCAGTCGAAGTAAGACTATTTCAAACCAATGTCAGTCAGAAACATTCTGACAGACTTGAAATAATGACATTTGTTTCTGACTGACAATTGCATTGGTCTGAAATGCTCTTGTTTCGACTGGCAAAACAGGGATCAAAACTAGCTGTTTCAGTGCAAGTGATATGAAAAATACACTTCACGTAGTTGGAATATTCCACCTCTTGTACTACACTTACTAATAATTTATAAGAGGTAGTGGAGGTAGGAGATCATTGGGCACTTTCATACATACATTTTAATAAAACTTTTAATTTTTCATCAAATCAAAATTTTATTCCAAATATATCTAGCACACATACTTTGCAGTAATTACTGCTAAGAAACGTTTTGGTAATATAACTAGTTGGTCTCGAAGTTACAAAATATCTTCTAACACATGTCCAAAATGACCATGGTCGGGAGGTTTAGGCACCATTGTGGAGGTTTCGGCAATGTATTCACGATATTGCTTTACTATACTACTATGCTTAAGTTTTATATAACATGGCTATAAAAAATTATATAAACAATTTTTTATAATTCACGTTCACAAAGTTTTTATTTCGACACTAAAAACAGTATCGAAATAGATTGATTGTAACACTGTTTTTGGTAACTTTTTGTTTTACACAATTGGTTGCACTGACTGCACTGATTGTCAACGAAAGAGTTTAGGTAGTAAATCAAGAAGTATGTTGTAGTAAATTATTAACTACATTATCAGCGTTATTGCTAAATTCGGAATATTTTATACAAATTTGACAAACATTCAAATTTAAAATCATTAAAACTGACAAGTGTAAAAAGTGTCAAGATTGCCAACATAAATAAATATTTCTAAAAACTCTCATTTTATTTATTTTTTTATACTTTTAAAAGTTCATTATAAAAAATAGTATGTAACACTCGAATTACAATGACGGTTTGTAGTACTCGTTCTTTGCGCACTCGTACTACGAAACCTGTCATTGTAACACTTGTATTACAATATACTATTTCTTAATATAAACTTTAGAAAAATTATCAAATTTATATTTTAAACTGCCATATTTGAACAATGTCGTTGGTGTAGGCAATTTTGTCTTTATATTCTCCAGGGGGACGCTGACTACTTCCTTGATGTCAGGAAATATACACGTATTTCTTATCTAACTCGATCTCATAAATTTGACAGTTGCCATGGAGTGACTAGCCTCTTCGATTATTCTAACATAATGATAAACATTTTTTGGTGTCAAGTTTAACCAATACAAAATAACGATCACATCGTCTTCATCATAATCTTCTTCCGATTTAACAAGGGCTTGGGCAGAAACGAATACAGTCTTTATTTTGATCATCGCCAAGCTTCAAAACTATTTTTTGTTCTGTATTTTTAAACATTTTCGGTTTTTGTTGAGCTCTTTGATTTCTACGAGTCTTTTCTTTGGTGTGTTCGTCAATATTCTAGTTTTACTATTCTTCCTTTACATGCCATGCAATTTCCTGGGGCCGGTCTGCGGATATGGTCTTACTAAATCAGGTGTTACTTTGACAGTGCAGCTAGATGAAGATTCCAGTTGAGATGGCCCAGTGACTTCCACATGTTAACTTCTCCGATCCTTAAGACTCTGATTTTCTTTGGTTAAAGGCTGTTTCATGATCTAAAATCGATTGTTCTGTTGGAAAATTATCCTCTTCCGGCAAGCAGCGATTACTCACAGAAGTACAAGTGAAATGTTTATCGGAGAAAATGCAGATTTCTTTGTTACGTTTCTTCAAACAAAATATTTGCTTCTGTACGCAACAAACCGTTAAGAGCATGTAACTTGACAACTAACTGAAATGACAGCTTACACTTTTGATAAGCGGTGTTGCCAGTTATTAAACTATAGTGCCGTGGTAAAAAACAAAAAATATCTATCATTGATTTTGAGAAACCTTCCGACTGCCCCATGCTACCCTATTTAGTACTTAAAATGAAAATAAAATCTAAGGAAATTGTATTAATCAACAGAACAATGACACTAAATTAACCAATTAATATTAACCTTAAAAGCAGAAATAAGAGCAAAGTGATGGGAAATATATAGTTGAATTAAGACGAATAAAATAGGATGGGATTTAATTTGAAGCGTTAAAAATGTTTTGAGAAACTTAACTTTATAATAAGAAACATAAATAAACGAGTTAAAATTCAATTAAAAATAAATAACGTTTATGTTGACAGTTGTAACAGCAAAGAAAATTCACTACAGGTCTAAACTTCCGAAATACGGAAAGAGCAATTTTGAATGTCAAGCGTAAAGATAAGAACCATAAAATAGATTAACAAAATTACTGAAATGAAACAATATACCAAGAATGAACACTGCCAAGAATATAACAAAGTAAAAATATATGGAAAAATAAATGAAAATAGAGAATATGCATTTATTTGAAACATTGCACTAAATAGCAAATAGTGAATTAAAGCAATATTTGGTTTGATAATCAGATGCTTGTCTATTGGGATTACGAGAGCTGTATAAAATTATCCAACACGGTAAAACAGATTTGAATATCGTTATATTTTCTTATTAATAATGTTGAATACTAATTTATTTATTTCAAACATTACTAGAGATTGCAACCTCTAAAGATATCTTTTGGTACCTAATCCTAATTTCAACCAAAATAATCAAAGTATTGTGTATGGATATTACTTCCAACTGCAACAATCTATCTAATGAATAATCTATACATATAATAAAACTGTAGAAATGTATATGTTTGTGCGCGCATCACATGAAAATTACTGATCCTATTCGAATGCGGTTTTCAAAGACGTATTTGTCTTCTTTCAACTTAACATCTGGCGTATAAAACTTTCTCCCCCACCCCTTTAACGGGGTGAGGAAAGAAATTTTTATACAAAAATCAACACGCCACGCGAACGACGTCGCGGTTACATCGAAATAGAACCCAAAAATGTATGTTTGTGCGCGGATCACATGATAACTACTGATCCGATTCGAATGCGGTTTTCACAGATGTATTTGTCTTCTTTCAACTTAACATCTGGTGTATAAAAATTTCTCTCCCATTCCTTAAATGGGGTGAGGTAAGAAATTTTTATACAACAATCACACGCCACGCGAACGACGTTGCGAGTACAACTAGTTATGAATAATTTCACAATACTATTATTACTGCCATGAACGATATTTTCTAGTCGTGATAAGTAATTCTCGTTCTATTACGAGTTGGTACGTCAAACAATATGTTTTTTTGTGTTTAACTTCTTTATAATACCTACAAGTAAGTAGATTTTAATAATGATTGCTTTGTTTTATTTATTGCGAGTGTCTAAAAAAGGGTGATATTTTATTGATACTAACGAAAATTTAGTAGCTTCAATTTACCCAAGCATTTGTTTTTACTATTCATCAAAGTCAGGGCCGGTTTTTTACAAATTAACGTTCGAATCATATATGAGATAGCTTAGGAAGTTACATAGTTAATTTTTAAATAATTTAGTGAAATTGTTTTTGGATTACCTACACAATTTAAGAGTGTAACAGTGCGCGTGTCTAATTTGAGATAGATGAATGTATTTTACGGTCCAAATATAATAAAGTAAATATAACGGTCGTTGACACAAAAGATGAACTGAAGAAAGAGTAAATTTAATAGTAAAAAAATTAGAAAACCAAACTCAAGTCAATTAACTAACATCTATCCGCTATCGGTTAAACGTCATTCAAAACAGTATTGCCAATATCCCATTTAAAACCACACAATTTAAACAATTTAGAATCAAATTACTATCTCGATGAGACATAACAAAGACTAAGGAACAGTCAAAACAGTAAATTTCACCCGACAAACGTGTTCCGAAGTACGCGAACACTATTCCATCGACCGGAAAGCTGATGTCTACCGTTTTCTGGGATTTGCGATGTGTGATATTCATCAGCTACCTGGAGAAGAGCAAAATGGTAACAGGGCTTTACTATGCCGAAGTGTTGGTTCGATTCAAGGACGAATTACAAAAAAAAACTGCTCTTTCAAAATGACTCTCAACTCCGCCACGGTCAAATTGATCCAATTGGGCTACGAACTGCTGTATTCTCCAGATTTGGCCACATGCGATTTCTTTTTCATTATACACTTAAAAAAGAGGTGAGCGCCACCGACAAGGAGATCTTAAGAAAACGAGTTAAAGAAGTTGGAGAAACGCGGTATCAAAGGATATTATGTTAAGAAATATATTGCCAATTTTCCAACATATCCGTTTTTCTTTTATAGGATTCTATCGATAATATTTAGATATTCAGAAGATGTGGGTTTACAACAAAATTGTCTCAAAAGAAATATGTGTACCTACCTTCGTGTCTTGAATATTAACACATTCCCTATTTAATTAATGTTCATAAAATTTAAACCTGTTAGTATGTTTTAATGTAAGATAATCTTTGACACACTCGTATTAACTTAATTCTTATGTTCATTGAGCTCTTTTAGTAACTAAAAATAAGATGAATATAATTTAATAAGAAAACAGCGTCTAAATCCTTGTACTTGAAGTATAAGTTCCACTAAGAACCGTAATAGCTTTCAAAATGAAAGCAATGTAAATTCTACTTTAAAAACATACTTTTTTATCTTTACGATTTAAGTTTTTGACAACAAATCCAGTTTTTTAACAACAGTTCCATTTATTTAATGTAAAGTTTCCAGGCATTCATTAAATAAAATATAGCATTTTATGGTGCATATAACGTTTTATGTTAGCTGTAAAACAAGAGCAGCGTTTCTAAAAGAAGTAAGTGAAAACGAATACACAAACAATAACAGAAATGTTACACGTACTACTACACCACCGAACCTACACCTAACTTGTTTGGTGAACTGTGCACCATTAAACAAACTACCCCAAAAAAGAATGTATCTCGCAAGTAGTGTAGAAATTACGTTAAAAAATACAAATCTAGTAAAGTTATATTGAAAAGATTATACAATGTAAAAAAAACAGACTGGAACATACGATTAAAAGTAGAAAAAAAATTAAAACTTACTCAGTGATAAATTATTCTGCTTATTTTGATCTACTTGTCCTCTTAAAGCACGCAATTTTCTTAGTTTAAGTTCTTGTGCATCAACTCTATCTCGTAATCTACGTAATCTTTCGCTTTCTGCGTGTACTCTTTGTTGCCTTAATTCTTGCTCTTTAAGATAACGAAGCCTTTGTTCTTTTGCTGCTAAAAGTTGATGCTGTGCTTCAATCTGCGCTTGTTGTTGGCACGCCATTTCGCGCAGCTCTGTCAACGTCAACTGCACTCCTTCTGGTAGCTATAAACAAAAAAAAACTCTTACTTACTTTAAGTGTGGTAGATTAAAAACATAATATTTTTAGCTTTAAAAAGTCCATTAATGCAAAGAACTATTTTAAATTCGTTGCTTTAAGAATAATTATTATTAATTATTGTTACCATGTAAGAATTACTTAGTTTAAGAGTTGTAGTTCAAAAATTTGCCGCGAGCGGTGTTACAGTAAAATTATCGTCATTTTCTAGTCGTGATTAGTAATTCACCTCCTTTTATGAGTTGGAATGTCAAACAGTCTGGTTCTATTGTATTTAACCTCTTCGAAATACAAAGTATCTACTTATAAATTATTTCGAAGAGGTCCACCCAAGTGACTGGCCTATTGTATGAGTTTCAGCCATTTTTTTTTTGGAGGAAAAGAAAAAGGATTTTAAGACGTATATGGACAATTGAAACATCAATTTTCACACAAGCACAATTAGTACTTGGCGATAACGGTTTTAATAATCGCGAAACTGTCCTGTTTTAGCAATAATTTGAACTTATAACCAGAATTTGGGTAATTGAAACCCTACTGTTGCTAAAATAAAGATATTTTATTTGATGAATTGTCACTTTTGCGATAATCTCTCTCTTATATCGTCATATATGCCCATATAGTTTGTCCATTTTCTAAATTTCAAATATTCTATGAGAGTTGTCTGAACATTTGCTTATAATTGGTTGCCACAACCTAAATATATCATTTAGGTAATTCTACAATTGATTGTTTTTACTTTTTACTGTATATGTTATTTCCCATTCAATATTTGACCAAATAATCACTAGCTTTGTTAAATTTTCGCCATTCTATTTGTAATTTCATCATTTACCTCCAAATAAAAATTACACTATTTTAAATATTAGTTCGTTAAATTGTACACGTAAATAAAGTTATTTTAATTGAACTGAATAAAGAATTTATAAATTTTGAAATGCCACTGCTATTGTGATGCTCTATTTTATACGGCCGTTTTAATTTTCATATTATCTTTTAAAAAACAATTTTCATATTTTTGGTTGAAAAACAATTTTTTATCAAAATGACAACTTGTAGGGAACCGCTAATGATGGCATATTAGCCGAAAGCGCTTTCATTCTCCAAATTTTAAATAAATTATTCATGTTAAAACAAGGTTTATTTTTCTTTTGAATTAAAAATTTTATTATATTTTATAATAATAATAACAGATTACAGATAAAAGTGACTAAATAACTTAAAATAATTACCGAAAAGCTAATTTTGTATAAAACCGAATTTTCCCGTTTGGTCAGTTACACCGCCATCATGGATTTAGGGGTATATTTTTTAAAAGCCCGGACTTCAGATATTTTAGGTTGGTAACGCTGCTGGTGAGAGATGTAGACAACGATGTAGACCGAAATGCGGACCGAGAACTTTAGCAGCATGGAACCAGTTTAGCGAGAGTGATCGTCTAAATACAGTGCTATCCGCTGGCTGCGCAAAGACAGCGCCACCTAGCGTTTACAATTATGGCGGACTTTGAAATATCAAATGGCTAACTGTCATTACGAAAAGTAAGTAAACAAACAATTATTTCCAAAGAAACATCTTAATTTATTAGTTTTCTACTTAATTTATAGCGTCGATAAGAATATTTATCTTTTTTATTTCCCGTTTAAAATGTCACAATCAATAAATTTTAGGTAGTATAGATGGGCTTTATCACGGCGGACTTCATGGGAAGTAATTAAAAAAATAAATAAATGTAATTGATTATCGGATTGTAGACGATAATAATATGATTATAATGTCGTTAATAATGCAGACGTTTAGTTTATTTTCAGTTATACATGGCCAAATTAATAATTAAAACTGTTTTTGAAGCAATCACTCACGACTCACGATATAACTTTCCAACTTTAAACAACCAACAAAGGTAAAGAATTAGTTTTGGCTCAACATGTGCAAGACGTAAAAATATAACGTGATGCTTTCTACAACATACTACATAATACTTATAGCAAATATTTAAGATGTTGCTTTTTAAGTTAGCTTATTAGCTTTTTCTTCTTGACAGCGATTATTCACTACTTTATACGTAGTTCTCGTTTCCAAATGGCTTGTAGATATTTATGGAATTTCTGATTACTATTTCTGCTATTGTTGTTGCAGTTGACTATACAGCAGGTTTCGTGTCGCATGTTTATTTACTTTTTAAATGGACGCATGGATAAGTGAAATCCATGTAAAATCTTTAGTAATAAGTGACTAATCGTTTGCCTTAAGTTCCTTTTTTAGCCACGGTGAGCACTGCGATCGATTCTTGGTTCTCCCACCCTACCCTTTGCACCCAGCGAACACCCTAGTGGATACAGGGGGTAGCTATAAGGGGCAAAAATTAGCACCTAAAAAGCTCCTAATTGTGATCCTAATTTCGAAAAATTTGTCCAATTTGGTTCCGCCATCTTAAGGGGGGTTCTCTTTGCCGTCTTTCGTGGCGTACAAGAAGGGGCATGCCCGTTCCTCACCACGTGCTTCCGTGTTTATCTTTAAAAATGCGAGATGATGTTAACTTCCACATACAATTTTCCAAATAAGTTGGCATAAATAAATAGCGATAAAAGATCCGGTTTACAAAAGAAAATAATCATTTTTCATCAAGACAAAGCACGTTGTCTAATAAGTTTGTTCACGATGGTAAAATTAAAGTGTCCAAACAGTTAAAACTTTAGGCTGTAGGTTAGATTCCTGTCGAATGTAACATTTATTCAATTTTTTCTTAATGTTATTTCTTGTTTGATTATATTGTAACTTTCAAAAATTAAATTACTAAAAATCAGAGGGTGATCGAACGAACTACTGTTTAACCTTTACAAAATAGGGAATACTTTTTTTCAACATGAGGTAGGTACTCCCTGATAAAACAACAAATGATTGCCAAACGAAATATTTTGCATAATATGTGGACAATGGTAAAATTTGTTTTCCCGAACTAAATAAGTATTTAGATACAAACGAAATTTTAAAACTCATTTTACATTCGTAAACTAACAACTATTACGCACAATATTAAAAAAAAGACCTTGACTATTCTGCTGTATAACCAGTAATTTTATGAAATAAGAGAGTTGATTGACTCTCAAAATTCTATTAATTTTAATCGCTACAACCTTGAACAAATAAAAAATGCAAACAACAAATTCCTAATAATACGTTTTGTTATTTTCAAACGATTAAAAAATTATTTAAAATCTTAAGCTTGATTTATTGTTATTGTAATGGGCTAATTAAAATTACAATTCAAAATAGATGAATAGGTATGTGTAGTAATACTGAATCTAGTTAAGTTTGCTGAAAATGAAAATTTTATCGAATATTATTTAATTTGTAACGATTTAAAGATCTTTATAAGCTAAAGTTAAGTTGAAGAAAGAAAAATCTATAATTTCACTTATACATATTTTAATTGGTAGTAACTCCCTTTGTTGGTCATCGCCTTTTCAATTGAATCATCAAAAGAATTTCATAGATTAGTTTCAATTTTTTTCTCGGCTTAATTTATGTTTTATGAAGGTGTCGTTAAGTTATTTATATTCTTCATTTTGTAATTCGAGTAGCTCTCTCATAATCTGCCGTTCCTCAAATACATACCAAAGTGAGTTTGTGAAAAAACCTTCTCGATACAAAGTAAGTCGTAATTGGTATAGCATAATTAATTTAGGTTGCGAGTTCAAGAAGGGTTGATATTAAACTAGAATTTATATACGTATTTCTAATGTAGTGTTTTGAACCAATAATGGAGATAATTTTTTTAATTTTCAATTTGTTGATTTTTGTCGTATCCTTCAAAGAGCAAGTTCAGTGGTTCCCGAAAGTTTTGCAAGAGTTACAGTCTAATTTATAGTATCTACACTAAACTTTTTTTCTGATTCCTTCATACTCATTTAAAATTATTTGTTGAACATCATCACTATAAAAAACGAAACCTTTTTCGACACTGTCATCCAAAAAATTATTGACCTGATTTTCAGTTTCTGGTGTAAGCTAGAGCTGCCACATATTGATCGAAAATAATGACTTATATAAAATAACAGTGGTTTTAAAACAATAAACAAAACACTTAAAGAAAATAACAATAACATTTGAAAAAGAATCAACACTAAATAACAGTAATTTTTCGAAAATTACTTTCGATGACAATATGGTCTTCTCTTGTTGATATCTGTGTAAAACAATTGCTTTGGTGCATTTACAGGTTTTCAGAAGCTACCGAAAATATCAGACAAATACATAAAAGTTTAAGTAGTTAAGTGGCGCTTTAATTTTGTACATGATTTTATATGTCTTAGTGTTATTCAATAGAGAATATGTTTGCCTTTTACTTTAATGAGAGCTTCAGATGGTTTTAGCATGGAATCAATGATTTTTTTTTGCACTTTTTGTTATCTCAAAACTAAACCTAAATGACAACAATTGTCTTAGATAATCCACATTTTTTTTTAATAGGATTATTATTCGATGAGTTTCCAAGGCAGCCTAGAAGGGTAAACTAATTTCCTTTAAAAAAACACCTTTTTGTTCACAACATGAAACAGTGCTTCAACTTTTTAGGATCTTCTGCATCAAATTTTTTACTGTTCTTTTTACCTTTGACAAATAAGTGTTCATTCCGCAAAAACTTTGATTGGTACTTGTGTACCAAAAAGTGCGTCTCATGTGCAAGCAATTCCCTTGTTTTAGTACATACCTCCACATAAACTTTGGTCGGTACTTCTGCACCAAAAAGTGCGTTTCATGTGAAAGCAATCCCTTTCTTTAGTAGAGTCCTCCGCAGAAATTTTTTATCGATACTTCAGTACCAAAAAGTGCGTCTCATGTGAAAGCAACCCCTTTTTTTAGTATTTTTTTTTTTATTCAAAATCAGACTTTCATTTATCCTTGTATCCATTAGAAGCTTATTCTTTTTAAGTTTCGCATCTTTTCTTTCTCTTTTCAAAAAGCGTTTCGAACTTTAGGGTGGATAAATTCTACTCCAGTATATTCCTTCGTTACTAAAGATCATTGCTTGTCTTTCTGGATTTAGCTTGATATTTCTACAAAGTAAAAATTTATCTCGGAAAGTTTTTTCTCTCACATTTTTACTCTCGTTTGAACTGAAACTTACCCAGTCTTCCTTTTTTTGTTTTATTATGTTATTTATAGCTCACAGGTGTACGGACCACTCCAAATGTATAACTTGGCAAACATAATCGGCAAAAGAACTGACATTAACAATACCTTAATAATACAAAAACTTAATTCGCTGAATATTAAAAAAAAGATCATCTAATAACAATTCTTATAAATATTATGTTAAAATATGACTTTATAATCGTTAATTAAATAAATTCAAGTAGACTCATATTTATTGAATATAATTAATAGGTATAGTTTGAATGTAAATCAATTCTGACTTTGAACCAAGAATGTAACTAAATCCCAACTCAG
This sequence comes from Altica lythri, assembly GCA_964028335.1. Lineage (NCBI taxonomy): Eukaryota > Metazoa > Arthropoda > Insecta > Coleoptera > Chrysomelidae > Altica > Altica lythri. Next base: position 2,371,745 of record OZ034806.1, on the reverse strand, counting down.
AAGAGAGAATTTAACCACATTTACCTTTCAAAGTTGAAATTTAGTTAGCTGCTGTGGTCAAAGTACAAATTTGGTTAAAATCTGCATTTAACATCTAAGTCTAGTTGAATCTATAAAAAATGCCTTGTTTGTGACATTTTATAGTCTTTTAAACTGTACTATTTTTCTAGATCTGCTTACCTACACAAAACTATTCAACAAGTACGAGCTAGTATATAAATGGTCTTCATTTTCTTCGCAAGAATTTGTTTCTCAGTAACTAATGCGTATAAGACAATATTGGTATCTATCAATAAATTCCTCTACTTTAATGTTTGGTTCTTTCTGCAGTAGTACATGTAAATCTGTATAACTGAATAGCTAATTGAGCTAGTAATACATTATCGTCGTCATACAAAGAGATCATTAAACCCTACATTGTGAAAGAAGTTGGCTATGGTGGTCTGTGTGATCTTTTCCAAGTTTCCGATATTATTAGAATTGCATTTAGAATGCTAAAATTTTTTATACCTAGGCCATTTTCCATATTCTGTAGCATTTGGAATACGGGCATTATCTGTGGTAAAGAAAATAGAAAAAACCTCGGAAAAACATTGGTAGAAAGATAAAGTAATGGGTGCGATATATTCAAAACTCGGCAAACATAGGTGTAGAAGAATTATTCGAGACTACCAAGGACAGAGAAGCTTTTAAAAATGTGGCAGATAATTTCTCTTCATGAGTATGTCATTAGAAGAAAATATTCTGCAAACCATTAATAAATAATTTAAAATTTATACCTTAATGAACAAATGTTGCAAAATGCAGATTATTAGTTGTTCTATCGCTTTACTAGTTTTGAAAAATATTTTCAAAAACATTGACCATTTAACTAAGAAGAAACAACTACTTCCCGGGCTATGTGCCCCGACGGATATTGAATTACACTTCAAAGTCAAATGGAATTGGCATATCTAACAGATAATTTAAAGTTAAACCAACAATTTTAGTTTGCAGTTAGAAGGGACAACATAACTTGTAGACCGGTTTTGACCTATTGGGTCTCGTCAGTACAAGGTATATGTTATCCGTCAGCGAGCTTAAGGCATAATCGCTGACTGAAGATTTGACTAAAATCACGAACGATATATTACTTTCAGTAACGAAAGTGTAAACGCCGTGATAGTAGTGACATCTTCACCTCTAATTGCAAACCAAAATTCGATTGGACAACAAGACCCCGGTCTTGATACTATTAAAGTATTATTACAGAAAACTGTAATAGTGTCTTACTTAATAAAGCGAGTTATTAATGAACAAATGTTGCAAAATGCAAAATATTAGTTATTCTATCGCTTTACTAGTTTTGAAAAATATTTTCAAAAACATTGACCATTTATCTAAGAAGAAACAACTACTTCCCGGGCTATGTACCCCGACGGATATTGAATTACACTTCAAAGTCAAATGGGGTTGGCATATCTAACAGATAATTTAAACCAACCATTTTAGTTTGCAGTTAGAAGGGACAACATAACTTGTAGACCGGTTTCGACCTATTGCAGTTAGAGGTGAAGATGTCACTACTATCACGGCGTTTACACTTTCGTTACTGAAAGTAATATATTGTTCGTGATTTTAGTCAAATCTTCAGTCAGCGATTATGCCTTAAGCTCGCTGACGGATAACATATACCTTGTACTGACGAGACCCATTAGGTCGAAACCGGTCTACAAGTTATGTTGTCCCTTCTAACTGCAAACTAAAATTTTCTATCGAAAGGAAACGGATTTATATTTAAATGTAACGCTGTCTTTATTGTTTCAATTTCAAAAAGTCGCCTCCTTTTTCTTGTTGTATATATCAAGTGCTCAGTATGTATCTCGTATCTTGGCTGCTTACCCAGAATTTAAATTCGAATTCCTTTATCGGTTCTCGAGACCAACTACAATATATTGAATTTAAATACATTTCGTTTCATAAACTCCAATACTTAGTCTAATCATTTATTTAGAAAGAGAAATGATTATGACTTTAGCTGTAGAAGAAATAGAGTTAAACAATAAATTAGGGGTATCGAAAAGGTGCCCCACTATCGAAACTGTTTATCCCAATTTTGTATTATTTTCTATTTTACTTTAATTTCTCGTTTCCAACCAGTTGTTTACTTATATGTTACCTACAAGATTTCTTTTCTTCATCTTGTTATTATTTCGATTCAGTGCAATTTTTTTCAAATTTTCCGTATATTCATTTTTTCTTATCTCTTTGTTTTTTATTTTATTTGTTTTTGTTCCAATTCTATATCCTTTTCCGTTTTTTGAAGTAAAACTTCTTTAGGCGCGACTAACTCAGATTTCTACCAGAAGTAATTCTAACGGACGTGACGTCATTACGTAACGCAAAAAACCTGATACAAAAAACCTAACACAATTCCGCCTACTATATTAAATAAAAGTTAAATCTGTAATTGTATGAATTGACAGCTTGTCAACCAAAATACATTGGTGGTGAAATTTGTGTACAAAGTGTTTGTTTTAAATATGAATAAATAAAGTGGATTTATTAATGAAGAAAGTGATAAAAAAATATTGAATGAAAATGAGTGAGTACTCTATATGTATTTTGTATTTTTTTAGAATGTCTTTTTTTTCAGTCGTTTTTGAACTTGTATAATTATTTTAATATCAAAATTAGTCAAATCAGTCCAACAGTTGACAAGTTTTAGCGGAAAAAAGAACAGCTATTAATTTTTACTTATAAAGATGATAGATTATTTAATCACGTTCAAATTTGAGAACATTACTCAGTGTATATGGTGGAAAATAGAGATTTTATGATGATTTGATACTAAGTAATTGTAATTTGCACATAAGTATACGTGAGCGATATGAGAACACGTAGTTATGTACGTAGATAAAGTTGTAGAATAGAACATGCTAACCCTGAATATGCCGAAATATCGTTACCTAATGCTTTACATTACCGAATGAACTTAGTAGGTCATAGGTCCTATCTCAATTTGATCGAGGAGCGATTAAAATAACATCAAGTCTGTCACAATCTTGAATAGCAAAGTGAGAAATAATGTATTCAGAGTTTAATTTAAAGTTTACTTCGCTTGCGTTAAGTTTTTGTGGGAAAATTATAAGACTTTTTTATATTTAATGTTAATAAAACACACATCATAAAACCAAGTATTAATTTTTGTACAGGTATTATTTTATATTTTATTTCGAGTTTTTAAAAAATCATTCGTAACTTACCAATAGTGTGATTATATTGTCGATATTTTGAAGTGATAACTTCTTATGGGAGGGTAACTGATTTTTAGCGTAACGCGTTGAAAATAGTTATTTATGATATAAGTGTTAAAAGTGACGTTTTATTTTGTGAGTGAAAAAGTTTGTGAAATGAGCGGAGCGAATTGAACAATTTCACGAACAAAATAAAATCACTTTTAACACAAATACCATACAATGTTTTTTGTACAACTGCCCTATTTTGGGCGAATTTGCAATGACAATAAACTAAACCGTGTTAAAAGTAAACTGAAGCGTTTTAAAAGTATTTTTAACACGCTATCATGTAAACAATCAATTTTAACATTGTTTGCTATCATTAAAAGTGTCACTTTTAATGACAGTTGTACAAAATAGTATATTGTTTTATTAGGAGTAAAAGTATAACTTTTTGTGGCGAGTCTGAATGTTTGATGGCCGAACGTTAGTGAGGCCGACAATTTCAGACGAGCCACAAAAAGTGATTTTGCTCCGAATGAAACATGCTATTTTTCCGCAAACGGCATCCAGACTATAGAAGTAATTAATATTTAAATAAAAATTCAAAACGATTGCAACGAAGTTGATAAATTCAGAGAATAATAATTATAAAACTGCGAACTACATTTCCGTGGTTACTGGTTTTGTGATTGCCAAGTCAAAAACAAATTTGACAGTTTAATAATATTTTATATGTCAGAAATATTGTAAGTGATTTAAAGCAACAATTGGACTGTGCATTTTTGGTAAGTAGTTGAGCATCAAAATTTCGTTTGTTGTAGTAAGGTGTAATGAAATTTTCTCTTAGATTATATTATGTCGGATTCAGAACCCAACTGTACACCGCCCGACGTTGTTGACATTGCTAAGGCAGCTACGAATGATTTAATTCCAACTAAGTCAAGTAGAGTTTATAATCATGCTTACGAAAGATTTCTCACATGGTGCAATGATAAAAACATTTCAAACTATTCGGAAAATGTGCTACTAGCTTATTTTTTTGAAATGACAACTAAATTAAAAATTAAAAGTTCAACAATGTGGTCTCAGTATTCCATGATAAAATCATTACTGAATATTAAACATGGATTAGATATTAGCAAATATATAAAACTACGTGCTTATCTGAAGAAGCAGAATGAAGGGTATACTCCCAAAAAGTCAAAGGTATTCACAAAAGACCAGATTTTTTAAATAATGCACCTAATGAGCAATATCTAGGAATTAAGGTTAGTTATAATATTTTAACCTGCATAAATACAATCAAGTTTTTAAATACATACTACTTTTAGGTTGTTCTAATAATGGGCGTATCTGGAGCATGTAGATGCGATGAAATGGTGAACATGACAATAGACGATATAAAAGATTTAGGATCTGTTATTCATATAAAGATTCCTGATAGTAAATCTAAAAAGCCACGATCGTTCACAATTATTGGAGAAAAATATATAAATCTTTACAGAAAATATACTTCTTTACGTCCACAAGCTATGGAAAGCCGACGATTTTTTTTGAAATTTCAAAAGGGAAAATGTTATCGCATGGTCATGGGAATTCATACAATTAGTAACGTACCCAAAACAGTAGCAACTTATTTAAAACTACCGAATTCAAAAGATTACACCGGCCATGCGTTAAGAAGAACTTCAGCTACTTTGCTTGTGGATGGAGGAGCTGATATTACTTGTTTGAAACGGCATGGAGGTTGGAGGTCGAGCACTGTCGCTGAAGGATACATTGAAGACTCTTTTTCTAATAAAAAACAAACTGCAGAAAAAATCTTGATGTCGAATTCTTCTTCACTGTACCTGCATGCAGCTTCTCATGAGCGAAATTATGTCGACGTTGATGTAACAGAAGCAACAACAAGTAAGGAGTCACAGGAAATTTTGTCGATGAAATCTTTCAACTCAGCACAAAATTCGCTTGAATTGGAAGTGAATAAATCAGGTAGTGCATTAAATATGTGCGGTGCAACCTTAAATAACTGTAATTTTACTATTAATAATTATAAAGTTTAAAAGTTCAACTAATAATTATTTTCCCTGTTAAAAATTCTACTTTTTTGTACGGCCGTCAGCGTACAAAAAAGTACTTTTTTGTCCGCTCACGGCCGTACAAAAAAGTTTCGTCTGTGAAATCATGCTTCAACATCATGAATTGACGTTAATAATGTCTACTTTTTTTGACGTTTGCGGAAAAAAGCGTTTATCATAACGTGTTGTTTATCGTTGAAAAAAGCGTTTATCATAACGCGTTGTTTATCGTTTTTACACACAGGCGCACTGAAACATAATAATAATATCATACTTGGATTGGATTAGTTGAAGTTATCACTTCTGTCGCGCGTCCTGAGACGCATACTTTTTTTTTACCTGCCATATTCGTATAGTTGTGGCCATTTATATAGATTGTTTTTTTCACCTGTCAAAATATCACAACTTTCTGATTTCGTCCAATGAAAACGCTTAATCTTCAATGTTTTCTGCTAAATCTAGCCAATCATTCCGGTTTATATTGATAAAAGCAATAGTGGTTTTACTAGTATTGATAAAATTGTAGAACTGTCAAAAATTCAATAACAATATTGAACAATCAATCTTCTTGTTTATAAGTACCTTACTATAAATCAACATTCATTTATATTATCTAAATATTCTGAAATATATTTTGTTATTATTATTATCACAATTCAATTCATCTAAACGATAATGAAAAATCAAATATGTAGGTACTTTAAAACTAACCTGCTTCCTGGTTCTGCATGCATTTAAAACTTTTAGATGCCTACAGGCAAATGTGGTTTTGTAGGTAAACTTTAAATAGATATACCTTATAGTTTTTATTTTGGTAATTTTCTCTTTAATAATATAATTGTATAAATAGGTATAAAAATAAATATTTATTTAAATTATAACCCTGTTTTCACGATGCTCACGACAACTGACAACTGTCAATACTATCTAGTGTACAGGATAAGTTAATAGGAGGGGTAACGGCATTTCGTTTGTGTTAATTATGAAATATAAGTTTAGTCTAAGAGCCGGTAGGAGATCGACCTTCACCGATCTGATAACCAGATGAGACATATTTTTTATCAAATATAATTTATAAACAAATATGCCTATAAATACTTGCCTATCTGAAAGTGCTCATGGCTATTTTTAATTAAATTAACTTTAATCGATTTTTTTTCATCACTTTCATTCTTTTGATAACCAAATGAATTTTATTTCACTGTTAGTTTTTAACACACAGAATATGCCTCAGTAGGCTTGCCTACTCATTTTTGTGTATAGCTACCTGGCAAGTCGATGTGAACAGGTAAGTCAATATAGGTGACTCCATCGTTCTGCTAACTTATCGAAAGTTATATCAAATTTTAGATTATTTTATTACAAAATCCGTCATTTAGACTTACCTGCAAAAAATCATACTTAAAGCACTGTTGCTTAGCTAAAAACAGGACACAACATAGCAGCTGCAAGCTACCTGACCGTTGAATGTATCCGAGTGCGCATGCTCGTGTACATGTGAGTGACAGAGACAGCATTTATTTACACTTTTCTTTTTGGTGATGGGATCACCTGCTTTCCGCACTCGTTATGTAATGTACTATATTCTCACGGAGAATATAAATTTGTTATAAAATAGCGCGAGGTCAGACACGAGGAGTCCGGAGTCAGAGGTTATCTCTGACAGTTACCTTTTGGGGTGTCTCTTAAGCAGACCCTTGAGTCTGGTCCGTTATTACTGTTGAAGTATGTTCGCGAGTAAGTGTGACATGCCACCATATAGTTTAATTGGTAAGATTACTTAGTATTTATTTTACATTTATTCTCATCCTTATTATTCATTTATCTATTATTATTATTTTTGTTGTTTGTTTTCTATTGTTTATCTTATTTTCCTCTTGATTAGGTTACTGCCTTCAGCAGTATACCTACCAGATGGTTAGATAACCACGACCAGAATGGGAAACTAGTACGCCGTGGTACATAATATATAGTTATTTAAATTTTTGTAAAGAATTTGTAATATTTAAGCTGTTTGGTATTTATTACCTGCTTTAGATGATTTTTTAGTGTTTACAGCAACTTGTTTACTCCTATTCCTTGAAAGATGCTTAAAAGTGGCGTCTGACTAAATAGATTTTTTATCAAAGGTAATACCACGAGTCCTTAAAATTTTATCGATAAATTTTTAGTTTCCACGAAAACTTTTTTATTTGGCAAAAATACGAAAACAAACTGAAATGTGATAAAATCACGAGTCCGGAGGACTCGTAAATTTATCATATTCAGTTTGTTTGAGTAGTTTTGCCTAAAATAAAAAAGTATGAGTCTGGAAAATAAAAATTTATCTAGTAAAATATTACAGGACGAGTGGTATTTGAGTAGATTATTTTTTGAACCATTCTGTACAAAAACTACTTTGAATATTCTTATTTATTTAAAAAACTTCCTAGAACAACTTATATTTCATAATTAACACAAATGAAATGCCGTTACCCCGCCTATTAACTTATCCTGTACACTAGATAGTAGACAGTTGTCAGTTGTCGTGAGCATCGTGAAAACAGGGTTATAATTTGAATAAATATTTATTTTTATACCTATTTATACAATTATATTATTAAAGAGAAAATTACCAAAATAAAAATTATTAGGTATATCTATTTAAAGTTTACCTACAAAACCACATTTGCCTGTAGGCATATAAAAGTTTTAAATGCATGCAGAACCAGGAAGCAGGTTAGTTTTAAAGTACCTACATATTTGATTTTTCATTATCGTTTAGATGAATTGAATTGTGATAATAATAATAACAAAATATATTTCAGAATATTTAGATAATATAAATGAATGTTGATTTATAGTAAGGTACTTATAAACAAGAAAATTGATTGTTCAATATTGTTATTGAATTTTTGACAGTTCTATAATTTTATCAATACTAGTAAAACCACTAGATTTAGCATAAAACATTGAAGATTAAGCGTTTTCATTGGACGAAATCACAAAATTGTGATATTTTGACAGGTGAAAAAAATAATCTCATATATTTCTAAGAGTTCCAAATTAAGTAAATTTACCCAAATAGAATTCGAAATGCAGTCTTTATTTGGTTAATATACACTTAGCATTAATGCGCGTGAACAAACTACTACCCAAATAAAATGTACAAATCGGTCCAGTTGCATTTTTCTTCAACATACCTTATTCCAGGTGTTATCGGGTATACGTTTCTGTAGCAACTTTATTTGATTCATTCTTCGTCCATCGTGATTGTTGTAGGAAAATTGCTGGATAATAACATGAGAGCTACCAATTTAACACCAAGAAGTAAACTAAAGATAATTACTTCTGTTCTACAACGTTGTAACCTCAAGGATATAGTTGAAATCTAATTTAAAACAAAGCGAAAATTAAATTACTTTAAAATAAGATAGAATTTCCTACGCTAACCAAACTGTCGTAAATCGAATTTTAATTTGTTTTGCAGTAATTCTGATTCTCTGCTTTAAGGAAAAAACGCCAAGTACAAACCTCACAAATCACAAATTAATCTGGATGCAACTGATTTGTTGATAAAATAACAATTAAAGATATTTAAATACAGATAAAAACGTAAAGATTTTAATTTGCTAATTCGGAAAAATAAATAATTATATCTCCACAAAAAGACTATCTTAACTTCAATTTGTTTTTTACCAGGGTCGATGAAGGTTCGTCCTAAGGTAGCTCCAGATAAAAGCGGTTGGTGAATATTAGTCCCAACTAGCCTGATACGATTCGAATTGTCTGATGTTTGATTTAATGGAACCGATGTTTGAATGATTCGAAAAAGATGATTCAACATGAAAATTAAACTGTACACATGATCTAAAGGTAATGTAAGGGCTTTCTTAACCAGATCTTGAATTTTCCATTTGAGGGAAACGAAACAAGTCAGAAAATTGAGATACTATAAACTATTCGCTTCTGTAATCTTGGACAAAGTATTCTTTACAGAATATACATGTTCAACACAATATATAAACTAAATAAATCGCATTCAGATGACAACTACAATTTTTTCAAGTAGAAGCGGCTCTTCTAAGTGATCCAGATAATAAAGTATTAAAAAAAATAAAAAGTGATAGAACTAACATCAGATTTGAAAAACAAAGAAGCAGCACATCAACCTGAATGAGCGTCAGCGCGTAGAGCTAAAGGTTGCGAGTTCGAGTCTCACTGGGTGCGACATTTTTTCAATTTCATCCTTAATGTCATTTAATCTATCTTATATATATAAAAATGAAACCCGTTTTCCTTGGTCATGGCATCACGCGTGAATGGCTGGACCGATTTTTGTAATTCTTTTTGTGTTGTATTTGTTATTATTAGGAGAAGGTTCTTACGGAAGAAAATATTAAGAAAATCTCTCAGAAATATTGAAAAATGGACATTTAATTTTGCATATTTTAAAAAACGCGCGTAACGAATGTCAATGTCATTCACAGCCATAGACTATATAATTGAAAGAGCATCGTTTGTTCGGAAACGTGGTTACTTAATTAAATAAAGTTTCCATGTATCAAATTCAATATTGATTAATAGATATCTATACGATTTCATATAAATATAAGTTCGAAAAATATATTTTTGGTGCGATAAGTGAAACAAAACTATAAACTTTCTTTCCTTCTCTATCTCTTCATCTTTTATTTTTCTTAAATTTATTTTAGTTGTTGGCGTAGCAACGCGCGCCGGGTACAGCTATTTCATATATTTAAAAGAGTGATCCTCACTAAGACGCCACCGTAAGGTGGCGCAGTTGAGATAGTATAAATTTACATTAGCAATTCTTGCGTAATTAAGTACTATGACGCCACCATAAGGTGGCGCAGTTAATATATGACATATCTAATCGATTATTTACAAAAGCGTAAAAATTTGGAAAAATGGTAAAAAAACATTAGTAGGCGGTACGAAGTTCGCCGGGTCAGCTAGTATATTCTAATTGTCATTAGCATTCTTATCATTAACGTCTTTTATATTACTACCTACTTCATTAATCCTATTAAAATAAGCATTAAACGTGGTTTACATTTTCATGTACCCATATTTAATCTCTTTCAGTATTGTCACGCCTGGGGGGATAGGAGGGAGAATGTGCCTTAGTGTTTAGGGATGAGGGGTAGCTTACTGAAGGCACTTCCCACCCAGGTCGTGGTTATCTACCCCCTGGTTAGGTATCCTGCTGAAGGCAGAAAACTAACCAAGGGGAAGATGAGATAAACAACAGGAAACAAACAACAAATATATTAACAAAGAAACAAGCAATAACAATGAATAATTAAAATATGAAGAATGACTAACTAAATACAATGATCTTAACTAATCTTACCAAATAACCTACATGGTGGCATGTCACATTTACTCACGAAAATAAGTCAAGAGTCACAACGGCCCAGACCCAAGGGTCTGTTTTAGGGACACCCCGAAGGGTGACACTTACAGACAACCTCAGACTCCGAACTCCCCGTGTCCGACCTCAACAACTTGCTTTTATAGCCCATTCATATTCTACGTGAGAATAAAAATTAAACTATTTAAACACGTGTTGAGATCTAACGCAATGACTTTGACCTGGTAAAATGTAATACAAAACAATATAGTAAAATATAAACTAATAAATTAATATGTAGGGCAAACGGCCCTCTCATCGTATGTGACAGTATTTTATGATAAGAATCTTAATTACCGAATTTTGTCGAATTGATATTAAATTGTATCAATTACAACAGATCGTTTGTTTTTTTCCCTGGTTTATTGTTTGTTTCAAAACGTTCTCAACTCAGGGGAGCCGAAGAAAAGTTTGTAAGCGATATGCTAACTATATAATTTTTTAAGTACTTAAAAAACAGATTGTAACGATATATATGATTGTTTTGTATTATGAATGATTTCACCAGACTATTGTTACCGTGCCTATATTGCTCGGTGACAATTACTTAGTTTAAGAGTTTTAGTTCAAAAACTTGCCATGAGTGGTGTTACAGTAAAATTATAGTTATTTTCTAGCCGTCATTAGTAATACACATCCTTTATGAGTTGGTACGTTAAACAATCTGGTTCTTTTGATTTTTACTACTTCAAAATATAATTAAGTCGATGTTGCCTTTGATTATTGTGTCTAAAAAAAGGGTGCTATTTTATTGTTACTAACCAAAATCAAGTAGTTTTAATTTAATACCAAAGAAAACTCAAAGTCTAGTACCACAAAAAACATTTAATTTAAGGGCTAAGTATCAGGAATAAATATCACTATCAACAGACCCTCAAAACTTAAACAAAAAAGGAAATAACATTCAAAAATGTGGAATTAAAGCCAACTATTCCCCTGTGCAGTTAGAGGGACAAGATAACTTATCATCATCCGTCATTTTTGTAATTTCTTTTTGAACACCGAATATGTGTGAATTAATTTCAGTCAAATCGATTTCTGTTTTGCAGTTGGAGGTGAAGATGTCACTACTGTCGCGACGTTTACATTTACACCACTCTGTGGTTATAAATAGGTATAGATCGCCCAACGAAAGTTTGTGACAGCCACGTGGCCTCTCGTTCAATGCGCAGTGGTTTAATTACGAGCGTTACGATAACAACGACCGTTCTGAAAGCTTGTCAGTGTGGTAGCTGGAATAGTTTTGTAAACTGTATTTAGCTACGAATATGCTGAGAGAGTTTCTGAGTTGTTTTTTAAAGGTATGTATTTTTTTATTTTAAAGTGGGCAGTAACAAATTTATATTAAATAAATTCTTCTTAATTATGTTAGCATCATACATTAAAAATTAATTTAAGATCTATAATATATTTTTATTTCCGTCCGCCACTGATAGAAAGACTCCGCCTACCTGCGCCGACTAACACGTGGCTGTCCCAAACTTTCGTTGGGAGACATATACGTCGTGATTTTAGTACATTTTCAGTCAGTGATTATGCCTTAACCTCGCTGACGACAACATATACCTTATACTGACGAGGACCAACAGGCCGAAACCGGTCTATAAGTTATAAGCGGCTATATGCAAAACTAAAAAGACAGCTCGTATAGGTAGCAATAAAGTTACTTCTCAGTCTTTAGGTATTTTATGCTCTATGTACCTATCCTTGGCAATAACAAAGTTAATTCTTCTTTCACATTTCTAACCATTTCTGCTATTACCTTATTAATTCTTTCATTTTTATTTCTACCTTTTTATTTCTGTGTCTTTCTTCTGAAACTATTTGTTTATATCTGCCATTTTTGTCATATTTCTTACCATTTACAAGTTCGTTAAAATATTCTTTACATCTTTTTGTCTTTCCTGTGTCCATATAACACCAAAGGTATATTTAATTTGGTCTTTATCGTTCATCTTTTTAGTCCTTAAAGTCCTTTGCTATGTTTTTCGCAATTCTCCCCAGAATTCTCTCACCTCTTTTGTTTACTTTATGTAACCAGCTCCTTCATACACATTCGTTGCTGTCATAGTTTATTATATTTTAATTCTCTAGATAATTTCTTCACCTCTGTTTTTTTCTCTTTATCTTTAGATTTCATTTATTCTGACCACCAAAACGTTTATTTTTTGCTACTATTTGTTGTGCGTGTACCACATACTTGTTTAGCAGACTCTGCAATTTTTATCTTGAAGCTCTTCTAAAAATTTTTCTTTCTGTGTTTCCTATTTTGCTTCGTATTTCAGTTCTTTTTGGTTCATATTTTTCTGCTGTTTCCATTTCACATTTAAAGTGAAATTTTAAAACTATAGGAAATACAAGATTTTTTGAAACTAACTAGAAAATATTGTAACAACTATTTAGAAATTGTTTCTGAAATTTTAAACAGTGCAATTTATATAATATCTAAAGAATAAAACTTTAAAACACAAATCCAACTAATCTACTTATTTTCAATCAAGGACAAGATTTTATAGTTTTCAGATTATTTGCAAAAAATCGTCCACAACCAATTTAATCATCCAGAAAAAAACCTATACATTTAACCAATTGAGGCGCATATTTCCGACTGCGCCATATAGTTAATTGAGAAATAAAATAAACAAAGAACTATCTATAATAAAACGTGGCAAAATATTGAATGATAAAATGTACAGGAACATAACCTTGTTATGTATTTTATTAAATACGTCAAATCTAAAAAAAATTATAATTAAACTAAAATTGCTTGTAAATCGAATATACTGATAGGAAAATTAAAAGTATCATCAACAATTGCTGTATTATTGATGAAATAAGTTTCCTTGACAACGAAAAGCCTGCAATGTAAACAATGTTTGATTGAAAAGCATAGAACAACATACCAAAAATGATAATAATAATCCATTTCTTCTTAATTTAAAATTTAAACAATCTCATTAAAAAGGCCGGATCAAAACATAGGTATAATATTTTCGGTAAAACTACGCACACTCTAGAGAGAAAAGCCACCCTCTTCGTTCGAAGTCCGACAAGGCACTGACTGAACTGAATTGAATTTAGTGAGTTTTACTGTTATCCCGACGTCCTTTATACGTATAATAGATATTAGGGGAAGGTGGAGGAGAACCGTGGATCTGAGGAAAATAATTTACTACGAACGTATAAAACCGATTATAAAGTTAAAGTTGCCTGGAAAACTCATTATATAGTTAACAGCTATTTTATTCAACTTTAAATACAATTTAGTTTGAAAATAACATTTTGGAACTATAGTAAATGCGCAATTTGCCCCTTACTGCGGGTAAAATTGCGCATGATGTAAAGCATCTATGAACTTGTATATATACTATTGTAGTACGGAGTACAGTTCAGGTCCAAAATACATCAGTTTTACAAATGATTCACCATAAGGAAATCTAAGTTTCCTTTTGTTAATTTTTTTAAAGTTTTGTGGTCATTTGATAGTCATACTATATTCGTGATTCTTCATTGGTGTGTCATTACGCAGTCGTGATATAACCGTGAATTTTCATGGACTGCTTACATTGACATATTAATACAAATGGAACGGCCGCTTCCCATATTCGCAACAGCTGCTTCTGCGGCCAACATTAGAAAGAAAGATCCGAGAGAGAGACGGAGGTAGGCCGGGCAAAACGCACATTGTTTAAATGAGAGCTTAAGGGAAATACATCTTTTTATAACGTTTTATGTAAAAAATAGTATATTATATACTTAGAGTGAGAAGTGAGCTATTATTATGTCAATATCTTAAAAATATAGAACTGTAAATATTAATTTTCGTTAGGGGAATGGAGTAAATAATAGCAATTTCTCAGGTTAGTAGTGAAAAAAAGCTTTTTTATTTGTGGTTGTTCGAAGTATTTGATGAAACTTAAGTTTGTTAAAATTTCTTAAGTCAAAATAAGTGAGAAAAGACTCCGGTTTTATGTTTAGGTGTATCTACTTATTTCAGCAAAAATAATATATACTACTTACAAAACAATTATTGCAGGCACAAAAACTGTATTATTTTATATACAATAAATACCTATTTTTTTAAACAGTGAATGTGACAAAAAATTATTGAATTCAAACAGATAATTCAAAAATGCATTAATATTTCTATCGAAAAATACGTCAATACAACTGAAGATCATATCGTAATTTTTTATATCATGGTTCACACTATATATAAGGGTAGTACCGAATTCCTAAACTATGGTCAGATCATTACGATCGACCCCCTGCTGAGCTACCGGTCTCAGACCCTTTCCGTTAATCCTATGTCCGAATTCCTAACTGCATACAAATATTATTTAATTCTGAATTTAATAAATCTAAAATAGTCTTCAAAATTTTAAAAACGAAATGTGTTTTGGAAAATTTTACATTATTTTTTTATAAGATTAGATTTGAGTCGTAAAAGTATCGCGCATTAAAATCTGAATGTTTTTAGTGAGGATAAACTGTATAGTAGAAGATAAACTGTTTGAAGTAATTTTTTTTCTAATTTTGTGGGATTAATAAATTTAAAAACAATTATATATTAATTTTTGTAATTTTTTTCTAACTTAATAAAATTAAAGAAATTTCAAAATTGTAAATATATATTTATTTTCGGTAATTTGATAAAATATGTACATACATAGATACATGTTAAAATATATAAAAAATAGTTAAAATAAATATATTCATAAATACAATCCGATTAAGAAATCTAAAGTAGTCGCCAAGATCAGGTAAAAGATGTTGAGTTAGGAATTCGGACATAGGATTACCGAATTACTTACTAATCCCCAAATTTTATGACCGCGGTTAGGAATTCGTATATCCCGATATATAAGGAGACTGATACATTAAATTTGAAAATTCTAAACCTAATACCTAGTTTGTACAGGTCTTAACGATGAGTACCGAAAGTTTTTTGAGTCATTCTGAAGTATCCAAAAATTGACTGTCTCCTGCGATCCGTTACCTCACTTAGGTACTATGTTTTATATGTGTAACTGTTTTAGGTTACCTCCTACATGGTTTGCAGGTGTCTCTTGACTGGTGTATGGGGAGTAGGGAATCCTGTAATGTCTCGTAGCTGATCCCTGTTGGTTTTGTATAGTGTTTCAGCTTTTTGGGCACATGCCTATTTAATAAACATTCTGCTGTGTGTTTAAACATAAATGTGTTCCCAGTGTTGGTTGTGTTATCTTTTATTCGGCTCTGGACCGTACTTTTTGTTACCCCTAGAATAATGTGGCTAATACTTTTCTTGCAAGTTTATCAGTCTGCTCGTTGCCTGGTGTTCCTTTATATCCTACCAGCCAAACTAGTTTGACACTGTTATCTTCCGTCACGATATCGAGTTCTACTCGTGCATTCGCGTGTTAATCTGGAGATCATTTTAGGGATCTTTAAAACCAAAATAGCCGCCTTACTATCTGTGCATATGTTAATCGGCTTAGATTTATAAACCCTAAAATTATTTTCTCTTGCGCATTGCAAGATTGCATACACTTCTGTTTGAAATACAGATGTATGTATTTCCAGAGGGACAGAAATTTTTATGTTTTCTTCACGGCTGTAAACATCTTCTCTTGAACCCTCTTCAGTGTTTTCCATTCTTTACGTTAATTTATTTTTACCTCAAATGTTTATTTGTGAAGTCTTCATAGTTTGGTCATCATAAAGTCGTATTGTTTTTATTGGTTGGCTATCACGCGGTTGTGGTTTATTTCTTGACTCTTATTAGGTTAAAACCAAGCTATCTTTACACTGTTTTATTATATAAGTAACCGTTTATAGTTTACTGATAACGCAGTCAGTTTGTACCTTTGAAGGTGCCAACTTGTAACTGTAAAGATAACCAGAATAATTAAAATGTTGGGCGTCAAATTTGTAACATTACTTGTTCCTTGACAAATTTATATTTAACTTATTCACAATTTCAAATAAACTTTCTAAAGTAACGAAACTGTTTCTGTAGAAATAAAATTCCAGATTCGAACTTACGAGAGTTATTGGTGTCCAGATTCTCTAAAATCAAAGAAAATGGCGCCAAGTATAAACTGCACAACGAAACTCTAACCTCAGTTTATTTTCTAAATAATAATCAATAATTATTTGATATCAACTCGCAACATCAGTTAATTATTCTATTGATACTAACTACGACTTAATTTGTATCAAAAAGATTTTTCATAAAACTTACTTAAGTGTATATTCGACGAAAGACAGTTAAACTATAGGCACTTTCAAGAGCAATCCTCTTTATATGTAAATGTAACGGGGTATGGTCTAGAATTACCACCATTAGAACACGATCTCATTGCGCCAGTGATCTCTATACGAGCGAGTCTTTTCACCTTTTGCAACTCTATTATTGTCTGGCTTTATCAGGGTGAAGCAGGGATTAGTTTCACTGTGATTTCCCAGCTATTTAAACTCACGTCAGCCTGGACGAGCCAACATACGTACGTTTTCAGACTAATCAGCTTGAAATGAGATTTAAGCTAAAAATATTTCGGCTCGGACAATTGCATGCATTTTACCCTTATGATTATACATATAATCGTATAGGTAATACAGTCATCAAATAGTTGTATCTCTAATCCCTTATGTAGATTAAAATGTAAAACGGATTGATCTTAGCAATATCTGTTGTGATTAACCTTTTTTATTATTTGGAACAATTTTTTTTTAAATCTCTTTGCCCTTTTCTATTTGAGCCATATCCCGTCTACTAATCGCCTATTCGACAATTGAGGCATCGTACAAAGTTAACAATACCTATACTTCTATTTTAACTTTTTAGATCTCTATTCATTTATTAAAGTATTATTACAGAAAACTGTAATAGTGTCTTACTTAATAAAGCGAGTTATTAATGAACAAATGTTGCAAAATGCAGAATATTAGTTATTAGTTATTCTATCCGGCGGGCGTAATTTCGGCCGGTACTCCCTTGGCCTACCTGCATAAATCAAGGGGTACCATTTATGACAGGGGTAATTTCGGCCGAGGGGTTGATGTTTACGATGAGATTAAAATATTGGTAATTACGCTTAATAGTTTCTGTAAAATATTAATTGTGTATTTATTTATTTCTTGCCATACAAATATAATAAGTTTATGTAAAATGAAAGATTTTTACATGGATGGCACATTTTCTTATTGTACAAAATATTTTTATCAGTTATTTACCATCCATGGACTGGAAAATGGGCATTATGTTCCTCTTTTGTATTGTCTGTTGCCCAATAAGACCAGTGACACATATATGAGACTTTTTCTGTTGGTAAAATCTAAAATTTTTGAACTTTATAATATGTTTTTTGAACCGAAGGAGGTATTTGTGGATTTTGAAATCGCAATTCATAACGCATTAAAAGTTGTCTTTCCCAAAACCAAACTAAATGGTTGTAGATTCCACTTGCACCAGGCGTGGTATAGGAAAATACAATCTTTAGGGTTAACCCAAATGTATAAAGATAAAAACTGCGAGGAAAGCAAATGGCTTACTCATACTTTTGGGCTAAATTATTTAGACCCCTCTGAAGTTGAAGATTGTTTCATATTTGATCTCATGTCATACAAACCGGACCATAAACTTATAGATAAATACGCAGACTATTTATTAGAAAACTACATAGCGCCAGAATCTCATTTTCCACCAAATATATGGGCATATGAAAACCCATCAATTAAAAGAACCACAAATGCCTGCGAATCATTCCATTCGCACTTTAATTCTAGTTTTTATTCAAGTCACCCTTCTATATTTATTTTTATATAATTTTATTGAAATAAAGAAATATTTTAATATAAAGCATTCTGTTATTTTATTTGATTTGCGGCCGAAAATACCTATGAGATAAGGAAGCAACTTAAAACCTCCGGCCGAATTTACCTACCGGCTTTTAGTACCTGCCCTTTTTCCGGCCGAAATTACATCCGCCCATTCTATCGCTTTACGAATTTTGAAAAATATTTTCAAAAACATTGACCATTTAACTAAGAAGAAACAACTACTTCCTGGGCTATGTGCCCCGACGGATATTGAATTACACTTCAAAGTTAAATGGGGTTGGCATATCTAACAGATAATTCAAACCAACCATTTTAGTTTGCAGTTAGAAGGGACAACATAACTTGTAGACCGGTTTCGGCCTATTGGGCCTCATCAGTTTCATTAATCAGTTTCTCCCATTGTGAATTGTTTTTTTGCTACATTGAGGATTAAATCCTTTTCTAAATTTACTTACTTATTTTTTATTTGTGCCATTGACGAAAATGTCAACTCGCACAAGTAGCAAATAGAATCAAACACTTTAAAACCACAGTTGTTAATTCCTGGTATTGTGGTTTTCTTTTCTACCAAAAGGTATCCAAATTAACCGACTTGAATTACAAGTGCAATATCCAATCGTCATATAATTGCAATTTCAAATTATCCATTATGTATATAATTTTTTTTTCAACCCCGTTGGTCACATATCAGAAATTTGTCTGGGTGTGATCACTGCTTAAAAATTGTGAAGGGTTACCAAGAAAGAGAGCGGATTTAATTAATGAAAAAAATTAATGTCACGAATAGTTAACAAAATATAAAATAGGAAAATATAGAATTGGTATAATTTACTATGTAACGATTACATCGTTATTTGTTTGGCCTGGCCTAAGAATATTTTATTTCATTAATTTCTCGTCTATTTTACTACGATATTTTTGGCCTGGCCTACGTCGGTTTGACTTTTTCGATTTCGCGACGATTCTGTGGAGTCGACGCAGTCCTGATTTCCGTATAAGCGGGGATCTTTTGGTTCACTCGGAAAGAATTGTCGGTATTTTCAATTCCTTTACTATTTGTGCTTCAAAGCCTACAGTTCTACTCTTATTTCTTCTCCCTTCATTTGGGCCATTGCCAAATTTTGAAGGGTCCAAGGATAGGGCTATTGAAATTCGAACCATTTTTTTTGGAAAGAAGTAATGGTTAAATAGAATTTTTCACGTGCCGCCATATTTCCTTTTTTTGAGTCCGTCACCAAGGCCTGTAGCCAGGAGAAATTATTCAAATCCATTGCTAAGAAAACATCTTGCCATCGGTAATCGTCAACCCGAGAAAACCAGGAATTTCCGTCTACTTCGACAACAGAAGAAGAAAAAAATAAAAGATAAGAAATTAGTTTTCACTATAAATAACATAATAACATTTTTTATCATTCCGATTACTGAAATATAAACAATTTAAAACTGATTTATCTACTTTTATTTGCTTGTTTGTATTTTGGCGCCCTTATTTATTTGTTTGGGGGGAGTTAGAAAAAAGCCAGAAAGAAGCCACGATCCCTGGAGCTAGCAAGGGTAAGTTAACGTACAAAATTGGATTTGTACGTTACAATTTGGCGCCCAACGCGGTTGAACAGTTTCCTTGAGATTTATCTTTACCTTTATCTTTATCTTTTTCTCAAGGGGATTGTTTTGGCCGCTTGGGTTACGAATTGGTATGTTGTACGTTACAACTAAAATATAAAAAGTAAATACAATGAAACAGCTAAGAAAACGTATATAAAACATCAGCAGGAGTGAAGAAGATTTGAAGATGGAAAAAGCATTGTGTGGTTTTATGAAACCACGGTAAAAGTGAAACTTTTTTCACACTATAGACATTTAACTAAAAATTTTTCGAATAATATTCCATCAAGGGTATAAAAATCGCTTTATCAATCTTAATTTTATACTTGGAAAATTGGAATGGACCGAATATAAATAAAATTAAACACATATAATATAGCGTGGAGCACACTACACTGTCAGCTGCTGCAAACTGTAGGCGTCGAAATCGAAATCAAAATCATAATCGAAATCGAAATCGGAATCGAAATCGAAATCAAAATCAAAATTCAACTTTGCCTATTTCACTTTATATTTAAATAAAATTTGCATTTTGT
The DNA here is from genome assembly GCA_964028335.1 of Altica lythri. Classification (NCBI taxonomy): domain Eukaryota; kingdom Metazoa; phylum Arthropoda; class Insecta; order Coleoptera; family Chrysomelidae; genus Altica; species Altica lythri. The sequence continues at coordinate 2,351,065 of OZ034806.1, read as the reverse complement.
TTCAAATACGAATTCGTGTTAATTTTATCCATGATTTCTTTTAGGTACCTACCTACATACAATACGCAAATATTCACACTTTAAGTTTAGATAATTAGATACGTAATTATTTATAATTACCGCTGAGTAGGCGGTCGACCACGCGACATGCCGACATGCCCGACATGCACTAACACAGACCAAAAAACGATGTAATAAAAGTTTCACTTTAAAAAAAGGGAATATTCAAGGAAGCTTATGATAAAAAGAACAGTAGAGACTGTAGAGAGGATCGAAGAAATGTAGAGATTAAAGAAATATAACCAATAGGTCGGAGGAAAAGCAATAGAAAATGATGTAAAAAAAGAACGTACATTTTTTTTGTTTATTTATATATGTATATATCGGTGTCTTTAAATTGCACCACCAATTTCTTATATTATACAAAACGTGAAAATAAGAAATTAAGCAGACACTTAAATAGCACCACTAACTGCTACAGGGGGTCGGCAGGTACCTGCCTCTTTAGAGTGGGATTAACCCAAGAAAACTTATGATTATTTTAAAAGTGAATAAATAGTGAAAATATCTGAAATTTGAATTAATTTGACTATTGTCCACGGCTAAAATTAATCATTGAATTTAGTTGAACTTGTTTTTATTGTTTTAAAAGTGATTAAACAGTCAAAATATTTGAAATTTGAATTCATTTGATTGTTGTCCACCGCTGAAATTAACCATGGATTTTGGTAAGTACCTACAACGCCAACCCTTTAAATACTGTATGAATGTATATATATAAATGCTTATATTTTTATTTTTTAATAAATATTTTAATTATATATTTTTTAATATACCTACCTATACATATATTTAGAACTCCAAAGTATTGGTAAGTGTCACTTGGCGCTACGCGCTCTGGTGGTTAAAAATATTACTACTGCTAGGATGATAGATGTGATTTAATTACCTAAAGTTATGTAGTTTTTAAAACGTTTTTATCATTAAATCAAGTTCTTGACTTTATTGAGGCTACTCCTAAGTCTCGAAATTTTGTAGAAGGAGAGAAAATAATTAATGCAGGACATTTAATGTATAATGGGTTGGAAAATCAAAACAATGATCAATACGATATTTTATCGTATTGTATACAATCATTAGCTTTTCGTGATAAACCTCATGAAATAAAAACAGTTATACAAAAAAAATAGTCAAATTATTTCATCAAAGTGTAGCTGTACAGCTGGACTTAGTGAAAGATGTAAACACATCACAGCGGTGTTATTATATTGTACTCGGTAAGTGTAAATTTTAATGACACTGAATATAGTTTACCTTTTTCATTGTTTTTCTTTTAACAAAAAACCGATTAGGTTTTGGAAAATGATGAAAACGAACGTCTGAATTTTGGGCTGCATTACTTGAACATCCTTAAACACAACAGTATTTTCTACTTTTGTTTTTTTTTGAAGAAAATCTAGCTCCACAATTATTTAATAAATCTGAGGCCATAGTTAAATGTTAATTTTCACTGATGTACACTTTTTTTATTACTAATAGACGAAATATAAATAAACAAAATTTAACAGCATACAAATTTGCCTTATTTTTATGTATGGCTAACTACCAGCTGTCACCCTAGCGCTAGTTTATAATGTGACCACCAGTCAGCGCACCATGTCCGGTGACACATACCAATACTTAATTTAAATAGGGTGGACTTAAAAGGTAAGTTTATATTATTCAATAGAAAAAGGGTGCAATATTATCTGCAGGGGTTCCTAATCCTATATCCCAATTTTCGTGGTGCAATTTAAAGGTAGGATTTTAGACCCCCCGTAGCCGTGGTGCAATTTAATAGCGCCCGTATATATATATCATACGAGTACTTTTTGATATTTTTTTTTATTTCACAAACTTACAAAACATTTTTCGATATACAATATCTTCATCAGATGTAAAATAAGTAGATAATAAACTAATATAATGAAGTTCTAGAATTTCTAGTTATTTTTAAATTATATTTACCAGATTAGGAACTTCCCACTTAGGTAAAGAGATTAAGTAAGTGTGAATTTGTTAAATCTAGTTGGTCATTTAAAAGCAATTTAGAGTGTTTATATTTATTTATCTCCAGAGATTCTAAGAGGTTCACTTTATAGCCTTTCGGTTGAATATGTTAAATATGTTTTCTTCTATTAATTGTTTGGCATAGTTTCAATTATAACGATTATTATGGAACGGTCTTTTATGTTCTGCTAATCTTTTTTTAAAGGATCTACCAGTTTGACCCACGTATAATTTTTCGCAAATACCTAACACATGTTAATTAAAATTCTAAAACTTCATTGTGTCAGTTTAGTACTTATTTTACATCTAATATTGTATATCAAAACATGTTATGTAAGTTTGTGAAATAAAAGTGAATATCAAAAAGTACTCGTGTGATTTAATCGTTAACATGGATAGTCATCGAGTAAAAGCCACCTCCCTTCAATTTTTGATTAAAAACTTTTTTATTTGTTTATTTCTTTTTTCATTTTAATTTAATATTCAAATTAATTCGTAAAAATTCAAAACTAAAGCTTAAGGATTATTTACATTCCCAGAAATATACTGAATGAAACGTGTACCCGAGGAAAATTCCATAACAATACATTTGAATTTTTTATTCAAATTATTTATAGTAACATAAATATTGATTTCTTGCAAAGTTGGATTCGACCAAAAGAATATTTAATAATAATTTTCATTTTTTTTGTGATAAACATTTTTCTATAATTTTATATTAAATTTGTCCAGTTTTATTAAACATTATTAAATCAACAACCTATTTAACACCAGCACCACATTGCGGTGGTTGATAATGACAAGACTTTTATATGAACAAGCTTGATAGAAAATTCAATATTTCATTTGACATAAATAATTTAAAAAAAGGTATAGGTATTTAAATACATTTTGCAGATAAAATTAGAATTGTTTTAATTGTTGAAGATAACTAAAAAACTTATAGGGAAACTGTCATACTCTTTAATAACAGCCATTTTAATAAAAATGTACATTTTGTGGCAGTAAGTAAAATAATAAAAAAGTTTAAAAAAAAGAAGCTCAGGCGTGGGTTGGTGCTAAAGAAATTTAAAATCTTGTAATGCTCTCAATACAAAATCCTAAAGATTCGCTACGAAAAACTTCGGCATTATTTGGTGTGAGTAAAGATGTAATTTAGATATTAAAATCAATCAAATTTAATTTTTACTTTTATCGATAAAAGCAGGAGATCTTGATAGAAGGTTTGAATTTTGTTCTTGGTTCCAAGAGGAATTAGAAGAGTTAGTCAGTTCACAACATTGCCGTTGGTGGAATGACGTTAATCCTAATTTTACTATTCCATCTCATGACCAATACAGTTTTAAAACTAATATATTGTTTAGAATTTATAAAATACTAGCTGCTCTGGCGGACTTTGTACCGCATAACACTGTCGTGTCTTTTTTCCATTTTTCATTTTTTCAAATTTTTACCATTTTGATTTTTTTGTTTTCAATGATTTTTTTATATTAGATATTTTACATAAGATATCCACTGCACCACCGTACGGTGGCTTTATAGTATGTACTTATTTAATTTGGTAAGAAATTCTCGTCTAAATATATGAGATAATAACTGCGCCACCTTACGGTGGCGTTCTAGTTATTTTAAAATTGTAATATCTTCTAAGATGTTCATTGAAATTAAGTGATGTCAAAGACAATTTTGTTCACAATTAAATACTCTTAATCAACAACACATTTATTTGGATAAAGATTAATATTATTACGGTTGATACAACTCTTAAGAAATAATGCATTAATTTCGACCAAATTTGGTTACCATAAAAACGGTTCTAGTGAGTTAATCTTAAAAGATAGACATAAGACATATACTGTCGCGGACATTTTTTTAGATCATTTCAAGAGGAATAATTCTTTCATACATATATTTTTGGTATCTTGAACCGTTTTCGCAGCACACGCAATGAAAGCCCTCAAGGATCAATAATTTTCCCCATTTTTTTTTTCACATTTTCCATTACTTCTTCGCTCCTAATAGTTGCATCGTGGTTTTATATAGCCTAAAGCCGTCCTCGATAAATGGTCTATTCAACACAAAAAGAATTTTTCAATTTGAACCAGTAGTTCCTGAGATTAGCGCGGTCAAACAAACAAACTCTTCAGCTTTATAATATTAGTATAAATTGGATTTTTTTGAACTACTATGAATGCTGAACGTTACCTGGAATATTAAAAAAATGAGACTCCTGAATTCCTTGACAGCCTACAAATAATGAAAAGGCAACGTATTTGGTATCAACATAATGGAGCACCATGTCACAGTGATAGAAATGTTTCTTCTACAATGGAAAATTAATTAAAAGATTTATGGACGTTACTTGGCCAACAAGATGTCTGGACATGAAACCCCTAGACTTCTTCTTATAGATAAACTTAAAAAATAGGTTTACCTTAAAAGACCATTTAAAAATATTAATCATTTGGACAAACGATTAGGGAAGCAGTGAAACTATTGTTCATGTCAGATATTGCATTTTAAAAATAAATAATTGTATTTATCTACTGATAATTCCAGTCATAGTTTATCAAATTTGCAATGAAAATATATAATATATTCAGTAAAAAACTGTCTACAAGAAAATTAAACCATTGATGTAAATTTTCATTCATCCTTATGTTGGAAAATTTTGTGATTTATTAAAAGAATAAATGAATTTCCAACAATAACATACAATGTATTCTTAGTCGCTTTTAGTGACGTTATAAAGGAGATAAAAGATTTTAAGGAGCGTTGCCAACAGTAACCAGTAAAATTTCAGTCTATTCAGTCTGTTCTCATAACTATCTTTATTATCTTAACTAACTATATTAATTATCATACTTGCAAATACTGAAAACTGTTTTCACAAAATGTATACAGAGAGAACAAATACAGTGGAATATAACTTTGACATAATTCTATCACTTTAATAACTTTTTTTATATATTTACATTATTCTTTATCTGTTTTAAATTGTATTGTAAGATCATGTTTGTGAATGCTATTGAACAGTAGATAATATTTTACACTGCGCGAAAAAATTAATGGACCACAAAAAAACACAACACAATTAAATTTTCGACTACATAGAGTTATTACTTCTTTCAATTTAAAATAAAAAATAATCAATATAGGTTATTATTATTTAAAATTTAATAATCTATTGAAATATGAAAAAAAATAATGAAAATGAAGCGTGTAAACAACCCCTTTCGTATCGGATAATATACCCGCACTTTTAAGGTTAGAATTCAGCAAAAACCGTTGCAACTATGAGAATCATGTCCTATGCCAATGTGAAGGCCTTGCAAGGACGCGGTATCTAGTACTGGGAGAGGAGAAACCGGCTGCTCCAAGTTATGCGGTGTGGCCACTGTCAAGGCTATTAAGTCTCATTAAGAGGGCAGAGCTGGACAAGGTGCGCTAATCCTATTCCACAGATAATGGGTGTTCACAATAGATCTGCAAAGGTCGCAGTGATATAGGCTAACAGCCAACCCAAAAATATCTATCTATCTATCTAACTATGAGAATAGATTTCTGAGAATATTTTGATCAGCTTACGGCGAACGTTGGTCACGTGATTACACCTGTTGCTATGCTTCTTTTTAGTTTCTTTTTGGCAAGTAAAACCATAGACTCTCACACTTTTAACATAAATAAAGATTTCGCTCGAATTATTGACTTTATCTTATTTTTTCCGACATTGAGGTAAGTTAGATCCACTTAATAAGGAGTGTAGCTTTGGTTTTTGATTGTACAGTTCACTAACGGTGTTTTTCCTAGTTCGTTTTTGTTTTTATATGGCTAACGTGGAAAGAGTAGTTATTAAATTTAGTTAGTGCTCTGTAAATAACGTAAAGCATCCACTATACAGCAATAAGTTTGATAAAAAATTTCCGGTAATCATCCTGTGCGAGTTATCTAAGCAACCATTGTTTTTACGTCTGTAAAGCTAGCAGTGCAAAATCGCTAATTAGTCTGCTTAATATTTACTGCTAATTTAGTGCTAATTTTATGCCAGTATTACGAATTTTGTACTTTATCAGATTTGCAAAAATTGTAAAAACTGCTAGCTTCTTGTCAAGCTAGCAGTGTGTATGTCTAGAATCCTACATCAGGATGACTCTAATTAATAACTATTTAGTGCTCTTGATTTATGCGAAAATAATTTAACTTTTTTATAAATATTTTTTTTTATTTATTTTTTAGTAGTTAACTGCTACCTTAACTACGTATTATCTTTAAGCAACGCTTTAAGATAAAATACGTAGGAGGTCAACCGGAGCATCAACAATACATGAAAATTTAGTGCCCATCTAGTGCTCTTATTTTATGCAAAAAATAATTTAAGTTTTTATAACTGAATTATTTTTTTAGTTATTACTTGTTAACTGCTACCTTGAAGGAATTAGCAAGTAGCATCTTTAAACTAGAGTATATAGGAGCTTGAAACGAGCGTAGACAGTACATAGGTATTAAGTACTCTTGATTTATGCAGAAAATATTTTATTTTTTTATAAATAAATTATTTTTTATTTTTTACTAGTTAACTGCTAACTTGATGGAATTAGCAAGTAATATCTCTAAAATAGAGTACATCTTCATGTAGGTACTGTTGATGCTCCGAATGAACTCCTACGTATTCTATCTTAAAGACATTACTTGCCAAGTTTGTTAAGGTAGCAGTTCACTAGTAAAAAATAAAAAAAAATTAAAATATCTTTCGCATAAATCAAGAGCACTTAATACCTATGCACTATCTATGCTCGGTTTGAGCTACTATGTCTATTTTAGAGATATTCCCTACTTGCTAATTCCACCAAGTGAGTAGTTAACTTGTAAAAAATAAAAAATAAAATTATTCTTAAAAAAATTTCTAAATATTTTGTTGTAATTATTGATGCAACATCTTACACAATTATTGTTGTATTTATAAGATTATTCTTGTTTCTAAAATTTCTTTTGAATTTTCTAAAGAAAAGATTCTTTACATAATTACAGAACTGAAACAAAAAAACAAGTTAATTTGCTCACTAAATTCAGTACAGTTTTGTTTACATTGTATCCTTTTTTTAGCATGCAATCATTAATCTTTTTTTATTTGCTTTATTAATGACACCTCCTCTTTTGTATTAGTTCAACTTATAATACGCCATTTTTTTATGTGATTTAGTTGTTGTATATTTTTTTGTTTAGACACACTATGTCCATCTTTGTACTTATGTCGCAGTAACAGCTACTTTTTTGTAAATATAATGTTATCTAAAATCTTAAACCTCTCTTTCATTTAACGAGTTCATCTCTTTCAGAATTTTGAGTCTAAGAAATAAACAGTGTGAGGCTATCAGAAATTTTGATAAAAGGATATTTTCTTCATATGTATATACTTAACATCCCTATTAGTACTTTCATTTTTCCTTTATTTTATACAAATAAGGTGGCACCCTATATACTATCCATCTAATTATTTCTCTTTCTTTAACAATTAGCTTAATTTAGTTTATCCGCCAGTCACTGACGACCGTATAACATCAACTCTCCACCTACGCCCGGATCGTCGGAATCGAAAATGAAACAGAATACTTTAGCCTAACAAGCTCGTAAAATTATATATTCGGTATTGAAATTTACCAAACAGTAGGCTAAAAATTGAGCAATTTTAACCAAATTATAAAATGCTTTAAAAAAATTTATATTAAATATTAAATCCTATGTCAATGCAAATACATTTTTAAACTGAAAAAAAAATAATAAAGAAGGAAAACAAGCTAATAGAGGCAAAGATTCATCTGATCGTTTTGTATTATGAATAATTTTACCAAAATACCTTACATATTATATCGGTAAAAATTACTTAGTTCAAGAGTTGTAGTTCAAAAAGTTGCGGTGAGCGGTGTCAAATTAAAATATCGATAATTTCTAGTTCTGAATAATAGTTATCGTTTCTTTACAATTTGGTACGTCAACCAATCCAGTTCATTTCTGTTTAGCCCCTTTAAAACATAAGTAAGTCGATTTTAATAATGTTTTATTTGATTATGTTATTTATTGTAAGTATCTAAAAAAGAATGATATTTTTTTGATTCTAACCAAAATCAAGTAGTTTCAATTTAGACAAACATTAGTTTTTTTTTGCTTATTCATGAAAATTAGGGCCAATTTTCACACGTACCTTAAGGATTAATTTGCTTTTAATAAAATGGAAAAATAAATCCGATTTGACTAGAAACCGATTTTACTTGGTTGTAAATATGATAAGAGACTGATTTTTGATCACTCATTTCGATTAAGGGTACTTCCAAATTTATTGGAAGAGTTACTGAACTATAACAAGATTGGATAAGTTACAGCCATTTTTGGAGGAAAAGGGAAAATAATTAATTACATATTAGTGGGACACTGGTAATACCCTTAAAACGTATCCCCCGACTTAGCTGAGCTAGCTTGGGAAATAATGCCTTTTAGGAGGTTTAACGTAACAATTGTTATGACCCGCAGTGACCGGGTCCAAAAAAAATAGCCGTCAGCCCAGTCAACTATACATTAGTTAGTTCAGAAGTAAGTATATTGTAATTTTTAACCGCCCCCTACAGTGACACGGTAGCGTTAATTTTCTGCTTTAGTCTTTATCAGAGACCATTACTAATACAGCATAAAATACCTAATGCCGCGTCCGCACGCTTGCCAAACCTCAACAAGCCGTAGTAAACTCAAACGTGTGAATAGAGTGTTTGCCTTGGTTTGTATTGACTTGCAAGCGCTTGTAGTCGATCCGATGAGTGTCGGTTTTTTGTCACAAATCAAAGGAAGTTTGCGCCAGCGCTTTCGACGCGTCCACACGTTTACGTGTATTCATGGAATCTGACATCGACTCATATTATCTATCACCAAAAATCTGTATGTCAAAATATTTTTCTCAAATTTTACATACATATTAACAGATAGTAAAAGAATGACATACTTAAATTTTATATGTATAATCCAATTTTCTAAAAAGTTACCGAACTTGAAAGTTGAAACTACATATTTTTGGCTAACATATGACATCGGTCTATTTTTTCTCTCATAAAAAAAATCCTTATGACATATAAGTGTCAAAGTGTTCATATTAATTAACAGATAGTTAGTTAATAAGATCCTAAAATTTGAAAATGTCATCTCGATTTTTGAAAAAGTTGTAGGTTGTTAAAATGAAAAAAACACTGTGCAAAAGACTGAAAAAAGTTTCAGAAATTTTCGAAATTTTTTTCTGAAAGAAATTCATACCTAAAATTATTGAAGTAAAACTTCTTTAGCGAGACTAGGAGTAAAAAAGTTATTCTAACGGACGTGACGTCATTCTAATAACAGAAACCGGAAACAAAACCTAATTACAAAATACCTGACACGATTTTTCATGGGCGCCGGCAGTAGGGTGCCCCCTGCTATGGAAAAAAATACCTGAATTTACCAGAAAATTATATATTTTTTAATTTTTTTATTAAATTATTGTTTGAATAAAAACCAAAGGCGTCGCGGTTGCTGTCCAAATCATTCTACATTCTATATATATTAGATCATAATAGTGTGTAGATGAAAATAATCCTGGCGGCGCTCATGCGATTCTGCCTACTATATTAAATAAAATTAAATCTGTGAATCTGTGAATTGACAGCTTGTTATCTTGTCAACCAAAATACATTGCTAGTAGTTTTTTGTGTATAAAGTGTTTGTATTAAATATGAATAAACAAAGTGGATTTATTAATGAAGAAAGTGATGAAAAAATATTGAATGAAAATAGTGAGTACCTATAATCTATATGCATACATTTTATTTTTGGTGTGTAATTACACTATTTATACCTTATTATTTATACCTAGCTATTTTCGTTTTATAGACTTAAAGAGCTAAAAAGAAAAAGAAATTGTGAACGTCAAAGGGCATATTATAAGCGCCAGAAAGATTTAAAGAAAAATGACAAAAATTAAAAAATGACGAGACAGCCACATTCATTATGATTTGATTAAGTAAGTTTATATACATACATATTATGATAGTAAATAATTGTTTATACGGAATCTTTACGTTGAGTAAAGAAGCATGTTGCACGTTTTTGTTCATAAAATAATAATATTCGAAATATTTTAACACTTTCTTATACTTATTTTAGGTTTGGTTAGGTAGCCATAAAGGCCATAAAACCACTAGTCAGGATCCTTCGTAGACGTGAAGGAAACAAACTTAACTAAGGATTTTAAATTTTATGGAATATGCTATAAAATGATACAAAATGAAATGGTTATCTAACTATCGAAGGCTCTTGTGTTGTGATGTATTACATTAAGGTAGATACAGCTACAAAATCACACATTCTAAACGTAAGGTGTGTATATTTTTAATATTGTTTACCTATTATTGAAGCAAAACTTCTTTAGTTGCGACTAGGGGTTACTCTAACGTTAGATTCTAACGGAAGATTCCGATGGAAGTAACTGTGTAATTTCAGCTATGGGAGGAGCTTAAATTTTCGAAATTTATTTATGAAATTTTCAAACGGTTTCAAATACATTAATGGTATTTAGAGAGTAAAATCTATGTTTCACATTTTAGTTATCATAAACCTATTATTTCATATATAAAAAAAATAATGATAACTTTCTAATTCCTATTTCTAATGAATAATATAAATATAACATCTCATTTTTTTGTAAAGTATATAGGCAATAAATATGATTGAATTGTAATTAAATATTTATTTTCCGATACGTACGTCAACAAGTTTTACTTCAATCGCGCGTAAAGGTTACACGCAAACTCTTTTTTTTTTATATATTGATATGAGTAGATTAAAGAAGAAAACGTAAAAAGTTTTGCATAATTCCGTAAAAAACGATTTTTTTTTATTATTTGTACCCGATTTGACCCCTCAAAATTTTTTCTCAAAATCCGACATCGGCCTCCATTTTATGTTTTCAGAATTTTTAATATCCGTATTTTTCCGTATTTTTCGTTTTCTTTCGTTTATTTTCTTTTTTTTTTATAATAAAAATAATTTAAGCCAAATGTTATGGCCGATATAACCTCAATTTCAATATCCATCACGTCCGTTATGCTTGCCTCTTTAGAACACACTAACTCACTCGCAAGCGTGTGGATGGCGATGTTTGATTCCCTAAATCAAGCCAAACGTTTGTAGAGGTTTGGAGTTTGCGGCAAATTTCAAACGTGCGGACGCGGCATAAGGTTGGACTGTGTATATCGTTCGTTTGAACTGGTACGCTGTATTGGCAAAAACTAGACTGATCTGAGCAATTCCTGACAAGCACTTCATTGATTTGCGGGTAACGCTGCAGATGTGAAAGGCACAAAATTATTTGTTTTATCTCGTTCGAGTTGATTGGTAGTCATGAAAATAGATCTATTCTGTATTTTGCTTTACTGCGGGACACAATCGAACCATTTAATTCACATATATTTTGTGTGTCAAAAAAATCAAATGTAATCTCAAAATACAAGCTCTTTCAAAAGTAGTAAATGAGAGCTCTAACATCCTTACATCCTTAATTGTTGTCATTTATTGTGCCATATTGTGTTTTAAAATAAAAAAAAAATGTGAGCCGTCACGGGACGCCTGGCAGATGTGAAACATCGACATTAACCCGTGCCTAAATCATAAGACATTTCCAATTTAAATAACATGGCATTTTTGCACTTTTTGTCGTTAATTTTCTTTACTGAAACAAATGTAGCTAAAAATAATTAAATATCTATTTCTTGTAGCAAATTTGCAATAAATTTGTCATCAGAGTTAAATTCACGATTTTTTTTTTGTAATTTTCACCATAATTTTTATTTATATCAACCTAAATACATATATATAGGTAATAAAATTAACAAATACAAAATTTGGATACAAAATAAAGTATATTATCGCTTATAAATAATAGTATCACAATGGTATCACAATATTTATTGTACGTTTTCTCAAATTGCTCACAGATGTCGTTAGATTACAGAACGAAAATAAATTTAAAACGTGATTTCGTTTAGCTTTTTATTTAATTGCCTTAAATTCAATAATCTTAAAAAAGGAAATTATTAAAACACAAATTTATATAGAATTATAGAAGTACGTTACTATATTAATATAATTGTAGTTACTTCATAATTTTAGTACAAACAAAAAGCGATAGTAAATAAAAAATAGGAAAATGATGAATTTAACTATGAATACAACTTTATCGTTGAATAACTTTTAAACGGTATTTAAATGGGAAATGTATTATGATTTAGGCACGGGTTAATGTGAATATTAAGGGCTGGTTTGGGTCTGATAATTTTTGTTAGGTCATAATCTAAAAATTTGATGGGTGTTTGGAGAACAAAACCAAATTTGGGAAATAACGGACACCCTAATGTATATAGAGTAGGTAGATACTCACTCATTTTTATTCAATATTTTTCATCACTTTCTTTATTAACACTTTGTTTATTCATATTTAAAACAAACACTTTATACACAAATTTTCAGGGACTATTCACCAACAATCTATTTTGATTAACAAGCTGTCAATTTTACAGGTCAGCAAAATATGTAGGTATATATTGTAGGTATGTTGCCTATACAAACAAACATTTTTATATATATAGAATAGATAGTAGGCGGAATCGAGTTAGGTTTTTATGAAACAATTCATACCCTGTCCCGCCAAATTTTTAAATCGATGAGCTTCTTCCCCCTATTGTTGGCGCGCCACCGTCGGCGTCGCTCAAAACATGAGACCAATTTCATATAAGGTATCAGTACATCTCTTTATTATATATTATCGATGCGTTAGGTTTTTTACGTCATACGAATCATACGTCACCGTCGCCACGCGAGAAATCTGATTCACGTGCGGCTATAGATAATTCACATCAAAAACTGTGTTTTACATTATACATTATTTCAATTAACTATAATTTTTGTAATACTTTTTGTAGGTACCTGTAGTCTTATAAAGTAGTAAACAAATGAAAGGGAAAGGCGTGTGAAGATTTGTCCGATGTAGCATCTCCGGAAGCAGTATTGATGAATACAAATCAGATAACGGCGTGGATAATGCATCAAAAGACGAGTCATTTCAAGTGAAATAGGTTATCATTAATCGTCGGACTCTTGAATGATATATTTGAATAAACTGGTGAGTGTATAGTTGATACCCGTTCTCACTACAAAGAGCGATAGCGATACCTTTTTTTTTCTGAACTGATTCTAATGCTTTCTTTAAATATCTAAAAGTAATTTGCGGAAAAAAGAACTTTAACTCAAATTAACTGAAACGTATTGCTTCACCAGTTTATAGCTACGTAGGTACATTGAACAATGCAGAAACTAGGTTTGCAGATGAACTAACATGCAGGTTTTATGTTGAATAACGGTATAAGTGACGATTGGTACGAAAATTCCTCTTTGGGTAATCAGTCCATACAATCTTCAAATTCAAAAGACATATTCGAATTCATAAATTTATACATAGAATTTTCAAGAATACTGCGAGGGTAGCCTGTTGAAAATGTAGAATATGGTCATAGCACGTAATTATAGTTAAGAGTGTCGATTTTGTTTTGGTTTCTATGTAAAAAAAATAATTGTAACTGTTAAAAAAATAGAAAAAGTCATAAAATATCATTTTTTTGAGTTCGCCATTTTTTACAGAATGAAACCAGTTAGGTCTTATTCATTCTGAACATTTGGGGCGACCGTGACAGGACGTTTCAGTTCTTGTACGACATGGAGAATGTTGAAGATGAAGACTATGGTCATAGTGTATAGTTTATAGTGTTATTTTTTTGTTAATTAATGTCATTGTAAGAAAATAGAAACAGTCATAAAATATAATTTTTTTGAGTTCTCCATTTTTTACAGATTATTAAACCAATTAGGTCTTATTCATTGTGAACATTCGGTATCAACTAAGGGGAATAAGATCGCGGCATATTTTTTAGAAGTTACCCCTAATGTCAATAAAATTTTAGATTAGATACTTTAGATAACAGATAAGCATGTAATTTCCAAGTGTTACATCAACCCATAATATGTTCGAACTCCATCCCTAGAGATTCTTGGAAAAAAGAATTAGCTGATTTAGGAATAAAATTATTTGATATCAAAGCTGTTCCAATTGATGTTTTAATAGGTGCTGACATCGCTGACAAACTGTTCAGTGGTAAAAAATACAATCTACCCAGTGGTTTGGTGGCAATGGAAACCCAGCTTTTAGGGAAAATTTCTAATGCCTTCTTAAATACTTCTACTTCTTCAAGTTTAAACGGCATATTATCGTTCTTATGTAAAAATAATCAAATATCAAACTTATGGAATATTATTCTTCTTGGAATATCCGATCCTGTTGATAAACAATCCAAAAAAGAATTGGAAAAGACCGTGATACAACCTTTTTATGATACAGTTAAAATTATTGATGGAAGATACGAAGTTGCCTTACTTCGGATTTCTATCCAATGTCCCAAGTCCTAATATATATATTTTTTGAAAAACGACGTCTAGATAATTTAATGGGAAAGTTAAAGAAAGACTGATATTATGATAACTATAACAAAGTTTAATCTGAATGGCTAGCTGAGAAGGTTATAGAGGTTGTACCCAGAGAACAAGAACTAATGGAAAATGTCCATTATTTACCTCATCGACTTGTGGTAAAACTAGATAGTGCTACAACAAACCTTAGACTTGTTTTTGATGCTTCGGTACGAGAAAAGGTTTTCCTTCTATTAATTAATAATTGGAAATAGGAATTAATCTCTTAGAACCTTCCTCTTTATTAAAATTTCGACTTTTCAGAATTGGAGTAATATGGGATATTAATCGAGCTTTTCATCAAATTAGTATTTCGGAAAATGACAGAGACTTGCTGCGTTGTTTATGATATGATTAAGATGGGAATCTTATTTATTTTAGACACGCTAGAATTGTTTTTGATGTATTTTGTAATCCGTTTCATCTTAATGCTGTTATTCAGCTACATTTAAATCGAATTTAGGTTGATTGTCATATTTTCGATATAACAATTTTTTTCTGTGATTATCGCAAAAACAGGCGAAAAATCGGCTATTATTGTGATTACTTTTCAAATTACAGAGACTGTTGTCAGATCAAATCTGAAAATCTGTGAAACCGGGAAAACTTTAAAGTAATAAAATATCACGAAAATGTAAAACAAGCGTAAGGAATAATAACTTGCGACACGTGTGAACAAGAACGTTGTAAGGGTAATTAATTCTAATTCCGTGAGATGTTTAAGGGGGTCGAGTCAAATCTCATCTAATCTAACGTTGGAGAGAGAGAGGGGGTTTCGGCAAATATCTCGCAATTTTTTTTCTGATTGAAACAAAAAAAAATTATACTATTTGGGTCCATTATCCAGATTGTACATGCTTAAGATTAAATCTTAAGCGTGATCGTAATACGATTAAGATCATTTACTAATTCGTTCAAAAGAAAATAATTTCATTCATACTTCGACATGTTGGTTCCAATAATCTCTCTTGAGACCACGCATGATTCTCCATAGACTGAATTGGAGTAGATATTCTTTTTTTAATCGCAGTAGTTACGATTTAAGTATTCTATTGTTTAATCTTTATTACACTTATAGTTTTCAGCAATATTGATTTTACTAGTTTTAGCTACTCGTAAATATAAGCACGAAGCAAATTATTTTTTTTCTTTTTACGACAAACATCTAACGCATTTACATAAGAAATCCACATTTTGAAAAATCTCACGTGAGATTGGGGATGGGGGTTGAATAAAATCTCACGATATCTCACCATGGAGGGAGAGAGGTACAGAAAATTTAAAGAAACTCCTCACGTAATTTATGGACGCCACCTTACCTAATCAAAGAAGGTAACTCAGAAACGCTTGCACTACTGCAATTTCCAAGATGTATTTTATCTGTACTTTGTATGGGGACAAATTACTTAAGCCAAAAATTTTTCATGAAAATAACATATTAATTTAATAGATTAATTCATTATTAAATTAGAAAGAAACGACCCTGAATAAAACAAATTCACAATACACGTAAGGCACGTATAAACAGTAATAGGTGTAACAATCTATCTGATCGTTTTGTATTATGAATAATTTAACCAGACTATTGTTACCGTGCCTATATCGCTTAGAAAAACTTAGTTAAAGAGTTGTAGTTCAAATATTTGCCGTGAGCGGTATTGTAGTAGAATTATCGACAGTTTCTAGTCGTAATTAGTAATTCCGGTTCCTTTACGAGTTGGTACGTCAAACAATCTGATTCTTCTGAGTGTAACCTCATCAAAATACAATAAGTCGATTTTAATAATGTTGGCTTTGATTATTTTATTTATTGTAAGTGTCTACAAAAAAGGGGTATATTTTATTGTTAATAACCAAATCAAAGTAGTTTCAATTTTAGCCAACGCTAAATGAATGTATACGAACACTAGTTGTCGTACTTAGGTACTCGTATATATACATATAAGATACATATCATGCGAGTGGCGGTAGTACTATAATGCGTTTATATGTTACTGAGCATATAGACAGAACTCCGCGCTATGGTGGTGAATAAACTAAACTATACTCGAGCCGTTTAAAAGATGGAATTCAAGGACGCGTGATCAGTGACTGGCCGGCGTAATCGTACAATGCCACGCCTTCTAAACTGAAATAACGTTTACACTGTACTCATACCAGAGATAATATAAACTGTAAGCATCGATGGTGGGTACTTTTTTGTTGACTGGTGTAAATCGGACTTGTGACGTTGGTTGGGGAGAAAAATATTCAAAGAGTGCGTGCCGTTCACGTGATCATTTTTTGAACGGCTCGACTATAGATCAGTTGATGACCTGAGATTAATTTCGGATGAATTGTAGAAGCAAGAAAAATTATTTAAAGGAGTATTTAAGGTGCTTACGGACACTTTCATACTGAGACTGTAACATATTGCCTAAAAACGTGCGTTGTAACTTGACGTGGTCTTGTCTTGGCTAGAGTGACTACTTGTTCTCTATACAATCGAAATCGAAGCATTTGCGACGCCGCCGGCGCCGATGTACGAGTAATAACAAACGTTTCTTCCAGCATTGTGCAGAACTAGCTTTCCAATAAAACGAGACCCCAGCAATGAGTTAATTTCTTAGCGCAAAGTGTTTTATACAGTTTGTGTAAAGTTTTCATTGAGCCATTTAAACAGAATTTAAATCTTAAACAATAATCATAAACAACTAGGCCGTTAATGGATAAATATAATTTAACTCAATATAAAACCTGTTTAAGGTAACAATCCCATTCAAATCTAGTAACTACTATTTGTCTAATGGTATCTGTCGTACAGCTATGTTCACAGAAATCTCTCCTAACGTCCTAACGATGACTTCGTTAGAAAAAGTAACTATTTTTTTACAACTGTTATCTTCATTTTATATTTTTAAATGTTCTAAATAAATTCTTTATTTATTTGTTGTAAAATATGCAAAATCTAGTTGACTCAAAAAATATTGCTCACTCCTGCTAATGGTCGTGGATTCAAACTTAATCGAGGGTTTTCTCCGGACTGCGTAATAATATAAAACATCTACGGCTAAAATTTAAACTAAACCTATTTCAAATTAAATCTTGACAAACAACGGAAGTAAATATTATTCTGAAAACAAATTTAATATAATAATTCATTTTTCGTCTAAAAATTTAATTTTACTAATAACCATCTTTAAATTAAGTAGTACAGTTTGACTCTTAGAAAATAAAACTAATAAAAAAGGTCTTAAATTTTCATTTGAAATCAACATTAAAGATAAGATTACCATAATGTTTAGATTTTGATTCAAATTAATGGAAAAATAGATTTTTCAGAAAATGTAAATTAATATGTAGTAAACGCGTTGATTTTGTTTACTAAATATTTACGACGACCTACACAAAACATTTAATAAAGTTATAAAGACCTGAAAAGCATCATAAATACAAAAAAAAATGTAATGACTTTCAGAAAGCTTTGGATTTATTAAATCGGTTCAAATAACGCTATTTTCCTATTAAACTTTTAAGATTTTTCTAAAACAAAAAAAAACCGGTTATGGCAGTCAGTGGGACTGCCGGCAAAAGTTATACTTTTATGCACGCGCCCAGATTCATAAATTTGTATGCGAATGATTTAGCAAAATCATTATATGATATTCGTGTTCAGCGACCTCAAAAACCTCCTTGTACCGAGTGCACACTCATTTTGTATCGTATTTGCATAAAATTCTTCGAGACAAGGTCCGTCTTAGGCACCAGGTGTTTCGGACACCATCGCCATTATCATATTCGTATTCAGCGTCCCAAAAAACCGCCGAGTTCCAAGTGTGCACTGATTTTGTACAGAATTTACATAAAACCCCAGGAGAAGAGTTAAATACCCTAGGCACCAAGTGCCGCGGAGACTTTCGACGTCATGATATTCGTGTTCAGCGATCCCAATAACCCCGAGTACATAAATTGAACCCATTTGGAATACTTACAGAGTTGTAATTTTTCTATCTATTGTATGTTCGGAATGCACTTTTCGACTATTCTACTATTCTTAAAAACTCTGTTTATGTAGCGAACAACCTCAAAAGCATAGTGCAGGATATAATGCAACCATGTGACGGTACTATGGACTACAATACAATACTCATAACTGAATATTATTATTAATATTATTAATACAAAATACTAAACTTTATATGTATACTTACGTGACAGAATTATAAAATAATCTGTCAAACACAATGTGATCCGTCACTATGATATTCAAAACATTAGCTCAGACTGTTTTTTGTATATCTATCTCTTTTCACTGTACTGAATGTTTAAACGGTATTCAAAGGACTTATAGTGATGACTAATAACATGTAGTAAATATTTCATCTTTGTTTTTACCGACCAATATACCTTATATGTGTTTCTGTCTCTCTCTTACTCACATCATTACATATGTAATGATTTTTCCATTTAACCCCACACAAATCTTTTCTGCCGAGTGCAAAAATAGAAGTATAACTGCAAAAATCAACGAACTGGGATGCAAAGCAGTTCGAATTTAAAATGAGGATTTTTTTGATCGAAAGTTTAATGAGTAGTTTAACAGTTAATTGTTGAGAAATCATTTCTGTATTGGTGTTACATTCTATTATTTAAAATGTCTTTACAGCGAAGGAAAAATTGGCAAATTATTTTTTTAGTTAATACAATTTGTTGAGAAATGCGTATTGAATAAGATCAGATTTTGAACTAAAACAAATTGCTTTTTTCCCTTAAGAAATAGCAGGTGACCTACTTTTTTAATTCCAATCAGCTAATCCCATAACATCTTTACAGGTATTGCCTTCCATGTAGCCAAAGACAAAGAGCTGTTTCATCATGAACCCTACCATATATTACTTCCTCCCGTACCGTATTGTTCACATAACCGTAACTCTACTTCCCTCTTCGTAGCATAAATTTCACCTCTTCTATTAGGGACACTACTAATTTCCGTTTCGTCGAAGTTATAAGTTTTCTTCGGAGCAAAGTGAATTTGAGCATATCACCGTTTTTCCAAATTTAAGAGAAAAAGTTTTAATTCTGTAGATATAAACGAACTACTTCAGTTTGGGGTTTACAGACTAGAATTTAATGAGAGAAGTCTCTTACGAAAATTTAACTAATTTAAATAATTGTTGTGGATTTAAATCCTGTCAAAGTTTTTTTATTCCTATCGAGATGCTATTATAATACAATATTCCCACCCATATAAGATGCAATATAATATAGTTTTACATAAAGTTTCCGTTTTGGCAACATAATTAACGTTGCAATATAATAATATATATCATGGCTAGAGGCTCTCTGATATATTTTAGCAATATACCTATATTGGTATGAATTTGCTCCTTCCAATTATCCAATCAATACAATTTCTGGGTGGTGATTTCTGGCACTTTTATAATTAATTGCTATAACAAAAATTTATTTTTGAAGTTATACTTCTATTCGGACACTCTGTGGAATGAATTAGTGTGTAGCTAAATGGGAAAAATCATTACATATGTAATGGTGTGAGTAAGAGAACAAAGATGAAATATTTACTACATGTTATTAGTCATCACTATAAGTCCTTTGAATACCGTTTAAACATTCATTGCATTGAAAAGAGATAGATATACAACAAACAGTCTGAGCTATTGTTATTGTATTACATTGACGTATCGCATTATGTTTGACATATTATTTTATAATTCTGTCCAGTAAGTATACATATTAAGTTTAGTATTTTATATTAATAATAATATTCAGTAATGAGTATTGTATTGTAGTCTAAAATACCGTCACATGGTTGCATTATATCCTTCACTATGCTTTTGAGTCGAAGACATGCGTGTAAGTTAAAACCTGTTCCTGCAAAGTTACTGAAAAGTGCAGTTCAAAGTGCGTTAAAATTTTGTAAAAGTGTGTACCTATATGTTGTTAGAAAATGTTTTGCATTGTTTTCTAGTGTTTTAAAATCTGTAATAGCCCACGGTAAGCAAATCGGGTTTTGTAAACACTTTTTTTGTACATTGATCGTTTTACTGTTTGGTTTTCGTGTTTGAAGTAAGGACACACATCAACTGGTCTTATTTTTCTAAGTATTTATTTAATTGAATACAGTTAATTTAAAAAAAAAATATTTCTACTTGCCTGTGTTTGTAGTTATTAAGTTTTATTAGTTAACAGTGCATAGAAGTATATATTCTGCCGGCAGTCCCACTGACTGCCACACCCTTTTTTTTTTCTTGTTTTCTTTCTGCTCCTCTCTTTACCTGTTGGTTCCTTCTTTCTTTTACTCTACTGGCTATGTCTGGATTCTGTATTTATGTTACTATCTTCAATATATTGTCTTTCCCTTTTTATTTTTAAATGATATGCTTTGTCTTTTACTTTTAAATATACTATTTTGTTTTGTAATTCAAATAAATTATATTTTATTTTCTTAATCTTTTTAATGCCTTTTTTAAAAATTATAATTCTTTACAATATCCATCACAACAAAACAAAAAACTCTATAATACAAAAACGTAAATAAAACTGGCGTATCTAAAATGGCTGAATATATTTCCAGAAATCTACTGAGAAAATCTTTGAAGAAAAATCCATATCAATATATACTATAATCTTAATCTTCGAAAATGCTTCAACGATTTTCATGAAATTTAGTATTTGGGCATTTCGGGAGCAATAAATAAAACTAGTTTAATCCGTGTTTTCAGGCAATTTATCAGTTTTTTTTAATTATATTGTATTTGTTCTGACGATTATGAAAAATAAACTAACATGTTGACTAAAGAATTTCATACTATCAGTTTTTCGTGACGAAGCGCGCATAAATGTATTTTTGTTTCAGAGAATATACCCATGCTTTTTAAATTAAATTGCAGCAAAAATCGTTGCGACTACGAGAATAGATTTCTGATAGTTTGATCAGTTCACGGCGACCGTTGTTCAGGTGGTTACACTTATTAATATACGTCTTCTTTCTAGATTTTTTTTCAAGGTGAAGCATGGATGACCACACCTACCAGACTTTATCGTAAATAAAGTGTTCGCCCGAATTATACAATTTTCTTCGTTAATTTTTTTTCTAGAATATTTAACCTTTAATAACCTTTTTATTTGATGTATGGAAGAAGTTATGTCAATTTATGACAATCCATGTCTATTATCAATCATATTCAGCTTACGGTGGCAGCGTTTCAGTTGAGCGCAGGATATGGAAAGCGCGAGGGTATAAAGTGCGGATTGCGCACTGACAACCCGATTGGCGTCGCGTAGTTGGGAACGTATCAAATGTAATAGTCCAAGATCGCGATATAGGACGACCTTCACCGAGCTGGTTAATGGACCAAACATATTTTTTATGTAATTTAATATATCAAAAAATATATTGCATATGAGTTGCCTATCGAATTTCAGTCAAGGATATTTTTAATTAATTTTTAAAAATTTTTCGTACGACTGAGAGGTCCCTACCTACCGTCCCATGCGATAGAAAAGGACACAATATAACAGCGTTTGAATCCCGGCCTTTTAAAGAGAGAGAGAGAACTCTCTGCTCTTGAAAACAAGAAGGATAGCGACAGACGCGTACAGTATATATCAGTATATATCTATAGATACATTAATTATATAGAGCAAAATGCTTTAATTTATTTCAGTTAATATTTTTAAATAGGAAAAAAAATAAATAAAATTTGTAAGATAAGAATTATATATGTATTGCTATAACCTTCTTATTAACTAAAGATTTATATATACTTTAATGTAACAAAATATATACACATATATATTTAACTAGCGGCCGCCCGCGACTTTATCCGCGTGGACTTTAGTTTTTTGCCACCGAGTTTCATACAAATTTGCAACCCCTATTTTAAATCCTTAGGGATGGAATTTAAAAAAGTAATTTCTTAGTACACCACTAAGAAATAAAACAAATTTATTCTCGAATTTTCAAGACTCTACGCGTCTATCGACAGTGTCATGTCGGCCAGCAGCAGCGTGCTACCGTCTCACCGCTCCACACACCCCGCTCAGTAAAGCGCGAGTGGTATTAGACTATTATTATTTTAAAACTTTAAAAACTTGCATGCTATATGCTTGCAAAATCTGAGCCCGATCGGTTTGAAATTGACAAAGTTTCATACAAACTTTCATCCCTATTTTATCCCTTAGGGGTAGAGTTTATCAAAATTATTTCTTAGGGGATGCCTAAGTCATAGTAGCTATATGCGTGCAAAATCTCAGCCCGATCGGTTTAAAACTGACACAGTTTCATACCAACTTTCATCCCCCATTTTATCCCCTTAGGGGTGGAATTAATTAAAATCCTTTCTTAGGGGATGCCTTCGTCATAGTAACTATATGCATGCAAAGTTTCAGCCCGAACGGTTTAAAATTGACAAAGTTTTATACAAACTTTTATTCCCTATTTTATGCCCTTGGGGGTGGAATTAATCAAAATCCTCTCTTAGCGGATGCCTACGTCATAACATCTACCTGCGTGCCAAATTTCAGCCCCATCCGTCCAGCGGTTTGAGCTGTGCGCTGATAGATCATACAAACTTTTATCCCGTTGTGGGTGGAATTAATCAAAATCCTTTCTTAGCAAATGCCTACGTTATAACGTCTACCTGCATGCCAAATTTCAGCCCCATCCGTCCAGCGGTTTGGGCTCTGCGTTGATAGATCTCTATATCAGTCAGTCAGTCACCTTTAAGTTTTATATATATAGATTGATTGAAAAAAAATTAAAAACTAATCCTTTATTTTAATATGAAACTACTCCAAAATAATGCTCAGAATGTACGCGTCTATCGCTATCCTTCTTGTCTTCAAGAGCAGAGAGCAGAGAGCTTTTTCTCTCTCTTTAAAAGGCCGGGATACAAACGCTGTTATATTGTGTCCTCTTCAATCGCATGAGACGGTAGGTAGGGACCTCTCAGTCGCACAAATTTTTTTAAAAAATTAATTAAAAATATCCTTGACTGAAATTCGATAGGCAACTCATATGCAATATATTTTTTGATATATTAAATTACATAAAAAATATGTTTGGTCCATTAACCATCTCCGTGAAGGTCATCCTATATCGGGATCTTAGACTATAAGAAACTTTCTCTTCTTAATGCAAAAAACAATAGTTTTAATCAATGGGAGAAGGTAAAAACTAGTATATAATAAAAATGATGTAACTGAAGTAACTTTTATAGTCATATGACCAGGTGAGAAAAAACTCTGTGACTGATAGGAATTTAGTGTTCTAAGAGCTGATCAATTCTAGCCCACGGATAGAAGAATTATACAGTTAAAAGTTGGTGACATAGACTACATAATTTGTAAAAATTAACATGTAGAATAAAATTATTAAACAAATACACACACTTTCTTATTTAAAATTATAACATTTTCTGTTAACACAGGAGAAACAATAAATAAAAAAACCTTATTCAGTTTTCTTTGTTCTACAACAAAGAGAATGTATATACATCCCACTTTACACTAAAAGTGTTAATTAAGTTGAGTTAGTATGAATGGTTAACAAAATTCAGAAGTAGTGATTTTTTTGTTTTTAAAGAAACCAGAAAATACTCAAAACGGCATTTTCAGTTTGTGGAAATAAAATTAATTAAAATAATGAATTAACAGACAAAAAGCAAACAACAATAAATGACACTTAGCTTATCTGTATTAGATCTATTGTTCAGAGGTTTTTTCGCTTTATTGGTGTAGAAAATCTCTAAAAACTGCCTTTTAACATTTATTTATTTACTCAAATCGTGTTATAAGACATTTTACAATGTATACAGAAGCTATCCTACCCCAGGCCGCATATAAAATTATTTAAAATTTTATAATTAATATCAGTATAATATTATAACACAAACAAGTGCAGAAACTTTTAAATATTACAATAAGGACGACGCACATGTGCCGCTACCTGCTGAGCCAAAAATTCTATACAATGCTGCGAGCTTTCAAATACACTGTATCCGGAAACTACGTTTTAAAAGTGTCAACAATAATGGGTTTTAAGTTAATAAATGGCAATTTGAAATTCAAGAAACAAAGCGATACAAATACCAGATGTCATAAAATAATGGCTTCTACACAAATCACTGACAACCAGACGTTATGGGAACAAAATTTTAGAAGAAATTAAGACAATTTCAAGGGGGAGAACACGCCACTTGAAGCAATATAAATAACCGAGCTTCTAACACAAAAAGACATTAAGATTTTGGTTTTCGCAAAGTTTACTTCGTAGAGCCAAGATTATTAAGAAATTGATTTCGTTAGAGTTGATTACATAGTACCACCGATTATAACGAAATTGTTTTAATCTACATCCACTGCATAATACTGCGAGATAGCGAACTTATCACGCAATAATCCGCCGTAGCCAGAACAGCGAAACGACGACCCCGTTGACCAGGTGATTCAACCCTTGCCTGCTATATTGAGGACCGAGCCGCTGCCAGCTACGACCCACTACACCTGACGAGGACCATGGACCACGGAACGCGACCCCCGACGAGGAGCCCCACCGACCACGACGGCCGACACGAGACGAGGACCCCCGCCAACCACGATGCCCTACACCTGACGAGGACCACTGCCAACCACGACGCCCTACACCAGACGCGGAACAAGGACCACGGCCTACGACCCCTGACAAGGACCACCACGGACAACGACGCCCCACACCTGACGCGGACCACGGACCACGGACGACAACCCCGACGAGACCCCCCACCGACCACGACGCTCAACCCTCAACCCCGTTGGACTACGGACCATCCCATACGAGAGTAGACGCCGCCGACGCCGACCACCTGATGCCCGGAAGGTGACCATCCCCCGAGACGCCGCCGGACCCCTGACTAGGACCACCGGTGGTAAGGTTAACCAACCCGCCGCACAGGTGACTATGGACCTCGACACACTTAGTAAAATATCGTTCCAAAAGCCAGGGATGAAATGAATCTAAGTAACATTCATTTTATTTTTTTTATTTATTTCTTTATTTTAGTAATCTTGCTTTCAAATTCATCTATTTTAAATTTTATTTCTTTATTATTCAGTTAGGTATTGTAAACAGGGTGCTTTACAAAGAAACCACTTGCTTCCTTTAAATTATTGTGATAATGACCGTTTCTATTTACTTCTATTCAATCTTATTTGCTGCACTGTCCGAAGGTTCAACAGATGTTTAAGTGGAGGGACGCTTTCATTTGTTAAGAGTTGACCGACAGTCATAAATGAAATACAATAATACTTTTTAGACCGCGAGTATGAGGTACACACACTTTACCTAAGCAGTAATTAAAAACAAAAGTTATATTATTTAAATTGGTACTTTGCATGCAATTCCACTCTCAGAATACACACATACACACTACCGTGATAATGGTGTTGTGGGAGAATTCTGTGGCATGTGTTCGAAAGAGTCTTACACCTATACTCCAGTTAACCCAACGAGGTAACGATATGGAGAACCTTGAAAGTGCATGTAAGAATCCGCTAAAGGATCCCATGCATTCTCGCGTCCTCTGACCGGAATAGGCCACTTGATTTAGCCCATTTTCGCTATTATAAAGGTATTAAGTTGAATAATGTAACAAAAATATTCAGGTATCCACTTAACTATATAAATAACAAAAAGGTAATGAGAAACTATATAAGTCATTTAATAAAAAGGTGAAACGAAGTGTACCTAAAGATATTCCCGACAAAAAGTAATCAAAGATTAATTGGGTATAACTCAAAATGAGTTTAGTCAGAAACGATTTTTATTGTATGGTTTTGAGGAAGGAAGTGATATCAAAATAAGCTCCTCCTGTATAGGTTCAAATTTCATAATAAAAATATATAAATGTAGAATTATAAATATAGGTAATGAATAAATAATTTTCAAATGTCATAATAAAAATATATAAAGGTAGAATTATAAATATAGGTAATGAATAAATAATTGGTCGAATTTAACTCTTTTATTTCACAATTTCTATACCAAACTCTAAATAAGAATGTGGGACCACAACAATACAACTTAGATTACTGGACGAATCACGAGGCCATAAATTAAGGGTAACAAGTAATTTAACAACAGCTTTTTATGTAAGAATAACTGGGGTGGGGTAGCTGAGGCACAATACATGTGATCTTTTAGTATTCTAATAATTAGATTTGTGCTTATAGTACGGGCGCTAGGTACGTTTTCGTTGGCATTATAGGGACATGGCATTACCATAGTGTTTTTTATATATTTTGACCTGCTGATTATGAATTTCGAGGGTAATCGTTCGACTAATGTTCATGAAATTTGTTATTAACAATTTAATTGATTCAATGGCTGAAACTCTAAAACTAAGAAAGATAGGCCTTTTTTATAAATTCTTATTACTTATGAAAAATCAATAAAATACACTTTAAAAAATTAAAATTCAACTATTAAAACCAAAGATATTGTTAATTTAGTGCACTTCCCACTTCACCAAAAAATTCGACTTATAAGGGTATACAATAGCTAATTTGAAATAGCACAAACTCAGCTTTTACATAATAATTATATAAAATATCTGTTTACAACAATGTTTATAACAAATTAATCTCTAAATTTTTAACGAAAAAATAAATAAATTTGTTTATAAACATTTTTAAGAGTGTTAAATAAAAAAATTTACATTTAATTGTCAAGAATTCTTTATTCAAAAACAAACCGTTTCAGCGTTTGTGGACTCTTTTAAACTGATTATATCCTATAAAATTACCTAGTTTTAGCTCGCACTTCGATGCGCGTTAGGGAGGCTTCAGCGCCATGTGTGCAGAAACTATAATTTTTGATAGTTTAAATTTTAAATTATGCTAAAATCAATGGCGATCTTCTTTTTATCGCTTATGCACCAAAATCTGAAAACAAAATGAGCCCAAAGTGTATTAATTAAATATCCAAATGTTTCGCGAGCTAAAAATTGATAATTTTATAGGATCTGATCAATTTAAAATACTTAAAATTTTCGTCTTTGGGTAAAGAATAACATCGTTGACAATTAAATATGAAATTTGTTATTTAACATTATTAAAAATGCTTTTTAACAAATTACTTGTTAGTATTCGTAACAAACTTGATTAATTTGTTATAACTTTGTTGTATACAATCGGACAAAGCTAAGTTTGTGCCCTTTCAAATTAGCCCTTATATGTAGCATTCCTGTAAATCGAATTATGTGGTCAAGTTGCAAGTGAAGATTTTTGCAACTAAATTGACAATATTTCTGGTTCTAATAGTTGGATTTTAATTTTTTAAAGTATATTTTCTTGTTTTTTTCATAAGGAATCAATAGTTATTTGTGACAAAAGGACGGAAAATTACATTTGGCAAAAGCGAGTAAATTTGTGTAGCCGAGGTGCGTAGCACCAAGGCGAAACAATACGAGCACTTGCAATACATTTCTCGGACGTGTAACACACACTATTCGTTGGTCCGACTAATTTTTAATATTTTCAAAAGTTCAAAAACTTTTTACTTTATGCCATACAAGATTAGATGTTTATTGACATCAATTGCACGATTAAAAGAATTAGTAATAAGGAATGATTTTCTGATAATCGATTTCAAGATCCTTAATTTTTATACATACGAATACTTTGCTAATAAGCAACACAGTAAAAATTGTTATATTGAAAATATTAACATTAATATCTAATAATCTATATATATAAAAAAGGATGTGTTTTTATGTAAGAAATCAATGAACTCAAAAACTACTGGACCGATTATTATGAAAATTGGTATATATATGATAGTTTTTATATTATTTAAATAATTTCTATATGATTTTTAAATAATGAAACACGAAATCTACTGAACACTTTATTGCAATTAGCTTCTCACACGATTACAATTCAACTAACTAATATTTCAATTATTCACAAACGTAAGAGCTGTGATTCATCTTCCCGAGTTCGATTCATCGACAACACATTCATCGGTTGATTCATCACCAGGGCCGGTCATTATGCCAATCGGTAATATTCCAATACTAAGATTTCTAACACGGTCATCCTGAAAATTGGCGTCCTCGCCCAAATTTAGCTAAAACAGAAAAGAATTAACTTCTTCATTTTTTTTTTTTTTGTACACATTTAATTCATTTTTCTAGACCTCAGCCCATTTGACTACCGCAGTAATCTTTTCTTTCATCTTCATATTTCACATTCTAATACCGCAGTATTAGTCTCACCAGACCGCAGCCTGTACATTCAATTTCACATTCTAATACCGCAGTATTAGTCTCACCAGACCGCAGCCTGTATATGTAGTTAGATACCGCAGTATCAAGTTTTATATTACTGGCCGCAGCCTGTCCAATTAACTTCAGATTTTTGAATTTTACATTTTGATACTTTAATACCGCAGTATTAAATATCCCATCAAATGAAAAAAAAAATTTTTTTTTTTTTTTTTTGTTTTTTTTTACTCTTGAGCTGCATTCACCTGACTTTCCAAACTCGGCCATAGTCTCAACTGCTCATGTGCAGCTACTGTAACCACCTGTCTTCTGCCGTTTATTCTTTTTAGTGCATATCTTTCATTCGGTAGCAATGCTTCGATCACGAAAGGGCCTTTATATTTAGCCTTGAGCTTCCCTTTATTAGGGCCAGCCAACTGTGATTCTTGAACCACAACTTGGTCACCCTGTTGAAACAATTTTGCTTCCACTCTTTTATCATTGAAGCGTTTTACCATATAATCAATTTTTTGTTTCATCTTGTTTTTCATTTCGTCTAGCATTGTCTGATTCACTTCCTCGGTATAAGGAATTTCATCTAGAAATTTTTCTGTTGAAGAGAGCCTCTTATTTTTACCAAACATCAAAACATGAGGACACACTCCTGTAGTTTTATTGGGTACTGAATTAAAATCATCTTCAATTTGAGGCAATACGGTTGTCCATTTCTTTTCGTCTTGTTCATTGAGAACTGCTCTCATTGAATTAAACAAGGACCGCATAATTCTTTCCACCTGTCCATTGCCCCTAGGTACGCCAGTAGCGATGAAGTGTAAAGTAATACCATGTTCTTCCATGAATTTCTTGAATTGAGTAGCTGTAAATGCTGTTCCCCTGTCAGCCACAATCCTTTGAGGGGTCCCAATTTCATCGAAAACCTTTACAAGAGCTTGAATAGAAGCTTCTGTTGTTTTATTTTTGATAGGACAGAATTTGACATATTTGGTGAAAGCGTCTATTACAACAAGAATTTGCGTACATCCTCTTGATGACACAAGAGGGCCGGCGTGATCGACATGCCATGTGTGCAGTTTTTCTGTAGGCTTTATTCCTTGCTGAAGCAGACCTTTCTTCTTGCCACTGTGTGATTTCCCAGCTATGCACGATCTACAATTCTGAATATATTTTTTTAGGCATTTGCTCATTCTTGGCCAGTTAACATCTTCTTTCATCTTGAAAAGGCTTCTCTCAAACCCAATATGAGATGATTGGTCGTGAAAAAGCTTTATGACATTTAGTCGCGCAGCTTGTGGTATAAAACATTTTCCCTTGTAGTATACTCTTCCATTTTTCACTGTATAGTTTTCATAATTTTCTGGATTCGACTTTACTTGTTGACAAAACTGATCTTCTGCTTGGTATTCGTTTAGAGACTTCAAATGATCTGAATTATAAGGGTTCTTTTCCAATCGTTTAACCGGTAAAGAGATCAAGGAAGTTTGTATATTCCTACTTAGATAATCTACGTGTTTCATCTTTTCTCCTGGTCTGTATTCGATATTAAAATCAAAATCTTGGAGTCTGATCCACCAACGGGCTACTCGAGGGTGCAAATCTTTTTTAAGAGCTGTTGCCCTAACGGAGTTGCAGTCGGTGTATATGGTGAATTTCCTTCCATAAAGGTAATTTCGGAAATATTCTACAGATGATACAATGGCTAGAGTTTCGAGGTCGTACGAATGATAACGAGATTCACAGTCATTCGTTTTTCGACTGAAGTAAGCTATCGGATGACAAATGTTTTTCTCGTTTTTCTGTAGAAGTATTGCACCAAGTCCCACTGAGCTGGCATCAGTATGTAATTGCGTTTCCAAATCTGGATCGAAAATGTGAAGAATAGGCCCAGTCACAAGTTTTTCAATCGGTTGTTTTCTTATTTCTTCGCACTCCGCTGACCATTGGAATTTTCTGTCTTTCTTGAGAAGAGCTGATATAGGAGCAGTTATTATTGAAAAATTTTGTATAAAGCGACGAAAGTAGGATGCTAATCCTAGAAACTGACGAACACCTTTGATGTCGGTAGGTGCTGGTGCTTGTTTGAGAGCCTCTACTTTATTTGGATTGGGTGATATTGTTCCTTGTTTAATTATCACTCCCAAATATTCTATTGTTGTTTGAAAAAATTTACATTTGCTTAAGTTAAGTGCAAAACCAGCCTTCGCGAGTGCTGTCATAACCATTTCCAACTTAGTCAGTCCCTCTTCAATAGTAATGCTAGGAATCAGTACATCGTCCAGATAAACGTAGGCAACCTTGTCTTTTAGGGGGCCCAGAGCTCGATCTATTGCTCTCTGATAACACGAAGGTGAGTTAACAAATCCGAATGGTACTCTATTGTATTCGTATTGGCCATCTGGAGTGATGAAAGCCAATAAATGTTTCGACTCTTCTTCAACTAATACTTGATGGAATCCTGATTTCATATCTAGAGTGCAAAAGTAGATTGCTTTACTCAAGGCGTCTATTTGATCTTGTATTCTTGGCAGCGGATATACATCTCTCTTTTATTACGACTTTATTGAGCTCTCTAAAATCAACGCATACTCTAGTCTCGCCATTTTTCTTTTGGACGAGTACGACAGGGCTGGCATAAGATGATGAACTTTCTCTTATGATACCTTTTTCTAATTGCTCTTGAATTATTCTTTACAGTTTTTCTCGTTCTGAGTAAGATAAAGGGCGAGGTTTGAATGCTACTATTTTCTCACTGAGTAGCTTTATAGACAGTTTTCCTGTGGTAACAGCTTCAGGGATCATTTTGGTTGTCTGTTCAATTATAGTTTTTATTTTCTGTACAACACGCTCGTCCAATCCTGACACATTCAAAGCAGTTTCATCGACCATAGTCATGTTCAAAACCATTTTCTTGATCTGATTTTCATATTGTATTTCTAGACCATTTTCGGTGACTTTCAGTGTTGTACCAGGTCTACTAATCACATCCCAACCAATAATAGCGTCTAGCGATCCTGGAATGGTTTGATCAGGAACAACGAAAAAATTAACTTCTATCGTCATGCTTGGCAACATGACCAGGATAGAACTTGTACCTATGCTGTGAATAACTTGTTTACCGACACCCTGTAGAGGATATTTACCAGGCAATATTACAGCTTCCAATTTTCTTGCTGCGCTCAAGTGCATTAATGAAATTTCTGACCCTGTGTCTAGGATGTAGGAGAATAATTGTTTATTCGCTGATGCAAGCGTTGAACAACATTTACTTAAAGCTCTACTCTTTTTAATCATTGCAACTCTTTTGGGAAATCCCCTTTTGAAGAAGCAGTCACTTTCAGTATGTCCAAATTTCTTACAGTGAGTGCAGGTCGCGTTACCTTTATTTTTACTCACGTCTTGGGCTTGGGATGTTTTCTCAGTAACTGGAGGCACGACTGATTGTGATTGTGGTTTCTTTGTTTGATTCACAGGACACTCATACTGTTTATGTCCTATTTGATTGCAGTTTCTACATGATCCAGTGAACTCCGATTTCTTCGGAAAACCACCTTTCGTATACGGCTCATACCTGGTAGTGTGATGTCGATTTTTATGTGGTTTCTTTTCGAAATCGTAAGATCGATTATGTCGTTTCCGAACGTTATTTGATGCATCACAACGAGCCAACAATTTCAATAACTCTGCTTCATTCGGTGGTTGTAATACACGTATCGCTGCCTGTGCTTCTGGATCATCCACACATCCTTCAACAATACTTAATACCATTTCCCACGGAAAGTCATCATAAAATCTTCGAATGTCTGTTAATTTTCTATTGCCAAATTCACTGCGACTTTTAAATTCATCGCTCCGTATATTAATCATATTTTGAGCTCTCGTAAAATGATTTCCAATTTCAGGAAAAGCAGTTTCAAACGAAATTTTAAATGTTTCCCAATCTTGAGAACGTGGACGCTACTGTTGTAAGTGTTTAGCGGCCCTACCGCGTAAAGCATCACCTACTTTAAGTAACATCCATTCATCCGATATATTGAATTGCGATTTCAGTTTGTCTGCTTTATTAATCCATTCTTTCATAGAATATGGAGAATCGTCTGGATCAAATTTAATTAATTTCAAGCTACTCGCAGTGTTTTGATCAACTATTGATGTAACTGTTTGCGTATCCTCCTTGGCATGATTTTTTCTTACAAGTTCTATAAGTGCCTTATTGGTCTCTTGTTGCTGTACCATCAAACCCAACATGACCTGACTTTGGTTGATTGGAACTTGTTCAGATCGAATTGTTTCTTCTAGTAAAATGTTTTCACTTTCCACTTCACTAACATTGCGATTGTCGGCTGAGTCGGCCATTTTTTTTTTTTTTTTGAAAACAATGGTAGGTACACGGTTGCCTATCCCTTTTGTGGCTCATTCAATCCTTCTGGTGTTTCGTATGTAGTTTGTTGGTGCAAACCTACTTAGTTCGGTCTCCACCCCACACTACGAACTGACCAAAAAGTTTTGAACATATTCTTTAATTTTTTTTTTTTTTTGATACAAAGTTCGGTCCTGTACTAATTTATTCTCTGTTATCAGTTTTACGAATTAATTTTAAATTTTCACCAAAAAAAAAAAAAAATTGGTAACCAGTTTTTATTGTTTTGTGCTTTCAGAATTTTATTTTATATCTGCTTTTAAAATATTGAATAATATCAACTATTTAAAGGCTACTTACAGTTTTTATTTTTCAACTTTTATCCCACTTCTGATGATAGTTTTTATATTATTTAAATAATTTCTATATGATTTTTAAATAATGAAACACGAAATCTACTGAACACTTTATTGCAACTAGCTTCTCACACGATTACAATTCAACTAACTAATATTTCAATTATTCACAAACGTAAGAGCTGTGATTCATCTTCCCGAGTTCGATTCATCGACAACACATTCATCGGTTGATTCATCACCAGGGCCGGTCATTATGCCAATCGGTAATATTCCAATACTAAGATTTCTAACATATATGTATTTTTCCACGGAGAAGGTTTATATGATATGTTTATTGATGCCACTTGCCACCAGGTGGCGCTGCAAAGTAGCAACTTCTGTCCAGTTCAACCGATTGTCATAAAAATTGGTATGTATATGTATTTTTTCACGGAGAAAACGAATATGCTATGCTCATTGATGCCACTCGCCACCAGGTGGCGCTGCAAAGTAGCAACTTCTGCCCCGTTCAACCGATTGTCATGAAAATTGGTATGTATATGTATTTTTTCACGGAGAAAACGAATATGCTATGCTCATTGATGCTACTCGCCACCAGGTGGCGCTGCAGAGTAGCAACTTCTGCCCCGTTCAAGCGATTGCCAAGAAAATTGATAAT
Source organism: Altica lythri (assembly GCA_964028335.1). Taxonomy (NCBI): domain Eukaryota; kingdom Metazoa; phylum Arthropoda; class Insecta; order Coleoptera; family Chrysomelidae; genus Altica; species Altica lythri. Next base: position 2,316,793 of record OZ034806.1, on the reverse strand, counting down.
TATATGTATTTTTTCACGGAGAAGGTTTATATGTTATGCTCATTGATGCCACTCGCCACCAGGTGGCGCTGCAGAGTAGCAACTTCTGTCCCGTTCAACCAATTGTCATAAAAATTGGTATGTATATGTATTTTTCCAAGGAGAAGGTTTGCATAATATGCTCATTGATGCCACTCGCCACTGTGGGTGGCGCTGCAGAGTAGCAACATCTGCCCCGTTCAACCGATTGTCATCAAAATTGGTATGCATATGTATTTTTTCACGGAGAAGGTTTGAGGTGGCGCTGCCCTGTTTAACCGATTGTCGTGAAAATCAGTAGGATGCTGTATTTTTAATGGTTAATATGAATATGATATTCGTATTAATGGAAGTTACCACCAGATGGCGCTTTCATTAAACGAGCAACCATTACTTATTTGATTACTTTAATCACGCCACCGTAAGGTGGCGCAGTTAATATCACTTATATTTAAACAAGAAATTCTTACTAAATTAAGTATTGTGATGCATCTAATATATTTTATCAATAAACTACAAAATATAACGAAAAATATTATAAACCTGATAACTAACGAGAAAATATGATGAAAACGATAAAATCAAAATAAATTGAAAAAACGAAAAATGGAAGAATGACATAAATGATTTGCGGTACGAAGTCCGCCGGGTTAGCTAGTTTTATATAAAAATAGCAGAGACAATGAACTAATTTAGTTCAATGAGCAAAAATAAAATCGAGATATATGTATTTTCATAATCGAATGATAAGTGGTTGCAAATTGATATAAACGTCAAAATGAAACTAAAAGTTGTGAGAGAAATTAAATGTAAATTAGAATCCTGGTTACCTTTAGAAAAAGTTATTAGTTTAGTATATTATACACTGTTTTTAAATAAATTTAATTAAAATTTGTATTATTCATTATGTGTTTTTGATGACTAATACCGCCATCTCTTTAGATAATCTAAATACTACTTTGCCAGCCTAGGCCGGAAAATGTCATTTTCCGGACTATTTTGAAGTAATTAATAGTATTGTTTCTGGACGAAGGACCAAAAAATAATTTTAAACTTCTAAGCTTAACAGTTGCAGCCAGGTCAAAATACATAAAAAAAACACTTTAGTAATACCATGACCCTATAATGCCAACGAAACGTACCTGGCGTCTGTACTATTCTCTCAAAGCACAAGTTTGAGTTTTCTTTAACAAAATGTTACTTTTGTGGAAGGTAAGTCTACCTGAAATGTTTCTAGACGTATCACCGCAATATATTAGGTTACATTCTATGCAAGGTAACGCATGGACTACGTTGGTCGATTCTTTGTTACTTAAAAGCGATTTAAGATTGAATAAGAGTGAAACAGTTTTAATCTATTCTTATGGGAGTAAAATCCTTAAAGGTTTTTAGTAAATTAGTTGTTAAAGCTGGGTAAAAGGAAGCCAACCAAACAAAACAAGAGAATCTGTCCTGATATTAGCAGGAGATGAATTTTCGGTTCCATGACAAAACAGAACTTGACAAAACAGAACATGACAAAACAGAACATGACAAAACAGAACAAGACAAAACAGAACACTGACAAAACAGAACACAGACAAAACAGAACACAGACAAAACAGAACACAGACAAAACAGAACACAGACAAAACAGAACAAAGACAAAACAGAACACAGACAAAACAGAACACAGACAAAACAAAAGAGGTAATTAATATTTATATATTATTTTATATACAGGGTGGACAAGTTAAAAGTTTCACCCTCCCCTTAAATTATTCAATTTTTTTTTGTTTGAAAGTGAGACAAGTACTTTTTCATATGCGATTGTAAATTATTTGACGTTGTTATTGCTTCCGGTTCTTACAAAAATAAATCGAAGATTTCTGCCCATTGGTACCTAAAGGGCAACCCTCTTTTTATTTGTAATATATTCCTGTCATTTTGCTAGATAAGAAAAATCTGATTCGGTTATTAGTTAAATGGAACAGTGACTTAAATTGAACAAATAGCTCAAATTTGTGATTTTCTGTTATTTTCGTAAAAACAAGTTAAGGTTAGTGAAAGTTTTAGGTGGACCACCCTGTTTACTTAATTTAAGTTTCTACTGGAATCAGAATTAAAAGATTTAATGGATGAATTTTTATTATATATTTATTATCATATACATATTTATTATTATATATACATCAAAATGCTATTGAAGATTGGCTATACGGCGTAGAAATCCTAATTTATTTTCTTCATGCTGATAACCTTGCACAACTGTTGCCATTTGATTGCTAAGTGTTTCATATTTTTTATTTCTCACTTCTAAGCGACCTGTAGCAGCATTGGCTAATAATAACCGCTGGCAAGCTATATCTCGCCTTAAACCATCCAGTAATTTCCATATACTAGGGTGACTACAGTGGAAGATTGAATTTAAGGCATTATGAAAACCTTCGCAACAGTTTGTTGTTTTCGGACATTTCTCAGCAGCAGCTTCATGATGATTCCAGATTCCAATAGGAAATTGTGGTAATCTTCCTGCAGCTCCTTCGATATAAGTTGAAAAAAAATAGGTGAGAACTTCATTATAATTATCCTCATCCGGAAATGACGCAGCTATTTCGTCAAACACAGTTCTTACATCTGCTATCGGAACAAAGGAAAGAGCAGGTAGCGATTTAAGTTTCAGCTTCATGTGAACGTCAGATTCATACACCTGTTTTAAGCCAACGCTGTTAATTTTTCTTATCACACTTTGGGTGAGGTGGAAATAACACCCTTTTACTTCTGCTTGTGGGAAAGCAACTCTAGCAGCAGACATACACGCTTTTTCGAAATCAACAAGAACCTTATCTGGTGTTAAATTCGGCATCAATAATTGTTGCAAAATGGCAAACATTCGGTTGTATGTCTCTAAATTCTTCTTTTGCAAAAGAAAATAAATGCAGGGTGGAAATGAATTTCCTACCTTAGCGTGCCATGTATACAGTTGATAAAACATGTTTGGTGCTTTATCAAAAGTCCCATCTCCAAAAATAACGTCTTTTTTCAATTCTTTAAGCAACTCTTCGTTTCCAATTGCCAGAATTCTATCAGGATCATCGGCGCCAGTGTCGTGTAAAATTAGATCCATATATTGGTCTGGTATATTAAATTCAGTAGTGGTTGGATTCGGAATATAAACACCTTTTTTATGTCGTGTAAGGCTTCGCTTAAGGGAAGATTGTTTCGGCAACTGTTCTAAAACATCCTTAACTACTTCAGTTAATACACTCCCCATAACATTCCGTGGAGTGGCTCCAACTGCCTTCATAGCGACTTTCATCTTGGTCTTTAAAATATTTGCCTGGGCTTTCTCTGGATTGGAATCGTGGCAGTGATGTGGAATGTCTCCAATAATATTTTCGTTCTGGGTTTTTAAGAACGTTTTGCAGTTTGTGGAAAAGTAAATTCTACATCTCCACGTAATCATTTCGCTTTTGTTTTCTCTGTATTTTGTATACTCGTACCCTTGGTACAGGAGAGATTTATTTCCTTTCTGTGTCGTTGAGAATTCCATTTTTTCTATTAAAAAATAAAATAATTACTACCATGCCTCTCATATTATCTTATCTTGCACAGAAAATATAGTTAATATTCAGTAATTGGAAAAAAATTAAGTGAATAATAACTACGCCATATTATTATTAGAAAGTTTTTTATATTTTCGCCGTGTTCTGTGTCTCTGTGTCATTCCGTGGAATTTGTAATCGAATTTAAACCTATTTCCCGACTACCTAGAGCTCTGAAATTTTCAGGATAGCTAAGAACTGGATGACAATGCATGTTTCAAGTGTGTTTAGGCATATACATAGATTTCGAAATTTATACCGAATTGATATTAAACATGATCTAAGTTGTGTATAGATAATATTATTTTGAAAGTTATTAAATAAATCGTTCGTAGCGTAGTTGGTTAGGCGGCGAATCAGTCCACTTGTGACAGTTCTGTTATGTTATCATAATGGGATCGATTACGCGACAGAGAAGTTTTTTTTTCTTTTTTTTTTTTTTGTTCTTACATGTGAAAACAGTAATTATTATTTTAACTGGTAATAAAATAAACTGTTTTAGAAAGTTTTTAGATACAATTACCCTTGATTTTGTTAACAAGGAAACAATCTTCTCTATGATCAATCACAGCGTTGTATGACTTAATATTTTTGCAAAATCAGGGATGCTGTGCATTGTTGAGATGACACAAAATATGACCTATAAATCAGTAAAAAACTTTCTATTATAAAAAGTTCTTTTTGTAAATTGTGCTTATTTTTAAATATTTTTTTAAAATAATATAAAACCCAATAGTGTACGTTAAGAGAGGGTTTAATTATTAAAACATTTAAAAATAATTACTTTTATATAGAATTTTTTCAAATATTTACTTATTAGAACAGAGTTAAATAAAAATAATCTTAACTGATGTATTCCTAAATATCCACGCACATTGAGGGAAAGTACCATGTGTGACAACACACCACTTGTTATAAGTACGATTACTTCATAACAAAGATCTTTCGAATATAACTCGAATATAACAAATGTTTCATATCAATTGACGATTTTTGTCGATATGAGCTTGTTGTTATTGCATTATACATTATAATAGTTCAGCCATTGTATAATTAGTCTTTATACAATGGTTCAGCGTTTCTCAATCGCGACCAGCAAGGGGATCATGATCATGTATAAGAGGGATAGCAACTTTAAAAAAAGATAATAATTATATTACCAGGTAATAACTTACAAATTAAAATAAACTAATACACAATAGTAATGTAAAGGGAAGAGGTCGCGAGGTTTTTTACTACACTAGTTCACAAATTATAAAACATGTTAATTCTTTTTAACTATACAAGGGGTATTGAAAAACATGATTTTAATCCAAAAAAGTATAGTACACATATTTTTGAAAATATTAAAAAATGTTATTTAGAAAAGTTGTTCGGCAATAAAAAAATATATCTAGATTTGAAGGCATGACCATATAAGTAAAGTTCTATTTTTAACCCATTTTTTAAATGAAGTTCTCAAAAATAAAATGTTTTTAAAACGATAAATATACGACACCCTATATATATATATATATATATATATATATATATATATATATATATATAACGTGAAGTCAATAGTGGAGTTGCAGTCAATGTTATGGCCAATGTAAATAAAATAAACTCTTTTATTTTTGTCAAGCTTTCGAATTTATTCAATTCTTTTTCAGGACATCTATAGTGAAGAAAAAATTTTTTATATAATAAAAATTTTTTTATAATGTTTTATATGTGATAACTTACTAATACGTGAGGTTATGAAAGAAGCTACGAATTCTGTTTGATAAAATTAAAGTAAATCATACTATTAAAATACATAAAAACATATACGTTTAAAACTTATTATTTGATTGAATTTTAGTATGTCTTTAATTTCTTTTTTATATATGTATGTTTTTTTATGTATCTATGGTATTTATTTTAACACAGTAGAAAAGCAAAACATAAAAATCACCTTCAGTCAAAATAATAGTTGGGTGGAAGAGATAGGGCACACCGCACACCGCGCGGACCTCCATTTTCAATATTAAATAAAAAGTATTAATAATAGACTTGTAGTATCCGGAGCAGACACCTTTTTTCGGAAATATCCTCCTCTCTAAGAATCTTTTTTTCAAATTTCTCTAAGGTGAGCCATTTTTGTGTAATTTACAAAAAAGTAGACCCCCATTTTTTTAATCTTTAACACCTTTTGAAATTGTTTATGTGCGGAGATAAATGTTTTGCACATTATTTAGATGTAATGAGGAATTTAATGAGCTATCGCAAGTATTTTAACTCGCCTTAACAAGAACTAACACATTTTATAACTTATGAACTAGTCTATACCTAATTTTTTAGCTTTTTATAGATCGCGACACTGGAAAAATTGAGAAACGAATTACGTTCGTGGTGATTGAACATAATGAACCATTATGGCACTAAACTATCAACTATTATGCACAGAATTGTCAAAATATCTTTGCTGTTGCTGTCACAACAAATATTAATGAAAGTAATTTATCAATTATGAAGTAGTCGTATTAATTAGTATGGTATGCTACTCGCACAAAATGGCCATTTCGTGCTCGTTACATAATATACTATTTCGCAGCAGCCTATTTTTATAAAATATAATTAGATATAAATAATAATTTATACTTACAATAAAAACACAATTCTTCAAAATCTACACACTAGATATCTTTAAAATTGTCGTCCAAATTAAAAATTATTATTAAGCAAAACAAAAACCACAAATACTTTAACACTTACTATAATATACAATTTGCTCTAACAAATGCAGAATGTATATTGTCCATATCAGATATATTTTCTCCTGTTTTATAATAATTCTAAATCCGTATAATTATTATAGGGATTAAGAATTAGGAGAATTTTTTCAATAAATGGAAAATCCTACTTTAAAACTTAATTGTATCTAGTTTATAAAACCTTTCTACACCCTTTGAAAAAAATAATATATCTGAGAATAACTTAATAGTCGGGATTAGAAATTACAAGAATTTTGTCAGTAATGGGAAAACCGGTTAACCGGGAAAATCCATTCAATTGATTTAATTAATACTTCGGCACCCTTCAAACATAATAACCTTAATGTCATTTCTTTGAAAAAAAAAAGTTTAAGAAAAGGTTGGGGAACGTTGATTAACAAATACATGCTTTCATCATTTATGGTTGTAATATGGCGAATTAAAAAAATTATAATTTTTTTTGATTTTTAAATATATAAATAAAATACAGTGTGTCCGCAGATGAAAACTATTTTTGTAAAAAATCTTATTTTTAATTTATTGAAAAAAGTAATTATTTATAAAAATTTTTGCTTCTTTTGAAAATAAGATTAACATCCCCGATACGCTTACAGGCAGAGCTGCCTAGACATGTTTGGATGAAGCAAAAGTTATGGAGAATGACTTTTTTTCGAAAAGTTAAAATAAGATTTTTTATAAATATACTTAGTTTTAAGTCCATTCGTGGAGATAAATAAATTGATAAAGTGCATTACAGTAACCCACGCAATAAACATTACTTTCCATCAAATCTGATTAGCACACCGGCTTTTTATATAGTGTGTCCCAAAAGTTTATTCCACACTTATTTCCTAAACCAAAAATATCTTGAAGAAATCCTGAAATAGGTCGATTTCTATTTTTAATTTCCGATATTGATCCACTTTTTTAATGCAATATATATACTATAAGGTTCTGTTTTGTCCTTGTTCGGTTTTGTCCTTGATCTATTTTGTCCTTGTTCTGTTTTGTTCTGGTTCTGTTTTGTCCTAGTTCTGTTTTGTTCTTGTTCTGTTTTGTCAGTGTTCTGTTTTGTCAGTGTTCTGTTTTGTCTTGTTCTGTTTTGTCATGTTCTGTTTTGTCATGTTCTGTTTTGTCAAGTTCTGTTTTGTCCGATTACGGAATTTTCTAGTACCCTTTTAAGTTCTTTTAAGCCTGACTTCATGTAGGTACTCTTTGCGAGAAAAACGGATTACCCTGTTCATTTTTAAAGGGTGTATTGAATAAAAATTTATAAACCTGTCGCTGGTAGGTACATGCTTTCCTATACAATACTTTATTCTCTGTTCGGTGCACTAACATATTTAGGAAAAGGATGGAAATGTTGGTTTTTTTATCAACCGTAAATCGTAGATTTGAACTTGGGCTGTTTAACACTTTTAAGACCAAATCTATTTCCGAAATTGGTACAACTAGCAATAAATCTATCTAATTAAGTGAATTAAGAAAGGAATATACTTTAAGTAATTCGTTTTTGGTATAAATATTGTAATTAACCTGATTGTGAGTCCCAAAACAGGCGGATATCAATTGAAACTAACCCTTATAATTAGAATTTCTTATACTTACTTATACATACTTATCAATTATCGAGTGCAGTTTTTAAATTTTTAAATAAAAAAAAAACAATTATTATGCTATTGGCTACCAGGCAATGTTAATACTCAATGCTTTATATACAAGTCAAAATAATTTTAAACAAATGGTTATTAATATATTTGTGGTACTCGTGAAATCGACCATTTTTGGAAAACGGACTTCGTTGGACAACATAAAAAATTATTTTTAATGATGCTAACGTAAGTGTTCTAAATAAATTAGGTGGTTATTTATAAATTTTGCAAGGGAAGTTTTTTCGACATATTTGAGGTGTCAGATCCCTAAAATTTCCTACAAATGAGATCAGACAATTATTTTTCGCGTATCACTAATTATATTTAAGCTATTTAATAAAAAAAAAAGGAAACAGTATCTATACATTTAGCGGAAAACGCCCTAAGATTAAAAAAAGTTGTAGTGGAAAACGACGTCAGACTGGATTTAATAAAGCCATACAAGAAGTTTGGTGAGAGTATCTATCACATTTTTTCCCGACGGGCACTCTAACTAACCGTTTTAAGGATCACCGAATTCAAGCTGTTAGAAAATCGAATTTTGGGATTCCAGCAGGGTAACAGAATAAGAATTTTTCCACATCAGCAGAACATTTGCCGAGGACATCCTTCTTATCTTCCAGCGATGGTGAAAGTTAAAAGAATTTATTGATTTTAAGTATTAACAAATTTTATAATAATATTTCTGGTATTTATTTATTTTTTTAATAAACACTTTGATCTGAAATTTGGGTAATAGTTGTGTATTTTTTACATGACGGCATTATATCTTGAATTCAGGAAAGTAGGGTAATAAAATATAAAAAATATATAATTTTTGAAGTTGTTAGAACTAGTAACTTTACAACGTTACATAGATAGTACCAATTTTTTTTTTAATTTTACATTTTACTCCTGTTCTTTGAAGAGAACACTTACAATACATAAACATGATACAATACCAAGATTATC